>JAUAMA010000002.1:74818118-76068118 GCA_030819835.1 Acmispon strigosus | reverse complement strand
TAGATCTCACGGTTGATGGATAACTTGTATTATTTGGATTTTACAAAATTCCATTATGTTGTAAAACCTGGATTGTTTTAAATCAAATTTGTAGAATCTTCAGCATGTTATATTTTGTAACAACTGTTCATATTTCAACCAAATTGTACATGATGTTTTTTTAAAAAAAGCCGTTTAAATATGTAATCGCACCTTAAAGTGAGAAATAATGCACAATATCGCACATATAATGGCGAATTATTATTAATAATGAAAAAAATACATTATTTTTATTAAATTCTCACTTATAAGCGCGAAATTGCCTTCTATTTCGCACTTAGAGGTGCGACCACTATAATTTCCTTTAAAAAATACATTATTTTTATTAAATTTGCACATATAAGTGAGAAATTGCCTTCTACTTTGCACATATATGTGCCACCATTATATTTAGTTTAACAAAAGACATTATTTTTATAAATTTGGTTTCACCTATATTTGATTTCAATCATTATCCGTAACATAAATTATCCAATTCATACATGTCATACCGTAATACGCATTTTTATAAATTATCGCTAAAATAAACAAATCAAATATTATCAGCATTACACTCAGAAAATGACATTGTCAAATAATACAAACATGCAAAAGCAACTACTGCCTAGCACTAGAACTTTGTGACCCTCGTGCATTCCGCCTGTTCGACCGCCTGTAAACCAAATCCCCATGCAAGCTCTGTGACACTATAGCCTGCATGTTTTGGAGTGCTACTCAGACACCTGATCCTTCCGGGGATACTCTTGATGTCGTCGGGTCCACGACAATATCCAAATACTTAGCTATTAGTATAAACCGACCCTGCGTAAGTGGAATGTAGTGGAACATTAATAATAGATTCTTTAAACAAGAACAAATAACATTCAAGAATAACTCACAGCTGCAGAGGCAGTGGCAATCTCCCTGTTCTCAGGTGGTATCATGTACGGGTGCGAGACCTGATGATATCATGGAAGATAGTTTGGTGTAGTCTGGGAAGGTGATATGACACGGTGGGAAGGGTGGGAAACATACATGTGGTACATATGCCACATCTAGTCGATCAGCTCACATGTGGGTGCATCAATCCTAAGGCAAGGTGGTATAACCTGGATGAATCCAAACTACCGCAATACTCTCTACGGCTGGTGTGCGTGACAAGTCCCTGAGCACCGAAGCCATCCACTATAGAGTGAAATATCTTCATAGGGCCAAGCTGCACGGTGCTGATCGTACAGTGTCCACACGACAATGTCGCCAGACAAGTCATCTAGATTGGCACGCTCCTGTGCTATGGACCCCTCACCCTTAAGACACCCCCACCACATAGCTCTAGGCATGTCCTCTATGAATGACCCATCTATCTTCCTGGCAAACAACGAGGGTGGGAAATGCTCGTATATCCATGCCTATGGTTAGGGAGACAAAATCAATGTTTAAAAAACATATCGGTGAAATCAATTTCATTATAAACAAAACAAGATATATGAAAGGGGTCAAACCTGAAGTAGAGTGGTATAGCCTGACAAAGACAACGTACTCCTACAACTACCAGCACGAAGACATTCATACATGTAGGCCAATGCTACGACACCCCAAGCAAAATTCCCGACCTCGTTCAGGTCAGCCAACAGCGAGAGATACCGGACACAGATACGTGTCCGGGTCTTGTCAACAAACAGCATGATGCCCAACAATCGAAGCATATACACCTTCGTTGCGGCCTCATACTCACCACTCGGAACTTTTGTCCGGATCACTTTCTCCAGCCAGGCAAAGCGTGCGCTTTTCCCTTTATTTTTCAAGGTCTACAAACCATCCTGTGTTCTTATAACTTGTAACTGGTCGACAAGAACATCAACGCATTCTTCTGCATCTAGCACGGGAAGGGTGAAGAAGTTCCCACGGACTGGGATATGCAGTAGAGATGATACATCATCCAATGTGATCGTCATCTCACCACAAGGTAACTGAAAAGATGAGTCTTTGGATGCCACCTCTCCACAAAAGCTGAAATCAGTCCTCTATCATATGTAGTATACCTACATCCCACTAGGGTCGCGAGGCCAGACCTCACCAGGATAGCAGCAATGAACTCGTGACCTCCGTGTACATCCACCTTCAAGCTCTTCTCATGATTGTATAACCTCAACACCGACCTGTCCAGTATGGTATGATCAATATAAGACCTCCACACCCTCCCGACAACCTGGGTGCTGTAGCTCCGCAAAACAGATAGGTTCATCAGGCCGCCTGGAAAGGATGTCAGCTTCTTGTCAGCTGCGTCCATTTGTTGCATTCGGCGCTTTATCTCCTTCTTTGCACCGTCATCTCGGACCCGTTCTTCACCATCTTCATTAGCCTCATCATCATCACCATCACATCCCTCTCCATCATCCCCCCTCCTCATCATCATTTCGGTCATTGTAACTGGGCTGCTCGTCCTCATCATGACCCATATGCTGGTCAACACCAGCATACTGATGCTCCTCCTCAATTTGGTCCTGCCACTACTCCTGCTCCTCGTACCGATTCTCATCATAAGATGACTCCTCCACCATTGGAGCTTTTCCATGGCGCCAACGATGGGATGCATGTACTTTACGTCAGATGTCGTTTTCTTAATTTTTAGATTCTTCCGTTTCAACAGGGCGACCGGTATAGCGAGTCCTTGCCCTTTCTGTACCAAAAAAGAGAGCATTTTAGCAAACATAATCACCCAAAAATAAATTAAAAAACAATTACAAAATTCGCACTTATAAGTGCGAAACTGCTTGTTCAAATCGCACATACAAGTGCGATTAAACAAAATATGCAGGAGGGTCAGATTCGCACTTATAAGTGTGAAAAAGGATGAAAATTTGCACTTACAATTTTTATCTAGTTTATGAAAACCCCCAAAACAACCATTTTTTTCAGAAATCCCTATTACTAAGCATGCAAAACAACAACAACGAACAACAAAGACCAAATATGTAGTAACAATTAGCAATAACGAAATCATCTATATTACCTGAACTTCAAATGAGGAAGAAGAAGAGTTGTTGGATTCGCACTTGTGAGAGGAAGAAAAGGCACTTGGTCGCACTTTGCAGGGGAAGAAGAAACATGAACTGGATAGTTTGTGGGTTTGGAGGTGAATAAAGGAGAAGAAGAAAGGAGAAGAGGAATGTCGATTGGAGGGGAAGAGAGAATGAAGAAAGGGATGGCGTGGGTTTAGGGGAAAAGTAACCGATACCTACAAGTTATTTATTTATTTATTTATTTATTAGGGGTATTATGGGAATTAAGAAAGTAAGGGGTGGTGGGAGTACCAATGGGATGGCCTTAAAACCAATTCCTAACATTTTTTATGTTAAATGTGAAATAGACAGATAACGGGTTAATAATGTGGAAAGAAGAAAACATTAAAAATGAAGAAAAAGCTAAAAAAACACAAAAAGCATGGTTGTGCTTGAGGTAAGCATGACTGTGGTTTCTTCTTAAAGCAGAGTCTCTACATGTTATGAGCAAGGCCTCTATTGTTTCACGGAGAAGGTTGTGCTCCTTATTAAGCATGGTCATGCTTAGTGACACAGTATACTCGTACTTTGAATTAAAAAGGAAATTTTAGGTTTAGAGTGAGATAGTTTCTTTCATTTCTTCTTGGGCAGAGTGCCTTTTACTTCTTCTTGGGTAGAGCCTTCTGAAAATACGAGTTCTCCTAGTTTAGACTTTTACGAATGTTGGAGTGTAGACCCTTTATGGAGGCCATTGAGGAGTGAGAACAGAGACTACTTGGGATTAGGAACAGTAATTGGTTTTTCTCTTTCCCTAGTTCATGATGTTAGCCGTGATTAGGAATTTTATTTTACTTTTGTGTTTTTCATGTTTACCATGACCTTCTAAACATTAGTCTTGAAGTTATGATGCAATTGATGCTGTGAACCCTAATTTTTATTCTACTATATTGTTTATTATTTTTATTGAAATTTTCCCCCTATTTTAACTCTATGTTTGAGTTGATCATAGGTAATATACTTTTGATTAATTAGCATGACATGACCATTGTGTATTAGTTAATCGATCTAAGGGATAACCTATATGAAGAAATCTATATGACCAACTAGGTTTTAAAAAGTTCCAATTAGGTTTTGTTTATTATTCATCTTCTCGATTCTTCATGCTTTCTCAATTCTAACACTTCTACGTGACCAACTAGACAATGAGTTTTAGGGAGGTCTGTTAATTTTCATGACCAAATTGATTAAAAACTTGAAAAGTAGAATTGAAAATCATAGGGATTCATTAACTAGAATATAATTGTGGGAATCATGATTAATTATCGTTGTAACCCCAAGGCTTTTAATCTTTGGCTTAATCTTTCCGAATTGTTTTCTTTATTTTCTTGAAATACTCTCTTTTGATTTAATACCACTTTTGCAACTAACCTTTTATTTGTCTAAACAATGAATGACTTCTAGAAACTCTTAATTCATTCTTAGCCACTTTGGGCTCGATAATTGAGATTTATCCTTATATTACTTGTGCGATAGAGTACGCTTTCTCATTAAGCGCGTTGAGACCGCAACATGTTTTTGCGATCGTTGTTGGGGAATTAGTTTTAATACTAGTTGAAGGAGATTTTGTTGATTTAGGCTTTTATATTTATTTCCTATTGGATGTGGTGCAAGTTTATGCTAACCCGTTCTCATATTCATATTTTCCAATTTGATAGTGAAATTGAGAAAATAGCTCGTAGGTTAGCAAGGAAGTGAAGAAGCAGGTTAGCTATGGTAGACAACCAAGGCCCACCAAATCCACCATAAGAGATGACACTACAACTAATATAAAAGATATTGTTCTCCTAAGGGATATAAATTTATTTTGGAATTTAAACACAATTGTTAGAGAAAAAATAAAAAGATATATTTTGGTTGTTTTTGTGATTGTGATAACATGAAGCAAGAAGAAAGAAAACTATGGTAAAAATAACACTCGGGTTTGAGTTTCACTTAACCAAATTATATCTCTTACAAACTGAAAATTATATGAACTCGGAAATTGTTCTTAGGTGCTCTAGTCTAGGATTTCTACTTGTTAATGCCTTAATCAAATAGAACTTTCAATTAAAATTACCAAACCTAATACCTTAGTGTTTAGTTAATTCAATTGAAGCATTAGTGTTCTTAGTTCTGGCCAACACAACAAATTCCCACCCTTATACTTAAGTGGCGGATAAATCGATTAATTTAATCATATTTCCCTTTAATCTTACCAACTACCGTTGTGTAAGAGAAAGCATGATAAACTTGTGTGCACCAAGCATAATAAACATGGGGAGAAGATACTAAGAACAATGACTTTTGTTCAACTGAAAACAGAATTTCAAAACATAAATGGAGAAAGGATTCACTACAAACCCGAATGCTAGAAAGCAGTAGCCAAGCATGGCTAGATTAAACATAAAGCAAATAACATAAACCTGGATATAAGGGTTCCAAAGGCCTCTTACAAGCTTCAAGAGAAAGGCTACAAAGGAAGGAACTCAGCCAAGTACAAGGTTCTATGGTTGATACAAAAGAAAAGCCAAAAAACCGAACTTATAGCCATTCTAACAGCAAGCCAACGCTCAAGTGTTGGATTCCAACGCTTGGGCGCTGGGAACAGGATGATTTTCACAAGTTTTGGCAGAATGCCAACACATGAGCGTTGGCTTCCCAACACTCAAGCGTTGGGAGCACGACAGACTCCTCATTTTCTTGCTCTTAACCTTCTCTTTTGATTCTTTCATCAATGCTTTGATGAGGCTTTATGGTGGCTTCAAGGAAGGTTTGAAACAGCTGAAACAACCATTCTCTCCATCATTTCTCCATTTTAGCACATGTTCATTGCTTGGTCCTTCATCTCCTTCTTCAATGCAAAACCATTCAGCCTTTATTCTCTTCTTCCTTCATCATGACTCTATTAACACCTCATTACAACCCAATAATAACCAGTAAACTAAAATGCTAAAAACACTACACTAAACTTAATAAAAATTCTAGTAAATAAAACAAAACACTAACCTACTATGCTAATGCACAAATTAAATAAAAGCCTACCAAACTAAATAAAAACTATAAAAGACTCAAATAAAAGGAAATAAAAACAAAGAAAAAGAAAGGAAAAATATGCTTATAAATTCGGGTCATCACACCACTATACCCAACGACAGCTTGTCCTCAAGCGTACAACACTTTGAGAAAGCTTGTCCTCAAGCTCAGAACAAATCACCCTTCTAGAAAAACAAAGCACAAGATACATGTTTTGAGAAAACACAGCTGGTCAAGTACATGCATGTCAAGGGAGAAAAGTTCACCAAGAAATCCGAGCACAAGATGATTAAAGAAGCAGAAATGAGTTCACCAATTAAGCTCACAGAAAAAATATCTCATGAATATACAAGTGCAATGAAACAAATCTGCCTATCATTCAAATCAAAACCAAATAGGTATAACAATGCAACTTGGAGAGACTATCAAGGGTTGAAATTTGGCCAAGGTTCAGAAACAGGTATGGAATTGAAAAACTTGGCCTCAAGTGGCTTAGACTCAGACTCAGACTCATGTTAGGTGATTTTTCTTTCAAGACTAGAGCTTAACATTTACAGCACATAGGTTCTCTTAATTTCTTCTCTTTTTTCTTGAATAATACAGTGGAATGTATGGGACGAATGAATTGAATTTTACTACCCTCATACTCTTTCTCACCCCACCACTTCATTGAATCTTTTCTTTTTCCATTTTTCTATTTTTTTTAAAGAGAAACCTATTCATACATGGCTCTAACATTTTAACATCTTTTAATCACCCAACAGCTCATAAGCATTTCCAATAGTAGGCTCCAAAGAAATAGACTCAGGGCTCAACAGGACTAGTAAGGGAAAATGATACAAATCGATAACAAGTCTCTCTAAAACATTCCTAAAGTCTCTCTCAAAGTAACAAAGTATGCACAAATCCAGCCAACATGTAACACAAGGCAGATAAGTACAAGAACAAGTAATTCAGAGTTCACTCTAAGCACTCAGAAAAGATAGGGTAAGTGTGCCCTTTTTTAGAACTCAAAAGCATGATCAATTCAGTACTCAGAAATCAAGGATCCATTCAAAACCCCTAACAACATGCAACTCTACCCAGCATAAAAAAGCATATGCATCATTTTTTCCAAAACATTAGCAAGGGTGAAACTACTTGATAGTTAAGCATACATGGTATAATAAACAGGGGTATTGGACTAGGCGAGCACCCTTGTCACGCAGTAGGGAGGCCCAGTTGGTCTACAGGGCGGCCAACACCAGCGAAGGGTGGCAACCCCAGGGAACTCAGGGGCATATTTGTAATACATAGGGGCAAACTTTGTAATCTATTGGGCCTGATATGTGAGGCCCATAGGCTTAGGCAGAATTAAATGTTATTTATGGATTTCTTTCCTATAAATAGCCAAGGAAGGAACATGTAAAAGGGGGTTCATAATTTTTCTAATAAAATCATAGTCTCTCTTCTCTCCTATACAATCTCGTTACCGAAACATTTGGCGCCGTCTGTGGGGATCGAACCCACGACCACGAGTAAGGAAGCTATGTCAGGCAACACAGGAAGAGGGCGAGGCCGTGGGCGGGGAGGACGGACGGAAAGGGATCCATTCGCGCCGCCTCCCTTGCCACCGCGAAGTCCAAACCCTAATCCCGAGCAGCCGCGGGTGGTGACGCCAAGTGGTGGTATGTCAAATCCTACTCCTTTCAACATCTCCCTTGCTGAATTGAACAGGGTGTGTGGCGCTCTTCAAGCCACACAGCAGCAGAACCAATATCTCCAGGCAAAAATGTAATTGCTGCAGAAACAGAGGGACCATGCCCAGGCGAGCTTGAGAGAATCCGAAGCAGTGGTGAATTTCAATCCCTTTTCAGAGGCGGTCGCCGTGACGCCAGTGCCAGACGTGCTGAGAAACTTGACACTAGAAACTTACTCAGGTGACACTGACCCAAAGGAGAATTTGCAAAACTTCATCTTAAAGATGGCAATTTGTCAGGCGCTTGAGGCTTTGAGATGCCGCCTATTCCCATCAACATTAAGGGGAACGACATTGATATGGTTTACGAAACTACCACCACGTTCTATATCAGGTTTTAAAGATTTTTCATATCAATTTCTAACACATTTTGCAGCAAGCAGGCCACCCAAGGTTACGACAGCCGCGTTATTCAACATACAACAAGAGCCAGCAGAAAATTTGAAGCACTACATGATGCGGTTCAATAGCGTCATCGTACAAATTGAGGACGCCCCACAAGAGACATGTCTCGTCGCCTTTACACAAGGTTTAAGGGTGGGAACCTTGAACAACAAACTAAGTAGGCGCCCTCCGTGTGATATGGAAGAGTTAAGGGCGAGGGTTCAGTGTGTCATCCTAGAAGAGGAAGACGATGACCATAAGCGGGAGAGAGATGCTCTTGACATGCTAAGACAAGGATGAGAAAGCTAGGGTTCTTCCTAGCCGCCCAACCTAGGGATCCTGGCGGTTAGAAGGTTCTATTAAGTTTTATTTTATTGCAAACAATAAATTTTGTATGAGCTTTGATTTAATAACATGTTCACATCTTGGGACGATTGACGGTCTCTTATGCTCCCACGGTAGTACAAAGGTTGTTAGGGCGAGGGAAAAGGTGAGGCAGGGGCTCGAATAGGTAATTAGGGTTAGGCAGAGCGTGGGGCGAGATGGTCAGGAGGGCGCTTGGGTGAAGACTGCCGTGGGATTAACTAAACCTCCTTCGGGGGGTGATTGTTTTATATTTCTTTCATGCAGGATACACGTTTTCCATGCAAACAAGGGGGAATAGTACCCCTTATCCTTGGCGTCCTCACCTTGCGCAGGGTGGGGCTCGACATGGAGGTTTGCATGGAACGCCAAAAGAGGGAGGACAAAAAGCCTTGGTCGCCACATGTGCGTAAGCCCAAGCCACAAAAATCCTTGGTCGCCACATGTGCGTAAGCCCAAGCCACAAAAAGCCTTGGTCGGCACATGTGTGTAAGCCAAAGCCACAAAAAGCCTTGGTCTCTCTATGTGCGTAAGCCCAGGCCACAAAAGCCTTGGTCGCCCTATGTGCGTAAGCCCAAGCCACAAAAGCCTTGGTCGCCCTATGTGCGTAAGCCCAAGCCACAAAAATGGTCCAATGGCGGCCTAGAAACATACTTTTACCATGGCCTAGACGTGCCCTCAAACTTTACTTCTTTCAGTGGCCTAGACGTGCCCTCAAACTTTACTTCTTTCAGTGGCCTAGACGTGCCCTCAAGCTTTACTTGTTTCAGGGGCCTAGACGTGCCCTCAAACTTTATTTCTTTCGAAACAATGGTCCAATGGCGACCTTGAAAATTAATGATTGTGCCTGCAGATGAGAAATATGTAAAACAGGTAACAAAAGGAGAAAGCATGAGGTATAATTGGGCGAGTACCCCGGCCCGACCTGGCGCGTAATTCTTCATCACATTTACACTCTTTTAGATTGGTGATCAAGTTGCAGTATGGCGAGTTGTTTCATACTTCCAGGGCTCAGTTGGATTTGTGGGCTAGCAGCAAATTCTGTAGAGTGAACATCTTCTTCCTGGCGGCTCCAGCTGACATGATGAGTACTTCATTCTGCGCTCAGGCCGTGGGCGACCCATTTCTTGTAGAATGTTGTACTCTTTTTCCTTCACTAGGTTTTTATCCCACAGGGTTTTTCCTAGGAAGGTTTTAATGAGGCACGTTCTATAGGGATGACCGCCCAAACAAAATGTACACTCTTTGAAGACATGTTTCATCTCCTTCTCAGACTTGGTGTCTGGTGGGCTTGTGGGCTGGGCGGGCGTCCTTCTCCCTGGTTGCGAGCCATGAAGACTTATGAAGACACTTCGCTTTCATACTTCAAGCTCGAGTCTTGTGGGCTTGTGGACTTGGCGAGCGCTCTTGTCACATAGTAGGGCGGCCCAGTTGGTCTACAGGGCGGCCAACACCAGCGAAGGGCGGAAACCCCAGGGAACTCAGGGGCATATTTGTAATACATAGGGGGAAAACTTTGTAATCTATTGGGCCTGATATGTGAGGCCCATAGACCTAGGCAGAATTAAATGTTATTTATGGCTTTCTTTCCTATAAATAGCAAAGGGAGGCACATGTAAAAGGGGGTTCATAATTTCTCTAATAAAATCATAGTCTCTCTTCTCTCCTATACAATCTCGTTCTCGGAACAGGTATAGTAACTGACTCAATCTATCCTACATGCAAGACTCAAATTCTAAAAACAAAAATCTAAACAAATCTAAAAAGAAAAGAAAAATAAAAACTAAAAACTATTCTGGTCAACATTGGGGTGTATTGGGTTTTTTTTTTTTTTGGCTCTTCCTCCTCTTTAGTTGTAGCCCTGCTGCTGTTTATTCAACACACAAAAATAAATGATGCACTTGGGTTGTCTCCCAAGAAGCCCAATGTTATAGTCTTTGGTAGACTTTTCTCATTAATCAATTTTCAACTGGGGTCTATTACAAAATTCATTAGACCCCGCAAGTCATAAAAATTTTGGCACAAATATATCATGGTGCCAAATGAATTTCCAGCCAACAAGGCAACAATTGTCAAATTACAAATGGAAGGGATAAGAAAATTTTCCCCTTCTTGTTCTTTGCCTTGATCTTTTGAACCTATGACATAGGTTCTTCGTCCTTGAGGTTCTTCTTCCTCCACTTTGAATTTGTCTTCAAAGACAAATTCTTCAATGGAGGTTTCTTTCACCTCCTCTCTTTGAACCACGGGTTCACTTTCATGAGCGGGTGGTTGTTGCTTATCCCCGGGCTGCCTCCTTAGAATGTCATTCAGCCGTCCTTGCAAGAATACTCTGGCCTTCCATTCTTGCACTCGGTTGGGCAAAGATCCCGAAGCACGCTTGCAATCTCATTTAGAGTAGTACTCATCAATTAGAGTGAAGGCATCATGCTTCTTCTTTTCATATTATTTCTCAAGATCAACCCGGATCTTTGCCAACCATTGCTCATATATTTCAGCCATTGTTCCTTGCAAAATCAGCAAACAAAGTTAGCAGCACCCGTTCACAATATCAGAATTTACAAAATTAAAAACAGAAAACTCTAATCAACAAAGATAAAGTCTAAACCAATAAACCTATCCCCGACAACGGTGCCAAAAACTTGATATAAATTCTACAAGTGTACAGAATGTATCGAAGTAGTATAAAAGATTATCGTCTCCACAGGGATTGGGTCTTGACTTAAAATCGGTTTTCTAGAGTTTGAAAAAGAAATAAAATATTTTTTTTTGATTTTGGGATTTAATTGACAGCATAAAAACAGAAAAAGATTGAATTTTAAACTTTGATAAAACAACACTTGGGTAATAGATCCACCTAATCAAATTAAGCTTTTCACAAATAGATAACTATATGAATTCGGAAATGATTTCATGGTGATGTAGCCTAAACCTCTACTTGTTAATACCTTAATCAAATAGAACTTTCAATTACAATTACCAAACTTAATACCTTAGTGTTTATTTAATTCAATTGAAGCATTAGTGTTCTTAGTTCTGGCCAACACAACAAGTTCCCACCCTTATACCTAACTGGCGGATAAACCAATTAATCTAATCTCATTTCCATTTAATCTTACCAACTACCGTTGTGCAAGAGAAAGCATGATAAACTTGTGCGCACCAAGCATAATAAACATGGGGAGAAGATACTAAGAACAAAATACTTTTATTCATATGAAAACAAAAGTTTAAAACATAAGTGGAGAAAGGATTCACTACAAACACGAATGCTAGAAAGAAGTAGCCAAGCATGGATAGACTAAACATAAAGAAAATAACATAAACCTGGATACAAGGGCTCCAAAGGATGATAGTAATAAAATCACACAAGAAAGGGGGGTTTGAATTGTGTGTGTGACTTTTGAAAAGTTTTTCACAAGGTAAAGCACACAAGGTATTTATCCTTAGAGCGTGCAGTGGAAATATACTTAGAGCGTAAAAGGTAAAGCACACAAGGTATTTATCCTGGTTCACCCCCAAAACCGATAGGGCTACGTCCAGTCCTTGGCTATACCAAGATTTTCCATTATTTCAACTGAATAGTACAAGTGTTCTCAGGGACTTCTCCCAGTATTCTGAGGACTACTCCTTTACAAGTTTTCTCAGGACTTCTCCTTTATCTCTCAAGTATTCGACAAGACTTCTCCCAGTTCTTTTTCAAGAAGGTTTGTTTTCTACAAAGATCACTTCACAAAGAGTAGGTAGAAACTATGAGGTTCTAGGTTCAGAGATGATCTTTAACTTGATTCTCTGAAGAGGTTGTGTGAGAAGAATGAGAGTTTTCACTCTATGGGGATTTCACACTGGTTGGCGACTAAACTCAGAAGAATAGAAAGTCTAGAGTTGCTGAGTGTTCTTGGCTAAAGCTTGTTCAAATTGTAAACTGACTTGAAGGATTTGAATGCTTTGATAGTATGTAAGTCGCCAAATTGAAAATAATGCAGAGACCACTATTTATATCTTCAGTAGGATGATAGCTGGAGGTGCTGATGAAGATCTTCAAAAATAGATCCGTTGAGTCTTTGCTTGATTGTGAGTAACGGATATATCTGCATATGTTTGTTGTAGTCTGCCAGGAAGAATATTTCTTCAACAGATGAAGAGTGAGATCGTCTGGCAAAGCTTTTGTTCTGAACTTCAGAGGCTGCATTTAATGCATGTGCATTACAGCTAATATGGCATTTAATGTTGTGACCAGAGGATTTGGATTCGATCGTTGAGGAGATACGATGATCAGAGGATTTCACCGTTAATTCAGCAAAAGCAGCTTGAATTAAGGAATGTCAGAGAATTTGAATCTTCAAGGTAGAGGGCGCTTAATTCTGTCTCTTTCGACATTAATGCTCTGATCAACCAAGAGGTGCATGACAGCTCATCTTCGGTTCGAGCAAACGATCTCTTCTAAGCAGATTCTTTTTGTACCAGTCTTCAATCATTGCTCCTTTGTCAACCCATATGTTTGACGAGGAATGGACCTGACAAACTTTCCAGGCGGACGAACTTTACTCTGAAGGTGGATTCAATTCTTATAGCCGGACGGACTTTTCCTTTGCTTTTTGATAATGGTTGCAGCATGGCTTCTGTTCATAAGAGTCCCTGAATATAAAATTCTTCAAAGAAAGTTAGTGACTCTTAACGAAATTGTTATTTATCAAAATAGATTAATTCATTTAGATATTTTTCTCTAACAAAGGCCTCTTACATGCTTCAAGAACAAGGCTACAAAGGAAGGAACTCAGCCAAGTACAAGGTTCTAGGGTTGATACAAAAGAAAAGCGAAAAATCGAATTTATAGCCATTCTGACAGCAAGCTAACGCTCAAGCGTTGGATTCCAACGCTTGGGCGCTGGGAACAAGGTGATTTTCACAAGTTTTGGCAGAATGCCAACACATGAGCGTTGGCTTCCCAACACTCAAGCGTTGGGAGCACGACAGACTCCTCATTTTCTTGCTCTTAACCTTCTCTTTTGATTCTTTCATCAATGCTTTGATGAGACTTTATGGTGGCTTCAAGGAAGGTTTGAAACAGCTGAAACAACCATTCTCTCCATCATTTCTCCATTTTAGCACATGTTCATTGCTTGGTCCTTCATCTCCTTCTTCAATGCAAAACCATTCAGCCTTCATTCTCTTCTCCAATGCTCTTCTTCCTTCATCATGACTCTATTAACTCATTACAATCCAATAATAACCAGAAAAGTAAAATGCTAAAAACACTACACTAAACTTAATAAAAACCCTAGTAAATAAAATAAAACACTAACCTACTATGCTAATGCACAAATTCAATAAAAACCTACCAAACGAAATAAAAACTACAAAAACTCAAATAAAAGGAAATAAAAATAAAGGAAAAGAAAGGAAAAATATGCTTATAAATCTGGGTCATCAATTGTCCAGTAGTGACTCCTCACAATTGTGATTTGAACTAACACTCATCTCAATGGTCCAAAATTCTAGGCAATTTGGCAACCTACTTGGAAAGGATCCATTAACTCACCTGAAGAAGTTTCTCGAGATCATGAACATGGTGAAGTATAATGGTTTTACTGAGCATGCTACTTGTTTGAGAATATTTCGTTCCTCCCTCGTGGATACATAAGGCATTAGCCTCATTTTATATCTTTTTTGTTTGATGGATGCTGTAAGACCCTGTTTTAATCAAGGAAGTCTTAACTAAATAAATATACTTATTTGTTTTAAATAAACACACACACACAGATATATATATATATGCGTGTATGTATTTATAAATATATGCATGTTTTTAATTTAATCTAATTGTACTGTTGTTGGTTGGTTGATGGTTTAATTAAAGTTAAAGTGTGCTTTATTGCTTAAGTAACTTTTTTGTCCTTTAGTTAACTTTTAATAAAGTGCTGAAAGTTACATTTTTGCCGAAAAGGGGCTAGACAAGGGTTGTTGGAAGAAAAACAAATCTTCACCCTACCTCTTGTGGTAAAATTCAAAGGGGCTAGACAAGGGTTGTTGGAAGAAAAACAAATCTTCACCCTACCTCTTGTGGTAAAATTCAAACCACATTAGTAATAAGCACATGGTTACTTTTTTTTAATTGTTCTTGAAAGGTTATAGGAAAAAGTGATGAAAGATTAAAGGGAGATATTTTGAAGACAAAGGTAATTAGTGAAGAAGCTTCTAGTTTTCTTGGTGGTTAAGTAGAAGAGAAAATAAGACCAATGGGACATTATAGTGACCTTAAGATGATTAGGAAACATTAAGGGCATCATGTAGGGGCAAAATGAAAAAAAATGTAACCCCCTCACCCCCATTATATATATGCCACATCCAAGCACAAATAATGTGTCTATATTTTATTTCTTCCATTTGGTCTAAGTTTTTGCATGCTTGGAGAGAGATTAATAGAGAATAGTGAGAGAAAATATAAAAGCTATTTTGTCTTCCTTTCTTCCTCTAGATATTCGAACCATATATCACCTCTAAACACCACCAATCTTTGATTTTTCTTCCTTTATTCCTTTATACAAAAGGTAGGGTTCTTCTTTCTCTTTCTTTTGATACCAATTTCATGCATTAAGGTTAAGTGGTTTGTGTTAAGTATGAATTTGAATATGTTCAAGTTTGAGTTATAAGATATTGATTTTACAAATATTAGAGGCCATGGTAGGATCTATACAACCATATGTTTTGTTTTCTAAGATGTTGAGTTTTGTGTTGGAAAAATGATTTTTGAGTTAGATTTTCACTATGAACCTTTAGGGAAAGTGATTCCCACCATCTTGCTCTACATGTTCATCTATTTTTTTTGGATAAATTTATTTTTGTCACAAAAGTGATTTTGAAGAATGGCTTATTAGGAAAATTACTTAACATGAACTTAGCTTAAAATGATGATATAAACTCAAATATGAAATTAGTTTTTGAAAAAGAAATTTCCTATCCTATTAACCTATGATGGCCAAACCTACCTATAT
This sequence comes from Acmispon strigosus, assembly GCA_030819835.1. Lineage (NCBI taxonomy): Eukaryota > Viridiplantae > Streptophyta > Magnoliopsida > Fabales > Fabaceae > Acmispon > Acmispon strigosus. The sequence goes on along the minus strand of JAUAMA010000002.1, from coordinate 76,052,546 downwards.
GTGTTAGGATCTGGGTATTTTTTATTTCAACCTTGGTTTGATGTTTAAAGGTACTAAAACTATGTTTGGAAGAGTTTGGTTAAATTTAAGAAATTTAATGGCTTTTGTAAGGCTATTGCCAAAACTATCACTTTGTTTTTTGAGTGAGTACGATGTTTGGAAAACTTGATTTTCAAATGGCTTTTAAAGTAAGTTAGGGACTAGATTTGAAGTTTTATAAAATATAAGGACTAAATATTATAATTTGAAAATTATAAGGATTAAAAATAGTATTTTTAAAAGTCCATTGTATTTTACAATATTTTGAGGACTAAAGTAGAAATATTTTCAAGTTTGAGGAATAAAGTAGGAATATGGTAAAGTTTTAGGAATAAAGTAGGAATATGGTAAAGTTGGGGACTAAACTATAATTTCTTAAACTTAAAGTACTTTAATGGAATTATAAGAAAATATAAGGACTTGTTTGTAAATAATAAAAGTTGAAGGATCCTTTGGTAAAGTTGGTTTTCTTTTATTATTAAATAGTTAAGGTTGAGAATGTAGTTGCATGTACATAACATGTAGGCTAATTGTGGATGATCGTGGATCAGTCCCATGTAAGTGGCAATCATCAGTAGTGTTTTAGCGGGTGGCTATTAGATGGTCCTGAGTGATTTGTCCCGCCTCCCACATACCGGCTGCTGGCGTATGCTCGGAATATTTGACATGACATTGCACACATGTATTTTGACTATATAACTAAACATTTCCCCAAAGAACTTTGCAGGATATTTGGTTAGTTTATCATGACGATGATACTTGTGTTGCTAAATTTTATTGTGTGTGTTTGAATCACATAGTTAAGGCGATTTCCATATTCTATAAGTAGTTGACCCTTGCATCTCTTCTTTCTTTTCTGGCTTGTTTTCTGTGCGGCGTTTGTTAGAATCAAATAATTCGATAAACTATTATATTTTGATGAATAACAATTTCATTAAGTCTTGCTTTTATTGAAAATAGAATTCCTAACTTCTCAATGTTTTCATACTGAGGAATATCTATTTTACTTGAAGAAAAACTGCATGGACCTCTACAAAGCATTATCAAAAGCAGATGCTCAAGTAAAGAAAATAGGAAGAATCTGTCTAGCTACAGCTCTTGTAAATCAGTCCGCTAGTTGAGAATGTTTGTCTCATAGAGTTCGTCCGACTATGGTGAACGTCTGGTCACTCAATCATTCGGTTTACCTAACTGCCTATCTGAAGGAAAGTGTGACAGAATGTTTGCTTGACAAACAACGCTATCTTGGAGCTCGTGCAAAGAGAAAACCTGAAGGGGATCGTTTGTCCAACCCAAGCTTAGCTGTCAAGCACTATTTGTCCCTTCAGAGAATTAATGGCGAAAAGGACATTATTAATACTTTATTCCTCGCAAATTCAAATTCCCTGATATTCCTGTATTCAAGCTGCTTTTGCGGAATCAGCGGCGAGACTTTTTGATCATCGTATCTCTTCAACGTTCGAATTCAAATCCTCTGATCATCGTTATTCAGGATTATTCTTGTTCTTGATTACAATCACTTAAAACCTTTGATTCACCCCCACCAGTTCTTAACTAACTCACCTATTCCTAGTATGAGAAGTTGATTCAGTCACTTTCCTAATTGTCGCTTCCACAGGAAATTAATCAAAGCAAACTGTAACACGCCGGCGTTAAGGGACTAGGTGATCTAACGCTATTCCTAGCAAATTAGCTTCGCCTAGATGAAACGGTTTATATCAGATTAATAGAGTAGCTTCCACATACAAGATTAATCTTAAATCGGGTGAAAGTTGATCAAACTAACACAAGCAATAATAGCAAAACTGTTCAATTGAAATCAAAGATAGAAAGTAAACAAAGATTCAATCATAATCCCTTCAAGACGAAGTACTACACCAAAATCCAACTAAAGAGAGAGCTTAGTTATCCATAGAATGGATACTAGCTAGCTTACAAGGAGAATCAATGAAAACAAGGATGACGACGACGTCGCGGGATGCAACCCACGACTCCGGCGAGGTTCCGAGCGTCCGTTGATGGATCTCCTCTTGTTCTTCTCACTCTCGAGCTCTCTCTATCGTTCTGGGTCTGTTTCCAGGTGGCTAGGGTTCAATAAGTCCCCAAAACATGCAAAATCAGCGTTTTTATAGGTTCTGGGCGTCGCAGGGGCGCTTAGTGCCCAAGAACACATGCACTGGCCGCTCAGCGGCTTACTGTGGCGCTTAGCGCCCTGGCCTCCTGTTCTGGGCGCTTAGCGCCCAGAGTCTTGGTTTCTTCAGTTTTTCTTCGAAACTTTGCATCTTTTGAGTCCTGAAACATGTGAAAAACACATCAAAAGCACAATAAACATATTTTAAAGCTTAGGATTGCCTTATTCTTTCATTAACCAAAAACTTTATAAAACAAGGGCGTTTTACAATGAAAAACCATGATAAGTGCCACTAAAAACATATTAAAAGTAATAGCAAATTGGCACTTATCACTAACAAAACCTTCCGTATTACCGGAAGAGGAGCCTTACCAACGTCACATTCACCAACGATGAACCCCTTCTGTTTACCTCCGAAGGTAACCGTTCCTCCATTTTGTTTTTCACAAATCTTTGGGAATAAATACATTTTTCCCGTCATGTGTCGTGAGCATCCACTATCCAGGTACCATAGCTCTCTTTGGCTTTGAGCTGTTAAGCACATCTGCAAGAATAAATTAACGACGAGTTGTTAGAGAGAGAATTAATTCGTCCCTAATTCACGAATTTTCAACACTTTTTAAAGAAAGTTTTGTAAATAACTGTTATTTGAAGCACATATTTTTAAAAGTGTTGTAATAAATCTCCGTGTTTTCAATTTAAAGCGCTTCCCGTAAAAGCAAATTTAAAAGGAAAATTTTGTTGTAGTGACACCACCCTCCACCATTGCAACCAATAACGTCGCAACCGCTGCCACTACCGCCTCCACCTCTACCACCACCCTACACCAACACCACTACCACTGTCATCGCTGCCACCACCATTCTCCACGACCACCACCAAAACTATCACCCTCCACCACCGCTATTGCCACCACCATTGCCCTACAACACTACCACCACCACCACCATCCTCCCCACCGCCTCCACCACCGCCATGTCACCACCACCACTACCACCCTACTGCCGCTATCGCCTACATCACTATCGCCACCGCTACAACTACTACCCTCCACCACCGCCATGTCACCACAACCGCTACCACCATCCACCACCACCATCCACCATCACCACCCTCTACCACTTTTACTGTCACTATTTGATAAAGTTAACTATTTGTTAACGTTATCAAATTAACTTGATCAAATAGTTTTGAAAGTTAATTATTTGATAAGTTTTTTTTAATCAATTAAAAAATATAATTTCTCCAAAATACTTTTTCAAGACCGTTTTGAAATGTTATCAAATAGTAATCTTTTTTTTAAAAAAAAAAATCTCATCGATTGCTACATGTTTTCCAAAAACTACTTCTTTTCTTTTTGACAAATATCTATAACTTTACATGATATTCGTATTTGTTTATATAGATTAATACATCAAAAGTTAAAAATAATGCAGGTTTAATTAAAGAGAATTTTTGTTAAAATAATTGATTTTTATACTATCTATCATTCCTTAATATTATTTCACCAAACATATGATTGTATTAATTTGACGGATATGCGAAGTTATATATACGGTATATGACCTAACGCTACATATTTTAAATTTTTTATACTTATTATATCAGACTTAGGTAGTGTTTGGCCCAACACTTTTTTGACTTTTAAGTTGCTTTTAGTATAAGTTGGACCAAACACAATTTTGTATAAGCTCTTACAAAATAAGTTAATTTTTTTTTACATAGAAAATGTTGAAAAGTAACTTTTAAGTAAAAAGTTAATTGAGGGAACTTTTTTCTAATAAGTTACTTTTATCACTTCCCACCACCCCGGCCACAACCACCGCCTCCGGCCACCACCACTGCCTTCGACCACCACCACCACCGCCTCCAACCACCACCACCTCCGACCACCACCACCGCCGCTCCGGTCGTCTTCTCCTACAGCACTCTCACAAAAAAAAACTTTCAAAAATATTTTACCAAACAACTTTTAACTTAAAAGTAACTTAAGTTAAAAAGACGAAAACTAGCAAACAACTTTTACCATTTTTCTAAGATCTTATTGTGACCTTTAACTTAAAAGTAACTTTTTAAGTTAAAAAAAAGTTGGGTCAAACGCTACCTTAATAATATCATACATTATATTATTAGCCTTTATATTATATAACATATGGAACGCTCCAAATACTTATCTATGACCGATATAAATCTCATTTAAGAAATATATGAATGTCGTACTAGTCGATGCGATACTACACCATTCATTCCTTAATAACTATCACTTTAAGGTTTTGCACATATATTAAGAAATTGTATTAATGCTATTGTTTCTATCAAAATTACTACCTAACTTTTTAACATACCCTTTATCTCTCTTCTTAATTTTAACTTTTTAATTTCGGGGTCGGCTAAATGACCCCATGATTAATTGGGGTCATTCAACCCCATGCCCATATGGACCAATAAGATCGTGTTATTTATTTTATTTATTTTTACATTATTTTTTTATTTTAATTTTGGGACAATCTTATTGGTCCATATGGGCATAGGGTTGAATGACCCCAATTAATCATGGGGTCATTTAGCCAACCCCTTTAATTTCCTATCACCATTTAATTAAGAGTAGAATTGGTAAAACATAATTAATACTTTCTTGAAATTGTAAAAGTGACAGATAATTAGAAACAAAAATAAGATTAAAATAGTGATAAATATATAGGAATGGAGGGAGTATATTTTAAGCATATCTAAGAAAATCATCTAATAAATAAATGATTGATTGAATATTTTTTAAAACATTTTCAACATAATAAATATGTTCATTTTTCTCTATAAAATCAGCATTTGTCTTCTGCCCTTTTTGCCTACCTTCCTTCATATACAATCTTTCTTCCTCTAAGACTTGTTTCGCCATGGGGTCTCTTCCACGTCCTTCAAATGTATCCTCTCCAATCAATGTTTCTCGAAGGGAATCCTCCACAGATCCTCTAGTATTGTCTCGCTATCGCATTGATGTTCAAACAAATGCTGCATCGGCTGGATTATCTCCCTTTTATACCATTCCTTCAAATTTCTCACAAGAAACCAAGGTTATACTAGAAAGGATGGATATCTTGTCACTCCGTCTTTCTCAGAAGTTGGGCCAACTGGAGGATACCATTCGGTCTCGATTTATACTTGTGGAAAATCGCATAGAGGTCGTGCACTCTTTCATGCGTAAGGAAATCGAGAGCCTTCAAGAACTTGATCCTTCTGAGACCTCTGAGGATTCTAGTCAAGCCTAAGTTCTGAAGTCTTGTGTCTCTATATAGTTATCTATTTACTATTAGGATTTCCCTATTTTCGCAAATTGGCTTTATCTATTTGTTGTTATCCCTCTACTACATATGTTTGATATGTCTTACTATGTATAACTTCTGTATTTGCTTTCTTATATATATATAAGTACTGGTTATTCATGTTTTACTTATTTACCCCTATTTCCCCCATGCTTTATGTTTCAATATACTTGTATGTATGCCTGTACTCTTTTTTTGGCCTTTTCTTCTTTTTGATGAAGTCAAAAGGGGGAGAAAGGTTCTGTGCTTTTAAAGATCATACGCAGGAATTCAACAAGTACATTAGAAAGGGGGAGACATTTCAGAAATACTAGATTCTATCAAATAGGGGGAGTTAAGCATCACGAATGCATAAATGATCTTCAAAGAGTCAAGTATGTGTTTGCCATCATCAAAAAGGGGGAGATAGTGAAGAAGGTCTTGCTCCTGACCCTGGCTGTGGTTTTGATGACGACAAACTCATCAACAAAAAGAAGAAAAGAAGACTTCAAAGAATCAAGCACTCAAGTCCATCAATAGTCTAGAAGTCTTAGAATTAGGTGAGTTATGCTTCCAAAGGTTTATTAAAGCATAAAGGCTCTCAAAACACCTAATCTAATCAAGCTAAGTGTTTTCATAACTTAAAAGAAGTAGAAAACCTTAAGCAAGTCTCAAAGAATAAGTTTCTGGAAAATGGGCTTCTGTGTAATCGATTACACCATTATGGTAATCGATTACACCAAGGCAAGTAATCGATTACTCCAGTCTTGTAATCGATTACATGTTTGAAATTCAAATTCAAACTGAAACGGTCACTTGTGTAATCGATTACACTAAGTATGGTAATCGATTACCAGAACGAAAAAGTGCATCTTTTCATGAACCATTGTGTCCCAAACCTTTTGAAAAGGGTTGTGATGGTTCAAGGACGTTTCCCTTGCCTGTATAAAGACCATTTGAGTCCAGAAAACAGAACAACAACATAGAACACACAACACACACGAAATAGACACATTTCACATGAGAAAAACACATTAGGCCAAAGCTCTTTCAAAATTGGTTCATCTTTTAGAACTTAAATCTTTTGGAGCCTAAATTCTGAGTTCATGATCTTCATGTTTACAAGAACACATTAGTTGTTCATATCTTGAAGAACTCAGAATTGTATTATGCTTAAAAGCCTTAAAGCATAATTTCTCATGTTCAATCCAATTGTGTGTTAAAGGATTGAAACAGCCAAGTGTAATATCTTCTTCATCTCTTTCTGTAAGATTGAGTTTTTCACCGTGGTATTCGGTGAAGGGTTGTTGTCACTGAAAGTGGTTTGCTTTCAGGGTTTCGATTGAAGACAAGTTTGTCTTCAAGGTCTGAGGGTGGTTTACCTTCAGGAACTGAAAGCGGTTTGCTTTCAGGGGCTGTAGAAAGCGGTTTGCTTTCACAGGATATTGGTAGAAGTTCTTGGGGTCCTTGGGTTAGGAACTTGTAAGAAATTCTTATCAATAGTGGAAAAATCCTCAAGGGGTTTTCTTGAGGGACTGGACGTAGTCTTCAGTGGATTGAAGGCGAACCAGGATAAATCTTGTGTGTGATTCTCTTTATCCTTCACATTTACTTTCAAGTATTGTTCATATCCGCTGCAATCACTAAGATCAACTCGTGATTATCATAAACTTGAAAGTATCGATTTCAATAAGGCGAAAATTGGGGCAACACTGATTCACCCCCCCTCTCAGGTTGCTATCTGTTCTAACAGAAAGAACATTTCAGTATATTCGATTTCTCAAATTTTCATTTTTCAAAGAACCCTTACTTCTTAACATGGTATCAAGAGCTAGTCTCGATCTGTGATCTTTTTTTGCTTCGCTTTTCGCTATGGAAGAAGCTCAGACTTCATCTTTTACTTCCTTTCACATATTTTTTCAATCAAACTTGATGAAACAAATTTTCGTTCATGGGTACAACACGTAGAAGTTGTTGTACGCCAACATAGTTTAGAAAATTTTCTTCTAGGTCCAGTCATCCCACCTCGATTTCTGACTGATGCTGACCGTGAAAAGTCCGTTTAGATTCCTTTTTACACTACCTGGATCAAACAGGATTCATCTCTGTTTACTTGGTTGCTCTCTTCTCTCTCATCTGACGTTCTGCCCACAGTAGTTAACTGCAAGAATTCCTAGCAGATCTGGCAAGAAGTCCATGACTTCTTCAATGTGCATTCTCTGGCACAATCAGCATCTCTTCGCTCAGAGCTTCGCACCATGGTCAAAGGGGGAAAATCCCTCTCTGACTACCTTCGATGCATTAAGACCATTGTTGATGCCCTCATCTCCATTGGTGATCCAATCTCCTATAGGGATCATATTGAAGCTATCTTTGATGGCTTACCGAATGAGTACAACTCTCTTATGCCTCTTCTCAGCAATCGAGAGGTGCCATGCTCTGCCTCTCAAGCAGAAGCAATGCTTATGGCTCATGAAACCTACCTCCTTCGCTCTCGCAAGCGTCAACTTCTTGGGGCAATCCACCGTCTGCCCTGCTCACAGATGCACCTACGCAGACGGCAAACTCACCGGCCTTGAACCAGCAGTTTGCCCAAGCTTATTATGCTTCTGGTTCACCTGCTTATTATGCTTCTGGTTCACCTGCTCAGCACCCTGCCAAGAAAATTTTCTTCCAGAATCCTCTCCATGCATTCCTGCATGCTCTCCTCGTCAGCGTCCTCCTCATTGGAAACCATCACATCGTCCTCAAGCGTTCTGTCACGCCCTGGAGAAACTTCTTGACTAGTCCACACGATTGGTAATCGTGGTGGCTCCTCCGCATCTGCAATTGGCTCCTCAACATATGGCATCCCTAGCGGCGGTGATTCAAAGTGCAGCAGCCCGTACAAGTAATGCATGGACTTTAGGTCTCTGTCATCGTAGACTGTCTTGCAGTAATGACCACTGTACGTAGCCTTCCGCATGGCGTGGTCAACGGTCCATGCAGTCGGTAGATTCTTCTCAAGCAACTCAAAATTGGTGCTCAACACCAACTGTGTCTGTTTCCACATCCTTGCTAACTAATGGTGTTAAGCGCCCAAACAACAAACAGCAAACAGAGAGGGTTAACTTCACAAAACAATAATCATATAAGAACAAAATAATATTAAAAATAACATAAGTCAAGCCTCAAATTATATCATAAGATATGAACCATTATCTAGAGCATATCAACAACATAGAAAAATAATCACATTAGCATAATCGAAAACCAAGTCATATACTAGTCAGAGTTAGTGTGCATGCTGGTCAAGGTCCTTCCCCTTGAATCATATGTTCTGAAAATAAATGCCACAACCCCTCAGGGATGATGGGACAATAACGACTCCGCGATTTGGGTTAGTCCACTCTAACACACTGTCGTATTCATCCCACATACGACTCCACAGTCGAGGTTAGTCCACTCTAACACACTCCCATTTTTTATTGCCACTTCTTCAGGCCCGCTTCTTGCCTTCTGGTCAAACCCATGATGCCAAACCTACCTGGTCCCTGACAGTTGGATGGTCGCCCCAGTTTACCATTGAACCATCTCGGTCTCAACACCACTGGCCCTTCATACATGATATGCAAATCAAAACTCAACAGACTATCAGTTAGTCAACAACATCATAACAATTTCATTTGTCATGAATAAGGAATTCTCAAATAACTTACTCAAACAGAATCCTTCAGGGTCATTAAACCATCATAATAATGAAAAGCAAACATCATAAACTCGTGTCTCCATACAAAAATCAGCGAGCATCAAATTACAAACAACATCAAAATGTCATTCAAAAAATCAGACACTTCTAGGATCGAAGGTCACCCACTCACCCTCACCTTTGCCTAAATAACGATTCTCGCCTTGAGAAACCTCAAACAATCCTTCAAAAAGAAAAAGAAATAAGGCATTACTAACCAAGGAAAAACATGATAAACCACTTCTCCCTAAGCCTAATACCTGCGACCTACTTCCCATGGAAAATGAGTTCGGAAAAACAATTTTTAACCCCCAAAAACATACATATACCTACGTCCTATAGGCTTCAATGATACATGAGCTTTGACGAAGCACTTCCTGTACAAGAGGATGGCGAAGCCAACAACCATAGAACCCCCGCTCAACAGGGAACAGGCTTTGACGGAACATAAAGCTCAAAAGCCGTAACAACGATGGTGATGAGTAGCAATGAACAAGATTTGATAGAGCACAAGGATGAGGAAGCCAAGGTCGAAGCTAGGGGTTGTAGAGCTACCCGATTACAGGGATGAGGTTAGGGTTCATGGACTCATCATCGAATGAGATTCGAGAGATGAGAGTCAATGAGTTTGGGGATTACAATTCAGAAATTAGGATTTTCTAGATCGTGCATAAAATTGATTTTAAAACTCATGGACCATTTTTAAAAACCAGTTCTTCAAATTAGGATTTTTCATTTCAGGAAGGGAATGTGCATCGACCATAGCGTCGACTTTAGCGACAAAAATTCGTGACAGGAAGATCTGTCACAAAATTTGTAAAAGGAATTAAGAAACAGATTAAATTAGCAACAGATTGATAGAGATGAAACAACTTCGTCGCTAATTCATGAAATTTCAACGCTTTTTTGAGAAAGCGCTGTAAAAAATTATAACAAAGAGTAAATTAACGACGAGTTGTTAGAGAGAGAATTATTTCGTCCCTAATTCATGAATTTTCAACACTTTTTAAAGAAAGTGTTGTAAAAAACTGTTATTTGAAGCGCATATTTGTAAAAGCGCGGTAATAAATCTCTGTGTTTTCAATTTAAAGCGCTTCCCGTAAAAGTAAATTTTAAAGGAAAATTATGTTGTAGTGACACCACCCTCCACCACTGCAACCAATAACATCGCAACCGCTGCCACTACCGCCTCCACCTCTACCACCACCCTACACCAACGCCACTACCACTGTCATCGCTGCCACCACAATTCTCCACGACCACCACCAAAACCATCACCCTCCACCACCGTTATTGCCACTACCATTGCCCTACAACACTACCACCACCTCAATTACTACCACTACCATCCTCCCCACCGCCTCCACCACCGCCATGTCACCACCACCACTACCACCCTACTGCCACTATCGCCATCATCACTATTGCCACCGCTACAACTACTACCCTCCACCACCTCCATGTCACCACCACTGCTACCACCATCCACCACCACCACCCACCATCACCACCCTCCACCACTCCTACTGTCACTATTTGATATAGTTAACTATTTGTTAACGTTATCAAATTAACTTTATCAAATAGTTTTGAAAGTTAATTATTTGATAAGTTTTTTTAATCAATTAAAAAATATAATTTCTCAAAAATACTTTTTCAAGACCGTTTTGAAATTTTATCAAATAGTAATCTTATTAAAAAAAATCTCATCGATTGCTACAAGTTTTCCAAAAACTACTTCTTTTCTTTTTGACAATTATATTTAATACATCAAAAGTTAAAAATAATGCATGTTTAATTAAAGAGAATTTTTGTTAAAATAATTGATTTTTATACTATCTAAAAGTATTTCACCAAACATATGATTGTATTAATTTGACCGATATGCGAAGTTATATATACGGTATATGACCTAACGCTACATATTTTAAATTTTTTATACTTATTATATCAGACTTAGGTAGTGTTTGGCCCAACACTTTTTTGACTTTTAAGTTGCTTTTAGTATAAGTTGGACCAAACACAATTTTGTATAAGCTCTTACAAAATAAGTTAATTTTTTTTTACATAGAAAATGTTGAAAAGTAACTTTTAAGTAAAAAGTTAATTGAGGGAACTTTTTTCTAATAAGTTACTTTTATCACTTCCCACCACCCCGGCCACAACCACCGCCCCCGGCCACCACCACTGCCTTCGACCACCACCACCACCACCTCCGACCACCACCACCTCCGACCACCACCGCCGCCACTCCGGTCGTCTTCTCCTACAGCACTCTCACAAAAAAAAAAACTTTCAAAAATATTTTACCAAACAACTTTTAACTTAAAAGTAACTTTTAAGTTAAAAAGACGAAAACTAGCAAACAACTTTTGCCATTTTTTCTAAGATCTTATTGTGACCTTTAACTTAAAAGTAACTTTTTAAGTTAAAAAAAAGTTGGGTCAAACGCTACCTTAATAATATCATACATTATATTATTAGCCTTTATATTATATAACATATGGAACGCTCCAAATACTTATCTATGACCGATATAAATCTCATTTAAGAAATATATGAATATCGTACTAGTTGATGCGATACTACACCATTCATTCCTTAATAACTATCACTTTAAGGTTTTGCACATATATTAAGAAATTGTATTAATGCTATTGTTTCTATCAAAATTACTACCTAACTTTTTAACATACCCTTTATCTCTCTTCTTAATTTTAACTTTTTAATTTCCTATCACCATTAAACTAAGAGTAGAATTGGTAAAACATAATTAATACTCTCTTGAAATTGTAAAAGTGACAGATAATTAGAAACAAAAATAAGATTAAAATAGTGATAAATATATAGGAATGGAGGGAGTATATTTTAAGCATATCTAAGAAAATCATCTAATAAATAAATGATTGATTGAATATTTTTTAAAACATTTTCAACATAATAAATATGTTCATTTTTTAGTGGAGCATGACATGGTGTAGTACTTAACAAGTCACGGGTTCAACCCCTACTAGTGATCTCCTTTAGGTGAGGTAAATATAAGTTTTATGTAAGTATTCTTTGAGCCTGACAACATTCCCTGCCTTGGACTGGGCACCATCCCCTCACATGAAATTTTTTCGTAACAAAAAAATATATTAATTTTTTATTTTTTGTTTAAGACATATCCTCATTCATTCACAGATAATCATGTTCGAGCCGAAAACATTCACATCACAGTGGAGCTAACTCTCCTAGTAGGTTTTTTTTTCCATTCATAAATTCGAATCTGAGACCTTACTTAAGAGAAATTAAGCGCGTACTATTTGAACCAATCACAAGTATGTTGTTGTCATTTTTTATTTGTTGGTCTGCAATAAGAAAAGTAAAAAATTAATTTGATACGACTTTCTTTATAAGATAATAATTAAGATAATCTAGTAAGATTTGTTGAATGACGTGCTTTCAAAACAAGAACATCGGCAGCATTGGCAACAAAGACAAGCCTATCATGTGAAGAGAAGAGTTTTGGTTTAATCACATTTATTTTTCTTTTTTATCTCATTTTCACTCATTTTCTTATCTTATTTCTTTCTTATTTATTTATCATCACCTATCATATTTTTCATTTTCTCTCTTTTCTTCCTTTCTTTCATAAGATGAAGATGTGTGAGACTGTGAAACCAAAACTTATTCCGCGTAGAAAGGAGAGTTTTGTAAGTAACCAAAGAAATGTCAAGTAAGCGTCATGTGGATTGTGGTCCTCCAAAACTTATCCGCAAGGACCTCAACCTTCAACTTCACATCACCCTCGTCCCAAAAATTTGGCGTTGCATGCATTTTAGGTAGTACACAAATATTCCATCGTATAATGAATCGTGTTTTTTGTTTTTATTGCTTCCGGTCTCATCTCAAAATTTTAAGACGCGAATAAGCATAATTTTGGTCCGTTTTATAGAAAATAAAAATAACTTTTTTTTCAACCCTTAAAAGATTAAAAAAAAATGTCGACATTAATGTGTCCGTTTCAATATTAAACCCGGAAAATGACTAAATGTCTTAATTTTACATCCATTATGGCAGAGGGGGGGGTCAAAATAAAATTTTGATAAATAATCTAAATTCTTGAACAATAAACTTTAGGGGAGGCGAAATAAAATTTTAATATATAAATTTACGATTTTTTATTTGTATATATACTTTTTTTAACGAGTATATATATTTTTTCACATGTTCATTTATATTTAATTTCTTTATCTTATATTTTTTTAAATTTATTATAATTATAATTTAGGATATAGAAAAGTGATGAAATCTAATTGGATTTCTATGAAAAATTATTTAATCGTTATTCTAAATTATGTATGTAATATTATATTATATTATATTATATTATATTATATTATATTATATTATACTCCCCCTCCCAAATTATAAGACCCTTTAGAGACAAACTCGGTATCCCAACTTATAAGACCTCTTCTAGATTTCAGAAAAAAAAATAAGTTTTTCCTTTTTTACTCCTTGCATTCATTATATTTTAAATTCCAAAAATTTAATTACCTTATCTACTAATTACTTCTTTCATATTCCCAACCAACTTTTGGTATATCCAATACTTACATTAACAATTTCCAGATTTTTTTTTAAATAGGGGCATATTTGGAAGATTTGTATAAAAAGTAACAAAACCAACATATTAATTACCTTATTACATGTTTTCTTAATAGGCGTGATTGTCTGAAAAATACCCTATAATTTGGGACGGAGGAAGTATTATATTATATTATATTATATTATATTATATTATATTATATTATATTATATTATATTATATTATATTATATATCTAATTAAAATACAATAGCGATGAAATACGTAATTTTCATTTTTAAGAAACTTTCTGAGGCATCATAATGAAAGCTTACTCCTTGACAAATTTTGCATGGGCAAAGTGAAAGATTTGTTGCATGTTTAACAATTTTCCACAGCTACTGCTGAAATTTTTTCACATCGTTAGGTCATAGGTGAAGGTAATAGACTCAAGGTTCATGGACCAAAAATTTTCCACTTCAATCCTTTAATTTTCTTTGGTTATAAGAGGAAAGCTAATTGGATAAAACTCAAATGTTGCAGCCTAGATTCGAACCCAAGTCATAATAATCGGACGAACACTACACCATAAATAGCCTATTACAACGCATCTATTAGGGTGCCTTTATGTACAACGTCGTAAAAAAGTTCTCGGAAGTCTTTTAAAGCGTTTAATTGAAGAAGCGGTTTGAAAAAAAAAAGAATATTTACAATGTTTGGTGTGAAAAAAACACTTTATACAATGACTTAAATAAAGTGAAATAATGCCCTGAGTAAAAATGAATTAGAGTTTGTTATTTTTAAAGAAAAAAAAACAAGTTTCATGACTTCGCACCATACTCTCTCTCACTTCGTCCCATCCGCCATTCTAGATTTTCGATTTCCCTCATCAGAGGCTAGAGACACTTTGTGTAGGCTGGAGATGAATTCACGGAGGAGTGCGAGCCAAGACTTGGGGAAATTGTAGTTGTTGATGACGGCTAGGGTTTCGTTGAGCTGTGACTGGATTTTTGGAACGATGGAAAGCACGAGGGGGATGATTAGGGTTTGGATCTCCTTGTCAACATCGTCGTCAGAACACTGGAGGCGGAGGTGGTTCTTGAAGCTGTCGGTAGTGGTTTGCGAGATCTGCTAGTCAATGGAGGGCTCGGCGGTGACGAACGTGTTAGAATAACTCATTGTATTTCATTGATTCAATTGCTTACAGGAAGAACCTATTTTATAGTACAATTTTGCTTGCTAATTAAGGAAACGAAATATTACAATAATTATGCCATAATATTCCTTCCCTAATTACTGCTG
Organism: Acmispon strigosus; assembly: GCA_030819835.1. Lineage (NCBI taxonomy): Eukaryota > Viridiplantae > Streptophyta > Magnoliopsida > Fabales > Fabaceae > Acmispon > Acmispon strigosus. The sequence continues at coordinate 76,037,476 of JAUAMA010000002.1, read as the reverse complement.
ATCTCCTCCCTATTTATTCTTGATTCTTTGACCAAATATGGCTTGATTCTCTCTTTTAATGTTTCAATATTCTGACACTCCCCTTCAAGTTGAATAGTGGGATCTCCAATACTCAACTTGTGCAAGACTGTCTCTAGAGTTCTTCCTGTTACTGCCTTGGTGAGAATATCAGCTAGCTGATCTTCAGATCTCACAAAGGGTAGCTCAACAATACCATCTTCAATCTTCTCCTTTATGAAATGCCTGTCCACTTCAACATGTTTTGTTCTATCATGTTGAACCGGATTTTCAGAGATACTAATCGCTGCTTTATTGTCGCACCTGAGCTGGGTAGGGAGCTTCACTGGAAAACCAATTTCACTCATCAGTTTCTTTAGCCAGAGAACTTCAGTTATCCTTTTTACAATACCTCTGAATTCTGCTTCTGCACTAGACAATGCAACTACCTTCTGTTTCTTGCTTCTCCAGGTAACAAGATTTCCTTCGATTAGAGTGAAGTATCCCGTTGTGGATCGTCTATCATTTGGGTTACCAGCCCAATTAGCATCAGTATAAGCCTCAATATCCAGATGCCCATTTCTCCTGAAAATGATACCTCTTCCTGGAGTGCCTTTGAGATATCTGACAATCCTCATAGCTGCTTCCATGTGCTCTACCTGTGGATGATGCATAAACTGACTCACCACCCCAACAGCGTATGCGATGTCTGGTCTAGTATTGCTCAGATTCTTCAACAATCTTGAGTTTGTGATTTACCATTATTGGAGAATCACTTGGTTTACAATCTACCATACCGGTCTCAGCTAATAGATCCAGTATGTATTTCCGTTGGGAGATATAAATCCCTTCTTTGGATCGGAGGACTTCGATACCCAAGAAGTATTTCAGCCCCCTAAGGTCATTCATCTCGAATTCTGTAAAGAGATTCTTCCTGAGCTGAGAGATCTCTTCTTCATCACTACCTGTTATGATCATGTCATCCACATATATTATGAGGCATGTGACCAGATCACCTCTTCTTTTAAAGAAAAGTGTATGATCAGCATTGCTCTGTCTGTATCCATATTTCTTCATAGCCATAGTAAACCTCCCAAACCATGCACGAGGAGATTGTTTGAGCCCTTACAAGGCCTTCTTCAACCTGCACACTTCTTTTTCTTGGAAGTTTCCTGAGAACCCAGGTGGGGCTTCCATATACACTTCTTCGTTCAGATCTCCATGTAAAAATGCATTCTTAACATCAAACTGGTGAAGAGGCCAGTCCTTATTTGTTGCTACTGAGAACAACACTCTGATGGTGTCAATTTTTGCAACTGGGGAGAAGGTTTCTGAGTAATCAATCCCATAAGTCTTTGTGTAGCCTTTGGCAACTAACCTTGCTTTGTATCGCTCAATGCTCCCATCAGCTTTATACTTGATGGTGAAGATCCATCTACACCCAACTGGTTTCTTTCCTGTTGGCAGTACACATTTTTCCCATGTACCATTCTTTTCAAGAGCTTCCATCTCTGTATTCATTGCTTCCTGCCACTTAATTTGCTTGCTTGCTTCCTGTGCTGTTCTTGGAATATCTTCTGAGAGGAGAGTAGCTGAGAATGCTTTTGCAACTTCAACAATTCTCCCCCTGGCTATATTTACTGGATACCTTGAAGCACGGGGCACGTGCTCAGGAGAATATCGATTCGGAGGCACACCTCTATTTCTTCGAGGAGGTAGGACACACACTTCTGGCTCTGGCTCTTCTGGTTCTAGACTGTCATCATGAGTAGTGGCATCATTTAAATCAAGTGAAAAATCATTAGAATTAGACTCATTTACCTCATGCTGGACATCTTCCGAAGTCGGGACACTGGTTGTGTGTATTGGTTCGTCTGCCCTGGCTACGTTGATAGGACTAGATTCAGTGGCTCCATCTACCTGCTCTGTTGGAATAGTGTCAGAACAACTTAGATCATTTAACCAACTTAGTGATTCACTAACAGTCTCCCCCTGAACACGAAATTGGTGGTAGAACATCTCAGATTCTAAGAATTCACAATCCATAGTGACATGAATGCGACGAGTGGTAGGATTATAGCACCGATACCCCTTTTGGTGCATGGCATACCCCACAAAGACACATTTTTCGGCACAAGGGTCAAGTTTGTTTCTGTCAATTTTGGGAACATGGACGAAAACAGAACACCCAAAGACTCGGGGAGGTAAGGTTAGGATTGAAGGGATAGTGGTTTGAGTGGCTAGGGCTTGTAAAGGGGTTTTGTGATTAAGAATTTGGGTAGGAAGACGATTGGTGAGATAAGCAGATGTGGCTAGAGCTTCAAGCCAAAATGAGGAAGGGGCTTGAGATTCAAGTAATAGGGCACGAGTCATCTCAAGTAGAATCCGATTTTTTCGTTCGGCTACACCATTTTGTTGGGGGGTATTGGGACACGAAGTTTGATGGATAAGGCCATTTTCCTGGAAAAAAATCTTGCATGGACTGATTCACAAATTCTCCCCCATTATCAGAACGAAGGATTTAGATTTTCTTTTGAAACTGATTCTGAATCATTTTGTAAAACATAATGAATTTTTCAGGAACTTCTGATTTATGTTTCATAAAATATATCCAAGTCATACGAGAAAAATCATCCACAAACAACATAAAATACTGAAACCGACTTTTACTAGAATTTGGAGCTGGACCCCAGACATCAGAATGAATTAATGAAAAAACAGAATCAACTCTAGTGTTGTTTTGAGGAAATGAAACCCTATGACTCTTAGCACGAATGCAAGTTTCACATTTCACATGAGTGGATCTATTGCGAAAAAGGCTAGAAAATAAAACCTTAAGATACCCAAAGGAGGGGTGGCCAAGACGTCGGTGCCACAACCAAATTTGTCTGTCAACCGTTCCGTGAGCAAGCATGGCATGTCCCGGGTGAACCACCTCATCAACGTAGTAAAGGCCTCCGCGCTCAGTACCACGCCCAATGATCTCTTTCGTAAGAATGTCCTGCAAGAGACAAAAATTTGGGTACATTTGCACCACACAGTTCAGTTCCTTTGTCACTTGACTAATTGACAGCAATTTTGAAGATAAGGATGGGACATATAGGCGGTTATTCAATTTCACTTTATCAGAGAACACAATAGGGCCTCCTCCTTTCACTGTGACGAGTTCACCACTAGCAGTCTCAATGTGAGTCTTAGGTGGTGAGGATAGATTTAAAAAATCCTTGTGATCATAGGTCATGGTATCTGTAGCTCCACAATCAAATATCCAGTCGGTTGGTTTTCCAAAATTACCTTTGGTAGTACATTGAGCTATATAAGCTTTGGGCTCTGAATTAAAATTATTTTTAATTAAAACATCAGTATAAAGCCCAATATTTTCTGATGGCCCAATTCCAATTTCAGATTCAGTGTCAAAAAAGCAATCAGGTGGAAAAAACTTTGGGTTAAGGAGTATTGGGCTTGGGTCATAACCCCCAAACCCATTACCTTGATGGGTTTCAAGATTGAAACCCTTACCAACTGCTGCGTTTCTGCTTCGTCCCTCTGCTTTGTCTTTCTTGCATCCTCTTCCGGCGGCGGCGGCGGCGCTGATAGGCGGTCCTCCGTCGTCGTTGCGCCGGCTGCCGGTTCTCCCTTAAACCTCAACGCCGGTTCTCCTCTGCTGATATGTTCTTACAGTGTCCTTCAACATTTCTTCATGAATCCCAAAATGAGAGTAGGAATCGAAGTTCGGCGGCCTCCTCGACGTCCAGGGGTGGTGCGACGGCGCGTACTAGCTGTTCCTCTCCAATTCGCGCATGGGGAGGACGAGATTTAAGGTTTCAGCGACATCCTCACCAACCTCTTCGTCAGCATCCTCGACGCTGTTCACGTTAGGATGCTCCTCGTTGCTCTTTTGCTTCTTCAACACGGATTCAGGAACCACCTCTCTTGTGTGGTGTGGTGCTTCGACGGCGGAAGCTCCTTGCTGGTTGATGGCCTTGGAGCGACGTCGGATTCGGGTTCATGGAAGTTCATAGTGGCAAGGCTGTTTCGCAGTAGTGATGCGATCTGGAGCACCAATTCATCAGGTATGTTTAATGGTTTTTGGGTTGTAGTTTGGGTTGTATTGTTGTCAGAGGTTTTACTAACTTCGGACATGGTTTGGGTTTGTTGCTTTCGGGTTGTGGCCATTTTTGGCTAGCTCAGAGAAAGGAGAAGAAAGAAGAGGCTGATGAAATAATTTTGAGTTTCCAGGATCAAAGAACGCTGCTCTGATACCATGTTAGAATAACTCATTGTATTTCATTGATTCAATTGCTTACAGGAAGAACCTATTTTATAGTACAATTTAGCTTGCTAATTAAGGAAACGAAATATTACAATAATTATGCCATGATATTCCTTCCCTAATTACTGCTGATCTCCTCCCTATTTATTCTTGATTCTTTGACCAAATCTGGCTTGATTCTCTCTTTTAATGTTTCAATATTCTGACAGAACGACCCCACCAGTGAGAGAGGACTGGACGAGGTTTCGGCGCCAGAGAGAGGGTTTGAAGAAATCATTCTAAGAGGAATTCTAGCGTTTCGGTTTCTTAACCAGAAGAGTGGCACTATAGATGCTTTGTCACTAGTGTTCGACGATTTTTTCAGGAATATGTGCTCCAACATCAGGTTTGGGCTTAATGCTTCCACTCTGTTATCTAGTACTTCAAAATTTGGACTAACTCTTAGATGGAGGCGATTTCTTCAATTGCTTATGTTACTACTTCCACCTCTCAGGTACTCGACTTAGCGTCAATTTCTACTCTTGGAGAACTGTAGAGGCTAGGCATGATGTGTGAGTCAAATCTATCTCAATTTCAAAGTAATTTAGTTAAATTTCTTCTGGAATTTTTTAATATAGGAATTAATCCTTCATCACTGTACTTAATAATATGTTCAATGGTATTTTCCCGATTAAATTTTAACATTCACCTCATGTTTTGTAAGGCGCGCTTGTTTTTCCATAAGTCTAAATTTGGTATCCTGGACGAGTGTACCAAGTATGCATCATCTTTTCCTTTACTCTAAATGAATTGTTTGCTTTCCATTTGTTTCTAACCTTGTTCTATACTGTACTTGAAAAACTTTAATGGTGTCAAGAAGGTCTTGCTCCTGACTCTGGCTGTGGTTTTGATGATTACAACACACGTTACAAAAAGAAGAAAAGAAGACTTAGAGAACCAGCTCAGCATACTTCAAGAACTATCAAAGGGTTCCAGCTTTAGTTTAAGTCTCGTTTGTAAAGTAAGTCATGCTTTACTTTGGTTACTCTTTTCATGAAGGCTCATGAACTTAGTTAATTGAGTACAAAATGGTTTCATAAGTTAAAAATGGTAGAAACACTCAATTAGGACTTAAACGTTCATAAAACTAAGTTCTGGACTTAGTGTAATCGATTACACAAGTTATCGTAATCGATTACATCATGTGAGTAATCGACTACCACAATGTTGTAATCGAGTACATAGTTTGAATTTTGAATTCAAACCACAACGGCTAGTTGCGTAATCGATTACCCTATAGCTGTAATTGATTACACACACGAACAGGTGTGTTGTTTCATGAATCAATGCATCTCATACCATTTGGGAAGCCTTGCAATGGTTCATGGACAGTCACTAGTGCCTATATAAAGTCCATAACAGGTTCAGAACGCAAGGCATTAAATCCACAACTTTCATATACTGAATTGTTGTCATTCTGAGTTATTGTTCTCATAATTTCAAAAGAACACTTATGTTCAACTTCTGAGAACTCAGATTAATAAGAGCCTTCATGTTAGAGTGCCTTAGTGCATAACTTACATCATCAATCCATTCTAGTACTGAAAGATTGATTCAGCCTTGTAAAAGCTTCTTCTCTTCATTCTGTTTAGAGTGAACTTCACTATGTTGATTTAGTGAAGGGGTTATTCAGAAAGTGGGATTCTTTCTGAATGTTGTAAACTTCACTGTGGCGATTCAGTAAAGGGATTATTCAGAAAGTGGCGATTCTTTCTGAATGTTTTGTACGTCACTGTGGCGATTCAGTGAAGGGTGTTACTCAGAAGGTGGTGATTCTTTCTGAGGGTTGTAACGTTCACTATGGTGATTCAGTGAATGGTGTTATTTAGGAAGTGATTTACTTTCTGTTATAGTGGATAAATCTCTGTGTGATCAGACGACTGGACGTAGCCTTCTGGGATTGAAGGTGAACCAGGATAAAATCCTTGTGTGATCTTCTTATCCTTCATCTCTTACTTTCAACATTACTTTATTCCGCTGCATTAACGTTTATACGTTGTGATTCTGATCACGTTGAAAGAAGTTTGAGTTTTCTAAGGCCAAAATTGGGGGAACCTAATTCACCCCCCCCCCCCCCGCTTAGGTTGCTATCTGTACTTACAATTGGTATCAGAGCGTAAGTTTAGGTAAATTGCTCCTAAGATATAGGAAGATTGTATCCTCTTCTACAACAAGTACCAGTGAAGGATTCAACATAAACAGGCCACCATACTTCAATGGCGAGCACTATGACTTCTGGAAAGTCAAGATGAAGATCTTTATAAAGTCATTAGATGTGGGAATTTGGAGAGCCATTGAAAAAGGTCCTTTCACGCCTGTAATTGAAGTTGATGGAAGTAGTCAACCAAAACCAGAAAGCACATGGAATGAAGAAGAAAAGAAGAAAGTCCAGTATGATTTGAAAGGTATGAACATTCTGACTTCAACCCTTGGTATAGATGAATTTTTAAAATTACTTCAAATATAATTATTAAATATTAATTATTAAATTTGAGTTCTATTAGTTATTTAGACAAAGCGAACTCTAAACTATTAATTGAAATGTCTTAACACCATTATTTTTATTTTAATATATTTTATAAGTAAAAACTATGTTAATATTTTATAAGTAAAAACTATGTTAATATTTATTAATTTATTTAAACTATAATAATTTTTATATAATGTTAAAAAAATATATAGATAAACTAGTGTAACAAACGGGTATTATATCTAGTACTCCCTCCGTTCCTTTTTATAAGAGCTAAACCAACTTTGCACACCCCTTAAGAAAGTTAGGTAGTATACGCATTAAATTTGTTCTCAAATATTGTTGAATTTCCAAAATTGTCCTTAACATATTTCTTTTTAATCTCTTTCCATCATTAATGTAATTTCATATTTCCAAAATTGAATAGCGGTAAAAATGTGAAAAAATAATTAATATGACACAAAGCTTATGTGGTTGTTATAAAAAGGAACGGGCAACACCCTTCATTAAGCTCTTATAAAAATAAAATGGAGGGAGTATTGATTAAAGGATTGAACCGATGCCACTTGGCCTAGTGGTTAATGTGATCCGCTACACCAAAAAAATCTTTTTAAAGCACTTTTTAAAACTATTTTACGCGCTTTTCAGAAGCGCTGTAAATCTGAGCACTGTAATAGGTACTTACGCGCTTTTTGATCTTATCAAAAGGGCTTTAACACCAGATTTGCTACCAAAATCTCCTAGCAAATTCAAAGCAAAACATGTTGGCTGCCAAAAAACTGCTATTTAGTTTCGAAATGTTGGTAGCATGTAATAATGAAATAAGTGGCTGATTGGCTCCAAAATATTTGAAAACAAAACGGTTGCAAATTTATAACAAATTCTAGCTATTTAGCAACATTAATGCGGCAAAATTATATGAAATATATAGGGTGTTGCGTTTGGCGCCCCCTATTGCGCCATACGCCTCCCCTTTAATGCGTCTTTTACCATTTTGCCTTTTAAAATTTAAAATATTACTATTTTACCCTTTTAAATTTAAAAAATTAAAAAATTAAATAAATATCATCATTTTCATCCTTCCACCATTCTCCCACCCCCCTCCCTTTCTCTCCATCCTTTCACCACCAACATTATCATCTTGTAACAACCACATTCATCATCTTCCATCAACCACCTCCTTCATCTACTAACCATCAACATCCTTCCTCTTGTTTCCTCCTTGCTCCCTCCCGTCGTTTCCTATTATTTTCGTATAGTTAACCGAAGAAATTGAACACTGGTTAAAATTCGCACCTACAAGTGCGAAATTTACCTCAAAATCGCACTTATAGGTGTGCGAACTAGTATTTTAAATTTTTAAATTTTTTTTTTAAAAGTGTGTATCGCACCTAAAAGTGTGAAATGGGCCTCCAAATCACACTTATAGGTGTGCGAATTAATATTTTTTTTATTTTTTTATTTTTTCAAAGTGTGAATCGCACCTAAAGTGCGAAATGGGCCTCCAAATCGCACTTATAGGTGCGAAATAGTTTTCTTTTTTTCTGGCCCTGAAAAAGGAATTTCTAACGTTCCTTTTTATAAGAGATAAACTAACTTTGCACACCCCTTAAGAAAGTTAGTTTATCTAGTTTTTTACATAAAATTTGTTCAAAAGTGTTATTGAATTTCCAAAATTGTCCTTTAACCAACACTAATTATTGTTTTTTATTTATTTTTGAATAAACCAACACGATTTATTGTAAAGAAGAGAATGAGAAATTATTTAGAATTACACAAAATTTACTCCGAATGACACTCTGCATTAACTTGACATTTACTCCAAAATTTACTACCTTCCCGTTTAAAGAGGCAAAATATGAGTAGATAAGTTAGATGAAAAGGCATAGTTCAGATTTTTTGATAGTGAATGAAGAAATAAAATAAGAATTTTAATTATAATAATTAATGTGATGCAATTATTATCCAAAATTGAATAGGGGTAGAATGGTGAAAAAATAATTAATTTGGCACAAAATTTCCTCTGGTTCTTATAAAAAGGAACGGCTAACACCCCTAACTCACCTCTTATAAAAAGGAACGGAGGGAGTACATTATATGTTGGTTAGATACTACAACCCCATAAAATAATCTAGAAGTGTCTAGATATACTTTGAATTTTTAAATATGAATAAAGGGAACCTCTCCCATGGAAATTTTGCATTCCCAACCTAATTGATTGGAATGAAATGAAGGGAACGTTGGTGGTTATTTCATTCATGGGAATGTTGGTGGTTATTTCATTCCTGGAATGATTGATACCCAGGAACGTGAATTATTAACCTTGTAACAAACTTGAGAATGCACACTCCCGACTTCAGGATTCGCAGGAATCTGATTCTATGCCGCGTAACAAACGCCCTCTTAATCTACACGTTTGGTAGCATGGCACAATTATGATGCGATAAATAAAATTAAAAAATTAATATAGATATTTTACCATGAAATAAATAGAATTTTAATTCCATTATTAGGTATGCAGATGTCACAGTAAATAAATTTGTAAATAATAATGTTTCCATCTAATTTCATAAGATATCTGATGAAATGGAACGATTATACATTTTATTAAATTTCATTCCATCATATGTTCATTCCATAATATAATGTCATAATATTATACTCCATTTTATTCTATCCCTTGCATAAATTCAAACATAAATCAAAACTCCAATAATTAAAAATAATATTACCCCTATGCAATTTTTATAAAATAAAACACAGGAATCAAAACCCAATCGAAGAAAGATTTGATGAATTTAGAACTATATACTTCTAAGCATCAATTAATTAGTATCACATTCATATCCAATTACAAGACTAGTAATCAACACCAAAAATATATTCTTCTACACCTCTTCATACAAGAAAATGAATACCGGAGACTGAAATTCAGAATGCTAAAGGATATAAATGAAAAAAATAATAAACAAAGCATTCATAATTGGTGTTCATCATTACAAATGCTGCTACTCGTGACAAAGCTTTCATTCTTACAGATATAGATGCTTCAATTAGATGGATAGATTTCTTTTAAAACAGTCCTTCTCCTGCAAGCATGAGTTTATTACAGTCAGGTAAAATACCATTCAATGGCAAAAACACTGATCTTAAAGGTAATGATACGTCCCACAACTGTGTATGGTTAGATTGAAAGTGAAAGTGATTTTTTTAGGCTATATCTAGATATCCGTTGACACAAGAAAAAACGGGTGTTAGCACTCACTTTAAGACAAGAAGTGAACACAATTCTTCTTATTAATTGGAATGAAATTATGTTCACATTGTACTCAACTAGTATCCAAGCACACACTTAAGTTTCAGAAACTTATTAGATTGGATTTGAAAGTCTTTTTTCTTACTTTTTCATTAAACCTAATGGTTTGCTAAACACAAAGGAGAAAACTGTCATACAGCAAAGTGCGAGGAAACCCCTATTATAACATGTCATTATTTGCAACTGTAGTCAAAAGAACTTACGCAGCTCATCCAAGGAGATTTTATCAACGCTCTCTCCACTCTTGATGAGGCGAATTTTCCCTTTAGAGATAGCGCAACAAGACACAAACTATCAATTTCAAAGAAGATAAGGAATTTTCAATCAATATAAGCTAAATTAAAATTCTCTCCATAAGTGAGTTCAGGATCCATTAACCCTAATATGATACATAGTTACACAGTAATGCAAACTGTAACATGTCATGTTAACCCTGAAAGTACAAATGAGAAAGGCACTGTTCGCTGTACCCTTTTAAATAAGATAAAATCTTCCTTGCTATGCAAAAAGCACATAACTGGGCTCCCAAAACTAAAGTTCCATTGCAAGAAAAATGACCAACGTATGGCTCTCCAAAAAATTAAATAAATGATGAGTGAAATTAACGGCATACGCCGGTGGTGATTTCTGGAATAAACATAGTTATAATGAAGCAATTAGCTTATATGCTTCAAGACACACAGTAGACCCTTACAGATAAATTTAAAGGTTTAACAGAAAGGAGTAAACCTTCAATTTTAAGCTAAGTTCAGGCTAGTCGTGAGGAGGCTTGGGTAGCTTGCATGAGGTCATAGGTTCAAAAATTATTGCCACCATTGTGCACCAAAAAAATGTGCAGCTCAATGTTTCTAACTTAGTAAGAGGCATTTTGTATACAAATAACACCATAGGTCCCTACATCATGTCCTATATCCATATGGGACAAGTTAATGTTCTTATCCTTTCTCAGGAAACTTAATGAAGAATAAGCGAAAATAATGCATATAAGATGACATACCATCGCGCCGAACACATATCTCTGGAATGCTTTTAACTTCACCATTAATGCTATCATTATAAATTCGAGTCTCAATGTCACCCTCAACATAAACTGAAGAGCTGCATTAAAGCTTCAAGCAATGAATCTGGACTATTCACATTAAAAAATAAAATATCCTCTTGTATGCACACTTACTTTTTAAACAGTTGTTGCACTGCATAGGCCCCCAGCACATCATTATGCACGGAAATCCGATGCCATTGAGGAGGTTTTGGCAAATCCCATCCTCCAACAATTCTCTGGTCAAACATCCCCCCTGTCCCAACTGTAAAGATGGTAACATTCTTCCCATTCCTCAATATCTTCTGTACAGGGGATTGGCCAACTTTTCCACAAATAATTGCCTGATTCAAATTACTAGTATGTTGGTCAAATAATTTGTCAGGTGCAAAAAGCAAAAATATCATTAGTTGTCATTCTAGGCTATGAGATAGAACTGGTTCAGAAATTGAGTGAAGATTGGATTTATTGAGAAAAGAAGAGTATCTCAGTGCTGTTCCAGGGTGGATGCAGCCCGAGATGAAGTAAAGTTCTGCAGAACAATTTGTGAGGTCTTGGTAGCTCCTAACAATTAGAAACTAACTTTCAAAGTACCCCTACTCCGTACCTATTAGAAATTGGGAGGCCTAACTCAACCACAAAAGCTAGCTTAAGAGTTGAGGTTTGCTCTACCCTTATAAACACTTGATTGGCCATATCTCTAGCCAATGTGGAACTTATAACACACACCTCTCACGCCCAGGGCTGGACATCTGGAGCGTGAAGTTTGCAGGACTGGACATCTGGGGGTGACCCATAGGGCCAGTCTCCACTAACAAACGGATCTATGATAGGCTTTGATACCATATTAGAATTTGGCAGGCCTAACTCAACCACAAAAGCTAACTTCCTAATTGACTAGCTAACTAACACCTAACTGTGTAACTAAATAATTAACAGCACTAATGGTTATATTACATGTATTAAGTTTCATTGGGTGGAAGAAGATTTCCCCACTCCTTGAAGAAGGGTGTTTGGATTACACGATGTGGGGCGCGCCACCTAACAGGCCCAATATAGGCGAACGTCCCTTTTACACTTTAATAGGTTTCTAACTAATCATACTAACAGCCTGTACAATTCTTCTAACTGCACTAACAGACTCCTCAGTTCATTTGAGCCTTATAATTAGCTGGCTCTCCTAACATGGACCTTTATTGGGGTCTGCTATCACTATGGAAGAACATAAGAGATAAAAAGTTTTTTTGGAGTTAGCTTATGTTTAAATATCTCAAGATCTGTTTAGTGAGAATGTTTTTTATTGGCTCCAGCACAACCATTGTCCAGAATCATTTCTATTCATTCAAGCTTGTAATATACTGGCTTTGATAATAAAAAATGAAAAATGCTAACCACTTCCTCAAGGTGTAAAAAATAGTAATTCTTCCTGAAAAATGTTACTCTGTCAGTAACCAAAGTATCTAATGTCGTGCATTATAATTTCTAATTCATGATTTCTTTAATCAATGCCATGGCCCATTAATAAAAATCAAATTTATTCTCTTAAAGCCTTGTGCTGCAAAATCATAGCAGAGCAAAGACACAAAACAAAGTACACTGAATTAAGGCACACCAAAATGTAATCTGCATCAACATAAATCAACATTACAGATTAGGTTTTTATCAGTTATCAAATCAAAATTCTATCCCTGGATATGTCGATATTTATTAAGTAGCAATAATAATCAAGTAAAACCACTCAATACCTTGTGCACACCCCGAAATCCCCAACCCCTTTTGGGATCCACACCTTGCAATTGAAGTTCTGGCTTGCCACCAAGAAAATCATCAATTTCTTCATCCAATTCGTCATTCTTAGGTCCATCATTGTCACCTGAAGGCTCATCACCGTCACTTTCAGACAGGCGTGTCGAGTACCATGACGCCTCGTGTCTCCGTACACCAGCTGATGAATTCAGTAAAACGAAATCACAGTTAATAACTGAAGCATCAGACTTGTTCTCATGCATTTTAACACACACCAACAAGAATGAAATACAACCATTTCCAGCAAGTAAAAGTAACTGAAATCAGTCTAAGCGAAACCAAGAATATGTAAATATATATTATCCCATTTTTCTTCCGCCATTGATCAACGAGGAGTGTGGACATGAAAAAAAAACATTTGATAAAGATGATTGGTGATGGAGAAAACTGAAAAGAAAGATACACACCAACACCAGAAAGTCGAAGATGCTTCGCAAGTCTTACTGCAATGGAATTCATTTCCAAAACCTGCAACAAACACGAACTACAAAGAGTAACAACTTCGAGGGTTTAAGGGGCAAACCATAACTCCTTTTTTTCTTTCTTCCTGTGTGGGCCCGGCCTATGCAATCGGGGGTTCTTCGGCCCGGCCCATATATGGTGTCCATTCCTGTTTTCATTTTGAAAAAAAAAATACAAAATAAAGGTGAAAAGATGTTTCGTGTATATAATATTTAGAAAATATTTTCTTCAGATATCTTTTAAAAATTTATCAAAATAGAAAAAAAATTGTTTTCATTAACGGTGAAAATAAAACAATTGAGAGAAGTGTGATGAAAAACGATGGTGGTGGAGGTTGATAGTTGCGGCGATGAAGCCGGTGGTGAAGGTTGTGGTGGTGGCAATAGTGGCAAAGGTGGCGGTGACAGACTGTTGCCATTCAAAATCGCTGGAATATGTTTTTCAGTTTAGATGTATCACAATGTTTGTATTTCTACTCTTCAAGAAATATGACAAAAGGGAAATGATATTTGACACTACAAGAATTTTTTCGACATCATCGCACATTTTGTTTTGAAAGGTTGATCTCTACGCATAATACATTTCTTTTCAACCAATTACCATCATGATTTTTGTAAAGAATTCTACGTAAGAAAAATATTTCTTCCGTTTGTGAGTAAGAAATGCCCTGCCACATAGCGCCTCTCATAAGAAAAATGTTTGATAGACATCCATTTCAAATGTGAACGCCTATATGAGGAAGAGCGGATGAATTGAAAAAAAGTGATAGGATGAGAGATAAAGAATAAAGCGCATATTGAAATTTTGAGTTCTATTAGAATTCAAATAGATAAACCACTTAATAATGTAAAACACGTTACTCCATCAAATCAATAAAATGTGGGTAAAATCAGTTACTTTTCTAAAAGGAAAAGAGAGTCTCAATTAGGTGTTTTCACTGTGAAATGGTTTCATAAATTATTTGATTTCTACTATTATGACTGTCTAAATCAATTAACCGTTTTGGCTGCACGTTCAACTCCTACGCGTTGAACTCTGTCCCCCACTCACCCCATATTCTACTCTACTCTTGTTAACTGCTACCTCGTACCTCTTTTATGGGAAGGAGGACACAAACCTCAAATTAAAGAACTAATGGTCATTTAGTGCAGAGCCTTCAACAGCATACTCAGTTAGCAATAATATATAGCATGAAGGCCATGCAGTACGGTCATCCAAAGTTCAGGATTAAGATCCCCAGGTCACTGACGGTGGTCACAAAATTACAGAGAAAGCTTCAATTCCACTTCAAAGGCAAAGCAACCGCAATCTCTAACGACGGAACCTACAAAGCTAAACATGGAGGAGGTTCATTCTTGATCTCAAGGAAATCACTTGGCTCGGTTATTTTTAACAAGAGATCATCCAAAGTGAGGGAAAATGAGCTTGGAAGGGCATTAGGAAACAAACCAGTTGTTGCTGCATTGTCTCAGCTTCTTGCTCTTGAGGAGAGTTTGGAGCATATTCAAAACAGAAAGGATAAGCGGCATGTGATGATGAAACTTCCTTTGTTGAGGTTTCTAGAAAAGAAGAAAGGATGGAACAAGTTCATGAGGGCCAAGTCGAGGACGATGTTCACTAGGTTGAGGCAACTGAGGAGGAAGACATGTTCGTGCCGCTTGTTCAAGATTCCCTCGAAAATAATGGTTGTTAGCCTCAAGTTGAGGATGGTAAGGCCTCTGGTGAAAAAGCAAGTCACCAAGAAAGGAGATGTTGGGAATGGTG
Source organism: Acmispon strigosus (assembly GCA_030819835.1). Taxonomy (NCBI): domain Eukaryota; kingdom Viridiplantae; phylum Streptophyta; class Magnoliopsida; order Fabales; family Fabaceae; genus Acmispon; species Acmispon strigosus. The sequence continues at coordinate 76,022,310 of JAUAMA010000002.1, read as the reverse complement.
ATAAGGAGGATGAAGGCATGGAGCTTTGGAAGAAAAGGATTCTCATGGGACGGAGATGCAAGCCGTTGAGTTCTCCAGGCACCCTTGGTTATGATACAAAAAGCTATATTTTCCTGCCGAGATAGCACCTTGACAAGGGCACCATACCAATATTTGCTCCCTCCATTCCCTGCTACGGTTAACTTATCTTCTAATCTTATTTCCACTCATTTTTTTTCTACATTTTGTAAATCCACCCTTTTTTTCCTACCTCTCATCTGTTACACACATGGTATCACTCATTTCTCTAGGTGGAAATAAAGTGTCAATAAAACATTATTCATACTATGTTTGGATTGATGGGATAAGGTGGGATGGAGCGGGATGGGATGAAATATTTTTAAATTTCAGTGTACTTTACTAAAGGGTGGGATGGAATACGTACCACCCAATTCCATTGTTTCTTCTCATTTTGTTTCCACCCAATTTGGATGGAATCACAATTTGACTCTGTTACAAAAATATTAATTTACATTTCTACCACGTGTTTCTTTGCTGCACTTTGGCCTTGCTGCGTTTCTTCTCCTCTAACCAACAACTGTGTTTCTTTGCTGCACCGTTAGTTTCCTTCATGCAATTTCTGCACCGTTGGTTTCCTTTATGCAGTTTGCACCTTTATTAGATTAGATCATGAAAGATGGAACATACAAAAAAAAACCAAGATAACTCACGTATGAAAATGTAAATCTCAATTATAAAATATCCTAATAATTTGACATGGCATGTTGCTGCGTTATATTGGTTTTATGATTCAGTTTTGATTGTCTCTCTTTCTCCTTTCATTAGTCATCATAATCTGCATCCTTTTGAATTATGAATTCAATTCATTTCTTACATTGTTTTATTCCAGCTTGTGCAACAACAAAAAATTGTTTATCAAACCATGGCCCCATGTGATAGGTTGAGAGGAGATATATATGATGAGATTTTAATTTTACATTTAAATAGTTTTACACTTAATTATTAAGTTAATTATTTTAGTAATTTTATGATAATCTCTTGTTTTAAAATAAGGGTAGTGCAGAAATAAAAAAAATTATAACTCATTCCGCTCAATTCATTACCTAAACAATGAAATGGTAACTTTGTTCTGTTTTATTATAAAATACTCAAACAATAGAATGGTAATTTTATCCCGTCCCATTCCACTCCATTCCATTCCATACCGTTCCACTTCATTACATACCATCGATCCAAACATAGCCTACGTGATTGTTCCTTTCTTTCTTCATTTAACTTAAGAAAAAGAGAATTTCTACATTCTGTTGTCGCCATGTTCGTTTTCTTTTACAGAGTATTGGCAGTAAACTAGAGCCTCGTCAGTAACAACAAATGAAGGAGTTAGGTTACAAGATTTCATTAAAAAATTATTAATTCAATTTCAATATATTAAATTAGCTGAGCTTAAAATCCTTTTTTTAAGTTAGCTATAAATTTCAACCAAATTACCAACATAAGGATTCGAGGGGCATTCTTCAAATCATGTAGTAACGAAATCACAGTATTCAACCCATAAATTTGATCAACAGTTAATTACACACTACAAAGATAAGGCTGCCCACTGTAGTTCAATTTCATACCATAGGCTCTGGATATGGTCTCATCATATTAAAGGAAATCAAACTAAGGCTCTGGATAACCAAGCTCCAACTGGTGTAACAACATATACTTAAGTGACAACCTTTTACTTAACTGCCATTCAGGGAAGTGCAAGAAAGGCAAGCAGCATTAAGTTCCACAAACTGCAAGGTAACATGCTTTTTACCACCCATAGGTTGAATCTTCAGTAGTTTCAAACCCGGACCAAATTCAAGCCACACCGGTCAGATCAGACCCTCAGCGGTTTCAAACCCAGGGCAGCCCTTAGCTTGTTTGCTTCAGCAATCTCAGGATCTGGGTGGTCAGTCCCATCATCCTTCTTTTCCTTCTTTTCTTTCTTCTCCTTCTTCTTCTTAGGTTCTCCTTCCTCAAGTCCATCTCCATGTCTTCTAGGGCTTACACTACTTCGAGCATGTCTCTTTCTGTAGTCCCCACCATCATGTTCCATGCGATCCCTGCTCCTACTTCGACTCCTTGAGCGGCTCCTTCGCCTTCCACGGTCACGATCCCTATCTCTCCTCTCCCGCTCCCTACCCTCTCTGTCACGACCATAATCTTTTTCTTCCCTCAGACGATATCAGTCTCTATCCCTGTCCCTGTCTCTATCCCTATCCTTATCCCTGTCCCTGTCCCTGTCCCTGTCTCTATCTCTATCTCTACCACGTCCTCTGTCATAATCTCTGTCATAGTCACGATCCCTGTGAAAAGCATATCAAAAAACAAATGAAAAGGACAAGCAAACGAAACTTATCAATGATGACAAACGAATCCATTTTACAGTTATAGAAACCATGGTCACTTCATTCTAAAGTCAATAAGAGGGAACTCATGTCTGACACCAGCATATAATATCACTTACACTAGAGATTTGTTTAAGAATTTATATGCAGATGACAGCATTGAGGAAATAAGACCACCAAATAAATAAGAACTCTAAATACAACCAGCAATTAAACCACCATTTAGATGAATGTCAAGCTATGCAGTTCTTAAAATATCATGTAGTAATTGTTGCTAATATTTCCCAAACAAGAAACTCATACAAGTAACTCAGCTTCAAAAAGCTCAGTCACATATTGATGTGACTATGAAGTAATGAACTAACATGCTAAAGAGAAAGGAAGAATAATCTAAACATGTCCATCAAGGACCGGGTTGTGACGAAGTTTTAGCTTGTGTTCTTCCTAATCTTGTGTGGTTAACTGGTTATCTATCCGAGATGTATCTTCCATAAGAAAAGCATATGGGGACAACAGATCGAAATCGGGGAAATGTTGCTGAAATAACCAAGTCATAGATCTAGAAAATTAAGGATTGAAAAGAGGCAAGATGATGGTCCAATAAGTATTAAAAAGGACAAACACAACACTTCAATATATAAAAGCATGATTTTCATATATATATATATATATATGAGCATGACCATGGCACCATTTATCGATTCAACATAATTGTCTGATCCATCATACTTCTCACTGCACACTGTCAGTGCAGAGAAACCTGGCAGGATCATTAGAATTTACTATAGGAAGCAGTTGTATACCACAAGTGGCTCTGAATGCCAGAGTTGGAAACGTATGTACAATTTTGGCAAGTTTTATAGTGTGTGTGTGGCTATGTGCAAGTTCAAAAAACAGCTTCCAATACAATTCATCCGTATCTGCACTCTGCAGTGAAGAAAGTTTTCATAAAATCACATTATCATAAGAAAACTATGATCTATTTGAGATTCTAGACCCAGGGGCCAAGATACACTCTCCACTAGAAAAAATAAGTTGAAAAAACATTAGGCAAATGATAGAAAGTATTAGAAAATCTTTTTCAATAACAAGATGCGCATCTCTACATCAATTCATATAAAGTTGTGAAACACTAGTAAGGAAAAAATAGTACCTGTATCTATGACTATCACGTCTTCTATCTCTATCTCTTTCCCTTGCAGGGCTTCGCCCACGATAATAATCCTGTAAATCATTCCATAATTAAACCAAAACATCATAACTATTCACTGCTAACATTCAAAAAAACAAGATATTGTTTGATTAGGAAAGAAAGGGGAGCACCTTTTCATGTGCCCTATCTTCAACCTCATCAGCAGGCTGGTCATTATCCTCTTTCTCTTCTTCCTCCTCAAAATCTTCTTCAAGTGCACTTCGCCTAGGTTCTAATGTACCAAGAGATTCAAGAGTCCACCTACAGAACACATAAGATGTTAACTGAACATCTTCACACCACAAGATCACATGTTTGTAACCTATATTCTAAAGCGTCAATTTCACAGTCCACACACGAACCATGTTCCATCCAAAATAAACAACTCATTAAACAAATTTTTAAAATTTTTAAGCACGTTAAACAACTAGGGAAAATTGTTCAAAGCTCAATTTCAAATACAGGATAAGGAGTTAATAAAATCCCTACTTTAACCCCTACATACTCCAAGAGAAACAAAGAGAAGTACATCCCAGAAACAAAAAGAAATAACACCGTGACGCTCAGTGTAAAACTACTTTAACTAGTTCAACTCTGCATCTTTCACCGTATTTACTACTTAGTGAGAAAAAAGTTATTTTCATCAGTTAACACTAAACATACTAATGGAAGTAATTTATTTTCAAGAGTTCCTTATGGTTTTACAAGATATAGGTTTTAGATGGTTTAAAACAGGCCTGACACACACACGCGCAATGCTCTGGATAGGATGGATATTATTCAAAATTCAGCATACTACATAAACTACTGATAAATAAAAGCAAACCAGAATCATCAGAGGCTGGTATGTTAGCCCCTGCTAAAAAAACTACGGATAAAAGGGAAGAAGAAATTGATCCGGCAGAGCACAGAGTATAGACAGAACAGGAAGTATCAACAAAAGCTTCAAAATCAAACAATCCAACAGAGCAAGAAAAAAATGATACTACCTTCTCTTGATGCGCGGCATAGCAATATCACAGGAATAATCCTTTGTGAGAAGCTCATCAATGACCTCATCAACGTGCGTCAACGAAAACTCTGCAACACCAAGACGAACAAATCAGGTCAACAAGCAAGCCATAGATAAAAGCATCAACAGAGAACGACATTGCAAGCACAATATAAAAGCTAAGTTGAATAGGCACTGTTAATAACTCACGTCCATCCGGTGACTTTCGCCTCAGTTTCCGATAAGACGCAAATAAAAAGCACCAAGTATCCTCACATACCTGCGTTCCACATTTGAAAACCAAACAAATATCTGAAACCGTTCGTTATTTAGAGAGAATTGGAAAGGAAAGAAAAGAAAAGAAAAGGGAATTAGGGATGAAATTGAAAATACTTGTAATCTTCGTTTTTGATGAACTCGATAACGATTTCCTTCTCAGGCTGAATCTGGAGCATCTTCATGACGAGGCACATGAAGGTTTGCGGTTGCCGCCGTAGGTACCGCCGAGGTGGTCGAGCTCCATGGCCTTGTCGACCAAGGTCTCCGCTGTTAAGCCGAAGCATTGTTCCTTCCAATATGTGTGCTGGTAGATTTTGGAACGGAGAATCTTCTCCACCAGGTTCTGAGGGTTCGTCCCTCTTATGCTCTTAGCCGCTGGATCCGTTCGATTCGCCATCGCTGACGGTGGGACTCGATTGCATAAACCCTAATCCTTTCCACTCAGAGCATATTAGAACGATAACTAAAGACGCTGCACTTCTCTTCCATCACCAACATGGAATAAGTTAATTACATTTACCACCGTGGGTCAAATAAGTTTTTAGTTTAGTCCATGTAATAGCTGAGTTTTGATTTATGCTCCTCGTGAATGTAAATTAGTAAAAACATCCTTATATTTAGAGAAATATATTATTTTTAGTCCTCAAATGAACTCGAGTGACATTTTCAAGTGGGGTAATGCTGATGTGCAACGCCACATGTTTTAATAAGAGACCAAATTAAAACACTCTCAAATTGCTAACCTAATTTTCTTCATCTTTCTTCTTCATAGATTTTGAGAAATACATAAACCCATAAAACTCTGCGCAAAAAATTTCATCATCTTCATCCTACTTTTTACATCATTTTCACATTTTTCATCTCTCTTCAGAACTAGAAATCAAACTTGTAAAGCACAACAAATCAATTTCACCCCTCATTCCCTTACCGCATCCCTCATCGTGATAGAACCTCATATCAAGGACGATTTGATGCATCTTAATATTTATCATCAAAGAATGATACAAGTTTGTCATGACTTGTTTCTAATAACAAGGTTATTCTTGATAGTTTTATGAGAATTATAATATGAAGTTATTTGAATTAAATTTTGGTTTGACTTGATTTCGTGACTTGAGCAAGTTGAACGTGATATACCATCCATGCATGCTCATTGAACAGCTTGTCCATAGTAATTGAGAATGAAATTATTGAGGTGCACGTAGGGTTTCTGTCTGCCCAAAAAGATGAATTTTCGAATCCAGTGTATGCTCATTAAATAACTCATTTAAGGTTCTAGCCTTGGTTGCGACTTTGGTGGTGCCCTAACTTAGGAATTTTTTATCTGCTAAAAAGAGATAAATTTTTCAATCCAATATATATACTCATATGAATAACTTATTTAAGGTTCTAACCTTGGTTGCGACCTTGGTTTATACTTTCTGCCTAAAGGGGAATGTGTAATAATATTGCCCTCATCAAGATAGCGCATGGTAATTAAAGCTATATAACTTGCTCTTGTTTATTCTAATGCATTCCAAATTTATCATTGACGATCACCTTTTGGCGAATAAGTATACTACTTAAGGTTTTGACTTGAGTTGGTTGAATCAAGTGCAGTATTTGGTTGCTTGGAATTTTTAATTGGAAGATACTTGGGTTTGAATTTTACTTATTTTAATAGGTTAAAACATATAATTGTTGTTGAGTTTGTGGCACATGCCATGATTTATCAAGTTTACATTGTTATTGTTTATGATTTTATCTTGTTTAGAAGATAATAACTTGAAACAATATTATTTGGATGGAGTGTCAATGCGATTGAACAATTTAATATGACACATATTTTGTTGATTTTTGTACTTGACATATCATTAATATGATTGTTGTGTTAACTCTTTTGGTTCAGATTGTGATATATCCTATTAATAGTTGATTTCTGAAAGTGTGTATAAATATTTTGTCATCAGAGTGACTCGATTACATAGATTGAAAGGAAATTATGTTTGCCATTATGTATGGGATATCTATTATTTTTTTATTAATTATTACATGTGATTGCTTCTCCAAAGAGGACTATCATGTAATTAGGTGAATTGGTATACTTACAAGGAGATAAAGATCTATAAATTTTTATGTTCGAGTAGGATAATATTTAAGTACTTTTCAGTCTCATATAATTTCTTTATGATTCAGAGACATGTAATATTTGTTTTACCAAACTGAAAGTGTTTAGAGGTTTTGATTATATTATATTTAATGATTAGTTTACGTTGTTCATATTTTAGATATTGAATATATGTTATATTTGATGGCAATATTCATATATGAAATATTTTATGTATGCAATTTAAAAATTATAACATGAGACTTACATGTGGTACCAAGATTAAATTTACTTTTCTTTACTAGTTTATTTGATACATTGAAATAGCAATGATGGATTTGAATCTGACCTTCATAAGTGTAATAGTTGAGTTTGCTTAAGCTTGGTATACGGGTGAGATCTTCCTAAATTCTTAAAAATAATATTTCTTGAGTTATGATTCATAGACATCATTTAGGTGTAGATACCTAGAGAGAGAAAGAAAGAGAAGAGAGATAAGTAATGAATGTGATATATGATTGATGTGATAAGAAGACAGAGATAGAGAGAAAAATGAAAGTGTTTATGGGTGTCTACAATGTTTATATGTTTATGAATCATTTTTGATATTTCTTATATATTTGTTTGAAGATGTTGAGAATAAGAGACTTTGTTTTATATTATCTTCCGATTAAAGTTCTTTAAATTGAGGAAATTTTACTGACTGATTTTCTTTTAAAGTTTCTTTGAATTTGTTCATAAAAAAATTGAATTTATTATCGAATTGATATGTTAGCATTGAGATGTTTGTGTTAGTTCATTAAGCAAATTAATTAGATATGATATGGATCTTGACATTACTGGGAGGAATACGACGGAAGTCATTTTTAAATATTAAGAGTTATATTAATATTTTATCAAAATATGATCAGATTTTGATGGAATCTTAATATTTGAGATATTAAAAGACGATTGACTATTTTATTTTATTTTAAACTGATTGATTATCTTAAATCTACTGTGATTGTTAATGATTTAAAATTTTCTTGTGAAGTATTTTAGACATGTGTGTATTTTAGTGCATATTATAGGGTGTTGCGTTTGGCGCCCCCCCTATTGCGCCATACGCCCCCCCTTTAATGCGTCTTTTACCATTTTGCCCTTTAAAATTTAAAATATTACTATTTTACCCTTTTAAATTTAAAAAATTAAATAAATATCATCATCTTCATCCTTCCACCATTCTCCCACCCCCCCTTCTCTCCATCCTTTCACCACCAACATTATCATCTTGTAACAACCACATTCATCATCTTCCATCAACCACCTCCTTCATCTACTAACCATCAACATCCTTCCTCTTGTTTCCTCCTTGCTCCCTCTCGTCGTTTCCTATTATTTTCGTATAGTTAACCGAAGAAATTGAACACTGGTTAAAATTCGCACCTACAAGTGCAAAATTTACCTCAAAATCGCACTTATAGGTGTGCGAACTAGTATTTTTTAATTTTTAATTTTTTTTAAACGTGTGTATCGCACCTAAAAGTGCGAAATGGGCCTCCAAATCGCACTTATAGGTGTGCGAATTAATATTTTTTTATTTTTTCAAAGTGTGAATCGCACCTAAAGTGCGAAATGGGCCTCCAAATCGCACTTATAGGTGCGAAATAGTTTTCTTTTTTTCTGGCCCTGAAAAAGGAATTTCTAAAGTTCCTTTTTATAAGAGATAAACTAACTTTGCACACCCCTTAAGAAAGTTAGTTTACCTAGTTTTTTACATAAAATTTGTTCAAAAGTGTTATTGAATTTCCAAAATTGTCCTTTAACCAACACTAATTATTTTTATTTTTTTATTTTTGAATAAACCAACACGATTTATTGTAAAGAAGAGAATGGGAAATTATTGAGAATTACACAAAATTTACTCCGAATGACACTCTGCATTAACTTGACATTTACTCCAAAATTTACTACCTTCCCGTTTAAAGAGGCAAAATATGAGTAGATAAGTTAGATGAAAAGGCATAGTTCAGATTTTTTGATAGTGAATGAAGAAATAAAATAAGAATTTTAATTATAATAATTAATGTGATGCAATTATTATCCAAAATTGAATAGGGGTAGAATGGTGAAAAAATAATTAATTTGGCACAAAATTTCCTCTGGTTCTTATAAAAAGGAACGGCTAACACCCCTAACTCACCTCTTATAAAAAGGAACGGAGGGAGTACATTATATGTTGGTTAGATACTACAACCCCATAGAATAATCTAGAAGTGTCTAGATATACTTTGAATTTTTAAATATGAATAAAGGGAACCTCTCCCATGGAAATTTTGCATTCCCAACCTAATTGATTGGAATGAAATGAAGGGAACGTTGGTGGTTATTTCATTCATGGGAATGTTGGTGGTTATTTCATTCCTGGAATGATTGATACCCAGAAATGTGAATTATTAACCTTGTAACAAACTTGAGAATGCACACTCCCGACTTCAGTATTCCCAGGAATCTGATTCTATGCCGCGTAACAAACGCCCTCTTAATCTACACGTTTGGTGGCATGGCAAAATTATGATGCGATAAATAAAATTAAAAAATTAATATAGATATTTTACCATGAAATAAATAGAATTTTAATTCCATTATTAGGTATGCAGATGTCACAGTAAATAAATTTGTAAATAATAATGTTTCCATCTAATTTCATAAGATATCTGATGAAATGGAACGATTATACATTTTATTAAATTTCATTCCATCATATATTCATTCCATAATATAATGTCATAATATTATACTCCATTTTATTCTATCCCTTGCGTAAATTCAAACATAAATCAAAACTCCAATAATTAAAAATAATATTACCCGTATGCAATTTTTTTTAAAACAAAACACAGGAATCAAAACACAATCGAAGAAAGATTTGATGAATTTAGAACTATATACTTCTAAGCATCAATTGATTAGTATCACATTCATATCCAATTACAAGACTAGTAATCAACACCAAAAATATATTCTTCTACACCTCTTCATACAAGAAAATGAATACCGGAGACTGAAATTCAGAATGCTAAAGGATATAAATGAAAAAAATAATAAACAAAGCATTCATAATTGGTGTTCATCATTACAAATGCTGCTACTCGTGACAAAGCTTTCATTCTTACATATATAGATGCTTCAATTAGATGGGTAGATTTCTTTTAAAACAGTCCTTCTCCTGCAAGCATGAGTTTATTACAGTCAGGTAAAATACCAGTCAATGGCAAAAACACTTATCTTAAAGGTAATGATAAGTCTCACAACTGTGTATGTTTAGATTGAAAGTGAAAGTGATTTTTTTAGGCTATATCTAGATATCCGTTGACACAAGAAAAAACGGGTGTTAGCACTCACTTTAAGACAAGAAGTGAACACAATTCTTCTTATTAATTGGAATGGAATTCTGTTCACATTGTACTCAACTAGTATCCAAGCACACACTTAAGTTTGAGAAACTTATTAGATTGGAGTTGAAAGTCTTTTTTCTTACTTTTTCATTAAACCTAATGGTTTGCTAAACACAAAGGAGAAAACTGCCATACAGCAAAGTGCGAGGAAACCCCTATTATAACATGTCATTATTTGCAACTGTAGTCAAAAGAACTTACGCTGCTCATCCAAGGAGATTTTATCAACGCTCTCTCCACTCTTGATGAGGCGAATTTTCCCTTTAGAGATAGAGCAACAAGACACAAACTATCAGTTTCAAAGAAGATAAGGAATTTTCAATCAATATAAGCTAAATTAAAATTCTCTCCATAAGTGAGTTCAGAATCCATTAACCCTAATATGATACATAGTTACACAGTAATGCAAACTGTAACATGTCATGTTAACCCTGAAAGTACAAATGAGAAAGGCATTGTTCGCTGTACCCTTTTAAATAAGATAAAATCTACCTTGCTATGCAAAAAGCACATAATTGGGCTCCCAAAACTAAAGTTCCATTGCAAGAAAAATGACCAACGTATGGCTCTCCAAAAAATTAAATAAATGATGAGTGAAATTAACGGCATACGCCGGTGGTGATTTCTGGAATAAACATAGTTATAATGAAGCAATTAGCTTATATGCTTCAAGGCACACAGTAGACCGTTACAGATAAATTTAAAGGTTTAACAGAAAGGAGTAAACCTTCAATTTTAAGCTAAGTTCAGGCTAGTCGTGAGGAGGCTTGGGTAGCTTGCATGAGGTCATAGGTTCAAAACTTATTGCCACCATTGTGCACCAAAAAAATGTGCAGCTCAATGTTTCTAACTTAGTAAGAGGCATTTTGTATACAAATAACACCATAGGTCCCTACATCATGTCCTATATCCATATGGGACAAGTTAATGTTCTTATCCTTTCTCAGGAAACTTAATGAAGAATAAGAGAAAATAATGCATATAAGATGACATACCATCGCGCCGAACACATATCTCTGGAATGCTTTTAACTTCACCATTAATGCTATCATTATAAATTCGAGTCTCAATGTCACCCTCAACATAAACTGAAGAGCTGCATTAAAGCTTCAAGCAATGAATTTGGACTATTCACAACAAAAAATAAAATATCCTCTTGTATGAACACTTACTTTTTAAACAGTTGTTGCACTGCATAGGCCCCCAGCACATCATTATGCAAAACCTGCAACAAACACGAACTACAAAGAGTAACAACTTCGAGGGTTTAAGGGGCAAACCAGAACTCCTTTTTTTCTTTCTTCCTGTGTGGGCCCGGCCTATGCAATCGGGGGTTCTTCGGCCCGGCCCATATATGGTGTCCATTCCTGTTTTCATTTTGAAAAAAAAAATACAAAATAAAGGTGAAAAGATGTTTCGTGTATATAATATTTAGAAAATATTTTCTTCAGATATCTTTTAAAAATTTATCAAAATAGAAAAAAAATTGGTTTCATTAACGGTGAAAATAAAACAATTGAGAGAACTGTGATGAAAAACGATGGTGGTGGAGGTTGATAGTTGCGGCGATGAAGCCAGTGGTGAAGGTTGTGGTGGTGGCAATAGTGGCAAAGGTGGCGGTGACAGAATGTTGCCATTCAAAATCGCTGGAATATGTTTTTCAGTTTAGATGTATCACAATGTTTGTATTGCTACTCTTCAAGAAATATGACAAAAGGGAAATGATATTTGACACTACAAGAATTTTGTCGACATCATCGCACATTTTGTTTTGAAAGGTTGATCTCTACGCATAATACAATGAGCATGCATGGATGGTATATCACGTTCAACTATGCCTATTCAATTAATTATTTTTTCACTATTCTACCCCTATTCAATTTTGGATAATAATTGCATCACATTAATTATTATAATTAAAATTCTTATTTTATTTCTTCATTCACTATCAAAAAATCTGAACTATGCCTTTTCAGCTAACTTATCTACTCATATTTTGCCTCTTTAAACGGAAGGTAGTAAATTTTGGAGTAAATGTCAAGTTAATGCAGAGTGTCATTCGGAGTAAACTTTGTGTAATTCTCAATAATTTCTCATTCTCTTCTTTACAATAAATCGTGTTGGTTTATTCAAAAATAAAAAAATAAAAATAATTAGTGTTGGTTAAAGGACAATTTTGGAAATTCAATAACACTTTTGAACAAATTTTATGTAAAAAACTAGATAAACTAACCTTCTTAAGGGGTGTGCAAAGTTAGTTTATCTCTTATAAAAAGGAACGTTAGAAATTCCTTTTTCAGGGCCAGAAAAAAAGAAAACTATTTCGCACCTATAAGTGCGATTTGGAGGCCCATTTCGCACTTTAGGTGCGATTCACACTTTGAAAAAATAAAAAAATATTAATTCGCACACCTATAAGTGCGATTTGGAGGCCCATTACGCACTTTTAGGTGCGATACACACGTTTAAAAAAAAATTAAAAAATTAAAAAATACTAGTTCGCACACCTATAAGTGCGATTTTGAGGTAAATTTTGCACTTGTAGGTGCGAATTTTAACCAGTGTTCAATTTCTTCGGTTAACTATACGAAAATAATAGGAAACGACGAGAGGGAGCAAGGAGGAAACAAGAGGAAGGATGTTGATGGTTAGTAGATGAAGGAGGTGGTTGATGGAAGATGATGAATGTGGTTGTTACAAGATGATAATGTTGGTGGTGAAAAGATGGAGAGAAGGGGGGGGGGGGTGGGAGAATGGTGGAAGGATGAAGATGATGATATTTATTTAATTTTTTAAATTTAAAAGGGTAAAATAGTAATATTTTAAATTTTAAAGGGCAAAATGGTAAAAGACGCATTAAAGGGGGGGGGGGCGTATGGCGCAATAGGGGGCGCCAAACGCAACACCCTATAATATGCACTAAAATACACACATGTCTAAAATACTTCACAAGAAAATTTTAAATCATTAACAATCACAGTAGATTTAAGATAATCAATCAGTTTAAAATAAAATAAAATAGTCAATCGTCTTTTAATATCTCAAATATTAAGATTCCATCAAAATCTGATCATATTTTGATAAAATATTAATATAACTCTTAATATTTAAAAATGACTTCCGTCGTATTCCTCCTAGTAATGTCAAGATCCATATCATATCTAATTAATTTGCTTAGTGAACTAACACAAACATCTCAATGCTAACATATCAATTCGATAATAAATTCAATTTTTTTATGAACAAATTCAAAGAAACTTTAAAAGAAAATCAGTCAGTAAAATTTCCTCAATTTAAAGAACTTTAATCGGAAGATAATATAAAACAAAGTCTCTTATTCTCAACATCTTCAAACAAATATATAAGAAATATCAAAAATGATTCATAAACATATAAACATTGTAGACACCCATAAACACTTTCATTTTTCTCTCTATCTCTGTCTTTTTATCACATCAATCATATATCACATTCATTACTTATCTCTCTTCTCTTTCTTTCTCTCTCTAGGTATCTACACCTAAATGATGTCTATGAATCATAACTCAAGAAATATTATTTTTAAGATTTTAGGAAGATCTCACCCGTATACCAAGCTCAAGCAAACTCAACTATTACACTTATGAAGGTCAGATTCAAATCCATCATTGCTATTTCAATGTATCAAATAAACTAGTAAAGAAAAGTAAATTTAATATTGGTACCACATGTAAGTCTCATGTTATAATTTTTAAATTGCATACATAAAATATTTCATATATGAATATTGCCATCAAATATAACATATATTCAATATCTAAAATATGAACAACGTAAACTAATCATTAAATATAATATAATCAAAACCTCTAAACACTTTCAGTTTGGTAAAACAAATATTACATGTCTCTGAATCATAAAGAAATTATATGAGACTGAAAAGTACTTAAATATTATCCTACTCGAACATAAAAATTTATAGATCTTTATCTCCTTGTAAGTATACCAATTCACCTAATTACATGATAGTCCTCTTTGGAGAAGCAATCACATGTAATAATTAATAAAAAAATAATAGATATCCCATACATAATGGCAAACATAATTTCCTTTCAATCTATGTAATCGAGTCACTCTGATGACAAAATATTTATACACACTTTCAGAAATCAACTATTAATAGGATATATCACAATCTGAACCAAAAGAGTTAACACAACAATCATATTAATGATATATCAAGTACAAAAATCAACAAAATATGTGTCATATTAAATTGTTCAATCGCATTGACACTCCATCCAAATAATATTGTTTCAAGTTATTATCTTCTAAACAAGATAAAATCATAAACAATAACAATGTAAACTTGATAAATCATGGCATGTGCCACAAACTCAACAACAATTATATGTTTTAACCTATTAAAATAAGTAAAATTCAAACCCAAGTATCTTCCAATTAAAAATTCCAAGCAACCAAATACTGCACTTGATTCAACCAACTCAAGTCAAAACCTTAAGTAGTATACTTATTCGCCAAAAGGTGATCGTCAATGATAAATTTGGAATGCATTAGAATAAACAAGAGCAAGTTATATAGCTTTAATTACCATGCGCTATCTTGATGAGGGCAATATTATTACACATTCCCCTTTAGGCAGAAAGTATAAACCAAGGTCGCAACCAAGGTTAGAACCTTAAATAAGTTATTCATATGAGTATATATATTGGATTGAAAAATTTATCTCTTTTTAGCAGATAAAAAATTCCTAAGTTAGGGCACCACCAAAGTCGCAACCAAGGCTAGAACCTTAAATGAGTTATTTAATGAGCATACACTGGATTCGAAAATTCATCTTTTTGGGCAGACAGAAACCCTACGTGCACCTCAATAATTTCATTCTCAATTACTATGGACAAGCTGTTCAATGAGCATGCATGGATGGTATATCACGTTCAACTTGCTCAAGTCACGAAATCAAGTCAAACCAAAATTTAATTCAAATAACTTCATATTATAATTCTCATAAAACTATCAAGAATAACCTTGTTATTAGAAACAAGTCATGACAAACTTGTATCATTCTTTGATGATAAATATTAAGATGCATCAAATCGTCCTTGATATGAGGTTCTATCACGATGAGGGATGCGGTAAGGGAATGAGGGGTGAAATTGATTTGTTGTGCTTTACAAGTTTGATTTCTAGTTCTGAAGAGAGATGAAAAATGTGAAAATGATGTAAAAAGTAGGATGAAGATGATGAAATTTTTTGCGCAGAGTTTTATGGGTTTATGTATTTCTCAAAATCTATGAAGAAGAAAGATGAAGAAAATTAGGTTAGCAATTTGAGAGTGTTTTAATTTGGTCTCTTATTAAAACATGTGGCGTTGCACATCAGCATTACCCCACTTGAAAATGTCACTCGAGTTCATTTGAGGACTAAAAATAATATATTTCTCTAAATATAAGGATGTTTTTACTAATTTACATTCACGAGGAGCATAAATCAAAACTCAGCTATTACATGGACTAAACTAAAAACTTATTTGACCCACGGTGGTAAATGTAATTAACTTATTCCATGTTGGTGATGGAAGAGAAGTGCAGCGTCTTTAGTTATCGTTCTAATATGCTCTGAGTGGAAAGGATTAGGGTTTATGCAATCGAGTCCCACCGTCAGCGATGGCGAATCGAACGGATCCAGCGGCTAAGAGCATAAGAGGGACGAACCCTCAGAACCTGGTGGAGAAGATTCTCCGTTCCAAAATCTACCAGCACACATATTGGAAGGAACAATGCTTCGGCTTAACAGCGGAGACCTTGGTCGACAAGGCCATGGAGCTCGACCACCTCGGCGGTACCTACGGCGGCAACCGCAAACCTTCATGTGCCTCGTCATGAAGATGCTCCAGATTCAGCCTGAGAAGGAAATCGTTATCGAGTTCATCAAAAACGAAGATTACAAGTATTTTCAATTTCATCCCTAATTCCCTTTTCTTTTCTTTTCTTTCCTTTCCAATTCTCTCTAAATAACGAACGGTTTCAGATATTTGTTTGGTTTTCAAATGTGGAACGCAGGTATGTGAGGATACTTGGTGCTTTTTATTTGCGTCTTATCGGAAACTGAGGCGAAAGTCACCGGATGGACGTGAGTTATTAACAGTGCCTATTCAACTTAGCTTTTATATTGTGCTTGCAATGTCGTTCTCTGTTGATGCTTTTATCTATGGCTTGCTTGTTGACCTGATTTGTTCGTCTTGGTGTTGCAGAGTTTTCGTTGACGCACGTTGATGAGGTCATTGATGAGCTTCTCACAAAGGATTATTCCTGTGATATTGCTATGCCGCGCATCAAGAGAAGGTAGTATCATTTTTTTCTTGCTCTGTTGGATTGTTTGATTTTGAAGCTTTTGTTGATACTTCCTGTTCTGTCTATACTCTGTGCTCTGCCGGATCAATTTCTTCTTCCCTTTTATCCGTAGTTTTTTTAGCAGGGGCTAACATACCAGCCTCTGATGATTCTGGTTTGCTTTTATTTATCAGTAGTTTATGTAGTATGCTGAATTTTGAATAATATCCATCCTATCCAGAGCATTGCGCGTGTGTGTGTCAGGCCTGTTTTAAACCATCTAAAACCTATATCTTGTAAAACCATAAGGAACTCTTGAAAATAAATTACTTCCATTAGTATGTTTAGTGTTAACTGATGAAAATAACTTTTTTCTCACTAAGTAGTAAATACGGTGAAAGATGCAGAGTTGAACTAGTTAAAGTAGTTTTACACTGAGCGTCACGGTGTTATTTCTTTTTGTTTCTGGGATGTACTTCTCTTTGTTTCTCTTGGAGTATGTAGGGGTTAAAGTAGGGATTTTATTAACTCCTTATCCTGTATTTGAAATTGAGCTTTGAACAATTTTCCCTAGTTGTTTAACGTGCTTAAAAATTTTAAAAATTTGTTTAATGAGTTGTTTATTTTGGATGGAACATGGTTCGTGTGTGGACTGTGAAATTGACGCTTTAGAATATAGGTTACAAACATGTGATCTTGTGGTGTGAAGATGTTCAGTTAACATCTTATGTGTTCTGTAGGTGGACTCTTGAATCTCTTGGTACATTAGAACCTAGGCGAAGTGCACTTGAAGAAGATTTTGAGGAGGAAGAAGAGAAAGAGGATAATGACCAGCCTGCTGATGAGGTTGAAGATAGGGCACATGAAAAGGTGCTCCCCTTTCTTTCCTAATCAAACAATATCTTGTTTTTTTGAATGTTAGCAGTGAATAGTTATGATGTTTTGGTTTAATTATGGAATGATTTACAGGATTATTATCGTGGGCGAAGCCCTGCAAGGGAAAGAGATAGAGATAGAAGACGTGATAGTCATAGATACAGGTACTATTTTTTCCTTACTAGTGTTTCACAACTTTATATGAATTGATGTAGAGATGCGCATCTTGTTATTGAAAAAGATTTTCTAATACTTTCTATCATTTGCCTAATGTTTTTTCAACTTATTTTTTCTAGTGGAGAGTGTATCTTGGCCCCTGGGTCTAGAATCTCAAATAGATCATAGTTTTCTTATGATAATGTGATTTTATGAAAACTTTCTTCACTGCAGAGTGCAGATACGGATGAATTGTATTGGAAGCTGTTTTTTGAACTTGCACATAGCCACACACACACTATAAAACTTGCCAAAATTGTACATACGTTTCCAACTCTGGCATTCAGAGCCACTTGTGGTATACAACTGCTTCCTATAGTAAATTCTAATGATCCTGCCAGGTTTCTCTGCACTGACAGTGTGCAGTGAGAAGTATGATGGATCAGACAATTATGTTGAATCGATAAATGGTGCCATGGTCATGCTCATATATATATATATATATGAAAATCATGCTTTTATATATTGAAGTGTTGTGTTTGTCCTTTTTAATACTTATTGGACCATCATCTTGCCTCTTTTCAATCCTTAATTTTCTAGATCTATGACTTGGTTATTTCAGCAACATTTCCCCGATTTCGATCTGTTGTCCCCATATGCTTTTCTTATGGAAGATACATCTCGGATAGATAACCAGTTAACCACACAAGATTAGGAAGAACACAAGCTAAAACTTCGTCACAACCCGGTCCTTGATGGACATGTTTAGATTATTCTTCCTTTCTCTTTAGCATGTTAGTTCATTACTTCATAGTCACATCAATATGTGACTGAGCTTTTTGAAGCTGAGTTACTTGTATGAGTTTCTTGTTTGGGAAATATTAGCAACAATTACTACATGATATTTTAAGAACTGCATAGCTTGACATTCATCTAAATGGTGGTTTAATTGCTGGTTGTATTTAGAGTTCTTATTTATTTGGTGGTCTTATTTCCTCAATGCTGTCATCTGCATATAAATTCTTAAACAAATCTCTAGTGTAAGTGATATTATATGCTGGTGTCAGACATGAGTTCCCTCTTATTGACTTTAGAATGAAGTGACCATGGTTTCTATAACTGTAAAATGGATTCGTTTGTCATCATTGATAAGTTTCGTTTGCTTGTCCTTTTCATTTGTTTTTTGATATGCTTTTCACAGGGATCGTGACTATGACAGAGATTATGACAGAGGACATGGTAGAGATAGAGATAGAGACAGGGACAGGGACAGGGACAGGGACAGGGACAGGGACAGGGACAGTAAGGATAGGGATAGAGACAGGGACAGGGATAGAGACCGATATCGTCTGAGGGAAGAAAAAGATTATGGTCGTGACAGAGAGGGTAGGGAGCGGGAGAGGAGAGATAGGGATCGTGACCGTGGAAGGCGAAGGAGCCGCTCAAGGAGTCGAAGTAGGAGCAGGGATCGCATGGAACATGATGGTGGGGACTACAGAAAGAGACATGCTCGAAGTAGTGTAAGCCCTAGAAGACATGGAGATGGACTTGAGGAAGGAGAACCTAAGAAGAAGAAGGAGAAGAAAGAAAAGAAGGAAAAGAAGGATGATGGGACTGACCACCCAGATCCTGAGATTGCTGAAGCAAACAAGCTAAGGGCTGCCCTGGGTTTGAAACCGCTGAGGGTCTGATCTGACCGGTGTGGCTTGAATTTGGTCCGGGTTTGAAACTACTGAAGATTCAACCTATGGGTGGTAAAAAGCATGTTACCTTGCAGTTTGTGGAACTTAATGCTGCTTGCCTTTCTTGCACTTCCCTGAATGGCAGTTAAGTAAAAGGTTGTCACTTAAGTATATGTTGTTACACCAGTTGGAGCTTGGTTATCCAGAGCCTTAGTTTGATTTCCTTTAATATGATGAGACCATATCCAGAGCCTATGGTATGAAATTGAACTACAGTGGGCAGCCTTATCTTTGTAGTGTGTAATTAACTGTTGATCAAATTTATGGGTTGAATACTGTGATTTCGTTACTACATGATTTGAAGAATGCCCCTCGAATCCTTATGTTGGTAATTTGGTTGAAATTGAATATAATATATTTAAGCTCAGCTAATTTAATATATTGAAATTGAATTAATAATTTTTTAATGAAATCTTGTAACCTAACTCCTTCATTTGTTGTTACTGACGAGGCTCTAGTTTACTGCCAATACTCTGTAAAAGAAAACGAACATGGCGACAACAGAATGTAGAAATTCTCTTTTTCTTAAGTTAAATGAAGAAAGAAAGGAACAATCACGTAGGCTATGTTTGGATCGATGGTATGTAATGAAGTGGAACGGTATGGAATGGAATGGAGTGGAATGGGACGGGATAAAATTACCATTCTATTGTTTGAGTATTTTATAATAAAACAGAACAAAGTTACCATTTCATTGTTTAGGTAATGAATTGAGCGGAATGAGTTATAATTTTTTTTATTTCTGCACTACCCTTATTTTAAAACAAGAGATTATCATAAAATTACTAAAATAATTAACTTAATAATTAAGTGTAAAACTATTTAAATGTAAAATTAAAATCTCATCATATATATCTCCTCTCAACCTATCACATGGGGCCATGGTTTGATAAACAATTTTTTGTTGTTGCACAAGCTGGAATAAAACAATGTAAGAAATGAATTGAATTCATAATTCAAAAGGATGCAGATTATGATGACTAATGAAAGGAGAAAGAGAGACAATCAAAACTGAATCATAAAACCAATATAACGCAGCAACATGCCATGTCAAATTATTAGGATATTTTATAATTGAGATTTACATTTTCATACGTGAGTTATCTTGGTTTTTTTTTGTATGTTCCATCTTTCATGATCTAATCTAATAAAGGTGCAAACTGCATAAAGGAAACCAACGGTGCAGAAATTGCATGAAGGAAGCTAACGGTGCAGCAAAGAAACACAGTTGTTGGTCAGAGGAGAAGAAACGCAGCAAGGCCAAAGTGCAGCAAAGAAACACGTGGTAGAAATGTAAATTAATATTTTTGTAACAGAGTCAAATTGTGATTCCATCCAAATTGGGTGGAAACAAAATGAGAAGAAACAATGGAATTGGGTGGTACGTATTCCATCCCACCCTTTAGTAAAGTACATTGAAATTTAAAAATATTTCATCCCATCCCGCTCCATCCCACCTTATCCCATCAATCCAAACATAGTATGAATAATGTTTTATTGACACTTTATTTCCACCTAGAGAAATGAGTGATACCATGTGTGTAACAGATGAGAGGTAGGAAAAAAAGGGTGGATTTACAAAATGTAGAAAAAAAATGAGTGGAAATAAGATTAGAAGATAAGTTAACCGTAGCAGGGAATGGAGGGAGCAAATATTGGTATGGTGCCCTTGTCAAGGTGCTATCTCGGCAGGAAAATATAGCTTTTTGTATCATAACCAAGGGTGCCTGGAGAACTCAACGGCTTGCATCTCCGTCCCATGAGAATCCTTTTCTTCCAAAGCTCCATGCCTTCATCCTCCTTATCACCATTCCCAACATCTCCTTTCTTGGTGACTTGCTTTTTCACCAGAGGCCTTACCATCCTCAACTTGAGGCTAACAACCATTATTTTCGAGGGAATCTTGAACAAGCGGCACGAACATGTCTTCCTCCTCAGTTGCCTCAACCTAGTGAACATCGTCCTCGACTTGGCCCTCATGAACTTGTTCCATCCTTTCTTCTTTTCTAGAAACCTCAACAAAGGAAGTTTCATCATCACATGCCGCTTATCCTTTCTGTTTTGAATATGCTCCAAACTCTCCTCAAGAGCAAGAAGCTAAGACAATGCAGCAACAACTGGTTTGTTTCCTAATGCCCTTCCAAGCTCATTTTCCCTCACTTTGGATGATCTCTTGTTAAAAATAACCGAGCCAAGTGATTTCCTTGAGATCAAGAATGAACCTCCTCCATGTTTAGCTTTGTAGGTTCCGTCGTTAGAGATTGCGGTTGCTTTGCCTTTGAAGTGGAATTGAAGCTTTCTCTGTAATTTTGTGACCACCGTCAGTGACCTGGGGATCTTAATCCTGAACTTTGGATGACCGTACTGCATGGCCTTCATGCTATATATTATTGCTAACTGAGTATGCTGTTGAA
The DNA here is from genome assembly GCA_030819835.1 of Acmispon strigosus. NCBI lineage: Eukaryota > Viridiplantae > Streptophyta > Magnoliopsida > Fabales > Fabaceae > Acmispon > Acmispon strigosus. Next base: position 76,000,427 of record JAUAMA010000002.1, on the reverse strand, counting down.
GGCTCTGCACTAAATGACCATTAGTTCTTTAATTTGAGGTTTGTGTCCTCCTTCCCATAAAAGAGGTACGAGGTAGCAGTTAACAAGAGTAAAGTAGAATATGGGGTGAGTGGGGGACAGAGTTCAACGCGTAGGAGTTGAACGTGCAGCCAAAACGGTTAATTGATTTAGACAGTCATAATAGTAGAAATCAAATAATTTATGAAACCATTTCACAGTGAAAACACCTAATTGAGACTCTCTTTTCCTTTTAGAAAAGTAACTGATTTTACCCACATTTTATTGATTTGATGGAGTAACGTGTTTTACATTATTAAGTGGTTTATCTATTTGAATTCTAATAGAACTCAAAATTTCAATATGCGCTTTATTCTTTATCTCTCATCCTATCACTTTTTTTCAATTCATCCGCTCTTCCTCATATAGGCGTTCACATTTGAAATGGATGTCTATCAAACATTTTTCTTATGAGAGGCGCTATGTGGCAGGGCATTTCTTACTCACAAACGGAAGAAATATTTTTCTTACATAGAATTCTTTACAAAAATCATGATGGTAATTGGTTGAAAAGAAATGTATTATGCGTAGAGATCAACCTTTCAAAACAAAATGTGCGATGATGTCGACAAAATTCTTGTAGTGTCAAATATCATTTCCCTTTTGTCATATTTCTTGAAGAGTAGCAATACAAACATTGTGATACATCTAAACTGAAAAACATATTTCAGCGATTTTGAATGGCAACAGTCTGTCACCGCCACCTTTGCCACTATTGCCACCACCACAACCTTCACCACCGGCTTTATCGCCGCAACTATCAACCTCCACCACCATCGTTTTTCATCACACTTCTCTCAATTGTTTTATTTTCACCGTTAATGAAAACAATTTTTTTTCTATTTTGATAAATTTTTAAAAGATATCTGAAGAAAATATTTTCTAAATATTATATACACGAAACATCTTTTCACCTTTATTTTGTATTTTTTTTTTCAAAATGAAAACAGGAATGGACACCATATATGGGCCGGGCCGAAGAACCCCCGATTGCATAGGCCGGGCCCACACAGGAAGAAAGAAAAAAAGGAGTTCTGGTTTGCCCCTTAAACCCTCGAAGTTGTTACTCTTTGTAGTTCGTGTTTGTTGCAGGTTTTGGAAATGAATTCCATTGCAGTAAGACTTGCGAAGCATCTTCGACTTTCTGGTGTTGGTGTGTATCTTTCTTTTCAGTTTTCTCCATCACCAATCATCTTTATCAAATGTTTTTTTTTTTCATGTCCACACTCCTCGTTGATCAATGGCGGAAGAAAAATGGGATAATATATATTTACATATTCTTGGTTTCGCTTAGACTGATTTCAGTTACTTTTACTTGCTGGAATTGTTTGTATTTCATTCTTGTTGGTGTGTGTTAAAATGCATGAGAACAAGTCTGATGCTTCAGTTATTAACTGTGATTTTGTTTTACTGAATTCATCAGCTGGTGTGCGGAGACACGGGGCGTCATGGTACTCGACACGCCTGTCTGAAAGTGATGGTGATGAGCCTTCAGGTGACAATGATGGACCTAAGAATGACGAATTGGATGAAGAAATTGATGATTTTCTTGGTGGCAAGCCAGAACTTCAACTGCAAGGTGTGGATCCCAAAAGGGGTTGGGGATTTCGGGGTGTGCACAAGGTATTGAGTGGTTTTACTTGATTATTATTGCTACTTAATAAATATCGACATATCTAGGGATAGAATTTTGATTTGATAACTGATAAAAACCTAATCTGTAATGTTGATTTATGTTGAGGCAGATTACATTTTGGTGTGCCTTAATTCAGTGTACTTTGTTTTGTGTCTTTGCTCTGCTATGATTTTGCAGCACAAGGCTTTAAGAGAAGAAATTTGATTTTTATTAATGGGCCATGGCATTGATTAAAGAAATCATGAATTAGAAATTATAATGCACGACATTAGATACTTTGGTTACTGACAGAGTAACATTTTTCAGGAAGAATTACTATTTTTTACACCTTAAGGAAGTGGTTAGCATTTTTCATTTTTTATTATCAAAGCCAGTAATTTTACAAGCTTGAATGAATAGAAATGATTCTGGACAATGGTTGTGCTGGAGCCAATAAAAAACATTCTCACTAAATAGATCTTGAGATATCTAAACATAAGCTAACTCCAAGAAAGCTTTTTATCTCTTATGTTCTTCCATAGTGATAGCAGACCCCAATAAAGGTCCATGTTAGGAGAGCCAGCTAATTATAAGGCTCAAATGAACTGAGGAGTCTGTTAGTGCAGTTAGAAGAATTGTACAGGCTGTTAGTATGATTAGTTAGAAACCTATTAAAGTGTAAAAGGGACGGTCGCCTATATTGGGCCTGTTAGGTGGCGCGCCCCACATCGTGTAATCCAAACATCCTTCTTCAAGGAGTGGGGAAATCTTCTTCCACCCAATGAAACTTAATACATGTAATATAGCCATTAGTGCTGTTAATTATTTTGTTACACAGTTAGGTGTTAGTTAGCTAGTCAATTAGGAAGTTAGCTTTTATGGTTGAGTTAGGCCTTCCAAATTCTAATATGGTATCAAAGCCTATCATAGATCCGTTTGTTAGTGGAGACTGGCCCTATGGGTCACCCCCAGATGTCCAGTCCTGCAAACTTCACGCTCCAGATGTCCAGCCCTGGGCGTGAGAGGTGTGTGTTAGAAGTTCCACATTGGCTAGAGATATGGCCAATCAAGTGTTTATAAGGGTAGAGCAAACCTCAACTCTTAAGCTAGCTTTTGTGGTTGAGTTAGGCCTCCCAATTTCTAATAGGTACGGAGTAGGGGTACTTTGAAAGTTAGTTTCTAATTGTTAGGAGCTACCAAGACCTCACAAATTGTTCTGCAGAATTTTACTTCATCTCGGGCTGCATCCACACTGGAACAGCACTGAGATACTCTTCTTTTATCAATAAATCCAATCTTCTCTCAATTTCTGAACCAGTTCTATCTCATAGCCTAGAATGACAACTAATGATATTTTTGCTTTTTGCACCTGACAAATTATTTGACCAACATACTAGTAATTTGAATCAGGCAATTATTTGTGGAAAAGTTGGCCAATCCCCTGTACAGAAGATATTGAGGAATGGGAAGAATGTTACCATCTTTACAGTTGGGACAGGGGGGATGTTTGACCAGAGAATTGTTGGAGGATGGGATTTGCCAAAACCTCCTCAATGGCATCGGATTGCCGTGCATAATGATGTGCTAAGGGCCTATGCAGTGCAACAACTGTTTAAGAAGTAAGTGTTCATACAAGAGGATATTTTATTTTTTATTGTGAATAGTCCAGATTCATTGCTTGAAGCTTTAATGCATCTCTTCAGTTTATGTTGAGGGTGACATTGAGACTCGAATTTATAATGATAGCATTAATGGTGAAGTTAAAAGCATTCCAGAGATATGTGTTCGGCGCGATGGTATGTCATCTTATATGCATTATTTTCTCTTATTCTTCATTAAGTTTCCTGAGAAAGGATAAGAACATTAACTTGTCCCATATGGATATAGGACATGATGTAGGGACCTATGGTGTTATTTGTATACAAAATGCCTCTTACTAAGTTAGAAACATTGAGCTGCACATTTTTTTGGTGCACAATGGTGGCAATAAGTTTTGAACCTATGACCTCATGCAAGCTACCCAAGCCTCCTCACGACTAGCCTGAACTTAGCTTAAAATTGAAGGTTTACTCCTTTCTGTTAAACCTTTAAATTTATCTGTAAGGGTCTACTGTGTGTCTTGAAGCATATAAGCTAATTGCTTCATTATAACTATGTTTATTCCAGAAATCACCACCTGCGTATGCCGTTAATTTCACTCATCATTTATTTAATGTTTTGGAGAGCCATACGTTGGTCATTTTTCTTGCAATGGAACTTTAGTTTTGGGAGCCCAATTATGTGCTTTTTGCATAGCAAGGTAGATTTTATCTTATTTAAAAGGGTACAGCGAACAATGCCTTTCTCATTTGTACTTTCAGGGTTAACATGACATGTTACAGTTTGCATTACTGTGTAACTATGTATCATATTAGGGTTAATGGATTCTGAACTCACTTATGGAGAGAATTTTAATTTAGCTTATATTGATTGAAAATTCCTTATCTTCTTTGAAACTGATAGTTTGTGTCTTGTTGCTCTATCTCTAAAGGGAAAATTCGCCTCATCAAGAGTGGAGAGAGCGTTGATAAAATCTCCTTGGATGAGCTGCGTAAGTTCTTTTGACTACAGTTGCAAATAATGACATGTTATAATAGGGGTTTCCTCGCACTTTGCTGTATGGCAGTTTTCTCCTTTGTGTTTAGCAAACCATTAGGTTTAATGAAAAAGTAAGAAAAAAGACTTTCAACTCCAATCTAATAAGTTTCTCAAACTTAAGTGTGTGCTTGGATACTAGTTGAGTACAATGTGAACAGAATTTCATTCCAATTAATAAGAAGAATTGTGTTCACTTCTTGTCTTAAAGTGAGTGCTAACACCCGTTTTTTCTTGTGTCAACGGATATCTAGATATAGCCTAAAAATATCACTTTCACTTTCAATCTAAACATACACAGTTGTGGGACGTATCATTACCTTTAAGATCAGTGTTTTTGCCATTGACTGGTATTTTACCTGACTGTAATAAACTCATGCTTGCAGGAGAATGACTGTTTTAAAAGAAATGTACCCATCTAATTGAAGCATCTATATCTGTAAGAATGAAAGCTTTGTCACGAGTAGCAGCATTTGTAATGATGAACACCAATTATGAATGCTTTGTTTATTATTTTTTTCATTTATATCCTTTAGCATTCTGAATTTCAGTCTCCGGTATTCATTTTCTTGTATGAAGAGGTGTAGAAGAATATATTTTTGGTGTTGATTACTAGTCTTGTAATTGGATATGAATGTGATACTAATCAATTGATGCTTAGAAGTATATAGTTCTAAATTCATCAAATCTTTCTTCGATTGGGTTTTGATTCCTGTGTTTTGTTTTAAAAAAATTGCATAGGGGTAATATTATTTTTAATTATTGGAGTTTTGATTTATGTTTGAATTTATGCAAGGGATAGAATAAAATGGAGTATAATATTATGACATTATATTATGGAATGAACATATGATGGAATGAAATTTAATAAAATGTATAATCGTTCCATTTCATCAGATATCTTATGAAATTAGATGGAAACATTATTATTTACAAATTTATTTACTGTGACATCTGCATACCTAATAATGGAATTAAAATTCTATTTATTTCATGGTAAAATATCTATATTAATTTTTTAATTTTATTTATCGCATCATAATTGTGCCATGCCACCAAACGTGTAGATTAAGAGGGCGTTTGTTACGCGGCATAGAATCAGATTCCTGGGAATCCTGAAGTCGGGAGTGTGCATTCTCAAGTTTGTTACAAGGTTAATAATTCACATTCCTGGGTATCAATCATTCCAGGAATGAAATAACCACCAACATTCCCATGAATGAAATAACCACCAACGTTCCCTTCATTTCATTCCAATCAATTAGGTTGGGAATGCAAAATTTCCATGGGAGAGGTTCCCTTTATTCATATTTAAAAATTCAAAGTATATCTAGACACTTCTAGATTATTCTATGGGGTTGTAGTATCTAACCAACATATAATGTACTCCCTCCGTTCCTTTTTATAAGAGGTGAGTTAGGGGTGTTAGCCGTTCCTTTTTATAAGAACCAGAGGAAATTTTGTGCCAAATTAATTATTTTTTCACCATTCAATTTTGGATAATAATTGCATCACATTAATTATTATAATTAAAATTCTTATTTTATTTCTTCATTCACTGTCAAAAAATCTGAACTATGCCTTTTCATCTAACTTATCTACTCATATTTTGCCTCTTTAAACGGGAAGGTAGTAAATTTTGGAGTAAATGTCAAGTTAATGCAGAGTGTCATTTGGAGTAAATTTTGTGTAATTCTCAATAATTTCTCATTCTCTTCTTTACAATAAATCGTGTTGGTTTATTCAAAAATAAATAAATAAAAATAATTAGTGTTGGTTAAAGGACAATTTTGGAAATTCAATAGCACTTTTGAACAAATTTTATGTAAAAAACTAGATAAACTAACTTTCTTAAGGGGTGTGCAAAGTTAGTTTATCTCTTATAAAAAGGAACGTTAGAAATTCCTTTTTCAGGGCCAGAAAAAAAAAAAAACTATTTCGCACCTATAAGTGCGATTTGGAGGCCCATTTCGCACTTTAGGTGCGATTCACACTTTGAGAAAATATAAAATTAAAAAAAATATTAATTCGCACACCTATAAGTGCGATCTGGAGGCCCATTTCGCACTTTTAGGTGCGATACACACTTTTAAAAAAAAAAATTAAAAATTAAAAAATACTAGTTCGCACACCTATAAGTGCGATTTTGAGGTAAATTTCGCACTTGTAGGTGCGAATTTTAACCAGTGTTCAATTTCTTCGGTTAACTATACGAAAATAATAGGAAACGACGAGAGGGAGCAAGGAGGAAACAAGAGGAAGGATGTTGATGGTTAGTAGATGAAGGAGGTGGTTGATGGAAGATGATGAATGTGGTTGTTACAAGATGATAATGTTGGTGGTGAAAGGATGGAGAGAAAGGGGGGGGGGGGTGGGAGAATGGTGGAAGGATGAAGATGATGATATTTATTTAATTTTTTAATTTTTTAAATTTAAAAGGGTAAAATAGTAATATTTTAAATTTTAAAGGGCAAAATGGTAAAAGACGCATTAAAGGGGGGGGGCGTATGGCGCAACAGGGGGGGCGCCAAACGCAACATCAAATAAAAAAATCTGAACCAGAACCAGAACTAGTGTACACCGACCAGAACCAGTTTGAACCGGGAACATTTAAAAAAATCTGAAAAATACAAAAAAATATTTTATATTTAATAAAAATAGAGAAAATGTTGAGTATAAAATCAACCCTAATATTTTATATTTAGATTTGCGTAAACATTGATTTCCGTCTTAATTATGTTTTTATTTTGGGATTGTCCGGTGGTAACTTCAGTTGAAGATAAGTGGATTTAGAATTTTATTAAAAAAATATTTATTGTTTATAAATAACTATTGGACAAGACAACTCATTTTAGTTTAATTAAAATTAATGAGGCATTTTTCATGTCATTAGATTTTAGTTGACATCAGACATCAGTGTCATGACACCCTCACCTATCAAGTTTAGTATTCTTTTCTCCGTCCTTCGCTCAACACACCAAGCACATTTTCCTTGAACGTGGCCTTCCTCCCTTCTGGTGGTTTCTGTGCCAGCCGAGCACTATTTGGCATAACACTTCCTCCCTCGTCTCAACCTCCAAATTTTAACTCTCACTTTTTATAATAATTTTTTTTAATGATTTTTAGCATCTCATCTATTATCAAATGAATTAAAAGAAGAATTTTAAAATTATAAATTGATCATGCTAATATGGAAGAAAATGTGATAAATAGTTTTAAATTTCTAAAACAACAATCATTTTGAAAAATATATGAAAAAGTAAAACAACAACCGTTTTGAAACAGAGTAAGTATATAATTACATTTCATTTTATCTTCGAAAAAATTTAATTACATTTCATTCTCTTGTCACATCATAATAACTACACATGTAAGATTTTAACTACATTTATGAGAATTTAATTAGCATACACAAAGTATTAAATGTTATATCCAATTATCAACACTCAACTAGATAAATTTAGGTGACATATTCTTTTGGGGAGTGACCCTAACATCTTCTCTACTCGAATGAGTCTATATTCAATATTATCTTTCTTCTTATATTGGATAGTGAACTTCACACTATTTATGAGAGCGTGATTCTTCTAAGTCATAATTTTTAAATTCAATTATTTTTTGTAACTTTTTAAGGTTTATTTATTTTTAAAATATAAATCCAAAACCTTTTAAATTCTCTTCTAGTTATTTGTACGATTATTATTACTTTTAATTTAAATTCAAATTCCTTTTCTTATAATTTTTTTAATAAAATCAACATCAAATTTATATTTAAATAAATAATTGCGCTACATTATTTAATATTTATTTTTAATACAAATTATATTATTTACCCGGCACATTTTTTCATTAAATTTTTAATTAATAACTTTTTTATCTATAACTTTTATTCATTTTTTGATTATTACTTTATTTCTAATAATCCTTATTAACACATCCATAATAACATTAAATTTATAATTCTTGTCTTGCTCCTCCAAAGAGAAACTACATCAAATTCATAGAAATTATTATTTGGGATATACATTTCAATACATTTTCTAATTCAAACTAATTGTATTATATATTTATATAAATAATTTAAAAAATTATTGATTTCGAAAATTAAATTTTAATATCTATATATCAAATTTAATATATTTCATTTCAAATCTATTATATAATTTTATATTTAAATACATAAAAAAATTTCCGTGTATGGAACGTGATAAAATACTAGCCTAACAGATCTTGAATTTCTATTTTTTGAAATTAATCTAATTATGCATAATATGGGGAAAATGGACAAACCTTATTTAATGACAGTATAGATTTTTTCAAAAGTCAGTGCATAGTTATTAAATTTTTTGGTTTAGATAAAACAAAATAATAAAACATGCATTATTAATGAGATATGATAGAATATATTTGTATAACTATTTACACCATCAATATATTGTATTTCAATTATATAAATAATTTAAAAATTATTGATTTCGAAAATTAAATTTTAATATCTATATATCAAATTTAATATATTTCATTTCAAATCTATTATATAATTTTATATTTAAATACATAAAAAAAAATTCCGTGTATGGAACGTGATAAAATACTAGCATAACAGATCTTGAATTTCTATTTTTTGAAATTAATCTAATTATGCATAATATGGGGAAAATGGACAAACCTTATTTAATGACAGTATAGATTTTTTCAAAAGTCAGTGCATAGTTATTAAATTTTTTGATTTAGATAAAACAAAATAATAAAACATGCATTAATGAGATATGATAGAATATATTTGTATAACTATTTGCACCATCAATATATTGTATTTCAATTCTTGGTAGAATAGGGTGTTGTCTAAGGTGAACTACCAATTAAGTAGTATATTGTGCACCATTAGATTTTGGCCAATAAAATCACGTCAAGTGTCCAGGTAAGTAACCGGTAACCGGTTCTACAGGTTATTTTATTTTTATAATTTATTATAATTTTAATTTGTTAATTACTATAAACCCCTTTCTCTCTTCTAATCTTCTTTTTATAATTCATTTTTACCATTTTTGTAAAAAAAAGTAAAAAAAAGGGTAAAAATGTAATTAACTAATTATTACTATTTTAATTCTTTTTAAATATCAGGTTTTTTAACCTGCTGTAGCAGGTCATTTAGAGTGGTGCACGGTGCACCACTTAGGGTGCAAGTGCACCCTAGAAACCACCAACCAATAGAATAGAAATAAAAAATACTCTAACCCTCTGCATTGCATTGTATTTCATTTTTCATTCGTCACTTATTATAACTCGTTTCTTTTTGTCCGATCTTTTCGTATCTCTCTCAAAGTATGCTTGAAATTAGGATACGGATGCATGAAATATATAGATTATTCATTGATCCAAGCTCTATCTGAGAATATGCCATACCCGCGGTACCTGCAGAAAATAGATTTATGTTTGATTGAACTGGTTCATTCTATTAACATACGTTAGCGGCAACCTCAGGGAACTCAGGGGCATATTTGTAATATATATGGGGCAAATTTTGTAATCTATTGGGCCTGATATGTGAGACTCATTGACAGAATTAAATGTTATTTATGACTTTCTTTCCTATAAATAACCATGGGAGGCACGTGTAAAAAGGTTCATAATTTCTCTAATAAAATTATAGTCTCTCTTTTCTCCTATATAATCTCGTTTCCGGAAGAGTTGGATTTTCCTTTCTATAAACAACAAATTGTAGAATGGAAATTTTGTCGGACTCAAAGAAATTGACAAGGTAATAGGTATAGGTGTATAGGTTGTTGGCATATGGTTGATGATGACTGGCAAGCTAGCACGTGAGATTGAGAAAGGCAGATATACGAATTTGACAGAAGAAGAAAAGTTTATCACTCCTCTCCTTCCACACAAAAATACAAACAAAACTGTTCATGAACCGCCAACAAAAATTATTATCCGATTCAGGCCCAGCTCTGCTCCACCACTCAGTTTTGAGTGACAGAAAAAGAAGCCACACTGTGTTTCACACGAACCTTAAACGAAACATGAGAAAGAAATTGATTACAGCTATTGAGAGAAAAAAAAAAAAAAAAGGGAAGTATACATGGATATTTATACAATGACTAATATGATTGTTAACTACATGGTGGTTACTTACCGTATGATAATTACACTTAGTTAGCCATTAACATAAACTAACTTCATAACTAACACCAACAATCACAAGTTCTTCTCAGGCTATCTCATAGATGAGAGAAATATATATGTTGAACATATTCAACTTGGATACCAATAAGTAAAGCTTTAGTGAATAAATATGTTGTTTGATCATAAGATGGAAGAGGAAGAAGTCGCATTAAACCATCCTGAGTCTTTTGTTAAGATTGGAAAGACACTTATCAGCTTCATAGCCATATCAACATGTGACTAGCGGCCTGAGTTGTGGCTCCACCCATCTTTAATGCTATATTCGCTTTATTTTGTGCTGACGAGGTGAGAAACTAAAATGGTTAGAGAGAGAGACCTGGGATCATGCGAGAGAGGGAATGGTATCGATGATGGTTTATGGCTCGACAAATCCAACGTTGCGGCGAGGAGGACCAAGAGACAGATATAAGATGGCATGTGGAGGATCGTTGAACACTGTTGGAGACGCTATCATCTCATGGACACTGTCAGCTATAGACCTCGGGCGGTAGCAGTGCACGGTGGTGGCACGACGAAAATGGCATTGGGCAGAAGAAAGAATAGTGGGAAAGAGGGTGAAAGAGGGTTAGGGTTCACGATTGAGAGAAGAAGGAAAAGTGAAATTCTTTTATGTGCCACAACTTACATTTATCCAACACTAGGTTTGGACCATAAGATTCATGCCTTTTTTGAAAATTTAATAGCGATGACATAAATGGGCAGACGCCTCGGCGTAGACGACAATGCTTAGTCATGCACGTCTAAAATGCATTATTTATGCCTTGTATTCCCTATAATTGAACACCTGATTTTTGCACTTTATATTCAGAACTCATGTGCTTTTAAGTATATTTCCCAAAATGCAGGTGAAAAGAGAAAAAAAGGAAACACAATGGAAAAGAAGGAAGAATGAAGCATAAAGTGGAGATTCATGTGCTAACAAAAAACCACGGACGTGCTTATCAAATAAAGCTCCACATTCGTACATCCCCAAGCTGGCCCGTGTCTGATGATTTTAAAGTAGCCATGTCTGTGCATCTTAAGTCACGATCGTGCTTCACAATATAGCTAGATCCTCGTGTTTTAACCTAGATAATTCTATTTAAAGAAGAGGCTAAGGGAAGTATCAATGTGTTCGGTAAGAGGTTGGTTCATGCAGAAAATGTGTTAGCATAAAAGAACATAACATGCAGAGAGTGGAGAGGGAACAAAGCTCTAGAGAGGCAAAGTCATAGGAGGTTTATTCTGCTACGATCTTTGTAAGATGTTAGCTACTAGGGATTATTTGATGTGTGATTTTATATTCATGAATAGCTGATTCTCCTCTCTCGATGTTGTAATTTGGAATATGATTTGAACCTAATTCTTATTATATATGTTTTTCAGTTCTATGCATGTGTTTTTTCTTTATATGCTCAATCAATTGTGGCATAATTAATCGTAACTATAGTAGGCTAGTTTACTCTTGGTGGGGGAATTAATCAATGGAAAAAGTAAAGAGTAATAGGAGTAGGGAATTAGTTTTGGTGCACTCCTGGCGGAGGTATTAGGAATAGTTCTTGTATGCTTTCAACCCACCTATGATTGGGTAGTGAAATACTCCTTAGGTATTTTCTTCGTTTTAATCTTTATCTAGGCAATCACGCTTCATGATGGTTTACTTGTAAGTAGTGTCCCTAGGTAAGTAGTTTAGGTAGAATTTGGTAGTTTATCTTACACATTATAGTCGAAACATAGTTTAATTAGGATAACATATATAAAATCGGCGGAAGATGATCCAATTGCATTGAAATATCGGGGCCTTCTTATTCTTGATTTTCTCCTTCTTAATATTTCCTTGTTTGCATGATCACGCCATCATCAGATTCAAATATTTATTTTCCTGAAGTATGAAATCACCCTCTTGATTTAGTTTGTTTTCATGGTCCCTTGGGTTCGATAACTAGGACTTACAATCCTATATTACTTGAGCGATAGATTGCACTTGCTCTAGTTTACGCATGTACGTTTTTAATGCAACAAGCTTTTAGCGCCGCTGCCGGGGGACTAGGATTAAAGGCTAGATTTAGGGTTTGTAGATTTAGGCTTTTACTTGTTTTTTTGTGTTTTCCCCCTCTCTATTTTTTTTTCTAGTTTGTAGGTGTCCACGACCGTGCCCCTTATTGCATGACTGTGCTGAAAGAAAAAATAAGACCACAACCGTGAACAAGAAACCACGGCCATATCCTTGAAAAAATTTATCTTCATTTTTTAGTTTATTTTTTGTTTTAGTTTTTATTTTTGTTCTCATTTTTATTTTTGGTTTGTGTGGTACAGTTGCATGCTAACCCGCTCTTTTGAACCTGTTTTCCAGTTTGACAAGGAAATTGAAAGAACAACTTGCAAACTCAAAAAATAGTGGAAGGAGAAGATGCAAGAAGCATCACAGGAAGATACACTGTAGGAGTTCTGATAGTAACAAAAACACACAAGAAAGGGGGGGTTTGAATTGTGTGTGTAATTTTTCAATTCTTTTTCGAAGAATAGCAGTTATAAGCTTGAAAATTTTTGTTAATGGGTGCAGCGAAAGTTAATCTAAAACTGAAAAGTAAAGCACACAAAATATTTATCCTGATTCACCCCCTTAATCGACAGGGCTACATCCAGTCCTTGGCTTCACCAAGATTTTCACTATTTTCTCAAAATAGTACAAGTATTCTTCAGGACTTCTCCCAATATTCTGAGGACTACTCCTTTGCAAGTATTCTAGCAGGACTTCTCCTTTACAAGTATTAGACAGGACTTCTCCCAGTTCTTTTTCAAGAAGAATTGGTTTCTACAAAATCTCTTCGATAAGAGTGGGTAGAAATATGAAGAACAAATTACAGAGAGAATAAGCAAATTGGTTCTCTGGAAAGTTTGTGTGAATGAGAATAAGAGTAGCACTTTATGAAAGCTTCACACTAGTTGATGACTAAACTCAGGTAATGAATAACTTGAGATTGCTGAGTGTTTGTCCTAGGAATTAAGATCAGAGATGATGAACTTAGAAAGTTTTGAAAGCTTTGATCGTGTTGAAGTCGCCAATTTGAATTTGATGTCAAGTCCTCTATTTATATCTTCAGTAAGATGATCAAGGTGAGCTTGCTGAGGATTTGAAAATAGTTCCGTTTGAATTTCTCCTCTATTGTGAGTAACGGATACTTCTGCAACTCTGTTTTTGCATTGAATGCAATCTGTCATGCATTTAATGCATCTTCAATGGCGGAGGTTGTCATCGTCTGGCTCTTCAAGGCATTCTACCTTGAGCTTTAACTTCTTCATTTAATGCTCATGCATTCCAGCTACGGTGGCCATTAATGATCTGAGCAGAAGATTTGAATTTGAACGTTGAAGGAGATACGATGATCAGAAAGTCTCGCCGCTGATTCCGCAAAAGCAGCTTGATTTAAGGAATATCAGAGAATTTGAATTAACGAGGAATAAAGTATTGACTATGTCCTTTTCGCCATTAATGCTCTGAGGGGACAAATAGTGCTTGACAGCTAAGCCTGGGTTGGACAAACGATCTCCTTCGGGTTTTCACTTGCACGAACTCCAAAATAGCGTTGTTGTCAAACAAACTCTCTGACAGAGTTTCAGGCGCACTTTCCTTCAGATGGGCAGTCAGGTACACCCAACGATTAAGTGACTAGACGTTCATCATAGTCAGACGAACTCACTGAGGCAAACGTTCTCAACTGGCGGACTGATTTACAAGAGCTGTAGCCGGACGGATTCTTCCTCTTTTCTCTACTTGAATATCTGCTTTTGATAATGCTTTGTAAGGGTCCATGCAGTTTTTCCCTCGAGTAAATAGGTATTCCTGAGTGTGAAAGCATTGAGAAGTTAGGAATTCTATCTTCAATAAAATCAAGACTTAACAAAACTGTTATTCATCAAATTATTTTATTCTAACAATCTCCCCCTTTTTGATAATGACAATTTCTTTCGAGAAAAAGGTTTTAAGAATTCAAAAGAAGTCTTGAAAGGATTTGTGAATAAATAAATCGTGAATTTTTTAATTCTCGTTTTCTTTTCTCCCCTTGAGTTTAACATATTCTCAAACAAGAATCCTTAGATTAGCTCCCCCTAAATTAGTGCTCTCTGTTCTTTTTCTCTTTCATTTTCAAGTATTCTCCCCCTTTGGCATTATCAAAATGAAACGAGGTAAAGTAGAGAAAATATTGAGCGAAAGCATAATCAATATTGTAGAGGAATGAAATAAGTGCAAACAAAGGAAGGAACAAAATGAAATAAGAGTTAGGGAGTGAAGGATGTCTTCAAGTGGTCGAAGAGCAGGTTCATAGTGCTCTGCAGCAAACCAAAGCGAGTATTCATGGCTTCTGTTATGTCATGACGTAATCCATCAGTGTTGGCTCTCATTTCCTGACGCAGATCACTAGTCTCTTGAAAGGTGATGTTCCGCACTTCCTGAATTTCTTGAGCGAGCATGGTCACTAAAGCAGGGATCTCAGTCTGCTTAGAGGTGATGGACGAATGAGCACCGGCGGCGGAGGACAATTCCTCAGGAGTATCCATTGAGGAAGTGAGGGCATCATGTTCTGGAAAAGTAATTGGAGTGAAGGGTGCCACAGTAGGTATCAGAGGTGAAGGATAGGTGCAAGGCCAAATAAAACCATATGCCTTCATCACATTGTTCAAAGATGGAAGAAGAACTAGTTTCCAGGTTTTGAAATCCAGTACCAGGGGATCCACTCGGCCAGCTAGAAAGAGAGGAATGTAGGCCACATGAGTAATCCCAGAAATTGTCAGTTGCCAACCAAAGTGGAAGAACATATTGCAATGAACCAGGGTCTGAACAATCTCTAGATCTTGGCATCTAGTTGGGACCCATAAACCTGCATGAAAGCAAAAAGGCAATCCAAGAACCTGCATATACACCTCTGGAAGCATATGCTCATTTTGTGCACGCTGCGAACGTTTGCGCTTTCGTGATGGACTTACCAAAGCGGATCGAGATCTGCGAGAAAATCTGGGCATGAAGGAGATCTTGCTATTGGAAGGAGAATAGTGGCCAGCTGAGGCAGTAAAAGAGTTGGACTTGACCATCTTGACTGGTGGTTGTGTAGAGTGAAGAGGTGGTGGTGGGACGCGAAAGGAGTGAGCAGGAAGATCTAGCATGAGACCTAGATCAAGATCCTTAGGGAAAGAAATACTACTTGAGGAAATGGTGGTTGCAGTCGGTGACAGATGAGATCCATTAATATTGTTATTAATTGGGGCATCTGCCAGTCTCGAAATTTGTGCAAGACGTTGACCAAGACCCTCAGCGAGACGGAAACTTGGATTAGTAGAAGTACTTGCATCATGAGCTGAATTCTTTCCAGTGCATAGAGGAGATCATCACGAATGGCTGAGTCAAGTTGACCTTTCTCAAATGTACATGCTTCAGATGACGATGCATCTGGATGCTTCAGAAATGGCATTGCAGTAGGTGAAGGAGCAACTAAAGCTTCTGGTTCTAGGGCTGAAGAAGCAAATATATTTGCGTTCATAGGCACAGCAGGAGACGAAGATTCAGTAGGATGCTAGAGAGAAATGGTGACACGTTCTTCTTCAGAATCATCATCAAGATCAATGTGATGAATAATTCTTGGAACTTCAAAAAGATTGTCTAGAAATTTCTCGGCCCCTGCTTGAAACAATCCTTTGACGTGTAAAATTCTTGACTGAAGAGGGGTTTCCCCAAGCATGAGCATCGGCAGAGCAGTGATGCTTCCATTGAGGGGATATGGTTGGCAAGGGTGAATGGTCAGTGAGCTTTACTCGAACCTAGTTCCTGTTATTGATGTTGCCCAATACTGCAATAGTAGGTGCTTCAGTAACATGACCTAAAAGGGGTAAGTATGTGCAGCACTGGTTTGGTGCTAACGTTACCAAAATGATGCGGAAGGCGGTTGCAGCAAGTAACCCCATGTCTGGAACCGCAAACCATTTGGGTTCATAAGTAGGTTCACCAGCAGCCAATGTGAGGGACATAAGAACAACTTCTACATCCTCATCGGAACTAAATGTTCGAGAATGGAGCACCCTGTTGGAGAGAAGTTCTTTGATCAAATGTGTGCGAACCTCTGACCAGTATTCTTGAGAATGGCCCAGCCACTGAGCAATACATCTGAATCCACAGTTTGCATCATCTTCGACATCGAAGACATCTGCAATATATTTATGGAAAAGTGGGGGCAAGAACTTCAGATAGTATGCATGGGCATCTGAAATCAGTTTAGCGGTTGTGTGCACGGCCTCTGGAGGAGGTTTAGAAGGAGTAGACATAGGCAAAGCTTCCTCAGTAGACAACGTGACTGGGGAAACAGTCTGGTGGATTGTATCTGGAACCAGACGAGGACCTCTAACCACTCGATGACGCTTGATTGCTAGGACCATTGTAGAAGTGGTAGTGCAAGTGCCAAACAGGATCGATTCGGGAAGAACCCTCTTTGCTCGTGGTTTCCTCACGGTTGGAGCTTTGGAGGATGGAAGCACACCTTTAGTCTTGTTCTTCTTTTCCCAGATGCTTAAAAGTTCTTCAGGAATAGCAAAGATATCGACATTGAGTCGCATGCGTTGAACATCTCCAAACTTGATAGGAGTGGCAGATATAAATTCACGTGCAATGAACTCCTTCTTTTCCTTTTCTGCAGGAAGCAACTACTACCGGCGCATTATAGCTGTTATTAGTGAGCCATATGGAAGATTCGTGTTGGAGTTTTCCAGAGTTTGAAGCATGTACTGGATGATGAGGTCAGACAGATTTATTTTCCCATGATGTTGCATCTGAAAAAGAGTCCATTGAGAGATTTTTTTGACTAGGTCAGGGGAGCCTTCTTTTGGTAACACAATCTTGCTAAGAATGGCGTGTGGAAAGACACATTCCTCAACAAGATTCTTTACGCAGTGTGACCCAGGGCCCTTGGGCACTTCCTTCCAAATAGTGAAAGGGTTACTTTCAGAAGCTTCCCATGAGGAGTTGTATCGAACTCCTTCAAAAGGGATGCCTAACACAATAGAGACAACTCTGAACTGAACATCTACAACTTGCTGCAAACATCGTGTTCGGATGTGGTTGGTGTTTAGCTTGATGGCACAGTCATAGAATTCCTTTACAAGAGGAGAGAGTGCTGGAGTTTTTGAAATATTTAACAAGCTTCCCCAGTCCTGAGATAAAACCATGTCCAGTCCTGCGACCTTTACGTGTTGATACAGCTTCAGGTCAAGATATTGGGGAGTTACAAGCTCTCTATCGCCAAGGTTTTCAATCTTTACAGGACCAATCCTAGACACTTGCTCCTTGCAATTTTGAATGATGTGCTTGTTTTGAAGTTTAACAATCTGTTGTTCAACTTTGTTGAGAGGTTCTTGAATCTTTACGTGTTTCTTTATGCCTTGTCTTTTGGGTGTCATTCTTTCTGCAACAGAAGTTAGTGCGTAGGCAAGAACAAATATGGATGAAGATAATACCTTTAGGCATAATGCAAATGGTTTATGAATGCAACCAGATGTAATATTAGAAACCTCTTCATTTTCTTTCATGGGAAGTGAGAAGTTTTTCTTGATTTTGACAATGTAATGATGAATAATAAAGTTGATGTGAGAGGAAAGAGAAATAGTAGAGGCATTAAATGAGGAGAGATGAATGTGTATCAACAATATTTAATGCGTGCTTTAAGAAGTAATTCATTTGAAATGACTCACTGTTCATCATTAAATGCTTAAGTAAAAAAATGGTCAAATAATAACTATTATTGGTCAAGATTTCTTAGTGTTGCCGGACGATCACTAAAGCAGACGTGTACAGGTTTGTGTTCGTCTGCACCTGCAAAGTAATGTTAGTGTAAGAAAGTGTATTATAAAGTAG
The DNA here is from genome assembly GCA_030819835.1 of Acmispon strigosus. Lineage (NCBI taxonomy): Eukaryota > Viridiplantae > Streptophyta > Magnoliopsida > Fabales > Fabaceae > Acmispon > Acmispon strigosus. The sequence continues at coordinate 75,982,053 of JAUAMA010000002.1, read as the reverse complement.
GAAACGTGCCAATTCGTTCTCTAAGGCAGGTGAACCTATTTTCAATAAGGGGTTTTGTGAATATGTCAATTAATTGATCATCAGTGTGTATATATGAAATGTCAATATTGCCCTTTGTAACAGCACGATTTTCAAGTCGAGAGTCACATTGAAAAACGTGGAATAACACTTAAATAAAAACCTTTCAAAACATCTCAAGTTTTCCAAAACAACGTCTCACATATATTTAATAAGTGTAGCCCATAGTCAGTAATATTACAGCAAGGAATACAAGACGTAATGAAAGTAATATGTTGCACACATGTGCTAAGTTTACAAAATAGCAGAAACTAAACATCATTTTCAATTCTGCCTCAAAAGTTCCTCAAGCTTGCATCAAAACCGAAACAGCAAAGGGTTAACTCAAATATAAGAATATAGAAATACAGTATTAGAAGTACATTATAGAGTAAACAGTATTAACCATTATATTATAACTGAAACAACAATCTACAACATATCTGCCAGTAATTCATAATTTCACAGAATAAGCCTCATTCATCACAACACATATGCTTGTTAGCTCTTCAATGAATAATGCAAATAGCTCATTGGGTTTTTGCCGTATCTGGGCCAGGATGACTTAGAACATGGAAGAGACTTTTCCACACCACCCTTGGCATGATCCCGCGACGCATAGTAGTTCGCCACATCAAAACCTAAAATCATGCACTTGTAGTGCATCTATCATGACAGTAATCGAATCCTCATGAACAATAACGCTTCACTCGTTTCATAGTTATGTCAGAATATACATAACACAGTAAGCTCTTCTTACAAAATATGTTCAAGAAATTCATCTCATGACCATACAACACATTCATTATATCATACTATCATCAATAGTATTCAAACAAACTTACAAATAATCACAGTCTGTGTTCTGCAACCAGAATCACAAAAATATCATAATATCATAATACTAAGATTGAGTTACCCTTACCTTCTTTTAGGTTGCATACACTTGTTCTTCAACCTAGAAATAGCATATAAACTCATTTAATTAAATATCCTAAGGATATGACACAAACTAGAAAGAAATAGAACTCAAAACGGTCGAAACCAGAATTTTTCGTAAAACATAGCAGAACAGAGTGCTCTCCAACGCCCAAGCATTGGCAACGTCTAGTTACAAAGAAAACCCAGCGCCCAAGCGTTGGATCCCAACGCCCAAGCGTTGGCTCTTAGCCTAAGAGTCCAGAATCAGAGTTTTTCACGAAAAATCACTTTTAAATTCATTTCTTTAAAACCCAAACTTCTTTATAGATAAAAACCATTACCAAATTGATTTAAAACAGTGTCTATATGGTCTTCAAGTATTATTTTAGAAATACAAAGATTACAACAGAGTTCTAACGTAAGGACTAGAAGGGAAACCAACCTTGAATGGCCTAAAAGATTAAAAGAGATTTGAAACTTCAGCTCTGTCCTTTACGAACCAAGAAGAACTCACAACGAATAGCTCTGGTCTTCAACGAACAAGAAGAATATGGTCGCAATGAAAATAGAACAAGTTAAACTTCAAGAAGATGAACTAAATTGAATACAATGGAAATTCCAGAATTAGTAAGAGTCTGAACAACTTACCAACAACAATGCTTCAGAAAAATGTCAAGGATTCAGCTTACTTTGAAGAGAAGAAAGGTGTGGGAAAAATGAAAGATTAACGTACTGACGGAGTTTGGTATTTATAGAGTGAGGAAACCGACTTAGAAAAGATTAAAATATTCTAAGTCAAAGAAAACGGCAAGTCATTAATGCTTATTAATGATTCTGACATTTATCTCCTAAGAGTCAATAAAAACGGAAGTTTATCATTCCCAAGGCATTTGACACTCATTTCTTAAAGTCATCAATAACGGCTGACCAGACCAGACAAAACGAAGTCCTAGTATGCCAACTAAATGAAGTAACAGTTTGCCAGTGAGAAACAGTCCGCCAGTGAAGAAACAGTCCGCCAGTTAGAAACAGCCCGCTAGTTAGAAACAGTCCGCCAGTTAGAAAGTTAGAAACAGTCCGCCAGTTAGAAACAATCCGCTAGTTTTACAGGACGATCTCAACCAGACGATTTCAACTTCCCTTTCAAAACGTCGTCATTTCCGCCAAGGCTTAAACAATACACAATTCCATACTCAAACACATATTTCTCATAAATAAAACTCAATATATCAAACCAATACTAACTCGAATTACTAAATAATTCAAGACAAAGTATAATCAATATACTTCAAAAAGATTCAAACTATAATCACAAGAGTTACAAGGACTAAATACAGTTACACAAAATTGAGGGTCTTACACCCTTAGCTACATGATCACGAATGAAATGGTGCTTGATTTCAATATGTTTGGTTCTTGAGTGAAAAACAGGGTTTTTAGTTATATTAATAACACTAGTGTTATCACACAGTAAGGGAATACTAGGCTAAAAAATATTGTAATCCTCTAACTGATGCTTCACCCATAAGAGTTGGGTGCAGCAAGAACCTGCCGCCACGTATTCGGCCTCAGCAATAGATAGTGATATTGTGCCTTGTCTTTTGCTTGCCCAAGATATCAGACACTGCCCTAGGAAGTGGCAACCTCCACATGTGCTTTTTCTTTCTATCCGGTCTCCGGCATAGTCAGCATCACAGAATCCTCTTAACCTGAAATCTTCACCTCTCTCATAGACTAGACCAATATTAGTGGTGCCAATGAGATATCTAAATATACGTTTCGCAGCACTGAGGTGAGATTCTTGAGGGTTTACTTGGAACCTTGCACACACACAGACGCTATACGTAATGTTCGGTCTACTTGAAGTAAGGTACAAAAATGATCCAATCATCCCCCTGTACTTCATTGAATCAACTGGAGTAGACTCGTCACTTTTTTCCAGCACAGTTCCAGGATGCATTGGAGTGCCCATTGCCTTGGCCTTTTCCATGCCATATTTCTTCAGGAGATCGTTGACGTATTTTGTCTGATGGATGTAGGTTCTGGTGGTCTCCTTCCTGATTTGTAAGCCTAGAAAGAACTTTAGTTCCCCCATCATGCTCATCTTGAATTCGCTCTGCATTAGCTTGGAGAATTCTTGACAAAGAGTTTCATTAGTAGCACCCAAAATAATATCATTAACATATAACTGTACCAAAATGAAATCTTTTGATTTTTTTTCTTCTGAACAGTGTGTTATCAATATTACCCCGTGAGAACCCGTTGCTCATCAGAAATGAACTTAAACGATCGTACCATGACCGTGGGGCCTGCTTCAGTCCGTACAGTGCTTTTCGTAGTTTGAAGACATGGTCTGGTAGAGCTGGATCTTTGAAGCTTGGAGGTTGTTTTACATAGACTTCTTCTTCGATATAGCCATTTAGAAATTCACTTTTCACATCCATTTGATACAGCTTAATGGAGTGCTGACAGGCAAATGCCAGTAGGATGCGAATGGCTTCAATTCTTGCAACAGGGGCGAAGGTCTCTGTGTAGTCAATACCTTCTTGCTGATTGCATCCCTGTGCAACTGGTCTGGCTTTATTCCTTGTAACTTTCCCACTTTCATCCATCTTGTTTCTGAATACCCATCTTGTACCAATCATGGATTTTTCTTCAAGTCTCGGCTCTAAATTCCAGACCTTACTTCTTTCGAATTGATTCAGCTCTTCTTGCATGGCTAGGATCCATCCTTCATCTTGTAGGGCTTCACCTATGCTTTTTGGTTCTATTTCAGACAAGAGCGTACAGTTAGCATAATCATTAAATGTGGATCTAGTTCGTACCTTTTCATGTATGCTACCAATTATTTATGTAGGTGGATGATCTGGCTTGAACCTCCAATCTCTGGGAAGTGAAATGCCACTAGATGTCATGATTTGATCAGTGGGGACATCACCAGACGGAGTCACATTGTCAACGTCTGGTTGAGTGGTGGATGAGATACTTGAGTCAGCAACTTTGTCAGATGTTGAGGGTTGAACTTAAGTTGAGGAAGGCTCTTCATTTATTTCCAGATCGTCGAATTCGTCTTCTGATGTTGTTTGACTTTCACTTGTGCGTTTATCATCAAACTTGACATTTATGGATTCTTCAACAGCCATTGTTCTGGAGTTATATACCCGAAAAGCTTTCGAGTTGGGTGAATATCCCAAGAATATTCCTTTATCTGACTTTGCATCAAACTTCCCAAGGTCGTCCTTTGTGTTAAGCAGAAAGCATGGTCATCCGAATGGATGGAAGTAGGTGATGCTTGGCTTTCTTCCCTTCCATATCTCATATGCAGTCTTCTTCAAGATAGGACGCATGAAGATTCGATTTTGAATATGACATGCAGTGTGAATTGCTTCAGCCCAAAAGTATTTGGGTAGAGAAGTTTCACTAAGCATAGTTCTGGCCATTTCTTGAAGTGACCTGCTCTTTCTCTCAACAACTCTGTTTTGCTGAGGAGTTCTTGAACGGATACTTGATGGAATATTCCGTTCTCCTCACAGTAGCATTTGAATTCTTCATTTACGAATTCTCCTCCTCGATCGCTGCGTATACTGGTGATACAGTAGCCTTTTTCATTCTGAATTCTTTTTGCAATGATTAGAAATGACTTGAACGTTTCATCTTTGGTTCCAAGAAATTGTACCCATGTAAATCTTGTGTAGTCATCGACGATGACAAGGCAAAATCTTTTTCCAGAACAACTAGCCATTCTAGTAGGTCCAAACAAGTCCATGTGTAACATCTCCAGAGGTTTATTAGTACTCACAATGTTCTTTGAATGAAAAGAACTTTTTAATTGCTTTCGTTGAAGACATGTTGAGCATGTGTCATCAGATTTGAAAGACAGATTTGGCAGACCACTTACTAGATCCTGCTTGATCATTTTAGCAATGGTCTTTAAGGATGCATGCTCTAGCTTCCTGTGCCATATCCATTTATCATCCTCTGCTGACACTAGACATGTTACCTTTTGCCTTGCAAGGTTTTCCAAGGATGTTTTATATAGATCCCCTTGTCTCTGTGCTTCAAAGATAATTTTGTCATCGTCATTGGTGACTTTACACTTCACTTTGTTGAAGGAAACAGTGAGTCCACAATCACATAATTGACTTATGCTAAATAGATTATGTTTTAATCCTTCAACTAACAAAACCTTCCGTATTACCGGAAGAGGAGCCTTACCAACGTCACATTCACCAACGATGAACCCCTTCTGGTTAACTCCGAAGGTAACCTTTCCTCCATTTTGTTTTTCACAAATCTTTGGGAATAAAGACCTTTTTTCCGTCATGTGTCGTGAGCATCCACTGTCCAGGTACCATAGCTCTCTTTGGCTTTGAGCTGTTTAGCACATCTGCAAGAATAAATTAACGACGAGTTGTTAGAGAGAGAATTATTTCGTCCCTAATTCACGAATTTTCAACACTTTTTAAAGAAAGTGTTGTAAATAACTGTTATTTGAAGCACATATTTTAAAAGTGTTGTAATAAATCTCCGTGTTTTCAATTTAAAGCGCTTCCCGTAAAAGCAAATTTAAAAGGAAAATTCTGTTGTAGTGACACCACCCTCCACAACTACAACCAATAACGTCGCAACCGCTGCCACTACCGCCTCCACCTCTACCACCACCCAACACCAACGCCACTACCACTGTCATTGCTGCCACCACCAATCCACCATTCTCCACGACCACCACCAAAACTATCACCCTCCACCACCGCTATTGCCACCACCATTGCCCTACAACACTACCATCACCTCAACTACCACCACCACCATCCTCCCCACCGCCTCCACCACCGCCATGTCACCACCACCACTACCACCCTACTGCCGTTATCGCCTACATCACTATCGCCACCGCTACAACTACTACCCTCCACCACCGCCATGTCACCACCACCGCTACCACCATCCACCATCACCACCCTCCACCACTTTTACTGTCACTATTTGATAAAGTTAACTATTTGTTAACGTTATTAAATTAACTTGATCAAATAGTTTTGAAAGTTAATTATTTGATAAGTGTTTTTTAATCAATTAAAAAATATAATTTCTCAAAAATACTTTTTCAAGACCGTTTTGAAATTTTATCAAATAGTAATCTTTTTTTTAAAAAAATCTCGTCGATTGCTACATGTTTTCCAAAAACTACTTCTTTTCTTTTTGACAAAATATCTATAACTTTATATGATATTCGTATTTGTTTATATAGATTAATACATCAAAAGTTAAAAATAATGCATGTTTAATTAAAGAGAATTTTTGTTAAAATAATTGATTTTTATACTATCTATCATTCCTTAATATTATTTCACCAAACATATGATTGTATTAATTTGACCGATATGCGAAGTTATATATACGGTATATGACCTAACGCTGCATATTTTAAATTTTTTATACTTATTATATCAGACTTAGGTAGTGTTTGGCCCAACACATTTTTGACTTTTAAGTTGCTTTTAGTATAAGATTGGATCAAACACAATTTTGTATAAGCTCTTACAAAAAAAATTATATTTTTTTTACATAGAAAACGTTGAAAAGTAACTTTTAAGTAAAAAGTTAATTGAGGGAACTTTTTTCTAATAAGTTACTTTTATCACTTCCCACTGCCCCGGCCACAACCACCGCCTCCGGCCACAACCACCACCTCCAACCACCACCACCACTGCCTCCGGCCACCACCACCGCCTTTGACCACCACCACCGCCGCTCTGGTCGTCTTCTCCGACAGCACTCTCGCCAAAAAAAAAACTTTCGGAAATATTTTACCAAACAACTAGGAAACAACTTTTGCATTTTTTTAAGATCTTATTGTGAGCTTTAACTTAAAAGTAACTTTTAAGTTCAAAAAAAGTTGGGCCAAACGCTACCTTAATATTATAATACATTATATTATTAGCCTTTATATTATACAACATATGGAACGGTCCTTATCCATGACCGATATAAATCTCATTTAAGAAATATATGAATATCCTACTAGTCGATGCGATATGAATATCCTACTAGTCGATGCGATACTACTTCATCCGTTCCTTAATAACTGTCACTTTAAGGTTTTGCACATATATTAAGGAATTGTACTAATGCTCTAGTTTCTATCAAAATTACTACCTAATTTCCTAATATATTATTTATCTCTCTTCTTAATTTTAACTTTTTAATTTCCTATCACCATTTAATTAAGAGTAGAATTGGTAAAACATAATTAATACTCTCTTGAAATTGTAAAAGTGACAGATAATTAGAAACAAAAATAAGATTAAAATAGTGACAGATATATAGAAACGGAGGGAGTATATTTTAAGTATATCTAAGAAAATCACCTAATAAATAAATGATTGATTGAATATTTTTTAAAACATTTTCAACATAATAAATATGTTCATTTTTTAGTGGAGCATGACAGGGCGTAGTACTTAACAAGTCACAGGTTCAACCCCCACTAGTGATCTCCTTCAGGTGAGGTAAATATGAGTTTTCTGTAAGTATTCCTTGAGCCCGACAACATTCCCTGCCTTGGACTGGGCACCATCCCCTCACCTGAAATTTTTTCGTAACAAAAAAATATATTAATTTTTTATTTTTTGTTTAAGACATATCCTCATTCATTCACAGATAATCATGTTCGAGCCGAAAACATTCACATCACAGTGGAGCTAACTCTCCTAGTAGGTTTTTTTTTCCATTCATAAATTCGAATCTGAGACCTTACTTAAGAGAAATTAAGCGCGTACTATTTGAACCAATCACAAGTATGTTGTTGTCATTTTTTATTTGTTGGTCTGCAATAAGAAAAGTAAAAAATTAATTTGATACGACTTTCTTTATAAGATAATAATTAAGATAATCTAGTAAGATTTGTTGAATGACGTGCTTTCAAAACAAGAACATCGGCAGCATTGGCAACAAAGACAAGCCTATCATGTGAAGAGAAGAGTTTTGGTTTAATCACATTTATTTTTCTTTTTTATCTCATTTTCACTCATTTTCTTATCTTATTTCTTTCTTATTTATTTATCATCACCTATCATATTTTTCATTTTCTCTCTTTTCTTCCTTTCTTTCATAAGATGAAGATGTGTGAGACTGTGAAACCAAAACTTATTCCGCGTAGAAAGGAGAGTTTTGTAAGTAACCAAAGAAATGTCAAGTAAGCGTCATGTGGATTGTGGTCCTCCAAAACTTATCCGCAAGGACCTCAACCTTCAACTTCACATCACCCTCGTCCCAAAAATTTGGCGTTGCATGCATTTTAGGTAGTACACAAATATTCCATCGTATAATGAATCGTGTTTTTTGTTTTTATTGCTTCCGGTCTCATCTCAAAATTTTAAGACGCGAATAAGCATAATTTTGGTCCGTTTTATAGAAAATAAAAATAACTTTTTTTTCAACCCTTAAAAGATTAAAAAAAAATGTCGACATTAATGTGTCCGTTTCAATATTAAACCCGGAAAATGACTAAATGTCTTAATTTTACATCCATTATGGCAGAGGGGGGGGTCAAAATAAAATTTTGATAAATAATCTAAATTCTTGAACAATAAACTTTAGGGGAGGCGAAATAAAATTTTAATATATAAATTTAAGATTTTTTTATTAGTATATATACTGTTTTTAACGAGTATATATACTTTTTCACATGTTCATTTATATTTAATTTATTTATCTTATATTTTTTAAATTTATTATAATTATAATTTAGGATATAGAAAAGTGATGAAATCTAATTGGATTTCTATGAAAAATTATTTAATCATTATTCTAAATTATGTATGTAATATAATATTATATTATATTATAATATATTATATTATATATCTAATTAAAATACATTAGCGATGAAATACGTAATTTTCATTTTTAAGAAACTTTCTGAAGCATCATAATGAAAGCTTACTCCTTGACAAATTTTGCATGGGCAAAGTGAAAGATTTGTTGCATGTTTAACAATTTTCCACAGCTACTGCTGAAAATTTTCCACATCGTTAGGTGAAGGTAATAGACTCAAGGTTCATGGACCAAAAATTTTCCACTTCAATCATTTAATTTTCTTTGGTTATAAGAGGAAAGCTAATTGGATAAAACTCAAATGTTGCAGCCTAGATTCGAACCCAAGTCATAATAATCGGACGAACACTACACCATAAATAGCCTATTACAACGCATCTATTAGAGTGCCTTTATGTACAACGTTGTAAAAAAGTTCTCGGAAGTCTTTTAAAGCGTTTAATTGAAGAAGCGGTTTGAAAAAAAGAAAGAATATTTACAACGTTTGGTGTGAAAAAAACACTTTAAACAATGACCTAAATAAAGTGAAATAATGCCCTGAGTAAAAATGAATTAGAGTTTGTTATTTTTAAAGAAAAAAAACAAGTCTCATGACTTCGCACCGTACTCTCTCTCACTTCGTCCTATCCGCCATTCTAGATTTTCGATTTCCCTCATCAGAGGCCAGAGACACTTTGTGTAGGCTGGAGACGAATTCACGGAGGAGTGCGAGCCAAGACTTGGGGAAATTGTAGTTGTTGATGATGGCTAGGGTTTCGTTGAATTGTGACTGGATTTTTGGAACGGTGGAGAGCACGAGGGGGATGATTAGGGTTTGGATCTCCTTGTCAACATCGTCGTCAGAACACTGGAGGCGGAGGTGGTTCTTGAAGCTGCCGGCAGTGGTTTGCGAGATCTGCTAGTCAATGGAGGGCTCGGCGTTGACGAACGACGCCACCAGTGAGAGAGGACTGGACGAGGTTTCGGCGCCAGAGAGAGGGTTTGAAGAAATCATTCTAAGAGGAATTCTAGCGTTTCGGTTTCGAACCAGAAGAGTGGCACTATAGATGCTTTGTCACTAGTGTTCGACGATTTTTTCAGGAGTATGTGCTCCAACATCAGGTTTGGGCTTAACGCTTCCACTCTGTTCTCTAGTACTTCAAAATTTGGACTAACTCTTAGATGGAGGCGATTTCTTCAATCGCTTATGTTACTACTTCCACCTCTCAGGTACTCGACTTAGCGTCAATTTCTACTCTTGGAGAACTGCAGAGGCTAGGCATGGTGTGTGAGTCAAATCTATCTCAATTTCAAAGTAATTTAGTTAAATTTCTTCTAGAATTTTTTAATATAGGAATTAATCCTTCATCACTGTACTTAATAATATGTTCAATGGTATTTTCCCGATTGAATTTTAACATTCACCTCATGTTTTGTAAGGCGCGCTTGTTTTTCCATAAGTCTAAATTTGGTATCCTGGACAAGTGTACCAAGTATGCATCATCTTTTCCTTTACTCTAAATGAATTGTTTGCTTTCCATTTGTTTCTAACCTTGTTCTATACTGTACTTGAAAAAATTTAATGGTGTGAAGAAGGTCTTGCTCCTGACTCTGGCTGTGGTTTTAATGACGACAACACACGTTACAAAAAGAAGATAAGAATACTTAGAAGAACCAGCTCAACATACTTCAAGCACTATCAAAGGGTTCAAGCTTTAGTCTAAGTCTCGTTTGTAAAGTAAGTCATGCTTTACTTTGGTTACTCTTTTCATGAAGGCTCATGAACTTAGTTAATTGAGTACAAAATGGTTTCATAAGTTAAAAATGGTAGAAACACTCAATTAGAACTTAAACGTTCATAAAACTAAGTTCTGGACTTAGTGTAATCGATTACACAAGTTATCGTAATCGATTACATCATGTGAGTAATCGACTACCACAATGCTGTAATCGAGTACATAGTTTGAATTTTGAATTCAAACCACAACGGCTAGTTGTGTAATTGATTACCCTATAGCTGTAATCGATTACACACACGAACAGGTGTGTTGTTTCATGAATCAATGCATCTCATACCATTTGGGAAGCCTTGCAATGGTCAATGGACAGTCACTAGTGCCTATATAAAGTCCATAACAGGTTCAGAACGCAAGGCATTAAATCCACAACTTTCATATACTGAATTGTTGTCATTCTGAGTTCTTGTTCTTGTTAGAGTCAAATAAGTAAATGAATTATTATGTTTTGATAATTAACAATTTCTTTAAAGGATTAATATTGTCAAAGATAAAATTCCTAACATAGTGAAAATTCTCATGCACAAGAATGATTATCTACTAAAGGGACTGAATGAATCTCAAAGCATCATCAAGAGAATTAGACCACCAGAAGAGTCTGTCCGGTCACTCTGAAGGAAATACTGTCAAAGATATACAAAGGGAGGCATTCATGTATAAGACAGTCCTGTGATTCAAGAGAGATAAAGCAGTAACTTCAAATAGTCAACATCCTCTCTCAAGGACACTTCATCAAACTCTGCACGCTCAAGTCAAAGTCTACTTCAAGAAGCTGAAACAGTCCACTACTCAAATCTACAGTGATCAAAAGAAAGACTGCTTCGTTCAAAGCTGAAAGAGTATGACAACTTATGAAGAAACACCTTCGGCCTCGAAGCCTCTCAAGCATCATATAAAGAAGTTGTGGATCAACTCTCTCAGATGGAGAACCTTCGTGGAAGCAAAAGAAAAGAGAAGATTCAGTCTTCTATAAGTCAAGCAGGTTCTAACTCTTAAAGAAGAACTGAATGAAGAAAGTTCGTCTAGCAATGCAAATTCCTTCACAGCGAAATCTTAAGCATTGTATGGAGACTGCGTCTGCCAAATTCTAAGGAAGAATCTGTCCGCTCAAGCATCATATTGCGCCAAAGGTACAAAGATCAAGAAATGTGTTTTACAAGGATATTCGTTCAACAGAAGCATTAAAGAAATTATTCTCCTCATCTTGAATAATTGCTTCTTGGATCAACAGACATCTACCTCGTCTGCCTATTTATTAAAGTACTGGCAATGACATAAAGTGGGAAGGGACACAATTAATACAATATTCCTTGGTCCCACTTCTCCTCTACTTTTCCTCAAATTAAGCTGACATCGCGGAATCAACGGCAAGAATCTCTGAGCACCGTACACGTTCAACGGTCGAAATTCAAACATCTGAACAAAGCACGTGATGAGTATTAGCTGGCTCGCACTGGGATATAATGTTCAAAACAAATACCACAGCTGGATCTCCACGCATTAAATACAGAAGACATAGCTCAAGGCTACTCGCTCAGCATGGAGCCAGACGACGTCAAACCAGGCGAATCGATGTTTCTCAGATCGTGTCTCAGACCTGCTTAAAAATGCAGAATTAGTCGTTACTCACAGCAGAGGAAGTAGGAGCACTAACGGGCAGGTTTTCACTCCTTATGTGGAGGAAGAACAAGGATCTTCAACTGAAGATATATATAGAGAATCCTGCTTCCGTAGAAACTTGGCGACTAGAATTCAACTTTACATATCTCAACCTAGTTCGTCTAAAGGACCAAGACATTCTTGGTTCCAACTCAGGGAACGTCAAGTCATATCATAACCTGAGTTGAGTTTCTTATGTGCGTGGAAAACTTATAGAGTATTACTCTCATCCTATCCCACACGCATAACTCAAAACAGAGACCAACTTGCTTATGATCTCTCTGTTTTCTGCTCTTCATTTATTCTACCCACTCTTATTAGAAGAGAACATTTGTAGAAAAAATCAAAACCCTGAAAAAGGTGTCAGGAGATGTCCTGTAAAATACTTGTAAGGAGGAGTCCTGATAATACTTGTAAGGAGAAGTCCTTCGAATACTTGATAGGAGAAGTCCTTAGAATACTTGTTGGGAGAAGTCCTTGATAATACTTGTACTATTTGGTTAAATAGTGAAAATCTTGGTGAAGCCAATGACTGGACGTAGCCCTGTCGATTATGGGGGTGAACCAGGATAAAAGTCATGTGTGCTTTATTCTTTATGTTACATTACGTTTCCGTTGTATACATACTCATGCTTGCATCATGAATAAATCATTTTGAAAACCAGTAATTGACCTTTAAAACCTATCGAATAATTTTCAAAAATGGTCACACAATTCAAACCCCCCTTTCTTGTGTATTTCTTGCACCTTCAAAAATGGTCACACAATTCAAACCCCCCTATAATAATCTTTATATAATATTAAAAAAATATATAGATAAACTAGTGCTACGAACGGGTATTATATCTAGTACTCCCTCCGTTCCTTTTTATAAGAGCTAAACCAACTTTGCACACCCCTTAAGAAAGTTAGGTAGTATAGTTTTTTACATTAAATTTGTTCTCAAATATTGCTGAATTTCCAAAATTGTCCTTAACATATTTCTTTTTAATCTCTTTCCATTATTAATGTAATTCCATATTTCCAAAATTGAATAGGGGTAAAAATGTGAAAAAATAATTAATATAACACAAAGCTTATGTGGTTCTTATAAAAAGGAACGGGCAACACCCTTCATTTAACTCTTATAAAAAGAAATTGAGGGAGTATTGATTAAAGGATTGAACCGATGCCACTTGGCCTAGCAGTTAATGTGTTCCGCTACACCAAAAAAATCTTTTTAAAGCACTTTTTAAAACTATTTTACGCGCTTTTCAGAAGCGCTGTAAATCTGAGCACTGTAATAGATACTTACGCGCTTTTTGATCTTATCAAAAGAGCTTTAACACGAGATTTGCTACCAAAATCTCCTAGCAAATTCAAAGCAAAACATGTTGGCTGCCAAAAAACTGCTATTTAGTTTCGAAATGTTGGTAGCATGTAATAATGAAATAAGTGGCTGATTGGCTCCAAAATATTTGAAAACAAAACGGTTGCAAATTTATAACAAATTCTAGCTTCTTTTTATTTTTTGGTTACAAAATTATTCTAGCTATTTAGCAACATTAATGCGGCAAAATTATATGAAATATATATGTTAAAGGACATACCAACAAAATGTTACCCTCAATATCCTAATTAGTTTTATATCAAACTGTAGTGCATTCTACTTACAAACATCTAAATCTTTAAACTTTAAACATTACAACACTCATTGTTTCAATTCCATCAGAAAATGTTGAATCAATGCTAAAACAGAATTTCAATTGCTACTACTACAGTAGCTAGAGGAAGAATAAACTGGAACAGCAGGCAGACTTAAAACAAATAATGTGATATCTCGTAAAATATGAATATAAATAAGTAGGTGAACTTTAAGAGTTTATCCATCAACATAAATAGATTAAAACTAAAAATACTGCAACCTCAAAACTGTAAATAAAAAGAAAGAAAGAAAAACTGAGTTAGCTAAACTCAAACAACTGTAACATTGCAAGTGAAGTTTGAAGAGGAATATAAATGAACCTTTTTGAACCCGTGGATGATATAAGCACCGCACTTGCTAACCATGCACAAAATAGGGAGGTTATATAAACAACTATAGAGAAATAGCAAGGTTAACTTCAATTTAACTTCTACATGAACGTTTTAACTAACATAATTTGGCCTACATTAATGGGCTCACAATTCATAAATAGATAAGAAATGCAATACATTTGTAAATAAATTACATAAGTAATTCTCATCAAATGAAGCAAGTTCAAAATGCTTACTGAATCCCAATCGTACTATTGTCGTGAAACACAAAAAAACTAAATTGTCAGCTCTCAGTTGCTCTTAATTCTCTAAATTTGCATAGACAAAATTTTAAATTTCATTTTTTAGAATTAATAGAGTCTTGTGAGGAAGTAACAAATGGGATTCACATTTGCTTCGCAAGCCATATAGGTAACTTTCAATATCAACACTAGTTTCACTGCCATTACAAAATTTTCAGGTACAGTATAAAACAAGGTTAGAAACAAATGGGAAGAAAACAATTCATTTAGAGAAAAGTCAAATATGAATATGATACATACTTGGTACACTCTTCCAAGATACCAAATTTAGACTTATGGAAGAACAAGCGCGCCTTACAAAACATGAGGTGAATGTTAAAAATTAAAATTCAATCAGAAAAATACCATTGAACATATTATTAAGAACAAGGATGGAGGATTAATGCCTATATTAAATTAAAAAGTGTCTCTGGTTCCGATGAGGGAAATAAAAAATCTAGTTTTTTCTTTAAAAATAACAAACTAAATAGTTTTTTTTACTTTAAACGCTTTAGAGGACTCAGGGCATTGTTTCACTTTATTCAAGTCATTGTTTATAGTGTTTTTTCACACCAAGCGTTGTAGATATTCTTTTATTTCAAACCACTTCTTCAATTAAGCGCTTTAAAAGACTTTCAAGAATTATTTTACAACGTTGTACATAAAAGCGCTTTAATGTATGCATTGTAGTGCCAGCTTAACTAGTTGAACCAGAATTGGTCAATGATACGGTGTATTTAAAAGGAAAAATTGGTAGATCTTGAAATTGATCAAGAAATGGTGTAAACCAACCAGTTTGAACCGAGAACATTTAAAAAAAATCTGAGAAATACAAAAAAATATTTTATATTTAATAAAAATAGAGAAAATGTTGAGTATAAAATCAACCCTAATATTTTATATTTAGATTTGCGTAAACGTTGATTTCTGTCATAATTATGTTTTTATCTTGGGATTGTCTAAATCACCCATACCGGTGGTAACTTCAGTTGAAGATAAGTGGATTTAGAATTTTATTAAATTTTTTTTTATTGTTTATAAATAACTATTGGACCAGACAACCCATTTTAGTTTAATTAAAATTAATGAGGCATTTTTCATGTCACTAGATTTTAGATGACATCAGACATCAGTGTCATCTCTACATAGTTTGCAAGTTGTCGGTCATTTTAAGTTTTCTTATTCTAATTATGATTATTTATTGTTTATTTTACTCTGCATATACTTTAAGTTGCAAGTCATAATTTTGTCTTTTATGTTTTAGATATGACAGAAAAGAATTCCCTAAAATTAAAAAGAAATGTAACCACTAGTCCTACGTAACATAGTATGATCGGGTATCACAGTAAAAAAAAACAATAACGGTGCATAAAAAAGAAACTAATAAAAATATGTTTATTCAAATGAATGTATTATATAGAATAAGAATACTTTCAAGTACATGGATTATTGTTACTTTATCGTTTACTCCCTCCGTTCCTTTTTATAAGAGTCAAACAACTATTGCACACCCCTTAAGAAAAGTAGTTAAGGTGGTTGTTAGCATTTAATTTGTTCTCAATTTACATCAACTTTCTAAAACTGCCCCAACTTACTTTTTAAAATTTCTATTGATCATTAATTAATGCATTACATAGTAGGAAGAGAGAGAAAATCTAATTAAGTAAGGGTAAATTTGTCAAAAAATAATTAATGCACTACAAATTTCAAGTCAGTTCTTATAAAAAAGAACACAATACTTCTCAATTTAACTCTTGTAAAAAGGAACGGAGGGAGTATTATTTATTTTTATCTTATAAAATATACATTTTATTGAAAATGGGTGTAAAAAGTTTTAAACGTGCATCTAATCAAATTTCTTCACGTAAGGGTGTTGGTTGCAGTGATAAAATCTGATTATTTAAACACCTAGGGCGAAAGTTCAATTTTTAGGAGCCTTATTTGTATTTTCTATTTTAAATATTTTTAAATTCAAATTTAGTTATACTATGATAATAGATGATGACGTGCAAAACTTTTTTTAAATGAAAAGTAATTAAACTCTTATCTTAATTAATATTTTCTTGTTTTTCAATTAATGAATTTCTTCTTTAAAAAAAAATAATGAATTGCTTTCGTTAAGATTTTCCTTAATTAAACACATTCTCTGTATTCACCAAAAAGAAGTGATTCACCAAAAAACACATTCTCTATATTAATTAAACACATTTTTTATTTTTATTTTTTTACGTAGACTCTCCTTCCTTGTGACGCTTCTTGCCTTATGCTTCAACGCAGTGTTCCTTTCTCATGATATTCCACCATTGCGGCCACTTTCTTCTCTTCACTCTTCTTGTTCACTTCTGCTCCATCTCTCTCTCTCTCTCTCTATAACGACAACAACAAGCAACGCGATATAGACGAATCTCTGAACTAAGCATCATATCATATCATACGCACGCGCGCGCGTAGACTTCAGACTACAGTACTGCCACCACCACGCGCGGTACGTCATAATTCTCACACCACCGTGTTCTGTTTTGATGCATAACAAACAATCGCCATGTCAGTCCCTTACTTCAAACTCTATAACTGTCTCTTCCTTTTTTTCCGGTGAGCTTTTTCCCCCACTCACGTCACTACCTTGTAACGTAAAAATTAACAAGAGTGACTTTCGTTGCATTTTGGTTTTTTCTTTTTCTTTCAATTGGTTACAGGCTAGTCCTAAATTAATAATAATAATAATAATATATTAATTAATCTGCTGCAGAGAAATTGTCGGCTAAAGTGCTTTCTTACAAGTGGTACCTTTCATTGTTGCATGTCTTGTTGGAAAAATTTTATGACTTATATTTTGTGTAAGCATGTGTATTTTTCATGATTCAATGCATCGTGTGCACAACTACCAGTCTTTAGTTAATTGACTTTTGCTCTTCTTCAATTTCAATGAAAATGACCCTGTTTTCTGTTGTCTAACATAACATCTGTTAAGGTGGTCTTAGACTTGAAAATTCTTCTGTTTTTTTTTTTTTCATTTCTGTGGAGTTTTATTTTGTTTCAGATTTATTTGTTTGTTTACAACTCTGATTTTCTTGAAGATTTCTGGAAATGGGGTTTCTACAACTCTTGTCTGTTGCCTCTTTCCCGGTGATCAAAGTGTTACTTATTACGGCGCTTGGCGTGTTTCTTGCATTAGATAACATAGATGTGCTGGGAGCAGATGCAAGGAAGAAAGTGAACAATGTAATAAGTCCTGGATTATTTGAAAAAAATTCATCTTTTTTTTCTTTGGCCTCTGATTTCTGTTTATGTTGTTTGCTGACAACAGTGCTCTTTCTGTGACAGCTTGTGTTTTATGTGTTTAATCCCTCCCTGGTTGGTAGCAATTTGGCCAAAACAATAACCTCTGAGAATGTTCTTTCATTGTGAGTGTTAATTTGTACTTTGTAATCATATATCTTTGGAGCATCCAAGGTTTTAAATTGCTATTCACAACAACAATTGCGGCCGCATCTGCTACATTTGTTCGCAATTTTCTGCAATATCATGGACTGCGACGTAGCTATAACAGCAACCGCAATTTAAAACCTTGGTAGCATCCAATTGGTTTCTTTGTTTCAATTCACAGATTTTGATGCATTTTGTTGTTGTCATTTAATTTAGGTGGTTCATGCCTGTCAATGTTGTTGCGACATTCATATTAGGCTCAGCCTTAGGATGGATTTTGATTAAAATCACAAGGCCTCCCAAGCACTTGGAAGGTCTAATTTTGGGTTGCTGTTCTGCAGGTACACTCTTCCCCTGCACACACAAATAATGTGTTTGATGATTATTTGCATCATATATTAGTCCCTTCCTAATGCTTCTTTTTGGTTAATTTGAGCAGGAAATTTAGGAAACTTGCCTATAATCATTATTCCAGCTATATGTAAAGAGAAAGACAGTCCTTTTGGAGAACCTGATCTCTGCTATCAATATGGAATGGCTTATGTTTCGCTTTCTATGGCGGTATGCGATAATTTTGAAGTTGAAAGTGCTGATATAGTGTGCATTTATCCCACAACACTAAACTTATTTGGCTCTAATTGATTCCTTTTTTGTTTTCATTTTGGAAACTTTAGATTGGTGCGGTTCTAATATGGACATATGTTTACCACATAATGCGGGTTTCCTCTAAGAGAGTTCACAAAGAAGGCGATACAAGGAATGAAAGCAGCAATTTGAAAGCTTCTGAGGAGATATCAGAATCACCTACTCCAGCAAAAGACTCATTGGATGATGCTTATACTCTATTGCTTCCTAACACAGAATCTGAAGAAAAAGTGAAGGTTACCTCAGACTTTCCTTCTAAAAGATACAGAAAATCTATCTTAATATTATGCTTGTATCACTGGCATGGAGTGCAATAATATTCACTACTAAGCCATATTTTTCTTTATTTTCATTTGTTCTGTGATAAGAAATGTAATTACAATAATATCTTGGTTTTTCTATTTTCAAGGTTCCAATCTCAGATAAAATTAAGTTCCAGTTGAGGAAGATTTCAAGCAAATTCAATTTCGGACACGTTTTCGCGCCATCAACCCTCGGAGCAGTATAATACAGTGTTCATTTCCTTGGAAATAACTCACTATCTTCTTTTTCTGTTTTTCCATAATGTATTCAAATAATGAATTCTTTTCTGTTTCTCACAGATAACTGGCTTTAGCATTGGTGTAATCCCCCCAATACGTAATTTCCTGGTTGGCAACAATGCTCCACTTTATGTGGTTGAAGACTCTGTATCCATGTTAGGGTATGCATCCTAAATCTCAGTCTTCAAGATTTTCAAGTTACAAAATATTGAAAAGCCAACAATTGTGTGGTGGAGCACTTATTTTCACTACATGGCTTGTTATTTATTGTTTGACATCATAGTTAACCCTTTTGCATTATCTAACAAATTTAAAATCTTCAAACTTTGTAGTGACGCAGCCATCCCAACTGTCACACTTATATTGGGTGCAAACCTCCTTAAAGGTGAACTCACAAGCACTATTTATTTTCTTTTTCATTTTTTTTATGTGTGCTGAGCCTCGGCGGAACAGTAAGACGCCATGTGACTTAGCAGTCATATATTCGAGTTGTAGAATCAGCCATTTGCAAAAATACAAGGTAAGGCTGCCTACATAAAATCCATAAAGTGGGGTCCGGCTCCTCCCTGGACCTCACGCATAGCGGGAGCATTAAAGCAATAGATTTGCCTTTTTTTTCTTGGATAATTTTTTTAAAAATAAAGTTGTGGGTGAATGGACCAGGTTTGAAGGGAACAAGCACTCCTTTGTGGACTATTGTTGGAATTATATTAGTCAGATATATATTCCTGCCACTTTTGGGTGTTGTAATTGTTAAAGAGGCAGTGAAATTGGGCTTGGTGCAATCAGATCCCTTATATCAGTTTGTGCTTCTACTTCAATATGCATTGCCTCCAGCTATGAATATAGGTAACTCTACTTTTTGTTACAAGATATGCTCATGCTATTTTTATAATCTGCTTTTAATTTTCTCACTGCATTATTGGCAGAATTTGTTCTTCACTGAAGAAAAACTAATTAACATTCACTAAGTGTATGAATTGGCACATAAGAAACCTCTTGTTTGCACTTGTTTTGGCAGGAACAATGGCTCAATTGTTTGGAAATGGTCAAAGTGAATGCTCTGTTATCATGCTATGGTCATATGCTTTGGCGTCAATTGCAGTTACCCTTTGGTCAACCTATTTTATGTGGCTAGTTGCTTGATTTCTGCTCATTGACATGGTTATTATTCAATTATTATTTGATTATGGCGTAGAAAAATCATACAATACTCAATATTGTGCAAAAGTAATACTGTTGATCTCAAATTCTGCTAAAGACTTAAAGAAAGGGACCTTCAATTACTGCCTTAACATCCAGCTCATTTATCATTCACAATGGAATTTATTGAGTTGTCCGGGTACCCGAATTCTTGATGATTCCACTTCTTGATTTCTATTCACGGAAAAACTCAAGTTGTAACAGCTCGATTTCTCGAGGTTTAATATCGTAATATCGAAAAAAAAAAATAAAGATAATAACAATAACAATGGAAGTTGAATTAATTAAAAATATTATCCAGAGTGAGACATCAAGACAATTATTAAGAACCAAGAGAAATAATTCAAACTACGTCAACCCTCCCGAATTGACACACAGGAAGAACCACTAGAAGGAGATGACCATAAGATACTGAAAGCAAGAAAATAATTAGAGTGTACAGACTCAATCCCCAAAGACCAAACAAAAGACCGAAATACCACTGAGACACTCAAGAAGCCCTGCGCCTATCTGATAAAATAAGAACAAACACAAGAGGAGGGTTGAATTGTGTTCGTATGAATAATTGCTTTTCTAAAAACAAATGTATATTTTTCAAAACCGTTTCTTAAACGATAGGTTGCTTTTAGCATACGATGGGATAAACAGTTTTGATGCAGCGGAAATAAAACGTGTTTGCTGTTAAACGATAAAGAAGTGAAATAATAAAGCAGTAAACAACACACGCAAATTTATCCTGGTTCACCCTCAGAACGATGAGCCTACATCCAGTCCTTGGCTTCACCAAGATTTTCACTATTCACCCGAATAGTACAAGTATTATCCAGGACTTCTCCTATCAACAAGTATTCTCAGGGACTTCTCCCAACAAGTATTCTCAGGGGCTTCTCCCAACAAGTATTATACAGGACTTCTCATTTTCACAATAGATCCTTCTACAGAAGTTCTCTTCTCACAAGAGTGATGGTAGAAGAAAACTTAAGCTTGGAAAACTTTCAGCGTGTGTATATGGTTTGACTCTAATCAGTACACTCGAGGTTTGGCTTAAACAGAGATGAATAAACAATGATTCTCTGTTTCACGAAAACTGGATAGATTTGACTCTGTTTTTCACTCAATTTCTGTACTCTGTTTTTCTCTTGATTTTTCTCAGATGTTGTGTGTTGTTCTCTATGTTGTTCTGTGCTCTTCTGTGTTTTTCGAATGATCCTTTTATACCTTCGGATTAATTCTAATTTTCTGAAGGTGTGTTGTCGGTGACTTGCTTTGATCATTAAATTCTTGACCGTTAAGCAACGACTATAAGCATTGAGTAAGTTTGACTTTCTTGATTCTACTGATTGTGATTTTCTCCTTTGCTTTGATTTTGATTTCATTGTTGATTGAATAGAGTTAAACGACGAGTGCTGTACTCTGTGATTCACTCTTCTGCATTTAATTTGTTCACCAATGAATTCCTATCCTTTTCGAGAAACGATTATGTTCTAATGACAGCGTTGTGCTTCAATCATTTAAACTCTGACGTGTCTCTTGTAAACAGTATGTATTTCTTTGAACGATGCTTTCCATCTGTTTGTAGAGAGTGCTTCTTTTAGCTTGTGAACGATGCGTCTCATTAGCTTGTAAAAAGTTCTTCCGTTGTATCATTTTCTTGCTGACATTTGCATACAGTAGAGTGTAGACGATACTTGAATTGTCTCTTGTTCTTCAGTGGACGGTACTTCTTCGCTGGACGATACTTCTTTGCTGGACGATACGCCTTCGCTAGACGATACTTCAAATATAGCTTTGACACAGTAGTCTTTTGTCTGAACAATACTTAATTCTCATCTTAAACGATACTTCATTTATTGTCTGAATGATACTTCATTTATTCTCTCTGTACGATACTTCTCTTTCTGTCTTCAGACGATACTTCCTTTCTTGTCTTCAGACGATACAAATTATTCTTCTCTCTGGACGATGGAGATAATTCCTGAAACACATAATACATAGTTTAGTAGTAAATTTGTTATTGTTAGATTCAAACAATTAAATGAATAATTAGGTTTTGATAATCAACAACTTCTTTAAGGTTCAATATCATTTTTAACTGGATTTCCTAACACAGTGAAAACTCTCATGTACAGGAATAACTATCTCTAAAAGGACTGAGTAAACTTCAAAGCATCATCAAGAATGTTAGTCTATCAGAGGAGTTCGTCCAGTCACCATGAAGAAGACTATGTCAAAAATATACGGAGGAAAGTACTCTTGCATAAGACAGTCCGATGAATCATGAAAGCTAAAGCGGCAACAACATCCAACATTTTCTGCTCGCTCAAAGTCAAAGCCTATCCTGAGAAGACAAAACAGTCCGCCACTTAAGAAGACTGCTCCAGTCAAAATTGAAAGGGCAGGTTAATCTATGAAGAAACCTTTTCAGCCTCAAAGGTTCTCTAGCATCACAAAAGGAAGTTGTGAATCAACTCTATCAGATGAAAGAGCTTCAATGAGATCAAAAGAAGAGAATCAGTCATCTACAAAGACAAGAAGATCCTAATAGATAAGAAAGACTGAATAAAGAAAAGTTCGTCCGCCAATACCAACTACTTTGCAGCAGAACTTCAAGCATTGAATGGAGACTACGTCTGCCAAGCTACAAGGAAGAATCCGTCCGCTCAAGTATCAATTGCGCCAAAGGTACAGAGATCAAGAAGTGTGGTTTTTGAGGACATCAGGATTATCGAAGTATTAAAGAACTTAGTTTCCTCATCTGAAATAATTACTTCGTGGATCAAAAGACTCCTACCTCGTCTACACATTTATTAACATACTAGCTGCGGCAGAAAGTAGAAAGGGACACAATTAATACAATATTCCTCGATCCCACTGATATTCTACTTTCCCTCAAATTAAGCTGACATTGCGGAATCAACGGCAAGAATCTCTGAGCATCGTACACTCTCAACGGTCGAAATTCAAATATCTGACCAAGGCACGTGATAAGTATTAGCTGGCAAGCACTGGGACAAAATGGTCAAAGAAAGCTTCACTGCTATTCCTCTACGCATTAAATACTGAAGGCACAGCTCAAAGCTACTTGCTCAGCATGGAGCCAGACGACATCAACCCAGATGAACTGATGATTTCCAGATAATATCTTACACTTGCAGAGAAATTTCAGATATTGACTTACGCCTGCTGAAAGATGCAGAACTAGCCGTTACGGGCAGCTTAGAGAGGAAGAGGCACTTCAGACAGTTTTTCTCTCTTTCTCAAGAAGAAGAAGCAACTGAAGATATAAATAGAAGATCTTGCCTCCGAAGTATTTGGGAAACTTAGACTTAAACTTCCATATGCTAACTAAGTCTATCCCAAGAGCCAAGGAACCTTGGTTCATACTCAAGATGCCTCAAGCCTATTCCTGCCTGAGTATATGAGCTTGTGTGAGAAAAATTCATAGAGTTTTACTCTTATCTTTCCCAACTCACACACCCTCTTAAACAGAGAACCCAAACTCCTATCCTCTCTGTAAATTGAGCTTAATTTCCTCTGCCCACTCTTATTAAGAAGAGAACCATGTAGAGAAGCCAACCCTTGAAAAAGGTGTCAGGAGAAGTCCTGTAGAATACTTGATAGGAGAAGTCCTTAGAATACTTGTTAGGAGAAGTCCTTAGAATACTTGTTGGGAGAAGTCCCTCATAATACTTGTACTATTTGGTTAAATAGTGAAAATCTTGGTGAAGCCAAGGACTGGACGTAGCCCCGTCGATTATGGGGGTGAACCAGGATAAAAACCATGTGTGATTTATTTTCATGTTACATTGCTTTTCCACTGCATGCTTATTCATACGTTTGTAACTAACAAACAATCTTGAAAAACAAATCGTCCTTCAGAATCTATTAAATGAATTTCATGCATTCTCACATATTTCCAAGAATGACCTATGTCAAATATAGATGAAGGATGATAGATGAATAACATATAACTCTTGAGAAAAGAAATCGAAAAATGGGTCACACAATTCAAACCCCCCCTTTCTTGTGTGTTTCTTGCACTTTCAGTTATCATTCAAAATATGTGTTCTAAACTTGTTTGAACCTAACAATCTCCCCATTTTTGATGATGATAATTTTATGTAGAGAAAAAGATGTATGAGTATAAACACTTGTAAATATATATATATATATATATATATATATATATATATATATATATATATATATATATATATATATATGTTTCCCTCTCTGTTCTAGTAACAGATTTCTAATCATTCTCCCCCTATATTCTCCTTTTTCTAGTCTTCTCTCCCCCTTTGTTAATTAATGTTTCTAATCATCTTGTTAGAGAAAAATATCCAAATGAATTAATCTATTTTGATAAATAACAATTTCGTTAAGAGTCACTAACTTTCTTTGAAGAATTTTATATTCAGGGACTCTTATGAACGGAAAGCACGCTGCAACCATTATCAAAAAGCAAAGGAAAAGTCCGTCTGGCTATAAGAATTGAATCCACCCTCAGAGTAAAGTTCGTCCGCCTGAAAAAGTCTGTCCGGTTCATTCCTCGTCAAACATATGGGTTGACTAAGGAGCAATGATTAAAGACTGGTACAAAAAGAATCTACTTTGAAGAGATCGTTTGCTTGAACCAAAAATGAGCTGTCATGCACCTCTTGGTGGATCAGAGCATTAATGTCGAAAGAGACAGAATTAAGCGCCATCTACCTTGAAGATTCAAATTCTCTGACATTCCTTAATTCAAGCTGCTTTTGCTGAATTAACGATGAAAACCTCGAATCATCGTATCTCCTCAACGGCCGAATCTGAATCCTCTGGTCAGAGCATTAATTGCCTTACTAGCTGTAATACACTCGCAGCTAATGGCTGCCTCTGAGTACCAGAAGAAAAAGTATTGCCAGACGATCTCACTCTCTATCGGTTGAAGAAATGTTCTTCACTTTGGAAGACCGTATCAAGCAACAAGATGCAGAAGTATCCGTTACTCACAATCCAGCAAATCCCCAACGGAACTATTTTTGAAGATCTTCATTAGCTCATTCTGTTGTCGTCCTACTGAAGATATAAATAGTGGACTCTACATCATTTTCAACTTGGCGACTTACACACTATCAAAGCATTCAAATTCTTCAAGTCAATTTATAATTTGAACAAGCTTTAGCCAAGAACACTCAGTAATTCTAGATTTTCTACTCTTCTGAGCTTAGTCGCCAACTCGTGTGAAATCTTCATAGAGTGAAAACTCTTATTCTTCTCACACTACCTCTTCAGGGAATCAAACTTGAATATGATCTCTGAACCTAGAACCTCATAGTTTCTACCCACTCTTAGTAAAGAGATCCTTGTAGAAAACCAACCTCCTTGAAAAAGAACTGGGAGAAGTCCTGTCGAATACTTGAGAGATAAAGGAGAAGTCCTGAGAAAACTTGTAAAGGAGTAGTCCTTAGAATACTGGGAGAAGTCCCTGAGAACACTTGTACTATTTAGTCGAAATACTGGAAAATCTTGGTATAGCCAAGGACTGGACGTAGCCCTATCGGTTTTGGGGGTGAACCAGGATAAATATCTTGTGTGCTTTACTATTCATACTCTAAGTATATTTCTGCTGTAATTTTATTTAAACGTTTTCAAACTTATAAATAGTACTCTGCGAAAAACTTTCAAAAGTCACACACACAATTCAAACCCCCCCTTTCTTGTGTGATCTTATTACTATCAATTGGTATCAGAGCTTAACCGCTCTGAGAATTACTAACATCTTAACAGGTGTAGAGTGAAAAGATCCATGGACGGAATTGCCTACCCAACCGGAACCGCAACAAACAAGCCACCATTCTTCGATGGCTCAAACTATCCCTACTGGAAGAAGCATATGCAGCTATTCATTGAATCGACTGATTGGAAACTATGGGACGTGATATCTAAGGGAAATTACTTTCCTAAAGATAGTGAAAACAAGGCTATCCCAGCTGACAAATGGACAGATGAACACAAGACTGAAAATCAGAGGAATGCCAAGGCAAGGCTATTTCTTATATGTGCTCTCAGCAAAAGTGAGCATGACAAAGTTGACAGCCTAAGTACTGCAAAGGAGGTATGGGACACGCTGGCTATTGCTCATGAAGGAACAACTGCTGTTCAAACCACCAAGATGAGCATGCTAGCCTCCCAATACGAAAAACTTCATGATGGATGATAATGAGTCCATTGATTCCATGTTTTCACGACTTCAAACCATTCACAATGGTATGAGGAATTTGGGCAAAACCTTCACCAACAAGGAGCAAGTGGTCAAGATTCTCAGAAGTCTTCCCACCAACTGGAGAAATTTCGTCACCTCCCAAAGATCCGGAAAGAATATGGACACATTTCAAGTAGAAGATTTGCTGGGAGAAATGAAGATCCACGAGCAGGATCTTGCAAATGATGCTGTGATCATAAAAAGAAAAGCAGCTGCTGCAAAAGCTGTAGCCTTTAAAGCCAACAAATCAAAGGCTTTGAAAGCCGATGAATCCTCAGATGAGGAAACAGTTCAATCTGATCGTTCTGATGATGAACAAGCCCTGTTCAACAGACGATTCAGAAAAATGGTGGGAAACAGGAAGCAGTTCAAAGGAAGACCCTCTTCCTCATCAAGAGAAGAGGAAAGAATCCCAAGCAAGGGAGGGATCGTCTGCTATGAGTGCAAGAAACCTGGTCACGTCAAAGCCGATTGTCCTCGTCTAGGAAATAAGTCTTCGCAGAAAACTCTCTATAAAAAGAAGGCATTTTCCAGCTAGAACGATGAATCAGAAGATGACTCAGATCAAGAAGAAGAAACCAAGGGAGCTAATGAAGAAGCTTCATACTGTGCGTTCATGGCATCCATAGACACTTCAGATATTGAAGCCGACAGAGAAGCAGAGGCATTGATGATTTCTGTCGACCAATCCAATGACGAAGAAGATGATCAAGATGAGGTATGTCCCGAAATCTCATCTGATGACTACAATGAACTGCTAGAATATGCTCATGCATTAGCTATTAGGTACAACTCTCTCAAAAAGAAGCATGATAAAACATTGAAAGAATTGCATGCATCTAAGGAAGTATCCATCATGCTCACCAAGAAAAATCAAGTGCTTTTAGAACAAGAAGCAAACAAAGAAATTAGACTTTTAAAGCAAAGAGTCAGTTACTTAATTAAAGATTTATCCATGTTTACCCAAGGTCATGATAATCTAATCAAATTAAGTGGAAATAATAGATTAGCTTATGATCGAAGAGGGTTAGGATATGACGAAGAAGAAGATTGGGACATAGTTGCCATTAAACATAACTTGTCTACTGTTCCATATAGATATCAGCCTGAAAAGAAAAATATTTCATCAGCATCTATCAAAATTCAACCTGAAACTTTCATAGTCAAGGGTAAGGAGAAACAAAATCCTCAAAAAATAGTACATGGGAGGAAAAGTCCACCCAAGGTGATTACTAACAAAAGAGGACCCAAGAAAGTTTGGGTACCTAAATCAATGATTATTCCTCTTGCAGATGTGCTTAACAGTTTGAAACCAAAGAGAACAATGGTACCTGGACAGTGAATGCTCACGGCACATGAGAAGAAGACAGGAGGGACAGTGACCTTTGGAGGTAATCAAAAAGGCTTCATTTTCGGAGAAGGTAATGTTGGTAAGAACCCCCTTCCAGTTATCCGGAAGGTTCTACTAGTTGAAGGATTGAAACATAACCTACTTAGCATAAGTCAATTGTGTGATAGTGGGCTCACTGTTTCCTTCACCAAATTGAAGTGTAGTGTCACTAATGAAAATGACAAGATTATCTTTGAAGCTCTTTGTCAAGAATTCTCCAAGCTAATGCAAAGTGAATTTGAGATGAGTATGATGGGAGAATTAAAGTTCTTCCTAGGATTACAAATCAGATAGGAAGGAACTCGAACATACATTCATCAGACCAAATATATCAATGAACTACTAAAGAAGTACTGCATGGAGAAAGCAAAAGCCATGGGAACTCCAATGCATCTTGGAACTATACTTGATAAAGGGGATGAATTAACTCCTGTTGACTCAACCAAATACAGAGGAATGATAGGATCCCTATTATATCTCACTTCAAGCAGACCAGACATCATGTACAACGTCTGTGTATGTGCAAGATTCCAGGTAAGTCCCCAAGAATCTCATCTTAGTGCCGTAAAACGAATTTTTCGCTACCTTATTGGCACAACTAATCTTGGTCTAGTATGTGAGAAAGGTGATGATTTCAGGCTAAGAGGATTCTGTGATGCTGACTATGCCGGAGATAGAATAGAAAGAAAAAGCACAAGTGGAGGATGTCACTTCTTAGGGCAATGTCTAATTTCTTGGGCAAGCAAAAGACAGAGCACAATTTCTCTTTCAACGGCTGAAGCAGAATACGCCGCTGCAGGTTCATGCTGCACCCAACTTCTTTGGGTGAAGCATCAATTAGAAGATTATAATATCTTTGAGCATAACATACCATTATTATGTGATAACACAAGTGCCATTAATATAACAAAGAACCCTGTGTTGCATTCACGAACCAAACATATTGAAATCAAACATCATTTTACTCGTGATCATGTAGCAAAAGGAAATATTGACATCTCATACATACCATCTGATGATCAACTTGCAGACATTTTTACAAAACCACTAATTGAAAACAAGTTTGCATGCCTTAGAGAAAGAATAGGAATGTTTCCTGCATTATAAATATCTATTTATCATGTTTGTCTGGTTATTTTCATTTAAATTTTAATATCCACTACGAAATATGCATTTAATGTTGAAACAGTTGTGTCTTTTCATATGTCTTACTTGCTCTGCATGCACACACGAAGGTTGGCATTTTTTATCTCTCTTCATTTAATACGATTTGATAAACTATGTTACTCATCATGGGAATGATAAAATCGAGAAATTATTTACACTATCCAACATAAAAACTGACGGTTCGTGAAAATATATCTCTCATAACTATTCCAATACACTTATTCAACCTACTCCGTGCATTTGTAGTTGTCGTTCTATTTTCCCTTTCTACAGATATCATGGCCCCCAAAAAACGAAGAAACGGAAAAGCTCAGGGAGTTCTAAGCATGGAAGAAACTCAAATCATCCAGAACCAGATTAATCTTACTACTCGCAATCGCAAACTACAAAGTTATGAAATTGGTCCTGTGAAGGTTGAACACCTGGGGGACAGAGAGCTTGTCACCCCTAGGTATATTGATCTGAAGCTATTTGAACATGCAAAAGTGGCTGGACTTGATCTCCTGCTCTCACAAGCTTGGGGGAACCTGTTCATTATCTCCACAACTTCAGTCATCAAACCTCTCGTTCAAGAATTCTATGACTGTGCTGTCAAGATGAACCCTAACCACATCCGAACTCGGTGTTTAGGTCAAGTAGTTGATATACTCACCAGTGACATATCTCGACTTCTCAACCTTCCTCTCGAAGGAATGTGCTACTCCTCGTCTTGGGAAAGCTCTGAAAGCTCTCCTTTCACTATCTGGAAGGAGATTCCCAAAAGTTCCACTTCTCGGCGAGTGAAAAACCTAGCTGAAGAATGCATTCTTCCCCATGGTGTTCTCAGCAAGGTTATTCTGCCAAAAGAAGGTTCTCGAGACTTAGTAAATAAGTTCTCTCAATGGGCTTTATTCCAACTCCAACATCGCAAGAACATCAACTGGCCTAATCTTGTGTTTCAATACATACTCCATACTCTGGAACAACCTAACTCTAACCTTCCCTATGGAGCTCTTATCTCCGCTCTCATGCATCACAAGCAGCTAATCAACCCTTCCATTGAATCGTTGCACTACATTTCATCTGATTATGTCTTTGCTACTCCGATTAAGTTTAGTGATGTCCGTCGAATGAATTTGTCTGTTGACATATCGGAAGTACCCATTGCACTCCTAAGTGAATGGACCAAGAGGACTCAAAAACGAAAACTTTCTTCATCAACTCCGTCTGCTGCCAGCCTCAAACGACATTAGACGCTCCCTCTCCACAGTGTTCCAGTAATGCTCACTAGACTAAGTCCCTTCCCCGTTCACCTGCTCCCACAATCCTAAATACATCAACTTCATCCAAGCCGCCCCCAGAGACTGTGCACTCCACAGCTGACCTCATCTCAATCTCTCATGCTCACTATTTGAAGTTCCTGCCTCAAATATTTCACAAATATATATCTGATGTCTTTGATGTTGAGGATGATGGTAATTGTGGTTTCCGTTGTCTTGCTCAATGGATGGGTCACTCTCAGAGTTACTGGCCAGAAGTTCGCATATTGCTCATTCAAGAGCTTCTATCTCATCGTGTGCTTCATTCCCAAACGTTTTGCTCCGATAAAGATGTTGATAGACTGTGTGAGGCCCTTACATTCTGTGCAAATGAACCTGCACCTATGTCCAAGTGGTTTACAGTTCCAGATATGGGATTGCTTGCTGCCACTGCATTTCGCATGGTTCTAGTGACTCTATCTCCCACTCAGTGTTGCACGTATCTACCACTTCTAGGCCCTGTTAATACTACACCTACTATTGCTGTACTGGGCAACATTGGCAACCGACACTGGGTTCGCGTCAAGCTCTCAGAGAACTCTCCACTGCCCATTGTTTCACCTCAATGGAAGCACCATTGCTCTCTTGATGCCCTAGGATGGGAACTGCCTCTTCAATCCAAGATTCTTCATTTCCAAAATCTTCTCCAAATTGAAGCTGAGCAATTTCTTGACTCATTATTTGACGTCCCCAGCTTTGATAATCTTATCCAAATTGATGACGAATCTGAACCTGACCCTAACACTGACCTCTCTTGCTTAGCTCTTGATTTCAGTCGTCTCAACTTAACTGATGTTGAAGTTGATCTTCGTCTGCCTCATGGTCAAAGTCAACCGACTCTTTCACTGCTACCACGGGTAGATGCTCACTTTATTACATCTATTAATACCTCCTACCTGTCTCCACCTGCATGTCTCCATAAAAGTATGGATCTGGATCTCAAGCTTGCACCTCCGGGTTTCTTCACTACTGATTCAGGCATGTCTCTCCATCAGATCTACTCCATGCCCAGTAACCCTCCTAGATCCAGTTCAGCTTTGGGCAAGCACAAGCGCTCACACGATGCACCCAATGCTCACCTCCTATCAGATCTCTGTCTTCAAGCATTTGGTTTCCCATTCTGCTTTAAGGCTGGATTGTGGCTTCCCCATGGATGTCCCACTTCTCACTTCACCCAATCCATGCCCTCAGGTCACCAATTCTTCCATTCTGACTGGGAACTTCAGGATCGCAGGGATGTCCACATTGCTTCAATCCCTCTTCATCTGGCTGGCTGTGTTGAATCCCTGGTTCTAAAGTTTAAAACATGGACCCTAATTCTCCTTCCTCAGATATCACCCATTTTGAAGACTCTGCGTCCCACTTGGCTGTGTCTGCATCCTGCGCCGCTCATCCCAACTGTGGTATACTTCACTCCCATCTTGCCATCTCGCCTCTCATCTCCGTCATTCGCTCCCTGCTCACACTCCGACTCTGATGATGATCGCTCTATGATCCACCTCCTCTCTCAGGAAGTTAAGGCATTCACTGCTCGTTTATCTCTTGAACGGGCCCGTCGAGATCAAGCTGTGAATGATCGCCTTGAATCCATGGATGTAAGGCTCTCTGCAAAGATAGATGCTAGTTTCGCTCAACTGCATGCCTCTATGACCTTACTTTTAGGACTTTCTAAGCCATCTTCTCAATATACATTTGTGCTGTTATATGTTCCTCTTGTTATATCATTCGCTGTGTTCTCTATTTTTTTTGATAATGTCAAAGGGGGAGAAATATATATGACAAATGACTAAGTAGAAGAAAGGCACATGTTTAGGGGGAGCTAATAAATGCTAATAAAATAAATGACTAAGATGCCTAAGCAGAAGAAAGGCACATACTTAGGGGGAGAATTTACTCGCATTTACTTAGGGGGAGAATTTACTCGCATTTGTTCTTAGAAATTGTCATTATCAAAAAGGTGGAGATTGTTAGAGAAAAATATCCAAATGAATTAATCTATTTTGATAAATAACAATTTCGTTAAGAGTCACTAACTTTCTTTGAAGAATTTTATATTCATGGACTCTTATGAACGGAAAGCACACTGCAACCATTATAAAAAAGCAAAGGAAAATTCCGTCTGGCTATAAGAATTGAATCCACCCTCAGAGTAAAGTTCGTCCGCCTGAAAAATTCTGTCCGGTTCATTCCTCGTCAAACATATGGGTTGACTAAGGAGCAATGATTAAAGACTGGTACAAAAAGAATCTACTTTGAAGAGATCGTTTGCTTGAACCAAAAATGAGCTGTCATGCACCTCTTGGTGGATCAGAGCATTAATGTCGAAAGAGACAGAATTAAGCGCCATCTACCTTGAAGATTCAAATTCTCTGACATTCCTTAATTCAAGCTGCTTTTGCTGAATTAACGATGAAATCCTCGAATCATCGTATCTCCTCAACGGCCGAATCTGAATCCTCTGGTCAGAGCATTAATTGCCTTACTAGCTGTAATACACTCGCAGCTAATGGTTGCCTCTGAGTACCAGAAGAAAAATTATTGCCAGACGATCTCACTCTCTATCGGTTGAAGAAATGTTCTTCACTTTGGAAGACCGTATCAAGCAACAAGATGCAGAAGTATCCGTTACTCACAATCCAGCAAATCCCCAACGAAACTATTTTTGAAGATCTTCATCAGCTCATTCAGTTGTCATCCTACTGAAGATATAAATAGTGGACTCTGCATCATTTTCAACTTGGCGACTTACACACTATCAAAGCATTCAAATCCTTCAAGTCAATTTATAATTTGAACAAGCTTTAGCCAAGAACACTCAGTAATTCTAGATTTTCTACTCTTCTGAGCTTAGTCGCCAACTCGTGTGAAATCTTCATAGAGTGAAAACTCTTATTCTTCTCACACTACCTCTTCAGGGAATCAAACTTGAATATGATCTCTGAACCTAGAACCTCATAGTTTCTACCCACTCTTAGTAAAGAGATCCTTGTAGAAAACCAACCTTCTTGAAAAAGAACTGGGAGAAGTCCTGTCGAATACTTGAGAGATAAAGGAGAAGTCCTGAGAAAACTTGTAAAGGAGTAGTCCTTAGAATACTGGGAGAAGTCCCTGAGAACACTTGTACTATTCAGTCGAAATAGTGGAAAATCTTGGTATAGCCAAGGACTGGACGTAGCCCTATCGGTTTTGGGGGTGAACCAGGATAAATATCTTGTGTGCTTTACTATTCATACTCTAAGTATATTTCCGCTGCACTTTTATTTAAAGGTTTTCAAACTTATAAATAGTATTCTGCGAAAAACTTTCAAAAGTCACACACACAATTCGAACCCCCCCTTTCTTGTGTGATTTTATTACTATCACATCTATCCCCCTCTGTCAGACAGATAAACAACAATTTCTCTTTGTCTCCCCCTCGATCAGTTCTCTCTTCTTTCTCTTGTTCTGCTTTCTCTATTTTCTTAACTATTTATTTTTCTGCCAAAAAATCTATTTTCAACTAGAGGTTTTGTAAAGATATCTGCAAGTTGATCATCAGTGTCCACATATGATATATCAATATTACCCTTTGATACATGATCTCTAATAAAATGATGCTTGATATATATATATATATATATATATATATATATATATATATATATATATATATATATATATATATACACACGTTTAGTTCTGTAATGTTGAAACGGTTTCTTTGTGATGTTTATAGCACTAATGTTATCACATAGTAATGGAATATTATGTTCAAGAATGCTATAATCTTCTAACTGGTTTTTCACCCACAAAAGTTGGGTGCAACAAGAACCTGCTGCAACATATTCTGCTTCGGTAGTGGATAGAGAGATTGTACTCTACTTTTTACTGGACCATGAGATTAGGCATTGACCAAGAAAGTGACATCCACCACTTGTGATTTTTCTTTCAATCCTATCTCCTGCATAGTCTGCATCGCAAAATCCTCTTAACCTGAAATCATCACCTTTCTCGTACACTAGACCAAGATTAGCAATGCCTGATAAATATCTAAAAATTCTTTTTACAACACTAAGGTGAGTAACAGCCAAATCTGCAAGTGTACGGTGACTATCGAAGTAGCATAAAAGATATCGTCTCCGCAGGGATTGGTTTGAGTTTACAATTGGTTTTTCAGAGTTGGAAAAATAAAAGATAATTGTTTTGATTTTGTGATAGCATAAAGACTAAAAGTAATTTTAATAAAAATAGCATTTGGGTAATAGTTTTTCCTAACCAAACTATGTTTTCCACAATCAGATCACTATATGAATTCAGGAATTGATTCTTGGTGAATTAGCCTAGACCTCTATTTGGTAATACCTTAATCAAATAGATTATCAATTACAGTTACCAACCCTAATCCCTTAGTGATTAGTTAATTCAATTGAAACATGAAAGTTCTTAGTTCTGGCCTACACAATTGATTCCCACCCTTATACACAAATGACGGATAAACCATTAATCTATTCCCAGTTCCCTCAATTCCTACCAACTACCGTTGTGCAGAAATAAGCAATTTACTTGCGTCGACTCAAGCAGACTAAATATGGAGAATTGATTCAAGAAACAAGAACTATATTCATATAGATTAACAGAAAGCTTAGAACATAATTAGATTAGTATTCGCAAATACCCAAATACAAAAGAGCTTAGCCAAACATGGCTTAAGGAAACATAAAGATAGGAACCTGAATTAGGAACTCGAGGAGGCCTCCCACAAGTCTAGGCAATGCTTAGAAATTAGAACAATATTATAAAAAGTGTCTAACCAGGTATATTTACAAAGAAAGCAAAAAGCTCTATTTATTATAAAACTACCTCGTCCTAACGCTCAAGCGTTGGCCTCGTTGTTGCTTCATATTCTTCTTCTCTTCTTGGCTCTTTGATGGCATGGACTTGATGGCCATCAATGGCTTCTTCCCCATTCCAAAACCGCTGCAGCACTTGAATTCTTTCTATTTAGCACATGGTAAACAAGTCATTGATGCTCCATTTCTCCATTAACTTTGTAATCCTTCACCTTTGTGATCAATTTCTCTTCATCAATTCTCCTTTTATGACTTTATTCCACATGTTTTAATCAAGGTGAAGCAATGGTGCTTCATCTTCTACCTTCAATTCCAGTCCTTCAACTTCTTTTAATTGCAATTAAGTCCCCGCAAGTGTGCTCAATTTAACCAGATTCCTAAAAAGGACTAAAACCTAATAAAAACATCTAAAAAGAGACTAAAAACACAAAATCGTTACTCACCTATATGAAAATGCAAAAGTGAAGAAAATCCTAACAAAATGAAGAAAAATCTATATGAGACTCAATAAAATTAAAATAAAATGAAGTAAAAAGACCCTAAAAACATCATATGAAATTCAGTCATCACACTACTATACCCAACGAAAGCTTGTCCTCAAGCGTTAAATCTCAAAGAAAATCTGTCCACAAGCTCAGAATAAATTATCCAACTGACAATGAGAAGCACAAGATACATTTTACATAGAAAGTACAGCGGATTTGGAAAACATGCATGTTAAGGGTACAAAGTTCATCAAGAAAACTGGGCTTGGTACTTATTCATTCAACAGATTGAGTTCATCCAATTAAGCTCACAAAAATAATCACTCAATGAGAACAGGAGAGTTAAATAAATCTGCCTATCATTCAAATCAAAACCAAAACAATGCAACCATGCAACTTTGAAGAGACTAGTGAGGGTGGAAACTTGGCCAAAGGTTCAGCAAAAAGCTGTGGATTCCAAGAACTTGGCAACTCAAATGGTTGACTCAGAATCGTGTTAGGTGATTTTGCTTTTTATTTTTTTCACTGCTTTAAAACAATAACAGGACAAGGACCTCTCTATTTTTTTTATTTCTTTTTCTCTTCCTTTTTTTTTGAATTTCAAATCAAAAGCACATACTTAAGATTTTCAATTTATTTTCAGAGAGGGTCCTAAACATGTATAGCTCTAATTTTTTCAATTCTAGCATCACCTAACAGCATTAGCAATTTTCACAAAAGTAGGCTCTAAATGAAAAGACTCAATTGAAAGGCTCAAGGGGGCTACTAATGGGAATTCAGTTATTTCCAAGCAAATTCGGAGTTTTCAAAAATTCCTAAAGTCTCTTCTAAAATTAACAAGGCATGCAAAGTTTCAATCAACATGTAACACAAGGTAGAAAAATTTACAATCAAGTAATCATAGTTCTCATCACTCAGAAAAACAGGGTAAGTGGTACCCTTTTAGAACTCAGAAAATTTTATACCAAAGCCTTGCAAACCAGAATCAGATTTTTCTAACCGCATGCAATCCTATCTGCATAAAATCAATGTATCATTTTTTTAATAGCAGATAATTGGATAAAACCACTTAAAGTTAGAGTACCATGGTGTAATTATCTGGATACAAAACACTGACTCAAATGCAATTTTAAAAATCCTAAAAGAAAAATAACAAAAAAGAAAATTGATCAAAAAGCTAAAATAAAAAATAAAAATAAAAATACTACTTGTTAAGTTCAGGCATCATTCATGGGGCCCTCATCTTCAGCACCTCCTCTCACTTGGGTGCCATTCTACAAAATGAACAAACAACTCCACAAGCAACAAACTTGTTACAAAGTTAGTTCAAAATTAATCAAAACCCAATTGACTTCTTTTCCAAAACCATGTTCAAAAACTGGAAACTTGCCCATCCATTTCATAAAAATTCTCTTGAGTCTTCCATAATCAATAGTATAAGAACTAGGCAAGAAAAACCTTGGAAGAACTCAAGAAAACCATTCATAAATTTTAACAAACACTTGGTGGGAAATTTCTAAGAACAGGAAACTATCTGCAAACCATAAGCCAAAAACCAGAAAATTTCAACCTCAAAGCACTAACAACAACCCACAAGAGAAACTATAATCCATGTCCACATGTGCATTTTAATTTAAACAACAAGGTAGATGAGGAAGGACTGAGAAAAAAATATGAAAATACCTTGAAGTTCAAAGAAAAGATGCACGAAGAGAAAATAGTTGCAGCAGAGATTAAGTTAAGCACCAAATTCAAATAGGGTGATTTGTGTTGGTGTGAAGTGAAATATGAGTGAAAATAGTGATAAAATGTGCTTTGTGTTTGTGGGTGCAAAGAAAGTGGAAAAGAGTCGAACAGAAGTTGAAGAGGAAGTGAAAGAAACAAAAGAAAACTAACTAAAATTATTCTGCCCGAAGGCCAGCGCTTGGGCATTGGGGTTGCCAACGCTCGAGTGTTGGAATTAAAAATTGAGTTTGGGAATTCCAGGGGCTCAACGCATGAGCGTTGGCCCCTCCAACGCCTGAGTGTTGGAATAAATCAGAACCCAGGGACTTTGGCAGGGGCTCAACGCATGAGCGTTGAGCCTCCAACGCCTAGGTGTTGGGTCCCCCTGTAATCAGAACCAATTTTCCATTTTTTTTTTAAACAGAATAACAAAAACTAAATTAAAAACTAAAAAAAATTACTAAATTAAAATACTCAAACCTGGACATGGGTTGTCTCGCAATAAGCTCGATTTTATAGTCTTCAACACTTGGTTCCTTCCAGAAATCAACCAGGGTCTATTACAAACTGTTGTAGACCCTTCAAGTCATGCAAATTCTGACAACTTGTAATCATCAGAATAATGCAAACTTGTTCAGCATCAACCTCATCATCTTCCCGTACAAGTTCACCTATGGACAACTTTTCTAGGGAATTTTGTTCTTCCTCTTCCGGGGTGGGAAGAGAAATAGATTTAACAATTAAAATAAAATTTTCCCATTTGTTAGTTTTAATATTTTTACCTTGGTCCATAGGATCACTTACAAGGTCAATGAGAGGTTGTTGAGTAACTGGCCGCCTCTACAGAATGCCTTGTATCTTCATTTGCAATTCTTCTGTGGCCTTGCATTCTTGCTCAGGACTTGGCAAAAACCCAGTATTGCTCTTGCAAATCTAATTCGGAGTAAAACTCGTCAATTAGAGTGAAGGCATCCTGCTTCTTCTTCTCATATTCCTTTTCAAGTTCAGCCTGGATTTTTTCCAACCTTTGCTCAAATGTTTCAGCCATTGCTAACCCTGAAAAAACTCAGCAAACAGATTAAGCAATACCAGTTCACAACAAAAATTAAAAGCAAAGAACTGTAATGGGTAATAGCTTTTCCTAACCAAACTCTGTTTTACACAATCAGATCACTATATGAATTCAGGAATTGATTCTTGGTGAATTAGCCTAGACCTCTATTTGTTAATACCTTAATCAAATAGATTATCAATTACAATTACCAACCCTAATCCCTTAGTGATTAGTTAATTCAATTGAAATATGAAAGTTCTTAGTTCTGGCCTACACAATTGATTCCCACCCTTATACCTAAATGATGGATAAACCATTAATCTATTCCCAGTTCCCTCAATTCCTACCACCTACTGTTGTGCAGAAATAAGCAATTTACTTGCGCCGACTCAAGCAGAATAAATATGGGGAATTGATTCAAGAAACAAGAACTAAATTCATATAGATTAACATAAAGCTTAGGACATAATTAGATTAGGATTCGCAAATACCCAAATACAAAAGAGCTTAGCCAAACTTGGCTTAAGGAAACATAAAGATAGGAACCTGAATTAGGAGCTGAAGGAGGCCTCCCACAAGTTCAGGAAATGCTCAGAAACTAGAACAATATTATAAAAAGTGTCTAACCAGGTATATTGACAAAGAAAGAAAAAAGATCTATTTATAATAAAACTGCCTCGTCCCAACGCTCAAGCGTTGGCCTCGTTGTTGCTTCATATTCTTCTTCTCTTCTTGGCTCTTTGATGGCATGGACTTGATGGCCATCAATGGCTTCTTCCCCATTCCAAAACCGCTGCAGCACTTGAATTCTTTCTATTTAGCACCTGGTAAACAAGTCATTGATGCTCCATTTCTCCATTAACTTTGTAGCCCTTCACCTTTGTGATCAATTCCTCTTCATCAATTCTCCTTTTATGACTTTATTCCACATGTTTTAATCAAGGTGAAGCAATGATGCTTCATCTTCTGCCTTCAATTACAGTCCTTCAACTTCTTTTAATTGCAGTTAGGTCCCCGCAAGTGTGCTCAATTTAGCCAGATTCTTAAAAAGG
This sequence comes from Acmispon strigosus, assembly GCA_030819835.1. Classification (NCBI taxonomy): domain Eukaryota; kingdom Viridiplantae; phylum Streptophyta; class Magnoliopsida; order Fabales; family Fabaceae; genus Acmispon; species Acmispon strigosus. The sequence continues at coordinate 75,942,442 of JAUAMA010000002.1, read as the reverse complement.
ATTAAAACCTAATAAAAACATCTAAAAAGAGACTAAAAATGACTAAAAACACAAAATCACTACTCATCTATATGAAAATGCAAAAGTGAAGAAAATCCTAACAAAATGAAGAAAAATCTATATGAGACTCAATAAGTAAGTCGGTAAGTGGGACACTCTCCCGAACACTCTCCCGAACTCTGAACGAACTAGAAAGTAAGTCGGTAAGTTGAGAGTTGCCACTTACACAAGAACGCTCTTTATAACGCCCCGATGGTGCGCCATCTAGCACGTGACTCTTTATAGCCCCGAACCATGAAGAATTTCACGACGACATGCTTGACACGACATGACACAAAAACACAAGCAGGACTCATACGTATGTAAACGAGGCCTAGCATAGCTTCATAATTAACACTAATCATGTAGAGCAGTTGCACATATCTTAAAGCAGATATAGATCATGTCGAAGGAAGAAACATGCTTTCAATTATCATCAAAGCAATAAACATCCCATAAGTCAAGCCACATATCACAAAAATCCAGCAATCCCACGCATCAGACAAAAATTAATCCAGCATATCAGGTGCCTTCAGAGACTACATTCATATATCAATCAAATACTGTTTAAAGTCGGGTCGTTCTCAGAACGCCGTCAACTACAATTCTAAGATTATAGTGCAGCATGGTATATACATATATACTTATGCTAATAGACAAATATATGAAGTGCCCTTATCTTAGAGGTGATCGATCTTGGCGGTTTTGGAAGCTCGGCACGACTTGATCGGTCTAAGCCTCGTGATCCTTCAACACACACAACCTAAACTTTAGAACTTTGAACTCAAACCTAGGGTCAAGGGGCTGGTCTAAAAATGGGTCTAACCACTTAGGAAAGGGTTCGAAACTTAGAAGGTTCTCGGGGGTCGAAGACACTTAAACAAGATTTCGACGCTTACCCAAAAAGACATAGAAAACCCTAAGTTACGAAACCTAACTTTTCCGAGATTTCAAACCATTTAAAGAGCATCCAGGCTAGATGCTTACAAACCATTTTGAGGCCTTAATCAAGATTTTAGAAAGCAAAAGCACACAAAAATAATACCGAGTTCAATTCTGTCCAAGCTTCTAAAAACCCTAAATTTCTAAAATTTTCACCCAAAACTTCTCTAAATTTTCCAAATCAACTTCACAACCAAAAATATAACTTCTAATACAAATTTTCACTTAATTTTCCCCAAGTTTCCGAATGTACAAAAACCCTAATCTCATCTATGAGTTTCAAAATCCAATTTGCCCAAAAACTCAATTTTTCACACATTCAATTCACAAATTTCCTAAGATTTCAAAAACAAACTTTCAAGTCCTTAACACTTAAAACTTTCTAGGAAAATGCACAACAATTGTGACAAAACATAACCCCAATACCCAAATTCATTTATAAGCATTTTAACACACCCAAAAGCTAGTTATAAAATCAATTATCCTTTGTCCCCTAACAATACCCAATTCGGCCAAACACATAAATTCAAGAACAAGTTTTTCTTCAAAATCTAATTTGTACGCATCAAAGGTAATAGGAAAACGAAGACACATAATTACTTAAAGCTTGAAAATCACTTTTCTCTAATAATCAATTTTTCAAAAACAAAACTTCCAAGAAAACTAATTAGAGATTTTCAAAGATCAATGTCATGGGAATGACTTTTCCAAAAGCAACTCTAACAAAACTCAACCCTAAAAATTTTCAAGAATCCAAAACTCAACAAATCAAAAATCCAATCGGTTCAAAACAAAGCTCATGGTAGTAGGAACAACATTTATGAAGGGACTTCTAAGTTCTAGCACTTGCATAAAATTTAAACTCAACAAAATGAAATTTTGAATCGGTAGAAATGTAGATCAAGGGGAGGAGAGCATATTACCTCAAGGAAGCAAGATGAAAAAACAAAGGATGAAGGAGCTAGGGAGGAAGAGAGGATTCGGCCATGCTTGATGGAGGAGATGATGAATAGAACTTTTCTCCACTTGACTTTCTCTCACTAGAAAACTCTTAGCTCACTTGATTTTTGTCTAATGATTCACTTAAGGAGATAAAATCCACTTAACCCCCTTAATGGAGGGTGTGGGCTGCGGCCAAGAGGCCCAAAAATGAGGGTCAAAACTCATTTTTACTTACCCAAGGGACTAAAGTTGGAATGTTAAAAGGTTAAAGTAAAAAATAAACTTTTTACTATCGGGGACCAAACCGTAAGGTTTTCAAAGTTCAGGGACTAAACTCTAAATTTAGAAAGTTCTAATAAATATCTAGGTTTGTTTATTAATAAATTCTTAATCATGACGCGTCAGTGCGTCAGTGCGTCAAGTCACCGGTCATCATCAGGTTCTGGTCATCAGTGAGTACCTCTGTGTCACTGAGAATATCTGCCCCGGGGCCATTTATTGGTTTCGGAGTAGAATTCCTTCGGCCAAGGGGTATTGACATTGGTGAGCCACTACTGGATGAACCCTCCGAAGACTCGGATGACTCCTCCAATGATTATATGGAATCGATGGGCTCCAATTCTGTACCCTAATTTTTAATTTAGCCAAGCAGTACATGTTGTACCTTTTTTTAAATTTGGTTGTATGATTGTTAAATTTGGTTGTACAATTTTTCTTCAAGTGAATATAATTTTTCTTCTAGTTATTATATGGATGATCTTGTTAATTCCTAATAATCTCCTTCTCTTTTTATTCATTGTTATATTTTTTGGAATTATAATGTCAGGAACTGTTCGGAATGGCTTAGTAGTATATTATGTACATAAGGAATGGCTTATCATCATATTACTCATGCTTAGCAGCATTCCGGGCTCGGAGATACATTGAAGGCGATGTATCAAAAGAAGTTGGGAGCACAAGAAGGAGCACTAAGATCAGCTGAAGATGTTATGATGCAACTGCTATGATCTGCTATCCAATTTTATTTTATTTTTAGAATTAATGGACTGCTGAACTGTTTTGGCATTGAATTGTAACGAGATGTTAAGATAGTTTCCTATAGACCATGTTTTAGTAATCCCATATGCATGTTATATATAGTTTATTTGTTAATTTGGTATTTATAGTTTCCTGTAGCCCATGTTTTAGTTAATTTGGTATTTTGGAAATATAATAGACTCTATTTTTATTTGCACGTACAATTAATTATGGTGAGAGAACATAAGAAAAACCAAAAAAAATAAATTAAACCTATTACCACGGTTCAACACTGAACCGAGGTAATAGGAAGAGATGTTACCACGGTTCAGAAAGGAACAGTGGTAACAGAGCTGCAATGTTACCACGGTTAAGCCTTCAATCGTGGTAACAAAGTTGCAACGTTACCAGTTACCACGGTTACACCTTCAACCGTGGTAACAGAGCTGCGGTGGTCCTAATCATGGTGAAGCTGAAATTGACATCCCAAATGATTTGCGGATAGACAATCATGATGACCCTATTCTTGCTATTGTTGCGAGCATGTATCCTAATTTTATTGAGTATTATGAATATATGAAGTATTTGGAAGATAGAGCTATCCTTTGTCCTACATTACGTATGCTGAGGAAGATCAATGATTACATGATGTATTTGATTCCCAGTGAAGAAAGAGTTTATTGCAGTGCAAATAAAATTTGTCCAACTCAAAGATAACATCATGCATTACAACATTTGAACCAATCTAAATTTTAAAATGGTTTGGAGAGCTTCGGACTACCAAATTACGAGTTGAAACTCAAAGTTGGAGTCCTTATCATGTTACTTAGAAATATAGACCATTCACAAGGTCTTTATAATGGGATCAGATTAATTGTGACTCAGTTGCATGATACTGTTATTGAGGCTGAGGTGATGACGAGAGAAAATAGTGGTGACAGAGTTCTCATACATAGAATGTTGATGGTTCCATCTCAAAGCAAATGGTCACTTAAATTTCAAAGGAGACAATTTTCTATCAGCGTGTGTTATACAATGACTATTAATAAAAGTCAAGGGAAATCATTGACTAATGATGGATTATATCTTTCAAATCCTCCCTTCATTCATGGACAATTATATGTAGATATATCACGAGTGAAGATCAAGAAGGGATTGAAGATATTAGTTCATGATAAAAATGGAGCAGTATCTAGGAAGACAACCAATGTTGTATGGAGAGAATTTTTCCAAAATGTGCACTAGATCATTGTGTTTTCATGTTCAATGCGATCTTTTCTGAATTCAACATTAACTCATGATTAGAATTCACATAATTTTGATATTTCCACAGTTCTGAATGCGATTTTATAATTTTAAATGGTATTGTTTGTTATATTATTGAGATGAAATCGATGCATAGTTTTTGTTATCCTTGTAATTTTTTTAACTGTGATTTTGCCGATATTAAAATGGCACGAAGAGTGATTGTGATCTCAGAAATAAATGATAACATGTTAACTTTGAAGCTACAAGTCAGAGTAATGAGTCTTTGGGAAGTCATGAAGTTCGACAATAGTGCTGAATTTTCTCGAGATGACACTCATTGATGAAGAGGTTTATATTTACTTTTCCTAATTTTATTTTTTATTTTAATGCACTAACTCATTTGATATTAACGGTAAACAGTGAGGTAAAATTGAAGCAACTGCTAATGACTCCACAATGGAAAAGTGTCACTCAAGCATCGTTGAAGAAAGATGTTACTTGATTGGAAACTTGACAATTTTAAAGAACAATGGAAGATTTAAGGTTACCAGCACAACTTCAACTAATTTTCCAGAATACGAAAACTATGAAGGAAGTTAGTTCTGAAAAAATTCCCAACACTAAATTCTATCGGGCTTCATTCAATGATATTGTGAGTGGAGCGATTAAAAGAGAATCTCGTATAAGTATTGTCATCCTCTCATTCACATTTAATTTCTCCGTAAACTAATATCTTTAGATCTAATGTGAAGATTAATGTTTTTCTTGATAGACATCATTGCATGAGTGGTGAAAATAAATAATGATAAGTTTATTCATCGGAGTGAGAATCTAACAAGAAAGATAGAAGTTGAATTGGAAGATGAAAGGTAAATTCTAGAAAGTATTGCATTTGTGTTTATCATGTTCTTCGACAATCTTTATTTTATTAAAGACACAAATGTTACTACACAGCAACTCCAGATTGAATTGTACAAAAGTGGTGTCAACTGCTTGGTTATTGCATTACTTCTAACTATGATACGAGATGTTATGGGTGAGTTTGTTGCTGAATAGATATACCTATATATTTATATTTTTTTCACTTGCTTCTTATATTTAAAGTTTAAAATTATGTACTATATTGGTATACAGGGAAACTTGAGTTATCCAACTCCATGTACGGAACTAAGTTATACATTAATCCTGATTGGGAGGAAGCCAATAAATTGAAAAAGATGTACTTTATGTATGTGTGTATATATATACATATTATTTTTGTTATACTTTTAAGTATGTTAAATATTAAGATATCTCATTAGATGTTAAAGTATCCGTCTAATTTTTCTTCATTATAGAACATATTCTTTGGAGGAAGCTATATCTCTTCAATCCACACAACTATCAGCAAGTTCTAGGCCGACACTTGAAGAGGATTGGTTGAGCCTAACTACCAGAAAGGCAATTGCAGATATTCAAATAACAAGAGAGGTTTAGCATCTATTAATGACATCTAATTTTTACCATTATTCATTTTGTGTTTGAAATGATTTTGTTGAATTCATTGTTGCCTTAGGTTGACACTTGGAATGTTTTAGGAACTGTGCATAAACTGCTGACAAATTATGATTGGTGTTACTCTGGGTGCTCTATATGCACAAAGAAAATTGATTTTGAGAATAATATAGTCAAGTGTAAACACTATAAAGGATTAGTTTTTATTGTTCTAACGTGAGAATCACCAATTTAAAATTTAATAGCATAATATATATTGCTTAATTCTAATATTCGTTATTGAAAAACTGAATAATTTATTAAATTTAACTACTGTAAAATCACAGGTATCGTGCACAAGTTGATGTGAGGGAGGATACTGACAACTGAATTTGTGATATGGGATCGTGAAGCTTCACAATGGATCAAAAAGTCAACCTTTGTTGTTGAAAAAGAGGCAGATGGGATATATATCGTTAAACTGTTTATAATATTACAATAATAGTGTATAAATGAAAAATAAAACGTGATTAAATTTGATTACTAAATTTTTCCAACTAATTAATACCTTTAGGGGGACAACTTGGATGCATCCATATTATTGTTGTATGGTTTATTAACATTTACATCATTTCACAGAATTATTTAACTTCACGTTACAATTGTGCTATTAAACTTTATAAAGGTCAGTGAGTTGTCTAGTATGCCACCTGCTGCATTGAATATTTTGTTGGCAAATCTTTTCTACTCAAGATAAAAACTAACAACAACAAGAATGGAAAATATACAAAGAGTTTTGCATGTTCACCATGTCTGGTGATGCTGACATGATCAAATTTCTTAACTCAATTATTGAGACAAAATAGTATGTAGAACTCCTTTCATGTTCTCCTTTTTTGGATGGTTATTCCATGTTATTGTTGATTGTAACTATAAAACTATTTCTAACGTAATATAAAGTTCCAATCCTTATATATGATTTTTTCTAGGATTCTCTGGAAATATGTAGTATTGATGCAAATAAAGAACAATTAATTCAAAAGCAACATTCTGATATCGTAAGATTTTTTTTTAACATGTATATATTTCTGGGTAATAATGGTAAGAAAAATTCATTAATAGTAAGTGGTTTGTGCATGCAGAGTGATATTTCTATTACAAGAGAAAATGAACTTGAGATATCATCTCCACCGGGTGTTACTCTTATGAAAAGAATGTCAGATCGAGATTTGGATTGTACTGATGTAATGAAGATCCACCAACACAAGCTTCCTCAACTAAAGAGTTAAAATGTGTTAAGATAGAGAAGTGAAATAAGATCTTTTTGTGTTGAGACTATTACTACACTAGTATCTGTTGTATGTTTTTCTATTTCTATTACCAAAACTTAATTAATTACATTATTTGATTTTAGTATGATGTAAACTTAGATAAACAATTTTAATATTAGTTGTATGATCTACTATGATTTTAATTAAAAAAATTTACTTCAATATACCATGTGATCTTTCACATGTCTAAATATTATAATATATTTCAGATATTTATTAGCTTTATAAAATCACTTTAATCCAAATAATGTTACAAATAAATTAAATATTAAAAATACACGTTCATTGCACCACCTACTTACTGGTTTTAAAAAAATTAAATGACATTAAAGTACAAATTGCAAAGAAAGGAGAAGGCATTTTTTATTTTTCTGACATTCGAAATGATAAAGCAGAAGGCACTTTTTCACACTACCAAGTTGTGGTACTCAACGACCCAGCTCTACAAGCCCATCCTCGCATGTTAATAGTTCCATTGTGATAAGAGATAAACACATTTCTGATTTCTCAAATAGAACCACTATAGGGATCCATCACCACGAGACACTGTTATGTATAATTTATACACTATAACTCATTCCACGCTGAGTACAGATAAAGATGATAAATAAAAGCAAAAATGCAACCACAAGTAAACCTATTTTTTAATTGTTCAAAACTAGTGTTGGTTGAACCGATTTATAGATTGGTTGTACCAATTAGTTAGGTTTGCGAAATCATAATCCATTGACCAAACCAATGCTATTTGATTTTTTTATGTATAACATTTCGTTTTCATTCCACCAAAGTATTTAAACCGTGACCAAACCTATTTCATGCTGCCTTTACAAATCTGGAACAGATACTCCTTCACACACACCCCTTGTTATACAATATGTTGCGTATAAATATAATAACGGGCCATACCTTTTACAATTTTAATTAACCGATTCTAACTTATAAATTTTTTTCCCTTTCCCAATCTACTTCATAATGTACCAATAAGAACTTATGGCCTCGTCAAACAATTCTGAGCTCAAGGTTCGGATATCCAGCTTGAGCTTTGTGCCGTTCAAAAAGAACTTGAAGTGCTTCCATAAATTGACTTTGTACTTTGGCTATCTGAAACCAAGTCAGAGTGATAGAAGGATGAAAAGTTTAGCATTATGTGGCTCTAATATGTGAAGAGTGGGACAAAAGTGAAGAAAGAAAGAGCAGACATTATGAATGTTATTTAACATAAAAGCTCGTATTGTAGTATACCTACCTCCTCGGTCGTTGGTTCAGGATTCTTGTCGAGCTCAATTGGCCTACCCACCACCACATGCATTGGGTGTTTAAATGGTATCGGAGATCTAAACAGAAGAGACAACCCGTGTTAAAAATGAGTTTCAGAAAGTTTACGCTTGAGTACCAAACAAGCCACTACTGTACTCAAATCAATGATGCCATAGTACATAAACCATCACTATTAAATAGAATGTTGTACAAAATGGTGGCATATAAAAGAAATACGCACCCGAACATTCCCCAGAAATATATTGGGGTGAACTTGACAGCCCTCGCAAGATTCAGAATTAACTTCCCACTGGGTTTCCACCACTTATAGACATCTGACTATAGCAAAGTTGCAACAAAAGGGGGCATGACAGTTAATTTGATATGATCAATGACTATGAAAAACGTAAATTAGCAACATCAACTGCAAGATGGAATTGAGAATAGAAGAGATCTCTGAACGAGAAATAAATACCTGCCCAAAGCCGAAAACTGGAACCAAGGGTTGCCCCTTCGTCATTGCCATGCGGATAAATCCTCTTCTAGACTTGAGAAAGGCAATCTAAAAAGCAGTACTTCTTAATATTGTTAAGTAACCTATATGATAATACAAATCATATAACAGAAACAGTGAGGTTCATATTTAACTTTGTATCTAGAACCGTCTTCTGCCTATCTTTATAAATAGTAGAAACAGGCAACACAAAACCAAACAGCAAGAAAAACTAACTTTATAACAACCAGCAAGATAGAGCCACCAATATATTAATTAACCAATGCAATGCTCTTAACCCGGGTATAATTTGCAGATTTATTAGGCAATCAGTGACTACAAGGTGTTTATTTGGTTATCAGGCATAATGCAGTTCAGCATTTATTTAAACATATGCCACTCAAAGGGTAATTGAACTCAAGTACTTGCATAGCAAGGGAAAGTGCTTGTATTGTAGCAACATGTTACTGAACTTGGCATCAATCATAATCGTTTATCTAAAGGACAATCTACATTTTTCAGTTATCAGTAGAAGAAAATATATACACATAAATCATTGACTAGAGAAGGGAAAAAAATAATGTACCTCAGAACCACGCTCCATGAAAAATGTTTCTTGCACTCCACCAGGTACTAAGATGCAACTGTAGCCTGCGTCTAACAAGGAGCTAAAATTTTTCCTTGTTGCTGGTGTAAGACCCAACCATGTCCATATGTGTCTCAGAAATGGTGTGTAAAATACCTATTTGTCAAATGTGAAGGAAAAAGTTAAATTTTTATCCTTAATAACCTTCATCACATAACAGAGTCTCGGGTAAAAGTCTTACTGCACTGCTAGCAAGAACTTTTATTTTTGGAAGTGGCATAAAACCTGTGTTGTCCGCTAGTGCAACAACTCCAATTGGCAAAACTGAATGTGGTTCATAACCAAAAACTGCATGAAAGAGCAAACCGTTGCTAATACCAATGAGCTACTACAAGAAAATGCAATTTTTTTTTGAAACGATGCGTGTTATAACTCAAGGAATGATTACAATCATAAAAAATGAGTTTTTTTTTAAATTATATTAAATTTTTCTGATTAGATATTAGAGATTTCATATGGAAACTTGCAGAAATTGAGTTGAACCAAACAATAAGCTTGCCTAAAATTTTATGAACAGGGTTCTGATCTAGTTCTGGGCAAGGATAAGCAAGAAATCATTTCGACAGACAATAAGACTTATTTACAATAAGTTGAATCTTAAGAGTTTAGAATGAAAAAATCAACTTCATTTACAAATGAGTCCTATGTTGGGGAGACAAGAGACCCATGGGCCGAGAAACAAGACACCAAGAGAACCCGATGCCACATATTTACCCAAAATCTTAAGGTGTTGAGTTTATGGGTCACATCTCTTATAAAATCTTCACCTCACACATGCTTAACCAATGTGAAACTCCAACTCCACAATTGAATTCTCAACGTCCTAATATTTGTTAAGAATTCAATTAATTTAAATATCATTTTGTTTGGGCGGGTTTATTGGTACTAATATCACCGAGCCACATTTCAAACCAGCTAGTCAGCTACTTTTAAGTTTAACTGTAATTTCTAAAATTACCAGTATTTAAAATGTTCTATTAAAGTCAAACCTTAATTACCATATTCACATTTGTCTAAACAAATTTAATCGATGCAATCTAGAAATTAAAGCTTTAAATAGTTAGTCAGCAATTTAGAATACCAACAGTGCAACTAAATAATATACTATGGTCCCTTTAATGATTTAGGACAAAGAGGTCCTTTTTCACATTTGTCACCAAGCACCCATTATGCAGCAAGGAGAATGATGATCTCAAGTCTCAACCTCCCTATATTTCTTCCTAAATATAGAATAAATAATACTTCCATTTGAAGAGGAAAAAATTATCTCAATAAGAGAGCGAAAAATAGTGCCAAAAAACGCAACATAGATGCATTTATTAACAAAAACACAAAAGTTAAAATTGGATGAATAGTTCAGTACAGTACTACGGACCATAAGCACGATTAGGATTGAAGGCCTTTATATCTTCTACATGAAGTGTGATAGGAAAGTAGCTACAAACGTGCTTACATATGTACCTGAAAGAAACACACCCAAATTCAATTTGTTTCTATTTCAAACGAGATTTTTTTAATTCAGACCAGAAATAGAAAATACTCAAACTGTTCGATACAAGCTGAAGAAGGGGAAAAAGGTACCTGGACAATTTTCTGCCAAAGGTGCTCTTTTCATCCACAGGAATCACCATTAGCACAAAAAGCAAACCAAAAACCCTGATGCACAAAGCGAAAACCCAATTTATTCAATGCGCTTTTAATGTGAACGTGCTTTTAATGTGAGGGAAAAAGTGGGAAAAAAAAAAACGAACAAGAGTGCTTTGAAGAGAGGGAGGAAGAGGAGCGAGAAGAACATCAAAGCGCCGTTGAGATGAATAGCTCCCAGCCACAACGCCAGCGCCAGAAAGGTCTTCGTAGCGTGGGATGACGAGTCGGCGAATTCTTTGTTCCCGACGAACACCTTTTCCTCCGGTTCGCCGGAACTCCGCCGGTGTTCCTCCGCCGCCGCCGCGATCTTCCCGCGTTCCATGTTGTCTTCTGATCAACGGGTCTTGGAGGAAGCGAGGGAACCGTGCGATGCGTCGTTAAGCTTGAGCACGTTCTTTGTTTTTATTATAAGGAACTGAGGACCGACGAGTAAATCGAGGAAGATGCAGGGGTAAAATCGTCAAGTGGGTTCGTCTCGGAGTTTCCAGCTTCTACCTGCTTCAATAGTCATACCTGGGTTTGGCTTTTTCTGGAAAAATCAAACAAAAACTAAAAGAAGAGTCTAACGTTGGATAGCATGAGCGTTTTTTTTCTTATTGAGACAATAAAATTATGTTATTTATTTTATTTATTTATATATTATATTTTAATTTTAATTATGTAATAATCTTATTAATTCATGTAAATAATTGAATGACCCCAATTTATTATGGGGTAATTTACCCAGCCCATTTTAAATTTAGTCTTAGTTTGTTTATATATATATATATATATATATATATATATATATATATATATATATATATATATATATATATATATATATATATATATATCAATTCATTAGATATATATATATATATAACATTTATATTAAATAAATAAATTGATGTAATGGTTCAACTTTTTGAATGAAAGAAAATTCATTATTTACCTCTTAATGTTAATGTTAGTGCATTGATTGAGGGTGAGGTGAGAGAATCAACCGTAACAGTTAATTTAGTGGCATAAATGCATGTGTTAATAAAATATTGTATCGTGTTAAACGTTAGTAGTATCTATGCATATAAAATGATATGTGGGCTAGCACCATATCTATCGTCGTTGTTATTTAATATTATTCTAGTCAAAGAGACGTTGAGAAATCATGTTCCATACTCCATAGTGCCGTGATCGGTTCACTTACCCGACATGCATCTCCTATTTACTTGCCCCATACATGATCTCTTAAATGGCCATCTCTAAAAACATCCATGAGATTATAGACCAATCATATTTAACATAAATAAGTTGAAAATTTTATAATTTTTTTATAAATAATTCTATTGATTCATAAGTCCGGGTAAAACCAACTAGGTGTTAATCTAATAATAAATAAGTTAAACTCTCAAAAAGATGAGATCAAAAATTCGAAGGGAATTGGGTTTGAGACCATCCCCATTGACCCTGCACTATCCTTTTTTTATTATTTCCAATTATACCCCCTAATTAAAAAAAAACATTTAAACCCTAAAAGGTGCGACCAACACACCCACACCATCCCTCACTTCTCATTCTAACCGTCGTGTTCATTCTTCCTCTTCCAAGAAATTCTTCTTCAAAATTCTTCTTCGACCTGCTTGTCCCTCGTTCTTCTTCGAGCGTCCGTGGTGCTTCCTCGATCGTCTGCCATCCTTCATCTATCTTCCATTGATCTTCTTCTTGAGGTAGTCTCCAATTCGTCTTCTCCCCCATTTAAGTTGTTGTTTGCTTTAAAAAATGTTGTAGTTCTTATCTTTTATGGTATTTCTATGATTTGATTGATGTTGGTGGTTGTTGTTGTTTGTATTTGATTGTTGTTGTGCCCGATTTGCTCTACATGTCAAATCTCTCATCATTTTCTTGACCTGGATAAAAATTGCACTTGTAAGTGCAATTTGCCTTCTTTGGTCGCACTTACAAGTGCGACTCCATCCATTTCATTTCTCTATGTTGGTCGCCCTTGTAAGTGCGACCAGTATTGTCCGGGTCGCACATACAAGTGCGACCTTTCCTTTCTTTTAATTTTTTTTGTGTGAATATATTGACTAAAATATTTTTTATTGATTTTCTGGTGATTTTTTTTGTTACATGCCTTAAAAGACTGTGTTTGGTTATTTTTTTGGTGATTATAGCATTAATTTACCTTTTTATTCTGTACAGAAATGGCAAGGACGTATGCCAGTGACCCTGCTGCACCTGAAGAATCACAGAATGTTGAAGACATTCGACGTAAAGGACACACATCGTATCACAAGCGACGTGGAAAAGCACCGATGCTGGCTGAGCCTTCTTATAATGAGGACCTGTATAAGGAACAGGAGCAGTGGCAGGACCAGATTGAGCAGCAGCAGCAGTATTGTGACAATGACCAGCCTATGGCTGATGCTGGGGAGGATGAGGAGGGAGGGGGCATGAGGAGGAAGGCACTAATGGAGATGACGACGGCTCCGATGAGGGTGATGATGACGGTGACGGACGGGTCTGCGATGACGCCGCGAAGAAGGATCTAAAGCGCCGGTTGCAACAGATTGACGCAGCTGACAAGAAGCTGACCTCCTTTCCAGGTGGCCCGGTGAACCTATCTCTACTGCAAAGCTATAGCACCCACGTTGCTGGGAGGGTATGGAGGTCTTACGTCGACCGCGACATACCGGACAGGCCGCTGCTTAGGCTCTACAACCACGAGAAGAGGTTTAGGTCGAACGCCTACAGAGGTCACCCATTCATCGCTGCAGTTGTCGCGCGGTCTAGCCTCGCACCCCTACTGAGATGTAGGTATACCACATACGACAGAGGGCTGATTTGGAGACGTTGTCTTTCCACTTACCTTGTGGAGAGATGACGATCACATTGGATGATGTGTCATCCCTCCTACATATCCCAGTGCGAGGGAACTTCTTCACGCTGCCCGTGCTGGATGCGGAAGAATTCTACCTGGTTCTAGTTGACCAGCTACGGGTTACAAGAACACAGGCCAGTACAGAGACGTTGAAAAACAAAGGGAGGAGCGTCCGCTTCGCCTGGCTGGACAAAGTCATCCGGACGAAGGTTGTGAGTGGTGAGTTTGAGGCCGCAACAAAGGCGTACATGCTTCGATTGTTGGGCATCACGTTGTTTGCTGAAAAGACCCGGACACGTATCTTCATCAGATACCTCTCACTCTTGACTGACCTTGACAAGGTCGGAAATTATGCTTGGGGTGCGGCAGCACTGGCCTACATGTACGACTGTCTCCGTGCAGGTAGTCGTAGGATCACATTGTCTCTGTTAGGCTTCACCACCCTACTGCAGGTTAGCTCCCTTCATAATATTTTGACTTATTTATAATGAAGTTGATTTCATGGCAATGTTCTTTAAGCGTTAATTTTGTCTATTTCTGTTTCCACAGGCATGGATATACGAGCACTTCATACACTGCTTGTTTGCGAGGAAGGAGAACGGCTCATACGCGGAGGATATGCCCAGAGCTATGCGGTGGGTGTGTCTCAAGGGTGACAGGTCAATTGCACAGAAGCGCGCCAACCTGGACGACCTGTCAGGTGACATTGTCTTGTGGACGTCATACGACCAGCACCATGCAGCTTGGCCATATGACGATATCTCAGTGTACTGCGGATGGCTTCGCTTCTTTGGGACCTTATACCCTCACCAGCCGTAGAGAGTATTGTGGCAGTTCGGCTTCGTCCAAGCCATACCTCCCGACCCTGTATCTGATGCACCAACATGTAAGTTGATCGACCAGATGTGGGCCATGTACCACATGTATGTTTTCCATCCTGCCCACTGTGCCTTATCACCTTCGCAAACTGCGCCAGATTATCTGCCATGGTATCATCAGGTCTCGCATCCGTACATGATACCGCTGAGAATAGGGAACTGGCCACCGCCTCTGCTGCTGTGAGTTATACTTTAATTATTGTTTTTTTTTTTGTAATGAGTCTATTGTTGAAATTCCACTAACATTGTTGTTACTTAGGGTCGGTTCGCGCTTATTTAGAAGTACGTGGTTATTGCCTTGGACCCGACGACCTCAGGAGCACCGCCGGAAGGGTCGGGTGTCAGGGTAGCCCTCCAAAACCTGCAATCTATAGTGTCGCAGAGCTTGCACGGTGATCTGGTTTATAGGAGGTCAAACCGGCGGAACACACGGGGGTTGACTAGTTATAGTTCTAGTCAGTAGTTTGGTGTTCTTCGAATTTTGATTGTGATGTAACCTTGACAATGTCAATTTCTGAATGTAATGCTGACAATAGTTGATCTGTTTATTTGAGCGATAATTTATAAAAAAAGCATGGTCTTATAAAAATGCGTATGTATTGTATGACCTGTATGAATTGGATATTATATATCATGGATAACGATTGAAACCAAATATAGGTGAAACCAAATTTATTAAAATAATGTCTTTGTTTAAACCAAATGTAATGGTCACACCTATAGGTGCAAAATCGAAGGCGAGTTCGCACTTATAAGTGCGAAATTAATAAAAATAATGTAATTTTTTAAGGAAAGTATAACGGTCGCACATATAGGTGCGAAATCGAAGGAAAGTTTGCACTTATAAGTGCGAAATTAATAGAAATAATGTAATTTTTAAGGACACTATAACGGTCGTACCTATAGGTGCGAAATGGATGGCAATTTCGCACTTATAAGTGCACTTAAAAAAAAACAAAGATTGGTATCGTTTGCAGGTATCGTCCGAGGGTACCGTCTGCTTGTTCGTATCGTTTGGTGGGACCTATCGTCTGTTGGTACCTGTCGTCTAAGGAAAGAATAATGGTCGCACATATAGGTGCGATTTCGAAGGCAATTTCGCACATGTAAGTGCGAACTTAATAAAAATAATGTAATTTTTTCAGGAAATCTTAATGGTCGCACATGTAAGTGTGAAATAGAAGAAAATTTCGCTCTTATAAGTGCAAATTTAATAAAAATAATGTGTTTTTTTCATTTTTGTAAAGAAAACACATCCTGTATAACTTTGTTGAAAATGAAAGTGGTTACAACATATAACAGGCTGCAGAATCTACAAATTTGATTTAAAACAATTCAGTGTTTACAAAACAATCCAAATAATACAAGTTATCCATCAAGCGTGAGGTCTACAACATGATGTTCTTTTCCTTTGTGTTGTTCTTCTAACTCTCTTTGATATATGGTCATCTGGTCCAAATACGGGAATTCCCAGGCAGCAGCATTTGTCTCACGATGATACTTCCATTGTGGTGTTGTTTGTGGGATTGCATGTCCGCCCTTTAGCGTTACCTATACACAACAAACGATCCAGTCACTGAAATTGAAAAACCTGGGTTATAAGATAAAGATACATTAGTTCGGATTAATACCTACACCCAATGATTTTGGTTAACATGTCCAAGCACAATAATTTGATGTATCACGGGAACCGGTCCTGTAAGTGGTAAGAAGGTCGTACAACCGGAACTGGACAACATAATGAACACAACATTGAATGTTGTAGCAACAATGTATCCCATATCTGGAATTCTCAACCACTTTTCTTCAGTGACCATCTCTTGAGGGGCCACTATCAATGCATCCAAAATGGTTTGGGACAGTTTTGGCCCATACATTTCGGTATACTTTTCTGCCCTTTTCATCAACTCATGAACCATCATCTCTCGAATCTCATGCCACATGTGTTCACCCTTACCCAACAAGGCTGCTATGGCCCTAAAACCACAATTACCATCTCTGACGACATCTATGATATCCGTTATGTGAGACTGGAATTTGATGGACATTTTATCCTTCAATGGTACACCTTTTTGCTTCCTTGGCCGTCATCTCTTACACATAGGCTTTGGGGCATTGGTTGATTTAGGACACTTCCACTTAGGAACAGGTGGTGAAGGAGCATCAACGGGTGTAGTTGCATTCACCGATGGATTTTTGGAGTTGCTACCATGAAGGGAATTCATGTAATCATCAACAACCACAAAATAAGATGGATTACATTTGGTTGACCCTTTTGCTTCTCCTTTTGTCCTACCCTTTGTCTTCACCTTAATAGGAGGAGGACACATTGATGTTGAATCAGGGAATGCAAGCTCTCTCATTTTTTCTTTGATTGCCTTTTTTGTAGGAACATCAGCATTGTCAAATATGTAAGAAATAACTTCAATCTCTGACTTCAAGTTCAAATCACTGGAAGGATCCTGACACAGATCCACGGTTTCCCACGATAGTCTCCTTCATAAATAATGTACTGACCCCAAAGGTACACAACCGTACCTTGCAAGTGTAACACCTCAATTTTGGGTTGAGGGTCACATAGTAATTACACGAAAAATGTACTTTGAAACCTCTCAAAACACTCAGGTTCCAAAAATCAACGTCGCTCGCTCAATATTAATAATTAATAATTATCCCATAATAGAATTATAACTATCTCAACGCGATAAAGTTCCAAAATACATAAAGTGGCACCGACATGTGCAAAATAATCCAAACGACGTAAAAGTAGAAAATTACAACTTCTTTATTTTTCTCTTGAGTCTTCTCCATCGTTTGTCTTCACTTCCATAAATCAATCTTCTTGAGCCTCATTGACTTGAACATCTATGACGTTAAGCGCCCAAACAAAATCAAGCAAAACAAGCAAAAGGGTTAACTCGAAAATCAAGAAAAAATACATACAACAATTGTGATAAAAACAGAAATAACACAATTGACCAAATAGAATCAATACAACGCAAAAATAATATCAACATAAATTATTTTCTCATTTTACAACATCAATCAAACTTATGCATGATCCTTAATTTCTAAATGCACAACTATGGCCAAAACATCGTTCCAAGAGGAACCGGACAATCACGTGACTAACCGCCACCCCAATGTCCTCAGGCACAGTCTTGTGATTACCCATCACACCATCGGCCTGTTTGGTCACGTGGTTACACCACCACCCCACCGTTCTCAACAGTCTCATGGTTAACCACCACCCCACTGCTCTGATAGTCACGTGATTAACCACCATCCCACTGTCGTCAAACCTACAACAATGCATATGCCATGACCACATAATAATCATCCTCATATTCATCATTTCATGAAAATATATAGCATACTAAATTCATTAACCATGATTCCAGCAACAAGTTCTTTAAGCATCAACGCAACTGAATACACAAAACAACATACAACAATCACAACAACAAGGATAATCCTAATAAAACGAGTTACCCTTACCTCCGAGATGGTTTCATGCAAGTGATTCCAAACCTTGTAAGACAAAATAAACATGTATACATCCATCAACAATCATGGAAAAAGGTTGGAAACCAATCCCTAGAATTTTAGAGCAATACAACAAAAACAACAATTTGCTGGCAGGGGCCTAACGCCCAAGCGTTGGGTTCCAACGCTCAAGCGTTGGGTCCCTGTCTGGAAACATGTACTGGGAAAAATTCCAACGCCCAGGCGTTGGGAGTCCAGCGCTCATGCGTTGGCTCCCTGCTAGAAACCCTAAAAACCAAGTTTTTCACCCGAAACTCCATTTTGAACCTATTCCTTTCAAAACTAAAATCCTTCCATGTTCAGAACCTATGTTATAACCTAAAAACTAAGTTTTCTACCCAAAACTCAAAGGTTTCTAATTTCTTAAAAATCATTTGCACAAGAAGACAACTAGGTTTTGAACCAAAAGAATGGGGAGAATATCAACCTTGTTTGAGGAAGTTGATCACGATTGTGTATAGCACGAATCAGGGCTTCCAAGAGTGCAGAGAATTCAAGTTTTAGGTAGTCCTAGGATTGAAGCAAGGTTCCATTTGTTATTCCTTCTTCTCAAAGCCCTTAGAGGCACTATGGACACCAATTGCATGAAGTTCGACAAAGCGGAATTCTAATGCACGAATAACTCTGAGAACTGACCTTGTAGATTAAGAGAGACCCCTCGCGGTCCTAATCCTTCCGGTATGAGAGAGAGATGTTCGAATTTGAGGAAGAACAAGGCTGAAAAATAAACTAGTCAAGCCCTAGTAAGAGCAAAGGTTGATCATCACGAGTACAGAGTTTAGGATAGTTTAACCACCTACCGTTTGTACTAGCTATAAATCAGGTCTCGTCCTTGGACTCGGCTGAGGTTTTGATGAAGACAAACACATCACAAAAAGAAGAAAGACTTCAGAAAAGAAAAGGAAGACTTCAAGAAGACTTCAAGAAAGAAAGGAACAAAAAGAAGAAAGACTTCACGAAGACTTCAGAAAAGGAAGGAAGACTTTAAGAAGACTTCAGAGAAGAAAGACTTCAAGAACTGGCTCAGAACGTCAAGATCAAACATGAAGGTTCTATCTTTAAGTAAGTCTTGTCAACTTAGTGTGCTATGCTTTATTAAGGTTTAATTGCATTTGGAGGCTCATTAAAGATCAACTAATTGAGTATAATATGTTCTCACAAGTAAGACTTGGTAAGAACACTCAATTAGGGTTTAAGATGGTTAAACCTGAGTTTTGGACTATCTGTAATCGATTACAGGTTGTGTGTAATCGATTACACAGTTTGAAATTTGAATTCAAACTTCAACGACTAGTGTAATCGATTACACTAACTGTTGTAATCGATTACCAGCACGACAAAAGTGCTTTTTAATGAACCAATGTGTCTCACAACGTTTGGGAAGCATTGTAATGGTTCATAGGCAACCTCTAGTGCCTAATATATGTTGTTTCACGAACCAATATGTCCCAAGTCGTTTGGGAAACATTGTAATGATTCATTAACAACCTTTAGTGCATTGGATGTGTTGTTTCATGAACCAATGCATCCCAAGTATTTTGAGAAGCATTGCAATGGTTCATGAACAATCACTAGTGCCTATAAATAGTCCATGAATACTTAGAAACAAGTATGACTTGGTCCATAACTTTCATATTCATTAAAGTCATCATTCTGAGTTTCTGTTCTCTCATTTTCATAAGAACACATGTTGTTCATCTTTTGAGAAACTCAGAATGGGAGAGCCTTCATTGTAATTGCCTGGAGCATACAAACTAAGATCAATCCATCTTGTCTAAAGGATTGAATCATCCATAGAAAAGGCATCTTCTTCTTCTTCTTCTATTGAATCG
This sequence comes from Acmispon strigosus, assembly GCA_030819835.1. NCBI lineage: Eukaryota > Viridiplantae > Streptophyta > Magnoliopsida > Fabales > Fabaceae > Acmispon > Acmispon strigosus. The sequence continues at coordinate 75,922,291 of JAUAMA010000002.1, read as the reverse complement.
TGTTGATTCATTCACCGTGGTTTTCGGTGGTTGTAAAAAGGTCCATCGTGGTATTCGATGGTTGTAGAAAAGGTTCTTCGAATCGGGTTTGATTCAAAGTCCGCCGTAAGATTCGGTGATAGTGAAAAGGTTCTTTGAATCGAGTTTGATTCAAAGTCCACCGTAGGTTTCGGCGTCATCAGTTGGTGGTTTACCATCTGAGGTTTGACAAGAGTTCTTAGGGTTCTTGGTGTAAGAACTTGTAAGGAATCTTGATCATTGTAAATCTTCACTGTGTGATTCAGTGGAGTGGTTCTTCAGAAAGCGGTTTGCTTTCTGGTATAGTGAAAATCTCTGTGTGATCAGAGGACTGGACGTAGCCTTCTGGGATTGAAGGTGAACCAGGATAATATCCCTGTGTGTTCTTCTCATCCTTCATCTTTTACTTTCAAGCAATCCTTAATTCCGCTGCAATCACAACTATCGTCTTGTGATCATCATTATCTTGGAAGTAACAATTTCGATAAGGCGAAAATCAGGGCAACTCTGATTCACCCCGCCTCTCAGGTTGCTATATGTACTAACACTAGCCTCTAGGATTCTTGGAAGAGGTTTATAGAAGGAATTCAGCACCTCAAGAGAAGGAGAATTGTCGACTCCAACTACAACAAGGCTCAACAACTCTTCAAGGAAACAGCACAAGAGTTCTAGGTCTTTTTGGAAAATTCTTTGAGTGAAAGAGCAAGAGGATGATGGAAACTCTTTAAAATTGAATATTTCAGCAATGAGTGGGTGAGAGAGAGAGAGAGGGGAGAGGCACGACCATAACCTCCATGATTCAGCATAATTTCCCTTCATGGCACATTAAGGCAAAAGACAAGGCATTAAACCCCCTTGGTGACACATAACTCACTTGTTGCTTTTGAATTTCAAAAGGAGGAGTTTTAGCACATGTGTTTATTCCCCTTTTCAGCACCAAAGGGAGGGAGAGAGCCGCCCCACCTCTTCCATTAGCCATAATACTCATTTAAACTCCTTAAAACCTAGACAAAACCATTAACCACCATTATCTCTCCTTAAACTCCATAACTCCCTCTTTAAACCTGATTTCAATGCTCCATTAACCCTCACCATTCAAATCATTCAGAACACTCACGTCCCTTGCATCGCAAGATGCCATCAGCCCCTATCGCAAAATCTGGTGCCTTCCCTGCACTGATCATTTCTCTCTTTTCAATTAGTTCTTTATCTTGCATCTGCTTGGATTGGATCTCTTCTAACAACCCACTGGATACAGTGATCATCCCAAAAATCAGTCTTCCGGGTGTCACCTGTACGTCCAAGCTCAAATCACGGAAAGCCTCCAGTAACTCCAACTCCTTAATCATCAGAGAGGAAACATGAATAGCCTTGCAACTGAGAGCATCAGCCACAACGTTAGCCTTTCTTGGATGGTATTGCAGAGTAAAATCATAGTCTTTCAAGAATTCGATCCACCGCCTCTGTCTCATGTTTAGATCCTTCTGATCAAAGAAGTATTTCAAGCTCTTGTGATCGCTGAACACAGTGAATGTGCCCCCATACAAATAGTGTCTCCACATTTTGAGAGCAAAAACCACCGCTGCAAGCTCCAGATCATGTGTTAGATAGTTACGTCCATGGATTTTCAACTGTCTTGAAGTCAAAACACAGCCGAATTGTTCATTCATGTTTAAATTAGCCTTTGATACTTAAACTTTCAAAGAGCCTAAGTTCTGAGTTCATGTTCTTCATTGTTTAAGAAAACACTTTAGTTGTTCATATCTTGAAGAACTCAGAATCAAGAGAGCCTTCTTATGCTTAAGATCCTTAAAGCATAATTCTCATGATCAATCCGCTTGTATGTTAAAAGGATTGATACAGCCATATTGTAAACTCTTCTTCATATCTTTCTGGTAGATTGAGTATTCACCGTAGGGTTCGGTGAAAGGTTGTTGTACTGAAAGTGGTGTGCTTTCAGGGTGTGGACTGAAGGTGGTTTGCCTTTAGGGTCTGAAAGTGGTTTGCTTTCAGGGACTGAAAGTGGTGTGCTTTCAGGGGCTGTTGAAAGTGGTGTGCTTTCACAGGTGGTTGATAGAAATTCTTAAGGTACTTGGTGTAAGGACTTGTAAGAGATTTTTATCAATAGTGGAAGAATCCTCAAGGGGTTTTCTCGAGGGACTAGACGTAGCCTTCGGTGGATAGAAGGTGAACCAGGATAAAATTCTGTGTGTGCATTCTTCTACCCTTCATCTTTACTTTCAAGCAACGCTCATTTCCGCTGCATTCGTTTGTATTTATATTTATCTTGAAAGTAAGAAGGTATCAAGGCAAAAATCGGGTAAACCTGATTCACCCCCCCTCTCAGGTTGCTATCTAGGCTAACAATTTCTGCTTCCTTAACTTGAATCTTGTGATAACCAGATCACAGATCAATCTTCGAGAAAATCGCCGCTCCTCGAAGCTGGTCCATCAAGTCGTCAATCCTCGGCAAAGGATAACGATTCTTTATCGTAACTTTATTTACCTGTCGATAATCCACGCAGAGTCGGGATCTTCCATCATTCTTCTTTACAAGCAGCACAGGCGCTCCCCATGGAGAAACACTAGGTTGAATGAATCCTTTCCTCATGAGATCATCCAATTGGCTCTTCAGCTCTGCAAGCTCCTCTGGTGCCATACGATAAGGTCTAATCGAGATCAGTCCGGTTCCAGGAACCAAATCGATCGAGAACTCGGTATCGCGGACAAGGGGTATTCTTGGAACGTTTTTAGGAAATACGTCTGCAAAATTATGAACAATGGGAATATCCTGTACGCCGTCTGTCAATGATTCTCCAACACTAGTCGCTAGCAAGATTTTCAAAGCTCCTCTTCTCAGGGAGGACTTCGAAAGATAAGAGTCCAAAAACACGGACATCTTCAGATCTAGAATTATTACTTCTTTATTGGCGCAATCCAAAAGTACATGGTGATGAGATAGCCAATCCATGCCAATGATTACGTCCAAATGTTTGAAGGGTAAGCAAATTAGATTTGCGACAAAATTTCTATCGCGAAACATCAACGGACAGTTCAAGCAAACAGAAGTTGCAGTTAAACTTTTGGCAGCAGGGATAGATACCACCAAGTCGAACGGAAACTCCAACACAAGCAATCCTAACTTTGTCACAAGACCCACAACAATAAAAGAATGAGTAGCACCAGAATAAAAAAGAACAGTAAGGGGAATACTCGCAATATCGCAGTGATCCTGGATCAATCCCTCGGCATTATCAGCAGCAACTCCATAGATATTATAAACCCTGCCCTGGGCAACGGGACGCTTCCCACGGACAATATTTACAGTACCCTCGAATTTCGGAACACGACAGTCCTTCGCAGCTTGTCCTGGTTTCTGACAGTTCCAGCACACGATAGCCTTCTCTCCACAATTATTAGCATAATGTCCTGGCTTGTTGCACTTGAAACAGACAATGTCTTTGACAGGCTTCAGCACACCCCGGTTACCAAAACCGCCTCCCGATGGTCGATTAGCACCGAGAGTAAGTCCCCTCGCCTGAGGACACTGATACGGCTTCTTTCCTTTATCCTTCCTAGCTGCTTGGTTCCTGATCGGTCCTCCGCTACTTTGTTTTTTGCCCTTATGCTTATGGATAGCTTCGATGCCCTTCGCTTTCTGAATAAGTGCTTGGTATTGAGTGATTCCCAATGGTTGTATGGAATGCTGGATCTCGTAGTTCAGTCCACTAATGAAGCGTTCACACATGAACTCTTCATCCACCTATCCTCGGAAAAACCTGAATTTCCTAGCAAGTGACTCCAATTTCTCCGCGAACTCAGCTACCGACATATTTCCCTGATTCAGATCATTGAACTCCTTTTCTCTTGCGGCCCTAGAACTCCGCAGAAAATACTTCGCCAGAAAGGTCTCCTTAAAAGCTTCCCAAGTCACAGCACGGTGAGCAGCTTCCATCATAGCCTTTGCTTCGTTCCACCAGTGTTCTGCCTAGCCAGACAGCAAATATGCAACGAGGTTCACTCTAGAAGCAGCAGCGGCCTGGAGAAAAGTAAAAATCTTCTCCACTTCTTGCAGCCAAAGATCAGCTTCCTCCGGATCGTAGCCTCCGAGAAACTTCGGCGGGTCTTGATGCTTGAAATCATGAAATCCTCATTTAGTGGAGAAACCTTGAAATAGCCGGCAAAACCCTGAAAACAGCTTAAAGCCCTAAAGTTGATCAATTAGCCCTAAAGCCGGCCTAAGACCCTGTAATAACCCGAAAACCTTAAAATCTGTCTAAAAGCCTAGAGTATCTAGAAAAACCATAAAATTGACCCAGAGCCCTTACATCGTCCAAATACCCTATACTATAGTAAGCAGAAAAACCTTGAAATCTGGCGAAAACCCTGAAATAGGCCAAAAGCCCTAAAGTTGATCTGAAAGCCCTAAAGTCGGCCTAAAACCCTATAATAAGCCGAAAACCCTAAGATCAGTCTAATAGCCTCGAGTCTCCAGAAAAACAATAAAATTGTCCCGGAGCTCTTAAATCATCCAAATACCCTATATATATAGTCAGCGGGAAACCTTGAAAACTGGCGAAAACCCTGAAATCGGCCAAAAGCCCTAACGTTGATCAGAAAGCCCTAAAGCCGGCCTAAAACCCTACAATAAACTGAAAACCCTAAGATCAGTCTAAAAGCCTAGAGTCTACTAAAAAACCATAAAATTGACCCAGAGCCCTTAAATCGTTCAAATATCCTGTACTATAGTCAGCGGAAAAACCCTGAAATCGGCCGAAAACCCTGAAATCGGTCAAATACCCAAAAGTTAATCAGAAAGCCCTAACGCAGGCCTAAAACCCTCTAATAAGCCGAAATACCTTACATCAGTCTAAAAGCCTAGAGTCTACAGAAAATCCATAAAATTGACCCAGAGCCCTTAAATCGTCCAAATGTCCTATACTTTAGTCAACGGAAAAACCCTGAAATCGGCCAAAATCCTTAAAGTTGATCAGAAAGCCCTAAAGCCGGCCAAAAACCCTGTAATAAGTCGAAAACCCTAAAATAAGTCTAACAGCCTAGTGTCTACAGAAATACCATAAAATTTACCTTGAGCCCTTATATCGTCCAAATACCCTATACAATAGTCAACGGATAAACCTTGAAATCACTCAAATACCCTAAAGTTGATCAGAAAGCCCTAACACCGGCCTAAAATCCTATAATAAGCCGAAAACTCTTAAATCAGTCTAAAAGCCTAGAGTCTACAGAAAAACCATAAAATTGACAAAAAGCCCTTAAATTGTCCAAATATCTTATACTAAAGTCAGCGGAAAAACCTTGAAATCGGCCAAAAGCTCTAATGTTGATCAGAAAGCCCTAAAGCCGGCCAAAAACACTATAATAAGCGGAAAACCCAAAATCAGTCTAACAGCCTAGTGTCTACAGAAATACCACAAAATTAACCCTGAGCCCTTAAATCGTCCAAATACCCTATACTATGGCCAGCGTAAAAACCCTAAAATCGGTCGAAAACCCTGATATCGGCCAAATGCCCTAAAGATGATCAGAAATTCCTAACGCCGGCAAAAAACCCTAAGTAAACCGAAAACCCAAAAATCAGTCTAAAAGCCTAGAGTCTACAGAAAAACCATAAAATTGACCCAGAGCCCTTAAATCGTCCAAATACCATATACAATAGTCAGCCGAAAAACCCTGAAATCGGCACTAAAGTAGATCAGAAAGCCCTAGGGCCGACCTAAAACCCTATAATTAGCCGAAAACCCTAAAATCAGTTTAAAAGCCTAGAGTCTATAGAATAACCATAAAATTGACCTTGAGCCCTTAAATCGACTAAATATCCTATACTATGAATAGCGGAAAAACCTTGAAATCGGTGGCAAAACCCTGAAATCAGCTTAAAGCCCTAAAGTTGATCAGTTAGCCCTAAAGCCGGCCTAAGACCCTGTAATAAGTCGAAAACCTTAAAATCTGTCTAAAAGCCTAGAGTATCCAGAAAAACCGTAAAATTGACCCAGAGCTCTTACATCGTCCAAATACCCTATACTATAGTCAGCGGAAAAACCTTGAAATCTGGCGAAAACCCTGAAATAGGCCAAAAGCCCTAAAGTTGATCTGAAAGTCCTAAAGTCGGCCTAAAACCCTATAATAAGCCGAAAACCCTAAGATCAGTCTAATAGCCTCGAGTCTCTAGAAAAACCATAAAATTGTCCCGGAGCTCTTAAATCGACCAAATACCCTATATATAGTCAGCGGGAAAACCTTGAAAACTTGCGAAAACCCTGAAGTCGGCCAAAAGCCCTAACGTTGATCAGAAAACCCTAAAGCCGCCTAAAACCCTACAATAAACTGAAAACCCTAAGATCAGTCTAAAAGCCTAGAGTCTACTGAAAAACCATAAAATTGACCTAGAGCCCTTAAATCGTTCTAACATCCTGTACTATAGTCAGCGGAAAAACCCTGAAATCGGTCGAAAACCCTGAAATCGGTCAAATACCCAAAAGTTGATCAGAAAGCCCTAACGCCGGCCTAAAACCCTCTAATAAGCCGAAATACCTTACATCAGTCTAAAAGCCTAGAGTCTACAGAAAATCCATAAAATTGACCCAGAGCCCTTAAATCGTCCAAATGTCCTATACTATAGTCAACGGAAAAACCCTGAAATCGTCCAAAATCCTTAAAGTTGATCAAAAAGCCCTAAAGCCGGCCAAAAACTCTGTAATAAGTCGAAAACCCTAAAATAAGTCTAACAGCCTAGTGTCTACAGAAATACCATAAAATTTACCTTAAGCCCTTATATCGTCCAAATACCATATACAATAGTCAACGGATAAACCTTGAAATCGCTCAAATACCCTAAAGTTTTTCAGAAAGCCCTAACACCGGCCTAAAATCCTATAATAAGCCGAAGACTCTTAAATCAGTCAAAAAGCCTAGATTCTACAGAAAAACCATAAAATTGACCAAAAGCCCTTAAATTGTCCAAATATCTTATACTAAAGTCAGCGGAAAAACCTTGAAATCGACCAAAAGCTCTAATGTTGATCAGAAAGCCCTAAAGCCGGCCAAAAACACTATAATAAGCCGAAACCCAAAATCAGTCTAACAGCCTAGTGTCTACAGAAATACCACAAAATTAACCCTGAGCCCTTAAATCGCCCAAATACCCTATACTATGGTCAGCGTAAAAACCCTAAAATCGGTCGAAAACCCTGATATCGGCCAAATGCCCTAAAGATGATCAGAAATCCGTAACGCCGGCAAAAAACCCTAAGTATACCGAAAACCCAAAAATCAGTTTAAAAGCCTAGAGTCTACAGAAAAACCATAAAATTGACCTTGAGCCCTTAAATCGTCCAAATACCATATACAATAGTCAGCCGAAAAACCCTAAAATCGGCCCTAAAGTAGATCAGAAAGCCCTAAAGCCGACCTAAAACCCTATAATTAGCCGAAAACCCTAAAATCAGTTTAAAAGCCTAGAGTCTACAGAAAAACCATAAAATTAACCTTGAGCCCTTAAATCGACTAAATACCCTATACTATAATTAGTGGAAAAACCTTGAAATCGGCAGCAAAACCCTGAAATCAGCTTAAAGCCCTAAAGTTGATTAGTTAGCCCTAAAGCCGGCCTAAGACCCTGAAATAAGCCGAAAACCTTAAAATCTGTCTAAAAGCCTAGAGTATCCAGAAAAACCATAAAATTGACCCAGAGCTCTTACATCGTCCAAATACCCTATACTAGCGGAAAAACCTTGAAATCTGGCGAAAACCCTGAAATAGGCCAAAAGCCCTAAAGTTGATCTGAAAGCCCTAAAGTCGGCCTAAAACCCTATAATAAGCCGAAAACCCTAAGATCAGTCTAATAGCCTCGAGTCTCCAAAAAAACCATAAAATTGTCCCGGAGCCCTTAAATCGTCCAAATACCCTATATATAGTCAGCCTCTATTAAGTTTTGAAACCTCCTCTCCACTACCATCAATCCTTCAACCTTATTTTCCATGTGCTTAATTCAAAGAGTGTTGCTTCATATTCTTGATTTCCACTTTAAGTCCTCTCTTTGCTAGCACTTCAATTCTGGCCCTTTAACTTCTTGAAACTTCACTTTTCATCCTCCACTCTTGAAATTTTGCACTTTAGTCCTTCCTCTCCTGAAACTTACAAATTGGTCCCTGGACAAAAATGATAATTATACCAGCTTTCCTAAAAATATAAAAATAACTATAAAAATTCCAAAAAATATAAAATAAAGTTTAAAAAAACTAATAAAAGCTAATCTATATGCAAAATGCAGAATAAATATAAAATCTACATAAAAAGAGTAAAAGTCCTATATGAGACTCAAAAATAACAAAATAAAAAGACTAAAAAGACCCTAAAAACATCATATAAAATCCAATCATCAGTGACCATCCTTAAGCTTTAGTTAAGGTGTAAGGTTTAGATGAACGGGTACTAAGATAGACTATGTGTTTGTGATGAATCGGGAGATGTAGGAACCCTGAGACAAGCACGGGACATGCGGGAACTCTGAGGCAAAGGTGAAACACGGGGTCATGTAGCATGGAGCATATATACGTTATGGAGGATAAGAAAGAAAATGCTTATGGTAAGGGCACTTTGTTATTCCTGTAGCAATTTATAGCATATATTGATATATACAATTTTATGTGGTTAAGTCATAGAATTGTATGCAGCTAAAGGCATTTGATATGCTGGAATAGAATTGATTGATTTAATGATTGCCTATGAAAGGCAAGATTAGTTGACATTTGTTGTATTCCGTAGTGGTAGGATATAAATGATAGTATGCTAAGCATCCATGCCTATTTTCTAAGTTGATCAATGATAACATGCTATATGGTATCAGAACTAGATTTATGCTACAAGCTTGATGCAATGTTGAGTGTAATTCTTTAACATGCATCCTTGTGTATTGCTTTTGATGGTGGTTCGAAGTAGAAGTCATTGGTGAGTAAGGCCAAATGACAAGAGGTCGAGTCATAATAAGAGTGACAAGGTTCCACGTACGTATGGAACCCGAATTCGCAATTGAAGTGGTTTCGGTTAAGTTGATTAAAGTTATTATTCTTTATCGTACACCTGATTTAAAGTGAATAATTTTGGTGTAGTGCTTGGTTAAATATGTTGAACTTTCTTATATGCTTGATTGAATATGTTAACCTAGCATGTATGAATAACATGGCATTTCATGCATACATGGGGACGCCCGAATGACGTAGGCAACGAGTAAGGTAGCCTAGCAAAAGCTTCAGCGCGTTGGGAATTCGGGACGACCGATAGTTTATCCCACGAAGTGGCAATCTAGGGTCGACGGAGCAGCATCGGTCCACTACAACTAGAGGTATTTTTCCTACCACCCACGCTGCGGGGTCCTGGCGTCATATGCGGACAAAATTCGTGGTCGAGCGACTCATATGCAATGGCAAGAAATTAGCATGAACGTTACATCATGACTGAATGACTACATGTGCATGATTTATGTGATGTGTGCCTTTATGTTGAAGATGATGACGTAGAACTTGTCATTTTTCTCGAGTTGCCTCTTATTATGTATATGCTTGTGTATACCTATACTTATCGATTCTTGGAAGTGACCCTTGCACCTTGTTTGCTGTTTGTGTTTGACCGATTCGTCGCCAGTTTAATGCTTGCTATATATATATATATATATATATATATATATATATATATATATATATATATATATATATATATATATGTATATAAATATATACATATCTTAATATTTAATAAGTTATTTAAATGTATTTATTGTTTTAATATTTGATAAATGATATCATTAAAAAAATAAATTTTCATTATTAATTAATTAAATTTTTTAGTGCAACTTATTCAAGTCAATTAAAATTCTAGCTATTTGATATTTTATTTTAGTGTATTTTATATTTTATATTAATAATTTCTATATTTAATCATTTAAATGAAAATTAATAATTAATTAATTTTATAATAATTACACAATTAATTTCAATATTAATTATACATACATAATTTAATATTTTTGTAATTTATTTCAATATTAGTGAATAATGTAACTAATAATATAAATTAATAAATAATTAGTATTGCTTTTAATGTCAAATTTGAGTCACATTAACTTAAATTTATAATTTATACATTATGAAAATTTAAAACTTATTAGTATTGTCATTAATGCTAAAATTCAAGTCAATAAAAATTTTATATATGAATATTTTAATATTTAAGAATATATTTAAATATATTTAGTTTGAATGTTAATAAATAATATAGGTAATAATATATTTGGGGATGTTACCACTTGCTGGCCATGCAATTAATTATAGGGAGCTCGGCTTAGCTATAAAATGTGTTTTTTGCTGTTGAATAATTAACCAAAAAGATTGTGTTGTTGCTTTGCATTTTGTTTGCTTATTTTATTTTCTTAGGGGGCGTTTGTTAGACGGTATGAAAAAATATACTCAGGAATTTTATTCCTGGGAATATTAAGATGGGAATGTTATTCCCGGGCATTTTTAAAAAATGTGTTTGGTTAACAAATTTGATTCTTAGGAATCTTTTCCAACATTACTGAGAACAATTATAACATGCGTTTGGTAGTGAAGGCATATTCCCAGGAATAAATAATAAAATTATTAAAATGCCCTTAAAAAAAGGAAAAATAAACGGAAATCGTGGGGGAATAAAAGGGTAAAATAGATTTTTCCCAAAATAAATTGCTACCCAGTTTAGAACATTCCCGGGCATCTTTGATACCCACCCCTGAAGATGGGAATGTTGAGGTGGGTGAATGTGTGTAAATCACTTTCCCGGGAATGTGGGATGCCCGGGCATATATTTTTCTAACCTCCTACCAAACAAGGGAATCTTCATTCCCACACTCTCATTCCCGGATATATTTTTTTATACCCACCTAACAAACGCCCCCTTAGTTTTCTTCATATTAGATCTTATTGTTCTTGCTTGGTAGGAAATTTCTTCCTATAATATTGTTTGTCATTGATATTGGTTAAACTTTTTATGAATGTTTTCCTCCACTGGATCCATGAGTGAGGTAGTAGAATCAAGTTCATGGATCTTCATCTCAAGTATGGTCGTCCGGACCTTACGGATGGGTCACATAAATCATTGTCTCCTTTGATGCGTTTTTCTATATTTTTCATTCAAAAAATTGTCATCTTAAATCTCCAACAATTTTGGTTTCCTTGATTAAATCTCCAATACCCGTACCCATGGTGTTCCTATACTCCCTTGGGATCCCTTGATAGAAATCTTATCTTGGCTTCCCGTGAAGGCTCTGATTCAATTCAAGTCCATTTCAAATTCATGAAAACCACTCATCTCTGATGATAAATCATTCATGAAACTTCACCTCAACAGATTGCCCAAAAATAAGAACGTCCTCATCAGCTTAGAATTTATTTTCTACTTCGAAGCCATTCCATGCCTCGTTCGTTGTTTGCTCCAGGAGCCATCATTCATGATTGGTGGTGATAGGGGCTGTCGTTTGATGTCCAAGAACTGTTTCGTTGTCTCCTAGAGTTGCTTGGTTATTTTCCTACCTTCTAGCCTCGGGGATTATAGAGGGAATGATAGTAAATTAGGTGTGTTGCATGAAGGTATTGTAGCAATTTCACTTGTGGGTAATTTTTGTGTGTAGCTATTTGATATGAGTCTGGTTGTGTCATCCCTACTTTTGAGTTTTGCAATTTGAGGATCCACTTTGGAGTTATGACTTGTGGTGATTCATTTGACAATTTTTGAAGTGAAAAAAACTTGGTGTCACAAGGCTTCAAGGAGATATCAGAGGCAAAGGAACAGCGTTCTCTTGTGAAAGTTGTGACAGGGATGGGGCGAGTTAAATTTAATGAAGGTACCATTTATGTTGGATCTAGCAACCAAATCAGTATTATGTAAAATCTCATGCCATAACTTCTTTTATGACTTTTGTTGGTGAGAGTAGGTTGTGGGTGCTACTACTTTTGATAAGCATGGTGGTAGTGGAAATAAGCGACTTACAAAGTATATTCAACTTGGGAATGGGAATAGTCTCTGTGATGTCATGAATGCATGTTCAAACACTCCATTAGCCAATTTGGAGGAAACTGTCCAAAACGTCCTTGCGAACTTAAATATGCATAAATCTACCTTTTGATTTAACAAAAGTGAAAACTTTAAACCCCTGCAGTTAAAACAAAAGGTAGATTTATGCATAGATAAGTCCGCAAGGACGTTTTGGACAGTTTCCTCCTAATTGGCTAATGGAGTGTTTGAACATGTATTCAGGACATCACGGAGAGTATTCCCATTCCCAAGTTGAATATATTTTGTATGCCGTTTATTTCCACTACCAGCATGCTTCTCAAAAGTAGTAGCTCCCACAACCTACTCTCACAAAAAAAAGTGGTAAAATAAGTTATGGCATAAGATTTTACATGATACTGATTTGGTTGCTAGACCCAACATAAATGGTATCTTCATTAAATTTAACTCGCTTCATCCCCGTCACAACTTTCACAAGAGCACGCAGTTCCTTTGCCTCTGATCACTCCTTGAAGCCTTGTGGCACCTTGTTTTTTTTACTTAAAAAATTATCAAATGAATAACCCCAAGTCATAACTCCAAAATGGATCCTCAAATTGAAAAATTCAAAAGTAGGGATTACAAAACTAGAACCAGACCAAATAACGACACCAAAAAATTACCCACAAGTGAAATTGCTACAATACCTTGAAGCCACAAACATAATTTACTATTATGCCCTCTAGAACCCCTGAGGCTCGAATGTCATGCAAAAATCAGATGTTGAAATCGTATGAGAGATGAATGATTGTTTTGTTACTTATATGAAGAGTTTTGTATTTGATAGCTTTGATAATGAAAAAATTAGGCTATCTTTCCAAAATATAAAAACTTGTAGAGAACAATTATGATGTGTATTCTGACTTTAGTAATATGTTTTTGGAATACACACAAATTTACATGTGTAAATTGTTAAGTTCAAATGATCTTAGAACGTTTATCATATGTTGAGTGATAACAATTTCACTACTGAAATTTTTGTATTATGTTTTTCAGGAAATATGTCTATCCTTTATGCTTCAAGAGACGTATCGTCTGCATGCATTATTTAATATTATTCAGACAACAAGGAAAGCATCGTCTATTCAGACACAAGGAAAGCATCGTCTATTCAGACAGAAAAGGAGAGCATCATCTATTTAGACAGTAAAGAAAGTATCGTCTAAACATACGAGAAGCATCGTCTGTTAAGAAGCAAGAGATGGAAGTTCTAAACGCTATATCTTAACGACGGAAGTTTACCGTAAGAAAGCCTATTTATCCTCAGCAACCATCCGAGGACGAAAAAGGATAAACCCTTATCTGTATGATTATTAGTGCGTTAATTCATGAAGATCGACTATAAGGTCGATGGGGTTAGGTTCCGAAGCCCAGGAAGGTTCCCGACACGGGGTAAAAGGCCGGTTTAGGCCTTGCCGTGTGGAAATGGGGCAGTTTAAGGAAATTCTAGAATCTCCGAATGAGATGGAAAGTCTTTGAAAGTTATAAGGGACCCATAGATGAAGTAAACCCATTTTTGATGAATAGTGATTTTTGATAGTAATAAAACCACACAAGAAAGGGGGGGGTTTGAATTGTGTGTGTGACTTTTAAAAACTTTTTCACGATATAGTTATTATTAGTTGGAAAATGTTGAGTGATATGTGCAGCGAAAATAAACTTAGAGCTTGAAGAATAAAGTACACACAATATATATCCTGGTTCACCCTCTAAATCGATAGGGCTACGTCCAGTCCTTGGCTATACCAAGATTTTCCACTATTTCAACAGAATAGTACAAGTGTTCTCAGGGACTTCTCCTAGTATTCTTAGGACTACTCCTTTACAAGTTTTCTAGGACTTCTCCTTTATCTCTCGAGTATTCGACAGGACTCCTCCCAGTTCTTTTTCAAGAAGATTTGTTTTCTACAGGAATCTCTTCACAAAGAGTGGGTAGAAACTATGAAGTTCTAAAATCAGAGAGGGTATTCAAATTGGTTCTCTGAAGGGCTTGTGTGAGAAAGGATAAGAGTTTTCACTCTATAAGGATTTCACACTGGTTGGCGACTAAACTCAGAAAATGAGAAGGCTAAGGTTACTGAGTGTTTTTTACTAAAGCTTGTTCAAATTGTAAACTGACTTGAAGGATTTGAATGCTTTGATAGTGTGTAAGTCGCCAAGTTGAAGATGATGCAGAGACCACTATTTATATCTTCAGTAGGATGATAACTGGAAGCTTCAATGAAGATCTTCAAAAATAGTTCTGTTTAATTCTTGCTTGATTGTGAGTAACGGATACTTCTGCATCTGCTTGTTGTAGTCTGCCAGGTGAAGAGTATTTCTCCAACAGATAGAGAGTGATATCGTCTGGCGATGCTTTTGTTCTGGTTCTCAGAGGCTGCAATTAATGCATATGCATTACAGCTAATCTGGTAATTAATGCTCTGACCAGAAGATTTGAATTTGGCCGTTGGGGAGATACGATGATCAGAGGATATCACCGTTAATTCAGCAAAAGCAGCTTGAATTAAGGAATGTCAGAGAATTTGAACCTTCAAGGAATAAGGCGCTTAATTCTGTCTCTTTCGCCATTAATGCTCTGATCCCCCAAGAGGTGCATGACAGCTCATCTTCGGTTTGAGCAAACGATCTCCTTTAATCTAATTCTTTTTGTACGAGTCTTCAATCATTTCTCTTCAGTCAACCCATGTGTTTGACAAGGGTTGAGCCGGACGGTCTTTGTAGGCGGACGAGCTTTACTCTGAAGGAAGACTCATTTCTCATAGGCGGACGGTCTCTTCATTTGCTTTTTGATAATGTTCTGTCGAGATCTTTGCTGCATGTCTTCAGTTCATAAGTGTTCCTGAATATGAAATCTTTTAAGAAAGTTAGTAACACTTAGCGAAATTGTTATTTATCAAAATAGATTAATTCATTTAAATATTTCACTCTAAAAATCTCCCCCTTTTTGAAATATGCCACAGTAGGAACGAATGGCGATGGGGGAAGACACTGCCAAGCAAAGCCCAGAGTCTTCAAAACGGGTGGTAGCATAGGAAGGAGTACCAGTGTCCATGTCCTAAATTTTAGAACCAGTGAATCAACTCTACCAGCCAGATGAAGAGGAATGAAAGCAATGTGAGCATCCCTACGAACAGTGAGTTCCCAATCGAAGTGGAAGAACTGTTGGCATGAGGGCATGGATGGAGTAATCTGAGAAGCAGGACATCCATGGGGAAGCCATAATCCAGCTTTAAAGAAAAAGGGAAACCAATGACCTGAAGACATATATCTGAGAGCAAATGAGCATTAGGTGCATTTTGTGAGCGCTTGCGTTTGCCCAAAGCAGAGCTGAAACTCGGAGGGTAACAGGGCATGGAGTAGATCTGATGGAGAGACGTGCCTGTATCACAAGTGAGGAAACCCAGAGGTGCAAGCTTGAGATCCAGATCCATAGCTTTATGGAGGAGAGCCGGTGGGGACGGATAAGATGCATTAAAAGATGTATTAATGTGAGCATCTACCCTTTGTGACATTGAATAAGCGGGTTGACTTTGACCAAGGTGCAGACGAAGATCAACTTCAATATCATGCAAGTTGAGACGAGTGAATTCAAGGTCTAAGCAAGAGAGGTCAGTGCTAGGAGTGAGGTCAGGCTCAGAGTCGTCATCAAGATGGATGGGATTGTCAATGCTAGAAACTTCAAATAAGGAATCCAGAAATTGCTCAGCTTCAAGTTGTAGTAGATTTTTGAAGTGTAGGATTTTGGATTGAAGAGGCACTTCCCATCCTCGAGCATCAGGAGAGCAATGGTGCTTCCATTGAGGCGAAATGGTAGGTAGTGGAGAGTTCTCGGAGAGCTTGACGCGAACCCAGTGTCGATTGGCAATGTTGCCCAAAACAGCACTTGTAGGAGTATCATCAACAGGACCTAGGAGTGGGAGATATGTGCAACACTGGTTAGGAGCTAAGGTAACTAGAACAATGCGAAACGCAGTGGCAGCTAGTAGCCCCATATCCGGAACAGTAAACCATTTAGACTCAGGCGCAGGTTCATTTGCATTGAGCGTGAGGGTCAGACATAAAGTGTCAATATCTTTGTCAGAGCAAAAGGTTTTAGAATACAACACTCGATGAAATAGAAGTTCCTGAATAAGAAGCTTGCGATCTTCTGGCCAATAATCCTGAGGATGACCCAGCCATTGAGCAAGACATCGAAATCCACAATTTCCATCATCTTGGACGTCAAAGACATTCAAAATATATTTGTGAAAGATTTGAGGCAAGAACTTCAAATATTGAGCATGAGAGTCTGAAATGAGTTCAGCGGTGGAGTGCACAGTCTCAGGAGGTGGTTTGGATGAGGTTGATGCATGCAAGATTGTGGGCGTAGGCAAGCATTCATGAGACTCAGTCTGGAGAGCATGATCCGAACATTGTGGAGATGGAGTGCCTAGACGACGACGTTTGAGACAGGTATCAGACGGAGTTGGTGAAGGAGGTCTCCGTTGTTGGTTCCTCTTAGTCCAGTCACTTAAGAGTTCTGGAGGTACTGCGGATATGTCAACGGACAGATTCATACGGCGAACATCTCCAAATTTGATGGGAGTAGCAGAGACATAGTCAGATGAGATGTATTGCACCACTTCAATAGAGGGATTGATTAGTTTCTTGTGATGCATAAGGGCTGTTATAAGAGATCCATAAGGAAGGTTGGTGTTAGACTGTTCCAGAGTATGGAACATGTATTGAAACAGAAGGTCAGGCCAATTAACTTTCCTGCGATGCTGCAGTTGGAATAGAGCCCACTGAGAGAACTTATTTACTAAGTCTCGAGACCCTTCTTTAGGTAACACAACCTTGCTAAGAGCAGCGTGAGGGAAAATGCATTCCTCAACTAGGTTTTTCACTCGTCCAGAGGTAGAACTTTTTGGAACCTCCTTCTAGATAGTGAAGGGAGTGCTTTCAGAGTTTTCCCAAGAGGAGGAGTAGCAAACACCGTCGAGAGGAAGATTGAGTAGTTGAGACACATCGCTGGTGTGTACATAGATTACTTGCCCCAAGCACTTTGTTCGAATGTGATTAGGGTTTATCCTGACGGCACAATCGTAGAATTCCTTTACGAGAGGCGTGATTACTGAAGTTGTGGAGATCTCGAACAAATTTCCCCATGCTTGTGAGAGCAGAAGATCAAGTCCGGCCACCTTCGCATGTTCATACAGCTTCAGATCGAGATATCTAGGGGTGACAAGCTTTCTATCCCCCAGATGTTCAATTTTCACAGGACCAATTTCAGAAGCTTGTTGTTTACGATTGCGAGCAGTAAGATCATGCTGTTTCTGGATGATCTGAATCTCTTCTGTGCTTAGGACTGCTTGAGTCTTTACATTTCTCCGTTTGTTAGGAGCCATGATTTCTGTAGAAGAGGAAAGTAGAAGGGCAAAGACAAGTGCACAGAGTATAAAGTATTTTAGACTACAATTGAGTGCATTAGAACGGTTATTAGAGATGTATTTTCAAAACTGTCAATTTTCATGTTGGAGAGTGTAAATATTGTCTCGACATTATCAATCTCATGATGAATGATGCAGTTAATTAATGAGCATTAAATGATGAGAGATAAGGAGTGCCAGGATTTATGTATGCGTGCTGAGCAAGTAATACATATGAAAAGACACAACTATTTCAGCATTAAATGCATAACTTGTAGTGGATATTGATTTAAGTGTGAACCAACCAGACGAACTTAACGCAGGCATATCTATAGTGCAGGAAACATCCCTATTCTTTCTCTAAGGCATGCAAACTTATTTTCAATGAGTGGTTTAGTAAATATATATGCCAGTTGGTCATCAGTGTGTATATATGAAATGTCAATATTTCCTTTGGCTACATGATCACGAATAAAATGATGTTTAATTTCAATATGTTTGGTTTGTGAATGCAACACAGGGTTCTTTGTAATATTAATGGCACTTGTGTTATCACATAATAATGGAATGTTATGCTCAAAAATATTATAATCCTCTAATTAATGCTTCACCCAAAGAAGTTGGGTGCAGCAAGAACCTGCAGCCACATATTCTGCTTCAGCCGTTGAGAGAGAGATTGTGCTTTGTCGCTTGCTTGCCCATGATATTAGACAATGCCCTAGAAAGTGACATCCTCCACTTGTGCTTTTTCTTTCGATTCTGTCTCCGGCGTAGTCAGCATCACAAAATCCTCTTCGCCTGAAATCGTCACCTTTCTCATAGACTAGACCAAGATTAGTTGTTCCAATAAGATAACGAAATATGCGCTTTACTTCACTAAGATGAGTTTCTTGGGGACTTACCTGGAATCTTGCACAAACACAAACACTGTACATAATGTCTGGTCTGCTTGAGGTAAGGTACAACAGTGAACCTATCATTCCTCTGTATTTGGTTGAATCAACCGGATTTGAATCGTCACCTTTATCCAGTATTGTTCCAGGATGCATGGGGGTTCCCATGGCTTTTGCTTTCTCCATGCAATACTTCTTTAGTAGATCATTAATGTATTTGGTCTGATGAATATAGGTTCTGGTTCCTTCCTGTCTTATCTGTAATCCTAGGAAGAACTTTAATTCTCCCATCATACTCATCTCGAATTCACTCTGCATCAGTTTTGAGAATTCTTGGCAGAGAGCTTCATTAGTGGCACCAAATATTATATCATCGACGTACAGCTGTACCAGAATGAAGTCCTTGGACCTCTTTCTTCTAAATAGAGTGTTGTCGATGCTTCCTCGTGAGAATCCATTGTTCATCAGAAATGAACTTAAGCGGTCGTACCATGCACGTGGCGCTTGCTTTAGTCCATATAATGCTTTTCTTAGCTTGAAGACGTGGTCTGGTAGATCCTGATCTTCAAAACCTGGAGGCTGCTTTACGTAGACTTCTTCCTCAATGTATCCATTTAGGAACGCACTTTTCACATCCATTTTAAATAGTTTTATAGAGTGCTGACATGCAAATTCCAGAAGAATACGAATGGCCTCAATTCTTGCTACTGGAGCAAATGTTTCTGTATAATCGATTCCTTCTTGTTGATTATACCCTTAGGCCACCAGACAAGCTTTTTTTCTGGTGACTTTTCCATTTTCATCCATTTTATTTCTGAAGACCCATCGAGTGCCTATAATAGATTTGTCTTCTGGTTTAGGCACTAAATCCCAGACTTTTCTTCTCTCAAATTGATTCAGTTCTTCTTGCATGGCTAGGATCCATCCTTCATCATGTAGTGCTTCACCTATGTTCTTTGGTTCTATCTCAGAAAGAAACGCACAGTTAGCATAATCATTGAAGGTGGATCGGGTTCTTACCTTTTCATGGACATTTCCAATAATCTATGTAGGTGGATGATCTGGTTTGAATCTCCAGTCTCGAGGTAGTGAGATGCCACTGGAGGTCATGACTTGACTTGTGGAGATGTCGTCAGATGTAGTTTCGCAAACATCGTCTGGTTGAGTTGAGGAGGGGATGATTGGATTCGTCTCTTTATCAGACGATGATGGCTGAACTGGATTTGATGAGGGGGCTTCACATATTTCCAGTTCATCATCTTCTGGAGTTATCTGATTTACACTTACGTGTTTATCTTCGAACTTAACATTGATAGACTCTTCGACTGCCATTGTTCTGGAGTTGTATACTCGGAATGCTTTGGAGTTGGGTGAATATCCCAAGAATATTCCTTTGTCTGATTTTGCATCAAACTTTCCAAGGTCATCCTTTGTGTTGAGTAGAAAGCATGTACTTCCAAATGGATGAAAGTATGAGATGTTTGGCTTTCTTCCTTTCCACAATTCATAGGCTGTTTTCTTCAAGATGGGACGCATAAATATTCTATTTTGAATGTAACATGCTGTATGAATGGCTTCAGCCCAGAAGTACTTGGGTAGAGATGTCTCGTTGAGCATAGTCCTGGCCATTTCTTGAAGTGACCTGTTTTTCCTTTCGGCTACTCCGTTTTGCTGAGGAGTTCTTGGAGCAGACACTTGATGAAATATTCCATTCTCTTCGCAGTAGTGGTTGAACTCTTCATTTATAAATTCTCCTCCTCTGTCGCTGCGGATGTTGGTGATGCAATATCCTTTTTCATTTTAAACTCTTTTCGCAATGATTAAGAAGGACTTGAAGGTTTCATCTTTTGTTCCGAGGAATTGTACCCATGTAAATCTGGTGTAGTCATCAACGATGACAAGACAAAATCTTTTTCCATAACAACTAGCCGTTCTAGTGGGTCCGAACAAGTCCATGTGTAACATCTCCAGAGGTCTCTTCGTACTAACAACGTTCTTTGCATGAAAATAACTTTTTAATTGTTTTCCTTGGAGACATGCTGAGCATGTATCATCAGGTTTGAAAGACAGATTTGGCAGACCACTTACTAAATCATGTTTGATTATCTTAGCAATGGTCTTTAAGGATGCATGCCCTAGCTTCCTGTGCCATATCCATTTATCATCCTCTGCTGATTCTAGACATGTTACCTTTTGACTTGCAAGGTTTTCCAGGGAGGTCTTATATAGGTCTCCTTGTCTCTGTGCTTCAAAGATAATCTTGTCATCCTCGTTTGTGACACTACACTTTAATTTGGTGAAGGAAATAGTGAGCCCACTATCACACAATTGACTTATGCTAAGTAGGTTATGTTTTAGTCCTTCAACTAGCAGAACCTTCCGAATTACTGGAAGGGGATGCTTACCAACATTACCTTCTCCGACAATGAAACCTTTTTGATTGCCTCCGAAGGTCACTGTCCCTCCTGTCTTCTTCTCATGGATCTTTGGGAATAAAGACCTTTTTCCCGTCATGTGTCGTGAGCACCCACTATCCAGGTACCATTGTTCTTTTTGGTTTCGAACTGTTAAGCACATCTGCAAGAGGAATAATCATAGATTTAGGTACCCAAACTTTCTTGGGTCCTTTTTTTTTAGTTATCACCTTGGGTGGACTGTTCCTCCCATGTACTATTTTTTGAGGAGTTTGTTTCTCCTTACCCTTGACTATGAAAGTTTTGGGTTGGGCTTTAATAGGTGAAGATGAAACATTTTTCTTTTCAGGTTGATATCTGTATGGGACAGCAGAAGAATTATGTTTAATGGCAGTTATATCCCTATCTTCTTCTTCATAGCCTAAACCTCTTCGATCATAAGCTGATCTGTTGTTTCCACTTAACTTAATTAGGTTATCATAACCTTGAGTGGACATGGATAAGTCTTTGATTAGGCTACTATTTCTTTGTTTTAAGAATTTAATTTCTTTATTTGCATCTTGTTCTAAAAGCATTTGATTTTTCTTTGTTAGCATAATAGATACTTCTTTAGATGCATGCAATTCTTTTATGGTTTTATCATGCTTCTTTTTGAGTGAACTGTATATTATAGCTAATGCATGAGCATAGTCTAACAATTCATTATACTCATCAGATGAGATTTCGGGACTTACCTCATCTTTTTCATATTCTTCGTCGTTGGATTGGTCGACAGAGATCATCAGTGCCTCTGCTTCTCTATCTGCTTCAATGTCTGAAGTGTCTATGGATCCCATAAACGCACAGTATGAAGTTTCTTCGTTGGCTCCCTTAGTTTCTTCTTCTTGGTCGGAGTCATCTTCTGACTCATCGTTTTGACTGGAAAAGGCCTTCTTCTTATAGAAGTTCTTTTGGGAAGGCTTGTTTCCCAGACGAGGGCAATCGGCTTTGACGTGTCCAGGTTTCTTACACTCGTAGCAGACGATTCCTCCTTTACTTGGGATCTTTTCTTCTTCTCTTGGTGAGGAAGATGGTCTTCCTTTGAACTGCTTCCTGTTCCCCATCATCTTTCTGAATCTTCTATTGAACAGGGCCTGTTCATCATCGGATCGATCAGATTGCGCAGTTTCCTCATCTGAGGATTCATCAGCTTTCAAAGCCTTTGATTTGTTGGCTTTAAAAGCTACAGCTTTTGCGGCAGCTGCTTTCCTTTTTATGATTGCAACATCATTAGCAAGATCCTGCTCGTGAATCTTCATTTCTCCCAGCAGGTCTTCTACTTGATAGGTATCAAGATTCTTTCCAGCTCTTTGGGAAGTAACGAAGTTTCTCCAATTGGTGGGAAGACTTCTAAGAATCTTGACCACTTGCTCCTTGTCAGTGAAATTTTTACCCAGGTTTCTCATTCCATTATGAATGGTTTGAAGTCGTGCGAACATGGAGTCAATGGACTCATTGTCGTCCATCATGAAGTTTCCGTATTGAGACGCGAGCATGCTCATCTTGGTGGTTTGAACAGCAGAGGTTCCTTCATGAGCGATAGCTAGTGTATCCCAGACCTCCTTTGCAGTGCTCAGGCTATCAACTTTGTCATGCTCACTTTTGCTGAGAGCACATATAGGAAACAGCCTCACCTTGGCATTTCTCTTATTGTTGGTCCTTTGTTCATCTGTCCATTTATCAGCTGGAATGGCCTTACTTTCACTATCTTTGGGAACGTAGTTTCCTTTCGATATTACATCCCATAGCTTCCAATCGGTTGATTCGATGAATAGCTGCATGTGCTTTTTCCAGTAGGGGTAATTTGAGCCATCGAAGAATGGTGGCTTGTTGGTTGCAGTTCCGGTTGGGTAGGCAATGCCGTCCATGGATCTTTTCACTATACACCTGTTAAGATGTTAGTAATTCTCAGAGCGGTTAAGCTCTGATACCAATTGATAGTAATAAAACCACACAAGAAAGGGGGGGTTTGAATTGTGTGTGTGACTTTTAAAAACTTTTTCACGATATAGTTAT
Organism: Acmispon strigosus; assembly: GCA_030819835.1. Taxonomy (NCBI): domain Eukaryota; kingdom Viridiplantae; phylum Streptophyta; class Magnoliopsida; order Fabales; family Fabaceae; genus Acmispon; species Acmispon strigosus. The sequence continues at coordinate 75,899,395 of JAUAMA010000002.1, read as the reverse complement.
TCTTAGTTGGAAAACGTTGAGTGATATGTGCAGCGGAAATAAACTTAGAGCTTGAAGAATAAAGCACACACAATATTTATCCTGGTTCACCCTCTAAATCGATAGGGCTACGTCCAGTCCTTGGCTATACCAAGATTTTCCACTATTTCAACAGAATAGTACAAGTGTTCTCAGGGACTTCTCCCAGTATTCTTAGGACTACTCCTTTATCTCTTGAGTATTCGACAGGACTCCTCCCAGTTCTTTTTCAAGAAGGTTTGTTTTATACAGGAATCTCTTCACAAAGAGTGGGTAGAAACTATGAAGTTCCAAAATCAGAGAGGGTATTCAAATTGGTTCTCTGAAGGGCTTGTGTGAGAAAGGATAAGAGTTTTCACTCTATAAGGATTTCACACTGGTTGGCGACTAAACTCAGAAAATGAGAAGGCTAAGGTTACTGAGTGTTTTTAACTAAAGCTTGTTCAAATTGTAAACTGACTTGAAGGATTTGAATGCTTTGATAGTGTGTAAGTCGCCAAGTTGAAGATGATGCAGAGACCACTATTTATATCTTCAGTAGGATGATAACTGGAAGCTTCAATGAAGATCTTCAAAAATTGTTCCGTTTAATTCTTGCTTGATTGTGAGTAACAGATACTTCTGCATCTGCTTGTTGTAGTCTGCCAGGTGAAGAGTATTTCTCCAACAAATAGAGAGTGATATCGTCTGGCGATGCTTTTGTTCTGGTTCTCAGAGGCTGCAATTAATGCATATGCATTACAGCTAATCTGGTAATTAATGCTCTGACCAGAAGATTTGAATTTGGCCGTTGGGGAGATACGATGATCAGAGGATATCACCGTTAATTCAGCAAAAGCAGCTTGAATTAAGGAATGTCAGAGAATTTGAACCTTCAAGGAATAAGGCACTTAATTCTGTCTCTTTCGCCATTAATGCTCTGATCCCCCAAGAGGTGCATGACAGCTCATCTTCGGTTTGAGCAAACGATCTCCTTTAAGCTAATTCTTTTTGTACGAGTCTTCAATCATTTCTCTTCAGTCAACCCATGTGTTTGACAGGGGTTGAGCCGGACGGTCTTTATAGGCGGACGAACTTTACTCTGAAGGAAGACTCATTTCCCATAGGCGGACGGTCTCTTCATTTGCTTTTTGATAATGTTCTGCCGAGATCTTTGCAGTATGTCTTCAGTTCATAAGTGTTCCTGAATATGAAATCTTTTAAGAAAGTTAGTAACACTTAGCGAAATTGTTATTTATCAAAATAGATTAATTCATTTAAATATTTCACTCTAACAATTTCGGGTCGGAAACAAACGGAATTCTGCGGAAAATAGTCTAAGATATTTTTGGCAATCGATGTCCGAGTTTCACAAGTGTGGGAGGAAAAACAAACCAATGACCGATTATAGTCACAAATAGGTTTTGGGAGAATGTTCCTAAAAGGTGATTAGATTTTGAAGTGATTGTGAAGAAGGTCTCGTCCTTGGACTCGGCTGAGGTTTTGATGAAGACAAACACATCATAAAAAGAAGAAAGACTTCATAAAAGAAAAGGAAGACTTCAAAAAAGAAAGGAAAAAGACTTCATGAACCGGCTCAGAACGTTAAGATCAATCAACAAGGTTCTTGCTATTAGTAAGTCTTGTTAACTTAGTGTGCTATGTTTTATTAAGGTTCATATTGCATTTGAAGGGTCATAAAAGATCATCTAGTTGGGTATAATATGTTCTCACAAGTAAAACTTGGTAGGAACACTCAATAAGGCCTTGAACAGTCAAAAACTGAGTTCTGGACTATCTGTAATCGATTACAGGTTGTAAGTAATCGATTACAGGAAGGTAGTAATCGATTACCACATTCATGTAATCGATTACATAGTTTGAATTTTGAATTGAAACTGCAACGGTTAGTATAATCGATTACCAGGTTACTGTAATCGATTACCAGGTCGACAGATGTGTTGTTTCATGAACCAATGTGTCTCAAAATGTTTGGGAAGCCTTGCGATGGTTCATGGACGACCTCTAGTGCCTATATAAAGTCCATAGATGCTTAGAAACAAAAATGACTTGGTCCACAACTTTCATATTCATTAAAGTCATCATTCTGAGTTTCCTCTCTCTCATTTTCATAAGAACACACATGCTGTTCATCTTTTAAGAAACTCAGAATAAAAGAGCCTTCATTGTAATTGCCTGGAGCATACAAACTAACAGTAATCCAACTAGATTAAAGGATTTCATCAGCCACTGCAAGAACTTCTTCTTCATCTCTTGAATCGGTTTGATTCATTCACCATGGTTTTCAGTGGTTGAAAAAAGGTCCATCGTAGTGTTTGATGGTTGTGGAAAAAGGTCCTTTGAATTGGGTTTGATTCAAAGTCCGCCGTAGGGTTCGGTGATAGTGGAAAAGGTCATTTGAATCGGGTTTGATTCAAAGTCCGCCGTAGGGTTCAGCGTAATCAGTTGGTGGTTTTCCATCTGAGGTTTGACAAGAGTTCTTAAGGTCCTTGGTGTAAGTTCTTGTAAGAAATCTTGATCATAGTGGAAAAATCCTCAAGGGGTTTCTTGAGGGACTGGACGTAGCCTTCGGTGGATAGAAGGTGAATCAGGATAAAATCACTGTGTGATTCTCTCTTCCTTCATCTTTTACTTTCAAGCAACGCTTTATTCCGCTGCAATCACAATCATCAAATTGTGATTACTTTTATCTTGGAAGTAACAAGTATTGTAAAGGCGAAAATTGGGTAAACCTGATTCACCCCCCCCCCCTCAGGTTGCTATCTACACTTACAGTGATGGTTATGACATGATTAGAAGTGTGTACGTGAGATTAGACTTTTAATCTTTTTCTAATCTAGATATTCTCCTCAAATGTTTTCCATCCTTCCACTTTGGTCCCACAAGCTTAAGAAAATTAAAAATTCCCTCCCTCCTTTAGTGGTGTTCCGCGGCCACAAAAGGCATATAATGCATTATTTCCTTTTCGTCTTCATTTGGTACAAGTGTTGGAAAAAATTAGAGAGAAAAAGGAAGATGACAGATAAGGTGTGGCGAAAATATCCCCACCACCCAAACACCTAGGCGGCACCTTTCCTCCTCCCTTTAACCATGATTTCTTCTTTCTCTCCTCTAGCATCTTCGGAGGAAAGTAAAGCCCTCGTCTTGATCTACCATGGGACGGTCCCGGTTTTACGATCGGTTGATTCCCTGGTTTCAAAACTCTTCGGAAGCCGATGTCGTAGTTACGTAAGTTGTAGGACTATTCCTAAACTTTCCAATGATATCTTCAGTTTTTCAAGAACTTGTTTTTGTTCAAAAGTGATTTTGGAAAAAAATGGTTTCTTACATTTTGTCTTCAAAAAGTATGTTGCTAGAGGTTAGGTTTGGAAAACCCTCAATCAATATTCTGAAAAAGTTGTGTTTTTGGAAAAGTGATTATTTTGAGAAGTGATTTTGAAGTTCTAGCTTTGGTTTCAAAATCGGTTTTGCATGGACTAGAGTGTGTACAACTTGGTTTTGAAGAAAAACTTGGTCTTGATGTTGTTTTTGAAATGGCCATGAGTTGTTGTAGTGGGTACTGGGAATAAAATAACTTCTGTAGCTCAAGTTATGTGTGTTTTACCGAGCAAAGGTCCTGCTGCCTGGCTGCATGACCTACTGCCCTGTTTTGTTTTTTCCTAATTTTTGTTCTGGACATGAAAATTTAAAGGGTTTTAAGGGACATGTTAGTGATTATGGGATAAAAAATTTAGAATTTTCTAAGTTGCTTTGGTGTATTTAAAAATCCATTCAAGTAACTAGTCCGTTTACAGTTTGTAGAACAAATTGTTTTTGTTGAAGGTTGTTGAGTCTAAGAGGTTGTTTGTGTTTCTTAATGGTTCCACCTTGTTCAGAGTTGTTTAAGGGTGCGAGGACGTCGATGATTGTCTAAAGAAACGGATTCAAAATCCCAGAAGACAATGAGAGGATAAATCTGATTTTCAAACTTGTTACATGGTTTAGACTAAGTGTAGGAAACCTCAAGGAATTTCTAGGACTAGAGATTTAAAACCTTAAGAGACAATGTGAGGTTCAGCTTGTCCTTAAGCTTTCTTAGTTGTAGAACAGTTTGTTAACTCCTAACCTCCGCTACATTTCTTGAGAGGTTAGTGACCATCCTTAAGCTTTAGTTAAGGTGGAAGAATTAGATGGACGGGTACTAAGATAGACTATGTGTTTGTGAAGAATCGGGAGATGCGTGAACCCCGAGACAAACACGGCAGACGCGGGAACTCTGAGGCAAAGGCGAAACACGGGGGCATGCGGCATGGAGCATATATACGTTATGGAGGATAAGAAAGAAAACGCTTATGGTAAGGGCATTTCGTTATTCCCGTAGCAGTTTATAGCATATATTGATATAGACAATTTTATGTGGTTAAGTCATAAAACTGTATGCAGCTGAAGGCATTTGATATACTGGATTAGAATTGATTGATTGAATGATTGCCTATAAAAGGCAACATTAATTGATATTAGTTGTATTCCGTAGAGGTAGGATGTAAATGATAGTATGCTAAGCATCCATGCCTATTTGCGTAGTTGATCATTGATGACATGCTATATGGTATAAGAAAGATTTATGCTACAAGATTGATGCAATGTTGAGTGTAATTCTTTAACATGCATGCTTGTGTATTGCTTTTGATGGTGGTTCGAAGTAGAAGTCATTGGTGAGTAAGGCCAAATGACAAGAGGTCGAGTCATAAGACGGACAAGGTTCCACATACGTATGGAACCCGAATTCGCAATTGAAGCGGTTTGGGTTAACTTGATTAAAGTTATTAATCTTTATCATACACCTGATTTAAAGTGAATAATTTTGGTGTAATGGTTGGTTAAATATGTTGACCTTTCTTGTATGCTTGATTGAATATGTTAACCTAACATGTATGAATAACATGGCATTTCATGCATGCATGGGACTCCTGAATGAGGTAGGGAATGAGTAAGGTAGCCTACCAAAAGCTTCAGCGCGTCGGGAATTCGGGGCGACCGATAGTAGATCCCATGAATTGGCAATCTAGGGTCGACGGAGCAGCATCGTACCACTACAACTGGAGGTATTTCTCCCACCACCCACACTGCGGGATCCTAGTGACATATTCGGATAAAATTCGTGGGCGAGCCACTCATATGCAATGGCATGAAATTTGCATGAACATTACATCATGATTCAATGGCTACTTGTGCATGATTTATGTGATGTGTGCCTTTTTCTTGAAGATGATGACGTAGAATTTGTCGTTTTTCTCGAGTTGCCTCTTATTATGTATATGCTTGTGTATACGTATACTTATCTATTCTTGGAAGTAACCCTTGCACCTTGTTTGGTGTTTGTGTTTGGGCAATCTGTCGCTAGTTAAATGCTTGCTAGGTAAGGAGCAACCGGAGGATGCCGAGCCGAGAAAAGTTCGAAGGGAAAGGACGTATAGCTCGTCACTTGAAGAGTATAGACATTTTTTTTTTTTCGTGTTTGTACTAAATAATGTTTAGGGGACAGGGTAGATACCGGGTCTATATGCCTTTATGCGGTCTCCCTACGTGGGATCGTAGAAGGTATACCGGGAGTAGGAGGTCTTGGTTTGGGGTTTTAATGTGGCAACATGCTCTCTTTAATGAATGAGTTAGTGTTTAAGAAACTATTTCACCCATGTTGTCGACTTTTATGTAATTTGTATATTTTACCGAATAGGGTATATCCATCTATATGTAATGCATATTACCTTTGCATGTTTTGAAAAGAAAGAAATGGAAAGTTATACTTGTTTTTCCGCATCATTGAAAATGTAAATAACATGTTTAATTATTGGATTGTCTAGGAATTGTGCAAATCTATAGAGAAACAAACTCAATTTTTGATCTCTTAGCTAAGTTAGGTTGTAATAGAATCACCCCATTGTGGGAATTTTGTTCTTAGCTATGGTTTTGGATTATCCCACTTAAAAGAGTTGTTCTCAAGCTTGTTACGTTATATCATAAAATTCAACTTTTTTTTATAAAAAATACTAATTAATATTGTAATTCATGCACAATTCATGTAAATAATACTTATATATACATGTTTTATTAATAAGTCATTATTGAAATATATTTGAAGCATTAACTTAAAAATTATACGAATATAAATGAATAATTAATATTTTAAATTTTTGGTGAAATTAATATTGTTATTAATGCATAATTCATGTAAACATCACCATACTAAGTTAAATATAAAATTGATAAATGATTAATATTTTCATTGTTTCATAGTCAAGTCAACATCATGTGTATAAATGATTTAATGTTTTAATATTTGATAAATGATAACATTAAAAAGATAAATTTTAATTAACAATTAATTAAATTTTTTAATGCAACTTATTCAAGTCAATTAAAATTCTAGCTATTTGATATTTTATTTTTGTATTTCAAATTTTATATTAATAATTTCTATATTTAATCATTTAAATTAAAATTAATAATTAATTAATTTTATAATAATTACACAATTAATTTCAATATTAATTATACATACATACTTTAATAATTTTGTAATTTATTTCAATATTAGTGAATAATGTAACTAATAATATAAATTAATAAATAATTAGTATTGTTTTTAATGTCTAGTTTGAGTCACATTAACTTAAATTTATAAGTTATACATAATGAAATTTTATAACTAATTAGTAGTATCATTAATGCTAAAATTCAAGTCAATAAAAATTTTATATATGAATATTTTAATATTGAATAATATATTTAAATATATTTAGTTTGAATGTTAATAAATAATATATGTAATAATATATTTGGGGATGTTACCACTTGCTGTCCATCCAATTAATTATAGAGAGCTAGGTTTAGCTATAAAATGTGTTTTTTGCTGTTGAATGAATTAACCAAAAGATTGTGTTATTGCTTTGCATTTTGTTTGCTTATCTTATTTTCTTAGTTTTCTTCATATTAGATCTTATTATTCTTGCATGGTAGGAAATTTCTTCCTATAATATTGTTTGTCATTGATATTGGTTAAACTTTTTATGAATATTTTCCTCCACTGGATCCATGAGTGAGATAGTAGAATCGAGTTCATGGATCTTCATCTCAAGTATGGTCGTACGGACCTTACGGATGGGTGACATAAATCATTGTCTCCTTTGATGTGCTTTTCTATATTTTTCATTCCAAAAATTGTCATCTTAAATCTCCAACAATTTTGGTTTCCTTGATTAAATCTCCAATACCCGTACCCATGGTGTTCAAGGAGTGATCAGAGGCTAAGGAACAACGTGCTCTTGTGAAAGTTGTGACGGGGAAGGGGCGAGTTAAATTTAATGAAGATACCATTTATGTTGGATCTAGCAACCAAATCAATATCATGTAAAATCTCATGCCATAACTTCTTTTATGACTTTTGTTGGTGAGAGTAGGTTGTGGGTGCTACTACTTTTGATAAGCATGGTGGTAGTGGAAATAAATGACTTACAAAGTATTTGCAACTTGGGAATGGGAATACTCTTTGTGATGTCATGAATGCATGTTCAAACACTTCATTAGCCAATTTGGAGGAAACTGTCCAAAACGTCTTTGCGAACTTAACTATGCATAAATCTACCTTTTGATTTAACAAAAGTGAAAACTTTAAACCCCTGTAGTTAAAACAAAAGGTAGATTTATGAATAGTTAAGTCCGCAAGGACGTTTTGGACAGTTTCCTCCTAATTGGCTAATGGAGTGTTTGAACATGTATTTAGGACATCACGGAGAGTATTCCCATTCCCAAGTTGAATATACTCTGTAGGCCATTTATTTCCACTACCAGCCTGCTTCTCAAAAGTAGTAGCTCCCACAACCTACTCTCACAAACAAAAGTCATAAAAGAAGTTATGGCATGAGACTTTACATGATACTGATTTGGTTGCTAGATCCGACATAAATTGTATCTTTATTAAATTTAACTCGTCTCATCCTGTTCATAACTTTCACAAGAGCACGCAGTTCCTTTGCCTCTGATCACTCCTTGAAGCCTTGTAACACAATGTTTTTTTTTACTTCAAAAATTCTCAAATGAATCACCCGAAGTCATAACTCCAAAATGGATCCTCAAATTGAAAAATTCAAAAGTAGGGATTATAGAACTAGAATCAGTCCAAATAGCTACACCCAAAAATTACCCACAAGTGAAATTGCTACAATACCTTGAAGCCATAAACATAATTTACTAATATGCCCTCTAGAACCCTTGAGGCTCGAAGGTCCTGCAAAAATCAGATGCGAAATCGTATAAGAGATGAATGATTTTTTAGTTACTTATATGAATAGTTTTGTCTTTGATAGCTTTGATAATGAAAAAATTAGGCAATCTTTCCAAAATATAAAAACTTGTAGAAAAAAATTATGATGTGTATTCTAACTTTAGTAATATGCTTTTGGAATATACTCAAATTTACATGTGTAAATTGTTAAGTTCAAACGATCTAGAACGTTTATCATATGTTGAGTGATAACAATCACTACTAGAAAATACTCAATTGAGGACGGAATTTTGCGATGGAAAAATTTTCCGTCCCAAAATAACTTAGTTGGGACGGCATTAGCGACAATTTATCGTCGCAAAGATGTTTTGATAAATTAATTCGACATTATGGGATGGAATTGGAATTCTGTCACAGTTTAGGGACGGAAATATGCAAATCGTCACAAATTGGGGACGGACTATAAAATTCTGTCACAACTACGAAATTCATTTTGGAGGGAATGATGGTGCCAACTTTTGGAGACGGAAATATTTCATTATTCCATCCCAATTTGTGACGAAGTCATCAATAAATTTCTGTCGCAAGCTTTTTTAAAAATACGTATTTTTTTTGGGACGGAATTGGTATTATGTCACAGTTTAGGGACGAAAATATGCAATTCGTCACAAATTGGGGACGGATTAAAATTCCGTCCCAACTACTAAATTTGTTTTGAAGGGAAGAATAACGCCAACTTTTGGGGACGGAAATATTTAATTTTTCCGTCCCAATATGTGACGGATCCATCAATAAATTTCTGTCGCAAACTTTTTTGAAGCTATGTATTTTTTTTTGGGACGGAATTGGAATTCTGTCATGGTTTAGGGATGGAAATATGCAAGTCGTCACAAAATTGGGGACAGGCTTTAAAATTCCATCCCAACTACGAAATTCGTTTTGGAGGGAAGAATGGCGCCAACTTTTAGGGACAGAAATATTTAATTTGTCCATCCCAGTTTGTGACAAAATCATCAATAAATTTCTGTCTCAAATTTTGTTAAAGCTATGTTTTTTTTTTTGGGACGGAATTGGTATTCTGTCACAGTTTAGAGACGGAAATATGCAAGCCGTCACAAATTGGGGACAGACTATGACATTCTGTCCCAATTTGTGACGGAATTATCAATAATTTTCTGTCCCAAATTTTATCAAAAATATTTTTTTGCTTAAGAAGGGAATTAGAATTTCGTCATAGTTTAATATTCTATAATTAAACTATTTCACTTCCACAAACAATCTTACAAACCTTCATACTTCAGCGTTCCAGACACTGATCAATAAAAATTTAGGCCCCCTTATATTGTGGATCAACCTAGTTCAATCTATTTATTTCCATGTTACGCAGAATGAGTCTAAATGAAATGTTAGCCAAATTGAACTTCAAAGGATGACAAGACTGACATGCAGATCGATGTCATAATGAGGTTCCATGTTGATCTAAAAGGCCTATAGACCCATTAAGCATTCGTGGTTGCGTACAAGGCCTTTTAGGCCCAATAAAACTCAATAATAAACTTATAGGCCCATCAAGCCCAATTAATCTTCATTTTGACCTTAAGTTGATCTCCAATGTCTATCAGGTCCAATTAGGCTTCATGTTGATCTCGAGATCTATTTGACATAATTATACTTCATGCTGATCTTAGAAGCTCATTCAACCTTATTGAGCTTCAACGTGATCTCTCAAGCCCATCGTAACATAATGAGCGAGGTTTCATATTGATAAAAAAATGTCTATTAGACTCACTGAGCCTTCTGTTGTGTACAAGGCCCATCAGGCACAATTCAAGTCAATAATTGATGGTATAGGCGCATGAAATCCAATTAAGCTTCATTTTGACCTAGGGTCCAATAAGGTTTCATGTTTACCCCAAAGGTTTCTCTGCTCTAATTATTCTTCATGTTGTTCTTAGTGGCTCATCTAACATTATTGGGCTTCATGGTGATCTCTAAGGCTCGTTGTAACATAATGAGATTTCATTTTGATCTCAAAAGTTTCATTAGGCCCAATGAGGCTTTGTGTTGTGTACAAGGCCTATCAGACCTATTACAACTCAATAACTGGTCTATAAAGCCCATCATAACATAATAAAGTTTCTTGTTGATCTGAATGACTCATCATAACCTGATACTAGAATCCAAAAGATAATTAAATTAAAAAATATTAAATACAATATGCTTATTTGATATCTTATTACTAATGTTATGAAGATATAAAAATATAATTTTTAATAATGAGGAACTTTTTTTCTTAAGATTTTTTTTTAATTATTTTTATCAAAATTTATATATATACTTATTTAATACTCAAGTGCTATTATCGTGATTATACTAGATTAAATATATCATTCTATTACATATTATGATAATTCTAGCTATTAGATATTTCTTAAGTATATATTATTAATTACCTATAACTAATATTTGAAACAAATCTTTTGCGCATTATTGTGAATATCATTTATGTAGCTTTTTCCTTTTAATTAAAAAGTGATTTTTTCAAAGAAAAAAGTTGAAACAAATACAATCTTAATTTTAAACTACTAAACACAATTTGTGATAAGCTATTATAAAACAAGATAATTATAATATATTTTACAAACAAAATATTAAAAAAGGAGCTCCTAAACTAAAAGCTCATTTCTGAAGAAAAAAAACAAAAAACCCCTTTTAAAAGTCAAATATTATTTTAATTTTTTCAAAGTTTAAAAAACAAAATTAAACCCTTTGTTATTTCTTCTTTCAACCGTTCCGCTTCTTCGTTCAAATTCGTTTCAACCCTTTCAACCCATTGCTCTGTCTTTCCTCTCGGGACGTCCGCCGCCGCTGCCGCTTCGAACGCCGGTTCATCCGCCGCCACTGTGTTTGAAGCTGCCTCGTACTCCGCCAGTCCTTGCGTCGCCCACCCCTTGCTCTGTCGTCCTCTCTGCGTCTTGCGCCACCCGTTGCTCCCTCAGCCGCTGCTTGGTCCGGCGTAGCCTCGTTCTCCGCCAGTCCTTGCCTCGCCCACCCTCTGCGTCTCATGTGTGTTTTCCCATCACAAAGGTAAGAGATTTTCTCCTTCCCTATCTTTTCTACTGATTTCGAGTCTTCTTCTTGCTGTTGATGCTTTTGCATCCTTATTGCATCTAGTTTCCTCAAAGGGAAATTAGGAAAGGTGATTCTGATTCCAGTTTCTATTGCATCTTGATGATTTCTATTTCAGTCTCTATTTTCTGATTAAATGTATGCTTTCAGTTTAAGTTTCTATTTTCATCATTGTCATGTCATATCTGATCAACTTTCCCTTTGTGAAGTGAATAAATGGATTAACGAGACAAAATGGAAATGATAAACCTCAAACTCAATTCTATTATGCTGGTACAGTACAGTCCAACCCAACACTACAATTAGAGACTACTGAAAGCAATTGCAATAACTGTCTGAGAAGAAAGAAAATTAACTAGTCACCCATAGTAATCAAGTTACCCTAAATAGTTAATCCTTGGAGTTTTTTTTTTTGTTTCAAAGGTTTTGAAGTTCTTTGGTTCATTGCTATCATAGATTCCATCATACACTGTGACCAACTCAAATATAAGCAACCTTTACACGGTCTTAACACAAAAAACTATGCCATACCTTTATGCTATTTTCATCTGTGACAATCCAACAAATTTCAACTTGAAAAAACAACAAATTTCACATCATTTGGTGATGAATACAAACCTATCAGGTTCTGGTTATGTGGCATTATGTTTGGGCCTATTGGAATTTAAAAATGTGAAGAACTCAATTTTTTTTTTATAAGTTGGAGCTGCAAACAACTGAAAGTGTGCTAATAGAAAGTTAGCTTCCTTAAAGCTTTATATACTAGAACCTGAAAGTATTTTAAATAATTGATGTATACTTGATTAAGCAGTGCAATATTTATCGACTATATTTCTACATGTTTTTTAGTCAATTACTAAGTCTAAAGAATAAAAGTTTTAAAATAGATATAAAAATTTATTGGCATTTTTATGTTACTTATGTGGTTTCAACTAACTAAAATTTATTGGCTTCAGGTACATCACTTTTCATCTTCGAGCTTCAAGTTTCATTATGTGACAGCCGCAAGATTGCTTCACTTAGAGGTTGGTATTGGTCTCCACCTTTTCTCCTTGAGATAGAGATTGATGAATACTTGTAATTGATCTCACATGTAATTGGTCTGTCTATTATTTAATTTTATTCAGTTGTAGTTGTTGTTCACTTATTATTTATGGGGCGATCCAAATGGAGGCCCTAATTATGATTCTGGAGTTAGAATGGGAGCACTTGGTTTAATGCTTAACTCAGTTGTTCTTGGAAGCAGGCTGCTGGTTTTGTGTGGGGGAATCTCAAATATCTTAATGGCTTTTTGCTTTCTTGCAATTTTAGTAGTAACCTATGTGGCAAATAGCATTGGCTATGTAGGTAGCTGCACCGATAATCTTTACAAATCTTGGGTTTCCATTGGCAGTAAGTTGCTCTTCTCTACTACTTAAAACGTATTGTTCCTTTCCTGTGAATATTGAAGGCAACCTTTATGTCTCTTCTTCATTAAAAAACAAAGATTGGAATTCTGTTACCGAATTATTTTCAAAATCGTAATGGCTAATACATGTGAATTGTAAATAATCTTCTTAGCTCTATCTAACATTACTTTTTGGCCTTTTTTTTTGTTTTTCTTTGTGATACCTATTTTTTTAGTATAACATGCATGGTATGCCTGAAATGCAAATGTTACTCATTGCCTTTATATACTATTTTATTAATTTTCTCTTATTTATATTCTTTATTGCAAATCACTTACAGAGTTCCTTATGCCTTAATTTCCACGCATATTGAACCATTGGGACTTGGCCAAGGTGGGCTTCTATTCATTGCCTTGTTTATTCTTTCTCGAAGATGTGACCATCGAATTATTTATACAGATTATTGCTACTTATTGCAGGGTTATCGATGGTGTCCTGAATCTGGCAATAGTGATCCCACAGGTACTGTTCTTCTTCTGAATTTCTTTTGTATATGATTAAGTTATGCTTATGTAAATACTATGACATTTATAATGTAACTGTTTGTAACAAATTATTCAATTTTGAGTTATTCTTTTTTTCTTAATGCTTGTGTTGTCTTAGGACAACTTGTGAAGAAGGTCTTGCTCCTGACCCTGACTGTGGTTTTGATGACGACAAACTCATCGCCAAAAAGAAGAAAAGAAGACTTCGAAGAAACAATGCTATAAAGTTCATCAATAGTCTAGAAGTCTTAGTTTATGTGAGTTATGCTTCTAAAGGTCTATTAAAGCATAAAGGCTCTTAAAACATCTAAACTAATCATGCTAAGTGTTTTCATAACTTAAAAGAAGTAGAAAACCTTAAGCCGATCTCAAAGGATCAAGTTTCTGGAAGTTGGACTTCAGTGTAATCGATTTCAGCCTTATGGTAATCGATTACACCTAGGCAAGTAATCGATTACTCATTACTTGTAATCGATTACATGTTTGAATTTGAAATTCAAACTGAAACGGCTATTAGTGTTTCAAACATGTAATCGATTACACTAAGTGATATAATCGATTACAAGAACGAAAAGTTGCATCTTTTCATGAACCATTGTGTCCCAAACCTTTTGGAAAGGGTTGTGATGGTTCAAGGACGTTTCCCTTGCCTATATAAAGTCCATTTGAGTCCAGAACATAACAACACATGAGAATACAACATTAGGCCAAAGCTTTGTCAAAATTAGTTCATCTTTTAGAACTTAAACCTTCAAGAGCCTAAATTCTGAGTTCATGATCTTCATGTTTATAAGAACACTTTTGTTGTTCATATCTTGAGGAACTCAGAATCATATTATGCTTAAAAGCCTTAAAGCATAAATTCTCATGATCAATCCATTTCTATGTTAAATGATTGATACAGCCAATTGTAAACTCTTCTTCATCTCTTTCTGTAAGATTGAGTTTTCACCGTAGTATTCGGTGAAGGGTTGTTGTCACTGAAAGTGGTATACTTTCAGGGTATTGTTTGAAGGTGGTTTAGCCTTCAAGGTCTGAGGGTGGTTTGCCTTCAGGAACTGAAAGTGATTTGCTTTCAGGGGCTGTTGAAAGTGGTTTGCTTTCACAGGATATTGGTAGAAATTATTGGGGTCCTTGGGTTAGGAACTTGTAAGAGATTTTTATCAATAGTGGAAAAATCCTCAAGGGGTTTTCTTAAGGGACTGGACGTAGCCTTCGGTGGATTGAAGGTGAACTAGGATAAAACTCCGTGTGTGATTTCCTCTTCCCTTCATCTTTTACTTTCAAGCAATACTCAATTCCGCTACAAATCACAACAATCGTTTCGTGATCATCATTATCTTGAAAGTAACATTTTCAATAAGGCGAAAATCGGGGCAACTCTGATTCACCCCCCTCTCAGGTTGCTATCTGCACTAACAATTGGTATCAGAGCGGAAGTTTAGGTAAGATATTCCTAAGATCCGGGAAAAGATGGCATCCTCTTCCAATCATGGAACTAGTGAAGGACACAACATAAACAGGCCACCATTCTTCAATGGAGAACACTATGACTTCTGGAAAATCAAGATGAAAATATTCATAAAGTCATTAGACGCAGGAATTTGGAAAGCCATTGAAAAAGGTCCCTTTGTGCCTGTACCAGAAGTGGAAGGAAGTTCACAACCAAAACCAGAAAGTACTTGGAGTGAAGAAGAAAAGAAGAAGGTTCAATATGATCTCAAAGGAATGAACATTCTTACATCTGCCCTTGGCATGGATGAATTTTTCAGAGTATCAACGTGCACTTCATCTAAAAAGAAATATGGGATACGTTGATGGTGACTCACGAAGGAACAGATGAAGTCAAGAGATCAAAGATCAATACTCTATCTCAAGAATATGAAATGTTCAGAATGCTTCCAGGAGAAAAGATATTAGATATGCAAAAACGATTCACTCATTTGATTAATCATTTGATTGCTCTTGGCAGACAATTTTCAAACAGTGACTTGAACATGAAAGTTCTAAGATCACTTACAAGAATATGGCAACCAAAAGTAACAGCCATCTCAGAGAAGAAGAGTTTATCAAAAATGACTCTTGCAACTCTTTTTGGAAAACTCCAAGAACACGAGTTAGAATTGAATCGTTTGGAAGAGAATGAACAACATGAGAAGAAGTATCGATCCATTTCCCTAAAGGCAAAAGAAAGCATCAAAGAAGATTATGATGCAGATTCTGAAGAAGAAGACAATGGGAATGTGAATCTTCTAGTAAAGAATTTTGGAAAGTTTCTTAAAAGAAAAGGTGTGAAATTCAACAACAACAAATCTTTCCAAAGAAACAATGAGTCTTCTTCCTCTCAAAAGATCACATGCTTCGAATGTGGCAAGCCTGGACACTTCAAGTCAGAATGTCCAAATCTTCAGAAGAAGAAACATGGTCTAAGAGAAAAATTTGAAAAGAAGGATCAACCCACACGAAGAGCATATTTGGCTTGGGATGATAATGAAGTAAGTTCATCATCGGACTCTGATAAAGAAGAAGCACAAGTTGCTTTGATGGCCTCACATGATTCAGATGTTGAAGATTCCCAGGTTAGTGACAATTCTATGTCTTCTCATGATTTAAAGTTTACTATGGAAAATATGTTTAAATTATGTCAAGAATTTTCTAAGGTTAGCACTAGGCAAAATGATTTGATTTCATCTTTAGAAAGTAAGTGTAGAACTTTACAAGAACAACTAGACATAGTAAAATCTAAGTTAGATATTGCACATAAATGCACTAAGTGTAGTTCTTTAGAAGAAAAGATAGATAACCTTCAACAAAGAGTCCATGACTTCAATAAGGGAAAACATAAGTTAGATGATATTCTAAGTGTACAAAGACATTCAAACAATAAGTCAGGTTTAGGATATACTTCTCACCCAAAGACTAAGGAAGTCAAGAAAACTGTGTTTGTAAAACCAAACATGGTGGAAGGATCTTCTAAAAACATTAAGACCAAATCTTTTAGGAGTATAAACAATAGGAAGAACAATCCTAATAGACCTCCTAAGAATATCCATCCTACTCCTAGGCAAACATCTAGTTACAATCATTATTCTTGTACTTATTGTAACAAAATAGGACATACCCCTAGTAGATGTTACTACAAACATGTAGGAGTACCAATTAAGGAGTACATTTGGGTTAGAAAGGATGTTAACTTAGAAGGACCCAAAACTTGTTGGGTTCCTAATACCCATGTCTGAACTTTGTCATGTAGGTGTGTATGAAAGCAGCAAAGGATTTATGGTATCTTGATAGTGGCTGCTCATCACACATGACAGGAGACAAAACCAAGTTTTCTTTTCTTATACCTAGGGAAAAAGGTTTTTTCACATATGGTAACAATCAAAAGGGAAAGATACTCGGTATTGGAAGAATAGGCACACCCCCTCAAACAGTCATCGATAAAGTTCTTTACATTGATGGTTTGATGCATAATCTTCTGAGTATTAGTCAACTATGTGAAAAAGGTTTGAAAGTTGGTTTTATTGATGATATATGTGTAGTAAAAGATGTGAAAACTAAAGAAATTAAGTTTTCTGGTTATAAAGTCAATAAAGTCTTCATGATCTCCTTGGAAGAAATTCCACAAAATGTAAGATGTCTTTTGGCCAAGAACAATAGTGATTCATGGCTATGGCATAAAAGACTTGCTCATATACACATAGATCATTTAAACAAACTAGTCAAGCATGATCTAGTTGTTGGGCTTCCAAAGATAAGATTCGAAAAAGACAAGCCTTGTGATGCATGTCAAAAGGGGAAGCAAACCAGAACGTCTTTCAAACCAAAGAACATAGTTTCGACTTCAAGGCCCCTTCAATTGTTACATATGGATTTGTTCGGACCTTCAAGAACAAAAAGCCTCGGAGGTAATTTCTATGCACTTGTTATTGTTGATGATTTCTCTAGATTTACATGGACTTTATTCTTGCCTCATAAGAATGAAGCCTTCAATGCATTCAAGAGATATGCAAGGCTAGTACAAAATGAGAAGTCTTTAAAGATCTCTTCTATTAGAAGTGATCATGGTGGAGAATTTCAAAATCAACAATTTCAAGAACTATGTGATGAACATGGAATATCACATAATTTCTCTACTCCGAGAACACCACAACAAAATGGTGTTGTAGAAAGGAAGAACAGATTACTTGAAGAATTAGCAAGAACCATGCTAAGTGAATCCAGCCTTCCTAAATATTTCTGGGCTGATGCTGTAAGTACTGCTTGCTATGTTTCCAATAGAGTTCTTATTAGACTTATTCTGAAGAAAACCCCCTATGAACTCTACAAGGGAAGGAAACCAAATATCTCTCATCTACATGCTTTTGGATCAAAATGCTTTGTCTTGAATAATGGAAAGGAAAACCTTGGTAAGTTTGATGAAAAATCTGATGAAGGTATATTCCTTGGTTATTCTCTAACAAGCAAAGCATATAGAGTCTTTAACAAGAAAACTCTATCTATGGAAGAATCCATACATGTTTCTTTTGATGAATCTAAATCTTCAATAGAAGATAAAGTCAATCTTCCAGATAATGAAGAAGAAGATATCATTGTCAATGAAGATTCTCAAAAGAATAGAGATCAAAATCCAATACAAGAAGAGCACATTGAAGATAATACTTATCAACTTCCAAAGGAATGGAGAACCCATAGGGATCATCCAGTTGATAATATTATTGGTGATATTTCTAGAGGAGTCTCTACAAGGCTACGCTTAAATGATTCAGTTTTGAATATGGCCTTTGTCTCTCAAATAGAACCATCAAAAGTAAATGATGCTCTGGAGGATGAGTATTGGATTGTAGCAATGCAGGAAGAACTAAACCAATTTGAAAGGAATCAAGTTTGGGAACTTGTTCCAAAGCCAAGTGATAAGCATGTTATAGGAACAAAGTGGGTGTTTAGGAATAAGTTAGATGAAAATGGTATCATAGTTAGGAACAAAGCAAGATTAGTTGCTCAAGGTTATAATCAAGAAGAAGGTATAGATTTTGATGAAAACTATGCACCAGTAGCAAGGTTGGAAGCCATAAGACTTCTATTGGCGTATGCTTGCTCTCTAAATTTCTTGTTATATCAAATGGACATCAAAAGTGCTTTCCTGAACGGATACATTCAAGAAGAGGTCTATGTAAAGCAACCTCCAGGATTTGAAGATCCAAAGTTCCCTTCACATGTCTTCAGATTAAAGAAGGCACTTTATGGTCTTAAGCAAGCCCCTCGTGCATGGTATGATAGATTAAGCACATTCCTTTGTGAGAAAGGATTCCAAAAGGGTAAGGCTGACACAACCATGTTCATCAAAGGAACCAAAGGTAATACTTTATTAGTTCAAATTTATGTTGATGATATTATCTTTGGTGCAACTAACGAATCTCTTTGTAAAGATTTCTCTAACATGATGCAAGAAGAATTTGAGATGTCCATGATGGGACAATTAAATTTCTTTCTTGGATTGCAAATTAAGCAATCACATGATGGAATATTCATCAATCAATCAAAGTTTTGCAAGGAATTATTAAAGAAATATGACTTGGATGATTGCAAAGCCATAGCCACACCAATGGGGTCTAACACATATCTAGATCAAGATGAATCCAGTGTTCAAGTAGACATTACCAAATATAGAGGTATGATCGGATCTCTTCTATACTTAACTGCAAGTAGACCTGATATTATGTTTAGTGTGTGTCTATGTGCTAGATATCAAGCATCTCCCAAGGAATCACATTTGAGTTCCGTCAAACGGATCTTCAAATATTTGAGAGGAACTACAAATGTTGGTTTGTGGTATCCCAAAGGGAGTGTTTGTGATTTGATTTGATATTCTGATTCTGATTATGCTGGTTGTTAGGAAATGCCCTTGTATCTTGGTCTTGCAAGAAACAAGCATGTGTTGCTCTAAGTACAGCTGAAGCAGAATACATTGCTGCAGGAAGTTGTTGTGCACAAACTTTATGGCTCAAACAACAATTCAAAGATTATGGCTTAGAGCTGGGCTGCATTTCAATTAAATGTGACAACACAAGTGCCATTAATCTCACTAAAAATCCTATCATGCATTCTCGAACTAAGCATATTGATATAAGACATCATTTCCTTCGAGATCATGTTATGAGGAAAGACATTGAGATTTCATTTGGGGATACTCATAATCAATTAGCAGATATCTTTACTAAGCCTCTTCCTAAAGATTCATTCTTTAAGATAAGAAGAGAACTAGGCATATTAGATGAGCATGACATTTAAAGCCACCCCACCTCTTCCATTAGCCATAATACTCATTTAAACTCCTTAAAACCTAGACAAAACCATTAACCACCATTTTCTCTCCTTAAAATGCATAACTCCCTCTTTAAACCTGACTTCAATGCTCCATTAACCCTCACCATTCAAATTTCGAATTTGAATTATAAAAACCATGAGCCACACGAAAATCTAAAATAAAAATAAAACCTTCCTCATCAAGGTTTGAACACTAGCCTTGCAGATCAAACGCTTAAGCCTCAACCGCTAAGCCATAACTCATCTTGTTGCAATTCAAGCAAAGTAATTTAAATGTTCCTCAAAGTAAGAAATCATGCTCTAAACAAGATTAAATGACTCAAGGCTAACATCACATTAATTAACTTAAGGGTTAATTTAAAAACAAAGGAAGTCAGATGACTAGAAAACAATTACAACCGAGTTCAGGGACTAATATTGTAATTATAATAAATTAGGGGTCTTACAGAAAGCTCACACGCACAAGGTAACCCATGCGTTCTCCTCAGAGTGCAACCATAGGCAGAACTATCAACTCCCACTCGGCAAAATCTAGCTCTTTCCTTTGCAAGCAAGTCAAGACCTTTCTTGGACACAAATCCTTGCAAGCTTTTGGAAAACCTATCCTTAAACTCGGGGTCTCTTAAGAAGATACTATGCTTGAATGGTAACATAATATTCATGTGTAGCAATACGGTTTGCTTGTTCATCGCCATCCAACAATAACACAAATCACCCTTACTAGCTTTACGTATAAGCTTCAAATCTGCATGAGCACCTTCAACCCTAAATGAAAGAAACACACACACGAGATAAGTAGTGACAAATTACAACTGTAATTATGATAATAAAAGCAACATTGAAGGCTTCGAATTAAAACAAACCTGTTGGTTGTTGTGTTCCCCAAATGCATAGCCACATCTATCCAACACTTGACAAATTTTTGCCTATGATCCTCCAACCACGTCTTGTGAATGTACGTCATGAACTGCTGAAATGGCGCACACAAACTTTCTAGCTCTCTCAAGTGGATTGCATACTCGTCTTCGAAGGTAGAATCCATGAGATCACACCACGCTTCTCTGATTACATACCACTCCTTCTTCTCACAGAATAACTTGCACTTCATGATCATGTTCTTGCTTATCTAGAACCTGCATAGAAAGTGCTTCGACGTACGAAAGACATCTACCACGGCGGCCATTAGTGCAAGGTCTTTGTCAGTGACAATCACACTTGGCAAGTTTTCCTATTTAACAATCAACCCCTTCAGTTTATTCAATGCCCATACAACGTCGTGAGTTTTCTCAGTTGACATATAAGCAAACCCAATACTGAATGTCATGTTTTTTGATGTCACACCGACCATATCAAGTAATGGAAATTCGTACCTATTGGTTTTGTACGTACTGTCGACGAGCACAACATTAGGGAAAATGTTAAACAACTCAATCACACGAGGGTGTGACCAGAAGACATCTTAAACCATATCGTTGCTTCATCCTTCTGATGCCAATAAACATATATGTCACGTTCGAAAAATTACATCAAATGTTGCATCTCTATCAATGGACCCCTCTTTGTTCTCTTGTACATTTTTCTTGCGGTGTATATTTGGTCAATTGTTGTCATATTATCGGGATTCTTATCCTTCAACGCCACAAGCATTTGTCCCAGTTTAACTCTATTCTCCAGCATATTGTGCAACACTAGTTTTTCCTCACGGGTTAATCGTCCAGAAAATGCGTGCCCAATCAATGACTGTGCCCTTGCATGATTGTGAAATCCACACAACACCTTCAGCCTCAATCATCTGTCATCCTTCTTGGGTCTCCCTCTTAACTTAAAAGGACAGTCACACTTTCTTGTTCTAGTTCTCTTACTTGTCAACTTTCCCTTGTACGGTTTGTATTTCCCTCCACACTCACAACCTAGAGTCAGGAGTTCTTTCCTTTTGAGGCTTCCATAATTGGACTTCGTAATAACAACAACAAAACCATTCTCCTACCCCACCATCTGAGCCCAATCAATGAGCTCATGTCGATTTTGGAATATCTGCAGACAATAGAAACACATAAGACACATACCATTTTTGTAAACCATCTTAAGTGCAAGACAAATACAGACCTTGTCAGTCGTAAATGCATCTGAGAAATCAACACGGACAATACTAGTTGCAGATATTCATTGCCCGAGGAGTCTTTCATACTTTGATCTTCAGCCTTAACATGGACAACTAGTTCTTTCCTGGAACCACTTGATTTGTCCAACTTTTCAAGCCCTCCAGCCCCATTATGAGCCTTATCAACATCCCCTAACAACACGGAATGCATGACTAACATGTTAGAAACAAGTAACCAAGTTAAAATTGAGAATTACTGTTGGTCGCACCTATAAGTGCGAACTGACCACATATGGTCGCACTTATAGGTGTGAACATGGATTTCCTAGGACATCATGTGGTCGCACCTTTAAGTGCGACCTCGAAATAAATATGGCTACAGTTAAAGGTGTGAATTTTAACCAGACGAGGATTCACAAAATAGAGATATACAAAAGAAGCAACGAACCTTGGTATGGTGTGCGGAAATGTGATGAAAACCCTCCAACGATGATGGGTAAGATGGAAATGGTGGTGGGTGTGAGGAAGAAGATGATGAGTGGGTTTGGAGAAGATGATGAATGGGGTAGTGAGGGAAGGTAGAGGTTGATGTAGAAAACAAAGATGATGGTGGTTGTGGATGTGACTATGTTTATGAGGAAGGGAAAGGGATGATGGTGATAATTGTAACACCCCAATTTTCAGGGCGTTACTATAGCCAATAAGCTGTAAATAAATATGCAGGTGCATTTTCAAAACTTGGAAAAGAGAGTATATTTTTTTTTTGAAATCATTTTCCTTTTCAAAACATGCCATGCTGAAGTGCATTAGTATTATAAATACATGATTCACAAATAGCCAAACATATGGCATAAAGAGACCGACCAGCAGTTTAAGGATGATTTACAAAACACCTAACTTGTTTTCAAAATCCTGCTGTCAGTTGTAAAAAGCAACCTAAAAATTCTACCCTGACACGTGAACATACATAATAATAACAGCAGTGGCACGAGTCTTCCAGCACTATACGCCCGACTCCTTGTTGTGGTTTCTCCTGTAATCGTACTCATCCGCATCTTCCGGCTAAGGAACGTTCGGCTGGCGACGGGTCACCAGAAAATACAAACAACACACAGATGCAAGGGTCAACTCAAAATAAAACATTGGATACAAATAAAGCCTACGACTAGCAAATGTCATCCAAGCAATCAACAGGTAGCAAATAACAAGTGCGCATAAAATTATTGATGCAAGTAGTTGAAAAACTCTAGGACTCTATATGCACGTACATCTTCCTCATGTACAAAAAAAAAAATTATCCGGATATGCACCAACTCCCGCAGGCAGGTGGGACACTCTCCCGAACTCCGCACGAACTAGAAAGTAAGTCGGTAAGTCGAGAGTTGCCACTTACACGAGAACGCTCTGTAATAATGCCCCGATGGTGCGCCATCTAGCCCGTGACTCTTTATTAGTCCCCGAACCATGACGACTTTCACGACTACATGCTTGACACGACATGACCCAAAAACACAAATAGGACTCATACGTATTTAAACAAGTCCTAGCATAGCTTCATAATTAATACTAATCACGTAGAGAACTTGCACATATCTTAAGCAGATATAAATCATGTCGAAGGAAGAAACATGCTTCCAATTATCATCAAAGCAATAACATCCAATAAGTCAAGCCACAAATCACAACAATCCAACAATGCCACGCATCAATCAAAAACTAATCCAGCATATCAGATGCCTTCAGAGACTGCATTCATATATCAATCAATACAGTTTAAAGTCGGGTTGTTCTCAGAACGCCGTCAACTACAATTCTAAAGATCATATAGCAGCATGGTATATATTGATACTTATGCTAATAGACAGAGATACGAAGTGCCCTTACCTTAAAGGTAGTCGATCCTGGCGGTCACGTAAACTCAAAATAAAACATTGGATACAAATAAAGCCTACGACTAGCAAATGTCATCCAAGCAATCAACAGGTAGCAAATAACAAGTGCGCATACAATTATTGATGCAAGTAGTTGAAAAACTCTAGGACTCTATATGCACGTACATCTTCCTCATGTACAAAAAAACTTTTATCCGGATATGCACCAACTCCCGCAGGCAGGTGGGACACTCTCCCGAACTCCGCACGAACTAGAAAGTAAGTCGGTAAGTCGAGAGTTGCCACTTACACGAGAACGCTCTGTAATAATGCCCCGATGGTGTGCCATCTAGCCCGTGACTCTTTATTAGTCCCCGAACCATGACGACTTTCACGACTACATGCTTGACACGACATGACCCAAAAACACAAGTAGGACTCATACGTATTTAAACGAGGCCTAGCATAGCTTCATAATTAATACTAATCATGTAGAGCACTTGCACATATCTTAAGCAAATATAAATCATGTCGAAGGAAGAAACATGATTTCAATTATCATCAAAGCAATAACATCCAATAAGTCATGCCACAAATCACAACAATCCAACAATGCCGCGCATCAATCAAAAACTAATCCAGCATATCAAATGCCTTCAGAGACTGCATTCATATATCAATCAATACAGTTTAAAGTCGGGTCGTTCTCAGAACGCCGTCAACTACAATTCTAAAGATCATAGTGCAGCATGGTATATATTGATACTTATGCTAATAGACCGAGATACGAAGTGCCCTTACCTTAAAGGTAGTCGATCCTGGCGGTCACGTAAACTCCGTGCGTCTAGATCGGTACGGGGCCTCGTTATCCTTCAACAAACACAACCTAGCTTAGAACTTTGGACTCAAACCTAAGGTCAAGGAGCAAGTCCAAACAGGGGTCTGAACACTTAGACATGAGCTCTACAACTTAGGAAATTCTTAGAGGTCGACAACATTTAAACAAGATTTTTAGACGATTACCAACAGAACTTAGAAAACCTAAGTTACAAAACCAAAACTTCTCAAAACTTTAAACCATTCCAAGAGCATCAAGGATAGATGCTTACAAACCATTTTGAAGCCTTAATCAAGATATTAAAAGTTAAAAAAACACCTAATTCACCAAACATCAATGCTTCCCAAAACTTTTAATTTCACAAAAACCCCAAATTTTCACCAAACATATCACCTAGTTACTCAAGACAATTTCACAAATCAAAGCATAGCTTCTATTAAAACTTTCTGAGACAAATTTTCAAGTCTTGAGTTCAAAATCTACTAAGTATCAAAGATACAACAATTTCAAAACTTCAATTTCAAGTTCCCAAAGTTCTCTAGAAATCAATTCTCTAGGGTTTTAAACACACAATTTTCACTAAGCCCTTTTTGCACTAATTAGGGCAAAAACTTTCATACAAATCCAAAGTCATTTTCAAGCATTCAAACTCACTCAAAGCTAGTTGAAAATCAATTTTCTCCCCTTAATCCAATTCTGTCCAAATTCTTAAAAACCCTAAAACTCTCAAATTTTCACCCAACACTTCACTAAATTTTCCAAATCAATTACACAACCAAAAACATAACTTCTAAATCCATTTTCCACTCCAATTCCCACAAGTTTTCAAAATTCCCAAAGCCCTAAATTTGACTATGAGTTTCAAATCCAATTTTCCCAAGAACTCAATTTTCACACATTCAATTCCCAAGTTTCCTAGGCTTTCAAAAATCGATTTTCCAAGTCTTTTACACTCTAAATCTTCTTGTCCGTTATACATCCCTCAATACCCAAATTCATTTATAGGCATTTTAACACAACTAAAAGCTAGTTATAAAATCAATTATCCATTGTTCCAAAACCTAACCCAATTCGGCCAAACCCCAAACAATTCAAAGATTAATTTTTCTTCCAAATCTAATTTGCACACAACAAAGACCACAATAAAACTATGGTAAAACAATTCTCTAAAGTTTGAAAATCACTTTTTCAAATAATCAATTTTCCAAAAACTAAACTTTCAAGAAAACTAATTGGAGATTTTCAAAGATCAATGTCATGGGAATGACTTTTCCAAAGGGAACCCTAACAAAAACCCAACTTGAAAACTTTCAAGAAACCAAAACTCAACAAATCAAAAATCCAATCGGTTCAAAATGAAGCTAAAGGTAGTGGGAACAACATTTGTGAAGGAACTTTCAAATCCTAATACTTGCATAAAATTGAAACTCAACAAAACAAAAAACCGAATCGGTAGCAATATAGATCAAGGTGAGGGGAACATTTTACCTCAAAGGAGTAAGTGCAAAGGAGCTAAGGAAGGGCTTCCATGGAGGAAGGAAAGGGGCGGCCATGGTGCTTCAAGGAGGAAGAAGATGAGAGCTTCATTTTTTCTCTCTCTAACAATCACTAAAACTCACTAGATTTCACTTAAATGAATTAAGGGTGGGGTTTCACCCCTTTAGTGGTCCTTGGCAGTGAGTTTAGAGGGTAAAATGGGGTGGGGTTTTTAATTTTTTCTTACCTTAAGGACCTAAGTGAAAATGGTAAATGGTTAAGGTAAAAAAAACTTTTACTGTTCGAGGACCAAACCGTAAGGTTTTCAAAGTTCAGGGACTAAATTCTAAGCTTAGAAAGTCCTAATAAATATCTAGGTTTGTTTATTAATAAATTCTTAATCATGACGCGTCAATGCGTCAATGCGTCAGTGCGTCAATGCGTCAGTGCGTCAAGTCACCGGTCATCATCAGGTTCTGGTCATCAGTGAGTACTTCTGTGTCACTGAGAATATCTGCCCCGGGGTCATTTATTGGTTTCAGGATAGCGGGCCCGCACTATTCGGGGCCGGGTCGATCTTTCTCGAAGTCTGCGCCACGCTGCCCGAAAGCACTATTCCCCGAGTTACTATTCACAAAAATCTTCTGCACAAAATTGGTCTCGAAACGCCAAATGAAATCGTTTGGAGCTTTTTAGATTCTCAATCCGGGGTCCCGAAGTCGTCCGTTTCTTTTGTTGAAGTTTCGGCTAAAAGTCTCGTTAGCGCAAAAAATCATTCCCGGGCTCCGGGAGGAAACCATATCAATATTACAGTCGTTCTTCACGAATTTCTTCACTGAACGTCATGGTGATAGTGAGAACATCTAATTCTCGTCCGAATTCAAAGTCGGGTTCCGCTTGGTTTCCTACCAAGTGTCGCAAAGAATACTTCATCGGTACTTCGGCCGACGATATCGCTTGCCGATGCCGCTGAGCGGATCCAAACAGTACCTTGGAATAATTAAATACGTATTTAATTATTGGGGAAAATTCCGAGTGTTACAACAATGGTGGAAGAAGGTAATGGGTGAAGATGAGAGGAAGGGAATGAGGATGGTGGATGGGGTGGGGAATTGATGAAGGAAGGAGAGGGGGATATGTTGGGAAGAATTTTGTTTTTTAAGGGTAAAATGGTAAATTTGCTTGTTCAGGGGTGGTGGTGGGAATGAATAAATTTTGGTGTATGCTGAGGAATCATTATTGAATTGTCGTGTCTTTCTTTTTTTCCAATGCTATTATTACTTTAAGGGTCTATTTGGTTCAAATGAGGGAAGGGGAGGGGGGATTTTAATGGAGGGGAGGGGAAGGGGAGAAATTTTAATACTTATTGTGTTTAGTTCATAGGAGGGGAGGGGAAGGGAAATAACTCTTTTTTTGTTTGGTTCACGAGGGGAGGGAAGGGGAGGAATTTTATAATTATATTACTTTTGTAACCTTTATAAATTTACTTGTATTTTAAACATATTTGCGTTTAGCCAGAACCGGAGAACGAAATGGACGAAATTTACTTGTCTACATTCAAGATCATCAACTAGATGATGGATTTGATGCCATTGCTCTAAATTGCCGTTGTTAACATACTCGTATATCAACAACCTGAATTAACAGGGCTTTATTAAGTATCGAAACCAGTACTCAGAGAATAGTGTGCCAATGCAATTATAACTTAAAACAGTGGAAGTTTTTTTTTTTTAATAACAAAGAAATACTATGATACTAAAATTTCAGGACATCCGCTACAACAAATAGATTTGCAAATTATAACAAATAATTGTTGATTCCAAAATATATAGAATGAAAGCATAAGAAAAAATATGGATATTGAAACCCAAAAATACAGACCAAAACAACATGGTACCTATGAGTGCCTTCAATGCAAAATCCTAAAAGTCTAACTCCATAATTAAACTAATTAAACTCGAGTCTCAAACTTCATAAACAACCTCATAAAAAGCTAAAAATTCTCAAGTACAGAGAATTGAACAAAATATTTAGAAAATGTTCTTAGCAAAATATGAGAATCCAATCAAGATCATCAACTACACGGTGGATTTGATGAGCCAAGCACCATATGCATGATCACATTCTTGCGTGCTTCAACTGGACATTGAAGAATTGTTCTAAGTTTGTCAATATCTTGCATTAATGAGCAAAAGATCATAGGCAGTAAACCTTCATCACATCCACATTCCTTGATTAACTTCCAAGCTTCTTCCCCATAAATTGGAGGCTTGTGGCGCTCTCTCATTGTGGCATTTCCTTCTCTTAGCGCTCCTGCAACCTCCTGCATTGCTCCTTTAATTTCAAGTAACTCACCTGTTAGAATCAAATAATTAAATGAATTATCATATTTTGATAATTAACAATTTCTTTAAGATTTAATGACGTCAAAGATGAAGTTCCTAACATAGTGAAAATTATCATGTACAGGAATAACCATCTCTGAAAGGAATGAATATACATCATAGCCTCATCAAGAGAATCAGTCCACCAGAAGAGTTCGTCCGGTCACCTCGAAGGAAACGATGTCAAAGATATACGAAGGAAAGAATTCTCGTATGAGACAGTCCGGTGGCTCAAGAAAGGAAGACATTCAAGTACAAGATTGTCCGGTGACTCAAGAGAGATAAATCAACAGCCTCAAATGACCAGCATCATCTACAACCTCAAATGACCAGCATCTTCTCTCATGATCACTTGATGGAAATCTGCACACTCAAATCAAAGTCTACTTGAAGCAGCTGAATCAGTCCGCTACCTAAATCTACAAAGATCAAATTGGAAGACTGTGTCGCTCAAAGGTGAAAGAGTATGACAACCTATGAAGAAACACATTCTGCCTCGAAGCCTGTCAAGCATCATATAAAGAAGTTGTGGATCAACTCTCTCAGATGGAGAACTTCAGTGGAAACAGATAAAAGGAAAGGACTCAGCTCTCTAAGACAAGAATGTTCTGTTCCTTAAAGAAGAACTGACTGAAGGAAGTTCGTTTGCCGATGCAAGCCACTCAGCGACGGAATCTCAAACACTGCATGGAGACTGCGTCTGCCAATATATATAAGGAAAAATCCGTCCGCTCAAGTATCAATTGCACCAAAGGTACAAAGATCAAGAAATGTGCTTCTCAAGGATATCAGGTTATCAGAAGCATTAAAGAAATTACTCTCTTTCTCCTGAGTAATTGCTTCTTGGATCAAAGACATCTACCTCGTCTGCACATTTATTAAGGTACTGGCAATCACAGAAAGAAAGTAGGGACACAATTAATTAAATACTTCTCGGTCCCACTGCTGTTCTGCTTTTCCTCAAATCAAGCTGACATCGCTGAATCAACGGCAAAAATCTCTGAGCATCGTACACTCTCAACGGTCGAAATTCAAAATATCTGACCAAAACACGTGATGAGTGTTAGCTGTCAAGCACTGGGGCAAAATGGTCAAAACATCTCCACCGCTGGATCTTCACTTTATATACAGAGAAACTAGCTCAAGATCACTTGCTCAGCATGGAGCCAGACGACATCAACCCAGACGAATTGATGATTCTCAGATCATATCTTATGCTTGCAGAGAAACCTCAGATCATGACTTACGCCTGCTGAGAGATGTAGAACTAGCCGTTATGTTCTTCCTGGAGAGGACGAAGCACTACGGGCAGGTTTTCACTCCTGCTGTGGAGAATGAACGAAGATCTTCAACTGAAGATATATATAGAGAACCTTGCTTCCGTAGCAACTTGGCGACTAGAACTAAATTGTACACATCTCAATCTAGTTCGTC
The DNA here is from genome assembly GCA_030819835.1 of Acmispon strigosus. NCBI lineage: Eukaryota > Viridiplantae > Streptophyta > Magnoliopsida > Fabales > Fabaceae > Acmispon > Acmispon strigosus. The sequence continues at coordinate 75,869,621 of JAUAMA010000002.1, read as the reverse complement.
CAAAAGACCAAGGCAATCTTGGTTTCAACTCAGGAAACTTCAAGTCATATCACAACTTGAGTTGAGTTGCTTATGTGTGTGGAAAACTTACAGAGTTTAACTCTCATCATATCCCACACACATAACTTAAAACAGAGATCAGCTTGCTTATGATCTCTCTGTTTTATAAGCTTCATTTCTTCTACCCACTCTTATCAGAAGAGAATTTTGTAGAAAAGAAAAACCCTGAAAAAGGTGTCAAGAGAAGTCCTGTATAATACTTGTAAGGAGAAGTCCTGATAATACTTGTAAGGAGGAGTCCTAACAATACTTGTAAGGAGAAGTCCTTCTAATACTTGTTAGGAGAAGTCTTTAGAATACTTGTTGGGAGAAGTCCCTGATAATACTTGTACTATTTGTTAAAATAGTGAAAATCTTGGTGAAGCCAAGGACTGGACGTAGCCCTGTCGATTATGGGGGTGAACCAGGATAAAAACTGTGTGTGCTTTATTTTCATATTATATTGCTTCTTCGCTGCACGTATATTCATGCTTTCATAAATAAATTATCTTGAGAACAAGTAATTAACTTTCAGAATCTATTAAATGAATTTCACGTATTCCTACATATTTCGAAGAATATCTTATGATAAATATAAATGAATACTAATAGATGATTAACATACAATCTTCTAGAAACGAAATGGAAAAATGGGTCACACAATTCAAACCCCCCCTTTCTTGTGTGTTTCTTGCACCTTCATCACCACCTTTCTCCTTGTTACTAGGAGATACTTTGACAAATGTGCATGCTACTAGCACATTTTGGGTCGGGTACTCTTTTCTACCACGAAACTGAGGAGTATCTCTAGGAGATACTTTGACACGTAGGTGTGTGCCGTCTATGGCACCAACACAATCCTGGCACCATACATTTATATCAATATAATCCAAGTTTATTGTTCAAATATTTGAATCAATAGTAATTTAATGATGAAATTTTACCTTAAAATATGGTTAGAATCTACTACTACCATAAATTTCATGAGGGACTGTTGAACCACCGGGTTGCACAAGAAATTTTTCTCTCAATTCGAGGAGGGCTCTTAACACTTTTTGGAGATGACGACTAATCGTCTCACTAGATCGACGAAACCAAAAATTTACTTCACGATTCTTAGCATTGTGTGTTAATATATAAATTGATTTGGCAACTTGTTCTTCTACACTTGACCATCGTGTGGCTTGTAAGCCACCCTCTCTTTCTAACATACCACACAAGGTTAAGAAAGCTTGAGGACCCATTCTTAATATATTTCTACTGGTTTCACTACTACTGATTCTACCCATTATTTCTTCACGCACCCTTTCTCTCTCGGAGCTCATACAGTCATACTGTTGCTAATTTTTCTTTTACAAGACATTTGTATGGCAAGATAATAAGCAACAACGCATATGAGTTGAGCTACAGCTCTTCGGTGCATATCAAACCATCTAGTGACAGTTAGATTCCAATCTTCAGCATCCATCTAACATGGTAAAATATTTATAAGTCCATTTATGTCCATATATGCAATGAAATAAATAGCTTGATGAATGAATCAAATCACTGTGCAGTAAAAACAAATTTCTAACGCAACATAATTTTGTCTCAAAATTAAAGACTACATGTACAACAAACTACATTTTTTCCTTTTCCTACATGTACAGCAGATAGAAAGCTCTATGGTTATGAAGCAAAATACCATGCTATCCAAGCATTACAAGAACATGGTAGTCAAACAGTGCATGAATTCCTAGACCAATCATTTTCTTATTCTTTCACTTCTATTGACAAATCAATAACTAGATGTATTGTTTTCCCTTGGCACTAAATCTTTACAGCAGCAGACAGACAAAGAAGAAATAAAAAGAAACAACTCAAAAAGAAATCAAACAAAAAGAATTCTGCAACATTTCAATTAGTATCTTAACATAGCAAAAAGAAAAAAATGGAAAGGAGGAGAGAAGAAGGAAACCTGGCCGTCGAAGAACGAGGAGAGAAGATGGAAAAGGGGTGTGTGTCGACGGACGGCGGCAGCGGTAGAGAGAAGGGCGACCGGTGGCTTCGCAGCGGTAGAGAGCGACGGACGGCGGTGGCTTCGCAGCGACGGACGACGGCCGAAGAGAATGTTTTCTGGAGACCTAAAATCGAACACCCATGCGTTCTTGAGAAGAGGAAGAATGTTAAGGAGAAAAGGAATGGGAAATGTGTCGTGCAATTAGAAGCAGTTTAATTAACATGGGAATTCTAAATTTGTGTAGGGATATTTTTGTTAAAAGAATTATTTTCCTTCCAATCCCCCACTATTGGAGGGAACAAAAAATTGAGTCTGGAGGGATTTTGATCCCCTCCATTCCCCTCCCCTCCCTCTTAAAAATTGAACCAAACACAATCTATTCTTAAAAACCCCTTCCCCTCCGTTCCCCTTCAACTAATCAATACCTAAAAAAAGGTGTTAGTATTCAAATGCAACAGTTTTGAAATGTAGTTCGATATAATATTATTAAGGTTACAGTTCACAATGGTTCCCAGTTGAATATACTGAAACATATATCCAGTGTTGCTAAAGGGTGTTGTCTAAGGTGAACTAATTAAGTAGTGCACCGTGCACCAGCAGCTTTTGGCCAATAAGATCACGCCAAGTATCCAGGTAAGTAACTGGTAACCGGTTTTACAGGTTTTTTTATTTTTATAATTTATTATAATTTTAATTTGTTAATTACTATAAACCCCTTTCTCTCTGTTAATCTTCTTTTTATAATTCATTTTTACCTTTTTTTTATAAGAAAAAGGGTAAAAATATAATTAACTAATTATTATTATTATTTTTTTTTTTTTAAATATTAGGTAAAAAAACCTGCTGTAGCAGGTCATTTAGAATGGTGCACGGTGCACCACTTAGGGTGCAAGTGCACCCTAGAAACCACCTTGCTAAAGGAGTGCTGCTTAAAATACACATTTTACGGTAACAGTTCCATTTTGTTAGTTATTTTCATTTTAAGCGACACTTTAGACGTGTTCGAGAAAAAGTTGTTGCCAAAAGCACAAAGTGTTGCAGTGAATTTTGGAGAATTACTTAAACCCAACTTATATAATAACAAATGTCATTTTGAAAAAGAATAAAAACATATTGAATAATAAAATAATGGCCTTTTATAGTTCTTCCAACTTTAGTGAAAGTCATGTCGAAAAGATTTGCATGTGCTAAAAATTATTGTTAAGAATATTACAAATTTTTTATGTATATTTTTGCTAGGTAATTGGGATAGAGATTTTAGAGATGGTGTAAGACAGATTTAAGTAAATAGAGTAATAATTGAATTCATAAATTTTAAAATAATTAGTAGTAATTTAGTAAAGTTAACTACGTTTATTAATTTGGAGAATTGATTAAATCGAACTTCTAATAACCACCCCTTAATTTCTAACTTACACTCCAAACATAACGCCTACCGGGCACGGACACACACTAGTTATTTACATAGCATATGAGCTATGACATAAGTAGCCTGGTGCCATATAGCACTGAATTGAGAATTAGATTCTCTTAGTGTTGTTGCTTGAAAGTTAGGAAACAATGCTTACTTGCTGATGATTACAATTTACAAACACATTGGAAGAAAAAGAGTAGAAAATATACATGAACCAAGACAAATATAGGACGAAATTGTGGTCTTGTCAAATAATTTTAAACTTGAGGTTCGTACATCCAGCAGGAGCTTTGTATCGTTCAAAAATATCTTGAAGTGCTTCAACAAACTGGCTATGGACTTTGGCAACCTAAAAGTAAAGGTGAAAAAATGAATAGTTTGGGATTGAAACTTATTATATTCTACGTAGTGCTGGGTAACTCGTTTAGGCTCGCGGTTAAATAGATCAAGCCAGAAAAAAAAAAAAAAAAAAAAAAAAACTTCAAGCCTACAAATTATTAGTCTATTTTTGTTCAACTCACCAATATCTTTCATTTATCCGTTTTTTGTTTTTTTTCTCACTCCGAATTTTGGTGAAATTGAGTTGTGAAAATAAAAATTTCCTATAAATATAGATATATATTACCTGCTCATTTGATGGTTCTGGAGTTTTCTCCAGCTCAATTGGTCTACCCACCACGACATACAATGGATTTTTGAATGGTATAGGAGATCTGAAGAAAAGAGCTGATTGGTCAGTGTTACCAACATTGACTACTTTGCTCAAACCAAATATTTGATGCAGTATAATTAAATATTTTGTAATTGGAGTTGTCTGAATAACCCTAAAAATAACTTGAGTTAAATTACTGTAATAAGTAGACCAATGAAAATTCTATAAAGAAATGTAGGTATGGTTGTTATTATTGGCTAATTATGGAAACAAAAGACGCACCCATAAATTCCCCAGAAAAATAATGGGAAGATCTTGAGAGATGTTGCAAGATTCCGAATTATCTTCCAAGGAGCTTTCCACCACTTGAACACATTTGTCTTGCACCCATCCAAAAGGAAGAGATTGTCAATATATTTTAAAATGAAAAACTCCAATCAACAAGATCTAAAGATAAGGGAAAAAATTTCAGTGGTGCGAGATTATATATTTTTCCCCTTTCAAATACAAACACCTTACCATGTATCTTTTATCTAGGGAGGGGCAGGTCATACATTTGTTCGTCCTCCCCAAATATTATTATAGAATTTTAATCTAACTGTAAATTACCACAAAATTTAAAGTACATAAGCATTTAAATTCCTTTTTTAGGGATTGGTCCCTAACCAGACTTTCTCCCCCAACCCATATATCATCAACTCTTAACACTTGCGTTATTATTCGAGAACAAACACATAAAAAATTGACTAAATTTAAATTTTATTTAAATTCGTGAGATTTAACTTTAATTCAGAATAGAAAAAAGAGATAAGATAACAAAAAGACAATTTTGATAAAATAGGAGATAAGATTTTGCGGAAAAAAAGGAGTTAGCCATTTATTTGAAACTTGAAAAACAACAATTGACAAGAGACTAAGAGTTGTGTTTAAATAATTTTTTATCGTTTAAAGTGAATATAATATACATTGATAAATTTTTTTAGTATTTTATTTCGGCTCTCTCAATTAGAAAATCCTGAATACACCATGTTTTTTCTATTTAAAATGAATACAAAAAGTTTTCTTAAAAAAGGAAGAAGAGTGATACATAGGTGTTGGCCCATTTAGATTTAATGTAAGACATGAGAAATTAATACCTGGCCGAAGCAGAAAACAGGAACAAGGGGTTGGCCCATTTCCATGGCTATGCGGACAAATCCTCTTCTTTCCTTAAGAAAGGCAACCTACAAATTAAGAGTACATCTCTTATTACACTACTAAGCTATGTAAATTTTAAATATGGAAAACGTTAGCCGTACATACGGAATTCATGAACACTGGGGGGATATGGGTAAGTGACGATTTTTAACCGCCACTAATATTAATTAGCTATTAAAGAAGAAACACACTTGTTAAGATCAAATAGTGGAAAAACACCCTTTGGTAAGTTGAGTTACACAATTAATTAATAATTTTATGAACAAAAATTAATTTATATCATCAATAAAAAATCTAATAGAAGAAAAACCCTAAGCCTAACTCCTCTCTCCTTTCCCAACCTCAACCGCCATCCCTGTTTGCAACCTCGCGACCATCATCATCCCCATCCCACCACCGCGCCAGAACCACTGCCAGAAAGCCAAAAACCACCATCACCGACTCTCCATTGACCTATTCCTTAAACCACGTGCCCCAAATCAGAGAAGAAAGAGATGAATGAGAGACTGAATTCAACAAATCAAACTCAGCCACCGCAAAAGGCTCGTCCTCAGCTGTGCATCGACGCACATCCCGGAGGTCTGGTTGAACCCAGGCCGAGGTTTAGTAGTGAACCAGATTAGATGAAGAGGAATGGTGAAGCTAGGAGAAAGGGGTCTGGAATAATGAAGTGGAGGAAAAACACCCATTTTGCCAGCGACGGCGATTCGAAGGAGGAACAGAGGAGGTGCTCGCGGTTTGATTCGAGAAAGGTGAAGGAGGTGAGGCTGATTGGGGTGCGTTTGGTGGTTGAAGAGCAGGTGGAGGCTTGAAATGGAAGTGAAGGAGATAAAGGTTTGTGTGGTGGCGGCACAAAGAGGGGGGCTAGATGAAGATGGTGAAGGGCAAAGTGGTGGTTGGTGGCCGAGGCTAGGTAAGGAGAGAGGATTTAGGGTTTTCATTGAGAGGGGGAAGAGAGGAAGGAAGGTTGAGGCCTGCAAAAAAAAATTCTTCTTAGAATTTTTATGGATCATATAAATTAAATTTTGTTCATAAAATTATTAATTAATTGTGTAGCTCAATTGGCAAAAGGGTGTTTTGCCACTACCTGATCCTGTGTTCCGTCCAACTTTTAACTGCATATTGACGCAAGGGTAGACGTTGCACATGTGAAAAACCAGGGGTACAATTCGTGATAAAAAACTTAGTGGATACGTTTCGCAAAAGTGTGTATTACCACGGATTTCAGCCAAAAAAATAATTCTCTAAATAAATAGTAAATAAAGAACGGAGGGAGCATTACCCTACTAATATAGCCTTAGAGCTACTTTCAATTCAATAAAATAAAATCATACCAATTAGTATTAATTTTGAGATTGGTTTGGTGACAGCACCTACCTCACAACCATGCTCCATGAAATGTGTTTCTCGCATTCCACCAGGGACTAAAATGCAACTATAACCAGCTGCCAACAAGGAAATGAAATTCTTCTTTGTCACTGGTCTAAAACCCAACCATGTCCATATGTGTCTCAAAAAGGGTATGTAGAATACCTGTTCATTAAATTTAATGAGAACAAAAATAATTTAAAAATAAAAAATCCTTAATAACTTTAATTGAAGAGTATCAAGGAAAATCCATACTGCGCTGCTAGCAAGAGCTCTTATTTTTGGAAGAGGCATCCAACCCACGTCGTTAGAAAGTGCAGCAATGCCAATTGGGAAAACTGAATGTGGTTCATAACCAAAAACTGCACAAAGAGCATATTCATGTTACCATTAGTGTTTTTTTGAATTTTTTTTACAACAGGAATACTTTACCATTATTGTTTTCATATATATGAAAAATAAAATATATATTATCGAAATATGAAAAATATCTGGTATATAGTGCTACTTACTTCACATGGAAATTTTATTTTTAATGAATGAAAGTGTCGTGTTAATTTTCATGATAGAGTAGTTTCTTTTAAAATAAAAATATATTATCGAGTTAAAATCTTATAATAAACGATACTCTTATTTATCAATTTACGTTTCATTAAAATATTATGAATTGAAAATTTCAAAATAACTCAGTTTTTTTACGGTAAAAATAACTTTCTTTAGAACATTGAAAAAAAAATAGTTCGGAAAGAATTGAAACTGAACTTTGAGTAGAAGGGTCATTTTTCTCAACCAAAATGGTCTCCTGACTCCCCTTAACAAAAGTTTGGATAATATTAACAATGTATTTTGCAAAGAGTAAAAATGTATTTAAACCACAAATTTTCTTAATCTTATTCTTTGACATGTATATATGTAAATAACTAATAATTAAATAAATAAATAAATGTATATATAAGTTAAATAATAGAAATTTTAACATGTTTGTATGTGAACTTAATATTATAGCACTAACAAGGTCTAATACAGCTAGAATCAATTGGACTCGTTAAAACCCAGTTCATGGTTTAATTCCTGAGCAGTGCGTATGAATAAAAATTTGTTGAAAAAGATTTATCTACTTAACGTGGTCTCATATTCGTATCCACTTATATGAGAGTTTATGGTGTTGTCTAAGGTGAACTACCAATTAAGTAGTGCACCGTGCACCACCAGCTTTTGGCCAATAAAATTGTGCCAAGTGTCCAGGTACGTAACCGGTAACCGGTTCTACAGGTTATTTTATTTTTATAATTTATTATAATTTTAATTTCTTAATTACTATAAACTCCTTTCTCTCTGTTAATCTTCTTTTTATAATTCATTTTTACTATTTTTTAAAAAGGGGTAAAAATGTAATTAATTAATTATTATTATTTTAAATTTTTATAAATATTAGGTAAAAAAAACTTGCTATAGCAGGTCATTTAGAGTGGTGCACGGTACACCACTCAAAGTGCAAGTGCACCCTAGAAGTCACCATAGTTTATCCCTAGAAAATGTGGCGAGTAAGATATTTATTTTTGTGTGCATTTCGGGAAGCAGCGCTACTGTACCCACTAACTACCATGGACCCACTAGCACTAGTGTAAAAAAAAAAAAAGGACCCCCCAGCACTAGGGTTGTGGGGAGGGAAATGGTGATCTCAATTCTCAACCTTCCTCCAAAAAAAATTCTCACAAACCCTCTTCATCTGTAGCCCCTGTTTCCATATAGACCAAGTTCACCAAAAACAAGATGTTCGTGATCGATCAAATCGAAATTAATGGAGGAATTATTCCCCTTCGGTTTGGTAGGAATAGCAAGATTTCAAATATTATTTTTTTATCTATCATATTTAATAAACTTTTAAATATTTATATGATATCACTAGCGATTAAATGCTTATTAAAAAACTAGTAAATAAATGAGTGAATGGTAAATTTGATCCTTGAAAGGGTCAGTTCATCCCTAAATAAGGAAATAATGCGGTCTTGATTGTGTAAAATGTGATCAAATTAGATTATGTAATCACCACGTGCATCAACATTTTACATAAACATACTCAAGGGTATTTCCTTCTTCTAAGGTGACACTTCCAACGATCAATTTCATCATTCACTCGTAAATAAATGCTTAATAAACGTATAGATTGATACAAACCATAAGCACGATTAGGATCGAAAGCTTCTGTATCCTCAATGTGAAGCGTGATAGGGAAATAAGTGCAAATGTGTTTGCTTATGTATCTGAAATATTCACAAAAAAACGAAAATTCTCAGTTTTTGCGCTTTATAATGATAGAATTAGTAGAAAATTAAGGAATCGCCAAAAGTTAATTTAATTTACCTGGACAATCTTCTGCCAAAGTTGTTGTTCTCGTCCACAGGAACCACCACAAACACCAAGAGCAAACAGAGAACCCTGACAATAAATGCAAGCAAATTGCAACATCATAATGAACAAATTAGAAACTAGAAATTAAGGGGAAATCGATCGAGATGCGAAAAAAATTGAATTACGAGAGTGCTTCAGAGAGAGGGAGGAAGAATGCGGAGAAAAGAATCAACGCAGTGTTGAATTGAATCGCTCCGAAATATAAAGCCAGCGCGATAACCGTCTTGAATCCGTTGCATGATTTGGTGAATTCTTCTTTTCCATGGAACACTTTCTCCATGTTTTTGCTACACTGCAATGGAGGAGTGTGAAAAGTGAAAACTTGTGGTGTGGTGTTGAATCACTTTCTTATATGCTCAATCGAGTCGAATTTATACATTGAGTATGATATTTTGATACCCTATATTTTTTACCATTATTTTATATTTGTTTTGTTGTTAAAACTCATGCATATGTGATTTTTTTATCTTTAATCATTAAAGAAAAAAACTAAAATTTAATACGTTAAATTTAACACGAATCGAAGAAATAGAATTTCAACATAAATTCATGTTGAATTTAACACAAATCTAAATGTGCAGTTAGATGTTTTGATTTGTTTTTATTTCATCACCTCATATATCACGTCAATGACATCAAATTTTTAAAATCTTGTGAAAATAAGATGAATCATATAGTAAAGAAAACTACTAAAATAAAATAGGTTCGGAAAAAATTATAATCACATCATAAACTTGAGCAAATTAAGCACGACAGTTCCAATTGCTTGTGTATATATAATTCCTACCGTGCACTATTCATTATTAGCAAGTATTTTATTAGTCAAGGTCATATATTTGGATTGCATTACGTGCTGTAGCTACATGCCATTTTATTATTATAATAATAATGAGCATTATGTTTATGTAAAAGGGTAAAAGGAGGGAGCAGAGGAAAATTTGCACGTTGCACGTGCATTGATGCAGATGTGGGTTAATAAAATAATATTTAATGGGGTCAAAGTGATGTGACCTGATTACGTGACTCGAGGGACGTCAGGCTGGAGTTTTGCGTGGCTCGAGGCCCGTCTCATGCGCTCTTCCCAAAGAATTTTGAAGCAGAAAAGCAACGGTGAAGCGGCGGACTCGAGCTGGAGGCTATGGCGGACTCCGGCAGCGTGCTCGCGGTGTTTTCCGGTCCTGTCGCCCTCCCTTTCTCTTCGAGTTCCAAACCTTCTTTCTGCAACCTGCTTCTTCTTCTCTCTTCTTCGACCTGCCTCCTCTTCCCTCTTCTTCAACCTGCTTCTTCTTCTCTCTTCTTCAACCTGCTTCCTCTTCTCTCTTCGACCTGCTTCTTCTTCTCTCTCCTTCGACCTGCCTCTTCTTCTCTCTTTTTTGCTGTTTCTATTTCTTGCTTTTTCTTGTAAGATCCGTACGGCTTTCACGGCACTTTCGGTGGTTGGGAAGTTGTTGGTGCTGTCGGTAGAGTCGAGGCGAGTCTTCAACACAACGCAGGGCGGGAGAAGCTTTACCGAAGTACCACTCCGACGCTCAAGTTAGAGGCGTGGGGTTAGAGAGAGAAAGTTATAGAGAGAAGTATGTACCTTTAGAAATGAGGGGTTGGTCCTCTTTTATAGAAGTGGAAGCCCTTTGATGATCTCGAGGCCTGGTTAGGACCCTTAGCTCATTCCCTGTCGTTGGATCTTCCTCGTAAATATCTCATCTGGACGGTTTAGCACTTGCCAGCTACTCTGACCGTATTAGGACGTCGTAGGCCGCCCTGGTATCCGTGCCCTGACCGGGCTCCCGGCGCGCAGCACGGTCGTCCCCATGAGTCCATGACCGGCGGGGGCTTCCGATCGGCGGCCTCGGTTATGTAGAGTAGCCCTCCGGAATACCTTTCATCTCTTACTGCTTTGTTTGGTTATTTGTTCATGTTTCTCTGATTTGGTTCCTATCATATATCCTGAAATAAAAATAACAGGAGGCATAGCTTTTGTTTGTTATTATTTTTTGCCATCCCTGGTTCTACATTTTTCCTGGAAGTGATTGTTTTTAATCCTTGATAGAGATTATATTTAGCAGATGAATACTAAAACAAGGCTGACCAGATAAACAATGGGTTGAGGAAAATGAGAAGGGTACCCGGTTGAAGCACGAATTCGATCACCGGTTCGGTATCTTCGTTCTTCTTCACTTGCTTTTGACTACAATGTTGGAGAAACCAGAAACCTCAGCAGCAGCAGCAGACTCCTCTTCCTTTTTCTCAGCACTGAGTGTTTTCTCTAATGGAAAAGACTCTCTTTTCCTATTTTTAAGAACTCTCAATTTCTCCAGAAATCTTCCTTTTCCAAAAAAATCCTCCCCCTTTTGCTTCTGAATTTGGCTATTTATACCAAAAATCCCTCTTCACTCCACTCTTTTCTATTGCTGACTTCCTGTTAAAAAATCTTTCTTCCCCTACACAAAGGATGCTGATTTGATCTGTGCAGCTCTAGAGCCTTGTGCTTTCAGATGTTAGAGAAGCTTTTTCTTAGTATGCCTTGGGAGGGTTTAGAAGACCATTTTTGTCAAAGTAAGTGAATAAACACACAAAGTCTGCAAAAAGACTTCTGCAGAATCATCAACACACTCAATGCTCTTTTCCTCTTCAAACTAAAGCCCTTAAACTGAACTAGTTTGTTTTGCTACCTTTTTGGGTGTTCTGGTTTCTTCTTCTTTTTCTCGTTTCTGTTTTCTTCTTTTTTTTATTTTTTATTTTTTCTTTTTTACTTGACAGATCATAATAATGAAAATAATAATAATAATAATAATAAAAAAGAGGTGGCACAAAATTGGGTGTTCACATTAATTAATTAATTAATTAATTAATTAATTAGAAAAAAGTAAAGTGAGTAAAACTTAGTAGTTTTGGACAGAGGAAACCCGACACGTGTATGGTATGCATGTACCTACTGCTAACATGTGCTTGATGCTGTACCCTTCAATCCGTAAAATACAAAATAGGTAATTAAATATAAGAAATGTCTCATCTGATTATTATTTGATATTTGAATTATGGGACATGTCTTTGAATTAAGAGATATAACTTTTTGCATGAAATTATATGACTCTTGAAAAAGGGTTTATATATAGTGTTTAATGGGAGCACCGTGTGCATGTTAAATGACTTGAAATATTGTCTCTATCTCTACTCATAAAAGATTGTCTCTATAATTTCTATCACTAAAATAAAGAGATTAGAAGGAAAGGGAAGGAGATATAAGAGTTTCTAATTAATTAGAAGAAGAACATTCTACATAACATCAAAGAGGATCAGCTACAAACATGGATTGGAAAACTGAATGTGGTTCATAACCAAAAACTGCACAAAGAGCATATTCATGTTACCATTAGTGTTTTTTTTAATTTTTTTTACAAGAGGAATACTTTACCGTTATTGTTTTCATATATATGAAAAATAAAAATATATTATCGAAATATGAAAAATATCTGGTATATAGTGCTACTTTCACATGGAAATTTTATTTTTAATGAATGAAAGTGTCGTGTTAATTTTCATGATAGAGTAGTTTCTTTTAAAATAAAAATATATTATCGAGTTAAAATCTTATAATAAACGATACTCTTATTTATCAATTTACGTTTCATTAAAATATTATGAATTGAAAATTTCAAAATAACTCAGTTTTTTTACGGTAAAAATAACTCACTTTATTCATTAGAACATTGAAAAAAAAAAATAGTTCGGAAAGAATTGAAACTGAACTTTGAGTAGAAGGGTCATTTTTCTCAACCAAAATGGTCTCCTGACTCCCCTTACCAAAAGTTTGGGTAGGGTAAATTGTAACGTGGTCCTGTGATATTTTATTATTGCATTGATTTTTCAGTTGTTATTTAATCACACTTATGCTCTGTTTGTTTCTAGTCATTATGAAAGGAAGGAAGGAAGTGCACTGGATGGATTATGGCTGGAAAATGGATTTTCTATGTGTTTGGATTAGAGGGAAAACAAGGGGAATGGATAGAAAACAAGTAGCCCTATGATTTCAGAAATTATCTCAAATGTGGCGAGAAAACTGACAAAGTGAACATACTTTACGTCTTTTCCATCTCTACCCCCAAATTCTCATTTTTGTTGATTGCATGTTTTTGTCTTGTTATCAAATACTATGGGGCCGAATCTATATCTCTACATTGTAGTATTTAGTATATTGTTCGCAAGTTTATTTAGTACACTGTAACTTCAATAGCTATCTTTGGTTTGAAAAATAGTACCGTAGGAGAAACCTTTTTTGTTCAGTCAAAAAATTTATTTTAAAAAGTATCATTACTAATAATTATAATAAATGTTTGATTATAATAATTGTATTTTTAAAATCACATTAAAATTTAGTATATATATATATTTAAATGGTGAGATATTAATTATTCCAAATATTATATATGATGGGTAAAATAGTGACTATATATCTATCACACTCATTATCATTATTTTCACTTTTCCTTCCTTCTCTCATCCTTTTCTTTAAATTCAAATAACTTCAAAATCACCTCATTTTCCTTTTATATTCTTTCATTTTATATTCCTTCCTCTCATTTTCACTCCTACATCCAAACAGAGCATTAAGAACATTGCACTGACATCTCTTAAGATTTATCATCACTACAAAGACTTCCCATAAGATTTATCATTTTAGCACTCAATGCCTCTTAATTATTTTTAATGGTTTATGAATGAGAGAAAATGAATCTACTTCATAAAATAGAGAGGAGGTCAATGTAAAAATTAGGACTGCCCAAAAAATCACTATCGACCGAAACCCGATTCACTCGAAAAAATCGTGACGTATACAAACCGAACCCGAATAACCCGTAGCCACTAATCAGTCGATGGCGAGTATAGTGTTTTGATGTTTTTCACCCAACAAAATTGACTATTTTGATCCGAATATGACCGTTGGAATGATATCTTTAAAGGAAACCAATTCGGTTTGCCTCTAATTTTTCAGTACATTACGTCCCCGTCCACTACTATTATCCACTTCGTCGGTTTGTCTTTTAATGGTTTATGAATGAGGGGAAATCAATCCACTTCGTAAAATAAAGAGGAGGTCAGTGTAAAAATTAGGACTACCCAAAAAATCACTACCGACCGAAAACCAATCCATCCGACAAAACCGTGACCTATACAAACCGAACCTGGATTACCCGTAGCCACTAACCGGTCGATGGCGAGTATAGTGTTTTGATGCTTTTCACCCAACAAAACCGACTATTTTGATCCGAATTTGACCGGTGGAATGATATCTTTAAAGGAAACCAATTTGGTTTGTCTCTGAATTTTAAGTACATTAACCCCCCCCCAACTACTATTATCAGTTCTCTTCCCTCAAACCCATCTAGATGGTTCACAACTTCACATTACCCCTTATTAGACTTGTTTCCTGACTAGCCTCCTCCCTCAAACTTTTCTCTTGTCTTTAAAAATCATAAATATGGTTGTGTCCCAGAAGGTCAGAGAGATTTTGTCTAAGAGTTCCTTCATTTAGATGAGTAAAATCCATCCAATTATAGTTTCATTCTGTCACTGTCAAGGAGGAGCTAGCTCCGTAGTGCCATCTTCTTTATTTTAGGAACTTTTTCTAGATTAACAACGCGTATGAACCTACGAGACAAAACCGTGGCCCGTGCAAACCGAACCCGAACAACCCGTAGCCACTAGTCTATCAGTGGCCGGTTTGGTGTTTTGATACTTTTCACCGGACAAAACCGACTATTTTTAGCCCGAACCTGATCAGCGGACAACTCTAGTAAAAATAATAATCTCAATGGAACTTGGGAGGTGAGTGCTACTTACACATTTAGGTTAAACCGAGCTTTTATAGGCTATTTTTCTTTGATATCTTTTACTTATGAATATCTCCTTTTTTTTCCTATCTCGTAGCTATCACTTTATTCATTTTTCTCTTTTCAAAAATAGTGTAGTATGACACATCACTGTAGATTAGAGATGTCAAAATTATCTATATCTGTGGATATCCGCGGATCGAAACTCATGGTGGGTAAATTACTTGCACCCACATATATCTATGGTTTTATTTAATGAACAATTTTTCTACTTATTTATCAATAGAGTGGTACGAATATAAGCATATTCGTACACAAGAATACCTAATGTGTAATAGGCTCCAAAGATAAATTTTGGTTTAAATACATTTTTAGTCCCTATAAAATATGTTTTTTTTTCGTTCTAGGAAATTTTTTCTTGGTTTTAGTCCTCTGAAAATTACATGTATTGTTTTTAGTCTCTGCTAGTTGTTTTTCCATCCATTCAAATGAGTTTTTACAATTTGGGAAAAATCTGAGATGGCTGAACTCAATTTCACCGCTTGTAAAGTAGATCTAAGCGCGTGTGAGAGTATTTTCATATCTGGATTGGATGAAAAACCAACTAGCGAGGGCTAAAAACAAAACTTGTAACTTTAAAACAAGAAAAAAAAATTTCAAGAACGAAAAACAAAAACAACGTATTTTGCTGAGAGTAAAAATGTATTTAAACCATAAATTTTCTTAATCTTATTCTTTGACATGTATATATGTAAATAACTAATAAATAAATAAATGTATATATAAGTTAAATAATAGAAATTTTAACATGTTTGTATGTGAACCACTAACAAGGTCTAGTACAGCTAGTATCAATTGGACTCGTTAAAATCTAGTTCATAGTTTAATTCCTGAGCAGTGCGTATAAATAAAAATTTGTTGAAAAAAATCTATCTACTTAACGTGACCTCATATTCGTATCCACTTATATGACATCCCGAGTCTATCCCTAGAAAATGTGGCGAGTACATATTTATTTTTGTGTGCATTTCGGGAAGCAGCACTATACCCACTAACTACCATGGACCCACTAGCACAAGTTTCAAAAAAAAAAGACCTCCCAGCACTAGGGGCGTGGGGAGGGAAATGGTGATCTCAATTCTCAACCTTCCTTCAAAATAATTTCTCACAAACCCTCTTCTTCTGTGGCCCCTGTTTCCATATAGACCAAGTTCACCAAAAACAAGATCGTTCGTGATCGATCAAATCGAAATTAATGGAGGAATTATTCCCCTTCGGTTTGGTAGGAATAGCAAGATTTCAAATATTTTTTTTATCTATCATATTTAATAAACTTTTAAATATTTATATGATATCACTAGCAAATAAATACTTATTAATAAACTAGCAAATAAATGAGTGAATGGTAAATTTGATCCTTGAAAGGGTTAAGCGTTGGTCAGTTCGTCCCTACAATAAGGAAATAACTATAGTCTTTATTGCGTAAAATGTGATCAAATTAGATTATGTGATCACCACCGTATCCAAATTAATTTAACCGACATTTTACATAAACATATCCAAGGGTATTTCCTTCTTCTAAGGTGACACTTCCAACGATCAATTTCATCATTCACTCGTAAATAAATGCTTAATAAATGCATAGATTGATACAAACCATAAGCACGATTAGGATCGAAAGCTTCTGTATCCTCAATGTGAAGCGTGATAGGGAAATAAGTGCAAATGTGTTTGCTTATGTACCTGAAATATTCACAAAAGCGAAAATTCTCAGTTTTTGCGCTTTATAATGACACAATTAGTAGAAAAATTAAGGAATCGCCAAAAGTTAATTTAATTTAGCTGGACAATTTTCTGCCAAAATTGCTGTTCTCGTCCACAGGAACCACCACAAACACCAAGAGCAAACAGAGAACCCTGACAATAAATGCAAGCAAATTGCAACATCATGATGAACAAATTAGAAACTGGAAAAAAAAAGGGGAAATCGATCGAGATGCGAAAAAAATTGAATTACGAGAGTGCTTCAGAGAGAGGGAGGAAGAATGCGGAGAAGAGAATCAACGCAGTGTTGAATTGAATCGCTCCGAAATATAAAGCCAGCGCGATAACCGTCTTGAATCCGTTGCATGATTTGGTGAATTCTTCTTTTCCATGGAACACTTTCTCCATGTTTTTGCTGCACTGCACTGCAATGGAGGAGTGTGAAAAGTGAAAACTAGTGGTGTGGTGTTGAATCACTTCCTTACTTATATGCTCAATCGAGTCGAATTTATACATTGAGTATGATATTTTGATGCCGTATATTTTTGACCATTTTTTTTATATTTGTTTTGTTGTTAAAACCAGTGTTTTAAGGCTCGAACAGACTCGGCCGGTCCGACTGGTTGAACCGAGAATCGGTCCCTTGACCGAGCCGAGCCGGTTGTTATTACAGACCTGCTTCAGAATCGGCAGAACCGGTCGACTCGGCTGGTTCAGTGCTTAAACCGGTCGACTCGGCTGGTTCAGTGATTAAACCGGTCGACTCGACCGAGCCAAGTTGAACCGGCGAGTCTTTTTAATTTTCTGTACCCAGCGTCATTATGAAAAAAAAAGGGGCCAAAACGATTCAGAACTTCATCACTGCTTTGAACCCTAATTCGTTCGACGCCTTCGAGCCCCTTCCTTCCAAACCCTCCTCCACAAGCCGCTTTCGTTTTCGCTCAACCCTCGCCGTCGCCTCACCTTCGTTGCCAGCGCGCCGGCGACTGACCTCCGTCTGTGAGATTGACCGCGAGTTGACCTCCGTCGCCAGCCCCTCCCTTGCCCAACGAGCGTAACCTCCCCTTTTTCCTTTTCTCTTCAATTCATTGTTGCTGTTATGTCATCTTCCTGCTGTTATCTCATCTTCTGCAGTACCCTGTTTAATAGTTCAATGGTTTATATCATGGAAATGCTTTAGTAATTGTTCAAGGAAATGCTTTCGATGCCCCTGACTGTTACCATGAAACCCAAGAATTTGCCTCCCAAGATCCCAAAGGAACATTTGTCTGGGTTCAGGCGCATGTTGTAATGCCGTACTCGCCCGAAGGCCTCGCCCAAGTCGGCCAAGTGATCATCTGCCTTTGCGGACGTCACAATCATATCGTCCACATAAACCTGCATATTTCTTCCTACTTGCTCCTCAAACACCTTATCCATCAGCCGTTGATAGGTTTCCCCAGCATTCTTGAGCCCAAAAGGCATTGTTTTATAACAGTAATTGATTTTTGGGGTCATGAACGCTGTCTTTTCTTCATCTTGTGGGTGCATACATATTTGGTTATAGCCTGAAAAGGCGTCCATCAGGCTAAGAACTTCGTTTCCAGAAGCCCCATCAACCAACTTATCAATGTTAGGTAAAGGATACGCATCCTTTGGGCACGCCTTATTCAAGTCTGGGTAATCAGTACTCATGCGCCATTTTCCATTTGCTTTCCTGACTAGCACCACATTTGCCAACCATGTAGGGTATTTAACCTCCCTAATAAAGTTTGCCTCCTTCAGCTTTGCAGTCTCCACTTCAACCACCTTTGTTCGTTCTTCCCCCATTTTCCTTCTTGTTTGTGCGATTGGTTTAACTTCCTCCTTGATTGCCAACTTGTGACAAATCACACTCGGACTAATGCCCGAAACATCCTTAAGTGTCCAAGCAAATAAGTCCAGGTTGTCCTCCAGCAGGCGCGTCAGGCGGTCTTCCTGTGTAGGGGTCAATTGTGTTCCTACTTTCAACATTCATTGCCCTACCTTCACCGTTTTTGTTTCTTCAATGGGGCGGGGGCGGGAACCCGGTGTCTCCATTCTGGGATCAAGTGTGCTTCCCACACTAATCTCATAGCATCGGTGACCAACCTTGGCGTTCTGCTTCCCATAATCAGCAACACTTTCCCTGTAGCACTCTCGCGCTCTGATCTGATCAACTGCCACCGTTCCTATCCGCCCATTGGCCAACGGATACTTCACCTTTAAATGCTTGGTGGAAATAACTGCACAAATCTGATTTAGAGTGTCACGACCAATTAAAACATTATAAGATGACTTACACGCGAGCACAATGTATTTGACGGTGACCGCCCTAGCAAATCCGTCCGAGCCAAAAACTGTCTTTAACTCCACGCATCCCATGGGCACCACATGCTCGCCAGTGAACCCAATCAGCGATCCAGTGTGAGGTGACAATGCTTCCTCCTTGAGACCCATTTTCTCAAATGCATCGCCATATATAATGTCAGCTGAACTTCCTGTTAGAGAAAAATACCCTAAATTAATCTATTTTGATAAATAACAATTTCGTTAAAGAGTCACTAATTTTTCCTTGAAGAATTTTATATTCAGGGACTCCTATAAATGGAAAGGACGCTGCAATCATTATCAAAAAGCAAAGTAAAAGTCCGTCCGGCTATGAGAACTTCGTCCGCCTAAAGGGACTGTCCAGATCACTTCAAGTCAAACAGAGAGGTTGACTAAGAAGCAATAATTAAAGACTGACACGAAAAGAATCTGCTCAGTAGAGATCGTTTTTCTAAACCAAGATAAGCTGTCAAGCACCTCCTGTGGATCAGAGCATTAAATACGAAAGAGACAGATTTAAGCGCCATATACCTTGAAGATTCAAATTCTCCGACGTTCCCTTATTCAAGTTGCTTTTTACTGAATTTACGGTGAAATCCTCTGATTATCGTATCTCCTCAACGGTAAAATTCAAAACCTCGGGTCAGAAGCATTAATTGTTGTTCCTGGAGATCAGAAGCAAAAGCATTGCCAGACGAACTCACTCTCTACCAGTTAAAGAAATGTTCATCACTACGGCAAACCTTCTTTAGTAACAAATTGCATAAGTATCCGTTACTCACTATCCAGCAAATCTCCAATGGAACTATTTTGAAGATCTTCATCAGTTCATCCGGTTGTCATCCCACTGAAGATATAAATAGTGACCTCTGCATCACTTTAAACTTGGCGACTCATACAATATCTAAGCATTCGAACTCTTCAAGTCAATTCACAACTTAGATTAGATTTTGCCAAGAACACTCAGCAACATTAGAATTTTTATCCTTCTGAGTTTAGTCGCCAATCAGTGTGAACTCTCCATAGAGTAAAAACTCTCATTCTTCTCACACTATCCCTTCAGAGAACCAAACCTAACAATCGTCTCTGAACCCAGAACCTCATATTTTCTACCCACTCTTTGTGAAGAGATCCTTGTAGAAAGCCTATCTTCTTGTAAAAGAATTGGGAGAAGTCCTGTCGAATACTTGAGAGATAAAGGAGAAGTCCTGAGAAAACTTGTAAAGGAGAAGTCCTTAGAACACTGGGAGAAGTCCCGGAGAACACTTGTACTATTCATTCGAAGTAGTGGAAAATCTTGGTACAGCCAAGGACTGGACGTAGCCCTATCGATTTTGGGGTGAACCAGGATAAATATCTTGTGTGCTTTACTGTTTACGTTTTAAGTACATTTCCGCTGCACGATTATTTAAACGTTTTCAAACTTATAAATAATATTCTGCGAAAAATATTTAAAAGTCACACACACAATTCAAACCCCCCTTTCTTGTGTGTTTTTATTACTCTCAATTGGTATCAGAGCTTAACCGCTCTGAGAATTACTAACATCTTAACAGGTGTAGAGTGAAAATATCCATGGACGGAATTGCCTACCCAACCGGAACCGCAACAAACAAGCCACCATTCTTCGATGGCTCAAACTATCCCTACTGGAAGAAGCATATGCAGCTATTCATTGAATCAACTGATTGGAAACTATGGGACGTGATATCTAAGGGAAATTACTTTCCTAAAGATAGTGAAAACAAGGCTATCCTAGCTGACAAATGGACAGACGAACACAAGACCGAAAACCAGAGGAATGCCAAGGCAAGGCTATTTCTTATATGTGCTCTCAGCAAAAGTGAGCATGACAAAGTTGACAGCCTGAGTACTGCAAAGGAGGTATGGGACACGCTAGCCATTGCTCATGAAGGAACAACTGCCGTTCAAACCACCAAGATGAGCTGCTCGCCTCTCAATACGAAAACTTCATGATGGATGATAATGAGTCCATTGATTCCATGTTTTCACGACTTCAGACCATTCACAATGGTATCAGGAATCTGGGCAAAACATTCTCCCACAAGGAGCAAGTGGTCAAGATTCTCAGAAGTCTTCCCACCAACTGGAGAAATTTCGTCACCTCCCAAAGATCCGGAAAAGATATGGACACGTATCAAGTAGAAGATTTACTGGGAGAAATGAAGATCCACGAGCAGGATCTTGCAAATGATGCTGTGATTATAAAAAGAAAAGCAGCAGCTGCAAAAGCTATAGCCTTTAAAGCCAACAAATCAAAGGCTTTGAAAGCTAATGAATCCTCAGATGAGGAAACAGCTCAGTCTGATCGATCAGATGATGAACAAGCCTTGTTCAACAGACGATTTAGAAAAATGGTGGGAAACAGGAAGCAATTCAAAGGGAGACCATCTTCCTCATCAAGAGAAGAAGAAAGAACTCCAAGCAAAGGAGGGATCGTCTGCTATGAATGCAAGAAACCTGGTCACGTCAAAGCAGATTGTCCTCGTCTAGGGAATAAGTCTTCGCAGAAAACTTTCTATAAAAAGAAGGCATTTTCCAGCCAGAACGATGAATCAGAAGATGACTCAGATCAAGAAGAAGAAGCCAAGGGAGCTAATGAAGAAGCTTCATACTGCGCATTCATGGCATCCATAGACACTTCAGATACTGAAGCTGACAGAGAAGCAGAGGCATTAATGATTTCTGTCGATCAATCCAATGACGAAGGAGATGATCAGGAAGAGGTATGTTCTGAAATCTCAGCTAATGACTATAATGAACTACTAGAATATGCTCATGCATTAGCTATTAAGTACAACTCTCTCAAAAAGAAGAATGATAAAACATTGAAAGAACTGCATGCATCTAAGGAAGTATCTATGATGCTCACTAAGAAAAATCAAGAGCTTTTAGAACAAGACGCAAACAAAGAAATTAGGTTTTTAAAGCAAAGAGTCAGTTACTTAATTAAAGACTTATCCATGTTTACTCAAGGCCATGATAATCTGATCAAATTAAGTGGAAACAATAGACTAGCTTATGATCGAAGAGGGTTAGGATATGAAGAAGAAGAAGACTGGGATATAGTTTCCATTAAACATAACTTGTCTACTGTTCCATATAGATATCAGCCCGAAAATAAAAATATGACATCAGCATCTATCAAAATTCAACCTGAAACTTTCACAGTCAAGGGTAAGGAGAAACAAACTCCTCAAAAAATAGTGTATGGGAGGAAAAGTCCACCCAAGGTGACTACTAACAAAAAAGGACCCAAGAAAGTTTGGGTACCTAAATCAATGATTATTCCTCTTGCAGATGTGCTTAACAGTTCGAAACCAAAGAGAACAATGGTACCTGGACAGTGGATGCTCACGGCACATGACGGGAAAAAGGTCTTTATTCCCAAAAATCCATGAAAAGAAGACAGGCGGGACAGTGACCTTTGGAGGTAATCAAAAAGGTTTCATTGTCGGAGAAGGTAATGTTGGTAAGGACCCTCTTCCAGTAATCCGGAAGGTTCTTCTAGTTGAAGGATTAAAACATAACCTACTTAGCATAAGTCAATTGTGTGATAGTGGGCTCACTGTTTCCTTCACCAAATTGAAGTGTAGTGTCACTAATGAAAATGACAAGATTATCTTTGAAGCTCAGAGACAAGGAGATCTATATAAGACCTCCCTGGAAAACCTTGCAAGTCAAAAGGTAACATGTCTAGTATCAGCAGAGGATGATAAATGGATCTGGAACAGGAAGCTAGGGCATGCATCCCTAAAGACCATTGCTAAAATAATCAAACATGATTTAGTACGTGGTTTGCCAAATCTATCTTTCAAATCTGATGATACATGCTCAGCATGTCTCCAAGGAAAGCAAGTAAAAAGTTCTTTCCATGCAAAGAACGTTGTTAGTACAAAGAGACCTCTGGAGATGTTGCACATGGACTTGTTTGGACCCACTAGAACGGCTAGTTGTTCTGGAAAAGGATTTTGTCTTGTCATTGTCGATGACTACACCAGATTCACATGGGTGCAATTCCTTGAAACAAAAGATGAAGCTTTCAAGTCCTTTCTAGTCATCGCAAAAAGAATTCAAAATGAAAAAGGATACTGCGTCACCAACATCCGAAGTGACAGAGGAGGAGAATTCATAAATGAAGAATTCAATCATTACTGTGAAGAAAATGGTATATTCCATCAAGTGTCAGCTCCGAGAACCCCTCAACAAAATGGAGTAACAGAAAGGAAAAACAGGTCACTTCAAGAAATGGCAAGAACTATGCTTAATGAGACTTCTCTGCCCAAGTATTTCTGGGCTGAAGCCATCCATACAGCATGTTATATTCAAAATAGAATATTCATGCGTCCAATTCTGAAGAAGACTGCTTACGAGCTATGGAAGGGAAGGAAGCCAAGCATCTCATATTTTCATCCATTCGGAAGCTCATGCTTTCTACTCAACACAAAGGATGATCTCGGCAAATTTGATGCAAAATCAGATAAGGGAATATTCTTAGGATATTCACCTAATTCTAAGGCGTTTCGAGTATACAACTCCAGAACTATGGCAGTTGAAGAATCCATCAATGTTAGATTTGAAGATAAGAACATAAGTATAAATACAATATCTTCAGAAGATGATGATCTGGAAATATATGAAGCTCCTTCATCAAATCCAGCTCAGCCATCATCGTCCAGCAAAGAGTCAGACTCAACTATTCCTCTCTCAGCTCAACCAGACGAAGTTGATGAAACTACGTCTGACAATATATCATCAAGTCAAGTTATGACCTCCAGTGGCATATCACTACCTCGAGACTGGAGATTCAAACCAGATCATCCTCCAACGCAAATCATTGGAGATGTTCACGAAAAGGTAAGAACTCGATCTACTTTTAATGATTATGCTAATTGTGCGTTTCTTTCTGAGATAGAGCCAAAGAACAAAGAACATAGGAGAAGAACTTCAGGATGAAGGATGGATCCTTGCCATGCAAGAAGAACTGAATCAATTTGAACGAAGTAAAGTCTGGGATCTGGTGCCGAAACCAGAAGACAAGTCTATCATAGGCACTCGATGGGTCTTCAGGAATAAGATGGATGAAAATGGAAAGGTCACAAGAAACAAAGCTCGTCTGGTGGCCCAAGGGTATAATCAACAAGAAGGAATTGATTATACAGAGACATTTGCACCAGTAGCAAGAATCAAAGCCATACGTATTCTTCTAGCATTTTCCTGTCAGCACTCCATAAAGCTATTTCAAATGGATGTAAAAAGTGCTTTCCTGAATGGAGTCATTGAGGAAGAAGTCTATGTAAAGCAACCTCCAGGATTTGAAGATCAGAATCTGCCAGATCATGTCTTCAAGCTAAGAAAAGCTCTATATGGATTAAAGCAAGCACCACGTGCATGGTACGATCGCTTGAGCTCATTTCTAATGAAGAATGGATTTTCTCGAGGAAGCATCGGAAATACTCTCTTTAGAAGAAAGAGGTCCAAGGACTTCATTCTAGTACAGCTATATGTCGATGATATAATATTTGGGGCCACAAATGAAGCTCTTTGTCAAGAATTCTCCAAGCTAATGCAAAGTGAATTTGAGATGAGTATGATGGGAGAATTAAAGTTCTTCCTAGGACTACAGATCAGGCAGGAAGGAACTCGAACTTACATTCATCAAACCAAATATATCAATGACCTACTAAAGAAGTACTGCATGGAGAAAGCCAAAGCCATGGGAACTCCAATGCATCCTGGAACTGTACTTGATAAAGGTGATGAATCAACTCCGGTTGACTCAACCAAATACAGAGGGATGATAGGATCGCTATTATATCTCACATCAAGCAGACCAGACATCATGTACAGTGTCTGTGTATGTGCAAGATTTCAGGTAAGTCCTCAAGAATCTCATCTTAGTGCCGTAAAACGAATTTTTCGATATCTTATTGGCACAACTAATCTTGGTCTGGTCTATGAGAAAGGTGATGATTTCAGGTTAAGAGGATTCTATGATGCCGACTATGCTGGAGATAGAATAGAAAGAAAAAGCACAAGTGGAGGATGTCACTTCTTAGGGCATTGTCTAATCTCTTGGGCAAGCAAAAGACAGAGCACAATCTCCCTTTCAACGGCTGAAGCTGAATACGTCGCTGCAGGTTCATGCTGCACCCAACTTCTTTGGGTGAAGCACCAATTAGAAGATTATAATATTTTTGAACATAACATCCCATTATTGTGTGATAATACAAGTGCAATTAATATAACAAAGAATCCTGTGTTACATTCACGAACCAAACATATTGAAATCAAACATCATTTTATTCGTGATCATGTAGCAAAAGGAAATATTGACATCTCATACATACCATCTGATGATCAACTGGCTGATATTTTCAAAAAACCCCTAATTGAAAACAAGTTTGCATGCCTTAGAGAAAGAATAGGAATGTTTCCTGCATTATAAACATTTTCTTATCATATTCGTCTGGTTACTTTCATAATATTTATTTCGTAATATACATTTAATGCTGAAACAGTTGTGTCTTTTCATATGCCTCACTTGCTCTGCACGCACACACAAAGGTTGGCATTTATTATCTCTCTTCATTTAATGCAAGCTAATGAACTGTATTACTCATCATGAGAATGATAAAATCGAGACACTATGCCCACTATTTCACATAAAACTGATGGTTAGTGAAAATATATCCCCCTTCAACTGCCTCAATACATCCATTCAACTTACTCCGTGCATTTGTAGCTGTCGTTCTGTCTTCCCTCTCTACAGTCCTCATGGCTACCAACAAACGAAGAAACGGAAAAGCTTCACGAGCTCTAACCATGGAAGAAACTCAAATATACTAGAATCAGATCAATCTTACGACTCGAAATCGAGAGCTTCAAAGCTATGAAATTGGTCTTGTCAAGGTTGAACACCTAGGGGACAGAGAACTTGTCACCCGTCGGTATTTTGATCTGGAGCTATTTGCACATGCAAAGGTGGCTGGACTTGACCTCCTGCTCTCTCAAACTTGGGGGAATATGTTCAGTATATCCACATCCTCAGTCCTCAAGCCTCTCGTCCAAGATTTCTACGACTGTGCTGTCGAGATGAACCCTAACCACATCCGAACGCGATGCTTGGGTCAAGTAGTTGATATACTTACAACTGACATATCTCGACTTCTCAACCTTCCTCTCCATGGAACGTGCTACTCCTCATCTTGGGAAAGCACTGAGAGCTCTCCTTTCACTATCTGGAAGGAAATCCCTAAAAACTCCACCTCTAGGCGAGTGACAAACCTAGCTGAAGAATGCATTCTTCCCCATGCTGTTCTTAGTAAGGTCATTCTGCCAAAAGAGGGTTCTCGAGACTTAGTCAATAAGTTCTCTCAATGGGCCTTTTTTCAACTTCAACATCGCAAGAATGTCAACTGGCCTAATCTTGTGTTTCAATACATCCTCCATACTCTGGAAAAACCTAGCTCCAACCTTCCCTATGGAGCCCTTATCTCTGCTCTCATGCGTCACAAGCAGTTAATCAATCCTTCTATTGAGTCAATGAACTATACCTCATCTGACTACATCTTTGCCACTCCGATTAAGTTCAGTGATGTTCGTCGAATGAATCTGACGGTTGATATATCTGAAGTACCCACTGAACTCCTCAGTAAATGGACTAGGAGGGTTCAAAAACGAAAGCTCTCTTCATCAACTCCGTCTGCTGCCAGTCTTAAACGATGTTGTTCAGACGATCTTTCCTCACAGTTTTCAAGTGCTCCAACAATCCCACATGCATCAACATCATCTAAGCCACTTCCAGAAATTGTGCACTCCACTGCTGACCTCATCTCCATCCCTCATGCTCAATATTTGAAGTTCTTGCCTCAAATGTTTCACACTTATATATCTGATGTTCTTGATGTTGAAGATGATGGTAATTGTGGTTTTCGTTGTCTCGCTCAATGGATGGGCTACCCCCAGAGCTACTGGACAGAGGTTCGCGGATTGCTCATTCAAGAACTTCTATCTCACCGAGTGCTTCATTCCCAAACGCTCTCCTCTGATAAAGATGTCGATCGACTATGTGAGGCTCTCACATTCTGTGGAAATGAACCTGCACCCATGGCCAAGTGGTTTACAATTCCTGACATGGGTTTGCTTGCTGCCACTGCTTTACGTATGGTTCTAGTAACCTTATCTCCTACTCATTGTTGCACATACCTACCCCTGTTTGGCCCCGTTCATGATCCACCCACCATTGCTGTACTAGGTAACATTGAGAATCGTCACTGGGTTCGAGTCAAGCTTTCACATAACTCACCCCTGCCTACTGTTTCACCTCAATGGAAGCATTACTGCTCCCCTGATGCCCTCGGATGGGAACTGCTTCTTCAATCCAAGATTCTTCACTTCCAAAATCTTCTCCAACTTGAAGCTGAGGAATTTCTTGATTCTTTATTTGTTGTCCCCAACTATGACAATCCTATCCACATTGTTGACGATTCTGAACCTGACTCTCACACTGACATCTCTTGCTTAAATCTTGATTTCAGTCGTCTCAATTTAACTAATGATGAAAGCGATCCTCGTCTGCCTCTTAGTCAAAGTCAACCGACGCTTTCACTGTTACCCCAGGTAGATGCTCACTTTAATGCAACTATTAATACATCCTACCTGTCGTCACCGGAATGTCTCCTTAAAAGCATGGATCTGGATCTCACCCTTGCACCTCCGGGTTTCTTCCCTACTGATTCAGGCATGTCTTCTCCTCCGATCTATACCATGCCCGGTAACCCTTCTAAACCCCGTTCTGCCTTGGGCAAGCGCAAGCGTTCAACTAATGCACCTAATGCTCACCTCCTATCGGATCTCTGTGTTCAAGCATTTGGGTTCCCCTTTTGCTTTAAGGCTGGTTTGTGGCTTCCTCGCGGATGTCCCCATTCTCTCCTTACCCACTCCATGCCATCTCAGCGTCAATTCTTCCATTATAACTGGGAAGTTCTCGTTCGCAAGGATATTCACACTGCCTCAATTCCTCTTCATCTGGCAGGCTGTGTTGAAACCATGGTTCTCAAGTTCAGCACATGGTCTCTGATTCTTCTTCCTCAGATTTCTCCCATGTTGCAAACTCTGCGCCCCACTTGGCTGCATCTGCATCCTGCGCCGCTCATTCCCACTGTGGCATCCTTTACGCCTATCCTGCCAACTAGCTTCTTCTCTTCGTCAGGCGATCAATGCTCCCACTCCGACTCTGAAGGTGATCGCTCTATGGTCCACCTTCTCTCTCAGGAAGTTAAGGCATTCACTACTCGCTTATCGCTGGCCCAGGATCGTCGAGAACAAGCTGTGAATGATCGTCTTGAGTCCATGGATGCTAGGCTCTCTGCCCAGATTAATGCTAATTTCGCTGAAATGCATGCCTATATGGCCTCATTTTTAGGATTGTCTAAACCTTCCTCATGAATAAATGCTTCTCATATTATTTATGTTCCATTTTTTTTTTCTTTTCTTTTTGATAATGTCAAAGGGGGGGAAAGTATATATAAATGAAACAGTGCATAAGCTTAGGGGGAGCCAACTTTACTAATGAAATGAATGACGTAATAAAAGAAAGGCACATACTAAGGGGGAGAAATCATACAGATTCTACGTGCATTTTTCTTTGAAATTGTCATTATAAAAAAGGGGGAGATTGTTAGAGAAAAATACCCTAAATTAATCTATTTTGATAAATAACAATTTTGTTAAAGAGTCACTAATTTTTCCATGAAGAATTTTATATTCAGGGACTCCTATAAATGGAAAGGACGCTGCAATCATTATCAAAAAGCAAAGTAAAAGTCCGTCCGGCTATGAGAACTTCGTCCGCCTAAAGGGACTGTCCGGATCACTTCAAGTCAAACAGAGAGGTTGACTAAGAAGCAATAATTAAAGACTGACACGAAAAGAATCTGCTCAGTAGAGATCGTTTGTCTAAACCAAGATAAGCTGTCAAGCACCTCCTGTGGATCAAAGCATTAAATACGAAAGAGACAGATTTAAGCGCCATATACCTTGAAGATTCAAATTCTCCGACATTCCCTTATTCAAGTTGCTTTTTACAGAATTTACGGTGAAATCCTCTGATTATCGTATCTCCTCAACGGTAAAATTCAAAACCTCGGGTCAGAAGCATTAATTGTTGTTCCTGGAGATCAGAAGCAAAAGCATTGCAAGACGAACTCACTCTCTACCAGTTAAAGAAATGTTCATCACTACGGAAAACCTTCTTTAGTAACAAATTGCAGAAGTATCCGTTACTCACAATCCAGCAAATCTCCAACGGAACTATTTTGAAGATCTTCATCAGTTCATCCGGTTGTCATCCTACTGAAGATATAAATAGTGACCTCTGCATCACTTTAAACTTGGGGACTCATACAATATCTAAGCATTCGAACTCTTCAAGTCAATTCACAACTTAGATTAGATTTTGCCAAGAACACTCAGCAACATTAGAATTTTTATCCTTCTGAGTTTAGTAGCCAATCAGTGTGAACTCTCCATAGAGTAAAAACTCTCATTCTTCTCACACTATCCCTTCAGAGAACCAAACCTAACAATTGTCTCTGAACCCAGAACCTCATATTTTCTACCCACTCTTTGTGAAGAGATCCTTGTAGAAAGCCTATCTTCTTGTAAAAGAATTGGGAGAAGTCCTGTCGAATACTTGAGAGATAAAGGAGAAGTCCTGAGAAAACTTGTAAAGGAGAAGTCCTTAGAACACTGGGAGAAGTCCCGGAGAACACTTGTACTATTCAGTCGAAATAGTGGAAAATCTTGGTATAGCCAAGGACTGGACGTAGCCCTATCGATTTTGGGGTGAACCAGGATAAATATCTTGTGTGCTTTACTGTTTACGTTTTAAGTACATTTCCGCTGCACGATTATTTAAACGTTTTCAAACTTATAAATAATATTCTGCGAAAAATATTTAAAAGTCACACACACAATTCAAACCTCCCTTTCTTGTGTGTTTTTATTACTCTCACTTCCTTGGTCCAGAAGCACCCGCCGCACATCATAATTGTTAATTCTCAGTTGTACCACAACGGGGTCGCCCTTGTGTGGTAGTACCCCTTTGAAATCCTCACTGGTAAATACAATATTGGGATGTTTGAACCCAAATTCTTCTTCCTGAACGGAGTTCACCGTCGCATGTGCCTGACGTACATATCTCTTATGACTTGCACTTGAATCATCATTGAAGCCTCCGGAAATGCAATTGACGGTTCCCGCTGGATCTCCTATTGGCGCCTCGCCATCCGCATCGTCGTAATCGTCATTTTGGGGAGCGTGTCCCGATCGCCCCACACCTTGTACGGGGACTGTCTTGACATACTGGCCGAGGTGGCCCGCCTTTACCAATCGCTCAACTTCCCGTTGCAGGGTAACACAATCGTCCGTATCATGGCCCAAAACACCATGATACTCACACCATCTCCGGGTGTCTACAATCGTTGGGGGGCGTTTAGGGGGATACGGGCGAGCTATCAGATTAGTCTCTCTGTTGTCCGTCAATATTTGAGAGAGGCCAACCGACAGCGGCACCTTTGCCCGGTGTGCCACTGGCGAGTAACGAGGTGCCGAAGGCACTGGCTGCTGCGCCTGTCGTTGGGGTGGTAGCCGCCGTACAATTTCTGGGTGGGTTACGTTGTTTCGACGCTCCTGATTAGCAAAGGCGGCTGTCTGATACGGGTTACTACGGTTTCCCCTTGGGAGATCCCGAGGCTGTTCCCGATGAGCGAACACATCTACCTGCTTTCCTCGCCCCTCATGCCTTCTTGAAGGCGCATCCAGTATATCCCGCACTCTCTTCTGTTTGTCATCCTCTTCCTCCAATATGAAGTCATGCACTCGAGCCCTGAGATCCGCCATGTCTCGTGGCGGGCGCCTGCTCAGTTTATTATTCAAAGTACCCGCCCTCAAGCCTTGCTTAAAGGCGTTCACACAGGTCTCCGGAGGCGGATCCTCAATGCGCACCAACGTGGCATTAAACCTCACCATGTATTGCTTCAGGGTTTCTGACGCGCCCTGACGAATGTTGAATAAGGCACCTGTCATTACCCTCTGGCTCCTACTTGCTGCAAAGTGTGATAAAAACTTACATGAGAACTCTGTGAAGCTATTTTTGGAATGCGATGGCAATTTTGAAAACCAAGCTAATGTTGTTCCCTTCAACGTCGAAGGAAACAATCTGCATCGGACCGCATCGGACGCCTGACTAATCACCATTTTAGTCATAAACAATTGCAAATGGTTGAAAGTCCACCACATCGGACCGCATCGGACGCCAGAGTATGTATCCAATACGAGTTGTTTCACGATGTCCAGTATGGGGACCGCCTGAATGGCGGGCGAAAACGATTGAAAGTCCACCACACTCTCAGCTTCCCTGAGACTCTCCATGCCAGGGTCCTTCTGCTGACGAAAATACTCCAGCTGAGCTTGCAGGTGTTGATTTTGCTGCTGCACAAAATCCAGGGCACCACATACCCTATTCCATTCAGCCACCGAGATGGCAAAAGGAACCTGGTTAGGCGCACCGCCGCCCGGCGCGTCTGCCTGAGGCGATCCGAGGTTAGGGGTGGGGCTCCGCGGTGGTGGGGGAGGCGGCACAGGTTGACCGCCCGCCGTTCGACCTCCCCGACCGCGGCCTCGCCCTCGACGACCAGTGCCTGACATAGCTACCTCTAGAGTTCGCAAGGTTTAGTTTACCGATCCCCACAGACGGCGCCAAAAATGTTTTGGGAATAGAACAGTATAGGAGAGAAGTATACAAATATTATTGATTAGTGAAAATGTCAACCTCTTTACATGAGCCTCCCTTGGCTATTTATAGGGAAGAGTGCCATTAATGATAATTAATTAACACCAAGCCTATGGGCCGCTAAAGTTTGGCCCAACATATTACAAAGTCCAACCCCCCATAAGTATTACAAGTTTACCCCCATAACATAAGCTAAAGCCGCCCCTGGTCTTAAACGGGAGCCCCCTCCGCACTGTGAGGGGAAACCGGATCGCCCAAAATATCACACCATTTTTAAGTGGTAATTTTTTTTAATTTTTTTTAATTTTTTTTAGTTTTTTCACATATTTATATGATTTATCTCATGGAACATAGATTTTCACCTACCTAGGAAACGCACACATCAGGTGCACATAAAAGGTGATACTTTTAAATCTTTCTCATCCTTCTGCAAAAGAGTTCATAATGAAAAATGTTATTGCATAGCCTCTATAAGAAGTGATGGAGGGGGAGAGTTTATGAATGATGAGTTTGAAAGATTTTTTGATGAACATGCATCTCGTCATGTCTCTACTCCCAAAACCCCTCTGCAAAATGGAGTGACTGAGAAAAAGAATAGATCTCTACAGTAAAAGCCAAGAACAATGCTGAGTGAAACCTTGATTCCAAAGTACTTTTGGGCAAAAGACACAATTAATTCGTTTCATATTCAAAATAGAATTCTAATAAGACCTATATTAAATAAGTCACCCGATGTAGTATGGAAGGGAAGAAAATCAAACATATCCTACTTTCATCCTTTCGGCTGTCCATGCTGTTAGATTCAAATGATTTAATGAATTATTATATTTTGATAGATAACAATTTCGCTTAAGGTTTAATATTGTTAGAGATACAATTCCTAACTCCTTGAATATTTTCATACTCAGGAACATCTATCAAAATGAAGAACAACTGCATACATTCCTGCAAGGAATTATTAAAAGAAAGAAGTTCGAAGAAAAACAAACAAATGGAGATTGTCCGACAGCTCAAAAGAAAGCACATAAGTGGAGATCGTCCGACAACTCACCAAAGAAAGAATTTATCTACTGCAACAGTCATACACTAAAATACACTTGACAAATTGAGACCGTCCGGTGCTTAAACATGCCTTGACAAATTGAAGCACACTTGGGAAAGTTGAGGAAGTCTGGTCTCAAACCTAAAGGAGCATATCCAGCTTAGGAGCACTCCCGACTTTTAAACAGAATGTGTGTGTGATTAAGTTATTAGGCTTTTCAACTAAGGTATTAGGCTTAGCAACTGAGATTGAATGTTT
Organism: Acmispon strigosus; assembly: GCA_030819835.1. Taxonomy (NCBI): domain Eukaryota; kingdom Viridiplantae; phylum Streptophyta; class Magnoliopsida; order Fabales; family Fabaceae; genus Acmispon; species Acmispon strigosus. The sequence goes on along the minus strand of JAUAMA010000002.1, from coordinate 75,836,503 downwards.
TTCTTGATTAAGGTATTAACAAGTAAAGGTAAAGGCTACATCACTGTAGAAAGGTTTCTAGGTTTCATATAAGAATTTGATTGTGAGAGGCAATATCAAAATATTTAAAACTTGACCTAGAGTACTATTTCCTTAATGTTTTTACAACATATCTGCTATTGCTTATGTAAATTTCTTTTGAAACTGATGACTGGATTTTGTATGATAATTTTAGGGTCTTTTTAGTCTTTTTATTTTGTTATTTTTGAGTCTCATATAGGATTTTTGTTGTTTTTATGTAGATTTTCTATTTATTTTGCATTTGGCATATAGATTAGTTTTTATTTGTTTTTTAAACTTTATTTTATATTTTTTAGGAATTTTTATAGGTATTTTTGTATTATTAGGAAAGCTGGTAGAAATTATCATTTTTGTTCAGGGGCCTATTTGTAAAGTTCAAGAAATGAAGGACCAAAGTTTAAAGGTACAAGAGTTGGGGGCTGAAAATTGAAGTTGCAAGAAGTAGAAGGGCCAGAATTGAAGTGCTAACCATGAGAGGACCAAAAGTGGAAAAGAAGAATATGAAGAATCACTCTCTAATTAGCACATGGAAAAAATGTTCAAGGAATTGATGTTAGTGGAGGAAAGGTTTCAGAATTAAACAAGGCTGAGTAGTGGCATTTTATGGCCATCAAAACCCACTACCATGAATGAAGAAGGAAGAAAAAGTTTGAAGATGAAGAAGCAGTGTCCCAGCGCTCCAGCGCTGGGGTTCTGACTGGCTGATGAGTCAGATGTTGACCCAGCGCCCAAGCGTTGGAAAGCCAGCGCTCAAGTGCTGGGCCTCGGATAGAAAGTGGATTTTTAATGCTTCCCAGCGCCCAAGCGCTGGGAAAGCCAGCGCTCAAGCGCTGGAGCCCAGAATTTTGCTATAAATAGGGAGGCAATTTGCACTTGTAAAACACACCTTTCTTAGAACACAACAAGTGTTCCTCTTTCTCCCTCAAGAACATTGTTCCTAGGAATTGTGGGAAGCCATATTTGAGCTCCTAGTCCAGGGTAATTCAATGCTTCTTTTAGCCATGCTTGGCTAATTCTCTTTAAGTATTTTGGGTTGTGTTAGCTTATTAGTTTATGTTTTAGTTTTCTTTTATCTGTTTCTGAATAATATTCAAAGTTCATGTTTTATCTCCTTGTTCTTCATTCATCTTGTGTACAAAAGATTTCTTGCTTATTACTTATACGAATGGAAATTGGTAAGTAGTAAGGGACCTAGGACTTAAAAAAGGTTATAAGTATACTTCGCTAAGGAATTAGGAAGGACGTAACTTTATGTTGGCCTGAATTTCTTCTTCATCTTCTTCTCTAGTTAACTAAGTTGCAAGGAATTGAATTTAGTAATTAGAAAGAAAGTTCTACAATGTGTAAGGAATTAACTTGTAGATATACTAGGCTATAGCATCATGAATCTTTGTTTGGAATTCAGAAATAAAATAGAAGTTTGCTAGCATAAATTATAAGTTATACAATGCAACCCAAATGCTTATTTTTATCATCATCTCTTCTTTTATATTTTATGCTTTTTATGTTTTTATTCCAGAAACCAAAATACAAAACATATCTTTTTATTTTTCTGCTTAAGCTCTAAACAAATTAGTAATTAGACACCTATCCCTGTGGGATCGACAATCTTTTATATTACGCGATAATCAATCGTACACTTGCGATTTGGGTATCAGTAACAAAAAAAATTCAAGTCATATATCTTTTTCTTTTCAATCCGAATAGTGAAATTTTAAGTGATTCAATTAACCAACTATCCTTGTGGTTTGATATCTTTGTATTACTTCAGGTAATTTATGCACTTATGGAATTGCTATCAATCATTGTCGGTGTAGATAATCATATGAATTTATTTTAATTTTTCATAATATTTTCATTTTTAGGCTTTAATGATATATGATCATTTTGAAATCAAAATCACAGCAACAAAAGTGAGCCAAATCATAACAAATCTCTACTTTTATTTAGAAAACTAATGGTAATAATAACTAAAACCTTTGATACTATTTTAATATTATTTAAACTTATGATATACCTATAATCATATAATCCCTTTATTTTAAATTTTTAATTAGCAATGTTTTTATATCCTTGCTCATCTAAAAAAAATCCTTTGTTGATAGATTAATAGAGAAGTGCAGTGTAATCTCATCCACGATTACTGTTTAAACATCCACTTATGCTGATATATATATATATATATATATATATATGGTCACTCGTTGAGATAATAAATAAGAAGGCGCATAAATAATATAAAGATTGTAGTACGGAGCGTAATTCCACTATATCACTAACACCATCTAGTATTTGCAAGGGCATAAAAACTATGTAAACTAAACTCACATAAAAAAACATAAAAATTTAAATTAAATGGAATATATGATTATCCAAGATGACATTATGTTCATCACTGTTTAGCTCAAGGCATGAAGACACAGAAAAGAAGACGCATAAATTAAAAATAACATGACAACGAAATGAAAGATGACATTAAACTTTAATTCTGAAACTCACTTCGACGAGTTAGACCTGCAACCAACAACAACATCATAAATGGACATGTTGGAAATGACCTACGCATTGTTTTTGCTGACCACTGTACCATTGGAACCACTTGAACATTGCTCTTCACCTTCCTCAATGATCACATTTCCATTTATGCAGGGAACCTTGTGGTATTCAAAGTTAGTGAACATTGTGGCCATGACCACTACACGACTCGCAGCCATGACCTTCCCTGCAACAATCCCATCATAGACCACACCCAGACTCCTAGATAAGGAAATCATGAAGGTCTTCTTATAGGGAGTGCCATTAGCGATGGAAGAGTAATATGGGAAATTGAAATCCGTGTAGGTTCCCTTGAGAGAAATAATTCTGTAGATTCCACGGTATGTTAAATCAGGGCCATTATCAGGGCCGTTGGGTGTGATAGGATGACGAATAAGAACGTTTGACACAAGACCAGAAGCGTTAAGGACAGTGAGGTTAACTTGACGCTGGCGTGCAAAGTTTATGAGTGATGCAATGACATCATTTCCATGAGGGATTTCAATTTCAACAGACTTGAGGATGTTGTCATACTCTTTGTTGTCGATGATCGGTGATTTTTTCTTGTTCTTAGAGCCAGGGGGCCTTCCCCTTGGTCTCTTAGAGAGTGGTGGAGTGTTTAGTTCCTCATTCGGGATGATAGGGTACTCAGAGGTGAGTGGTGGTTGTGGTTGGGAGGCTGGTGTAGGGATTTGTGAGGTGTTTGTGGTGGTGTGTTTTGGTAGGCCAATCATCATGTACTCTTCTCCTCTTTTGGTTGAACCTGCTATGACGGAGGATCCACCAAGAAGGGTAATGAAGCTTCTAGTGTTGTGCTCTGAGGAGCCACTCTTGGAGGTTGGGGAGATAATGGGTATCTGTCTATTGTCAACCATTGTTGTCTTGGAGAAAGAGAGAGATATACTTGTGTAGTGTGCTTATTTTATTCATCAAATTTTAAAAGAGTTTCATATCTACTATGCATGTTGAACATTAATTATTATTATTATTATTATTATTATTATTATTATTATTATTATATAATATAATTAGTTTAATATTATTGTTATAAAGTGAAAAAGTTTAATTACTACAAGAAATAATTTAAATGAGTTTTATATGGAAGTCGAGCATTAATTATTATTAAGAAAGGAAAAAACCTAACGAGTAATTATATTGACATCAGATTTATGTGGACATCCAATTATATTACTAGTCCATTTAGACCAGAAAATTTATATGAACATCCAATTTTATATCATCAAATTATCACATCATAATTGAATTAAATATATAAAATATATAATATAAATATAATTAGACATTAACGTATGCTTTATTAATACACGGTCAATATATTGTTATTTAATAAAAAGATAAATTGTAGTTATTACTTGACCAAAATAGTGTTAATATAGTTATTGAATTCAAAAACAATTTTAAGTTTCTAAAATAATAGTTAATTGTCCAAAAAGTTGTTATTTTATCCTCTTTCACTTTTATACATATTTTTAGAACTTTAACTCATTACCCTTATAATTCCATTGAAAATTATTTACTTCAATAATAACTATTTTCTTATTTTAACATATAACAAATAATTTTTAGTTTCAAGAAGATTAATTAATTGTCCAAAAAGTTATTAAATTTCTTCTCTATTACTTCTATGTATTTATTATTGTTTTACATCTTTCACCCACAATCCCCATAATTTCATCGAATTTCATATTTTCTTTATTATTTCTTTAGAGATTTTATTTTATTTATAAAATGAGGTATATTATAATAAATAGATAAATTAATATTGAATTTTAAAATTAATAATTCCATAAAGTTTTTATTTTTCACATTAAGCAATTAAAGAATGTTAAAATATTATATTCATTCTCACAATATTTTCCAAATAATGTGAAAATAATTTTTATTTTATGCATTTACATTTCTTGAGGACTTTCTAGTAACTATTCAGCTTTGTTTAAATAACGTAGAAATCTTTGAACACAAGATAAATATGATTAGTATAAAAAATAATCAATAAATATCACACCATTTTTAAGTGGTAATTTTTTTAATTTTTTTTTTAATGAATTTTAGTTTTTCCACATATTTATATGATTTATCTCATGCAACATAGATTTTCACCTACCTAGGAAACGCACACATCAGGTGCACACAAAAGGTGATACTTTTAAATCTTTCTCATCCTTCTGCAAAAGGGTTCATAATGAAAAGTGTTATTGCATAGCCTCTATAAGAAGTGATGGAGGGGGAGAGTTTATGAATGATGCGTTTGAAAGATTCTGTGATGAACATGTATCTCGTCGTGTCTCTACTCCCAAAACCCCTCTGCAAAATGGAGTGACTGAAAGAAAGAATAGATCTCTACAGTCTAAGACAAAACAATGCTGAGTCAAACCTTGATTCCAAAGTACTTTTGGGCAAAAGACACAATTAATTCTTTTCATATTCAGAATAGAATTCTAATAAGACCTATATTAAATAAATCACTCGATGAACTATGGAAGGGAAGAAAATCAAACATATCCTACTTTCATCCTTTCGACTGTCCATGCTGTTAGATTCAAATGATTTAATGAATCATTATATTTTGATAGATAACAATTTCGCTTAAGGTTTAATATTGTTAGAGATACAATTCCTAACTCCTTGAATATTTTCATACTCAGGAACATCTATCAAAATGAAGAACAACTGCATACATTCTTGCAAGGAATTATTAAAAGAAAGAAGTTCGAAGAAAAACAAACAAATGGAGATCGTCCGACAGCTCAAAAGAAAGCACATAAGTGGAGATCGTCCGACAACTCACCAAAGAAAGAATTTATCTACTGAGACAGTCATACACTAAAATACACTTGACAAATTGAGACCGTCCGGTGCTTAAACATGCCTTGACAAATTGAAGCACACTTGGGAAAGTTGAGGAAGTCTGGTCTCAAACCTAAAGGAGCATATCCAGCTTAGGAGCACTCCCGACTTTTCAACAGAATGTGTGTGTGATTAAGGTATTAGGCTTTTCAACTAAGGTATTAGGCTTAGCAACTGAGATTGAATGTTTTTCTTGATTAAGGTATTAACAAGTAAAGGTAAAGGCTACATCACTGTAGAAAGGTTTCTAGGTTTCATATAAGAATTTGATTGTGAGAGGAAATATCAAAATATTTAAAACTTGACCTAGAGTACTATTTCCTTAATGTTTTTACAACATATCTGCTATTGCTTATGTAAATTTTTTTTGTAACAAAAAAAATTCAAGTCATATATCTTTTTCTTTTCAATCCGAATAGTGAAATTTTAAGTGATTCAATTAACCAACTATCATTGTGGTTCGATATCTTTGTATTACTTCAGGTAATTTATGCACTTACGGAATCGCTATCAATCATTGTCGGTGTAGATAATCATATGAATTTATTTTAATTTTTCATAATATTTTCATTTTTAGGCTTTAATGATATATGATCATTTTGAAATCAAAATCACAGCAACAAAAGTGAGCCAAATCATAACAAATCTCTACTTTTATTTAGAAAATTAATGGTAATAATAACTAAAACCTTTGATACTATTTTAATATTATTTAAACTTATGATATACCTATAATCATATAATCCCTTTATTTTAAATTTTTAATTATCAATGTTTTTATATCCTTGCTCATATAAAAAAAATCCTTTGTTGATAGGTTAATAGAGAAGTGCAGTGTAATCTCATCCACGATTATTGTTTAAACATCCACTTATGCTGATATATATATATATATATATATATATATATATATATATGGTCACTCGTTGAGGTAATAAATAAGAAGGCGCATAAATAATATAAAGATTGTAGTACGGAGCGTAATTCCACTACATCACTAACACCATCTAGTATTTGCAAAGGCATAAAACTATGTAAACTAAACTCACATAAAATAACATAAAAATTTAAATTAAATGGAATATATGATTATCCAAGATGACATTATGTTCATCACTGTTTAGCTCAAGGCATGAAGACACAAAAAAGAAGACGCATAAATTAAAAATAACATGACAAAGAAATGAAAGATGACATTAAACTTTAATTCTGAAACTCACTTTGACGAGTTAGACCTGCCACCAACAACAACATCATAAATGGACATGTTTGAAATGACCTACGCATTGTTTTTGCTGACCACTGTACTATTGGAACCACTTGAACACTGCTCTTCACCTTCCTCAATGATCACATTTCCATTTATGCAGGGAACCTTGTGGTATTCAAAGTTATTGAACATTATGGCCATGACCACTACACGACTCGCAGCCATGACCTTCCCTGCAACAATCCCATCATAGACCACACCCAGACTCCTAGATAAGGAAATCATGAAGGTCTTCTTATAGGGAGTGCCATTAGCGATGGAAGAGGAATATGGGAAATTGAAATCTGTGTAGGTTCCCTTGAGAGAAATAATTATGTGGATTCCACGGTATGTTAAATCAGGGCCATTATTAGGGCCGTTGGGTGTGATAGGATGACGAATAAGAACGTTTGACACAAGACCAGAAGCGTTAAGGACAGTGAGGTTAACTTGACGCTGGCGTGCAAAGTTGATGAGTGATGCAATGACATCATTTCCACGAGGGATTTCAATTACAACAGACTTGAGGATGTTGTCATACTCTTTGTTGTCGATGATCGGTGATTTTTTCTTGTTCTTAGAGCCAGGGGGCCTTCCCCTTGGTCTCTTAGAGAGTGGTGGAGTGTTTAGTTCCTCATTCGGGATGATAGGGTACTCAGAGGTGAGTGGTGGTTGTGGTTGGGAGGTTGGTGTAGGGATTTGTGAGGTGTTTGTGGTGGTGTGTTCTGGTAGGCCAATCATCATGTACTCTTCTCCTCTTTTGGTTGAACCAGCTATGACATAGGATCCACCAAGAAGAGTAATGAAGCTTCTATTGTTGTGCTCTGAGGAGCCACTCTCGGAGGTTGGGGAGATAATGGGCATCTGTCCATTGTCAACCATTGTTGTCTTGGAGAAAGAGAGAGAGAGATATACTTGTGTAGTGTGCTTATTTTATTCATCACAATTTAAAAGAGTTTCTTATCTACTATGCATATTGAACATTAATTATTATTATTATTATTATATAATATAATTATTTTAATATTATTGTTATAAAGTGAAAAAGTTTAATTACTATTAGAAATAATTTAAATGAGTTTTATATGGAAGTCGAGCATTAATTATTATTATGAAAGGAAAAAACCAAACGGGTGATTATATTGACATCGGATTTATGTGGACATCCAATTATATTACTAGTCCTTTTAGACCAGAAAATTTATATGGACATCCAATTATATATCATCAAATTATCACATCATAATTGAATTAAATATATAAAATATATAATATAAATATAATTAGACATTAACGTATGCTTTATTAATACACGGTCAATATATTGTTATTTAATAAAAAGATAAATTGTAGTTATTACTTGACCAAAATAGTGTTAATATAGTTATTGTTGACACCTATTTTTGTCCGCGTCCAATTTTAAATAAAAAGAAAAAAAAGAGAGAGAAAAAGAAGGGAAAAAGAATAAAAAAAATAAAAATGAAAAGGAAAAAAGAGAAAAAAAAAAGGGAACAAAAAAAGAAGGAAAACAGAAAAAAAGAAAAAAAAAAGAGGGCAGAAGCCGAAAGAAAGAAAAAAAAAAGAAGGAAAGAAGAAAAACGGGCCAAGTGGCCCGTGTAAAAAGGAGAGAGAGCAAAGAAAGAAAAAAAGAAAGAGAGAAGAAGAAAGCTGCAGACCGAAAAGGGGGAGGAAAAAAGAAAAAAAAGAGAAGTAGAAAAACGGGCCAAGTGGCCCGTGCAAGAAAGAAAAGAGCAAAAAAAGGAAAGAAAAAAAAGAAGGAGAAGGCAGCAGCTCAAAAGTAGGAGGGGGGAACCTAACCCTAATTCTAAAATATAAATACCCCTCCTACCTTGGGAACCACACACAATTTTCAAGGAGTCTCCATTCATATTCACTCATCTCTCAAAACCCTAAAAAAAAAACATATTTTTCTGGTAGCCTCCACACTCAGAAACCCTAATTTTTTCCCTCCTCTCTCCCAAAACAAACCCTAAAAAATATAGCCTCCATCTTAGGAATGGCAATTGACCCAGACCCTATGGGTACCCACAAAAAATACCCACTATGGGTAGGGTAAAAACCCGCTAGATGGGTATGGGTAAATACTCGCAAAAATTAGTGGGTATGGGTGCGGGTATGGGTACTATAGTACCCACCCCGCCCCATACCCGCACACCATATATATATATATATATATATATATATATATATATATATAATTAATTGTTCATCCTAATATAATTATTATAACTATACTATGATTTTTTTTTACTGAATTATATTATTATCTTAACTTATAATATATATTTATAATATATATGTTTGGATATAAGTATTCAAACAAAAAGATATATTCTCAAATTTTGAGAAGAAATTTTGATTTAATTTTTAATTAAAACTTGTACATATTTCAAATTTGATCACAAAGAGATCAAATATTATTGATGTAAATTAAAAGTATATGTAATTGATTTTAATTTGATTAAAGAGAAGATCTTACTTAATATGATACTATTAAAGAAAAAAATATAAATATTATCTACCTTTTTATACTTAATTAAATTATTTTACTTGTTAAGTATTTTGATGGTCTTTTGTATTTTTAACTAATGTGTTTTTATTTTATAATAGCATTCATATTTTGGTTTTCTATTAGTGAAAATTATATTTTGTTTAACTAAACTACGGGTAATGGGTACGGGTACGGGCATATAGGTACCCAGAGGGTATGGGGATGGGCACTCAAGTTGCTACTCACGCAGGTATGGGGATGGGTACGGGTACTTTTTAAAAACGCGGGTATGGGGATGGGTACTATAGTACCCTACCCACCCAGACCCTACCCATTGCCATCCCTACTCCATCTCCCTCATCAAGCTGCCGTCCTCCTTCCCTCACTCTCCCTTAACAGCCACCGTCCTCCTCCCTCATTCTCCCACTAAACCGCCACCTTGCTTCCCTCTGGCCGCCGCCTATCCTCCCTCACTCCCCTAAAAAACGCCACCGTCACCTTCTTCTTCCTCTCGTCGGCCAGCCGCCAACCTCCTCTCACCTTCGTCCTCTTCCCTTCCTTTCTCCTCTCCCTCTTGCGTTTCCTCCTTCCCTGCCATGGCCACTCCCACCACGAAGCACCACCGCTCCATGGCTGTGCTGCGACGCCGGTAGCCGTAAGCACCACCACCACTTCGTCCTCCTTCACGCTGTCATCAACCACCGCTTCTCTGGTCGCCGCTGCAGCGGCGCCACCTTGCACCTCCTGCGCCACTGCAAAGCACCACCTCCTTCGAGCTTCCCTGGCCGCCGTCAAAGCACCACCACCTTACCGTTGCAAGCCCTCACTGTTCCGTTTCTTTTCCTTTTTTCAATTGATCTTTTTTTTATTATTATTGTAATTTGTTTTATTTTGTTTTCTTTATCATCTGCATGTTTTTTTTGTTTTTGACATTTTTTTGTTTTTTTATTGAGACATCATTTGTAAGTCCATGATATAAGGACAATTTAAATTTTGGTTGTCAAAAAAAAAGAAAAAGAAAAAAACTAAATAACTTAATTAAATTAAAGCAACAACTGCGTAAGTCTTGATCTTCCATTTTAAGGAAGTACATAGGACTGGGTTCACACCTATCAAGCTATATATATAAAAAAAAATTGCCTTTTTTTATCTCTCTTTTTAGAAATAATTAGGGATTAAATAATATAAGAAAATAAAATGTTTTGTTCCTTTTTGTCTTTTTTTTTTTAGAAATAATTAGGGGATTGAATAATATGAAAAAATAAAAAAATATTTTGTTTCCTTTTTTTTTTGCTCTTTTTAGGAATAATTAGGAATTAAATAATAAAAATTAATAACTTAGAAAGCTAAGGAAATTGCACAAACAATTTTAGGTACCGTTTAGACGGGCGCTGTGGGGTGCTAACACCTTCCCCACGCGTAATAGACTCTCGAACCTAGATTTTAGGTTTCGCAGGCTATTTATCATTTTTTAGGTTTTTCTAGTGTTTTCCTTTAATAAACATTAGTGGCGACTCTGTCTGTTTGATTGTTTCGCAGGCCTTTCTTGATTGTTTGTGTTTTTTTAGCTTTCTTTTATTTTATTTTACCCTTCGTTATTTTCCTTGTACATATTTTTTTCTACTTTGTATATAATTTGTCTTTAATTTTTTTCTAATTTATCTTTAATTTGTCTTTCTTTTTATTTTATTTTACCCTTCATTATTTTGCTTTTTTTTATATAGTTTAATTGCCTTGTACATATTTTTTTCTACTTTGTATATAATTTGTCTCTAATTTATCTTTAATTTGTCTTTCTTTTTATACTATTTTACCCTTCATTATTTTGCTTTTTTTTATTGTTTAATTGCCATGTATATATTTTATTTTTTCTCTATCTTTGTATATAATTTGTCTTTAATGCGGCATTAGGGTAGATGACCAATATAAACTGCTATATCTGGTTTTCTGGCTATGTTGCAGGTGGGGTAGTTTTTTTTTTTTAGGGTTTCTTTGAAAAAGGTTTGTATGCTCCCAATGCACACACCTCACCTTCACTTTGTGAGACACATTTTTGAGCTCTATACCCGAGCCTGTGCGAGCTGAGGAGTAGCAGTGCCTCGGTACTTGTCGTGAGAGACCTAGTGTCTACGCGTCAACTATTAAGTCACCACCCGAATTATTATCGGTCATTGAGCTATTTGTCGTGAGAGACCTAATGTCTACTCGTCAAATAGTTTGATCATCGGGGCCTTGTCTTTATGATGGGGGTAATCCGGGGGCCTTCAAGGAGTCTAGAACTTACCATAAAGAGAGCACTTAATTTGATCATAGTCCCCATCCAATTAGGGTTTTGGCCAATGTAGTATATCTCACCCCTTAGGACTTTAACCTTGTAGGACAAATGGGAGCATTCTTTTTTTCTATTCTTTTTCATATCATTATCGTTCAATATGTCATGCATCATTCATTAAAAAAAAACATAAAAAAATTTTCATGCATCATTCATCTTATATAAAAAAAAAAAATCACCTTTCATGCATCATTCATCTTATATAAAAAAAAACATAAAAAATTCACCTTCCATGTGTAACAGCCCGATTTTTAAGTCGAGAGTCACATTGAAAAACGTGGAAAATAAAAACCTTTCAAAACATCTCAAGTTTTCCAAAACAACGTCTCACATATATTTAATAAGTGTAGCCCATAGTCAGTAATATTACAGCAAGGAAAACAAGACGTAATGAAAGTAATATGTTGCACACATGTGCTAAGTTTACAAAATAGCGGAAACTAAACATCATCTTCAAATCTGCTCCAAAAGTTCCTCAAGCTTGCATCAAAACAGCCTTCAAGTCTTCCCTCATCGCTGGTCATCTGGCGTTAAGCGCCAAAAATAAAAGAAAACACAAGCAGAAGCAGCAAAGGGTTAACTCAAATATAAGGATGTAGAAATGCAATATTAGAAGTGAATTATAGAGTAAACAGTATTAATCATTATACTATAACTGAAACAACAATTCACAACACATCTGCCAGTAATTCGTAACTTCACAGAATAAGCCTCATTCATCACAACACATATGCTTGTTAGCTTTTCAACGAATAATGCACATAGCTCATTGGGTTTTTGCCGTATCTGGCCAGGATGACTTAGAACATGGAAGAGACTTTTCCACACCACCCTTGGCATGATCCTGCGACGCATAAGTAGTTCGCCACATCAAAACCTAAAATCATGCACCCATAGTGCATCTGTCATGACAGTAATCGAATCCTCATGAACAATAACGGTTCACTCGTTTCACAGTTATGTCAATATATACATAACACAGTAAGCTCTTCTTACAAAATATGTTCAATCAATTCAATCTCATAACCATACAACATATTCGTTATATCATACTATCATCAACAGTATTCAAATAGACTTATAATCAATCACAGTCCGTGTTCTGCAATCAGAATCACATAATATCATAATACTAAGATTGAGTTACCCTTACCTTCTCTTAGGTTGCATACACTTGTTCTTCAACCTAGAAATAGCATATAAACTCATTTAATTAACTATCCTAAGGATAGGATGAAATCTGGAAAGAAACAGAACTCAAAACGGTCGAAACCAGAATTTTTCGTAAAACAGAGTAGAACAGAGTGCTCTCCAACGCCCAAGCGTTGGAAACGTCTGGTTATGTCTTGTTCTTGTTAATGATGAAGAAGGAGACCATCTACCAATCTTAAAGAGCAATCACGAACAAGGATCTTGTAGAGAGAGAATCGGAGAAATCATAGTGTGAATAACTACCCTATTTTCTAATGGAGAGGTACTTATGACTTATTAGATGAGGGCAGATACCTCTCAACGGGCTATATATGAATAACTTAACTCATCACAAGTCATTACTAATGAAAGCCGAAATACATATCCATCAAATGATTAAGCGTTACAATTAATATTAATTTTCATTAGTTAATAAATTAATAATTCAAATAATTTCGCACATTCTATTTAATTAATTAATGCTAATCCATATAATATAAATAAAATCCAGCACTCTACCCGTTTCCGGTTATTGAGAATACAAAAATACAAAACATCTACCATCAGCATCCCAATTTTAACCACTTGAGCCAGTTCCTATTATAACCCGTTCTAGACTTGACTTTGACTCGTCTTCTGCGTGCCCTGCAAGATGGTGAGTTTAATGAACAAGCCTCCACATTAACACTGCTATCCTGCAACACCACAAAGCTAAAACTTAAAGTGCAATAAGGTGGAATGGAAATGTTCTACATACATATATATACAGAAAGTAAAACCAATGTCTGTTTTGTATATGTCCCCAATTAGTACATGTTTGGATATACCGTGTTTTATGTGTTTTATTTTATCAGGCAAATATCTCTTCTAACAATTGATCCCAAGAACTTTTCCTATCAAACCCATATGTTTGGATACACTGAATTTAAATGGATCTCTGAATTTACCGTTATTCCAAACATGTTACATATTCAAATGGATCTCTGAATTTACCTTTGTCATAAGAGGATCATGATTCTCTCTTAAAGCGCAGGATCCTGTCTTTTCAGCTACTGCAGATGTGGAAGAACTAGACCTCGATGTGTTTCCCACGTTCATGTCTATGCTCAGCTGAACCATCAAAAGCAAAAACCTTAATTAGTTTTAGTGCACTTTGTGCTTATAGAACTTAGACCTATGTACCAAATAACATCACTGACTTCAATTGCAATCTACAATCACAATTGTTTCTGCAATTTTTGTTTCTTTAGACCCTTGCAAGTTGCAACTACAACTTCATTTCAGTCTTTCCTAATTTTTTCCATTTTTCAATGATCATAATATGTAAATGTAACTGAAATAATCGCAATTTGACAAAAATGTCAAAAAAAAGTCGAATAAAAAATAATATGATTTGGTACTTCAGCAACCTTAATTACTCGATTTTCTAGCAGTGCTACACGCTCCAGCAACGTGCCTTTGCGGTGAGCCTCTTCAAGAGCATAGGACAAGCTCTTATTGCATTGTTCTAATTCAGGTTTTGAACATTTGTCAACAGCAACAGCAGAATCTCCTGTTCTGGAACAGGGCTTCTCTTCCAGAAACAGAAGCTGCACTATCATGAATAATCATTGTATATATGAATTGGAAATTTGGAAAATAAATAATTGTGAAAATTTGGAGAAGCAAAATTTAATTTACCACACGCTCAAGGCGATCCAATCTCTGAAGTATCGACAAGGGTGGAGGATTAAGCTCTTGTCTTTGATCTGTGTTCATCATTTCTAAGATTAATCAATACATGCAAATCATGTAACTAATTAAGTAGCTGCAAAAATCAAAAGTAATCAGTTTGTATGAAAAATGCAGAATGTGATAACATTCAAGTTTGGGCGAGTATTTTGTTGGATTTTATAGGCCTATATATAAAGTGAATTTTATAAGCTACCCTCTTCCCATGCCTTTTAATTTTGTCAGCATTCACATGCATTTTCAACGAGTGGCTGAATGGCTGGTGAATGAGGAGTGTGTATGGTTGACTTTAAATACATGTCAGAGATCTTGGAAGTATCATTTTATTATTATTATAATAACTTGTAAGTTGTACGTGACGTGTATGTTTACTTTTACGACATTTTTAAACATGTGTAAGATAATATGATATATAGAAGTAAATAAATTTCTCAATTGATAAAACCAAAGTAGACACAATCATTAATATTAAAATTGTTCATTTAAAGTTTATGTCATACAAAAACCAAACAACGTAATTAAGTTTTGATAACCGAATAAGAAAAACATACATAAAATACTTATTACACCAATAGTCTGAACACAGTGACGATCTTATTTCACTTCTCTATCTTGACACGTTTTAACTCTTTAGTTGAGGAAGTTTGTGCTGGTGAATCTCTTGTTGCGTCAATACAATCCAAATCTTGATCCGAAATTCTTTTCATAAGAGTAACACCAAGTGGAGATAATATGTCAAGTTTATTTTCACTTGTAATAGAAATACCCGCCTGCAAGTACAAATAAATATCTTACGACATCAGAATGTTACCATTATTACATAGATATATATACATGTTCAGACGAAGGAAATAAATATCTTACGACATCAGAATGTTGCTTTTGAACTGATCGTTCACTATTTGCTTCAATACTGCACATTTCCATTTACAAAGAATCCTAGAAAAAATCATATGTAATAATTGGAACATTAAATTACTTAAGAAATAAAACTATAGTTATAGTCAACAATAACATGTCAGTCTCATCCCAAAAAGCACGTGCAAGGAGTTCTACAAACATTTTTTGGCTCAAAACTTATGTTAACACGTTTGATCAAGTCAGCATCATCAGACATGGTGAACACGAAAAAAACTCTTTGTATATTTTCCATTCGTTTTTTTGTCAGTTTTTATCTTAAATAAGAAAGATTTGTCAACAAAAATATCCAATGTAGCAGGTGGCATACCAGGAAACTCACCGGCTTATATAAAAGTTAACAATACAGTTGTGACAGAAAGTTATATATTTGTGACATGATGTAAATGGTAATAAAGCATACTTTAATAATAAGCATTTCCATTCGAACTGATACTTCACCCTAAAGGTATCATTTAGAATAGAAATATTTAGGAAATGAAATTTAATCATGCTGATAGCTCGTCATCACATTGTTATTGTGATATTATAACCAATTTAATGATATAGCAGTGCCTGCAGACGGTGCCTGCAAATGGTGACTACAGACGATACCTGCGGACGATACATTATACCACAATATAGTTTGAGAAAAGTAAAAGTTTGAGAAACAATTAGGCAATGAAGTATGTTTCAAAGTGATTGAATTTACTAAAAAAGAGTATGTTTCAAAGTGATTGAATTTTTTAATAGAAACCAGAATAACTTGTGACTATAAACATGAATTAAAGTTCAATTACGGTGATCAGATTCGCAGGTAAGAACCAAAGCTTTCTACTTCATATTGAAAGAGGGACAGAAATACACACCAACTGTTGTTCTAAATTTCTATTGAGACCTTTTATAAGATAGTAGCTACCAAAATCCAATACAAAACAAAATTGTATGAAGAAAAGGGAAAAAATAGAAAAAGGAAAATTGTGTGAGTGTCTCACTCTCCAACACAGACGGTGCCTGCAGACGATACATTATACCACAATGAGAAAAGTAAAAGTTTGAGAAACAATTAGGCAATGGAATATGTTTCAAAGTGATTGAATTTACTAAAATAAAGTATGTTTCGAAGTGATTGAATTTACAGAAAACAGAAATACAGACTGTTGTGATAAATTTCTAATGAGACATTGTATAAGATAGTAGCTATAAAAATCCAATACAAAACAAAATTGTATGAAAAAAAGGGAAAAAATAGAAAAAGGAAAAGATGATCATTGACTGTTGGGTATATCATTCTATCAGAGAAGTAACAAAGCAAATGAGTATCACAACACAGACTTCCATAGAGAAAGTTCCGGTTATAAACCCAACAAATTTAGCATGTTTGGATCAACATACAATCACTTAATAGAAACCAGAATAACTTGTGACTATAAACATGAATTAAAGTTCAATTACGGTGATCAGATTCGCAGGTAAGAACCAAAGCTTTCTACTTCAAATTGAAAGAGGTATATAAAGGAAAATAGAAATACACACCAACTGTTGTGCTAAATTTCTAATGAGACCTTGTATAAGATAGTAGCTATCAAAATCCAATACAAAACAAAATTGTATGAAGAATAGGGAAAAATAGAAAAAGGAAAAGATGATCACAGACTGTTGGGTATATCATTCTATTATAGAATTAACAAAGAAAATGAGTATTGGACTAGGCGAGCACTTCGCCCAGCAGAGGGCGACCAGGCGACCAGAACGAGGACCAGCAGATAGTGAGCTTGGCGGCCAAGGAGACACTGGGTTAAGGCTGTTGGGAAAAGCTTTTTGAGGCCCAGGAGCCCATCTTATGTAAATTTAGGGTTTTATCTCTTTGTTATCTCGTTCCCCACTATAAATAGAAAAGGAGGGTTCATGTAAAAGGGGTCTTCTCTTGTTTTCACGAACTCGATAATAAGATAATTTGGCTGCTAGGGTTTTCAATCTAGTAGGCCGTTTCCATCTCCTGTCTCTGATAGCCAAACCGCAAGTGCACGGTTGATTATCGCGTAATATAAAAAGATCGAACCCACAGGGATAGGTGCCTTCTTATTAAAATGTTTAATACTTGAGCAGAAAAATAAAAGATGTATGTTGATGATGTTTTGATTGTGATAGAACAAGATATAGCAACAAAAATAATAAGAGATAAAGATGATGAAGATTAAGTTCTTGGGTTGAATAACATAGTCTATAAAATATGCTAGCAAGTTCTTACTTAATTTCTGAATTTTAAGTCCAAGTTCATGATGTTATAGCCTAGTATATCTACAAGTTAATCTCTTACACATTGTAGAACTTTCTTTCTAATTACTAAACCCAATTTCTTGCAATTTAGTTAACTAAAGAAGAAGATGAAGATGAATTTCAGGCCAACATAAAGCTACGTCTATCCTAATCTCTTAGCGATATATACTTATAGCATTTTTTAATTCCTATTTCCCTTACTACTTACCAATTCTCATTCGTATAAGCAATAAGCAAGAACTCTTGTGTACTTTAAGAGGAAATGAAGAACAAGTAAATAAAACATAAACTGAAAATATTATTCAGAAAGGTAGAAACAAACTAAAACATAAATTATAAACTATAACAACCCAAGAAACTTAAAAAGAATTAGCCAAGCATGGCTAAAAGAGTCATTGAATTACCCTGGATAGGAGCTCAAGTATGGCTTCCCACAATTCCTAGTAACAATGATCTTTAAGGAGGAAAGAAGAACACTTGTTGTATTCTGAATATGTGTGTCTTACAAGGGAAGAAAAGCTCCCTATTTATAGTGAAAATCTGCCTTCCAGCGCTTGAGCGCTAGCATCCCCAACGCTTGGGAGTTGGGGTGCATTAAAATCCAACGTGCAGAAATAGGCCCAGCGCTTGAGCGCTGGCTTCCAACGCTTGGCGCTGGGTGCAACCTCTGACTCACATCCTAGTCAGAGGTCCAGCGCTTGAGCGTTGGGACTTCGAACGCTTGAGCGCTGGCACGAACACTGGCAGCTTCTTCTTGGATTCCTTTCTTCTTCAATGGTGGAATTGATTGGCTTAATTAGGATTATTCAGCCCCTAATAAGTTTTGAAACTCCTTCCTTCCACCATTAATCCTTCAAACCTTATTTTACATGTGCTCAAATCAAAGAGAGTTGCTTCACATTCTTCAATTTCACTTTAAGTCCTCTCTTTGTTAGAACTTCAATTCTGGCCCTTTGACTCCTTCAAACTTCACTTTTCATCCTCCGCTCTTGAACTTTTACACTTTGATCCTTGATTTCCTGAAACTTTACAATTCGGTCCCTGGACAAAAATGATAACTATACCAGCTTTCCTAAAAATATAAAATAACTATAAAAATTCCTAAAAATATAAAATAAAGTTTGAAAAACAAATAAAAGCTAAACTTTATGCAGAATGCAAAATAAATATAAAATCTATATAAAAATAATAAAAATCCTATATGTGACTGAAAAATAATAAAATAAAAAGACTAAAAACACCCTAAAAACATCATATAATATCCACTCATCACACCACTATACCCAACGACAGCTTGTCCTCAAGCGACAAAACTTAAAGAGAAACTCGTCCTTGAGTTTAGAGAAAGTTTATCTGATTAAAACTTGAAGCACAAAAACCTTTCCAAGAAAGCTTAGCGGATATGGAAGACCTGCATGTTTAAAGATATTTAATCAAGAAAGTTATGTGAAGAAGGTCTTGCTCCTGACCCTGGCTGTGGTTTTGATGACGACAAACTCATCAACAAAAAGAAGAAAAGAAGACTTCAAAGAAACAAGCACTACAAGTCCATCAATAGTCTAGAAGTCTTAGTATTAGGTGAATTATGCTTCCCAAGGTCTATTAAAGCATAAAGGCTCTTAAACACCTAATCTAATCAAGCTAAGTGTTTTCATAACTTAAAAGAAGTAGAAAACCTTAAGCTAGTCTCAAAGAATCAAGTTTCTGGAAAATGGGCTTCTGTGTAATCGATTGCAGCTTTCTGGTAATCGATTACACCTAGGCAAGTAATCGATTACCACTTGTCTGTAATCGATTACATGTTTGAAATTCAAATTCAAACTGAAACGGTCACTAGTGTAACCGATTACACTAAGTGTGGTAATCGATTACCAGAACGAAAAAGTGCATCTTTTCATGAACCATTGTGTCCCAAACCTTTTGAAAAGGGTTGTGATGGTTCAAGGACGTTTCCCTTGCCTATATAAAGTCCATTTGAGTCCAGAAAACACAACATACACAAGACACATCAAGAGACAACACATTACACATGAGAAAACACCATTAGGCCAAAACTCTGTCAAAATTAGTTCATCTTTTAGAACTTAAATCTTTTGGAGCCTAAATTCTGAGTTCATGATCTTCATGTCAATAAGAACACTTTAGTTGTTCATATCTTGAAGAACTCAGAATTGTATTATGCTTAAAAGCCTTAAAGCATAATTTCTCATGATCAATCCAATTGTATGTTAAAGGATTGATACAACCAATTGTAACATCTTCTTCATCTCTTTCTGTAAGATTGAGTTATTCACCGTGGTATTCGGTGAAGGGTTGTTGTCACTAAAAGTGGTTTACTTTCAGGGTTTCAATTGAAGGTGGTTTAGCCTTCAAGGTCTGAGGGTGGTTTGCCTTCAGGAACTGAAAGCGGTTTGCTTTCAGGGGCTGTTGAAAGTGGTTTGCTTTCATAGGATATTGGTAGAAATTCTTGGGGTCCTTGGGTTAGGAACTTGTAAGAGATTTTTATCAATAGTGGAAAATCCTCAAGGGGTTTTCTTGAGGGACTGGACGTAGCCTTCGGTGGATTGAAGGTGAACCAGGATAAACTCTTGTGTGTGATTCTCTCTATCCTTCATATTTACTTTCAAGTATCGCTCAATTCCGCTGCAATCATAACGATCATTTCACGATCATCGTAAACTTGAAAGTAACAATTTCAATAAGGCGAAAATTGGGGCAACACTGATTCACCCCCCCCCCCCCTCTCAGGTTGCTATCTGTACTAACAATTGGTATCAGAGCGGAAGTTTAGGTAAGTTATTCCTAAGATCCGGGAAAAGATGGCATCCTCTTCCAATCATGGAACAAATGAAGGATTCAACATAAATAGGCCACCATTCTTCAATGGAGAGCATTATGACTTCTGGAAAATCAAGATGAAGATATTCATAAAGTCATTAGACGCAGGAATATGGAAAGCCATTGAAGAAGGTCCCTTTGTGCCTGTAACAACAGATGAAGAAGGAACTTCACAACCAAAATCAGAAAGTACTTGGAGTGAAGAAGAAAAGAAGAAGGTTCAATACGATCTCAAAGGAATGAACATCCTTACATCTGACCTTGGCATGGACGAATTTTTCAGAGTATCAACGTGCACTTCATCAAAAGAAATATGGGATACGTTGATGGTAACTCATGAAGGAACAGATGAAGTCAAGAGATCAAAGATCAATACTTTATCTCAGGAGTATGAAATGTTCAGAATGCTTCCAGGAGAAAAGGTATTAGATATGCAAAAACGATTTACTCATTTGATTAATCATTTGATTGCTCTTGGAAAACAATTTTCAAATAGTGACTTGAACATGAAAGTTCTAAGATCACTTACAAGAGTATGGCAACCAAAAGTTACAGCCATCTCTGAAAAGAAGAGTTTATCAAATATGACTCTTGCAACTCTCTTTGGAAAACTCCAAGAAAAGGAGTTGGAATTGAATCGTTTAGAAGAGCATGAACAACATGAGAAGAAGTATCGATCAATCTCCCTAAAGGCAAAAGAAAGCATCAAAGAAGATTATGATGCAGATTCTGAAGAAGAAGACAATGGAAATTTGAATCTTCTAGTAAAGAACTTTGGAAAGTTTCTTAAAAGGAAAAATGTTAAATTTAACAACAATAAAGCCTTCCAAAGGAACAATGAGTCTTCTTCGTCTCAAAAGATTACATGTTTCGAGTGTGGCAAACTGGGACATTTCAAGTCAGATTGTCCAAATCTTCAGAAGAAGAAACATGGTCTAAGAGAGAAATTCGAGAAAAAGGATCAACCTACTCGAAGAGCATATTTGGCTTGGGATGATAATGAAGTAAGTTCATCATCAGATTCTGACAAAGAAGAAGCACAAGTTGCTTTGATGGCTTCACATGACTCAGATGTTGAAGATTCCTAGGTTAGTGGTAATTCTATGTCTCCTCATGATCTAAATTTTGCTATGGAAAATATGTTTAAATTGTGTCAAGAATTTTCCAAGATAAGTACTAAGCAAAATGATTTAATTTTATCCTTAGAAAGTAAGTGTAGAACCTTACAAGAGGAATTAGAGATAGTAAAATCTAAACTAGAAATTACACAAAAATGCACTAAGTGTAGTTCTCTAGAAGAAAAGATAGATAATCTTCAACAAAGAGTAAATAACTTCAATAAAGGAAAACAGAAGTTAGATGATATTCTAAGTGTGCAAAGACATTCAAATAACAAATCAGGTCTAGGATATACTTCTCACCCAAAGACTAAGGAAGTCAAGAAAACTGTATTTGTAAAACCAAACCATATAGTAGGATCATCTAATAACAAAAGGATTAATCCTGGTAGAAGTACATACAATAGGAAGAATACTCAAAATAGACATCCTAAGAAGATCCATTCCTTTCCTAGACAAACATCTAGTTACAATCATTACTCTTGTACGTATTGTAACAAAGTAGGACATACCCCTAGTAGATGTTACTATAAACATGTAGGAGTAACAAATAGGGAATACATTTGGGTTAGAAAGGATGTTAACTTAGAAGGACCCAAAATTTGTTGGGTTCCTAATACCCATGTCTGAACTTTGTCATATAGGTGTGTATGAAAGCAGCAAAGGATTTATGGTATCTTGATAGTGGCTGCTCATCACACATGACAGGAGACAAAACCAAATTTTCATTTCTTATACCTACAGAAAAAGGTTTTGTCACATATGGTAACAATCAAAAGGGAAAGATACTCGGTATTGGAAGAATAGGCACACCCCCTCAAACAGTCATCGATAAAGTTCTTTACGTTGATGGTTTGATGCATAATCTTCTGAGTATTAGTCAACTATGTGATAAAGGTTTGAAAGTTGGTTTTATTAATGATATATGTGTTGTGAAAGATGTGAAAACTAAAGAAATTAAGTTTTCTGGGTATAAAGTAAATAAAGTCTTCATGATCTCCTTGGAAGAAATTCCACAAAATGTGAGATGCCTTTTGGCCAAGAATAATAGTGATTCATGGCTATGGCATAAAAGACTTGCTCATATTCACATAGATCATTTAAACAAACTAGTCAAGCATGATCTAGTTGTTGGGCTTCCAAAGATAAAATTCGAGAAAGACAAGCTTTGTGATGCATGTCAAAAAGGGAAGCAAACCAGAACATCCTTCAAACCAAAGAACATAGTTTCCACTTCAAGGCCCCTTCAATTGTTACATATGGATTTGTTCGGACCATCTAGAACTAAAAGCCTCGGAGGTAATTTCTATGCACTTGTTATTGTTGATGATTTCTCTAGATTTACATGGACATTATTTCTGCCTCATAAGAATGAAGCCTTCAATGCATTCAAGAGATATGCAAGGCTAGTTCAAAATGAGAAGTCTTTAAAGATCTCTTCTATTAGAAGTGATCATGGTGGAGAATTTCAGAATCAACAATTCCAAGAACTATGTGATGAAAATGGAATATCACATAATTTCTCTACTCCGAGAACACCACAACAAAATGGTGTTGTAGAAAGGAAGAACAGATTACTTGAAGAATTAGCAAGAACCATGCTAAGTGAATCTAGTCTCCCTAAATATTTCTGGGCTGATGCTGTAAGTACTGCTTGCTATGTTTCCAATAGAGTTCTTATTAGACCTATTCTTAAGAAAACTCCCTATGAACTCTACAAAGGAAGGAAACCAAACATCTCTCATCTACATGCTTTTGGATCAAAATGCTTTGTCTTGAATAATGGAAAGGAAAACCTTGGAAAGTTTGATGAAAAATCTGATGAAGGTATATTCCTTGGTTATTCTCTAAAAAGCAAAGCATATAGAGTCTTTAACAAGAAAACTCTATTTGTGGAAGAATCCATACATGTTTCTTTTGATGAATCTAAATCTTCAATAAAAGATAGAGTTAATACTCCAGATATTGAAGAAGATGATATCATTGTAAATGAAGATTCTCAAAAGGATGAAGATCATAATCCAATACAAGAAGAGCACATTGAAGATAATACTTATCGACTTCCAAAGGAATGGAGAACCCATAGGGATCATCCAGTTGATAATATTATTGGTGATATTTCTAGATGCGTTTCTACAAGGCTACGCTTAAATGATTCAGTTTTGAATATGGCCTTTGTCTCTCAAATAGAACCATCAAAAGTAAATGATGCTCTAGAGGATGAGTATTGGATTGTAGCAATGCAGGAAGAACTTAATCAGTTAGAAAGGAATCAAGCCTAGAAACTTGCTCCTAAAGCCCAATGTCTAGAATATCATTGGAAAAACAGTAGGAGTATTAATGTCAGTAGCAAAATATTCTCTTAGGTACATGTCTATACTAGTTAGAGAATTGCCTACTTAAATTCTAGGTGAACATATATATATATATATTAGAACTATAGTTATATATATATTTATATACATCTTTATGACATATATTACATCTAGAAAATAATAAGATATATGATCTTAGATAAATCTTATTGGTTCTTGTATAAATCGTTTCTTGTATAATTATTTGTCATGATTGATTATGTGCTCAAAGTGTTTATGTGAAGGTGTGTTACATAGGATAGAACTTATAAAATGTTCCTGGAATTTTTTATCATAGATCTGTTAATCGATTACCCTTGTTCTTAGTTCTGTTAATTAGTAAATTCCTCTGAGTAATCGATTACATTAACTGATATAATCGATTACATAGTCAAAATTTGAAAAATTTCAAATTTTAGACTGCAGGTAATCGATTACATTAACTGCTGTAATCGATTACATCTGCCATTTTGAATTTTATTTAAAATTCGAATAACGGTAATCGATTACACAACTGATTGTAATCGATTACCAACCCGATAAAATAAATATATCTGGTCGGAAATCATAATCGATTACACTACTCTTCATCTCTCTCCTCTCTTCGACTTCGAACCAGTTCTTCCCATCATTCTCTCTCGTTTCTTGCTCAAACTCAGAAAAAATTAGTGGGTTTTGCTCGGTTCTACCCTCTCCTTCTGCTCCATCCCTTCGAATTGTTCAATTCGGACTTCACCCTAAAAACCCCTTTCTCAAACCCTAAATTTTCAAGTCCGAAAAATGGCCTCCTCTTCCCGCAGACACCGCTCGAAGAACCTATCCATGAACACTCTTGATCTTTCTCGTCTTCTTGTCACGGAGGAGCAAAAGGAACGGTTCCTGGCTTACTTCTTGGAAAGACCCATTCTTCCTCCCAAGTATGCTGACATAAACTCATTCATCAATGTTGGATTTCTCTTCCCTTCTCTCCTTGATTTCCAAGGACTTGATGAATTTGTTGGCTTGACGGGTACGTATTATCCAGAATTGGTTAAAGTATTTTACTGTAATTTGGTGAAGAGAGGTGGGAAAATTTGCTCATCAGTCAAGGGAATTGATATTTCGTTGACTCAAGAGCAATTGGGAACTCTTCTAAAAATTCCCTATGTTGGAGAACGACTTAGTCAGGAGAATGCATGTCCATGGGCTGATTATGATAAGAAATCCTTTTATCTATCTCTGTGTCGATTCTCTGAGGAAGAGATACAATTGAAGAAGCAGCGAGCGCAAGCCAACCGCTCTAGGGATATCCTTGCTGTTGGATATCTCACTGTAGAGGATCGTCTGCTTCATTATCTGATAAGTTATGTTCTTCTTCCTCAATCCTCTAACCATGCCCAGATTAGTGATTTAGAGTTACAAGTTATTTATGGGTTGAAGCATAATGAATCCATTAATTGGGCTTATTTGGTTATGATACACATGTTGATACACAAAGATAGATCCGGTCCTCTTCCTTATGCTCCTATTATTACTCTCATTCTGAAGAATTTTGGAATTTCTACACATGGGGAGTATGCTCAAGTCATGGATACTAAGGCTTAGAGGATTGATATGGAAATTCTGAACAAGATGGGGATTTTCAGGGATGTTGATGACACTTTCCGTCACAAATCAGATTTAGGTCCTGATACCACCCAGGCTCCTGCCCCTGCTGCTTTCTATCCACCATCTTCTGAGGAAGGACCTTCGTCCTCTATGCTTGCTGATGCCTCCACTCAACTCATTCTCTCTCATCTGGCCGATATGAGGACTCACTTTGATCAGAGGTTCGATCACATGGAAGGTCGGGTTGAATCCATGTACACTACTCTCCGTGCCGATATGGATCGTCTTAGTCTTCGTGTTGATCGCATGGCTCCCTCTCCTCATGATTCCTTTGATTCCTCTGATGAATTTGACCTCTAGACTTGTTTATTTCTTTCATTGACTATTTGATTTACTTGGTTTGTAATAGCCTAGATTATGACTAATTCCTGCACTGTTGGATATTTTGTTGTTTCATTCTTCGGTTGACTTGCTATGTTTGGATGATTATGTTCTGTTCACGTTTTCCTTATTTACACCTACCCCCCATGCTTTATGTTACAATATACTTGTATGGATATATGTTTGCCTGTACATTTTTGGCCTTTTCTTATTTTTGATGACGTCAAAAGGGGGAGAAAAGCTCTGTGCTCTTAAAGATCATATGCAGGAGTTCAACAAGTACATTAGAAAGGGGGAGAAATGCTAGATACACTAGATTCCATCAAACAGGGGGAGTTCAGCATCAAGAATGCATATATGATCTTCAAGTATCAAGAATGTGTTTGCCATCATCAAAAAGGGGGAGATTGTGAAGAAGGTCTTGCTCCTGACCCTGGCTGTGGTTTTGATGACGACAAACTCATCAACAAAAAGAAGAAAAGAAGACTTCAAAGAAACAAGCACTACAAGTCCATCAATAGTCTAGAAGTCTTAGTATTAGGTGAGTTATGCTTCCAAAGGTCTATTAAAGCATAAAGGCTCTTAAAACACCTAATCTAATCAAGCTAAGTGTTTTCATAACTTAAAAGAAGTAGAAAACCTTAAGCTAGTCTCAAAGAATCAAGTTTCTGGAAAATGGGCTTCTGTGTAATCGATTGCAGCTTTCTGGTAATCGATTACACCTAGGCAAGTAATCGATTACCACTTGTCTGTAATCGATTACATGTTTGAAATACAAATTCAAACTGAAACGGTCACTAGTGTAATCGATTACACTAAGTGTGGTAATCGATTACCAGAACGAAAAAGTGCATCTTTTCATGAACCATTGTGTCCCAAACCTTTTGAAAAGGGTTGTGATGGTTCAAGGACGTTTCCCTTGCCTATATAAAGTCCATTTGAGTCCAGAAAACACAACATACACAAGACACAACAAGAGACAACACATTACACATGAGAAAACACCATTAGGCCAAAACTCTGTCAAAATTAGTTCATCTTTTAGAACTTAAATCTTTTGGAGCCTAAATTCTGAGTTCATGATCTTCATGTCAATAAGAACACTTTAGTTGTTCATATCTTGAAGAACTCAGAATTGTATTATGCTTAAAAGCCTTAAAGCATAATTTCTCATGATCAATCCAATTGTATGTTAAAGGATTGATACAACCAATTGTAACATCTTCTTCATCTCTTTCTGTAAGATTGAGTTATTCACCGTGGTATTCGGTGAAGGGTTGTTGTCACTGAAAGTGGTTTACTTTCAGGGTTTCAATTGAAGGTGGTTTAGCCTTCAAGGTCTGAGGGTGGTTTTCCTTCAGGAACTGAAAGCGGTTTGCTTTCAGGGGCTGTTGAAAGTGGTTTGCTTTCACAGGATATTGGTAGAAATTCTTGGGGTCCTTGGGTTAGGAACTTGTAAGAGATTTTTATCAATAGTGGAAAAATCCTCAAGGGGTTTTCTTGAGGGACTGGACGTAGCCTTCGGTGGATTGAAGGTGAACCAGGATAAACTCTTGTGTGTGATTCTCCCTATCCTTCATATTTACTTTCAAGTATCGCTCAATTCCACTGCAATCATAACGATCATTTCACGATCATCGTAAACTTGAAAGTAACAATTTCAATAAGGCGAAAATTGGGGCAACACTGATTCACCCCCCCTCTCAGGTTGCTATCTGTACTAACAAGTTAGGCTTGGCTTTTCAACATGTTTGAGTTCACCAAATAAGCTCACAAAATGATATTCTCCATGAAAAACAAGAAAGCTCAAAAATCCTGCCTATCATTCAAATCAAAACTGAAACCATGCAACTAAGTAACTTTGAAGAGATTTTTGAAGGTGGTAACTTGGCCGAAGGATTGAAAAATTCACCGCTGAACTTATTTCAGATTCTCATGCTCAATATCTGAAGTTCTTGCCTTAAATCTTTCACAAATATATCTCGGATGTTTTCGATGTCCAAGATGATGGCAATTGTGGATTTCGATGTCTTGCTCAATGGCTGGGTCACCCTCAAGATTATTGGCCAGAAGTTCGCAAGCTTCTAATCCATGAAATTCTATCTAACAGAATGCTGCACTCTCAAACATTTTGCTCTGATAAAGATATTGATACTCTATGCCTTGCTCTTACGTTGCATGCAAATGAACCTGCGCATAAGTCCAAATGGTTTACCGTTCCAGACATGGGATTGCTCGCTGCTACTGCGTTCCGGATTATTCTGGTCACCTTAGCTCCTAACCAGTGTTACACATATCTTCCTCTTCTAGGTCCTGCTGTTGATGCCCCTACAATTGATGTTTTGGGCAACATTGCAAATCGACACTGGGTTCGTGTCAAGCTCTCCGACAACTCTCCACTGCCAACTATATCACCTCAATGGAAGCATCATTTCTCTCCCGACGCTCGAGGATGGGAAGTCCCTCTTCAATCAAAAATCCTACACTTCAGAAATTTACTACAAATTGAAGCTGAGCACTTTCTGGATTCCCTGTTTGAAGTTCCCAGCATTGACAACCTTATTACTCTTAACGACGACTCTGAAGATGACCCTACTCCTTGCACTGACCTCTCTTTCTTAGACCTTGCCTTCACTCACCTCAATTTGAATGATATTGAGCTTGATCTTCGTCTGCACCTTGGTCAAAGTCAACGAGTTACTTCAATGTCCCGAAGGGTAGATGCTCACATTAATACACCTTTTAATGCATCTTATATGTCCCCACCTGTCCTCCTCCATAAAGATCTGGATCTAGATCTCAAGCTTGCATCTCCGGGTCTCCTTACTTCTGCTGCCGGCATGTCACTCCCTCCGATCCACTTCATGCCCTGTTACTCTCGGCGTTCCAGATCTGCTCTGGGCAAACGCAAGCGCTCGCCAATTGCACCCAATGCCCATCTGCTCTCAGATGTGTGTCTCCAGGCTCTTGGTTTCCCCTTCTGCTTTCAGGCAGGTCTATGGCTTCCCCGTGGATGTCATTGCCTCTCAAATCACTCCATCCATGCCCTCATGCCAAATGTTCTTCCACTTCGACTGGCAGCTGGCTTTCCATAGGGATACTCACATCGCTTCTATTCCTCTTCACTTGGCTGGTCGCGTTGATTCCCTGGTCCTACAGTTTAAGACCTGGACACTAGTACTCCTTCCTATGATGCCGTCAATACTGAAGACTCCGGGTTTTGCTTGGCAGTGCCTCACTCCATCTCCACTCATTCCTACTGTGGCATACTTCACTCAAATTCTGCCATCTCTCAATGCATCGCCGCTGGTTGATTGCAGTCCCAGTTCCGACTCTGCTGATGTTTGAACCATGGTTTCCCTGCTTGCTCAGCGCATTGAAACTTTCAATGATTGCTCGTCTCACGAAGGGGTTGTTCTGCATCAATATGTGCATGCTCGCCTTGACACCATGCAAAATGATCTCTCTGTCAAAATGGATGCTCGATTTGATCGTCTACAAGACACTATTGTTC
Organism: Acmispon strigosus; assembly: GCA_030819835.1. Taxonomy (NCBI): domain Eukaryota; kingdom Viridiplantae; phylum Streptophyta; class Magnoliopsida; order Fabales; family Fabaceae; genus Acmispon; species Acmispon strigosus. The sequence continues at coordinate 75,807,056 of JAUAMA010000002.1, read as the reverse complement.
TACTTCTTGGGCTATCTAAGCCATCCTCTTGACTTTCTCTCTTACTGTTATATGTCTTCTTTACCTTCTATTATCTCAATGAATATTATGGTTTCTGTCTCTGTTTTTGATAATGTCAAAGGGAGAGAAAATATAACAAAAACAAATGACAAAGAAGATAGCATAAATTTAGGGGGAGTAATCAATCTCACAAATAAATATTAAACTGAGGGGGAGGAAATCAGAAAAATATAAGTTTACTCTCTTTTTTTTTTTGGAAATTGTCATTATAAAAAAGGGGGAGATTGTTAGAGTCAAAAACTCAATGAGTTAACCTATTTTGATAAATAACAATTTCGCTAAGTGTTATTGACTTCCTTAAAAGTTTTCATACTCAGGAACACTTATGGACTGAAGACATGTTGTGACGATCTCAACAAAGAATTATCAAAAAGCAAGTGAAGAAACCGTCCGCCTATGAGAAATTAGTCTGCCTTCAGAGAAGAGTACGCCCGCCTGTGAAGAACGTCCGATTGATCTGCTACTCAACTCTTGAAGAATACTTGGGTTGACCAAAAGCAATGATTGAATACTCATGCAAAACGAAATATCCTGAAGAAGATCGTTTGTTCAAACCAAAGATGAGTTGTCATGCACCTCTTGGTGGTTCAGAGCATTAATGGCGAAAGAGACAGAATTAAGCGCCTCATTCCTTAAAGATTTAAATCTTCTGACATTCCTTAATTCAAGCTACTTTTGCTGAATTAACGGCGATATCTTCTGATCATCGTATCTCCTCAACTGTCAAATTCAAATATTCTGGTCAGAGCATTAATGACTGAATTAGCTGGAATGCATATGCATTAATTGCAGTCCCTGTAAACCAGAGCAAAAGCATCACCAAACGATACCGTCGTCTATCTATTGAAGAAACATTCTTTACCTGGCAGACTACAACAGCAGATGCAGAAGTATCCGTTACTCACAATCAAGCAAAAATTCAACGGAACTATTTTTGAAGATCTTCACCAAAGCCTCCAGTTATCATCCTACTGAAGATATAAATAGTGGACTTTGCATCAGCTCCAATTTGGCGACTTATACACAATCAAAGCATTCAAACCTTCCAAGTCAATCTACGATTTGAACAAGCTTTATACCAAGAACACTCAGTAATCTCAACCTTCTCATTTTCTGAGTTCTGTCGCCAACAAGTGTGAAATCTCTTACAGAGTCAAAACTCTTATCCTTTCTCACACAAGCCATTCAGAGAGCCAATTTGTATATCATCTCTGAACTTAGCTCTTCATATTTTCTACCCACTCTTTGTGAAGAGATTCTTGTAGAAAACAAATCTTCTTGAAAAAGAACTGGGAGGAGTCCTGTCAAACACTTGAGAGATAAAGGAGAAGTCCTAGAATACTTGTAAAGGAGTAGTCCTCAGAATACTGGGAGAAGTCCCTAAGAACACTTGTACTATTCTGTTGAAATAGTGAAAATCTTGGTATAGCCAAGGACTGGACGTAGCCCTGTCGATTAAAGGGGTGAACCAAGATAAATATTGTGTGTGCTTTATTCTTCAAGCTTTAAGTTTGTTTCCGCTGCACATATTGTTAAACGTTTTCGAACTAATAATAACTAACTTGCGAAAAAGGTTTAAAAATCACACACACAATTCAAACCCCCCCTTTCTTGTGTGGTTTTATTACTATCACCACCATCAGATTTGGAGCATAGACACCATTTTCCATTGTAAGCATTCTGGGGATCTGCAAAGAAATAGGAGTTACCGTCCGACGGGACCTTCTTGGGACATGAGCTAGAAAGACTCTTGCTATGTTCCGCGAAGATTTCATGGGAACAGAAACTTGAACAGCATTATCCTGATTATCCTCAGGTGCAGATGCTTCCTCAGAGACTATTTGTTGGGCAGCCAGTATCTCATTCAGAGATATTTCTGGATCATCAATATGATCATTTATGTTTTTAGCTTCAGTCTTTTGCTTCTTCTTCTGTGGTTGTGGCTTCTTTGATGCTCTAGTTTTCGTTCGCTGCTTAGCACTTTCTTTTGAAGGACCATCCTCCTTTGCAGCCGGACGAAATTCCTCATGAATCTCTGAATTTTCTGCCTCTCTATCAATGGGGCATGTCGCAGCTCCTTTGTCTTGACTTACTTGTTTAACGTCCAGTGGACGAATCGTAACCTTAGGTGGCCTTGATGATTGAGTTGGACTTGGTGGAGGTACTGATGAGGTTTGAATGGTTGGAGCTTGCACTTGTGAGAGCTCATTGCTGGCATGAGTCGATTCACTATCAGATGGGCTTGCAGAGCTTTGAATTTGTCGCACATACTCAGGATCAACGATCTCCTTATACTTTATGACCCTTGGGGAAATATGTTTCCCCCATCTTCTAGCATTCCTCGCACAGTTTGGTCTCCACAGAGGAGTGCTGTAAGGAAGTGGTGAATCATCCTTGAGTTTCACTCTGACCCAATGGTGGTCGTCGATGTTGCAGATGACAGCGATGATGGGAGGAATGAAGGCTGGACCAACTAAGGGTAAATAATTGCATGACTCCCTTAGACTTAGTGCTACTAGTATGATCTTGAAGGCGCTTGCAGCCAGCAATCCCATATCAGGAACGGTGAACCATTTGGGGGATAGAGCAAGTTCCCCAGTAGGTAGATCCAGTGCATCTCTTATCCTCTTCAAATGCTGCTCAGATTCCATCATGCCAACATGCAGAGAGTGTTGAGCCTTGAGCTATTCGATCATCTCCATTCTGACAGCAGACCATTCATTCTCACTGAGCCCAAGCCATTGAGCAATGCATCGATAGCCACAGTTGCCATCATCTTCTACATCAATGATATCTTCCACATATTCGTGGAATAGTGTAGGTATATGAGAAAGATACTTTATGAGAGAGGGTGAGGGATGATCAACTTTTGGAAAAGCTTTCAGAGGAGCCCTCTTCACACTTCTCACCAATGAGGCTATCGGCATGGAGTCTTCATCATCGCCGGATGAAGTTGTGCTCTGTTTGGCGGTGGCCGTTGTTGCCTTTACAAGATGTCTCCGCTTCGGTTCTGGCTCGGATGAAGGCATGATCTTAGTTGCCTTGTCTGATTTTGAAACTTTACGCTTCTTGATAGGTGAAAATGCAGTTGGGATAGTTTCTTTCTTTGCTCTGGAAGCTCTGGTCCTTGGAGGAGAAGCTCGTATTTCTTTTCCCTGTTTGGTTTCTTCATTGTCGTCCAGCTGCTTCTTTTCCCACTTAGAGAGCAGCTTCTTTGGGACACCAGAGAAATCGATTTTCAGATTCATCCATTTGACATCCCCAAATCTGATGGGTGTTGGGTAGATGTAGTCGTGGGCAATGAATTCGTTTTGGAGTTTCTCTTCAGTCAATAGTCCTTTCAACCCCATTATCTTCGTAATGAGAGCACCATAGGGGAGGTTTGACACCGGACTCTCAATAGTTCCTATCATGTGGTGAAAGATCAGAGAGGGAAGATTGATCTTTCGCATGTTAATCATCTGGTAGAGTGCCCAGTGAGACATTTTATTCACAAGTTCTCGGGCTCCCTCTTTAGGAATAACAATCTTACTGAGAACGGCATGTGGAAACTTGTATTCTTCAACTAGATTACTGACATAGTTCCCATGTATCTTAGGGTCCTCCTTCCAAATGCAGTTGTTGTTTATGGCTGAGATTTCCCACTTCGGGGAGTAATGAACTCCTTCATTGACATCCACTTCTAGTGCAAGGGCAATGTCTCCAGGACAGATGTCTGTTATCATTCTCATGCATCTGCTCACGATGGACAAATGACTTTTCTTCACGGCGAACTCATAGAATTCCTTTACCAGTGGTTCAAGAGAGGGGGTCTCTGAGACTTTCATGAGTCGCTCCCAGTCTTGAAATAATACGAGATTCAGTCCAGCAACTTTGGCGTGCTGGAAACGATGAAGCTCAAGATACCTTGGCGATACAAGTTCCCTTTCACCTAGGTCAAAGAATTTCTGAGCCCCAATCTTCTTTACTTGTTCGCGACGATTAGCATCAATGTTCTTTCTTCTCAGCTCAAGGACAGCCTCTTGCGCTTGAGTAAGCTTGGGCTTGGCAGCAGTTTGCTTCTTTGGGGTCATTTGAGAGTTCTGCAGAGAGGGGTTAGAGAAAGCAAGCAGAGAATAGCAAGGATTTTGAATGCGTGTGAGTGAGTTGTGAGTATGGGGCTTCTATTTTCAAGTTCTTTTGTTAAGGTTGATTAGAAGGCAGACAGTTTTACTCGTTTTATGGAATGGAATGATTACCTGTGCATTTGATGTGAGATAGCGAGCATAGCACGCGTATCAAGTGAAAATCTATAAATGTGCAGTCATGACAGTTAAAGAATTTAATGCGTGTTAAGAGCGCTTTAGCATATGAAATGATACAGCTGTTTACTAGTGACCCAGATGTGGGTGTCGTGGATGTCTGATCGTGTCCTTTCAGTTATACACAGACATTCTCACTTGGATGTTTCTTGATTAATCACCGGACGGTGACTCATTCTGGATTCAATTAATCTTGGCGGCAGGCTCCATTTACGTCAAACGTTGTCTTTTCTTTAAGTGCTCCTATGGATTCACCTCTTTAATCATTTTCCGTCACCTATTCAATATGCGCGTCTCTTTTTCATCCTACAAATATTAACACAAAGTACTTTGCCATAGAGCTTTATTAGTACCTTCTCATTGTTTTAGTTTGTCACATGCAGTGATGTCTGCATGCTCTTTTATTCAACAGATATGTATAAATTAGAGATACTTCCTGTGAGCGAACTTTGTCATAGGTTCTGTGCTTTGCACTACACATCACGTCTTCATTACTATCTCCTATCAGGTGGGTGATGCTATCTGACACATTATCATACAGATACTTTATAGGCTTTCACGGACGGAAATGAGAGACATTCGTTCGGCACATTCTTCTACTTCCTCCTCTTAGTTAATATGGCATTTTACGTTGTCCTCTTGAAGTGCTTGTAGTTATGCCTCTTGCGATTGTTGTTAATGAGGGTGCAATTATATTCTTCGAGTAGAGGCGTCTTTTCTGGCAGCACTTCCTAATCACAATTTTTGCTTCTCTTGACTTCAATGATTTATTAGCTTTTGTTGATCACAATTGTAGTAGGTATGTCTCTACATTGTGAGCTTCCTGCAGAAGTGATTATTGTACATCTTTTTGGTACCCAAATTTTCTTTGGGTCCAGAGGGTTAGTCTTTCACTCATACGATTGTGAATATCATTGTTTGAGTGTCATACTCAAAGTAAAATAATTTACAAGGCTCAAGCAGATATACAAATGTGTATGCATTCAAAACATTTAATCTTCAAGATAGCACTTTGATATACCATGCAGATTTTGATATGGCAACAGGGACTTAGTCCTTTTGTGCGATTTACTTTTCTGAAATAGTATGGGATTAAATTAATTTAAACTTATCTTAGTAGAAGAATGATTGAGATTAAAAGACAATTTGCAGCTTTTCCTTTCTTCGTTATACAGTTAATTTTGTTTGTGTTATAACAGGTAAGAGAGTAATTACAAATAGATGATCATAAGTTCAGAGTTACCTTATTTGTATTTCTTTTCATGTGATCACATGATGTGTCAACTGTTTTCAATCTTCGGATGAGGTTGTTTCAATCATGACGAGGATGAGTTCACATTTCTCTTGAAGGAGAGCTTGATTATTTCACAGATTTGCTAGAGGATCCATCATTAATGAGACTGTATATATATGAGCAGAGATGCAAAACCACAGTTTTTCACTTGCTTCCTCTTTTGGATAGATGTGGAATCTTCTGCAATCCTTCAAGTTATCTGTGAATAGCTTCCTTTTGACCTGTTCACTTCTTTCTTGTGCTAATTTCTCTGAGATGTTCTTCCTGCACTATTGTTTGGATCATGGTTGCTTTTGTTCGAGGAGAACATCTATTACCATAGATCTTTATACTCTGCATCTGTGAAGATGTTAGTTATTTTCAGAGTGGTTAGGCTCTGATTCCAATTGAAGGTGCAAGAAACACACAAGAAAGGGGGGTTTGAATTGTGTTGCTTATTTTGAAAACTTCTTTTGGTCAATTATTGGTTTTTAAAGAGTCATTGATTTAAACAATTATACATGCATGCAACTGAAATCATAACATAACATGAAAAGTAAAGCACACATAATTTTTATCCTGGTTCACCCCCATATTCGACAGGGCTACGTCCAGTCCTTGGCTTCACCAAGATTTTCCACTATTTAAACAAATAGTACAAGTATTATCGGGGACTTCTCCCAACAAGTATTCGAAGGACTTCTCCTATCAAGTATTCGAAGGACTTCTCCTTACAAGTATTATCAGGACTTCTCCTTACAAGTATTATGCAGGACTTCTCCTGGCACCTTTTACAAGGTTTTGCTTTGCTACAATAATTCTCTTCTAATAAGAGTGGGTAGAAGAAATGAAGAGCAGAAAACAGAGATCATAAGCAAGTTGGTTCTCTGTTTTGGGTTTTGTGTGTGGGATAGGATGAGAGTAATACTCTATAAGTTTTCCACACACATGAGCAACTCAACTCAGGTAGGATATGGCTTGAAGCTCCCTGAGTTGGAACCAAGGATGTCTTGGTTCTTTGGACGAACTTGGTTGAGATATGTGAGATTGAATTTTAGTCGCCAAGTTGCTACGGAGGTAGGATTCTCTATATATATCTTCAACTGAAGATCTTCTTTCTTCTTCCACAAAAGGAGAGAAAACCTGCCCGGTGGTGCTCCTACTTCCTCTGCTGAGAGTAACGGCTAGTTCTACATTTTTTAGCAGGTCTGAGACACGATCTGAGAAGAATTGATTTGCCTGGGTTGACATCGTCTGGCTCCATTTGAGTAAGTAGCCTTGAGCTGTGTCTTCTGTATTTAATGCTTGGAGTTCCAGTTGTGGTACCTGTTTTGACCATTATACCCCAGTGCATGCCAGCTAGTGCTCATCAAGTGCTTTGATCAGATATTTGAATTTCGACCGTTGAATGTGTACGATGCTCAGAGATTCTTGCCGTTGATTCCGCAATGTCAACTTGATTTGAGGAAAAGTAAGAGAGCAGTGGGACCAAGAAATATTGTATTAATTGTGTCCCTTTCTACTTTCTGCCATTGCTAGTACTTTAATTAATACGAGGTCGATGTCTTTTGATCCAGGAAGCAATTATTCCGGATGAAGTGAATAATTTCTTTAATGCTTCTGCTGAGCTAACATCCTCGTAATGCACATTTCTTGATGCTTGTACCTTTGGCGCATTATGATGCTTGAGCAGACGGAGTCTCCATAGAAAATTTAGCATTCCGTCATTGAGTGGCTTGTATCGGCAGACGATCTTTCTTCATTCAGTCCTTCTTAGGAATGTGAATCTTCTTGACTTATAGAAGACTGAATCTTTCCTTTTCTTTTGCTTCCATTGAAGTTCTCCATCTGAGAAAGTTGATTCACAACTTCTTTATATGATGCTAGAGAAGCTTCGAAGCTAGAGGTGTTTCTTCATGAGTTGTCGTACTCTTTCAGCTTTAGATGAAACTGTCTTCCTGTTGATCACTGTTGGTTTAGGCAGCGGATTGTTTCAGCTTCTTGAAGTGGACTTTGACTTGAGAGTACATAGCTTGATAGAGTGAAAATGGTGTTGGCTATTTGGAGTCATTGCTTTATCTCCCGTGAGTCACCAAACTGTCTTCACATGAGTGCTTTCCTTTGTATGTCTTTGACAGTATTTCCTTCAGGATGTATGTAGTGATGACCGGACGGTTTCTCCTGGAAGATTGATTCTCTTGATGATGCTTTGAGATTCATTCAGTCCCTCCAGTAGAAAGACATTCCTGAATATGGGAAATTTCACTGTGTTAGAAATTCTATCTCTAACAATATTAAACCTTAAAGAAATTGTCAATTATCAAACATAATAATTCATTCAGTTTTTTGAATCTAACATGGCTTTCCATATTTCCACGTCTAATGACCTTATAAAGATTTTCATCTTGATCTTCCAGAAGTCATAGTGGTCTCCATTGAAGTATGGTGGCCTGTTTATGTTGAATCTCTCACTAGTTCCATGACTAGAAGAGGATGCCATCTTCTCCCGGATCTTAGGAGTAAATTACCTAAACTTACGCTCTGATACCAATTGTTAGCCTAGATAGCAACCTGAGAGGGGGCGTGAATTAGGTTTACCCGATTTTTGCCTTGATGCCTTCTTACTTTCAAAATATAAATACAAACGAGTGCAGCGGAAATGAGTGTTGCTTGAAAGTAAAGATGAAGGGTAGAAGAATGCACACACAGAGTTTTATCCTGGTTCACCTTCTATCCACCGAAGGCTACGTCCAGTCCCTCAATAAAACCCCTTGAGGATTTTTCCACTATTGATAAAAATCTCTTACAAGTCCTTACACCAAGTACCTTAAGAATTTCTATCAACCACCTGTGAAAGTACACCACTTTCTGTTAGAATCAAATAATTTAATGAGTTACTATATTTTGATAAATAACAATTTCATTAAGTGTTGCTAACTTCTTAAAATTTTCATGTTCACGAACACTTGGTATAATTAAAGATACACTGCGAGGATTTCGACAAAGCATTATCAAAAGCAAATTGTCAAGTAAAGGACAATAGAGAAATCTGTCCGCCTGTGTGAATCAGTCTGCCACTTGAGAGAGTTCGTCCGCCTATGATAAACGTCTGGTTGATCAATCACTGGATGTATTTATGAAGAATGTTGAGTTGACCAAAGCAATGATTGAAGACTCGTGCAAAACGAAATATCCTGAGGCAATCGTTTGTTCAACCCAAAGATAGTTGTTGTGCACCTCTTGGTTCTTCAGAGCATTAATGGCGAAAGGGACAGAATTAAGTGCCTCGTTCCCTGAAGATTCAAATCCTCTGACATTCCTTAATTCAAGCTGCCTTTACTGAATTAGCGGCGACGCCTTCTGATCATCGTATCTCCCCAACGGTCAAATTCAAATATTCTAGTCAGAACATTAATGACTCAATTAGCTGTAAGGCATGAGCATTAATTGCAGACTCTATGGGTCGAGGCAAAATGCATCACCAGACGATATCGTCTTGCATTGTTGAAGAAACACTCATTATCTGGCAGATTGCAACAGCAGATGCAGAAGTATCAGTTACTCACAATCAAGCAGAAATTCAAACGGAACTATTTTTGAAGATCTTCAGCAAAGCTTCCATTGAACATCCTACTGAAGATATAAATAGTGGACTTAGCATTTGTTTCAACTTGGCGACTTTTACACAATCAAAGCATTCAAACTTTCCAAGTCTATCTACGATCAAACAAGCTTTAAGCCAAGACACTCAGCAACCCCAACTTATTTATTCTGAGTTCTGTCACCAACTAGTGTGAAGCTCTTTACAGAGTGAAAAACTCTTATCCTTTCTCACACAAGCCCTTTAGAGAACCAACTTGTTCATTATCTCTGAATACTGTTCTTCACATTTTCTACCCACTCTTACTGAAGAGATTTTGTAGAAACCAAGTTTTCTTGTAAAAGAACTGGGCGGAGTCCTGTCTAACACTCGAAAGAAAAAGGAGAAGTCCTGCTAGAATACTTGTAAAGGAGTAGTCCTCAGAATACTGGGAGAAGTCCCTGAGAACACTTGTACTATTTTGTTTGAATAGTGAAAATCTTGGTGAAGCCAAGGACTGGACGTAGCCCTGTCGATTAAGAGGGTGAACCAGGATAAATATCGTGTGTGTGCTTTATCGTTCAAGTTGTAGGTTTATTTCCGCTGCACTTCTTTGACGAACGTTTTTGAACTTATAATTGCTATCTCGCAAAAAGAATTATAAAAATCACACACACAATTCAAACCCCCCTATCTTGTGTGGTTTTATTACTATCACTTTCAACAGCCCCTGAAAGCACACCACTTTTAGTCCCTGAAAGTACACCACTTTCAGACCCTGAAGGCAAACCACCTTCAGTCCCTGAAGGCTAAATCACCTTCAGTCCAGACCCTGAAATTAAAGCACACCACTTTCAGTACAACAACCCTTCACCGAACCCTACGGTGAATACTCAATCTACCAGAACGAGATGAAGAAGAATTTACAATTTGGCTGTATCAATCCTTTAACATACAAGTGGATTGATCATGAGAATTATGCTTTAAGACTCTTAAGCATAAGAAGGCTCTCTTGATTCTGAGTTCTTCAAGATATGAACAACTAAAGTGTTCTTTTAAACAATGAAGATCATGAACTCAGAACTTAGGCTCTTTGAAAGTTTAAGTATCAAAGGCTAATTTAACATGAATGAACAATTTGACAAAGCTTTGGCCTAATTTGTGTATTCTCATGTGTTGTTTGTTTCTGGACTCAAATGGACTTTATATAGGCATGAGGAAACGTCATTGAACCAATGCAACCCTTCCCAAAAGGTTTGAGACACAATGGTTCATGAAAAGATGCAACTTTTCGAGCATGTAATCGATTACATTACTTAGGTAATCGATTACATTAAGAAGCCGTTGCTGTTTGAATTTCAAATTCAAACATGTAAACGATTACAAGCAAGATGTAATCGATTACTTGCCTATGTGTAATCGATTATCAGAAGGGTGTAATCGATTACACTCAAGTCCAATATCCAAAAACTTGAACTTTTAAGATCGGCTTGAGATATACTACTTCTTTTAACTTATGAACACATTAAACTTGATTAGCTTAGATTTTTTAAAGAGCCTTTATACTCGAGAAGCCTTTAGAAGCATAACTCACCTAAACTAATACTTTTAGGCAGATGTTGAAACATATTGCATTGTTTCCTCTAAGTCTTCTTTTCTTCTTTTTGTCGATGAGTTTGTCGTCATCAAAACCTCATCCAGGGTCAGGAGCAAGACCTTCTTCACAATATTATTGATTCAGACAACTTCCAGATGAAGGACAATCTATCGTTTGAGGTTCCGCCCTTGAAGATAGAAGACCGAAGTGTTAAGAAACTAAGGGGGAAGCAAGTTGCCTTGGTGAAAATAATTTGAAACTAGGCAACGGGGGATGCGACCTGGGAACTAGAGGAAAAGATGAGGGAGAAATACCTTGAGTTGTTTGTTGACCCGTAGTTTTGAGGACGAAACTATTTTTAAGGGGAGTAGTAATGTAAGACCCGTATATTTTAGGGAATTTAATATATTTATTTTAATTTAATATATTATTTTTCCTAATTATATTTATTGATATTGTTTGGTTGAAACGCCATTAGCGTAATTGTGTGATTTCTTGAACGACATCGTCGTATTTATGATCAGTTGACCCTCAAATATTATTTGAGTGGGAAATTAAAGTTGCATTTGTCTTTGTGTTGTCGTAGTGGAAATTCTGAGAATCTTGACTGTAATATTACTAAGGTAATATTACGGAGAATTTTCGAGGAAAAGATTATCGTGCTGGCGTGGCCAGATCTTGTGACATGGCAAGATTTAGCGGACCATACCCATAGGAGGGTGTGGGGCGTTATTTTTATCCTTTATAGAAGGGGATATTTGTTTGATTTTATTTGAGATTAAGTAGGTTTAAAATAATTTCTTTTATTTGAAAAGAAATAAATATTGGATATTCGTTGAAGTGTCAAGTGATAAGGTTGTTGGAGAATATTCTCCCTTTCTTCTATGAGTGGGGCGATATATATATATATATATATATATATATATATATATATATATATATATATATATATATATTCTAGAAGGAATAATATTTTTTTGAGGTTTGTTTATTTCTTGAAATAAGAATAGTAATTAATTAAAAATAGGATTTGGGTAGATGTTAGAGATAAGATTGTGAAGAAAAACATTTTTATCATATATTAACATGTGGGTCGTGTTTTATGTAATATGATAAAAGTTGACAAGTAAAGAGATATTGTTTTGATTTTTAATCAAATCAGAAATTAATTTTAATAAATAAGCTTCTAATATTAGAGGTGTTTTATGATAAGTATTATATCAGTTTATTTTGAGAAAATTAATAGCTAATATAAGTTTTATATCTTTTGGGGTCCATATGCGTTTTAGAATTAAATTAAATATTGATTTCAGCATTAAATATATCTTTTAAGGATTTAATTAATTCATAAAAATACCCAAAAAAAATTTGTTACAAGAGGAAAAAGAAAAAGAAACTAGCTACTCAACGCGTCAAGATACATAGACGCATAGAAAAGGAACGGAGGTTGTGTCCATACCTGCCGAGGAGTTCGATCACGCGCCGCTTTCCTTGCAAGACAACCCACAGTGTTGTTTTCCTCCCTTGCGACATGGATAACGATTACATTCCAATCTCAGCTAAGCATATCCCTCACCTTTGCGATCCCCTCCCTATCCCAAAAGGTGCTAACATCATTACGAAGCTGTAATACCTGCACCACATCCTTGCAGTCACACGCACAAATGACATCGCGAACAACCATCTCCCAAGCATGGGCCAAACCCAACTCCACTACCCAAACCTCTGCAAGGAATATGTTCCCACGGGGAGAACTCGCCGACACTGCGGAGCGCCAACCGCGAGCAGAATCAATCCCATCAACCAGCAGCATGTTGGCCAAAATTTTAACTTGTTTGACGGAGAAGAAATTCTTTCTTTTTTAATTTTATTTTTGCTGAAAATTAATTACTTGGAGAGGAGGTAAGCCCAGACCTATTTTCTACTATAAATATCTTGTTCTAGCACCTTGATAAGTCACTCTAGAAGACTATCCTCTCTTCTCTAGGTGTTACTCACTCTCTCTCTCTCTCTCTCTCTCTCTCTCTCTTGAAGTTTTTCTTCTTTTCGATCAAGGTAAGAGCCTTGTTCTTTCCTAGTTTTTGAGTTTTAAATTTTTTTCAAGTTTTCTTTAGTTTTCTGCTTGATTTTGAATTGCGAAGTTGTTTAGAAATATTCATGTTTTTTAGTTAAAGTTCTTAAGAAAATTTTTGTTGTTTGTCCTTCTATTTCCTAAATGTTTTGCAAAACCGAGTTTTGATCTTGAAACGAAAAGAAACTTCTCTTATTCTTGTTTTTGGGCCGCAGGTATGATGTTCTTATGGAAGGGAAATATCTTCTGAAATCTCGTAGGATATGGATAAATTAGAGTTTGGTTAAATAATATTAAATTCATGTTTGTTGAAGGTTCGACGGTTAAGGTTGACTTTCAGCATCGTTTAGACTCTAACAACATTATTGGCCAAGGTAAGGGCACTCGTCCTAGAATGTCTACATGTGATTGTGCTATTTGCTATTGTTGATGCTTGATGATTCAAAATTTTCTATTGTAACTATTTCTTGATATGTTGTTGTTAATTTTGCTATCAAGCATTATTTGTTTTGAGAATATATATGATGTTGATGATATTCTTGAGATATTCTTGTTGAAGATATTGTTGTTAATATATAATTGTTGAGATATATCTTATTGTTGTTTGACCCTTGTTGACGGGCTTGGCCTATGGGATTTTGTTTAGGATGCCAGAGGACGGTCTATGTTTTTGTGACTAACTACCATAGCATATTGCATCTTATTTTTGGTTCGATCTTGGGTCATTCCTGTTAAGTGGAAAACTTTTGTGACCACGGTGCATTAACAAGATTAACCCCAATTGCGGATTATGGGAGACAATGGTGTGTTAATATCGATTAACCTCAATTGTGGAGTCGTGTTTGTCTCGCCTCCCGTGCACGGCTGCTGGCATTGTTATCCGAATCATTTTGTTGTATGACGAAGGTCCTAACCTTAGGGTTTTCATGTTGATATATTGAGCTTATAATTGTTATATTTTATATTTATTATTGTTGTTGTTTTTGATAATCCTACAGATATGACATGCTATATTTTATTTTTTAAAATATACTATGTTTTTCTTGGGAGTTGACCTTTTCTTGTTTGACTTCTTGTCGTGTGTGCACTTATCGCTAAGATGGACATGTCGGGGAGGGGATACCTTATCCGAGGAACGAGGAGTACACTCTTCTTGATGAAGAGGATGAGTCAGCGTGGAAGATTGACCGCATTTCACGCAGAGCGACATATAATGGTTGGGTTATGATGGTGAGACGTGGCCGATATGTCTATACGGTGGACCAGACTTATTATCAAGGGACCATGAGTGTGACCTTACCACCTCGACATTTACTTGATGAGCTGGCACGTTTTTAAGACGCGGTGGTTGACAAGGTTGTGGATTCGCCTGTACGTTACACGATGCCGAAGGGTTCGTCTTCTTCTTCGCTAGACTTGGATTCAGAGACACACTTGGAGCGCCGATTGCTCAAGCGAGGATTGCGTTCGAGGGGTGATCGTGAGTGTTTCGTTGACAGGTTGTTTGTGGTTCGTGCTACTCGTGGGACTACACCGATTGCTTGAGGGTTCGAGTAGTTTAGTTTGTCTTGGTATTTTGTTGGTTTTTCGCGTAATGTCTCTACTCTCCTATACTCTTTTGTTTTAGGACCAGTACTTCTATGTGTTTCATCCTACGAGGTGACACAGGAAGTGGTGGTATTAGTTTGATTATCTTTCCTACAATCAAATAATTAGCCGTTCGTGGCTTCGTTTGGAATATTTCCGTTGTTTGGTTTTATTAATTTCAGTTTTTATCTACCGTCGTGTTTGTCCTTTGTTCGATATTTATGATAATAACCCTCGACAAATCGGGGTGTTACAATAAACACCACTTTTTCACAACTGTTTTACACCCTTTTATGCACTTTTTATTCAGAACTCACGTGATTTCATGTATATTTGCATAAACATGTGAAATGAGCTATAAAGTATAAAACAATGAGACAAGGTACCAAAAGAGATGCAAAATGTGGACTTTGGTGAGTTGACGAAGGACCACGGTCATGCTAACTTTAGCCACGACCATGTTGATATGAAGATAGAAGTCCACGCCCATGCATCACTCCAGACACACCCTTGCTAACATGATCCAACACGACTGTGCTCCCCAGAGAACACGGTCGTGCTTCATCGCACCCCCTATATGACGTCATTAAAGCCAACACGTCCGTGTTGGACGGGACACAACCGCGTTGCCGTTGCAGACAGAGCCTTGATTTTAACCTAATATTTACTATTTAAAGAGGCAAAAACCACACTAGAAAGATATCTCATATCTCTGTAGACAGACACCGGCATTTTGGAGAGAAACCTGATACTAGTGAACAGAGCAGCGACACCCCGGCAGAAGATGGGGCGATAGAGAGGCGACACACTAATTTCAATAAGAGAGGGATCACTTGTTCATCACTCTGTAATATTATCATAGCTTCTAGGACTATGCTTGTATATAATCCTATTTCTATGAGTATCTAAATCCCTTCTCTCAGAGTTGTAATGTAGGATATGATTTAAAGCCCATTTTCTTATCTATGTTATAATTTATATTTAGTTTATATCTTGATTCTCTTTTACGCTTTTATTCCATGTGTCGTTATTAACCATTACAATAGTGATTAATTGGCTCCTAACTAGAGGGATTAATTCACCGAACCATAAAAGAGAATGAACATATGGGTTAGCGCTAATTCGGTCTTAATCGGGGTCTTAGGCTTATCTTTATATGTTTTCCAATTTCCTATGCGTAATTGGTAGTGAAATACCCATAGGAAACTTCTATGCACTGCATGCCTGTTTTCACTAATCACCTTACAGTGACGCTTTCTTGTATGTTAGTGCAGTCGGATAGGACAATTGGCAATAGCTTAACTGGTGTGTTGATAACTATAATAAGGTATGATTGGCTAGATGATTAAATAGGCTTAGTATAAATGATAAATGGGGGGAGATGATCCGATATCATTGCTATTTTGAGGCTTTCTTGCTCTGCTATTTCCTCATATAGTTGTGTTTCTCGTTGCATGCTTCTCAACCAACCTTTCAAAGTTCAAACCTTAACTATGAACCACTTCTGGGGAGTGGCAGATTCCTAGTCCCTTGGGTACCATATTTGGACTTGCCATCCTATATTACTTGAGCCATAATGTGCACTTGCCTTCAAAAGCGTGTGTGATTTTAACGCGACAACTTCCAAATTTGTAACTATGGTGGATAGGAATAGGGGATCGTCGTGCTCTTTAAGTATCTCTTGGAGATCTTGATCCTCAAAGACTATGTCTGGCTCTAAAGTCCGATAACCTTGCCTCGTCTTTCCGATTGACTCTGTGACGATCTTCATTATAGTTTTGAGGTGATTTTCTTTGCGTTTGAAGATGGACCTCCACCAGCTAAACCTCCAGCTATATAATGAATCAATGTTCATGGTGTTTCCCTTGTTGTGTCATCCTCATCACTTTCAGAGGGTGAAGTATTCTTCTCATGCCTAGATTTCTTTTTTGAAGAATCTCTCCTTCCTTGTCAAGAATATTCTCCTCTCTCAGCTTTCCGAGGAAAATAATTTCTTTCTCCCTTAAGATTACCTCAGCTCTCCATACTTCTGGATCTTCTCTTATTTTCCACTCGGACCCCAAGTCCTGGATTTGGTTAACAACTCGTATTTTGGTAATTTTCAGCGGTGTTCAACAGCCCGGATAGGCATAGCACGGTCGTAGGGTACCCGAAAGGCCTAAGACATTCTAACGCTCAAGTCAGACCAAAAAAAAAGTTTAAAGCATAAGAAGTTTAAAAGAATCAATAGAGTTCACCTTGACTTTTCATTCTAAACCGTATACATACCTGGCATGTCGTAATCGCGCGTTTTTGTCTCCGTAGCTTCAAGGTAGTTAAAACATGCTTACTTGGCATAACTAAATGCCTGTGTGCCATAACCTAACCATGGTTCTTACAGCTAGCCTAACTAATTTGGTTTAGTTGTTTTATTAGATTAATTTAGCTTTTGTCTTCTCGTTGTCTAGTTGGAGCTTTACCCACTAACGCTTTGAGCGATTTGGGCCTTATGACTCTGGGTTGGCTGGCCAGACCTCAGCCCAAGACTGTAGCCCCTAGCTTAACATGGAAATGTTAAATCTTGAAGCACCCCAAGTTTTGTTGTGATAATTAAATTTTTGTAGTATAAATTATCTTTTAACTAGAAGCAAATGATGATAAAATTCATATGCCAATGGTCAACGTGCTGATATAAAATCAACATTTTGAAGACCTTTCCACGAGATCAGAAGATGAGGAAACATTAAAAGGTAGTATTAAATGCCTCTCTCTAACTTTAATATTTTGAGAGAATGAATTTTCAAATGTCTACTTGAAACTCTTTTGGGTATTTAAGAAGAGTGAATATTGAAGAGCGCAAGTTTTTTCACATTCATTTACTATTATGTATAGAAAGAAAAGTTCTCAACAATCATTCTTTCATTTGTAGTGAAGTTTTCTCTAAACATTCATTTTCGTCCATTCGATAGGAAACTTGTAAAACTTCTTATAGTCGAGCTTAAATATACATTCTCATTTATTGAGTTGCAAAGCTTGAGATTATTTAAAACTTTATCTACACCAACATGAGGTTTAGGAGATAGCATGAAGAGACTATTGAAAGACTAACCTATAAGTCTAAAAAGGCGGTGTCATATATTTTTATCTTTGGAGAAAATAGTTGAAAATCCTTTAATTAAGTAAGGGGGCTAAGCCTAACCCCAAATGATTTAGAGTGAATCGGGATAAATATCGATGTATGATCTTCTGTCCCTCAACTCTTTCAATTAAATTTTAAGTAACTAGGAGAATTGAAATTAGTTTATATTAAGATCACTCTAAGTTTAAGAAGTTAATTCCATTGCAAAACACCTCATCAGTAAGTGCTAATTAATAGAACGTGCTTCTGTCAATTCTAACTATCAGCACCTATTAAGCTTTTTCATAAACATATGCTCTGTAGGCAATCACATCATCCAACATATTAAAGTAATAGAAATAATAAATTGCGTACAGAGAAAACTTAATCATGATTAACCTAAAAGTCAACCAACTTACTTTAATAAAAATTATGAGAAATGTCCTACAAATAAATAATAATACATGCATGAGAAACTATCATCTATCATAGACATATTTCAACCTGTGCAATAAGAAATATTGGGTTTTGATCCCATGTTGTTTCTATGCATACATATATTGCATGTGTGTAAAGAGACTGAACACCTGCGCTCTGTGGTGCATCATGTATCTGTCATTGTTTTAACTTTTAATTAATAATAAGTCAATTTCTCATTATATCTTAACATGTGGATCTCTCGTTATCATATACAACAGATCTACATCTTGTGATCATACATCAAGTCTAAGAACTTGCCTTTGAACATTTACGAATTGTTTGGAACGGAAAAAAAAGTTAAAGGAAAGAAAATTTCTGAAAAAATTTCTTTCCATCATTTGGTTTAGCTGAAAAGTACTTGCCTTTGAACATTTACGAATTGTTTGGAACGGAAAAAAAAAGTTAAAGGAAAGAAAATTTCTGAAAAAATTTCTTTCCATCATTTGGTTTAGCTGAAAAGAGAGGGGAAGAGAAAACTGACATGATGGTGCCCACAGTAAAGTTTTCTTCCCACGACTGGAAAGAAAATATGAAAGTAAAGCAATTTTACTGAACTGACAACTTTACCCTTATTATTTCTGTTTGGGTTCCTGACATTTGAAAGGGAATCAGTTTAGGTCCCTGAAAAATTAATTTGTTAAATTGGGTCCCTGACATTTTTTTTTAATCAAATCAAGGACAAATCTCAATTTAAGCTGATTAATGATTCTAATTAACCTAGTCAGCAATCCCAATCACAATTTTTTAATATTAAGCCAGTTTTTCAATTCTACATCAGCATTTCTGAATAATATTAAAAAATAAAAAATAAAAATTCAGTTGTTCAGAAAATCCTCTTCCTCTTCGTCTTCCTCTGACCTCCCTCCCTCCCTCCGCAACTCTATTGCCGCCGCCGTCCAATCCTTCCAGAACCTCTTCCGTAGAACCCGGAAAGCCCAAAGAGAACATCTTCATCATCAAAACCTAGATAAATACAAAATCAAAGACCAGAAATCCCTTTTTCTCTCCATCTTCATCTTCAACCTTAATCACCACCACAACCCATCGGATCTAAAAGAAGAGGAAGAGATTTAGAGACAACAACAGAGGCTTGGGGGTGTTGAATTCGCAAAAGATCTGGAATAAGAGAGACCGCAAAAGGGAAGGAGGGAAGAAGAAGACAATGGCGGAGGGAGAAAGAGGGAGGATAACCCATCAAACCCAGATTGAAGCGGCAGCGGCGACGGTGGTCGACAACGGCCGATCGTCGAATTACTTTAGGGGTTTTGTTGCGGACGATGAGGGGATTCTGGTGGTGGTGGCAGTTTCTCCATTGGAGGTGCGGCGTCGCCGGAAAACAGGAGAGAAGGTGGCGGCGGCGGCGGTTCTAGAACTTGAAGAAGAAGGCCGCGGTGGCGGCGATGGTGGCCACAAGGAGGAACAATGGTGGAGCGGGTTGGTGGCGACGGTGGTTCGCGGTGGTGGTGGCCAATCGCTTGCCATGGAAAGAAGGAAGAGGAAGAACACGGCGGGTAAGAGGGAGAAGAGGGAGGGTCGCGAGAGAGAGGAAAGAAAGAAGAAGATGAAGCAGAAGAAACGGCAGAGGGAGAGGAAGAAGAAAGATGGTACTAATGAATTATGATGTCAATTTCATCTTCCAAATGCAGTCATCAAACAAAGATGAAAAAAGAAGAAAGAAAATGGAAGAAGAAGTAAGAAACGGTAGAGGGAGAGGAAGAAGAAAGAAGACAAATTAATTTTTTATTTCTGAATTAGTTTTTATTTTTTAATTTTTAATATGATGTGGAATTAAAAGAAAATGAGTAAAAGCCACGTGGGCCGCTGACTGGGTTAATTAGAATCACTAATCAGCTTAAATTGAGATTTGTCCTTAATTTGATTAAAAAAAATATGTCAGGGACCCAATTTAACAAATTGATTTTTCAAGGACCTTGACTGGTTCTCTTTCAAATGTCAGGGACCCCAAACATATTTAAGACAACAATTAATAATTAAATAATGTTAAAAACGTTTCTGATAATGACGTGAGGAGTAACTGTGTGTGAGTGATATTTGATAAATAAAATCCCCTATTTTACATCTTATAAAAATTAATATTGCCATTATCAACAATAATTTTATATGTATTAAAAAAAATTAAAAGGATCTATAGTTGTATATCATTTTATTTAAGGAAATTAATATCATTTTATAAACACACACTTTTCTTTTCTCTCATTTTTTTCAACTTTCTCTCATACTAAACAAACTAAAAATCATCTTACTTTCCTTCCACTTTCTTTCCTTCCCTCTTTCTTTCCTCTCACTTTCTTTCCTTTTTCTACCAAACAAAGCCTTACTCGTGTAGGAAATGTTGGGTGCACACTCAATTAAATTGTGTAAACATTCTACATGTTGTGTTTGGAACGAGGGAAGGAGAGTGGAATTATTGAGGAAGGAGAGAAAAGAAGACTAAAATAATTCTTCCATCGTTTGGATTGCTTCCAACAAAGGAAGGAAAGATTAATTTCAATGGGACCTACGATGAAAATGCTTCCTCCCTTCTCCGGACGGAAAACCGTGGAAAGGTGACCATTTTATATAGTTGACAAAAACACATTGTCTAGGGTGAACTACCATTTAAGTAGTGCACCATGCACTACCATCTCCTGGCCAATGAGATCGCGCCAAGTGTCTAGGTGAGAAACTGGAAACCGGTTCTACAAGTTATTTAACTTTTATAATTTATTACGATTTCAATTTGTTCATTACCATAAAGCCCCTTTTAATGTATTTCTCCCTCTTTCTCAGACTTTTTTTTAGTGAAAGAATGGGTAAAAATGGTATTGATTAACTATTATTATTTTCAATTTTTTTAAATATCAGGTAAAAAAAGCTTATTGTAGTAGGTCATTTAGAGTAGTGCACGGTACATCACTTAGGGTGCAAGTGCACCGTAAAAGCCACCTTCATTTTCACACTATTTTTATTTTATTAAAATTTTGAACTTCTTGTAGCTGTGAAAAATAGGTACGGGTTACGTGGAGGTTTATTAATGTTTCTTAACTTCTATGTTTTTTGACTGGACATATTTCTTTTGTAATCATGACCGAATGAAATATTATTATTATATAAAATATTACATTTTAAGAATGACATTAGCTCTTTATAACTTTATTAAATATTAATATATTATTTCGGGTATTTTGTCAATTCACAAATATACATCTATTTTTCCTTCAATCTAACTTCCATTTTTTATCGTACCAAACAATTTAAAATATTCTCTCACTTTCCTTTCTCTTTCTTTCATTTCCCATTCTTTCCTTCTAGTTTTTTTCCTTTCACTTTCTTTCCTAACTAAACATAGAGTGAAATATGAAAAAGATAAAAGATAAATGATAAATGTAATATGATGTGACATGAAAACAGAGAAAAAAAATGATGTATGTTGCTATAAATTAATACTGTTTAGAGCATCTCCATCCCTACTCCCAAAGTTGAGAGCTTAAACACCTTTTTGGTGGGCCCGAACTGCCACGTAGGATTAAGCTCCCTCATAAGGAACTTAAGCAGATTTTACTCCAACCATGGTTCCTTATTTTACTTTTGGTTGGGTCCCACAGTACCACATAAATTTATAAATTTTATTTCCACCTGCTTTTGATTTAAATTTTAATATTAATTCAACATTCTAATTTAAATACTAATTTAATTAATATTAATAGCAATAACATTATAATTAAAATTGATCACGGTAAATTAAAAATAACAACAAATACATTACATTATATAATTAAAGACGATAGGAAATACATATCAACGAAAAATAAATAACAACATAGTTTAAATGAAATACATAATCAACCGTAATGATTAATTCTCATTATTATCATTTCCGAAACGCTCCCAAATATGCTCCACCAAATCTGCTTGAAGTTGGCGATGGATGGATCTTTGAAGTTGATGTGCTCTTCTTTCCAAAAATGTTGTAAAAGCAGGAATAGGACCACTTGATACTTCCGCAGACACTACGTTATTATTAGCCTGATCGTATCCAAAATTACCTTCGTAATCCCCGCGCTCGTCTTCAACGATCATGTTATGCAATATGATGCAAGCATACATTATTTGCTTCATGGTATTCACATGCCACTGGCGTGAAGGACCACGAACAATTGCATATCGAGATTCCAACACTCCAAATGCACGCTCAACGTCCTTTCTTGCTCCTTCTTGTCGCTTGGCAAATAATTGTATTTTCTCTCCTTAAGGCATTGGGATGGTCTTTACAAATGTAGCCCACTCTGGATAGATACCATCTTCTAGGTAGTATCCCATACGATACGGTGTTCTATTGACACTGTATTGCACTACAGGAGCTTCTCCGTTCAAAACGTCGGTAAACACAAGAGATTGGTTTAGGACGTTGATGTCATTGTTAGAACCCGCAATGCCAAAAAATGCATGCCAAATCCATAAATCTTCTGATGCCACTGCTTCAAGCATGATTGTAGGTTTGCCATGATCACCTCGTGAATATTGTCCTTTCCACGCAACTGGACAATTCTTCCATTCCCAGTGCATACAATCAATGGAACCTAACATACCTGGGAATCCACGAGTTTCTCCCATTTGTAGTAGGCGTTGAGTGTCTTCGTTGTTTGGCCTTCTCAGGTACTCCGTGGAAAATATTTCATTCACAGCCGTTACAAATCTCTCTAAGCACTCAATCGTAGTACTTTCACCAATTCGAACATACTCATCTTGGGCGTCAGCAGGTGATCCATATGCTAACATACAAATAGCTGCAGTGCACTTTTGTAATGGTGAAAGACTACGTCTACCAACTGCATCAACCGTCATTTGAAAGTAAGCATCATGGTTGGCAACAACTTCTACAATTCTAAGGAACACGTGCTTCCGCATTCGAAACCTTCTTCGGAACTGAGTTTCTGTGTATACAGGATTTTCAGAGAAGTAATCATTGATCTTGCTCTATCACTCTTCTTCTTCTCCTAGGCCTACCAGTGTTGTCAGATTGTTGTTGGCTCTCTAGTACTGACCTCAAGTGATCTTCCGCACTGGTGTCATGAATAAAATCATCTAAACATTGTTCAAAAAAAGTATCAAAGTTGTGTAAACTGTTTGGATCCATTATATGGTGTATAGAATCAGAACACAACAATTGAGAAGATATGATAGATGGAAATAATTGTGGACATTGAGAAGAAACAAGGTATGTATAAATAAGGTAATTCCAACGGCTAGTTTTCCAACGGCTAGTTTTGCAACGGCTAGTTTTACAACGGCTAGTACACAATGAGAAATTAGAATTACAACATTATCTAGTACATAATAATCTATCCCCATTTTCTTAATTCTCCCCTAACGTAATTGCATATGGCCTTATGATCCGCTAACTGTTCCTCATCCATGTAAGATGTGTCCTTACAAAGGCTATCATGAAATGACTTGAATTGTTCATTCTTCTGGAATGCAAGTTCAACCTCCTTTAATTCCATTTCTTTCTTCTTGAGTAGCTCAAATTTTGTCATCAAAACATTTTTTTCCTTCACAAGTGCTTCCGCGGATGATAAGATGGGGTTGTTAGAAGACACATTACCCTCTTTTAATCTAGCCTTCCTCTTGGAAGCCTTTTGTCCCGAAGGGCGGGTAACTGGTTGTGGGGGCTGATATTCGGCACAATCGATCGACGTACTTGGGTTAGATGATGACGAATGAAATCCATCAAAAGAATTCTTCTGTCTCTTCGATTGGCTCAAGATGGCTTGTCCAAACCACTTTGGTTCATCTTTCACTACCCGCCATGCATGCTCAAGTTTGAAATCGCTGTTCTTTTGAAGCCGATATTTAGCACGTGCCTCGGCCAAGATATCCTTCTCCGATTGTCCGCTTTTCCGACGATTGGTAGCTTTGTTGTAGCATCCCACAAATGCTTGAATTCAACCATTCAATTTATGAAAATGAGATTTAATCGTACCTGCCGTCCTCGAGCGTTAATCAATGGTGCGGAACTTTTCGTATTGGGCTGCGATATTCTCCCAAAAATGGTTTGACTTTTGGTCAGTTCCCACAATCGGATCCTTTAAAACATTAAGCCATGACTGAAGAAGAAGTACATTGTCTTTAGCAGTCTATGTGATGCGAGTTTTTATGGAAGAACTCCTTTCTTCTTCAAGCGCAATATCTTCTAGCCCATCAAAAGCTTGATCAAATTGTGTTTCGGGTACTTTTTCACTGCTACTATCGACATGAGGTGGTTGATTTTGAAAATAGTGTGGTGATAGATACGTCGGATGTTGGGTACTTGGAGAACTGTCGCCGGTGTGGGGTGGTTGGTTTTGAAAATAGAATGGTGGTGGATAGATCGAATTTTGTGGATATGGGGAACTTTCACCGGTGCGGGGTGGTTGGTTTTGAAAATAGTATGGTGGTTGGTGCATCGGATATTGGTATTTGAAGAACTCCCACCAATAGGAGGTGGTTGGTTTTGAAAATAATATGGTGGTGGGTGCATGGCATATTGTGGAATTGGAAAACTTTCATTTGTAGGAGGTGATTTGTTTTGCAAGAAATTGGCATAAGCTTGATAAGGATCCATTAAATAACAACAAATCACAAGATAAGTAGGTGAAAGATATGAGAAGAAGAGAATGGTGGAGGTAAAAAATGATTTGATACACTATTTATAGTGTAAAAATCACTTCAGATCAAGCTTCCAACGTCCATATTTTACACTGTTTTGCTGTTAAAAAAAAAAAAGGGCCCAAACTGGATTTTTGCCCGTTACTCTGTCAGAAAAAAAAACTCAAACGTTCATATTCTGACCGGCTGGGCCGGTCAAACCAGGCCCAACGGCTAGAAACCGGCTACAGCCGGTCATGGAGGGCTGGAAATTGAAAAATAAGCCGGTACAACCGATCACCCTATTTAAAAGGGTTATCCCTCTTCAGCCTCTCATTTGCACGCTCTTCTTCATCCTCTCTACTTTCTCTCTTCTTGAAACCCTAGCCCTGCTTAATCCTACAGCCGCCGTCGCTGCCACCGTCTCACTTCTTCACGCCGTCATCGTCGCTCCACTTCCTCACCCTGTCACTGTCGCCTCACCCCATCACGGTCGCCACACTTCCTCACCGCCTCACCACCCCCTCTTTCTTTCTTCGCCCTCGGCGTCTCCCTTCGTTCCCTTCTTCACTCTCACTGAAACCCTCACTTAAAACCCTTTTCCTTCTTCCTTCATATCAAAACCTTCTCCTCATGGCCAGATCGGAGCCAACCGCACCACCGTCGTCTGTCAGCCATCGGATCGGAGAGATTCTGCACACATGCAAGACGGATCGGAGCTCATACTAAAGGTTTTCATCTTCTATTGATTTGTTCTGTAAATTCTGTATTTTATGTAATTTTGGTTGTTTGATAAATATTTGGTTTTTGATCTGGAAGTTGTTATGTTCTTCTCCTTCCTGTTGTTCTATTCTTCCCTTCCCTTCCCTTCTGTTCATTCTCCCTCTTATTTTAACAGAAAACAAGTTGATGAATGAGAGAGAAAGAATAGTTTTTTAATTTAAGATCCCATAAAGTAGAGTTCCTTGTGCAAGGAACCGTTCCTTAATTTTAAGGAACCTGCTTTACACCTCAGCACTCTCCAATGGCATTCTGAAATAAGGAACGGAGTTTGTATAGCGATGGAGATGCTCTTAGGTGTCTATAGATTTAGATTGTTTATTGTGACCTTTAAACTGGGGTCCCCCTAAGGCGCACAAGATTTTGCTTGTGCAACCTTGCACAACTAAGAGTTGAACCCTTACCCGGTTCATTTATTTTTTCTGAAAAATAAAAATAAATTTACTGAAATTAAAAAAAGGGATTATCAAGTAACTGGTCCCTGTGTTTGTACCCGTATCTGACCTAGGTCCCTCGCCGGAAAAATCTTTGCATTTGGTCCCTGTGTTTGCTAAATGTCTGAGCTAGGTCCTCACCGGTGACCGGAGCTCAGACCAGTGATTATGTGGCATGCTGACAAGATAAATGAGAAACATGTGGAAATGACACGTCACAAAATAAAAAATAAAAAATAATTAAATAAATTGAAATTACTAACATGACCCTAATATAACACAATGCAAAATCAAAATCCCTAAATCCTCAAATGTTAAAACACTGTTTCTTTCAAATCCCCAAATTCTCCCTTTTCTGGAAATCGATTCTTCTGCTTCCCCTCTTCAGTACCTGCGTTTCGTCTTCCCCCAAGCAACGAGTCTTCTCCTTCGCGTATCGAGCTTGTTGTTTCTGCGTTTCGGCTACTGCATCGCGAGGTTCTTCTGCGATTCCTCTTCTCCGATTCGTATTCTCTGTTCTTCTGCTGCATTTCGTCTTTTTTGTTTCTGCGTTTTCTCTTCCTGCATCTGTTTGTCATCTTCGTGCTTCGTCTTCGTCTACTGATGATGATGATGATGCTGCTGCTGCTCACAGTCACACACCACCAACAACAACGCTAACAACAGGGTACTCTATTTCAAAAACAGAGGAGGGTCCTTCTTCTTCTCAAGTTGAAATGGAGACCTCTGAACCCATCAAAAATGGTTCTTGCAGTGGTGGGGAGAAGCAAGAGGCTGTTCCCTCTATTGGGTTTTTGGAGCTTTTCAGATTCGCTGATGGGTTGGATTGCATTCTCATGACAATTGGAACTGTTGGAGCAATTGTACATGGTTGTTCTTTGCCTCTGTTTCTTCGGTTCTTCGCGGATCTTGTGAACTCTTTTGGTTCCAATGCTAACAACTTGGACAAGTTATCTTTTTTTATTAGTCAATTCTGGACGCTACTGGTGACCAGCACTTCAGAATCTGGTTCCAGGTTTTATGCCAGCTTCATTTAGTTATCTGCGTATTACTTTGATGCCTAGAGAAAACATTCCTTGCTTGCTGGTATATACAACGTGTGCAGAATATAGCTTCCTTCGCTCCCATCATTTCCTTTCCAAAATATATGAAACAGAGAGTTATTATCAACTCACCAACTTGTTCAAAGTTGAAAGCTTTTGTAATTGAGATTTTGGAGGTGAAGACGAGGTTCAGAAACGAAGCAGCAAGAGCACGAAAGGAATGAAGATGGTTTTGGGGATTTTGGGGGTTTAGGGTTTGTTGTTTTAGTGGGGTTATTATTGTAACTTCAAATGTTTTATTAATTTAATTTATTTTAATTTCTGAGTTGTAAATTCCACATATGCATCACTTATCTTGTCAGCATGCCACGTAATCAGTGGCCTGAGCTCCGGTCACCGGTGAGGACCTACTTAAAACTAATTACAAACACAGGGACCTTTTACTAAGATTTTTCCGATGAGGGACCTAGATCAAATTCGGGCACAAACACAGGGACCACTTACTTGATAATCCCTTAAAAAAAATCCAAAACCAAATCAATGATGCAGTAGCCATGTTCACTCGCTGCGGAGGCAGAGACGCCGCTGCCGTCAGACCACCACTAGGTCCGTCACCTTTCTGTCCACCTCTCGCCAACTCCTTTCCCTCTCACCAACACTCACTCAGCCCCTTCCTGCCAGGATTAGGTTCAGAACGATGTGCTCGAGGATTTCTCTTCTGATTAAGGTTTTGGGGAGAAGAAGAATCACTGATCCAGAAATCAAAACATCAAAAATCAAATTGCTAACTCAAAACTCTCTGCTTCCCTCTCGATCTTCTTCTCAATCCCTTGATTTGTGTTCGGGCTTGTGAATCATGTCGGATCGATGATGGTCCGATGGTGGCATCAGCGCTGGAACCACCCAAATCTCCTTCACAACAGAACGCACAAACTCTCGCAAGTTCATCCAGATCTGAGATCGACACAAAGCACAACGGAAAAGAGAGAGAAGGGAGAGATCGTGAGTGAGAAGAAGGCAGCAGCAAAATCACAAAAAGCTCTCAAAACTTCAAGCGATTTTCTCTTCGATGTCGATATCTCAGAGCGCCGCCAGAGAGAGATCGTGAGAATGGCAGAGCTCACGGTGGTGGACTCGTCGTCAATTTCTCTCACGCTCTCTCGATCTCTAATGTGCATGTATTTCATCTCCTCCTCTCGTTATCCCTCAATATGCGATCCAAATCTTATTTTCAAACAGTAAGCTTCAATTTTGGAAATTCCTCTTCAATTTTTGGTTTCTACGATCTTGTTGATTTATCAGGTTTACTTTGAGGATTACTTGTTTACTTATGATTGTGAGTGTTAGTAAGGGGTTTACTCAAGGCATTGTTGGCATTTTTTCATCGATATCTCTCCCTTTTTGCTAATCTCTTGTCTCCCCTGCAATGGAATAGGGTTGGGGTGGTGGTTCAGTGTTGAAGATGAAGAACCTTGATGAATGTTGAAGATGAACTTATCTGATAAATTTTAATTTTTAAAAAAAAACTGGGAAACCTACTATAGCAGGTGGGATTTCCCTTATGCAAGGTAAGCACAAGCAAAATCTTGTGCACCTTAGAGGATCCTTTAAACTGAGTCGAGATTGATGGGATATAAGAAAGAAACTATGGAAAACAAAAAGAGTAGATAAGGATTAATGAAAGATAAACAAAAATATAATCAATTAATGTAGCAGAGGAAAGGAAGGATATATAGGGTTTCGGTGCAGTTAATTACTTTCCTTAATGGTCAACCCTTTACATCATGACAGCCTATAATAGTTCCCTGCTAGGAAAATATGACAGGAATAAATAAATTAATTAATTAATCATACATAAAGTATCAATGAGCTACCATGTCTTAAACTATTCATTCAATATTTAGTTGAGGGTTCGATTTTTGGGAACATACATAAAGAAATTTTTTTTAGGAGAAGTTTACTTGCTTATTACTCCCTCCGTCCCAAATTATAAGACCCTTTAGAGACAAACTTGGTGTCTCAAATTATAAGACCCTTTCTAAATTTCAGATAAAAAAAATAAGTTTTTTCTTTTTTACCTCTTGCATTCATTATATTTTAAATTTCAAAACTTTAATTACCACCTTTACTAATTACTTCTTTTATATCCCCAACTAACTTTTGGTATTTCCTATACTTACATTAACAACTTCCAGAGCTTTAAATAGGGGTAAATTTGGAATATTTGTATAGAAAATAACAAAACCAACATATTAATTAGGTTATTACATGTTTTGTTAATAAGCGTGATTGTCTGAACATGACCCTATATTTTGGGACGGAGGGAGTATAATTTAAGAGTCTCAGGAGATTAATCTCATTATTACCAATTATGAAATACTTTGAGGCACACCAAAAAAATATCAATAAGTATTAGATGTTAAATTCCTCTTAAACAAGAGTTCAGATTGAAATTGGACTCGAATATGCATGTTCTCAACTTGAACAAATTAAATTCATTCCGGAAATGATGACTTATATCACATAACAAAAATCATGTAAACATTGATATCAAAATACCCTTAATTAAAAAATAACCAACCCAAACACCACCACTCCACTTTACTCCGCACTTTAACTTTCCCCCTTCCCCACCACCCCTACCTATCTCCCTCTTCCTAACATCAACCTAACCTAATCCCTAACCCCCACTCATGACCGTCGTTCTCTCTCTCTGTTCAACCTCCTCTCTCTGTGCTCCTTTTTCACTCTCCGTCACTCTCGCTCCTTTAATCGTCGTCCACGATCGCTCCATCTTTGTCTCGTTTTCACGGTAAGCATCATCTGTCTTTGTCCCTATTTTTTCGCATTTAAAGTGCGGCACTTTCACATTGTAAAATACGAGCACTTTAATGTGCGGGGTGGTTTTACTGTAACTGCTTGCCTTGCTTTGTCCGCACTTTAAAGTTCATAGGTGTCACACTTTAAAGTGCGTAGGTGTTGCACTTTAAAGTGCGAGACCTACGGACTTTAAAATTCGGTCGTTGCACAGCACCTTGTTGCTTCACTTATATAGAAGCATGACTTAATGCGAACCATATGTTATTTTTTTGGTGTAGATATGGCAAGGACAAAGAATATTGAACGCGCTTATATAGTTTAAGAGCTTAATTTGGATGGATACTTCATTAAGGTTTAAAGTATCACTGCTGGTTTAATTGCATATATTTTAAGTGCACACACTTTAACGTGTGGAATGATATAATTAGTCAAATTTAGGTTTACTGTAGTTTAAAGTGCGTCAAGACCGTAGTTTAAAATGTGACATAATCGTAGTTTAAAGTGCGATAGAACCATAGTTTAAAGTGCAGAACGTATTTTCTTCCACATTTACAAAGTGCAGGCGAAAAAGTAATTAAGATTATTTTTGGAAGAAATTATTTTTAAGATGATATAAATAGTTATGACGATGACACTAATAATAATGTCAATTAGATATACTTTATTTTATTTTATTTTATTCTCGAACATTATAAATGTACATATGTTATTACCCAATTGTATGGTATTTTATTTAAATTAAGAAATACAAGTGTATAATTTAAAATTTTCTTATGATGAGTATATAGTTCATTATAGCCAAGGAAGAGATATCACATGATTGGAGAATCATACCACGTCACCCTGTTCATTATAACTAGGGGCTCTATATGGTAATCATGACAATAATTTCAGGAAAGACCGAAAGATCGAATTGGCAAAAACTGTAAATACTAGATAGTCGTCTTCCACTATAAATTTTTGTTGCATAATATCCTAAGAAGGAAAATGGTTCATTCTTTACCACCGTTAATGGAAAGATTAGAATCAATAATAATGCAATTGTACAATTTTGTACTTTTATATACCCTCGGTTCCTTTTTATAAGAGATAAACTAACTTTGCACACCCCTTAAGAAAGTTAGTTTATCTAGTTTTTTACATTAAATTTGTTCTAAAGTGTTGTTGAATTTCTAAAATTGCACTTTAACGTAGTAAATGTATTTCCATATTTCTAATTATTTTTATTTATTTATTTTTTAATAAACCAACACCATTTATTGTAAAAAAGAGAATGGGGAATCATTGAGAATTAATGTAATGCAATATGAGTGGATATGTTAGATAATTGATTGCCTCAATAGATGAAAATGCATAGTTTACATTTTTTGATAAGCATAGTTGATATACCTAGTCTTTGGAAAATGGAAAAAAGAAATATCATAATCAATGTGATGCAATTATTATCTAGAATTGAGTAGGGGTAGAATGGTGAAAAAATAATTAATTTGGCACAAAATTTCCTCTAGTCCTTATAAAAAGGAACGACCAACACCCATAACTCACTTCTTATAAAAAGGAACGGAGGGAGTATATATATACCGGGAGCATATCAAGTAAGAGCGATGCTTATTATGAGAGATGAGAGCGTTAAATCTTAGCCATTAGATCTATCATAAAGGACCAAGATTAAAACAAAATGGCATGTGACTTTTTTTAAAAAGTCATGTGACCACTAAACTGCTTTTATTCTCAACTACTCATGAATGGTTGTACGACCATGATTTAACGCTCTCATCTCTCATAATAAATATTGCTCTCACTTGATACACCCCTTATATATATATATATATATATATATATATATATATATATATATATATATATATATATCTACGTGTGTGTGCATAATGGTGTTATGTTTAATGTCATCCCCACTGGTTTTCATGCTATCCCCTTATTTTTAATCAATAATAATGCACTTGTACAATTTTGTATTATATATATGCATAATGGTGTTATGTTTACCGCCATCCCCACGGGTTTTCATGCTATCCCCTTATTTTTATAATCCCAAAAATAACCCTCGTAAATGATAGCGTAAACGTGGTAAACGATACACCATCCCCACTGGTTTTCATGCTATCCCCTTATTTGTATAATCCCAAAAATACCCCTCGTAAACGTGGTAAACGAGGATGGGTTTTCTGGGGAGTAGACGATGAGGGAGCAGACGATGAGTGTTTCTGAGTCCATCGTCTACTCCCCCACTTCCTCAACCTCCAACCCTTTATGAGCAGACGATGAGTGTTTCTGAGCAGACGATGGACCCAAAAACACTCATTTCCTACTCCCCATTGTCTCCTCATCGATTTATTAAAAAAATTAAAGTACCAATTTCGCACTTGTAAGTACGACCAGGGAGAAAAAAACGCACTTACTAGTGCGACACACATCAATTTAATTAAAAAAAATAAAATACCAATTTCGCACTTGTAAGTGCGATCAGGGAGGAAAAATCGCACTTACAAGTGCAACTTTTTTGCAGATCGAGAAAGTTGAACTTCTTCCTCCTACTTCGTCCCTCTCTCGATCCCCATTTCTTCTTCCTCCTGCTTCTGTTTTTGTTTCTTCACCACTCCCATGCCACCACACATTCTTCTTCTTCGATCACACTAAAGTCTCCACACCATCAAACCCTCATCTTCTTCTACCTTTAGATTTAGTTATGTTGAAATGAGATTGGAGTGAAGAATGGTTCTGGCATGGTGAAGAATAGTTGCGGGAGAGGGTTTCGATGGAGAGGAGGGTCGATGGTGAAGAGATGAGTGATGAAGATGGGAGGCCCGGTGATGGAGTAGGGAAGAAGAGGGGCGGTGAGAGAAACAGAGAAAGAATGGTGAAGATGGTGAATATGGGTATGAAGGACAGGTAAGTAATAATTTTTTTTTTAAGAGTAATTTTGTAATTGCACCATTAATGAGGATGGTGGGAAATCCAATGGGAATGACATTAAACATAACACTCTATGCATAATTACATACACGGTCTCATTTAATTGGCAACTTATCATCATTGTTAGCATTGGCATTTTGCACTAGTTATTGTTTAAATCTCCAGCACAAATTTTACTAAAAACAAAAGTGAATTTTTCATGAAATAGATTTAAAACAGTCTCAAATTTAACCAATAAATATGTGATATGTGTTATTAAATTTTTTAAAATGAATATTTTACTCAAAATACATTTTAATCCTAATTAATTTACATTATTACATTTTATTTTATAAATATGATAAATGATAATTTAACCACTAAACTTTAAACAAATTATAGATTAATTCTTATTAGCATATATTTTATATTTGATTCCACAAACAATCACAAATTATAACTTAAGCCCTAAATTTGTTTTCTCCTAAACTAAATCAACCGAACACTAAAATTTATTTCCTAAGCAAAACAAAGGTCTTCCTCCCTGAACCCAAGAATCTCTGAACCCCAGCAAGAACAACATATTCACTCCAGTAAACATAAATTTCTTCATCGAACCCTAAATTTGTCTCCGACGTGTAGACCAATAAAGGTAATTTCCCACTATTAGGGTTTTCGAACCTGTTGTGGTTGGATCATCGTTGATCCACTGAGCGACCCAAGCGCATGCATATACCAGTGAACCATGGTCAAGAACCAACAACTGCTAGGTTCAATGAGAGGTAGTTAAATTTCAAAAGGTTAGCTGAATCCACAATTTAATTTTATAAACATGGATTTTATGATAATCAATCAAATTAATTTTGAATTTGACGAGTGGTTGCACATGCTTTCGTTTTCCCTCTGCATGTTTTCATCTTTATTTTCTTCTTTTGATAAGCATCATATTACTTCACTAACATACATAGTTAAATGGAATGGTTTATCCACTTTTGCTGATTTGCATGATTTACTAGTAATTTCTGAAATTTATGCCAGAATCAACAATTAAAAATACCCAATTATTTGATCATTCCAAGATCAAATGCAAAAGAATAATGGAGCGTCAATCTTTTAGAGCTATCTCACTTGGGCGAAAAGGAATCGAATAACAGTTGGATGAAAAAGCTCTTACTGATGAACAATGCTAAATCAGATTTCTCGGAGAAAGAGAATGACAAGAAAGACAAGGTAGGCCAATTTTTAAAACTATGTGCATACGGTGTATATTGAGGATGAAGACACTCGATGAAGGGTAAGGAGACGAAAGGGTTAAATGAGGGGTGTTGGTTCTTTCTTTTTATAAAACCACATAAGTCTTTGTGTCATATTAATTATTTGTACACATTTTTACTCCTATTCAATTCTGGAAATATGGAATAGCATTAATGATGTAAAGATATTAAAAAGAAATATGTTAAGGACAATTTTGAAAATTCAACAACATTTGAAAACAAATTTAATGCAAAAAAACTATACTACCTAACTTTCTTAAGAGGTGTGCAAAGTTGGTTTAACTCTTATAAAAATGAATGTAGGAAGTAATTTATTAAATGTTAGTGGGTCAAATTATAATTTATTATATTTTTAAATTAAAGTATAATAATGTAGATTAATGGGGACTAAAATTTAATTTGGTAAAATGTTATTGTTGAAAGATTGAATGACGCGATGTTTTAAAACTGTCCCAAGAGCTCACCAAAATAGAAACATCAAGCTCAAACAAAGAATCATATGCTCCACCTGAAAAAAAAAAAGTTATGATTATCATCCCTGTGAACAATCTTATTTGCACTAAATAAACAAATTGTAAACTTAAACAGCCTCTAAACTTAAACAAATTGAGCTTTGGGAAGATAACATCTGTAGTGATGTGATTTAAGACTCCGTAATTACATGACTATAGTGGAACATTGGTACCTAGAAAAATATCATGATTATGGTAATGTTTTTATCTTTTCCCTGATGAACCTAATTATTGTGTTTTCTGATATAAAAGAAATAGATCATAATGATGGTAAATGATGATATATCTGTCACTGAAGAGCTAATCATATTTGATTATTAGTTGAAGATAAATGAGCATACACAACCAATAAGAGTGTTGACTTTAGGCTCTGAAATTCCATGAGAATGATGCAGGGTAACGGTAAAGTTTGCCCTTATAAGTTATATGCCACTTTAGAGTGAGAATGCAATAACAAAATCATTTGTTATGTTGTATTAAGTCAAATAGTAGAAGCCGATGCATTATGTATTTGTCTATTGTTTAAGGTTAACAATGTATTGTAAGCTAATCTATCAATTCACTTACATTTAAAATAATAAATTATTTAATCCAACCTACATATCTGAGATAAGATATGATAAGATTGTGATGTATAAGTTACTTGAAAATATTTAATCTACCACCACCACCTCCACCACTACTCTACCACTGTCACAATCGTCACCGCTACCACCACCACCACCGTCACCTGCCACCACTACTACCACCGTCCCACCATCACTCCCACCACCACCACCACCACCACCATCACCACCACTGCCACCGTCGCCATCCTTCAGCACCTCCACTTCCGCCACTATTGCCATTGCTACCACCCTCCTCCACCACCCTTCGCCGCCTTCACCGCCACCACTAGAAACACCACCACTATCATCGCTACCACCGTAGTTGTCACCATCGTCATTGTCAATGCCACCACCACCATCATAAGCACCCTCCTCCACTACCGCCACCACCACCACCCTCCACCACCTCCGCTGTCGCCACCACACCATCACCATCACCTCTACCACCACCGCCATCACAACCACTCTCCACCACTACCCTTCGCCATAGCCACGGCCACCACCAGAACCACCATCGCCACGTCCACCACTCTTCTCCATCGCCACCCGCACCACAAGAATCACCACCACCACCACCGCCACCGCCACCGCCACCGCCACTATCTTCACTAACGCCCTACAACAGTACCACTACCACCATCGCTACACTCTCTACCATCACTACTAAAAATAAAAAGTAATGCATTTTTAATCAAAGAGAATTTTTGTTAAAATAAATGAGATTTATTCCATTTGTCATTATTCAACACTTCACCAAACATATTATATTAATTTAAACGATATAATAAGTTATACAGTGACCAAAACATTGAATAATATTAAGTTTTTATCAGGTCTTATCATATCAGACCAAAACATTGGATAATATTAAGTTTTTATCAGGTCTTATTATCATATTAGGCCTAATACTATCATGCATTATACTATTTAACATACCAAACGAGTCGTCAGTTAATGTGATAAATGAAATATGTTGTTTCAAAGAGTTATCTTTAGGGAATTGGTTCCACCACCATCTTCATTAGTTCTGCCACCACCCCCCAGTAATGGTTCAATTATCATTTTACCCTTCAAAACAAATTTTATTTCCTACCTATCCTTTACCACCATCCCATTTCCTTTCCTCATCACCATTCTCACCTCCATCCCCTTTCATTATTCACCTTCACAGCCACCATCATCTTTCTTTTCTCCATAAACCATAACCTTCCCTCATAACTATACTCATCCAACCTCACCCATCATCTTCTCCGGGCCACCCAACACCTTTTTCAACTTCCCCATATTTA
Source organism: Acmispon strigosus (assembly GCA_030819835.1). NCBI lineage: Eukaryota > Viridiplantae > Streptophyta > Magnoliopsida > Fabales > Fabaceae > Acmispon > Acmispon strigosus. The sequence continues at coordinate 75,770,710 of JAUAMA010000002.1, read as the reverse complement.
ACCTTTTTTTAAAGTTTTTTGCGATCTGAAAAAAAATTACATTTGTAAGTGCGATTTTTCCTCCCTGGTTGCACTTACAAGTACAAAATTTGTATTTTTTTTTAATTAAATCGATTTGTATCGCACCTATAAGTGCGATTTTTTCTTCCTGGTAGCACTTACAAGTGCGAAAATTGTATTTTTTTAAATTTTTAAAATACCAATTCCGCACTTGTAAGTGCGACCAGAGAGGAAATATCGCACTCATAGGTGTGACACACCTTGTTTTATTAAAAAAAATATACTATCGCACTTGTAAGTGCGAAATAAGAGGAAAAAGTGCACTTACAGATGTAATTTTTTCAGATCGCAAAAAATTTAAAACTTAATATCGAGAACACCCACAACTACCACAAGCCAGTGCAAAACTTGTGTTGACGAAGAAGAAGGGTGGGTTACAGGTTGAGATTGAGAGATGAGAAATGAATGGTGCAGGTTGAGTGGGTTGAGAGGATAAATGGAGGAGAATGGAAGAAGAAGAGAAGAAGAAGAATTGCAGTTTTTTTTTTTTTGGGACAATTTAGTTTTTAATTTTTTTTTAATTTATGGGTATTTTGCCATATCTTTATGTGAGTATATTAGAATTAGATTCATTTTCTTAAATGCAATAGAGTGACATCGTTGAAGTTGTCTGAGACGATTTATTATTAAAATTAGATTTCAGATGTATTATGAATCTGTTTAAAGTTAAACTTAAGCTGTTATATCAAGATCTAACGGTTATGGATCATTGATGGAAAATTCAACGCAGTATGTATATCCAAATTCGAATATTTCAGCCATTAACTCATTATTGTGAAGGCCAATATTTCTCTCACCCAAAATGTGCAAATAGGGGTGGCAATATGGGCTCGCGGGCCGGGCCGGACCCAACCCGCCAAAAACCCGCCAAAATGCGGGTTGGGTTGGGTTGACCCACTTTTGGTATATGGGTTGAAAGTCTCAACCCAACCCACATTTTGGAGGGCTAGTGGGTTGGCGGGCTGGCCCGCCAAATTGTAATGTAGTGGAAAAAAAATAGTCTTAGTTTAAAATTCTAACTTTCTAAGTTCTAACATTCAAAGGAATATTCAAAGAAAAACGGTTAAAGATGCTGGTGGTGCAACCATGATCCTTAATTCCTTATGAAGCTGGGTTAGCCATCCAAGAATATATAAATTCAAGTGCGGTGGACTAGAGGAGAGCGTGGTGGACTGGAGGAGAGAGTCAGAGAGGAGATCGCGGCGGACTGGAGGAGAGCGCCGTGGAGGAGAGAGTCAAAGAGGATATCGCGGCGGACTGAAGGAGAGCGCGGTGGAGGAGAGAGTCAGAAAGGAGAGCGCGGTGCAGGAGGTAGTCAGAGAGGAAAGCGCGGCGGCGAGGCTGAAACAGAAGTTAGAAACCCTCACAGTCACAAAGGCTCACACACACACTGAAGTCTGAAGAATAGTATTCCCTAATGAATCCTTACTTTCTTTTCCAGTTTTCCTTAGTACTGTTGTAGATCCAAAAAAAAAAATGCAGGCCCGGCGGGCTGGCCCGACCCAACCCGCCAAAACCCGCTAAAAAATGAGTTAGCAAAATGGGTCAGAAGTGGGTTAGTGGGCTGAATTTTCCAACCCAACCCGCCAAAAATGGCGGGCCAAACGGGCTGGCCCAACGGGCCTAGCCCATATTGCCATCCCTATGTGCAAAGTTGTTTGTTTTTGTTGGCTATAATCAATGGAAGTGTGGTGCACTTGACTCTCTGGTTTGAAAAGTTGTGTTGTATTTAAAAATTGCAAATCCAGCATTTTAGAGCACGGTACATGATAAACCAATAATTTAGATTCAAATCTTGAATTAATGATGCGCACACACCTTCAGGGATTAGGACATATATATACCACTCAATTATTGATTAACTCTCAGCAAGTGACAAAATATACAACATCAACTAAGCATTAATTAGATTATTATATCCTTGTTTTCACTACTAAAAATAATGAATCAGAACATAATAAGGGAGGTCACATGCTTTGTGCCCAGCATTCAGCCACCTTGCTTCCACTAACTTGAGTGTTAATTACATTGCTCTCTCAACAGTCTCCGGAATATGAGGGCCCTATTGACATTTGGCTGGACACCAAAAATGGTTCCTTTGTGGTTGCTTGCCTTTGCTACAAAAAGCACTAGTCTCTTCGAATCCTTGATTCACTAGATGTATCAGATTCAAGACTAATATCCGAATCGAACATGATTATTTTGTATTTGAATTTCCTCCCATCAGGACAATCCTATATTTACACAGTAAACAAAAACCTGCACTATTAAGATTGGTCAATAGAAATTTACTTAAAGTTTGAGTCATCTGATCTAAATTAAACGTCTTAGATTCTATGATCGTGTGGATTTAGAAATTCTATCAATTTTCTTGGTAGATGATACATGTGCTTTATATAAAATAAAAAAAGATACTAGTCTCGTTCTCTCTCTCTTTTAGATTCTTCATCTTACTCACCATTTAGCCACTAGTGCTACTACTTCTTTACTACCACTACTATTCCAAGTTTACTCATTGCGTCCATCTCTTTTTGTTGTTATATGAAATCCTCGTTGAATATTAACATGTCACCTACCAAAATGGTACCTTAACCATGATTCTCTCCCTTCTCTTTTCTCATCTGGGCTTTCTTTAAAGATTTAATTTTTTTCATCCTCAAAATCTTGAATTGGTTGCCTTGACATTTGTCTTCATCCTCTCTGTTTTTTATAAAACCCCAGTTCTCATTTTCTATCCTCACTATCACTATATGCTTATAAACTGCTTCTAGTCACCAAAGGTTGAAACTTTATCAATGTCTTCCTCTACTTACGCTATGAGCAACACCGTTTTGTATCTGTTTCTTGGTGTGCTTATTGCAAATGTTAGCTTTTGCTTTTCTTCCAAGGTATGTTCAAAAAGTAGCATTTTTTGTTATGGCTGTTTCTGGGTTTTGGGTTTTCTTAAGTGGAAGTCTGGATTGGATTGCAGGTTTATGTAGTTTACATGGGAAGCAAAACTGGTGAACACCCAGATGAGATTCTGAAGGAAAATCATCAAATACTTGCTTCTGTTCACAGTGGAAGGTCAGAGTCAATAACATTTTTCATCTTTTGCAAATTCTGCAGGTGTTTTCAGTGGAATTTTCTTGACCTTAGATAAGTGATTTTTCTCATTTTTCCATTGGGAATGTTTTGACAGCACTGAGCAAGCCCAAGCGTCTCATGTTTATAGTTACAGACATGGTTTCAGAGGATTTGCTGCCAAGCTCACTGATGAACAGGCTTCCCAAATTTCTAGTAATTTTCTTTTCCTTTTTCCAATTATCTTTAGCACTCAACGATACTAGTAATGTAGCTTGACTTGTGTGTTGAACTTTTACCAGAAATGCCAGGGGTGGTTTCTGTTTTCCCCAATAGTAAAAGAAAGCTGCACACAACTCATTCATGGGATTTCATGGGACTTCTTGATGATCAAACCATGGAGACTCTTGGATACTCCATCAGAAACCAAGAAAACATCATCATTGGCTTCATTGATACCGGTTAGCAAGTCTTTGTAGCAATAAATGGTTTAGGCATCATCATCAACATCACCATGTATAGTAAAGTTTCAGCCTTTAGGATAAGTTGATAGCTTCTATGTATGTAGCAATCCCTCTATCCCATGTTTTAGTTATATAAATCCCATAATGGCATTTATTAGTCGGTTCAGTCAGAAAAATTTCCACTTCACCACTTCATTTATTACTTCACTACCAGAAATTCTGTCACTTTATTTCACTCCCTTTAGCAGGCTTGAGGAAAGTATAGTTAATAACACTGGAAACTGGACTTCAAATTACATTACTATGGCATTCAAGTTCTTAATAAATCATCTTTTAGTTCAATAAATAATCTTGTGTAGAGAGTTAAAACTGAATCTGAAAAATGTATTTATTCATCTCCTGTTTTGTTGGTGGCTCAATTATCACAAGATATAGCATGTTTGGATCTGCTTCTCATTCATCAGAATCAGTTCTGAAACCCAGAAGCTACTTACAGAAGCTTTTTTCCTAGAATTGGTTCTGACTTCAGAATCAATTGTATAAGGTTTTCCAAACATGCGCTTAATCTTGAAAACATGACACCCGAAAAGATGGTTTAGGCATGCTTGGTGAAGGTGCTCCACTGGGATGTTTGTCCTCAAATTACTTGGATTTTGTCTGAGTTTTGTTCATGATCACTATTCCTTCAGGAATTTGGCCGGAATCCCCGAGCTTCAGTGACACCGACATGCCTGCGGTGCCACCAGGGTGGAAGGGTCAATGCCAAGCAGGGGAAGCATTCAATGCCTCATCTTGCAACAGGTTTGTGGTTGAAACTTCGAAACCTTATCCTAGTCTGTTTTCACGTCATGAGCATTAATTTTTCATCTTCATTGGTTAATAATTTATGGAGCAGGAAAGTGATTGGAGCTAGATACTACATGAGTGGATATGAGGCAGAGGAAGGGTCAGATGCAAATGTCTCTACCTTCAGATCTCCAAGAGACAGCACTGGCCATGGGAGCCATACAGCCTCCATAGCCGCCGGGCGCTACGTGGCGAACATGAATTATAAGGGACTTGCATCTGGAGGAGCCAGGGGAGGTGCACCAATGGCTAGAATTGCTGTGTACAAAACATGCTGGGATTCAGGTTGCTATGATGTGGATTTGCTTGCTGCATTTGATGATGCTATAAGAGATGGTGTTCACATTTTGTCTCTCTCTCTGGGTGCTCAATCTCCCCAAGGAGACTATTTCAATGATGCCATTTCTGTGGGGTCATTCCATGCTGCTAGCCGTGGAGTGATGGTTGTTGCATCAGCTGGAAATGAAGGATTTGCTGGTTCTGCTACCAACCTTGCACCATGGATGCTCACTGTAGCTGCTAGCTCAACAGATAGGGATTTCATTTCTGATATCATCTTAGGAAATGGTGCTAAAATCATGGTAAATCTAATTAATTTTTTTCCAATGTATATGCTCAGATACCATCTTAGAATTCGTGATAGGTCAAGTTCTACCTTTAGGCGTAACCCGAATTCTTAGATTTTCTGCACTCTGAGGCACTAATTAGTTTCCAAGCTATATATGCTAGGATATCATCATAGAATTTAGGTTAGGCCTTTGGGGCAGAGTTTGGCGTAATCTGAATTCTAAGACGTAAATATTCTGCAGTTTGAGGTACCGATTAGTTTTCTATGATTGATTAAACAGGGTGAAAGTCTGAGTCTCTTTGAAATGAATGCCTCCACAAGGATAATTTCTGCTTCTGAGGCCTTTGCAGGATACTTTACTCCTTACCAATCCAGGTGAAGCAAGGTACTTAATTGTGAGAAATACCTAAAAGTCAATGCAGAAGGATGAGTTTTAAGGTATATTTTGTTCACTTGTAGTTACTGTTTGGAGAGTTCTTTGAATAAAACAAAGACCAAAGGGAAGGTTCTGGTGTGTCAACATGTGGAGAGTTCAACAGAGTCAAAGGTAGCAAAGAGCAAGATAGTGAAAGAGGCAGGTGGAGTTGGTATGATACTCATTGATGAGACAGATCAAGATGTTGCTATCCCATTCATGATCCCTTCAGCTATTGTTGGAAAGAAAAAAGGAGAAAGGCTTTTATCCTATATCAAGACTACACGGTTTGTTTCACATTTGAGAGGAAAAAAAGTTACATTAGTGTAAAGAACTCTTGTTTTTAGTGCCATACTCTGAAGTCTAACATGACATGACTGTTATATGTTGAACAGTAACCCTGTGTCAAGGATATTCAGAGCAAAAACAGTACTAGGAGCTCAGCATGCACCTCGTGTAGCATCATTTTCTTCTAAAGGCCCCAATGCTTTAAACCCAGAAATTTTGAAGGTGATAGTCTCATTAATATGCAACTAAATTTCAATATCTGTGGCTTCTTTATAACATTCATTGTTATTTTTTACTTCATTCCTGCAGTTGAGTGAATGGTCAACTTTGTCCCTCAAATTTTGCTGCTAGCAAGTTAGTCCCTAGAAGAAATAAATACACTCCAAAGTTTCTGAATGTGTAAAGCGTCAGTCAAGTTGGTCTCTGCAATGACTAATTAGACTAACATTTTAGTTGGCCAAATCTGACTCTACGGACCAACTTTTACATGTTCAATGACTTTCGGATGTATTCCTTTCTTCCAGGGACTAACTTGTCAGCGGCTAAATCTTTCAGGAACAAAAGTTTACCATTCACTGCCTATAATTTCTGAGTTCTCACTGCATTGTTGTTGCTAAGCAGCCTGATGTCACGGCTCCAGGACTAAATATCCTTGCAGCTTGGTCTCCAGCAGCTGGAAACATGTTCAACATTATCTCAGGAACTTCTATGGCTTGTCCTCATGTAACTGGAATAGCAACCTTAATCAAAGCCGTCCATCCTTCATGGTCTCCATCTGCTATCAAATCTGCCATCATGACAACCGGTAATACATTTCGATATTAATATCATTTTCCATACACCTATATATCAAAATCTGGTTAAGATAAACAAATTGAAACAAATCTCCTTAATAGGTTAAATTCAACCATCACTTGATGTTTATAAATCTAGACACTGAACATTAGTAAGAATTCTACTACAAAAAGAAAGAAAACAATACATGTTTTAGTGCATTGGCTTGACTACTTCCTCTAAGAAACTAATCATGTTAAATTCATTATGCAGCTACAATTTTGGATAAGGGCCACAGACACATCAGCGCGGACCCTGAACAAAGAAGGGCTAATGCATTTGATTACGGATCAGGTTTTGTGAACCCTGCAAGAGTTCTTGATCCTGGTCTTATCTATGATTCTGAGCCAGCAGATTTTGTTGCATTCCTCTGTTCACTTGGTTATGATCAACGAGCACTCCATCTTGTTACCAGAGACAACAGCACATGTGATAGGGCATTCAGCACTGCATCTGACCTCAACTACCCATCTATTGCAGTTCCCAATCTTAAAGACAGCTTCTCAGTTACTCGGGTTGTGACTAATGTTGGAAAAGCACGAAGTGTATATAAAGCTCTAGTGTCTTCTCCCCCTGGTGTGAATGTCACTGTCGTGCCGAACCGGTTAATCTTCACAAGAATTGGGCAGAAAATTAAGTTCACTGTGAGTTTCAAAGTAACTGCTCCCTCAAAAGGATATGCATTTGGGTTCTTATCGTGGACGAATCAAAGATCACCAGTCACGAGTCCTTTGGTTGTTGGGTTGGTCAGATAGCAAAGCCTGTAAATATCTATATTAGTTTAAGAGCTTTGAGAACCTTATAGTGACTAGAATAAACACCATAAATACTGAAATCCTGATGCAATCTAGATGATCACTGCCAAAGTTATTATAGGCTTGGACTGCAGTAGCAGTTACAAACAAGTAGAACCATAGAGATGATAGATTTAAGCCATGAAGTTGCTTTGAAATTCATTGCCATATATCAGTTGTAGCAACATACTCCATTACTTTGAAGTTTGAACTGAAAAGCATTTGGCTAATTCCATTATCGTTTACGTTGTAAACTATTAGATTAGATTAGATAATGGTAACTCATATTTGCTGGTAGCTGAAATGATCGATATTATAAATACGGAAACTGGAATCTCTTCCAAGGATTTTGTCAACTGTGGTCCTGCACAGCAAAATAGAACCTAAAAACATCTCATCCTCCACAGGCAATGAAAGAGTTAAGCCTCTTGTTTCAGATGAGGTTGTGACTCATAAAGAGTCTTTTGGAACCCTTCTGTCCCGATTTTAAGGGCAGAGGACCCTGCTCACCATTTCCTTGAAGCTGAAACTAATTTTCTATGGTACTGTTTGTGCTGTCCAATAAGAAATTCAGTTACCTACTTTTTCAATATTTATTCATTCATGTGATAACTCCTTACGGCTTCATTTTATAACACGTGTCATGTACCTATTGGTGAATATTAAAAAAACATTAGCAACAAGGTTGAGGTATTAATCTCAAAGGATCGTGGTACATGTACCACCCTAGAATTGCAAGACTTATATCATGTCGTGTGTTCCTGAATAAAATCCTAAAGTTAAGTCGGTCGAGTAGAAAAAACTTTAGAGTATTATTCCAATAAAAAAGTGAACATACAATGTGTGTTGACAGCCACCCTTATATAGTGAGTATGTCGTTTGCCCTAGTGTCTAGATGCATTGGACTCAATCGATTAGTCGTATGCGCCAAGTAACAAGTATCAATGAACAAATCTCGGGATCCTTAGAAGACTCAGCCAAGCTGGCAGCTGGCGCGCTTATCACTTGGCTAACCTGGCGCAATCGCTCGGATGGGCTTGGACTCCCATCCAACATTCTTCAATGGACCTCGCTACTCTTACTGAGCCGGCCGAAACCCCAAGCCTTAACCAAGCCGGCCATCCAAAACCCATGACGCTACACAACCCCCAAGGCTTGTGTCTAGTGGCTAAGCGCAAAAGCCTTTACGAAGTTACGTCTCACCACGTCGACCAGCTGACTCTTCATTCCACTTGTATAGGCTTATTCATATACCTAGCTAGCTTATTCGAATACCAAGCCATCCACCCGTTCAGAATTTGCATACCGCCATTTAATAGAAAACTTCACTACTCAAATACCTAGCCATCCTATGCAAGATTTTGTACACTATCGTTCAATAGAGAATTTTAACTTAATGTGGTCAAAGTTTCTTTTTAAGGAGATGAAAAGTGAGCAAGTGGGCTTGACACGTGGGGAGTGCTGATTGGACCTCCTTACAACTTAATTTCCTATGCCCCCAGCATGCTACTTCTTTTAAAAAAAACCAGATCTTAAACGGTGGAACCTTTTCACTTCCTCTGCAACTTCAATGTGTGCTCTTCGTTCCCGCAGATCCGCCGAAAGCCTCCCCTGCTTCCTACCGCTGCGCGCTGCTCCTTTTTTCATCGCCAACCACCACACCGCGCCCCAATGCCGTTTATCTTGCCGCTCTTGTTCTCGACCCGTCGCTTGTCGTCTTTGTCAGGTTTGTTCCCTTCTCCCTTGCCACCTCCCCTCCTCTTAGCTTTCTACCATAAATCTTGCCTGTTGCTATATTGCCTTAGTGGTTTCTTTGGGATTTATGCATTTTTGGATTTTCATGTTTGCCATAAATTCCCAAAATTGATTCCTGAAATTCATTCCTCCTCACTTGTTTCCTGAAATTGATTCCTGAAATTTACTCCTCCACACTGTGTACTGTCATGGGTTTTGGATGGCCGGCTTGGTTAAGGCTTGGGGTTTGGGTCGGCTCAGTAAGAGTAGCGTGGTCCACTGAAGAATGTTGGAGGGGAGTCCAAGCCTATCCAAGTGATTGCGCCAGGTTAGCCAAGTGATAAGCGCGCCAGTTGCTAGCTTGGCTGGATATTCTAAGGATCTTGAGAATTGCACCTTGATACTTGTTACTTGGCGCATACGGCTAACCGATTGAGTCCAATGTATCTAGATACTAGGGCAAACTACATACTCACTATATAAGGGTGGACGTCAACACACATTGTATGTTCACTCTTTTACTAGGATAATACTCTAAAGTTTTTTTTTTTTACTCGGATGACTTGGCTTTAGGGTTTTATTCAGGAACATTTTGCTCCCATCTGGGCCCCTGGTAAAACGTTTCCCAGGTCCTCAAGGTCATCCTTCCACGATGAATGTGACACTAAGGTCTGGAACCAATGGCGGTACCACGCAACAGTCTCTCGAGGAGGCTCTTCAGGCCATGATGATCCAGATGCAACAGAAAAATTAGGCGATGGAGGAGCTATGCCGGCAAAACCAGACGATGCAGACCCAGATGGCCGACGTGGAAGAACCCCGGAGGCAAAAGAAGACGATGCACACCAAGATCGCCAGCGCAAAAGAGCTCCGGTGGCAGAATCAAACAGTCTAGATTTAACTGGCCGACCTGACCAAGGGAAGGAGGCAAGATGAAATCCTGAGAAAAGTAGTGGTGGAGTTTCAATATTTCTCGGATGCCCTAGTCACGTACGAATTTTTGACAATCTGAAAACAATGTTGCTTGATTCTTACAATGACACGACCGACCCAAGAAACCACCTGGCTGTATTCAACACCAGAATGTTGATCAATGGTGCGACTGACCAATTAAAGTGTCAGATGTTTCTGGGAACGCTAAAGAAGGCGGCACTCACCTAGTTCACCAACCTCACGGCGAGGTCAATCACGACATTCAAAGATTTTTCCCAAAGATTCATCACTCAATTTTCAGCCAAGTTATCCCATCAGGTAACATCGGATAGCCTCTTAACATTTGACAGGGTTCAGGTGAGATTTTAAAGGATTACTTATTCAGATTTACTAATGGAACCATGCAGGCAAAAAGTCAAAACCCGACAATATGTGCCGATGCTTTCGAGAATGGCTTGAAGCTCGGAGACTTCAACAACGACCTATCTGTACAACATCCCTAGTCCTTGGATGAGATCCGCGTGAGAGAAGTGCCTTTCATTATTAAGGAAGAGAGTAATATCCTTAAAACTATGTGAGATGAAGAGGAGTCAGTGAGAACCTTAGTCAATTCCCTAAAGAAGTCTAAGAGAATGGCTGACCAGCCTGCAGACAAAGCTGGACAGCCAAAGAATGATCACAGATGATTCCAACGCTAGCACCCCAACAATGTTCGTATCCACGTGCAGACGAGGTGGAGCAAAGAAGATCTCACTCCTCTTAACACGTGGCGTAGCTTGATAATCTAGTGTTAGTTTCACAACAACACCGGCCACTCCACGGACAACTGTTGGGCACTAAAATACCAACTCGAGCAGCTGGTCCGGGCAGGACATTTGAAGAGGTACGTTCATAATAGTCGAGGTTGGAGCCGAAGCAGGAGCTTTGCTTCTCCTAAGAGATCAAAGTCTGGAGGAGCCCCAAAGGAATCCGTCTAGGCAGTCGCAGTCAGCGATATAAACCCTGCTAAGGTTGGGGAAGCTTAAAGGCCGCCTCAATTGTATTTTGGGAGGATTCATCGGTCGAGGCTCTACTGATTCAGCTAGAAAGCGGTATGCTAGGTTGTCCAAACAGGTGGAGTCCATCAACTCTTTGATACTACGAGTTAATGACCTCGGCAAGCCAAGAATCACGTTTGGGGACGAGGACTAAGAAGGCATTGCTCCTTACGAGGATGACTCCATGGTGATCAAGTTGCGAATGAGTCTTGATAGATCAGGGATCTTCCACCGACGTAATTTTCAGCGACGCTTTTGAGGGTTTGGGGTTGACAGACGAGCAACTCAAGCCTTTCAAAGGTTCTTTGGTCAATTTCTCTAATGTAGAGGTGCACATTCGAGGTTACCTAGAGCTCAATGTGGTTTTCGGAGAGGGCCAATTTGCACTTATGCTCCCGGTAAAGTTTTTAGTCATTCCATGGCTATCTTCGTATAATGTTATAACTAGCAATACAAGAGAATTGGAGCGGTCGTCTCAACTGGTCACCTTACAATGAAGTACCTAGTGGGACTTGATCGTATGGGGGTAGTTAAGGAAGACCAGGAAGCGACGCGAGAGTGCTACAAGGACAACTTAAAGGCTTACAAAAAGTACGGCTCTAGGAGGGTCATAGAAGCTCACGAATGCTGCTTAGCCAAGATGGACCCAGCTAACGAATTCATTTATCCACGAGATGATGAGCCCAACCAGTGCTCTGAATCGGTAGAGGAATTAGAGACAGTTACAGTGGATACCCAGCTAGGGAGAAAGTTGAAGGTAGGCACCAGCCTTAGCATCAACTACATCGCGACGATCATAGAGCTATTAATGAAGAACCTGGACATCTTTGCTTGGATACTTTCGGACATACCCGACATGGAACCTAACTTCATTTTCCACAAATTATCTATAAACCCCAAGGTAGATCTTGTGGCTCTAAGGAAGCGGAAGATGGGAGAAGAGAAGAGACTGGCAATACAAGAGGAAACGACAAAAATTCAGAAGGCGGGTTTTATTAGAGAGATTGACTACCTAACATGGCTGGCTAAAATGGTGATGGTGAAAAAATCAAACGGAAAGTGGAGGACGTGCACGGATTACACAGATCTTAATAAACATTGCCCAAAGGACTCTTACCCCTTGCCCATCATAGATCAGCTGAAGGATTGAGTCTCTACTTTTCAAGCTCTAAGCTTCACGGACGCATACTCTGGTTAGAATCAAATTCCCATGTACAAGCCGGACGAGGACAAAGCGGCTTTCATGAGTGACCGTCGAACTACTGATATAAAACTATACTATTTGGTTTGAAAAATGCAGGTGCTACCTCTCAGCGGTTCATGGACAGGGTCTTCACGTCTCAGATTGGCCGGAACATAGAAATTTATGTGGATGACATGGTGGTAAAGTCAACATCATAAGAAGCTCATCTGACCGACTTGAAAGAAATTTTTGGAGAAGTTCGGTGCAAAAATAAGAATCTAAACCCAAAAAAATGCGCTTTCGGAGTACAAAGTCACAAGTTCCTTGGTTTTGTGCTAACCAACAAAGTCATAGAGGCGAATCTTGATAAATTCTAGGCTATAATAGACATGCAGATCCCTTCATCAGTCAAAGAAGTCCAACAATTGATTGGACGAGTAGCCGCGTTGTCAAGGTTCCTATCTCGCTCGGCGGATAAAGAAAAGGCATTCTTCGGATGCGTAAAAAAGGTAGATTGTTTCGCATGGACCCCCAAATGTGAGGTCCCCCTTTTTGATAATGACAATTTATTTGAAAAAGGTTTTAATATCTAAAAAAAATGTTTCTTAGATTAAGCACTTCATTATTTTCAGATGTAAGATGTTTTTCTTTAAAGTGTTTTATTATTTAGAAAAACATGAACGATCTTTGATAGAGTTTATACACAAGTGCGTTTTTATTCCTTGACTTTGTTCTTGATAAGTAAAGAGCATTTTGATTTGTTATCCTTAGTTCTTGGGCGGACGGAGACATTTTAATTATCCCTTAAGACAAATATCCTAACTTCCTAGAGTGTGTTTGTCTTTGCTCCCCCTAAATATGATATTCCTACATAGTTTTAATTTCTCCATATTTCTTTCTAGTGAGCTCCCCCTGAACTGATGCTATAGTTCTAACCTATCCTTTTAGTTTTAATCCTTTATTTTCTTTTAGCCTTGACCTTAATTACCTTAGTTATATTCTTCTCCCCCTTTTTCTTTTAACCTTGATATTATCCTTTTTCTCTAACTATTACTTCTCCCCCTTTGACATTATCAAAAAGAAAGTTATGGTAAGAAGAGCAGTAAAGAAAGAACTAATGTTTAGGGATCTATATATGAAAAATTCTGTAAAAGAGAAGGAAAATAGCTCAAATTAAATGACTAAAGTTTAGGGATTAGGAGTCTATTTCTTCTTCAGCTGTTCAAAGAAGCTATTCATCATCTCTTGCATCATTCCAAACTTGGCATCCATCTTTTCATTGATGGCTTGTTGTGCTACTTCAGTTCGACTTCTCATTTCCTCCCTAAGCTCCTGAGTTTCCTTGGCATGAGTTGTTCGTACTTCCAGAAGCGTTTCTTTTAGTAGAGCCAACTCAGCCTTAGCATCAAAGTGATCTTCAGTGGACGGATTAGCATTAGCATGCTCTTGTGCCTGAATTTCCGCATCTTCATGAAGATCATCCTTTGGTGGAACTTAGGTTGAGCATCGGAGATCACATCACTCAGAGCATCTTCAGGAATGTCAGTTGAAGCAGGCTCGTGAGGTGAGTGTGGAGATGCATAATCAGTTGTATCCTCAGAGTCAGAAGATGTCACTAACATGTCTCTGGATATGGTGACTACTTGAGGCTGAGGAATAGTTGGTGTATATGATGGTGAGCTTTGTGCAGATGTAGGGAAGGTTGAGCATGGTTGAGGTTGAGGTTTGGTAGCAAGTAGAATAAGCGACCATGATCCATGTTGAATCACAACGTTTTTAACGCCACGTATCAAGGAATATGGTATGGTGCATATGTGAACATGTCTGAAGACAGACAGTTCCCACTCATGATGAAAGATGTCATACCTGGTCCTCCTAGCAAATGAAACTTGAATACCATTTAGAGAAGGCGGAGACCGCAGTCATGCTTGAATGCAGAAGTTGTGACCCAGCAAATCCAGAAGCAAGTTTGGAACATATACAGCATTCTCTGTTGTGAGCATTCTGGGAACCTGCAAAGAGATTGATGTAATGGTCCGCCGAGGCCTTTTAGGAATGTGGACAAGAAAGGTTCTGACTTCTTTCTGCATAGGTTCCTTTTGGATAGATGAGTGAGAGGCTTGAGCGACATCGTCTTGTGCATGCTCAGATGGAGAAGCTCTTGCAATAGGTATTTGTTGGGTAGCCAGAATCTCATCTAAAGATGGATCTGGATCAGCTGCATGAACATCGTCATCTACATCATTTTTCTTTGCTTCAACCCTCTGCTTCATCCTCAGGTTTGAGGCCTTGGATGCACGAGTTTTTGTCCTTTTTCCAGCACGAGTTTAAAGCGCACATGATTTTTATCCTGGTTCACCCCCATAATCGACAGGGCTACGTCCAGTCCTTGGCTTTACCAAGATTTTCCACTATCTCAACAAATAGTACAAGTATTATCAGGGACTTCTCCCAGTATTATAAGGACTTCTCCTATCAAGTATTATACAGGACTTCTCCTAGTATTGTCAGGACTTCTCCTTACAAGTATTTTCCAGGACTTCTCCTCATAAGTATTCTGCAGGACTTCTCCTGATACCTTTTTCAAGGGTTGGTTTTTCTACAATAATTCTCTTCAATAAGAGTGGGTAGAAGAAATGAAGCTCGGGTTTATAGAGAGGATAGACATTTGGGTTCTCTGTTTTGGGCTATGTGTGATTTAGGATGAGAGTAACACTCTGTAGGTTCTTCACACAATTGGATGAGTTAACTCAGGTAAGTTGTGGATTGAAAGCTCTCTGAGTTTGAACCAATGGAGTCTTGGTTCTTTTGGGAAAACTTGATTGAGATATGCAAAGTTGAATTCAAGTTGCCAAGTTGTTCCGGAAGATGGATTCTCTATTTATATCTTCAGTTGAAGATCTTCATTCTTCTTTGATAGAAGGAGAGAAAACCTATCCGTTAGTGCTTCTACTTCCTTATGAGTAACGGCTAATTCTGCATTTCTGGAGCAGCTCTGAAACGCAATCTGCCAAGCATTGATTTGCTTGGGTTGACATCGTCTAGCTCTTTTAGAGCAATTTTCCTTGAGCTACATCTTTTGTATTTAATGCTCATGCATCCCAGCTGTGGGCTTCTGTTTGATCCTTGTATCCCAGTGCATGCCAGCTAATAGCCATTAAATGTTCTGAACATATATTTGAATTCCGACCCGTTGAGAGAGTACGATGTTCAGAAATTTACGACGTTGATTCCGCGAAGTCAGCTTGACTTGAGGAAAAGTAGAAAAGCAGAGGGACCAAGGAGTAATAAATTAATTGTGTCCCTTTTCTTCTTTCTGCCATCAACAGCACTTCATTTAATATGCAGACGAGGTAGATGTCTTTTGATCCAAGAAGCAATTATTCTGAATGAACTCTTTAGAGCTTGGTTGAATAATTTCTTTAATGCTTCTGTTGAACTGAGATCCTCGTAACGCACACTTTCCGACATTTATAGCCTTTGAGCACTTTGGTGCTTTAGGCAGACGAAATCTTCACTATGATTTGGCAGACGCAGTCTTCATAGAATCTCCAGATTTTCGTTACTCAGTGAGTTGCATCGGCAAACGGACTTTCTCAATTCAGTCTTTCTTGAGATTCAGAATATTCTTGACTTATAGATGACTGAACATTTCCTTCTCTTTTGCTTCCACTGAAGTTCTCTATTTGAATGAGTTGATTCACAACTACTTTGTATGATGCTAGAGAAGCTTCAAAGCTAAGAATGTTTCTTCATGATTTGTTGTCATCCTCATTCAACTTTTGATAAAACAGTCTTCCTGTTGATCACTGTTTATTCAAGCACCGGACTGTTTCAACTTCATCAAGTGGATTTTGGCTTTGAGAGTGCATAGCTGATTGAGTGCCTTCCAGAAGATGTTTGGTGTTTGCGGGTAATGCTTGTTCTTCCGAGAGTCACCAGACTTTCTTCATATGATAACTTTCTTTGTATTTCATGACAGCTTTTCCTTGAAGGTGTATGCAGTGATGACTGAACGATTTCCTCTTGTAGGATTGTTTCTTTTGATAATGCTTTGAGGTTCATTGAGTCCTTCAAGTAGATAGATGTTCCTGGATATGAGAAAGTTCACGTATTAGGAATTCTATCTCTAATGATATTAAACCTTAAACGAAATTTTTAATTATCAAAACATAATGATTTATTTTAATCATTTGAATCTAACAAAAATGGCAATAGGTGAGGGAGTAGAGACTGGGCCTATCAAGGGTAGATACGTGAATGATTCCCTTAGACTAAGGATTACCAAAATGAATCTGAAAGTGGTTGCAACAATCAGTCCCATATCAGGAACGTTGAACCACTTCGGAGAAAGAGCGGGTTCTCCTGGAGCTAGGATTAGTGCATTACGCACTCTCTCCAGATGTTCTTCAGACTCCAGTGTGCTCAAGTGCAGAGACCGTATGACATCGAGCTCTTGTATCATTCTTCTTCTTATCTTCGGCCTTCATTTTCGTTTCTCCCTAGCCACTGGGCAATGCACCGGTAACCACAGTTACCATCATCTTCAACGTCGACAATATCTTCCACATATTCATGGAACAAGGTTGGCACGTGTGGAAGGTACTTTGTGAGTGTGGGTGACTGTTGAGTGTTTTCTAGAATGGATTCCAGAGGGACCTTCTTGATGTTCTTCACTAATGAGGCTATTGGCATAGTGTCTTCATCATCTTCAGAAGAAGATTGATTTTGTTGAGTGGTAGTGGTTACTGCTTCATGCTTCTTTCTAAGCGTCTTCGTTTGGGCTCAGGGTCGGACGAAGGCTCTATCTCTACCCTCTTCCCGGATTCAGAGATATAGTGCCGCTTTACAGGTAGAGGAGAGTCATCAGAATCATCTTTCTTTGCTTTAGAATCCCGGGTTCTTGGAGGAGACAGACTTGCTTCCTTATCATGTTCCGTATCTTCATTTCCTCTTTGCTGCTTCTTTTCCCATTAAGTCAGCAGATTTTTAGGAACTCCAGAGGTGTCAACCTTCAACCTCATCCTTTTAACATCACTGAAACTGATGGGTGTAGGATAAATGTAGTCGTGGACGATGAGCTCATTCTGCTCCTTTGCCTCGTTGATGAGCTTTTTCTTTCCCATTATAGCAGTGATGAGAGCTCCGTACGGAAGATTTGATATTGGACTTTCAAGCGTGTTGATCATATGATGGAAGATCAGATAAGGAAGGTTAATCTTCTGCATATGCATCATTTGATAGAGAGCCCAGTGAGAAAGCTTATTTACCAGATCACGGGAACCCTCCTTTGGGATCACTATTTTACTTAGTACAGCATGGGGGAATTTGCACTCGTCAACCAGGTTGTTGACATTGGTTCCATGGGTAGTAGGATCCTGCTTCTAAATACAGTCAGGATTGATTGCAGATAATTCCCATTTTGGTTTGTAGATGACTCCTTCGTTTACTTTGACATCTAGGGCTACAGCAATGTCTCCCGGACAGACATTAGTGACAGTTCTCATGCATCTGGACTTGATGGTAATTGGCCCCTTCTTAACAGCGCAGTCAAAGAATTCTTGGCCACAGGTTTGATAACAGGGGTTTGAGAAACCTTCATGAGGTTGGACCAATCTTGAAACAGCACAAGGTCCAGCCCTGCCAACTTTGCATAGCTTTAGAGGTTGAGATCGAGATATCTTGGTGAGACAAGCTCTCTCTCCCCCATATTCATCATCTTTTTCTTTCCGATTAACGCTTCTTGTTCTCGTCGGTTTGCTGCAATGTTCTTGTTGTGAAGAAGGTCTTGCTCCTGACCCTGGCTGAGGTTTTGATGACGAAAAACTCATCGGCAAAAAGAAGAAAAGAAGACTTAGAGGAAACAGTGCTATATAGTTCAACATTTACCTAGAAGTCTTAGTTTAGGTGAGTTATGCTTCTAAAGGCTTCTCAAAGCATAAAGGCTCCTTAAAACATCTAAGCTAATCAAGTTTAATGTTTTCATAAGTTAAAAGAAGTAGAAAAACTCAAGCCGATCTTAAAAGTTCAAGTTTCTGGATATTGGACTTAAATGTAATCGATTTTAGCTTTTTGGTAATCGATTACACCTAGGCAAGTTATCGATTACTTCTTGCTTGTAATCGATTACATGTTTGAATTTGAAATTCAAACTGCAACGACTTTTAGTATAATCGATTACCTAAGTAATGTAATTGATTACATGCCCAAAAAGTTGCATCTTTTCATGAACCATTGTGTCTCAAACCTTTTGGGAAGGGTTGCATTGGTTCAAGGACGTTTCCTCATGCCTATATAAAGTCCATTTGAGTCCAGAACATAACAACACATGAGAATACATCATTAGGCCAAAGCTTTGCCAAAATAGTTCATTCATTAAGTGTTTTGATACTTAAACTTTCAAAGAGCCTAAATTCTGAGTTCATGATCTTCATTGTTAAGAAGAACACTCTAGTTGTTCATATCTTGAGGAACTCAGAATCTTATTATGCTTAAGAGCCTAAAAGCATAATTCTCATGATCAATCCGCTTGTATGTTAAAGGATTGATACATCCAAATTGTAAACTCTTCTTCATCTCTTTCTGGAAGATGAATTACAAGTTCAGGCCAACACTAACAATGTCTACCCTTATACCTAAGTGGCATAAAATTATTCATTCTATTCTCATTTCCCTTAAATCCTACCAATTACCATTGCATAAGAATTAAGCATGAAGACTTGTGATCAATAAGAATAATATTAAAATAGAGAATAGAAACTAAGAACTTGAGCTTTTATTCATATACTGAAAAGAGAAACTTAAAGCGTAGTTGAAAAAGATTCACTACAACTCAAATACAATAAATCTTGGCCAAACATGGCTAAGGAAAACATAATTAAAAATGCAAAACTTGAACCAAGGGCTCCAAAGGCCTCTTACAAGCTTCAAGAACAAGGCTACAAAAGAAGGAACTCAAGTTCCAGGGCTTGATACAAAAGAAAAGCCAAAAACTGAATTTATAGTCAATCTGCCAGCAGGCCAGTTCCAACGCTTGCTGCATTAGTTCATCAGTTTCAGACAGAATGCCAACGCATGAGCGTTGGGTTGCCAACGCTCAAGCGTTGGGAGCACGACAGACTCCTCATTTTCTTGCTCTTCTCTTTTGATTCCTTTCATAAATGCAATTAAGGGGCTTCATTGTGGCTTTCATGGGTGTTTTGCAACAGCTGAAACCTTCATTTTCTTCATCATGTCTCCAATTTAGCACATGCTAAATGCTTGATTCTTCACGTCCTTCTTTAATTTCTTCAATTAGGCACAT
The DNA here is from genome assembly GCA_030819835.1 of Acmispon strigosus. Lineage (NCBI taxonomy): Eukaryota > Viridiplantae > Streptophyta > Magnoliopsida > Fabales > Fabaceae > Acmispon > Acmispon strigosus. The sequence goes on along the minus strand of JAUAMA010000002.1, from coordinate 75,751,188 downwards.
GTTAAACAAGCATTGGAGGTTTGATGATTCTTTGTCCTCTTTAACTTCAGCCACACTCTTTCATTTATTTGCACCAAATCCCCACAAATATTCCTTAATTGACCAAAACCTCTAACAAGGACTAAAAATGCAATAAAACATAACTAAAAGGACTAAAAACACAAAAGTTACCAAATTATATGCACAAGTAAAGAGAAAAACCTAACAAAGCGAAATAAAAACTATATGAGACTCAATAAAATGAACTAAAAACAAGAGAAAAAGACCTAAAAACATCATACAAATTCGGGTCATCACACCACTATACCCAACGACAGCTTGTCCTTAAGCGTGAAACACTTTGAGAAGAGCTTGTCCTCAAGCTCAGAACAAATCACCTTAGCCAGAAAAACGAAGCACAAGATACATATCCAAGAAAGCGTGGCTGGGTTAAAACACATGCATGTCAAGAGAGTGAAATTCATCAAGGATTCAGAGCATGAAAATCGATCATAGAAGCAGAAAAGAGTTCACAATTTAGCTTACTAACAAAGCTCATGACCATACAAGTGCAATGCATCAAATATGGCTATCATTCAAATCAAAATCAAACAAAACAGTAGTGCAATTTGGAGAGACTTTTTCAGGTTGAAACTTGGCCAAGGGTGCAACAATAGGTAGGAAAAATTGAAGAACTTGGCAACTCTAGGGGCTCAGACTCAGATTAGTTAGGTGATCTTCTTTACAAAACACAAGAGCTATACTTTACAACACAAAGGTTCTCTCTGTTTTTTTTGAACAAAGTAGTGGAATGTTATGGGATGTATGAAAAGAAATTTAACTACCCTCATACTCTTACTCACCCCACTACCTCATTGACTTTTCCTTTTTTCATTTTTATCTAAGGCACATACCTTATATTTTTTCATTTTTATTTTTCACTTTTATTTTTCAGAGAGCAACCTATCACATAATTAGCTCTAACAACAATTCAAATCACACTAACCATACAAATTAGTCACAATAGTAGGCTCCAAAGAAATTACTCAATTTAGGCTCAAAATGGGGCTACTAAGGGAAAACATTTATAACAACAAAGTCTGAGGTCTCAAAGAAATCCTATAAGTCTCTCACAAAAATCACAAAACATGCATTATTCAATTGACATGTAAATCAAGACAGAATCAAGCATGCATAAGTATGTCAGAGGTCACTCAAAACACTCATTAAGATAGGGTAAGTGTACCCTTTTTTAGAACTCACATCATGATCAATAACAAACTCAGATATTAAGAATTCTTTCAAACCCCTAACAACATGCAATTCTACCCAGCATTTATTTTTTTAAAACACATGTATCAATTTTCCAAAAGCACTAGCTAAAAGTGAAACCACTTGAAAGTTAGGCAAACATGGCATGATGAACAGAAGTAAGAATAACTGACTCAATCTATCCTACATGCAAGACTCAAATTCTAAAAGATTAATCTTAAAATAAAAAGAAAAAAAACTAAAAAGGAAATAAAAAAACTAAAAATGAAAATGAAAACACTACACTGGTCAAAATCAAGTATTCAATGGGTCTTCTTCATCATTAGCAGCCCCAACTTTACCAGTACCACCTGCTTCTTGAGCAACCTGTCTTTTTATTCAAAACAAAGAAAAAACAAACAAACCTATGTTACTTGCCCGAGCCTCAATGCATGAGCGTTGGAGTTCCAATGCTTGAGCGTTGGAAATGAAAACAAACTCTGGAATTCCTGGGGCTCAACGCATGAGCGTTGGCCCCCCCATGCTTGGGCGTTGAGTTTTAAGAAATTCTGGGCAGCTTGGTAGGGGATCAACGCATGAGCGTTGAGCCTCCAACGCTTGGGCGTTGGGGTTCCTGCAACTATTTATTCAACATAACAAAACAAAATAAAATATGCACTTGGGTTGTCTCCCAAGAAGCCCAATGTTATAGTCTTTGGTAGACTTTTCACTAATCAATTTTCAACCGGGGTTTATTACAAATTTCATTAGACCCCGCAAGTCATGCAAATTTTGGCACAAAAACATCATGATGCCAAATGAATTTTCAGCTTTCAAGACAACACTAATAAAATTACAAATAGAAGGGATAAGACAATTTTCCCTTTCTTGTGCTTTGCCTTGATTTTCTGAACCTATGACATAGGTTCCTTGAGTTTCTTCTTCCTCCTCCTCTCTTTGAACCACGGGTTCACTTTCATGAACAAGTGGTTGTTGTCCATCCCTGGGCTGCCTACTCAGAATGCTTCGTATCCTTTCTCGAAGAATCTCCCTGGCTTTACATTGTTGCTCAGGACTTGGCAAAAATCCAGCATTGCGCTTGCGATCTAATTCAGAGTAAAACTCGTCAATTAGAGTGAAGGCATCTTGCTTCTTCTTTTCATATTCCTTTTCAACTTCCGACTGGATAATTGCCAACCTTTGCTCGAATGTTTCAGCCATTTCTATTCCTAAAAAGAAAAGTCAGCAAACAGAATCAGCAATACCAGTTCTCAGCAAAAATTAAAAATAAAAGAAACTCTAAACAACCAATTAAAAATCAAAGAGCCAATCCCCAGCAACGGCGCCAAAAACTTGATAGACCAAAATCCGCATGTGTACGGAGGTTATCGAAGTAATATAAAATATATCGTCTCCACAGGGATAAGTTTGATTTTATAATTGATTTTTCAGAGTTGGAAAAGAAAAGAAGTTTTTTTTTTTGATTTTGGAATTTAGAGAGAAACATAAAAGCAGAAATAATAGCTTCATAAAACAAGTACTTGGGTTGAGTTTCACTACCTCTAGCTAAGCTATTCAGAATCAATTCTATATGTGAAATTCAGAACATATCCTTAGGTGTTCTAGCCTAGAGTTTCTACTTGTTAATACCTTAATCAAATAGAACATTCAATCCAATTACTAAGCCTAATACCTTAGTGATTAGTTAATCAAATTGAAGATGAACTACAAGTTCAGGCCAACACTAACAATGTCTACTCTTATACCTAAGTGGCAAACAATTATTCATTCTATTCTCATTTCCCTTATATCCTACCAATTACCATTGCATAAGAATTAAGCATGAAGACTTGTGATCAATAAGAATAACATTATAACAAAGAATAAAAACTAAGAACTTGAACTTTTATCATATACTGAAAAGAGAAACTTAAAGCATAGTTGAAATAGATTCACTACAACCCAAATACAGGAAATCTTAGCCAAACATGGCTAAGGAAAACATAATTAAAAATGCAAAACCTGAACCAAGGGCTCCAAAGGCCTCTTACAAGCTTCAAGAACAAGGCTACAAAAGAAGAAACTCAGGTTCCAGGGCTTGATACAAAAGAAAGCCAAAAACTGAATTTATAGCCAATCTGCCAGCAATCCAACGCTCAAGCGTTGGGTTCCAACGCTTGAGCGCGGGAGACTGCATTAATTCATTAGTTTCAGACAGAATGACAACGCATGAGCGCTGGGGTGCCAACGCTCAAGCGTTGGGAGAACGGCAGACTCCTCATTTTCTTGTTCTTGCTCTTCTCTTTTGATTCCTTTCATAAATGCAATTAAGGGGCATCGTTGTGGCTTTCATGGGTGTTTTGCAACAGCTGAAACCTTCATTTTCTTCATCATGTCTCCAATTTAGCACATGCTAAATGATTGATTCTTCACCTCCTTTAGTTTCTTCAATTAGGCACATGTTAAACAAGCATTGGAGGTTTGATGATTCTTCTTCCTCTTTAACTTCAGCCACACTCTTTCATTTATTTGCACCAAGATCCCCACAAATATTCCTTAATTGACCAGAACCTCTAACAAGGACTAAAAATGCAATAAAACATAACTAAAAGGACTAAGAACACAAAAGTTACTAAATTATATGCAAATGCACAAATAAAGAGAAAAACCTAGCAAAGTGAAATAAAAACTATATGAGACTCAATAAAATGAACTAAAAACAAGAGAAAAAGACCCTAAAAATATCATACGAATTCGGGTCATCAATCCTCCAAGTCAAACCATCATGTTCCCAATCTGAATTCAAAACATCATTAAAAGCTCTTAATACTAAATCCCAATCCAGTTTTGACTAGTCCAAGGACTAAAACACAATTATCCAAACTTAAAGGGTCAAAACCTAATGATAAATTATCCAAGGGCCAAAACATAAATAATCAAAAAATGAGGGTCTTACAATTCCATCCCCTTAAAAAGAGTTTCGTCCCCGGAACTAAAAGTCGGGAAACAAAACAGATTTTCAAACAAATCAAAAAACAATCACTTAATTGGCTGTTTCTGTATCTTGACGTCAACCTCTTACTTTTACTTGTAACAAAGTCAACAATAAATCTAGAAACAAAAAAGCAAGAAAATCAACCAACACACAATTAAAATCAATAATCATTTTAACTTTTTCTATTCTTCTTTCGATTGACACCTCATCAATCGATGTCATAATACTACTACCCAACAACTCTGGTTTTATCAATCAAAGCTCTGATACCACAAATGTAAAACCCCAATTTTAGGTTGAGGGTTACATAGTAATTACGCAGAAATTAAAACCTCTCAGGATACAATCAATTTCCAAAAGGTCTCAAAATAATTAACTAATAATACTCCCATAATAATAATAATAACTACGCGGAAGCAGAAACAAAGGAATATTATTACAAAAATAAACGCTCAACAAATGAGCCCAAAAATAAAATAAAACAGCGAAAGTTCTTAAAACATCAATCGTCTTCTTCAAAAATCTCCCATGCATCCGCTGCGCACTCTGATTCCGTAAAGCTCGTTAAAGAGTGAAATCATCGCCCTATCTGTCTCTGGCGTTAAGCGCCCAAAAACAAACAGAAAGGGTTAACTCTTAAAACAAAAATCAAATAGCACGCAACATGTTGAAGAGAACTTAACATAACCAACAGTAACAACATTTTCAAAATACAGCAATAACACATTCAACGATACACCCATTTCCTCATGTACAACATCGCAAATCATGCTTATGAGTCCTCAAATGCAACTACAAGTAATGGCACGATCACATAGGACTAAAACTCATCTCATCACCCTTAACCACGATCCCATGGGACTAAAACCCATCTCATCGCTCTCAAGCACGATCACATGGAACTAAAACCCATCTCATCGTCTTCAGCCTCAAAATGCATATGCCATTCCAACATGTTCAACATTATCATGAATCAATAATTTTCATAATATAACATAATCAACTTTACCTCATCATCATCAACATCATCAGCATATCATAACATAAATTCCCAAATCCAAACACATATCATCATGAGCAAACAGAATAGTTGCCAACACAAAATCATAGGTAAAACACCACTGGCTCGATCTAGAACTAAGTTACCCTTACCTTTTACTCCTTTGCTTGGTCTTGTCCTCCGACCTCAATCCCTTGGTACACAACATCATACTTCTTGCAGAGTTCTACCAATTCTTTCTCGAACTCAGTCCTCAACCTTGCCTTCTTCTCTCCGTAGTCCTTCTCCACTTTTTACATAGCTTTCTGTATTCTCTCCATCTCTTTTCCCAACGGGTCATCGTTTTCAGGCTTCATGGTACACAACCTAGGTTCTAAGCTCTCAGCTTTTGGAAGAAGGAAAAAGAAGCAAAAGTGAAAGGGAGAGGGGAGGAAGAGAACGAAATTTTGAAGCATAAGGGAGAGAAAGAGAGGGTGGCCAACTCCTTAAAATGGCTTTAATCTCCATCAAACTCATTAACTACCCAACACACTCATAAAACCACTTTAATACCCATTCATAACTCCTGACAATGCATTAACTCCTCTTAACACCTCTTAAGGTCATTCAAATTCTGCATTTGCGCCAGGTTAGCCAAGTGATAAGCGCGCCAGCTGCTAGCTTGGCTGAGTCTTCTAAGGATCCCGAGATTCACTCCTTGATACTTGTTACTTGGCGCATACGGCTAACCGATTTAATCCAATGTATCTAGACACTAGGGCAAAAAGCATACTCACTGTTTAAGGGTGGTTGTCAACACACATTGTATGTTCACTTTTTTACTGGGATAATACTCTAAAGTTTTTTTTACTCGGCCGACTTGGTTTTAGAGTTTTATTCAAAATACCATGCATTCTCAAGATCCAATGAAAATTACAAAAAATTTATTTTTATTCTCAAAAAATAGATTTTTTCCACGTAGATGAAGGACAACCATAGGCAACAAGGTCAAAGTGTTGGATGTAAAAGTATTTAAGTTTCATTCTTTTAAAAATTACGCTACAAAACTAATTTCCGAAATGTAATTTGTACGTAATAATTCTGAACCTTGTAAAACTTGCATGTCTTGATAAAAGTGTTGTAAATTATTAAGGGCGTATTTGAAATTTCGATAAGGAGACGGTGGGGATAGAGAAGTGGATGGTGCCAAAAGTTCTGCCCCACAAACCTCCTTAGATGCTTTACTTATACTCGTGCAAATGATTTCATGAAAATAAAAAAATGATTACTTAAAGTTTATATAATACAAATAAGGGTCAATTAGATCATTGGGACCAAAAATATAATAATCCAAATATAAAAACTAAACAAATTGAAGCTATAGAAAAAAAATACATTATAGTGTGAATTTTTACATAAATTTCATTTTCATGACATCTCAAGTATGGATGGACAAGGTTATATTTTATACCATCCAGGTTAGATTAAATAGACATTATTCGTCGTTTCCGCGGTGGTTTAGAAGATCTACTAACACCAACAGGTCCAAGGTTTGAAAGTTGAAACTAACATAACTAGCACAAAGCAAAAAAAAAAAAGTCATTATTCATTCATCTCATTCACTTAACAGGCCTTATTCTGAGACAAATATACTAAATTACATTCCTTAACATTTTTTTCTATACCTGTAATACGAGAAGCACAAAAGTTGAACAAGTGATCCCCAATAGCCCATTTAAGAACTCATGTAAAGTATACCTCAAAAAAAAAAAAACTCATGCAAAGTAATGTGCTTTTGAAGCCACATTATTCAATGTTCCATAAATACTTAAGCACATTGAAGATAGGAAATTTTAACGTAAATTGTACATATTTTATATGTGCATGAGTGAAAACTCAAAAGGATTAATGATATATACATAAAATTCAACTATACATCCTAGATCCCTCTAAAAATACAACATTGACCAAAAAATAATACAATCTCTTCAGCTTGTCTGATCAAAGCGGCTGGTGATAAAACATTCCAAAAAGAAAATTAAGCAAATGGTCAATGCAGTGAGCCCCAATTTACCTAGAGCTACCACGACTCTCTGTCCTCTCTTCAGTTGATCGTTTTTCTTGTATCTCTTCTAAATCTTCATTCTCAATTCCTCTACCAGCTTGCTGTTTCCAATAAGAAACCAACTTCTTCAGTCGCGCTATCTCTTTTGAAGCAACATTTTTACTAGGGTCATTTACAATTGATCTCACTCGTGATGCATACCTAAATAAGCATAAACAGGAATACTGTTAGAAAAAGAGAGAGTACTAGTTGAATCAAACTATTAACATGTTTGGAAATTCCTCTACAATTGATTCTGAATTCAAATCTGGGAAAAAGCTTCTGTGAGTTACTTTAAAGTTTCAGAATTGATCATGAAGTTAGAGAAGTTGATCCAAACATGTTATAAAAATCTATGGAGATTAACCGTTTTCATGTTAAAAATATATTAATAAAAGAAAATGAACATAACAGAGAACAAGAGACATACATAAGAGAGTTATGTGTCTCATCCAAGCTTGATTCTACCGGAGAAACATTCACAAACATGAGTGTTTTGGCATTACCACCAAGTGAATCACTCATCAACATAGTTAACTTGTGATTCCTGTAAGGTGTGTGTTGACCACCAGAAGACAAAGCACTTATAACATCTCCAAGTGCTGATAATGATTTGTTGATACTTTGTGCTTCCTTCAGTTGACTCCCTCTGGAACCTGACTTTTTCACTCTTTCTGAACCAGCAAGATCCACAAAACTCAGCTGTAATTATATCCAACATATAATGAGTGAACATCCACAATGCCTTGAGTTCAAGAAACAACCAAATAATCAAATATTTTATGCTAATATAATGTTAACAGATTTTTCTTTTTGCAGTTAATGTTAACAGAATTGGGGAGAGTTGATTATCTAAATTCATTATTGGGTGTTAGTTTTAACGCCACCCTCTTGCATTCTCCCACCACCCCAATTTACCGCACTTATAAGTGCGGTAATGTTATTTTGAATGCAAATTGCCTTCCGCATAAGTGCAGTAGTGTTGGGGGTGGTGGGAGAATGCAAGAGGGTGGCATTGAAACTAACACCCTTCATTATTATCCATCTCCCTCTTGCTTCAAGAAACAATCAGACAATGAAATATTCTATGCTGATATAATGTTAACAGAATTAGGGAGAGTTGAATATCTACATTCATTATTATCCATCTCCCTCTTGCTTCAGAATTAGGGAGAAGAGTAATATTTAATAAAATTTCATCTCCTTCCATATACAACTGTTGTTCAAAGGAAATAAATGTAAAAACTACCTTTCCCTTTGCAACTGTCTGACTCTGAAGGTTGGTACTTTCAATTACAATTGATAGAATTAGATGAGATCTTGAGCTTTCTTCATTCATTTGGGTCCCCGATATGTGCCGCCGTTCAGATCCCCTTCGTATTATATCATTCAACTCTTCAATTGTAGAAACTGACGTAACTGTTACGTTTTCCACAACAACCATTCCCTAGTATCAAAGAATTAAAACTAAAACCATTTATCAATATGATTATGGGCAACTAGTATAAAGAACTGATCTAGCCAAGCTAGAAACTCCTACAGCTATGGAAGAAAAGAGATCTAAATAAAAAAGGAATTCTGAATTTTCCTTGTGTATTGACTGAGTGAAAAACTTGCAGAGTACATGAGGACCTCCCCCTTTTATAGTGGGTGGAGTCAAAACCCTAATTTTACCCTAAAAGGGGATCGTTTGGGCCTTCCAATCATGGACCCAAATTCTAATACAAAAATATAAGCTATAATAAGCAAACCCTAGGATTCTCTGCTCTGAACTGCTGAGGCCCACTTACGAACGTACACGCACATCTAACGGGTCCCGAGGGCAGGCTGCCTCCCTCCAGGGGCGTGCCCTCTGTTGACTCTTCATCAAGGGCTGCCTAGGTACGATCTTCCCTGGGCAGGGCGATCCGCCCAGTCCAAGAACTTTGCGAGTCCACAACTTTTGACAGTTTTTACAGGTTCATAATTTTCAAAACTTATTTCAAATGTTTGCACAAGGTAGCAAAAACACCCTTAACTCAAAAATTGCTAGAAAGCATGGTTAAGTAACACAAAATTCTAAAAAACCAAAAAGGGAGCGAATTTTTTAAATGAAAAATCAAAATTAAGCATCCAAATAATGTTTCTTGTTTACAAAAGGAAATTCATAATGACAACATAAGAGAATATTACCGTCGAATCCTTCTTGATATCCAATTTTAAATGCTTTCCATTCTTAGGCAATAGAAGATCAATAAGGGTATCTTGATATAATTCCACCATGTATGCCTGCATCATTGACACGAGAAATCAACATAGGACAAGAAGCAATGTTTTGCAGAAATCCTATCATCTGTCGTGGTGAACATCACTCAGCAACACAGAAAAAGACAATTGAGAAAAAAATAGTGTGCTTTTTTATTCAAATAAAGCTTTGAAATTAAATTCTTTAATCATCTAACCTATTAAATGTTAGTACTACACTTGATATGTCTAACAACACAACAATTACCAACCTGAACTGATATTTACCTTTAAGGAAAAGGAATACTTGTTATTATCTCTTCTTAAAATTCTAAAAAGTTCTGCAATTGCGCGAGGGGTAAGCCCAGAGTTGTCTTCATTTCCATAGATTGTATATGTCTTTCCAGAGCCGGTTTGACCATAAGCAAATATACAGACATTATAACCATCTACAGCAGATTGCACCAAATACTGTAGTGCAAATAAAAAAGAAATTAGTAATGAGTTTAAGAAAGGGTTATAACTTGTATATGTTCCCATAAGAAAAATATGAGTTGCTATACTAAGACTTGCCCTCGTATCCTCAAATACACTTTCTTGAGTGGCATCACCACTGAAAACACGATCATATATGTACTGCTTTGGCTTATCATCCTTCCATTGATATTCAACAGTGAACTCATCTACCGCAATAAGAGCTTCTCTTTCTTTCTCAGCCATCTCTTTTTCACTAAGAGGTCTTAGTCGGCAGTAAACTCTGATCTTGCCTTTCATGTCTAAAGAAAAACCAAGTTCCATAGTTGAAAATAAGTAAGTCATTGCATGTATATCAACATATTCACATACAGTTGATCCCAAATACAAATAGTTTCTTTTACCAACCTTCTATTATATTAAAGTAACGCTTCCTTAAAACCTGTTCTTCCTTATAAAGAACTTCCATTTCAGCTAGTTGAGCCCCTTGCATCTTCAATATGGCAGCTGTCTGTTCATTCTTTCTATCAATGTCCTAAATCAAAAGAAAAAAATAAGTGAAACTAAATAAAACATTGAGACCTATATTTGTTAATATGCAATGGAAGCAGTGAAATAAATGAAATAAGAGTATCAAAACCTCTTTCATTTCTCTCAATTCTTCTAGTTCCTTTAAATTACTCTGTAATGCAGCCAACTCAGAGTCCTTGACTGAAATAGTAGACTTAGCAGCTATTAATTCTTCTTTGCACCCTTCTAGCTTTCTTTGTAGGTCATACACTTCAGACTTCACAGCTAGACGTTCTTGCTCAAGTTTCCGTTGAAGAGAACTACTCTGCATTACAACCACCATCATCATCTTAAACTAATGGTTTCCGAATTTTAAATAATGATTTTTGAACTTCGATGATACCTCTTCGGCATTTCTCTTCTCAAGCGCAGATAGCTTCTGTTCCAAAATCATTTTTTCACTTTTCAAGGTTTTGATAGTTTCTTCAGCTGCATGCAGCTCATCTTTACAATGTTGTAACTCATATTTAAGCTTTTGTAGCGCCTATTGGTACCAGCCAAAGTCCATAATTCATATAACAAAAGCAAAATCAGCAACATTAATAAAAAAAGATGATGTTGTGCACATGAATAACAGTTTCATAGAATATCTTACTTGGTTATTTGCTCCAACAAGACCCTGTTGGGCAGTGTTCTCTATCACCACATTACTCAACTTGGCCATCCTTGCTTCCATATTCCTTTTCTCTTGAATTGCAGCCTGGTAGATTTCATGATTATTAAGATATGTCACTAACGTAAAGATAAAACAAGACTCGTTTCATGAAGTCAAGACCTTTACCTGTAGTGCCTCATCTTTTTCATAGCATAATGATCTAAGCCTATCACAGTCACTTGTAACTGCCTCAAGATTTTGCTTATCAGCTTTTAAAGATTCTTTCAAGCCCTCCAATTCGTCTTGCATTTTCTCTTCTTTTCCTTGCTTCTCACGCAGTTCTTTATGCAACTACTCAAGATAATATAAAATTATAACTCTAATAAAACACATGCATTAGACATACTATATAATATGTAAATAAGCATTTTCCATTTACACTGACAACTAACAAGCCTCTAAATTATACCCAATGACAATAGGGTGCATTTGAAAGAGCTTATTTGAGCTTATCTTATAGCATAAGCACTTAAGCAGATGTTTGGTTAAAAAAAAGGGCAGCCCAGTGCACAAGTGCTACCGCATATGCAGGGTTCGGGAAGAAGTCCAACCATTTGGTGTATTGTATGCAACCTTACCCTGTTTTTTACACAAAAGGCTGTTTTGTACGCACCATTTGGTTAATCGTATAAAAATAGTTTATGACACCTGCCTATAAGAATAGCTTATTTACAATTTTCTCAGATTAGCTTATTTAAGAATAAGCGCTCATACCTACCTATAGGCTCTTTTGAGCTTATGAAAATAAGTTTTTCAAATAAGATTCTGAACAAGTTCTTATGTCATAAGTGTTTATTGCTATAAGCACCTAATTAAGTTGTTTACCTAAACCCGCCCTTAGTACCAAACTTAAACCTTGACTAGCTAAAGGTAAGCAAATAAGTTTTATGGTTTTGTTTACAATGCAACCATAGTAGTTTATCGCGCGCGATAGCAGCGCTATAGCGCCATCGCATCGCGTAGCGGAGCCCTGCCGCGATGGGATTGTAATCGCGTCGCAGATTGGGATCGCGGCTGGAGCGACGCGATTCGCGGCTCAAATCGCGGAAAATCGTGTATAATCGCAGCAGATCGCGGCGCTACAGGTTGAAGATGAGTGAAACTCGTGGAAAAACTCAAAGTGCCCTTGAAATTTTAAAATTAGGTTAAACTTTGAGGGTACTTTTGGGATTTTGCTCTCAATAAATGAAACACGCGTTTCATCTCGAGGCTCATCTTCTTCTAGCGAACTCAACCAGAACCTATGGTCACTGTGCGACCTCCTTCAGCCACCGTCGACCAGCACCCATGGCCACGGCCCGACCTCCGACGAGCACTGTCCAGCTTCCGGCGAGCCTTTCTCCGGTGACCACCGCCCCTGTTCCCCTGCAACCTCTGTTCTGTTCTGAGTTTTCTGGTCTATCAAGTGTGCTTGCTCTGTTTTTTATCTTTCTATTCCTCTATTTTTCTTTCCTTTCTTTTCCTCCTTATTTTTCGATTCTCAATCATTTTATTTTGTTACCCTTCGGTTCTCTCCTCTTCCAGCATGACATCCTCCTCCTCCTCTCTTCTCTATCATTTCATCATGCTACGAATTTTAAGTGATATATATCACCTTTTAGTAATTATATGTATATACTATTAATTATATAAAACTATATATGAAAAATCAGAATAGCGGCCATCCCGCTATGCGCTATCCCGCTATGCGCTATCCCACTTTTGAGGTCGGCCGCTATCCGGGATTGACTACTATGAATGCAACAAGCCATGAAAATTTTCGTGAGGTTTAATGTTTTAGTTTGGTGTTTATTGTACAACTTGCATGACAAAATATATTAAACATTAAGCTTAGACTTACTTGATCAGCATTTCTTTGAGATTCTTCAACAAGTTTTGATAAATCTTGAATACGCTTCTCATGTAATTCCAAACTAGGAGGCTTAAAATTATTAGGAACATCTCCATTCAAAGAACCACCACCACTAGCAGACCGTGCTTTTGAATATCGGCGCATGATTACATCATTTATATGTGTTTGAAGGGCTATGCAAATTTCTTCTCCCTACAACAAAGTGATACAATTCTAGTGAGGCAAAATAATTTCAAAATAAGAATGGTTCGTCCGATGTTAACAGGTGCTATACCTGCTTGGTTTCAAACTGGAATATATGAAGAATACTTGCCACTCGCATTTTAAAAAAGACTGCAGTATTGCTGCTTCCAAATTGCATTATGTCTCTCAACTCAGCTGAGTGCAAATATTCTTTAGGAACTGGACGGAAAAAATGAATCTATAGACAATTGATTTAGAAAAAGCACACAATTAAAAGCACAATCCATTTTTTAAATATTTATTGATGATATTATTTAACCAATTTATTAGTCTATTTAATCATACCCCTCTTTTATTAATTCCCAATATTATTCGTCCAGGCAGGAGTCCAATAGGATCATCAATCTTGCGAACATTAAAGAAAACAGAATTCCCATAAGGAAGTGCTCTTAATATACGCAGAAATTGTTGTCTTGCATCATCTTTTGTCAGATGCACCTACAAAAAGTGAAGAATATCTTGTATTAAGGGGGAAAAAGAAATTTACATGTATATATTCATCAATTATAAAGCCTATGCTAGAAGCAAATATCAACTTCAATATTTAAAACAAACACGAAAGTGAAAAATGACTTCGTTACATGTACAATGAAAGCTTGAAGATAATAAAACAACTCAAACTAAAATAATCAAAATTTTCACAGTTATCAGTAATCAAAGATTAAAGACAAATAAGACAGCCTTCCCATACCAATGAATGATAACGAGAAAGAATATCACATTCCCATTCACGTTTAGCTCGTGTCATCGAAATTTGTAAAGGAAGAAAGCGCTCCAGAAGTGAATTCCAGTTACTGAGAATTAAAAAATATCAATCAGTTCAGTCACAGTATAATAAATAGAAATTGACAAGTTCACACGTCACTCTCACGACGACAAAATTTATATGACAATAAATATTGTTAAAAGATAGTTAATTGCAAAATGGACATTAAAAATGGCATACCTGCCAGATTCAGGTGTGCTAACAAATCCAATCTCAGCCAAGATTTGTAACGCAGAAAGCTGAGATGCATCATCCCTTCCAATTGGATAATTACCCAAAATATAATCATGTTGCAACTGTAACAACACATCCAGCATCAACAAATCTATAACTTGAAGGTAAGGTAATTGTGGCATCAAATGCAAATGAGATATGGTTTCTTGTAAGATTTCGATATAGTTGCACATACGACACTTGCCACTATAATTATACATCATGTGCCAATAAATCTAAAAACATGAAGGTAATTGCAGCTTCATATATAAATTAAACATGCTTTTAATCATTTGCAACGTTTCATAATGAAAAGGCATACTTGTACATAGGACAACTGCACAAACATTGGATCAGTCACAGCTTCATCTGACTCACGAAATAACTTTTTCTTGAATATCAGTTTACAGTGCAAAATTTCTCCCTTACTTCGATCTTTCGCTGCTTTAAATTCCGCCAGGAGATCCCCAATATATTTGTTATCATCTAACCCAATGTACTCCTCTGAGTAACAATAAAAGGAGCCATTAGACAACTAAAATATCACTAGGTTAAAGAATATCAATCAAGGAGACGAAAAAAGACATGCCATTCCCAGGATAAGATGATTTGGAGCCGGTAACAACTTTACGACATTCAAAAAGACTAAAGCTAGAGTGCGTTGACAGTTTAATGACCCCTGCAAGTTCCTGGAGTAAAAATGTTGAGTAAGTACTAAATGGATATAAACTTGAATGTGTAGAAACAAGAAGTTTGGATTCTCGTGAACTTTAAACAGAAGCAGACAAAATAATATGATATAGCACCCTTTTAAAACATACACGTAAATACCAAATATGCTGTTGATCAAACAACTAAATATGTAATGCAATCAAAAAGACACAATAAGTAAAAGAATGCTTCAGTCTGTCTAGCAGCAACTAAATATGTAATGCAATCAAAAAGACACATTAAGTAAAAGAAACAACTGATAATGAGCAATTTTATGATGTTTTTTTCGGTAATAATTTTATGATGTTTTGAAAACTGAAACTACCAATGTATAACACAAGAAAGCAGTAGGATTATGTAGAAAAGCAGAGCGTATCCATGGAAAACAATTTAACAAGGAATTATAATTAAATGGATACTGCTGGTAACAAAATTTTCCTCTTATTGATTGAAACTGAAGTAAAATTCATCAAGTGTAACCCTCTACCAGTTATCAACAAAATCTAACAGTCAAAAAACATATTCATACATAAACATGATAAACTACAGTAGCTTATGGACCATAATACCATGTAATCCAACAAAATAAAGCAGTTTCACAACTTAGTTGATACAAGGCACCTTATTAGCATTAGCTGATTGAAGTTTCCATTTCTCTATTTTCCCTCTGAAGGTAAGGATAACATCCTAATCACAGCAAGTGCAGGAGGCCATGAACTTAACCCAAAAGACTAGTAAATTGATACCATCTTTCAAACCCTATTAGCAACTTATCACTCTGACAACATAAAAATATTTGAAAGAACAGACATGCTATTTATGGTCTTCATTGGTATTACAACTAGGTACCAAGCCCATAGATAGAACTTGCAGTTGAAATATGGAGAAATATATTTTTATTTCTTAAATTAAAACTCCAAAGAGGTTACATTATATAGAAGACAACTAGATATGAACCCAATCTCCTAATATGATAACAAAAGATAACCTAACTAGATAATGAAAAATATCTCCTAAAAACAAATATTCAATATATCACAACACTCCCCCTCAAGCTGGTGAATGGATGTCTATCATTCCCAGCTTGCAAGTAAGATCTCGAAATCGTTCCAAGGGAAGTCCTTTGGTGAGCACATCAGCCAATTGTAGTACTGAGGGGACATACTGTGTAGAAATAAGACCACTGTCTAACTTTTCTTTGATGAAGTGCCGGTCTATCTCTATGTGTTTCGTTCTATCATGTTGGACTGGATTGTGAGCAATACTAATGGCAAACTTATTATCACATAAAAGTCTCATGGGAGCTTCACGCTTTATCTTCAAGTCATCTAGTATGATCTTCATCCACAATAACCCACAGACTCCTTGAGCCATGGCTCTGAATTCTGCCTCTGCACTTGACCTGGCAACGACATTTTGCTTCTTGCTCCTCCATGTCACTAAATTTCCACCCAAGAACATACAGTATCCTGTAGTGGACCTCCTGTCATCAATTGATCCTACATAATCTGCATCAGTATAAATTTCCATAGATAACTGCTCATTTTTCTTGAACAATAGACCTCTTCCTGGACTTGCCTTCAAATACTGCAAGATTCTATCCACAGCTTGTAAGTGCCTCTCTCGTGGGTCATGCATGAACTGACTGACAACACTAACTGAATAAGCTATATCAGGCCTAGTGTGAGATAAATAAATGAGCTTCCCCACAAGTCTCTGGTATTGAGCCTTATCAACCCTTGGATCGGCGGCATTGGCTCTGGATCATTTTCCTCAGTGGTAGGAATCGAGGAAGGCATCAAGGGCTCCCGTGTTAGAGGAATAACAGACAAATCTAGAGACTCAGATTCCTGACTACTCTCCCCCTGAAGCTGAGAACTAGGATAAAAAGACTCTGTTTCCTGAAAGGTAACATCCATGGAGTTGTAGACACGACGACTAGGAGGATGATAACATTTATATCCCTTTTTATCTGAAACATATCCGATGAATATACATTTAATAGCCCGAGGATCTAACTTTCCCCGATGAGGACCATGAACATGCACAAAGGCAGAACAACCAAAAACACGACCTTTGAGACTCGACATCATGGGAACTGACGGAAAGAAACTAGTCATAACCTGCACGGGACTAACTCCAGATAAAACCCTAGAAGGTAACCTATTGCTTAAATAAGCAGAGGTCAAGACAGCGTCCCCCCAATAAAACTTAGGGACATTCATTTGAAAGCGTAATGCTCGAGTGACTTCAAGAAGATGACGATTTTTCCTTTCAGCAACACCATTTTGTTGTGGGGTGTCAACACAAGTCAACTCATGAACAACACCATTATTTTTTAGAAAATTGTAAAGATTCTGATTGACATACTCTTTTCCATTGTCTGACTGTAACCTCTTAATAGGTTTCCCAAATTGTGTTCTAACCACGTGGAAAAAGTTAACAAACAATTGAAACACCTCAGACTTATCTTTCATAAGAAAAACTCATGTAACCCGAGTACAATCATCAATAAAAGTAACAAACCATTTTTTACCAGAAATACTAGAAACTGACGAAGGTCCCCACACATCAGAGTGAACAAGATCAAAAGGTTCAACACTCCTAGTATCACTCGGGGAATAAGTTGCTCGATGAGATTTGGCATACTGACACACATCACAGTGAAACGACTCAACAGACACTTTGTTAAATAAGTGAGGGAATAAAGACTTAAGCATACGGAAAGGAGGATGCCCAAGACGCCTATGTTGGAGCCATATTTGTGAAGAATTCCAAGAGTCTGAACTTGTCTGATGACACTTGCTTATCTTATGCGGCATATAATATAACCCGCCCTGTTCAAAAGCAACTCCAATCGTCTTCCCTGTGGCAATATCCTGAAAAGCACAACCGTTATCGAAAAAACTTAGAGCACAGTGCAACTCGGTAGTGAGTTTGTGGATGGACAAAAGACTGTGAGAAAGATTTGGAACATGAAGTACATGACTCAGGTAAAGAGATGGGCTAAGGTGGAGGTTACCATAACCAGCAATCGGTTCTCGAATTCCATTTGCAACAGTAATATGATGCTTACCAGGCATAGGCGAATAATTTGAGAGATATGACATATGAGGGGTCATGTGATCAGTTGCACCAGAGTCAACAATCCAGAAATCTTCCGTACAAGAAGCATTCAAAGATAAAAAGCTAGAGTTCATACCAGTCATGGCGAAAGAACTAGTGTCAGAGGACTTACTCAAGGAGTCCATGAAGAGAAACAAACCTTCCCACAGTAGGAGAAAGCAACAACGTCGGAAAAGTAACAAGGATTCCAAGGTTCGCCAACAAGGACGCCAACAAAGATGGCTTCAAAGGCGGCAACCAAGCAAGGGCAGCAAGCAGCCGGCAAGAAACAAAGGCTCAAACGAGAGCAAACAACTGCACCAACGGTGAACGTATGAGCAGAAAACGTTCGGAAAAACAAAGGGCTTCACGAACACCCAGAAAATACTCTAAAGCTGGACACACGAGCCTCTTCTTACGCTCCTACAAAGGGAGGAAGAATCAAACGTCACTAGCGGCAACAAACGGAGGCCGATCTGGACAAAAGGAGGCTTGGAACAGCAAGAGGAGAGGCTGGCGACCCGTTCTGTGCCGGCGCGGACACGAACGGAGGCTGGGAAGGCGGCGCGTGAGCTTCACGCGCGCGGGACGAAGCTGCGAGTAGATCTCACTCGCCGAGACGGAGGCGGCGCGTGGGGGCGCGTGCTGGGCGGTCTGGCGACGCGGCTTCGGGGACTGACCAATCTGGGCAGGGCGAGCACGGTGGAGGTGGTGGTGGTGTGGCAGCCGGAACAGCGACGGTGGACGTGGCACTGTGGTATGTTCCAAGAAATGTGCAGCAGTGAAGGAAAAAAGAAAACTCAGAACTATGCCGTAGTGAAAAACGGCTAGGGTTTAGATGCGGAAGCAGAGCCCTCAAGATCGAGAGCTCTGATACCAAGTTGAAATATGGAGAAATATATTTTTATTTCTTAAATTAAAACTCCAAAGAGGTTACATTATATAGAAGACAACTAGATATGAACCCAATCTCCTAATATGATAACAAAAGATAACAACCTAACTAGATAATGAAAAATATCTCCTAAAAACAAATATTCAATATATCACAACACTTGCAGAAGAGAAATCTCAAAGAAGTAATAACCACTAGCCTATAGCTTTATTCATCTTATTGAGTGGAAACATTATTGTAATAGTAAGTCACAAACAAGTGATACGTAATAACCACTGACAATAGCTTCTATTCACTTTATTGAACTATATCATTCTTGAAAATCAAAACATGCAATGAAAAATAACTTGCTGGCTGAATCAATGAAACTTCATATAAAACTTAGAGATAGAAATAAATATTTTATTGGATGTTCTTCCAGAACCTTCATGAAACTTGCTCAAATGTAGAAAAGAAGGTATATCATAACGCTAGCAACAATAATCATCTTAAAGTAATACCCTTTCGCAAGGTCAAGCCTTGAAGTCTTACTCAAGTTGTAGATTTAAAGAAACTAAAAGCCTTAACTCCAAAAGGTCTGGAATTGAATATATTTCATTAGATTGAGAACTGTTGTGATATATTGTAATTAATATTAGTTGTAGAATATTTGTTTTTTATTATTAGGAGATATTTTTCATTATTAAGAGATTTGTTCTCTTATTAGGAGATTGAGTACATATTTAGTTTTCTTCTATATAATGTGATCACTTTGTAGTTTTGATTCAAGAAATAAAATTATATTTCTCCATATTTCAAGTTGGTATCAGAGCTCTAGATTCTGAGGGCTTTGCTTCCGCGTTTGAACCCTAGCCGTCTTACTATGACACAGCTTTGAAATCTGTTTTTCCCCTTACAGCCTTGGAACTTTTGTTCCCTTACAGCCACCACCGTGCAACACTTACGACCATGCCACCTCCACCGTCGCTGTTCCGACCACCACTGTGTGTCACCGCTACATCCATTGTGTTCGCAAGACCCAAATCGGCCCTGCACCGGCGCCGCACTTCCAGAGAAGCCTCCACGCGCCGCTTCTCCTTCCGCGAGTAAGATCCACTCGCGGCTTCGTCCGGGCGCGTGCAGCTCACGCTCCGCCTTCCCAGCCTCCATTCGTGTCCGTGCCGGCACAGAACGGTTCGTCGGCCCCTCCTTGATCCGTTCCAAGGGTCCTTTTTGTCAAATCAGCCTTCATTGCTGGTCGTTATTGACGTTTGGCTCTTCCTCCTTCTTTGAGGACGTGAAAGACCTTGGTGTCTCTATTTTTGCTTTGTTATTTCACTCTGCTGCAGGTCCTTTTATCTCCACTATGTCAAGAGACAAGACTGAACCGGAGAAAATCACCTCAGGTGGGAAGACCACATCTCTTCCACCCTTATCGCACAATGATCTCCCGATATTGCAAGGATCATATCGCTTGGATGGGCGCAATTACCTCCAATGTTCCGAGATGGTCCGTCACACTCTCATAAGCCGCAAGAGAATCAGTTATATTGAAGGAAAAGCTCCTGCTAAAACTGATCCTCAGTATGAGACATGGCGTGAAGAGAATTCTCTTATTATGACTTGGTTTTGGCCCTCCATGATTCCGGAGATTAGTCAAAACTATATGTTTTTTCCTACTGCTCAGGATATTTGGAAGAACCTAGCACAAGCATATTCCAAGAAACAAAACCTCTCAGCCTGCTATGCGTTGGAAAATAAAATTTTCAATTCGAAGCAAGGAAATCTTTCTGTGTCAGAATACCATGGGATTCTGAATGGTCTCTGGATGGAATTGGACCAGTATCAAAATTTGAAGATGAAATGTGATGAAGACTCCACAACGCTGACTCAGTTTATTGATAAATCACGGATTTTTAAATTTCTCTCTGGTCTTAACTCTGAATTTGATCCTATTCGGGTTCAAATTTTGGGCAAGGAGAAACTCCCTTCTCTCTCAGAGGTGTTCTTCATAGTTAGTGATGAAGAAGGTCGGAGGACACTGATGATGGAAGACAAATCTGTTGATGGTTCAGCCTTAGCCTCTGAAAAGGGTCCTGCAAAAGGATCTACCTCTTCCGAACGTTCTAATCGTGATGATCGATGGTGCACTCACTGTAAGAAATCTGGTCACACCAAAGAGAATTGTTTCAAACTTCATGGAAGGGACAAAGTCCTTGGACGTATGAGCAGGTCCAAAGGTGGTCCTCAGAGGCGTGCAAATCACACAACTTCTGACATGGAGGCTGAGGCGTCCTCAGGTTCAACCAGATTATAACTTTCTTCATGTGTTTGGTTGTTCCTGTTTTCCATTTCTTAGACCTTACAACAAACACAAAATTGAGTTTAGGTCTCAGGAGTGTGTGTTTTTAGGATACTCCACAATGCATAAAGGTTATAAGTGTCTCACTCCTGATGGCAAAATCATCGTGTCTAAAGATGTTGTGTTTAATGAGTTTAGGTTTCCTTACCCCTTCCTATTTTCATCAAAGTCATCTGAACCTATTTCACAGGCTGATATTTCTGTTCCAGTCTCTATTCCTCTTGTCTGTCCACACAGTTTCCCAAATCCTCCTGTCTCTTCACAGCCCTTTCCCCCCACAGCATTTGTTTCTGATCAACAGCCTACCTCAAACACTGTACCTCACCCATCCTCTGTTTCAGAGTCACAGTCTACCTCAAACACTCCTTCCCAGTCTTCTCCTCTACCACCACCTCACTCACCCAAGAACACACATCCTATGATAACAAGGTTAAAAAATGGAATTGTAAAACCGAGATTGCAACCAACTTTGTTGTTAACAACTGTGGAACCTAGAACTGTGAAACAGGCTTTGCAGGATTCTGGATGGACAGCAGCTATGAAGGCTGAGATTGATGCCTTGCATCAAAATGGGACATGGTCTTTGGTTCCACTTCCTTCCAACCGTGAGCCCATTGGATGTAAGTGGGTTTTTCAGGTTATAGAGAACCCTGATGGTACTGTGAATAAGCTTAAAGCACGTCTGGTTGCCAAAGGATTTCATCAGCAGTATGGTTATGACTACAAGGAGACTTTTTCCCCTGTAGTTAAACCGGTCACCATTCGGGTAATTCTTACTTTGGCTTTAACTAGAGGTTGGTGTATTCAACAACTTGATATAAATAATGCTTTCCTCAATGGGTTACTTAAGGAAGAGGTTTACATGTGTCAACCACCCGGTTTTGAGGTTAAAGACAAGTCATTGGTATGTCGTTTACACAAGGCTCTATATGGGTTGAAGCAAGCCCCAAGGGCTTGGTATGATAGGCTAAGATCCACTTTGTTGCAATTTGGTTTTGTGTCCAGTAAATGTGACCCTTCCCTGTTTGTTTTTCAGCACAATGACATAACCATGTATGCCTTGGTGTATGTTGATGACATAATAATCACTGGACCAACAGTGTCTCTAGTTTAGAATTTTATTTCAAAATTGAAGGATGTGTTTGCTCTTAAGGATTTGGGAACTCTTGACTATTTCTTGGGAATTGAGGTAAAAACTCTTCCTGATAAATCTATGCTGCTAACTCAGAGTAAATACATTCGCGATCTATTGGCCAAGGCTGATATGGCGGATTGCAAGCCAATCTCCTCTCCTATGGTTTCTGGGACAAAGTTGTCAAGAACCGGCAGTTCTTCCTTTTCAGATCCTGCTCTTTACCGGTCCATAGTAGGCGCTTTGCAATACATTACCATAACCAGGCCAGATTTGTGTTATTCTGTTAACAAGGTGTGTCAATTCATGACAAGTCCTCTTGACACTCATTGGCCCGCTGTCAAATGTATCCTGCGCTATTTGCAAGGAACTCAACATTTCGGTCTGCATTTGAAGCCTGCTTCTGCTCACATTCCCTTCTCTTTAATAGGATTTTGTGATGCAGATTGGGCTGTTGATCCTGATGACCGAAGGTCAACATCAGGTGCTTGTCTTTTTCTTGGTCCAAATTTGGTGACTTGGTGGTCAAGAAAGCAAACAGTAGTAGCAAGGAGTAGTTGTGAAGCTGAATATAGGAGCTTAGCTCAAGCAACAGCTGATATTTTGTGGCTTCAGTCTCTGCTTATGGAGCTAAGAGTCACAATTACACCCCCCACTATCCTATGTGATAATCTAAGTGTTGTTCTCCTTGCTCACAACCCCGTGCAACACACAAGAACTAAGCACATGGAGCTTGATCTCTTCTTTGTCAGAGAAAAAATTCAGGCCAAGCAGCTGCTTGTCAAGCATGTGCCTGCTCCAGATCAGCTAGCAGATGCTCTAACCAAGCCCCTGTCTTCTTCAAAATTTCAAGAAATTAGAAGCAAGCTCACTGTTCATGATCTTCACAGCTGAGCTTGAGGGGAGAGTATTAGAGATATCGAGTATATACACTGTTACTGTGTACATAATTGTAATTGTTGAGTTAGTTATTCTTGCTGAGCTGTCATCAGCTACAGCTGTCAGTTGCTGTTAGTGCAGTTGCTGTTGGTGCAGTTATGCAGTTATGCTGTTAGTGCAGTTATGCAGTTATTCTGTTAGGCTGCTGTTAGTGCAGTTATTCTATTAGTTTCACCTTCTATATAATTCAATTGATAGAATCAGTTTTCTTTCTCTCTCTCTCTCTCTCTCTCTCTCTCTCTCTCTCCAATTCTCTGTTTTCTTCACCCGGTTACCGGATGTTGTAACTCTCACCTTAGCTCATCTCTACACCTAAAGCGTGTGCTTCATGTCCCAAAGCTTTCTAACAACCTTTTGTCTATTCACAAACTCACTAAAGATTTGAAGTGTGCAGTAACCTTTTTTTAATCACATTGTGTTTTCTAGGATCTTGCCACGGGGCGGACGATTGGAATTGCTAAGGAACAAGACGGGTTATACTCTCTGCCGCACAAGGAGAACAAGTGTCATCAGGCAAGTTCAGCGTCATGGAGTACTTCTCAAATTTGATTGCAGCACAAGCGTCTTGGGCATCCTCCCTTTAGTGTTCTTAGAACCATGTTTCCACATTTATTTTCAAACGTGTCTATTGAGTCTTTCCATTGTGATGTGTTTCAGTTTTCTAAACAACATCGTTCAACTTTTATTTCTAGTAATAATAAATGTGCTCAACCTTTTGATCTTGTTCACTCTGATGTGTGGGGACCTTCATCTGTTTCTAATGTTTCTAGTGCAAAATGGTTTGTTACTTTTATTGATGATTGTACCCGGATTACCTGGGCATTTCTTATGAAAGATAAGTCTGAGGTGTTTCAATTATTTGTTAATTTTTTCAACATGGTTAGAACACAATTTGGGAAACCTATTAAAAGGTTAAGGTCAGACAATGGGAAAGAGTATGTAAATCAAAAAATTTCCAAATTTCTCAAAGACAAGGGTGTTGTTCATGAGCTTACTTGTGTTGACACCCCCACAACAAAATGGGGTTGTTGAAAGGAAAAATCGTCATCTTCTTGAAATCACCAGAGCATTACTCTTTCAAATGAATGTCCCTAAGTTTTATTGGGGGGAAGCCGTCTTAATTGCTGCTTATTTAATTAATAGGTTACCATCTAGGGTTTTATCTGGTGTTAGTCCAGTGCAGGTCATGACGAGTTTCTTTCTGTCAGTTCCCATTATGTCAAGTCTCCCGTGTCTGTTATTCCTCTGACACGGGAGCCCTTGTTGCCTTCCTCAATTCCTACCACTGAGGAAAACGATCCTGAGCCAATGCCGCCCGTCCAGAATGATGGTGATGACAATGATCCTGAACCAATACAGGTACAGGATAATGTTGACAGATACAGGATAACATACAAGCGGAAAGTTAAACCCGTCTTGGTCCAGCAACAAGTTCAATCGTCTGAACCCGAGGTAAGTGTTCCTAACATTGAGCCTAATAATCCTTGTGAGTCTAACCTTGATGAGTTACCTATTGCCTTGAGAAAAGGAAAACGATCATGTACCAAGTACCCCATATCCTAGTTTGTGTCTACTAAAAATCTGTCTTTGTAGCATCAGAGTTTTATTTCAGCTATTAACTCTATTAGAGTCCCTGCATCAGTACAAGAAGCATTAAAAGATAAGAACTGGATTCAAGTCATGAATGAAGAGATGCATGCGCTAGAGAAGAATGGGACTTGGGAGATTGTTGATAAGCCAAATGACAAGAGGACTGTAGGTTGCAGGGGGATATATACAGTGAAGTATCGACCTGATGGCACACTTGACAGGTATAAGGCGAGA
Source organism: Acmispon strigosus (assembly GCA_030819835.1). Lineage (NCBI taxonomy): Eukaryota > Viridiplantae > Streptophyta > Magnoliopsida > Fabales > Fabaceae > Acmispon > Acmispon strigosus. Next base: position 75,725,937 of record JAUAMA010000002.1, on the reverse strand, counting down.
CTAGTTGCAAAGGGATACACCCAGACCTATGGGATTGATTATGAGGAGACGTTTGCACCGGTTGCAAAAATGCAACAGTTTGATGTTAAAAATTCATTCTTGCATGGAGATTTGGAGGAAGTGTATATGGAGATTCCGCCGGGGTATGACCCTACTTCAGGAAGAAATAAAGTGTGCAGTTTGAAGAAGGCCCTATATGGGCTCAAACAGTCTCCCTGAGCTTGGTTAGGAAGGTTTACTCAAGCTATAGTTTCCCTTGGTTATAAACAGAGCCAAGGAGATCATACGCTCTTCATAAAACATACTCAAAATGGCAAACTCACTATTCTGTTAGTCTATGTAGACGATATGATCATTGCAGGTAATAATGAACTTGAGAAGCAGAACTTGAGAAAAGAGTTAGCAACTCAGTTTGAAATGAAGGACCTTGGAAAGCTGAAATATTTCCTAGGTATGGAGGTGGCATACTCGAAACAAGGCATTTTCATCTCTCAGAGAAAGTACGTCCTTGATCTTCTCAAAGAGACTGGCAAACTGGGTTGTAAGCCCACTGGAGCCCCTATAGAGCAGAATCACAAGATTGGGAGTAATGAGGAGGGCCCAAGGGTTGATAAGGCTCAATACCAAAGACTTGTGGGGAAGCTCATTTATCTATCTCACACTAGGCCTGATATAGCTTATTCAGTTAGTGTTGTCAGTCAGTTCATGCATGACCCACAGGAGGCACTTACAAGCTGTGGATAGAATCTTGCAGTATCTGGAGGCAAGTCCAGGAAGAGGTCTATTGTTCAAGAAAAATGAGCAGTTATCTATGGAAGTCTATACTGATGTAGATTATGCAGGATCAATTGATGACAGGAGGTCCACTACAGGATACTGTATGTTCTTGGGTGGAAATTTAGTGACATGGAGGAGCAAGAAGCAAAATGTCGTTGCCAGATCAAGTGCAGAGGCAGAATTCAGAGCCATGGCTCAAGGAGTCTGTGAGTTATTGTGGATGAAGATCATACTAGATGACTTGAGTTATTCTGTGATAATAAGTCTGCCATTAGTATTGCTCACAATCCAATCCAACATGATAGAACGAAACACATAGAGATAGACCGGCACTTCATCAATGAAAAATTAGACAGTGGTCTTATTTCTACACAGTATGTCCCCTCAGGACTACAGTTGGCTGATGTGCTCACCAAAGGACTTCCCTTGGAACGATTTCGAGATCTTACTTGCAAGCTGGGAATGATAGACATTCATTCACCAGCTTGAGGGGGAGTGTTGTGATATATTGTAATTGATATTAATTGTAGAATATTTGTTTTTTATTATTAGGAGATATTTTTCATTATTAAGAGATTTGTTTTCTTATTAGGAGATTGAGTACATATTTAGTTTTCTTCTATATAATGTAATCAATTATAGTTTTGATTCAAGAAATAAAATTATATTTCTCCATATTTCAAGTAGTACAATCTGTCAAGAGACAATTTTTTTCTCTTACCTCTCCTAATCACCACTTTAGTTCAAGACATTCATAGTCTCTTATCTAATATCTATTTCTCATTATATGTTAGGAACTTAAAATCCTAACGGCGAACCGGTAGAGAGAAGAGGAATATTTTTGGTATTTTCGGAATAAAAGACTGATATTATTAAAATAAAACTGAAAGATAAATAAGAACTAAGAGGCTGGATCCTCTCAGAAGACAGAACCTAGAGGCTGGTTCCTCCAAAGGGCTGGTTCCCTTACAACTCAATACTTCTCATAAACATAACTCTAACCTAATGAGAGACTCCTATTTATAATAAACTAATCCTAATAAGATAAACTTAACCCCTAAGAAATAAAAGATACAGTTTTTTAAATAAAAGATAACCCAACCCAAAATAAAATATTAAATCCTAAAATAAAATAAATCTTCCTAAAATAAACTAGATATCTCTAATCCTAACAATACTCCTACCAAAAAATCAACCTTGACCTCAAGATTGGAAAAAAATAGTGCAGCCTCATCTCCTCCAGGATCCCATTGTAAGCAGCAAACCGGGTGAAAGTCCAAAACAGCAAGAGCAGCATTGTCCATGTCCGGCGGCATTAGAGGAGGCAGTTGGGTCAACATGGCGAGGACCCATTGCCCCAAGCGCATTGAGGGCTCACCCATCCTTGTTGGGTGGCCAACGTCATTCACAAAGACGAGTGATGATGGAGTACCTTGTTGTCCAGAAACTCCTTTGAGACCTTTAGATGGCAAAATAGTCATGTTTGGACTCATTATAATCCGGATCAGATTTGGATCAAAAATCAACCTTCGTAGATTCAAAATTCTCCGGAGTGACCTGACAAGTAGTGTCCTGCTCCTCAACAGATTTCTCTTTGGATACCTCGCCATCGAATTTTTGAAGCAAGGCCGGAATAAAAGAAGTCCAAGAGAGACATGGAGCGTGACGGCGAATGAAACTATACCAGTGAACAGCTTTGCCTTCCATGCTAAGAAAAGCCCAAATAATCTTCTCATTCTCCTTCACATGATACACTTCAAAATAGTTTTCGGCTCGAGCTATCCAAGATAAAGGGTCTGTCCCATCAAATTTTGGAAACACGACCTTCGTAGTCCACAAACGAGGCTCTGGAACCTCCTCGGAAACAGAATGGTTGGCAGCATCGGTGTCACCGTTCATCTTCTTCAAACGATCCCTATCATTGTTCATCTTCTTCGAAATCTCCAAAGCCCGGTACAACATAGCATTGCAAGTTTCCTGGCTCCTTTTAATTGCAGCGAAGTCCCCTTTGATATCAGCAAAGGTAGCCTTCAAAGTTACCATTATGCCAAGAATTGAAGAAAAAAACGAAAGGAAAAAACGCACAAACCGGGCTTCTTGCTCAGATCTAGAACACCAAAAATCTGATTAAGACAAAATCAGCCCGGATCTGGAACCAGAAGAGTGAGGCGAGTGCAGCAGTGCAAGTGGCAGCCCGAAGGGCAGCCAGACATGCCACACGCGAGGCGGAGTGAGAAGGCGCATCGATTCACGCGCAGAACACAAAGTGGCGCGTGAGAGCGCTTGCAAATCCGGTGGGGACGGGCCAGTCTTGGGACGACGATTCTGTTGGCGTGGTCGTGGATGGATTTCGACGTGTGGCAGCGGCCGTAGTAGCTGGACAGCGGCGGTTGTGGTGGAGGCTTTTTTTGTGAGGTGGTGCGGTAGATGCAAAGAGGATCTGGCAGTGGTGCGTGGCGGTGGCTGGTGGAATTTTGATCCGGCAGGTCGGACCAATAGTTAGGATCCGAAAATCCTAACGGCGAACCAGTAGAGAGAAGAGGAATATTTTTGGTATTTTCTGAATTAAAGACTGATATTTCTAAAATAAAATTGAAAGATAAATAAGAACTAAGAGGCTGGATCCTCTCGGACCAAGAGCCTGGTTTCTCCAAAGGGCCGGTTCCCTTACAACTCAATACTTCTCAAAAACATAACTCAAACCTAAGGCGAGACTCCTGTTTATAATAAACTAATCCTAATAAGATAAACTTAGCCCCTAAGAAATAAAAGATACACTTATTAAATAAAAGATAACCCTACCCAAAATAAAATATTAAATCCTAAAATAAAATATATCTTCCTAAAATAAACTAGATATTTCTAATCCTAACATTTTACCTACATGAGTTTTCAATTTTCCATAATATTTTCGATATATTTCAAGTAGTTAGAAACGCATGCAATTTCTAACAGAAGCATATGAGTTTGAAAGAACCTCAACAGCATCAGAAACTGTTGTTGACATGTCATATGTAATTTCTTCAAAAGTTTCATCCAAGAAGAACACTATAGTTGTAAGCTTTCTCCCATTCAACAGAGCTTCAATCTCCTCTCGCCCAGGTATAATATGTCTGGGACCAGCCTTGGCAGAACGCTTCAAAGCATTTAATGTATTTAATGCAAGGGCTTGGATCTCAGGATCAGTAGCCACATCATGTGCTATGTTGTGAACGTATTCTGATAGATAAACCCCAATGTCTTTACTTGGAGGCATGGAGGACGCACATAAATACATAAGCTCCCATGCTTTGATCAAGTATTGCCTGTTTTTTAGACAAGACCAATATTAATCAATAGAACACAAACCGCGGCGGGTATTGCTTCAATGATTAAAGGCCAAGAAAAGATGAAGCAAATAACTCAATACTCAATACTAAATCTAAAAGCTACACACCTCTCAGGGTTATTTCTTGTCTGTTTTGATATCTGAACAAAAAGTTCATCTCGGAGTTCTGAACGTTTCAAACTTTGCTTGTACAGTTTACCGACTAGTTCAACTCGCTCATCTAAGCTTACTGGCGCCACACGATCAGATGGATCAATTCCCATATATTTCAAAATCATCTGGAATAACTTTGTTGCCCGGCTTACTAAATCACCATCAATCTTAAGCAATGATGTTGGTATGGGATCCTACAGGAATCAATGTGTTAACTTCATTGGTAAAAAAGATTTTAATGCAACACAAAAGTGGTATTTGGTTTGATCACCTTTTGAAAACACAGCATGTCCTCAAACGTATATTTTTCTCGAGCTTGGGGACCTACAGATCTTTTGGAAAAAAATCCACGTTTCCCAGCAGATTGAATTTGTTTATGCATTAATTTCAAAAAAACATCCACCTGAGTAAAACAGCATTAATGAAACTTGGTGATAATGTACATAAAGCAAGAAACTTAAAACCATCATTGAGACACAAAACTGAGGGAAGCAATGCTATCAAAGGAAATTATATTTATGTCTAGATTTAAAATGAAAAATCTAGCCTGAAATCTGTCAATCAAGGGTACAGCTCCAGCTAATTCTGCAGGAACAGACATTGACAAAGTTGATGGGGTTCTGCAGAGACAAACCAAATACCAAGTTACAAAATGGAGAATGTTCCACATGGCCAAACAAAAAGTTAATTCTCACTTTGTGGTAAAACTAGCTCATATGAACCAAATAAAGTTTTTCAAACACTAAATAGCAAATCAACGTTTTAAACATTCCAAAACATGTCTAAAACAAAAAATGATACTCACGGTGGTGCAAAATTGGAGCTATCACTATCATAGCCATCAGCATTGCTAACAGAAGCACAGTTATTCTCAGGAGTATCCTCATTGCCATTGATAGAGCTAAAGGAAGACCTGCTTGTCCTTGCATTTCCATTTTGAGCCATGGATGGGAGCATATCAATGGTCATATCAAAAAAATTCGCTCTGCTTTGCCCTTCAAGTTCTTCCACTGCATAACAAACATCCAAACATAAGTAGCAACCATTTGAGCATTGCTGATATGTAAGGAGTAAGAGTACAAAGCTCAAAAAATAAAAAGCAGAGCATAAGTTGATTGTTCTTGAAGACTGAAAAATCTTCTCCAAACATAAAACCCCCTCGTCAATTGAAGAAACAGAAAAACAATGAAATCATCAAACAAGGAGGAAACGGAAAGAAAAGGAAAAAAGGGTGGGAATGCATAGAATAACAGCTGGGAGGAAATCCCATCAGGCAAATTCACCAAATACACAAAAATGAAGGAGAAAAAAGATAAACACAAACCAAAGAAGCAAAATGCTCCAAACAGCAAACAGCAAACTAGGAAGCACAAGATCGGTAAAAGTCAGAAACTTTGCACATTTCCTGGTACATCAATTTCACTAGGGGAAAACCCAGCTCTGCATTGACCAGAAAATGGAGGGGGAAGGAGAGAAAGATGGAATGATCAACGAAACTGGGAGCTGAAAAATGAAAGAATTAAAAATAAAAAACCAACCTTTGTAGCAGCATTTGAAGTGGGTGGCAACAACAATGGTGTCTGAAAAAGAAAAGGTTGTAAGAAGAGGAAAGATTGGGTCTTCAAATGAATAGAAGAGAAAAAGGGAGATCTGAGAGTGAGGGTGAACTCAGTAACAATCCAATTTTGCTTGCAAGGAGAGAAACCCAGGGGATTGGGAAGGAGCTGAGTCATAATAATAATAGGTGTAAATGCAAAGATTTTATAATTTGCAATTATTCTCTATTTTCCCCCCTTTTCACTGAGAATAAAAATGAAGGCGAGAAATTCAGGAGTGCCTTATGTGGCATGAAATGAATCTTAACCATTTTTTGACAAGTCATAATTAACCGTCTATCTTGGTTTGATAGAAATCAATAATGCCAAACGGTGGTCCCGAATAATGCCAAATGCAAATTGTTAAATTTGAAATACATGAGGAAGAAAAGTTCATCACCTTCTCTATAAAAAAAAGTTCATCACCCTCTTTGTCCTTAATTAATGGAAAATGATTTATAGACATGACTGTTATTCACTTAGTATGAGAAAGAATGGAAAGAGAGAAATCACGAATATTATGATAAAAACTTAATAACACTTTTGGTCTTCCACCTTTCACAATTTTGCAATTCTGATTCCTCTTGGAATTTATTAGCCTACAGCGTCCCTCACTTTTACACGAAGTTGCAATTTTTGTTTTCGTCCAACTTCCGTCAGAAACTTAATGTTAGAAGCTTATGTGGCAAGAGTTAAGTGGTGTGGCAAGTTGATTGGAGAGAGAAAGGGATAGAAGACCATCACGTGCCCATCACGTGATCTGAGAGTCTTCTTCAACATCTTCTTCCTTCCCAACGGCTCGATTTTGAAACTTTTCGTTCCTCTGAAAATTGTGTCGACGTTGTTGAAATTTCTGAGGGCATTCGCGAAGGAGAAGAGGAATTGAGTTGTGGTTGAAAGCAAATGGGTTGCAGTAGCGGATTTTCGCCATCTTCCTCTTCTTCTATGATGGGTTGCGAATATTGGAGCCCATTACCGTGTCATTGTGGAGTTGAAGCTCCAGTAGTAACTTCTAGGTCGGGTGACAACCCTGGTAGGAGGTTTTATGGGTGTGTCTGTACAAGGTAGGTAATGTTCCTCTGTTTTGTTCATCTTCGTCTTCTTCCTTGCATGTGCTCTGTTTTTTAGCTTTATTAGATCTCTGTTTTGGTCAGGTATATGGGAGGAGAATGTGCAAGTTCTTTGTATGGTACAATCAGGAGAATTCAAGAGACAATAAGCTAATTCCTGGGTTATTGAAGAAGCTAGAAAAAATGAAAGAAAGAAAGAGGTTGTTGGTATTTAGCTTGGTCATTTGCACTGTGTTGATATTTAATGGGGATTAGCTTGGGCATTTGCATTGTAAAGAAATAGGAAAACTGGTGATTAGCTTGGGCAATTGTAGCTACTATGAATTTTCCAAACAATAGAAAAATGATGTATTGATATCTTATAATGAAGTAATAGAGAAAGTATTTTGGTGAAATTCAATGTGTTTGAAGTGTGACCCAAAATGACAAGCAATATGTGATCAACATGACTTGTGACCAACAATATCCAAAATATAACCGTCACCCATTTGCCACAATATCAAAATGTCAAGAATTATAAGGGCTTAAATAGGTTACCCAAAATGACAACATTGCATTCATTATAGCCTTGCAATGGTGATTAACATCCACAATAATCCAACCAAAATAGAGACTTAACATAATCCATAACATCAAATTAAACCCCACATGGGTTGCAAATATCTAACAAGACATAACCAGACACAAGACAAGATGGCACTTAGGCCTAAATTGTTTAAGAGGCAAACAAGACAAGATGGCACTTAGGCCAAATTGTTCTATAGACACAACAAAAGGCTTCCTAATACAAACAATTCTACTTAGTCCCACTAGTTTCTCCAATCTTCCTCTTTCTTCCCCTGTTTGCAGCTTTCTTTTGTTCTCCTTGTGGCTTAGGCTTGGTCACTCGAGGGTTCCTCTGTGGAAGCTGGCTCTAAGATGGTGGAGGCTGGCTCTGAGTAACATTTTGAGACCATGGTGCTTGAGAACCAATAGGAATTTGAGTAGCAGCATCAATCCTCTGTTCGGGGTGCAAGAGTTGAGTATTGTCCTAAAAAAAATCCCACAAAGTAATTAGTACCAAATAGCATTTTAGCTGTGTAGTCACCATTACTTAAAAGACAAATCAACGGACTAACCTTATTTCCTCCAATAGGTATTGCTCTGTCAGCTGCAGTCTTCCCTATGTAAGTCCTCTTGTTATGTCCAAACTCCCCACAACTTCTACACTTCACAGTTTTGTTATGCTTTCTCAGCCTCACCTATTAGTGTCCTTTGGCTCATCATTTACCTTTATTCTAGTTGTTCTTGGCCTTCCAGCTTCTCTTCTCATGAAAGGTGGATTCAGTGGCTCAGTGTTGTAAGGATTTATGCACTTCAAAAACCGTTCACCAAACACATTTATAAATTGTTACTTAACTACTATTAAAATCCCTTTCAAGACTCAATTGTAGTATAACAACGGGTATTGTCAAATCACAGAGAATTGCGGATAAAAGTCGTTCTTTAGCGAAACTAATCAAACAATGGATAAAGTAAGGTTGTTTAAGTGTTGTGTGTGCAAATCAATATTAACAAAATAACAAATGAGTTTTCGAGCAGATTAAGAAACTGTTGGGATTTAGTTCACGTTACAACTTCCCTGTATCCTTACTTTCATGCACATAATCCATTATATCATTGATTTCTCCTCACCGGTTCTTATCTCACTCATCTATGTCTAGAATGAGAAGATTATCAGTCACTTTATTAACTATCGATGTCTCGCACATTTAATAGAGCAATAACATTAGACTCAGGTGTTAACAGGACTAACTATACCAACTCTATGTCTAGCAATCAGTATTATCAGATGATATGATTCAATTATGTAGTTGTCACTCACCCAAAGAACCTAAGATCATGTTCTAAATGGCCAAATTAGAACAAGCATTAGACTTAAACTCATATCATAAATATCAAAAGATATAACATAGATTCATATACATTAAACCATCATGGATACATTTGAGTTGTAATATTACACTAAATCCCAACAAGAGAGGTTTAGCCATCCATATTCATGGATGTCGTAAGCTTACCAGAAGAGAGAATGGAAACTGGAAGCTTGGCGACGTCCGCATCGTGTATCCACCTCGGCGGCGTAGAACCGTGCTCCAAAGACCTTCCACTCTCGCTCCTAGCTTGCTTCCTCACTTGGGATTCTTTCTCTAACTCAAATTCTCACTAAAACTATAACAAAAACGAATTCTGAAAAATATAAGGTATCTTGAAGAAGTCTAGAAGAATCTGCTTAAATCGACGTTCTGCTCTACTTAAGTCGCTGAGCGACTTGAACAGGTCGCTGAGCGACCTGTTTCTTCACTTCTGGGTTTCCTAAATCGACTTGGTCGCTGAGCGGTCCACTTGAGCCGCTAAGCGACCAGAGAGGGACGGTTGTCCTGAGGCGCTGAGCTGCCAGAGAGGGTGTTCTGCTCGCTTGGCGGTTGTCCTGAGGCGCTAAGCGGCCAAAGAGGGTCCTCTGGTCGCTGAGTAGCTGTCTTGGGTCACTAAGCGACCAGAAACTTGTATTATTTGCCCATTTCTTTCTGCCTTTATGAAAAATCCATCTAAAACTTCATTCCTACATAAAAAATGGGCATAAAATATAATAAAATCCAATACAGACTCATTCTTGGCAGAATTCCAAATATATCCAAAATTAGAGGAGTTTATGGCCCGTTTGGTGGACAGGATAAGCAGACAGAATAGAATAGCAGTAATCTTATCATGCTGTAATTTGTTGTTTGTTGCATCAGCAGGATGGGATAACACAATCCTGTCTCTTATCCTGTCATGCCCATCATGTGTAAAAGTTATCTTGAGGGGGAGCTGAGATAGAAATTATCCTCACAGGATAGAATATCAATTTTTTGTTTGATTATTACCATAACTCAAAATTAATTTCAATATTTACATTTTATATAATTTATAATAATATTAATTAATAAATATAATTTTTTTTATTTTAATATTATATTAATTTCGTTACTTATCAATTACTAGTTGTTATTGTTAAGTTAAAATTATTTATTTTCTTATAAATTTAATTAAAAAATAAACTGATTTATAAATGGTGAAAATATTGGATTTACTCATATAAAATAATAAATTTTCACTATCACTTACTACGACTTAATTAACATTATTTTACCTTATTTATATTATAATAAAAATACCCAAAATAATTCTTCACTAACAATAAATTAGGCTACTCACATATAAATATTAATTTTTCAATAGTAAATATAGACTAATTTTATATTATCATATGATATTATTTAAAATTATTTCTCTACTTATATAATTATAGTTAATAATTTAAATATAAATTAAAATTTTGAAAGAATAATATAAAAATTTTTAAAAATTTATTTAATTTTTATTGTTGATCACTTACCCCTACTAAGTTAAAACCCATTGATTACATATATAATAATTTTAATTAAAATAGACTCCCTTTAAAAAATTAACATAGCCGAATTAATTTAATTTTAGCTAATATTGAAACATAGACTCATTTATAAAAATGTAAAAATAATTAAATTTAATAGAATAATCACTGTTTTATAAAAAACTATTTAGAAAATTAAATTTTAAAAAGTATTATGTATTTTTTATTTTAAAGGGAAATTTGATACATTTTTCTTTGTTTGTATCATATTTTATCAATATCCTGTCCTTATCCAACCCGTTAAGAACTTAAAAAGGATGTTCTCGAGCAGCAGAAGGTAAAAGAAGGGTTTGAGGAACGAAGAGATATTGTTGAAATATATTTTCTATCATGAGTAATAACTATTACAAGCTCTATATATATACAGAGTGGAAATAACCAGACGAGACTGAAATGTAAATGACTGTGTCGGATATCCCGAGGTCAACTGTTACATTAGAAATGTAACCTACAACATTGAAAACATAAACTACTAATAAACAAATAATAAACCTAAGATAAGATAAGGTCGAATCCCAGCTAATCCGGGATTGCCATTATTACAAGATAACATGCGTTATAGCTGGTGAGGACACTGTTAGATTCAAATGATTATTATGTTTTGATAATTAACAATTTCTTTTGAATATGATATTGATGAGAAAGAACTCCTAACTTGCTGAACATCTTTATGTCCAGGAGAAACTACCCTCATAAAGGACTTCATAAAATCCCAAGACATTATCAAATTACAAAAGTAAGTCAAGCCAAGTAAATGGAAATCGTCCGGGTCCTCACTGAAGAACATCTACATACTTTTTCAAGAGGTACTATTTCAAAAGCATAAAGAAAGCAATTAAGCGGAGACAGTCCGACGACTCACCAAAGGACAAGCTTGCCCAAAAGTAAACAGATATACTTTGGAGAAAACTAAAGCAACTATGATCATTCAACATCAAAAGCACATGGGATAAAGTTGAAACAGTCCGGTGCTCGAGTTTACTCTGACCTACAGGAAGACTGTTTTGTCAAAGATGAGTAAGTCTGGTCATATGCCTAAATAAACATCTCAAGATTTAAAGTGTCTCTAGCTCCTATGGAAGATAGTTGGACAACAATCCATTCAAAAAGAGAACTTCAACAGAAGCACAAAAGAAGGAAGCGTCCAGTCACCGACAAAGCAAGAACAATCTGACAGTCAAGAAAGGTTGGAATAAGAAAGTCCGTCCGCCCATGCAACTCACTCAGTGATGAAATTCTGAAGATTCTGTAAAAACTGCGTCTGCCAAGTCATAATGAAGATTCCGTCTGCTCAAAGCATCAAAGTGTTCAAAGGTCATAAATGCCAAAAAGGGTGTGTCATGAGGTTATGAAGGAACAGTTCAACAGAAGCATTAAAGAAATTGTTCAACAAAACTCTAAAGAGTTCATTCATCATAATTGCTTCTTGGATCAGAGACCATCTACCTCGTCAGCACATTAAATGCAGTACTATTGATTGCAGGAAGAAGAAAAGGACATAATTAATATTTTATTCCTTATTCCTCTGCTCTTCTGCTTTTCCTCAGATCAAGCTGCTTTTGCGGAATCAACGGCGTGAAATTCTGAACATCGTACTTCTTCAACGTTCAAAATTCAAATCTTCTGTTAAGAGCATTTAATGATCCTTAGCTGGCATGCACTGGGATATTATGCTCAAACAAAAATTCAAAGCCGAACACAGCGCCGAGCCAGACGATGTCAACCCAAACAATTAATTCTTGACAGAACACATTCTATGCTGATCCAGAATTACAGAATTAGCCGTTACTCACAAGGAAGCAAGAGCACTAACGGATCTATTTTCTCTTCTTCGTCAAAACTCAAATGAAGACTTTCTACTGAAGATATAAATAGAGAATTCAGCTTCCTGAACAATTTGGTGACTTGAATTCAACTCACTGCATATCTCAACCAAGTTGCCCAGAGAACCAAGCTTTCATTGGTTCAAACTCAGAAAGTTTCAAGTCATTCCTTAACCGAGTTAAGTTGCCCACCTATGTGAAAAACTCATAGAGTGTTACTCTTATTTTAAGCCACACACAAAACTAAATAGAGAACCTGAACTTTTTATCCTCTCTGTAACCCAAGCTTCACTTCTTCTACCCACTCTTACTGAAGAGAACCTTTGTAGAAAAACAAACCCAATTTGTAAAGGGAATCAAGAGTAGTCCTGTAGAATACTAATAAGGAGAAGTCCTGGAGAATACTTGAAAGGAGAAGTCCTGAAAATACTAGGAGAAATCATGTATAATACTTGATAGGAGGAGTCCTTTTAATACTGGGAGAAGTCCCTAAGAATACTTGTACTATTTGATGAAATAGTGGAAAATCTTGGTGAAGCCAAGGAATGGACGTAGCCCTGTCAATTATGGGGGTGAACCAGGATAAATATCGTGTGTACTTTAATTTCCTGTCTTACGTTAATTTTCCGCTGCATACATACACACACGCACACACACACACACACTCCTTAACACTCCTCAAAAACTAATAACTAAGGAGTACATTGAAAAGAAATTTTCAAAAATCAAACACACAATTCAAACCCCCCCTTTCTTGTGTGTTTCTTGCACTATCAGACACATAAGACATGTCTGGTCAGACGACAATCTTGGTTTGGGCAGATGATCCATTTGTTCTGGTGCGCAGACGATCTTGATTAGACAAAGGTCAGATGATGCACTCCGTTGTTGATCTTCTACAAATCACAGACGATGCTGTGATTGTTTTCATGCTTCAATTTCAGATGATTTATATACTCTAACATCCCCCCGCAAGCACAACGTGGGTGAGATGGAAGATAGCCTTCGAAACACACGGTTGAGCTTGACCTCTATGGCTGCAAATTTCTTGCTTGTATTTCCTTTGCAGGCATCACAAACAAAGGTGGAAATATAATGCTAGGAATAGTTGCGCTCCTTTGACACTGATGCTTGTACTCGGAGAAGAGGTTGGGCTAGGAGTGTTAGAGTTTGAAGATAATGGAAAATGAATTGGAAACCTTGGCCAGATCCTGCAGATCTGAGACAACATGTGAAGGAAAATATACATATGTTTGGGTTTTGGGTGCTTGGGCGTGTCCGTCTGTGGGAGGCACCTTGCTACTCTCTACCTCCTGCGGCTGAGGAGTCTTACAACTATTTGGGCATGAGTCCAGAGGAACATCGATAGGAGTAACCCCTCTGTTCATGGATCTCATGTGAAGAAGGTCTCGTCCTTGAACTCTGAATGAAGTTTTGATGACAACAAACATACATTACAAAAAGAAGAAGAGAAGACTTAGAAGAACCAGCTCAACGGACTTCAAAGATTATCCAAGGGTTCTAGATTTAGCTAAGTCTCCATATTTTGGTAAGTTATGCTTTTAAGGTTACTTTACTTATGAAGGCTCATAGACAATTGAATAATTGAGTACAACATGGTTTCATAATTAAAACATGGTAGAAACACTCAATTAGGGCTTAAAGTTTAATAAACTAGAATTTGGACTTAAGTGTAATCGTTTACACGCTTTAAGTAAGCGATTACCACACATAGAAAAGTAATCGATTACCACAAAGGTTGTAATTAATTACATGTTTGAATTTGAAATTCAAACTGCAATGACTAAATAGCGTAATCGATTACCCAAATTAATGTAATCGATTACCAAGTCAGCAGATGTGTCTTTTCATGAACCAATGCGTCCCAAAACGTTTGGAAAGCCTTGTGATGGTTCATGGATGACCTCTAGTGCCTATAAATAGTCCAATGATGCTCAGAACTCAATACACAACTTTCATATTCATTAGAGCAATCATTCTGAGTTTATAATCTCTCAATTTCAAAGAACACTTATGCTGTTCAAACATTAAGAACTTAGAATTGCTAGAGCCTTCATATGTGATTTCCTAAAGCATAACTTGCATGTTCAATCCATTCGAATATTGGAGGATTGACTCAGCTGTGTAAAACTCTTCTTCATCTTCATTCTTAGTTAGAGTGAAATTCACCGTAGTGTTCGGTGAATGGTGGTATTCAGAAAATGGTGTGCTTTCTGAATGTTGATAAGATTTCTTAAGGTTCTTGGTGTGAGTGCTTGTAAGAATTCTTTATCAATAGTGGAAAAATCCCCAAGTCTGAACGGGGGACTGGACGTAGCCTTCGGTGGTTGAAGGTGAACCAGGATAAAATCGTTGTGTGGTTCTCTTATCCCTTATCTTTTACTTTCGACAAGTTATAATTCTACTGCATTCACAATTGTCCATTGTGATTATGATCAAACTGAAAGTAATCCGATTTTAATAAGGTGAAAAATGTGAGAACCTAATTCACCCCTCCTCTTAGGTTGCTATCTGTACTCACAATTGGTATCAAAGCGTAAGTTTAGGTAAATTGTTCCTAAGGTCTAGGTAGATGGAATCCTCTCCTAGACCTGTTACAAGTGAGGGATTCAACATAAATAGACCACCATATTTCAATGGGGAACATTATGACTTTTGGAAAATTAAGATGCAAATGTTCATCAAGTCTTTAGATGTTGAAATTTGGAAAGTCATTGAAGAAGGTCCCTTTATAACAGTAGTTGATGTAGGTAGTAGTACTCAACCAAAACCAGAAAATACATGGACAGAAGAAGATAAAAAGAAAGTTCAATATGATTTTAAAGACATGAACATTCTAACATCAACCCTAGAAATGGATGAATTCTTTAGAGTATCCACCTGTAAAACTTCAAAGGAAATATGGGATACTCTAATGGTCACTCATGAAGGGACTGATGAAGTAAAGAGGTCGAAAATCAATACATTATCACAAGAGTATGAAATGTTCAGAATGTTGCCCGGTGAAAGCATACTTGATATGCAAAAACGTTTCACACATTTGACTAATCACTTAATTGCTCTTGGTAAGGATTTTTCTAACAATGACTTGAACATGAAAGTGCTTAGGTCTCTTACAAGAGCATGACAAACAAAAGTGACGGCAATCTCAGAAAAAAAGAGCCTATCAAACATGACTCTGGCTACTTTATTTGGAAAACTTCAAGAACATGAATTGGAGTTAAACCGCCTAGAGCAAAGTGAACAACATGAGAAGAAGCATCGATCCATCTCCTTAAAGGCAAAGGAAAGCACTAATGATGAGATGCAGATTCTAAAGAAAATATCAATGAAAATATGAATTTGTTGGTGAAGAATCTTGGAAATCTCTTTAAAAGAAAAGGCATGAAATTCAATAACAATAGGAATTTTCAAAAGAAAAGTGAACCCCTCTTCCTCTCAAATGTTCACATGCTTTGAATGCGGAAAACTTGGACACATCAAGTCTGAATGTCCAAATCTTCAAAAGAAGAAACATGGGTTGAAAGAGAAATTTGAAAAGAAGGAATCAAATTCAAGAAAAGCCTATATTTCCTGGAATGACAACGATATAAGCTCTTCATCAGAGTCTGAAAAGGAAGAGGCACACCTTGCATTGATGGCCTCACACAATTCTGATGATGAAGACATTGAGGTCAGTAAAAATATTTCATTTGATGACTTAGAATTTGCAATTGAAAACATATTTAAATTATGTCGTAACTTATCTAAAGCTAGTATCAAACAAAATGCTATTATTTCATCTCTAAAAGAAAAATGCAAAATATTACAAAATGAACTAGATGATGTCAAAACCAAGTTAGATACACCACATGAATGCACCAAATGCAATACTCTAGAAGTAAAAGTAGATGACTTACAACAAAAGGTTCATAGTTTTAATCTAGGAAAAAAAAAACTAGATAATATCCTAAGTGTTCAAAGATATTCAAATGATAAAAGTGGACTAGGATTTACACCCCAAAAGAAGACAAAAGAAATTAAGAAAACTGTCTTTGTTAAAGCAAACAATGAAGTAAAAACAGTTAGAACTTTTGCTAATAAACATATGCATGCTAGTACATCTAAAACTATGAAAAATAGGAATAATCATCTAAATACCCAAACATATTCTAGGAAGAATAATTATATACCTAGGCATAGTATAGGTCAAGGTAAATATGTTTGTAGTTATTGTAATAAGGTAGGACATACTCCAAATAAATGTTATTACAAAAATGTAAGAGTACCTAGTAAAAAATATATATGGGTTGAGAAGGTAACTAACAACAAAGGACCCAAAGCACATTGGGTACCGAACATCCCCTATTAAATTTGTTTTGTAGGTGTGTATGAGAGCAACAAGTGACTTATGGTATCTTGATAGTGACTGCTCATCACATATGACAGGAGACAAAACTAAATTTTCATATCTTATGCCCAAAGAAAAAGGATATGTCACATATGGAAACAATGAGAAAGGAAAGATACTTGGCATTGGAAGAATAGGTACGCCTCCTCAAACCATAATTGATAAAGTGCTTTATGTTGATGGTTTGAAACATAACTTGCTAAGTATAAGTCAATTATGTGACAAAGGTTTAAAAGTAGGTTTCATAAATGATATATGCGTAGTAAAAGATGTAGCAACTCGTGAAATTAAATTCTCCGGATTTAAAGTTAACAAAGTCTTCATGCTATCATTAGATGAAATTCCATCTCATGTTAAATGTCTTATAGCTAAGATCAATAATGATTCATGGCTATGACATAGAAGACTAGCACATATCCACATGAATCACTTGAACAAGTTGATTAAGCATGATCTTGTTATTGGTTTACCAAAGATGAAATTTGAAAATGATAAGTTATGTGATGCTTGTCAAAAAGGTAAACAAACTAAAGTTTCATTTAAACCAAAGAATATAGTCTCAACGACAAGACCACTCCAATTGCTTCATATGGATTTATTTGGACCATCAAGGACCAAAAGTTTTGGAGGGAACTACTATGCTCTTGTCATCGCGGATGACTATTCTAGGTTTACATGGACTATATTCTTAGCACATAAGAATGAAGCTTTTAGTGCCTTTAAACGGTATGCAAAACTTGTTCAAAATGAAAAGTCTTTGAAAATCTCTTCAATTAGAAGTGATCATGGTGGAGAATTTCAAAATCGTTTATTTCAAGAACTATGTGATGAAAATGGAATTTCACATAATTTCTCTGCTCCTAGAACACCACAACAGAATGGTGTTGTAGAAAGAAAGAATAGGTCTTTGGAAGAACTTGCAAGAACCATGCTAAGTGAATCTAATCTTCCTAAGTACTTTTGGGCTGATGTTGTAAGCACTGCTTGCTATGTGTCCAATAGAGTACTAATAAGACCTATCCTAAAGAAAAATCCCTATGAACTCTACAAAGGTAGAAAGCCAAATATCGCTCACCTTCATGATTGCGGAACTAAATGCTTTGTCTTGAATAATGGAAAGGAAAACATTGGTAAGTTTGATGAGAAATCTGATGAAGGAATTTTCCTTGGCTATTCCTTAACAAGAAAAGCTTTTAGAATCTTTAATAAAAGAACATTAGTTATTGAAGAATTTATTCATGTTGTTTTTGATGAATCTAACCCCTCAAATGAGGACAGAGTTATTTTTCCTCACAATAATCAGGAGGAAAGCATAACAAAGGAAGACCATCAAGGACAAAAGGATCAAAGAATAGAACCAGTTGAGCGGGACAAAGAGACTACTAATGATCTACCTAAGGAGTGGAGAACACATAGAGATCACCCTATTGACAACATAATAGGTGATATATCAAAGGGAGTATCCACTAGACTAAATCTCAATGATTCAATTTTAAATATGGCATTTGTCTCTCAGATAGAACCTTCTAAAGTAAATGATGCTTTAGAAGATGAATATTGGATTTTAGCCATGCAGGAGGAATTGAATCAATTTGAAAGGAATGAAGTATGGGAATTAGTTCCTAAACCCAATGGTAAGCATATCATCGGAACAAAATGGGTATTCATGAACAAATTGGATGAAAATGGAATCATAGTCAGAAATAAATCTAGACTGGTAGCCCAAGGGTACAATCAAGAAGAAGGCATTAACTTTGATGAAACCTATGCACCAGTCGCTCGATTAGAAGCCATTAGACTTCTTTTGGCATATGCTTTCTCTCTAAACTTTCAACTATATCAAATGGACGTAAAGAGCGCCTTCTTGAACGGTTATATTCAAGAAGAGGTATACGTGAAACAACCACCAGGATTTGAAGATCCCAAATTCCCTTCACACGTATACAAGCTAAAGAAAGATCTTTATGGGTTAAAGCAAGCACCACGAGTGTGGTACGACAGATTAAGCACATTTCTATGTGACAAAGGGTTCCAAAAAGGTAAAGAAGACACAAACTTGTTCATTAAAAGAACAAAAGGTAATACCTTACTTTTTCAAATTTATGTTGATGATATTATATTTGGATCCACTAATGAATCTTTATGCAAGGAATTCTCAAATATGATGCAAGAAGAATTTGAGATGTCCATGATGGGCAAGCTAAATTACTTCTTGGGATTGCAAATAAAGCAATCAAAGGACGGAATATTCATCAATCAATCCAAATTCTGCAAGGAACTTCTAAAGAAATATGATTTGGATAATTGTAAGGCCATAGCCACACTGATGGGGTCTAACACATACCTAGATCAAGATGAATTTGACATTCCTATGGAAATCACTAAATATAGAGTTATGATCGGATCCTTGCTTTATTTATCTGCAAGTAGACCTGATATAATGTTTAGTGTGTGTCTATGTGCTCGGTATCAAGCATCTCATAGGGAATCTATTTGAGTTTAGTAAAGCGTATTTTCAAATACTTAAAAGGAACTACAAATGTGGGGCTGTGGTATCCCAAGGGAGGTGTTTGTGACCTAACCGGATATTCTGACTCAGATTTTGCTGGCTGCAAAACTGAAAGAAAAAGCACTAGTGGCACTTGTCACCTGTTAGGAAATGCACTAGTCTCTTGGTCTTGTAAGAAGCAAGCCTATGTTGCACTAAGCACAGCAGAGGCAGAGTACATAGCTGCAGGAAGTTGTTGTGCCCAGATATTATGGCTAAAACAATAACTTAAAGACTATGGCTTAGACTTAGGATGCATTCCTATCAGATGTGACAATACCAGTGCCACTAATCTCACAAAGAATCCCATCATGCATTTACGAACTAAGCATATTGACATTAGACATCATTTTCTTCGTGATCATGTTCTGAAGAAGGACATTGAACTTGCATTTGTGGAAACACATAATCAACTAGCTGACATTTTTACCAAACCTTTACCTAGAGAGTCTTTCTTCAAAATAAGAAGAGAATTAGGAATTTTGGATGAAATTGATGGTTGATTATGTGCTTATATGTTAGGTTTATAGTAAATACCTTCCTTCTTCACAAAATTCTCTGAAAATTATCCAAATTGGTAATTTTCAAACTGAGTAATCGATTACTACATTTCAGTAATCGATTACATGGAAAATACTGGCCCAGAAATTTTAACAGAGAATTCAAGTAATCGATTACCATAAAGTTTTTGGCCTACGAACTTTTCCAGAGAATTTGAGTAATCGATTAACCAAATGGCTTTAATCGATTACCCATGAAATCTTGGCCCATGGATTTTTTCAGAGATTTTGAGTAATCGATTACTCATATGTTGTAATTGATTACCCAAAAATTTTGGCCCAGGATAAGTTCTAGAGAATTTTGCTAATCGATTACCAACCTGTAGTAATCGATTACCCTTTTAATTTTTGAATTTGAAATTCAAAATAAAATTCCAGTAATCGATTACTTAACTAATATAATCATTACACGCTCGACAGATATAAATATCTGCACTTTCTCTAAATTGGTTACCATAAACCTTCATCTTCCCCTCTTAGACGCACTAGTACCAAAACCACCCAATTATCATTGATTCTCCTCGGTTTCCAGAGCCTTAATCTCTGACCCAAACCTTAAAAACCCTTACTTTCAATTTTACATTATGGCATCTAGTTCTCGTTACTCTAACATTGTTTCTCCTATGGATCCTCCCAAACTGGGAATAATCCGAGAACGTCATGGAAATTACCGTTACCGAAATGACATCCAGACCGATTCCATATCTGCTGGTCTATCTGCTTCCACATTCTCTATCATTCCTCCTAATTGCTCTCCTGACACTAGACTCATCCTAGAGCATTTGGATTTAATGGCACTACGGATCACTCAACGTCTGAATCATCTAGATGAGAGTGTTCGATCTCACTTTGTCCTTTTGGAAGGTCGGTTAGAGTCCATATATTCCCCGTTGCGACATGACATCGACCAAATCAGTGCATGCATTCCTACTTCACCTTTACATCTGTCAGACATGTCTGAAGATCCTGCTGATTTTTAGACTTTTATAACTTTAACTACTATGACAACTTCCCGTTGGTTTGTAATAGTTTAGTTTAACAATTACTTCACTCGTTTGTTTGTTTGATGTTTGAACTTTTATAAACCTCTTTGAATTTTCATATTATCCTGATTACTTTGCATAGCTCCCTATGATTGGCATTTTTATACTACTTGTGTTAGAATATGTGGCTTGGTTGGCCTTTTCTTCCTTTTGATGAAGTCAAAAGGGGGAGAAAGGTCTTGTGTTGTTTTGATCATTTTACAGGATATGCAATAAGTGGAACAAAAAGGGGGAGTTACAAATGATAGGGGGATTCCCAACATGACTTAAGCAAAGTTACACATGATAGGGGGAGTCCCAACATAACTTAAGCAAAGCCAAAAGCAAACGATCTTCAACTTTCAAGATGTGAGTTTGCCATCATAAAAAAGGGGGAGATTGTGAAGAAGGTCTTGTCCTTGAAGTCGGGCTGAAGTTTTGATGACGACAAACATACATTACAAAAAGAAGAAAAGAAGACTTAGAAGAACCAGCTCAGCGGACTTCAAAGATTATCCAAGGGTTCTAGATTTAGCTAAGTCTCCATATCTTGGTAAGTTACGCTTTTAAGGTTACTTTACTTATGAAGGCTCAAAGACAATTGAATAATTAAGTACAACATGGTTTCGTAATTAAAACATGGTAGAAACACTCAATTAGGGCTTAAAGTTTAATAAACTAGAATTTGGACTTAAGTGTAATCGATTACACACTTTAAGTAATCGATTACCACACATAGGCAAGTAATCGATTACCACAAAGGTTGTAATCGATTACATGTTTGAATTTGAAATTCAAACTACAACGACTAAATAGCGTAATCGATTACCCTAATTAATGTAATCGATTACCAAGTCAGCAAATGTGTCTTTTCATGAACCAATGCGTCCCAAAACATTTGGGAAGCCTTGTGATGGTTCATGGACGACCTATAGTGCCTATAAATAGTCCAATGATGCTCAGAACTCAATACACAACTTTCATATTCATTAGAGCAATCATTCTGAGTTTATAGTCTCTCATTTTCAAAGAACACTTATGCTGTTCAAACATTAAGAACTCAAAATTGCTAGAGCCTTCATATGTGATTTCCTAAAGCATAACTTGCATGTTCTATCCATTTGAATATTGAAGGATTGAATCGGTTGTGTAAAACTCTTCTTCATCTTCATTCTTGGTTAGTGTGAAATTCACCATAGTGTTCGGTGAATGGTGGTATTCAGAAAGTGGAGTGCTTTCTGAATGTTGATAAGATTTCTTAAGGTTCTTGGTGTTAGTTCTTGTAAGAATTCTTTATCAATAGTGGAAAAATCCCCAAGTTTGAAAGGGGGACTAGACGTAGCCTTCGGTGGTTGAAGGTGAACCAGGATAAAATCCTTGTGTGGTTCTCTTATCCCTTATCTTTTATTTTCGACAAGTTATACTTCCGCTGTATTCACAATTGTCAATTGTGATTCTGATCAAACTGAAAGTAATCCGATTTCACTAAGGCGAAAAATGTAAGAACCTAATTCATCCCTCTCTTAGGTTACTCTCTGTACTCACATCTCAGCGATGAAGTCGAAAAATTTGCTAAAAAAGTAAAGAGAAGGATAAAGCTTGAGTCCAGAGGAACGTCGACAGGAATTACCCCTCTATTCATGAAGCTCAGCTGGGGTTTAAGGTGAGGGCTATCTAAAGAAACTAATAAAGCTTGACAAGAAGACAGAGCTTCTGCCATGGGAGAAAAGAACGAAGAAAAAAAAAACCATGGATTCAGACTGGCTCTAATACCATGTTAAGAACTTAAAAAGGAAGTTCTCGAGCAACGGAAGGTAAAAGAAGGGTTTGAGGAATTGAAGAGATATTGTTGAAATATATTTTCTATCCTGAGTAATAACTATTACAAGCTCTGTATTTATACAGAGTGGAAATAACCAGACGAGACTGTAATGTAAATGATCGTGTCGGATATCCCGAGGTCAACTGTTACATTGGAAATGTAACCTACAACATTAGAAACGTAAACTACTAATAAAAAAATAATAAACCTAAGATAAGATATGGTCGAATCCCGGCTAATCCGGGATTGCCATTATTACAAGATAACATGCGTTTCAGCTGGCGAGGACACATACGACATGTCTGGTCCGGCGACAATCTTGATTTGGGTAGACGATCCATTTGTTCCAATGCGCGGACAATCATGATTAGACAAAGGTCAAACGACGCACTCTGTTGTTGATCTTCTACAAATCACAGACGATGCTGTGATTGTTTTCATGCTTCAACTTCAGATGATTTATATACTCTAACGCAACCCTTTATCCTATCCTGCTCTTATCCTTTCCTGACTACCAAACGGGCCCTTAACACAAAATATTCATTAAACGATCAAGATAAGTGTCATTTAAAGGCTGTAAAACTATGCATATTTGACACTTATCACTCAGCTAGATTGCTTTGAGTTTCTGAGTTGTGGCTATTGAACAGATTCCAATTGATGAACTTAGAAAGATTTGAATGCTGGATTGTTTGGAAGTCGCCTAATGAATTCAGATGATAAGTTCTCTATTTACATCTTCAGTAGGATATGCGTTGTGAAGCTTGATGAAGATTTGAAAATAGTTCCTTTTGAATTTCTGCTTCCTTGTGAGTAACGGATACTTCTGCATCTCTGTATCATCATTAAATGCATTATGTCATGCATTTATTGTAGCATTAAATGCTTTTGTTGACGTCGTCTGGCTCTTTAATGCTTTCAGCCTTGATTTCTCATTTGGGCATTAAATGCTCGTGCATGCCAGCAAAGAGAACATTTAATGTTCCGAACAAGAGATTTGATTCTGATTGTAGAGGAAATAGTATGTTAGAAAATCACGTCGTTGACTCTGAAAAGGTTGCTTGATTTAGTAGCAGAGGTTTTGCAGAAACGAGGAATAAAGTATTAATTATGTCATTTTCTTCATTCTGAAATCAACAGTGCTTCATTTAATGCTTTGACGAGGTAGATAACCTTTATTGCTTGAAACATTTTGTCAAACGAACTCTTCAGCACTTTTGGAAAACGAACTCTTCAGAGCTTTTGCCAAACAAACTCTTCAGGTAGTTGCCAAACGTACTCCTAAGGCGGACGTACTCCATTGGGTGTGTGGCGAGACGTACACCTTGTTGAGTAGCCAGACGTACTCCATAGTCGGACGTACGCTTTTGGCAGACGCACTCAACTGGCAAACTAAGTCTTCAATAAGTTGCCAGACGTACTCATCTTCTTTGTTTTTCTTTGAGCTTCTTCTTTTGATAATGCCTTGTATGGATGTATGCAGTTGTTCTTCAAGTAGATAGATGTTCCTGAGTATAAGGTATTCAAAGTATTAGGACATCTTTATCTAACGATATTAAACCTTGAGTAAAATTGTTATTTATCAAAATATAATAATTTATGAAATCGTTTGAATCTTACATGGTCTTCAAAGGAGAAGGAATAGTTGAAGTCAGTAGCAGAGAGGAAAAAGCCCAGGTACTCTCTCAATTACTCAAGTGTTGATATATATACTAGACGAGAAGAAACTGAAGGCAACCCTCAAAAGATAATAACAACGTCTGTTAATTAACCTTATCTATTTAAACAACAAAATCTATATCTTATAATTCAAATTTAACCCACAACAACCCACTTGTATTCTTAATGAAACAGAAACGGATTTGGTTAAAAATAGAGCATGCCCGAGATATGCTCTAAGAGATATTTTCTTTTCAACTTTTCCTTATCTAATCCATAACAGAATCATACATAATAGAAGGAATAAACAGAACGAAGGAAAAGGGATAGAAGAAAGAAATAGATTTTGCGTTCTGCTACATTTTCAACGACGAGGTAAAACAGAGCATTCAACATTCACGTTTTGATTGGAGACAATACTCATAAATGTAGCAGACGATACTATTACGATTAGTATTAAACGATACTTAAACTTGATAGAATTAAACACGATCTGGGATAATATAAAGTCAACAAACCAATAGAAAGCCAACAAAGACCAAAATTCATAATATAAAATAATTCAAGGACCTATTCATAAATATTAGAAAAATGAGGGTCTTACAGGCCACATGCCCCTACGAATGGCCTGGCCTGTTTCCACTCCTAACTACAGGGTCCTGTCTTCTGGTTTTGCTGATTGCAATCGAGTTCATGTTAAGAGAAACTTTAATAGATCTCCTGCACCTACATGTCTCTCATATCTTACCACTTGAGCTACCATTCGTTGATAAAATTAAGTGTTTTAAAAGTCGCTAAAACAACATTATCCTTTATGCATGAATTTGGAATAAAACTTCATCAATCTTGATATATTCACACTCATCTTCTCTTACAATTTATTTCCACTCCACTTTTGTTTCTGTGTCTCTCTTATATTCCTATTACATTACATATCATATCTCTTGTTTCTCACTCTTACCTTCCTATATCTCTCTGAAAGTGTAGGTGGTAGGTGTGTCAACACAACATTTTTCTTCAAACGTGTAGAATTTAAATCTATAGTGATCAAAAGAATTTGGTCAAGTCTCTAAGAGTGTTGATTGAGGTGGAACGACGGGCTTCCGGGAGTTTGAGAGCTTTAAAGGAAAGAGAAGTAGGAGGCTCCGTCGTCTGCAAAGCCTAGGAAAAATACTCTGATGCCAAAATTAGAGGGGAATGGTGGATATAGTTCGTGGAAAAGGGTTCAACAGTGTCTACCTGTAGATATTTTAGGACTTGCCTTTTATAGGATGGTGGGTTTGGATATACCAAGGAAGTAATGATGTAAGACCCTCAATTTCTTGTAATTGCATTTTGGTCCCTTGAATTCTTGTAATTGTGATTTGGTCCCTTGAGTTTTTAATAATTATCTTTTAGTCCTTGGACTATTCATGAATTCAAATCAGCCCTTAATTGGCTCTTAATTGTGTTTGAATTCAGAATTTGAATGAGAATTATGGGATTTAATGTGGCTTAATGACTTGGTCTTGGGTTTAATGGGCTTTGATGAGGAATTATGCTCCATTATTGTGTGTTGGTCGACCCCTCTCTCGCTTCCTTAAGGCTAGAATTTTCAGACCACTATTTGTGGTGGCCTCACACTTGTTTCTTTCATTCCCTAGTGTTTAACCTAAATTCAAGTGCTAAAATCTTCTGAGAAATTGTTGTTGTTGTGCCGCCCCTCTTCTCTTCCATTGGTGATCAAGTTTCACTTTTCCAATCCTCTCCAAGAGTGCTTGGTGTTAGTCTATTGGTAGGTTGTTCATACTCTCCAAATCTGAATTATTTGGTTCACTTCCTTTCTCTCTTCCTAGAGTTCTAACTCAATATTTTTCCAGCACAGTTTTCACTCAACCTACTCGAGTTCTCTCTCCATCATTGAAGGACAAGGGCTGTGCTTCACGTCTTCTTGATCAAACAAGCCAAGCATGGTTGGTCTCTTTCTCTTGTCTTTGTGTGGGAACCCTTACTATGTTAGTATTCACACAACCTTGTGTTTTAGAAACCCTCGTGTTTTGAAAGAAACATGTCCTTTAATCGGTTATGTAATTTGTTTTGTCTATGGAAAAGGTTTGGTTTTGAAAAAGTAGATTTTAAAATGATTTTTCCATGAAAAACTGTTGTTCTGGGCTCTCTAGCAGGGAGCCAGCGCATGGGCGCTGGCCTCCCAATGCCTGGGCGCTAGGGTTTGATAGTAATAGAACCACACAAGAAAGGGGGGTTTGAATTGTGTGTGTGATTTTTACAAATATTTTTGCGAGATAGCTATTATAGGTTCAAAAACGTTTGTCAAAGAAGTGCAGCGGAAATAAACCTACAACTTGAACGATAAAGCACACACACGATATTTATCCTGGTTCACCCCCTTAATCGACAGGGCTATGTCCAGTCCTTGGCTTCACCAAGATTTTCACTATTTAAACAAAATAGTACAAGTGTTCTCAGGGACTTCTCCCAGTATTCTGAGGACTACTCCTTTACAAGTATTCTAGTAGGACTTCTCCTTTTTCTCTCGAGTGTTAGACAGGACTCCTCCCAGTTCTTTTACAAGAAAACTTGGTTTCTACAAAATCTCTTCAGTAAGAGTGGGTAGAAAATGTGAAGAACAGAATTCAGAGATGATAAACAAGTTGTTTCTCTAAAGGGCTTGTGTGAGAAAGGATAAGATTTTTTCACTCTGTAAAGAGCTTCACACTAGTTGGCGACAGAACTCAGAGAATAGATAAGTTAGGGGTTGCTGAGTGTCTTGGCTTAAAGCTTGTTTGATCGTAGATAGACTAGGAAAGTTTGAATGCTTTGATTGTGTAAAAGTCGCAAAGTTGAAGCTGATGCTAAGACCACTATTTATATCTTCAGAAGGATGATCACTGGAAGCTTTGCTGAAGATCTTCAAAATAGTTCGGTTTGGATTTCTGCTTGATTGTGAGTAACAGATACTTCTGCATCTGCTGTTGCAATCTGCCAGATAATGAATGTTTCTTCAACAATGCAAGACGGTATCGTCTGGTGATGCAACTAATGCTCATGCTTTAATGCTCTGACCAGAATATTTGAATTTGACCGTTGAGGAGATACGATGATTAGAAGGTATCGCCGCTAATTCAGTAAAAGCAGCTTGAATTAAGGAATGTCATTGGATTTGAATCTTCAAGGAATGAGGCGCTTAATTCTGTTTCTTTTGCCATTAATGCTCTGAAGAACCAAGAGGTGCACGGCAGCTCATCTTTAGGTTGAACAAACGATTACCTTCAGGAAATTTTGTTTTGCATGAGTCTTCAATCATTGCTTTAGTCAACTCAACATTCTTCATAAATTCAGTAACTGATCAACCAGACGTTCATCACAGGCGGACGGACTCTCTCTAGTGGCAGACTGATTTACATAGGAGGACAGATTTCTCTATTGTCCTTTACTTGAAAATTTTCTTTTGATAATGCTTTGTCAAAATCCTCGCAGTATATCTCCAATTAACAAGTGTTCCTGAATATGAAAACTTTGAAGAAGTCAGCAACACTTAGCGAAATTGTTATTTATCAAAATATAGTAACTCACTAAATTGTTTGATTCTAACAATCTCCCCCTTTTTGATAATGACAATTTCCTTAAACTTGAGAGTAATATATTTTTATGATTTCCTCCCCCTCAGTTCAAGATTCGTTTATGAGATTGCTCCCCCTAAATTTATGCTCTCTTCTTTTTCATTTTTAGTTATACCATCTCCCCCTTTGGCATTATCAAAACATAGATAGATTAATGCATAGGAGAAAAACAGAAACTAAAGTAGCCATTAAGAACGTAGAAAGTTAAAGAAGACAGAGAACAATAAAAGTAAGAGTCAAGAGGATGGCTTTGAGTGCCCAAGAAGTAGGGCCATAGTGTCTTGCAGACGATCAAAGCGAGCATCCATTTTGATAGTGAGGTAGTGCTGCATTTTGTTAAGCCGAGTATGCACATCTTGATGAAGAACACGCCGTTCTTGGGAAGAACGAGTATGAACAGCTTCAATGCGTTGATCAAGCATGAAGACCATGGTGCGAATGTCATCAGAGTCGGAACTGGGGATGACATTAACCGGCGGTGAGGTAGGGAGCGATGGCAGAATTGGAGTGAAGAATTCCACAGTAGGAATGAGTGGAGATGGAGTAATGCAGTGACAACCAAGACCAAGAGCCTTCAGGACTGAGGGCATCATAGGAAGGAGTACCAATGTCCAGGTCTTGAACTTCAGGACTAAGGGATCAACTCGACCAGCCAAATGAAGAGGGATGGAAGCGACGTGAGGAACTCCAGAGACAACCATCTGCCCATCGAAGTGGAAGAACATGCAACATGATGGCAAGGATGGAGTAATCTGTTGGTCATGACATCCAGGGGAAAGCCACAGACCTGCCTTGAAGCAAAAGGTGAAACCAAGAGCCTGTAGACATACATCTGAAAGCAGATGGGCATTTTGTGCAGTTGTGGAGCGCTTGCGTTTCCCAAAGCAGATCGAGAATGTCGAGGAAAGCAGGGCATGAAGGAGATCTGATGGAGAGGCATGCAGGCAGTGGAGGAAGATGGGGCAGAAATCAAGTGAGTCGGAGATGCAAGCATAAGATCCAGATCCAGATCTATATGGAAGGGGACAGGTGGTGACGGATGAGATGCATTTATATTTGTATTGATGTGAGCATCTACCCTTCTCAACAGCGGAGTAAAACGTTGACTTTGACCAACGTGCAGACGAAGATCAAGATCAGTATCATGCAATTGGAGGCGAGTGAAGGTATGGACTAAGGTCTCAGGGAAGGCAAGTTGAGATAACTGATCCGGATGGATGGATGCTGAAGGAACAAGGTCGTCTTCAGAGACATTTTCAAGTTCAATAGGATTATCGATATTTGGAACTTCAAACAATGAATCTAGAAATTTCTCAGCTTCACTTTGAAGAGGGAGTTCCCATCCGCGAGCATCTGGAGAACAATGATGCTTCCATTAAGGTGATATAGTGGGCAAGGGAGAGTTGTCGGAGAGCTTGACTCGAACCCAGTGTCTATTGAAAATATTTCCCAAAACAGCAATGGTGGGTGCATCATTCACAGGGCCCGAGAGAGGAAGATATGTGCAGCACTGGTTAGGAGCTAAGGTGACCAGAATTATCCGGAACGCAGTAGCAGCTAGTAATCCCATGTCGGGAACTGAGAACTGATGAGTCGATATTATATGATGTTTTTAGGTTGTTTTTAGTCTTTTTATTTTATTATTTTTGAGTCACATATAGGATTTTTATTATTTTTATGTAGATTTTATTTTTATTTTGCATTTTGCATATAGATTAGATTTTATTTGTTTTTCTAACTTTATTTTATATTTTTAGGAATTTTTATAGCTATTTTATATTTTTAGGAAAAGCTGGTATAGTTATCATTTTTGTCCAGGGACCAATTTGTAAGGTTTCAGGAAATCAGGGATCAAAGTGGAAAGGTTCAAGAGTGGAGGATTAAAAGTGAAGTTTCAAAGAATTAAAGGGCCAGAATTGAAGTGCTAGCAAAGAGAGGGCTAAAAGAGAAAAAGAAGAATATGAAGCAACTCTCTCTAATTTAGCACATGGAAAATAAGTTTGAAGAAATTGATTGTAGTCGGAAGGAAGTTTCAGAAATGATTAAGGGCTGAGTGGTGGCCATTGAAGGCATTGAAAACCAATTACCATGAAGAAGGGAAAAGCTTGAAGATGAACCAGCAGGCGACCCAACGCTCAGGCGTTGGGATCCCAACGCTCAGGCGTTGGGACTTTGACTAGGAGATGAGTCAGATTTTCACCCAGCGCTCAAGCGTTGGAAAGCCAGCGCTCAAGCGCTGGGCCTCGGTCTGATAGTGGAATTTTAATGCATCCCAACGCCCAAGCGTTGGGAATGCCAGCGCTCAAGCGCTGGAGGGTAATTTTTTACTATAAATAAGGGCCTTTTCTTCACTTGTAAAACACACCATTTTCAGAATACAACAAGTGTTCTTCTTTCCTCCTTAAGATCATTGTTCCTAGGAATTGTGGGAAGCCATACTTGAGCTCCTATCCAGGGTAATTCAATGACTCTTTTAGCCATGCTTGGCTAACTTCTTTTTAAGTTTCTTGGCTTGTAGTAGTTAATAGTTTATGTTCTAGTCTTTTTCTACATTTCTGAATAATATTTCCTTTCATGTTTTATTTCCGTGCTCTTAATGTTATCTTGCTGTACACAAGAAGTTTTGCTTATTACTTATGTCATAAGATCATTTGGTAAGTAGTAAGGGAACTAGGAAATAAAAAAGGCTATAAGTATATATCTCTAAAGATCATTAGGATAGACGTAGCTTTATGTTGGCCCGAATTCATTCTTCATCTTCTTTTCTGGTTAACTAAATTACAAGATCTTGTATTTAGTAATTAGGAAGAAAGTTCTACATTTCTTAAGACCATTAACTTGTAGAAATCCTAGGCTATAGCATCATGAAATTGGAGTTAAAATTCAGAAATTAAGTAGGAATTTGCTAGCATATTCTATAGACTATGTAAATCAACCCAAGAGCTTAATTCTTATCATCTTTATTCTCTTATCATTTTATACTATTGTTTTTATCTTGTTCTAATCCAACATCCAACATATCTTTTTATTTTTCTGCACAAGTACTAGATATTATAATAATAAGAACACCTATCCCTTGGGTTCGATCTTTTTATATTACACGATAGTCAATCGTGCACTTGCGATTTGGGTATCAAGTTTTTGGTGCCGTTGCCGGGGATAGGTTCTATTCTTGTTATTATTTTGTTTAGTACTTCTTGTTTATATATATAAAAAAAAATAAAATATAAAAAAATAAAAAAATTGTGTTGAATAGGTGCTATTGACTTCTTTTGCTTTTCTGCATGGTAGGACATTTTGAATTTGACCCTGAAATTGAAAGAACTTTGCATCGCAGATTAGCGGAGCAAATGAGACTAGCAAGGGCCATGTCTGAAACACAAATGCAAATGGAGGAGCGCCTCCGTGCTGAATACAATGCACGGGTAGAAGATGAAGTCCAAGCTAGACTTCAAAGGCAGAGAGCTGAGGAGGAAGAGCGGGATGCCAACCGTTCCCTTCGAGATATCACAGCCCCCCAGGTAGATTACAATTTTGAGGGGAGTATTGTGGTTCCGGAGGATGCACTACCAAATTTTCAGATTCCTCCACACTTCATCTCTTTGGTTAGCTATAACCAATTTGGTGGAAGTGTCAATGAAGACTGCCACACACATCTGGAGCGATTCACCAGGCATTGTTCCACCTTAAGGAGAAATGATGCTCACTTGGATACGGTAAGACTTATGCTGTTTCCATTTTCCTTAAGAGATGTGGCAGAGGAGTGGTTATCTTCACAACCACTCAGGAGCATTACTTCATGGGATGATTTGGCCGAGAAATTCACGGCTAAATTTTTCCCTTACAACCGCATAAGGAAGTTGAAGCAGGAAATCAACTCCTTCATTCAACAAGATGCTGAAAACCTGTATGAGACATGGGAGAGGTTCAAGGGACTTCTCAGAAGGTGCCCAGATCACAACATCTCTATCGCAAATCAGGTAGAGAAATTTTATGCTGCTTTGAATGATTATACCAGGGACAAGCTGGATACGGCTGCAAGTGGGGCATTTGATGCTTTGCCACCACAAGGGGCTCTTGATTTAATCAACAAACTTGCTGCAAGAGCTTGAAGGAAAGGTATTTATGAGGTTGAATCTTTTGATGCCATTGTTGCTTCAAATAAACTTTTGTCCAGGAAAGTTGATGCAATGGTCAAAAGAATGGAAGGTGTTTAACTGAGCCCGGAGGAGGCGGAATTGGAAGCTGAGGTAAAAGCTATGGGGAATTTCCCAAATTCCTATGGAAATACCTATAATCCAAGCTGGAGAAACCACCCCAACTTTTCTTGGAGGGACCAAGGGGGTGGTCAAGGAGAAACTAGGCAACAGTTTCAGAGGCCATTCCAGAATCAGAGGCCACCAATGCCTTTGAACCCAAACCAGGGAAGGAAGAGTTTGGAAGAAATTGTTGGTGAAATAGGCCAACAAACTGCACAATTCATGAACGAGACAAGGACAAGTGCAAAGAATCATGAAGCCTCTATAAGAAATTTGGAGGTTCAGGTAGGCCAGTTGGCCAAGACCATCTCAGAAAGGATTCCAGGTACTTTTCCATCTGATACTCTTGTCAATCCAAAGGAGAATGTAGAGAATGTTTCTGCCATCACTCTTAGGAGTGGTAAAACTATGCCCGAAAGGGTAGTGGAAATTGAACAAGAGGTGAATTGTGAAGAAAAAGAAAAGGAGAGGAGTGTGCCTATTGTTGCTGAAAAAATTGTTGAAAATGTAATTCCTCCTTCTAAGAAAATTGGGAAAGTACCATTTCCTAAAGCTTTAAAAAAGAATTTGGAAAAACAATTCTCAAGATTTCTTGAGATTTTCAAAAGACTTCAAATAAATATCCCTTTCTCTGAAGCTTTGGAACAAATGCCTACTTATGCCAAGTTTATGAAGGAAATTTTATCTAGAAGGAGGAAGTTGAGTGAGATTGATGAAACTGTAATGCTGACTGAGGAGTGTTCAGCAATGGTATCAAGAAAGCTGCCCCAAAAGTTGAAGGATCCGGGGAGCTTTACTTTACCCGTGGAAATTGAGGGATTGCCAAATGCAAAATCTCTTTGTGATTTAGGAGCCAGTATTAACCTCATGCCACTCTCCATGTTTAGGAAATTGGACATGGGAGAGGCCACTCCTACTCTTATGTGTTTACAGTTGGCAGACAGGTCAATAAAATACCCCTATGGGGTGGCTGAAGATGTGCTGGTAAGGGTCGACAAATTTGTCTTCCCGGTTGATTTTGTGATCCTCGACATGGAAGAAGACTCTAAGGTACCATTAATTCTTGGGCGGCCATTCCTTGCTACAAGAAACGCCAAGATTAATGTGGCAGAAGGCCTCCTATCTTTGAAGGTAGGGGATGAAAAGGTTTAGTTTTCTGTATTCCGGACTTTTAAACATTATGAGTCCGAAGAAGAGGATGAGTTCAAAGATGATGTATTTATCAAACAAAAGAAAGAGTTCCCCTAATTTATTAAAGGGAAGGGTCTATCTCGGACCTTAACAATGAGCTGGTTGGGAGACAACCCAACTTAGGGATAGTTTAAATTTCTGTCTTTTTAATTTTCTACATCATTCTTGTAAATAAATAAAAGAAAAAAAATTCAATGTTTTTGCTGCAGGAGAGGCCAGCGCTCAAGCGCTGGAGGCCAACGCTCAAGCATTAGGCCCCTGCTTATCACCTCTGATTCCAGTTAATCCCAACGCTTAGGCGTTGGAGGGCTAGCGCTCATGCGCTAGGCCCCTGGAATCCCCAGTTTTTATTTTTCAATTTCCAGCGCTAGAGCGTTGGAAACCAAGCGCTCAGGCGCTGGGACCTCTGATTGTCCAGTGTTTGTTTTTATCCAGCGCCCAAGCATTGGCATCCCCAACGCTCAAGCGCTGGAGCTCGGGCAGTCTGGCTGTTTTGTTTTTTATTTGCTGTTTTTTGGTTTTTAATAAATTTTGTGTTCACCATTTTCTGAAAGTTTTGGATTCTATGAGTTTTCCCTTGTTCCTACAATGGTTCTGATTTTTGGGAACTCAAGAATTCTTGTTTTTAAGGTGGACACAATTTTTCAACCCATGATCTTTTTTGTGCTGTTTTTGGAACTAACAAGTCAAGCACGCTTTCTGCTTGTGAGACTTTTGTTTGTTCAATGTTACAGGATAGGTACCAGAAGGAGAAATAGCCCTCTTGAACTTAGGTGTTCAAAATTAATTTTTGCATTGAGGTTCCCTTGGACTTTTGTGGAAAATTTGTATACTGTGCCAGCTTCTTAGCTTTTTAGTTTTTTTTTTAGTTTAGTTTTTCTGTTTTATTTTTGCATGAGTCTTGAGTATATTACCCAGTCTGAATACTGCTATAGCTTTGTGAATGCTTTATCTGATTGA
Organism: Acmispon strigosus; assembly: GCA_030819835.1. Lineage (NCBI taxonomy): Eukaryota > Viridiplantae > Streptophyta > Magnoliopsida > Fabales > Fabaceae > Acmispon > Acmispon strigosus. The sequence goes on along the minus strand of JAUAMA010000002.1, from coordinate 75,691,667 downwards.
ACTGCTTTTGAAAAGGTTATATGTTTTGAAGCGGTTAGGATTGCATGCTGTAGAAATGATTTTTGACATCTTGATTGTTTTGATTGTTGGAAAAGTTTTTTCTGAGTTCTAAAAAGGGGTACCACTTACCCTATGTTTTTCTGAGAGCTGAGGACTCTGAATTCTTGATTGTGAAATTTTTTTGCCTTGTGTTGCATGTTGATTGGGATTTTGTATACTTTGTGAGTTGAGAAGAGATTATAGGCATTTTTGAAAACTCAGAGTTTTGGTTGAAAAGCAAAAATCCACTAGTAGCCCCTTTTGAGCCTTAAAAGAGTCATTCTTTGGAGCCTACTTTGTGTGATAATTCTTAAAGTTGTTATTGTGATGCATGTGCTGAAATTGTTAGAGCTATGTTTGTTGGGTTTCTCTCTAAAAAAGAAGGAAAAAAGAAAAAATAAGGCATGTGCCTTAAAGAAAAAAATAATAATAATGAAGTGGTGGGGTGAGAAAGAGTATGAGGGGAGTAAAATTCAAGTCATTCATCCCATACATTCCACTACTTTGTTCAAAAAGAGGAAAAAAAAAAGAAAAAAAAAGAGAAAAATTGAGAGGACCCTTGTATTGAATTGTTAAAGCTCTTAGTTGAAAAATCACTTAACAACAGATTCTGAGTCAAGCCATTAGAGTTGCCAATTTCTTGAAATCCACACCTTGAATTGTTCAACCCTTTGGCCAAGTTACAACCTTCAGAAATCTCTTCAAAGTTACTTAGTTGCATGGTTTCAGTTTTGATTTGAATGATAGGTAGGATTATTGAGCTTTCTTGTTTTTCATGGAGAATATTATTTTGTGAGCTTAAATTTGATGAACTCAAACATGTTAAAAGCCAAGCCTAACTTTCTTGATTAAATATCTGTAAACATGCATGTTTTCCATATCCGCTAAGCTTTCTTGGAAAGGTTTTTGTGCTTCAAGTTTTAATCAGATAAACTTTCTATAAACTCAGGGACGAGTTTCTCTTTAAGTTTTGTCGCTTGAGGACAAGCTGTCGTTGGGTATAGTGGTGTGATGAGTGGATATTATATGATGTTTTTAGGTTGTTTTTAGTCTTTTTATTTTATTATTTTTGAGTCACATATAGGATTTTATTTTTATTTTGCATTTTGCATATAGATTAGATTTTATTTGTTTTTCTAACTTTATTTTATATTTTTAGGAATTTTTATAGCTATTTTATATTTTTAGGAAAAGCTGGTATAGTTATCATTTTTGTCCTGGGACCAACTTGTAAAGTTTCAGGAAATCAGGGATCAAAGTGGAAAGGTTCAAGAGTGGAGGATTAAAAGTGAAGTTTCAAAGAATTAAAGGGCCAGAATTGAAGTGCAAGCAAAGAGAGGGCTAAAAGAGAAAAAGAAGAATATGAAGCAACTCTCTCTAATTTAGCACATGGAAAATAAGTTTGAAGAAATTGATGGTAGTGGGAGGGAAGTTTCAGAAATGATTAAGGGCTGAGTGGTGGCCATTGAAGGCATTGAAAACCCATTACCATGAAGAAGGGAAAAACTTGAAGATAAACCAGCAGGCGACTCAACGCTCAGGCGTTGGGATCCCAATGCTCAAGCGTTGGGACTCTGACTAGGAGATGAGTCAGATTTTCACCCAGCGCTCAAGCGTTGGAAAGCCAGCGCTCAAGCGCTGGGCCTCGGTCTGATAGTGGAATTTTAATGCATCCCAACGTCCAAGCGTTGGGAATGCCAGCGCTCAAGCGCTGGAGGGTGATTTTTTACTATAAATAGGGGCCTTTTCTTCACTTGTAAAACACACCATTTTCAGAATACAACAAGTGTTCTTCTTTCCTCGTTAAGATCATTGTTCCTAGGAATTGTGGGAAGCCATACTTGAGCTCCTATCCAGGGTAATTCAATGACTCTTTTAGCCATGCTTGGCTAACTTCTTTTTAAGTTTCTTGGCTTGTAGTAGTTAATAGTTTATGTTCTAGTCTTTTTCTACATTTCTGAATAATATTTCCTTTCATGTTTTATTTCCGTTCTCTTAATGTTATCTTGCTGTACACAAGAAGTTTTGCTTATTACTTATGTCATAAGATCATTTGGTAAGTCGTAAGGGAACTAGGAAATAAAAAAGGCTATAAGTATATATCTCTAAAGATCATTAGGATAGACGTAGCTTTATGTTGGCCCGAATTCATTCTTCATCTTCTTTTCTGGTTAACTAAATTACAAGATCTTGGATTTAGTAATTAGGAAGAAAGTTCTACATTTCTTAAGACCATTAACTTGTAGAAATCCTAGGCTATAGCATCATGAAATTGAAGTTAAAATTCAGAAATTAAGTAGGAATTTGCTAGCATATTCTATAGACTATGTAAATCAACCCAAGAGCTTAATTCTTATCATCTTTATTCTCTTATCATTTTATGCTATTATTTTTATCTTGTTCTAAACCAACATCCAACATATCTTTTTATTTTTCTGCACAAGTACTAGATATTATAATAATAAGAACACCTATCCCTTGTGTTCGATCCTTTTATATTATGCGATAGTCAATCGTGCACTTGCGATTTGGGTATCAAGAACCATTTGGACTCATAAGCAGGTTCATTTGCATTCAAGGTTAGGGCCAGACAAATAGTATCAACATCTTCATCAGAGCAAAATGTTTGAGAGTGCAGTCCTCTGTGAGAGAGAAGTTCATGGATTAGAAGTTTGCGAATTTCTGGCCAATGATCTTGGGGATGACCCAGCCACTGAGCAAGGCATCTGAATCCACAGTTGCCATCATGTTGGACATCGAAGATATCAGAGATATATTTGTGAAAGAGCGGAGGCAAGAACTTCAGATATTGTGCATAAGAATGTGAGATAAGTTCAGCAGTGGTATGCACAGTCCCAGGAGGAGGTTTGGAGGAAGTTGATGGAGGAAAAGATTCTACAGTAGGTAATAGTTCCTGAGAGTCAGTCCGGTGGGAGTGGTCTGAATGCTGCTGAGAAGTATTGCCCAGACGGCGACGTTTGAGGCAATTACCGGACGGTGTTGGTGCAGGGATTTTTCTTTGCTTGTTCCGCTTAGCCCAATCACTTAAGAGGTCTGCAGGTACGGCAGATATGTCGATGGAAAGGTTCATTCGACGAACATCTCCAAACTTGATGGGGGTAGCAGAAATATAGCCATATGAGATGAACTTCACTGATTCTATGGAGGGAGTGAGCAGCTTCTTATGATGCATAAGAGCCGTTATGAGTGAGCCATATGGAAGGTTCGTGTTGGATTGTTCAAGAGTATGAATCATATACTGAATTAGAAGATCAGGCAGATTAACTTTTCTGCAGTGTTGCATCTGGAATAGAGTCCATTGAGAGAACTTGTTGACTAAGTCTCTAGAACCCTCTTTTGGCAGCACAATCTTGCTGAGAACAGCATGAGGAAAGATACATTCCTCATCAAGATTCTTCACACGTCGAGACGTAGAGCACTTTGGGACTTCCTTCCAAATAGTGAAGGGGTCGTTTTCAGAAGCTTCCCAGGAAGATGAGTAACAAACTCCATCGAGAGGAAGGTTGAGTAGATCAGACACATCTCGAGACTGAATGTCTATTACTTGTCGTAAGCATCGTGTTCGAATGTGGTTAGGGTTAACTTTGATGGCACAATCATAGAATTCTTTCACAAGGGGAGAGAGTGCTGAAGTTGTGGAGATATCGAACAGATTTCCCCAGTTCTGAGATAGCAATAGATCAAGACCTACAACCTTTGCATGTTGAAATAGTCTTAGATCAAGATATCTAGGAGTGACAAGCTTTCTGTCGCCTAGATGTTCGATCCTCACAGGACCAATTTCGGAGACTTGTTGTTTGTGATTTTGGATGATAGATTCTTTTTGAGTCTTGACAATCTGATATTCATCTTCGCTAAGGAGTTCCTGAGTCTTTGCATGTTTCTGTATGCTGGGAGCCATGTTTTATGTCGATGAAGTGAGTACAGAGGCAAGGACAAGTACAAGGAAGGTAGAGTGTTTAGGATAAAGTATGAACATGTTAGGGTTGGTATTGGAAACACATTTGGAATTCCATTCGTTTTCATTTTTTGAAAGTGTAAACATTTTCTCAATATCGTCAAAATCATGATGAATAATAAAGCTGAATTGAAAGCATTAAATGATGAGAGATAAAAGGGTATCAACATTAATTTATGCGTGTTCAGTAAGTAATCTATTTGAAAGGACACAACTATTCAGCATTAAATGCAGAGCTAGAGTGAATCTCGATTTTTATAGTTGTGGCTGCTAAGGCAGACGAACTTAGAGGAACTTAGTGCAGGCAAACTATAATGCAGGAAACATTCCAATTCTCTCTCTAAGACAGGCAAATTTGTTTTCAATAAGGGGTTTGGTAAATATTGTTAGAGTCATATAATTAAATGAATTATTATGTTTTGATAATTAACAATTTCGTTAAGTTTTAATGTTGTCAAAGATAAAATTCCTAACATAGTGAAAATTCTCATGCACAGGAATAACTATATCTAAAGGGACTGAATGGATCTCAAAGCATCATCAAGAGAATTAGTCCACCAGAAAAGTCCGTCCGATCACTCTGAAGGAAATACTGTCAAAGATATACAAAGGAAGGCATTAATGTATAAGACAGTTCGGTGACTCAAGAGAGATAAACAGTAACTTCAAATAAGCAACTTCCTCTCTCAAGGACACTCCATCAAACTCTGCACGCTCAAGTCAAAGTCTACTTCAAGAAGCTGAAACGATCTGCTACCTAAATTTGCAGTGATCAAAAGAAAGGCTGCTTCGTCAAAGCTGAAAGAGTATGACAACTTATGAAGAAACATCTTCGGCCTCGAAGTCTCTCAAGCATCATATAAAGAAGTTGTGAATCAACTCTCTCAGATGAAGAACTTCAAAAGAAGCAACAAAAGAAAAGAAAAAGAAATTCAGTCTTCTAAGCCAAGAAGATTCTAATCCTCAAAGAAGAACTGAATGAAGAGAGTTCGTCTGCCGATACAAGCCACTTAGTGACGGAATCTCAAGCATTATATGGAGACTGCGCCTGCCAAACTCTATGGAAGAATCCGTCCCCTCAAGCATCAGATTGCGTCAAAGGTACAAGATCGAGAATTGTGTTTTACGAAGGTATTAGATCATCAGAAGCATTAAAGAAATTATTCCCCTCAGTTTGAATAATTGCTTCTTGGATCAAAGACATCTACATCGTCTGCACATTTATTAAAGTGCTGGTAATAGCATAAAGAAGGAAGGGACACAATTAATACAACACTCCCTGGTCCCACTGCTTTTCTTCTTTTCCTCAAATCAAGCTGACATCGCTGAATCAACGGCAAGAATCTTTGAGCACCGTACACGTTCAACGGTCGAAATTCAAGCATCTGAACAAAGCACGTGATAAGCATTAGCTGGCATGCACTGGGTGATAGTACAGATAGCAACCTGAGAGGGGGGGGTGAATCAGAGTTGCCCCGATTTTCGCCTTATTGAAATTATTACTTTCAAGATAATGATGATCATGAAACGGTAGTTGTGATTGCAGCAGAATTAAGCGTTGCTTGAAAGTAAAGATGAAGGATAGAAGAATTCACACACAGAATTTTATCCTGGTTCACCTTCTATCCACCGAAGGCTACGTCCAGTCCCTCAAGAAAACCCCTTGAGGATTTTTCCGCCATTGATAAAAATCTCTTACAAGTTCTTATACCAAGGACCCTAAGAATTCCTATCAATTTCCTGTGAAAGTATACCACTTTCCACAGCCCCTGAAAGCAAACCACTTTCAGTTCCTGAAGGCAAACCACCCTCAGACCTTGAAGGCTAAACCACCTTCAATCAACACCCTGAAAGTATACCACTTTCAGTACCAACAACCCTTCACCGAGATCCACGGTGAATACTCAATCTTACAGAAAGAGATGAAGAAGAGTTTACAATTGGCTGTATCAATCCTTTAACATACAAGTGGATTAATCATGAGAATTTATGCTTTAAGGCTTTTAAGCATAATAGGATTCTGAGTTCCTCAAGATATGAACAACTAAAGTGTTCTTATAAACATGAAGATCATGAACTCAGAATTTAGGCTCTTGAAAGTTTAAGTTCTAAAAGATGAACTAATTTTGACAAAGCTTTGGCCTAATGTTGTATTCTCATGTGTTGTTATGTTCTGGACTCAAATGGACTTTATATAGGCAAGGGAAACGTCCTTGAACCAATGTAACCTGTCCCAAAAGGTTTGAGACACAATGGTTCATGAAAAGATGCAACTTTTCGTTCTGGTAATCGATTACATCATTTAGTGTAATCGATTACACTAATAGCCGTTTCAGTTTGAATTTCAAATTCAAACATGTAATCGATTACAAGCAAGGGGTAATCGATTACTTGCCTAGGTGTAATCGATTACCAGAAGGCTGAAATCGATTACACTAAAGTCCAACTTCCAGAAACTTGATCCTTTGAGATCCGCTTAAGGTTTTCTGTGAAGAAGGTCTTGCTCCTGACCCTGGCTGTGGTTTTGATGACGACAAACTCATCAACAAAAAGAAGAAAAGAAGACTTCAAAGAATCAAGCACTCAAGCCCATCATTAGTCTAGAAGTCTTAGAAATTAGGTGAGTTATGCTTCCAAAGGTTTATTAAAGCATAAAGGCTCTTAAAACACCTAATCTAATCAAGCTAAGAGTTTTCATAACTTAAAAGAAGTAGAAAACCTTAAGCAAGTCTCAAAGATCAAGTTCCTGGAAAATGGGCTTCTGTGTAATCGATTACATCATTATGGTAATCGATTACACCTAGGCAAGTAATCGATTACTCATGTCTTGTAATCGATTACATGTTTGAAATTCAAATTCAAACTGAAACGGTCACTTGTGTAATCGATTACACTAAGTATGGTAATCGATTACCAGAACGAAAAAGTGCATCTTTTCATGAACCATTGTGTCCCAAACCTTTTGAAAAGGGTTGTGATGGTTCAAGGACGTTTCCCTTGCCTATATAAAGACCATTTGAGTCCAGAAAACACACAACACACAACACACACGAAATATACACATTTCACATGAGAAAAACACATTAGGCCAAAGCTCTTTCAAAATTAGTTCATCTTTTAGAACTTAAATCTTTTGGAGCCTAAATTCTGAGTTCATGATCTTCATGTTTACAAGAACACTTTAGTTGTTCATATCTTGAAGAACTCAGAATTGTATTATGCTTAAAAGCCTTAAAGCATAATTTCTCATGTTCAATCCAATTGTGTGTTAAAGGATTGAAACAGCCAATTGTAATATCTTCTTCATCTCTTTCTGTAAGATTGAGTTTTTCACCGTGGTATTCGGTGAAGGGTTGTTGTCACTGAAAGTGGTTTACTTTCAGGGTTTTCATTGAAGGTGGTTTAGCCTTCAAGGTCTGAGGGTGGTTTGCCTTCAGGAACTTAAAGCAGTTTGCTTTCAGGGGCTGTTGAAAGCGGTTTGATTTCATAGGATATTGGTAGAAGTTCTTGGGGTCCTTGGGTTAGGAACTTGTAAGAAATTCTTATCAATAGTGGAAAAATCCTCAAGGGATTTTCTTGAGGGACTGGACGTAGTCTTCAGTGGATTGAAGGTGAACCAGGATAAATTCTTGTGTGTGATCCTCTTTATCCTTCACATTTACTTTCAAGTATTTTTCATATCCGCTGCAATCACAACGATCATTTCTTGATCATCGTAAACTTGAAAGTAACAATTTCAATAAGGCGAAAATTGGGGCAACACTGATTCACCCCCCCTCTCAGGTTGCTATCTGTTCTAACATTTTCTACTTCTTTTAAGTTATGAAAACATTAAGCTTGATTAGTTTAGGTGTTTTAAAGAGCCTTTATGCTTTAATAGACCTATAGAAGCATAACTCACCTAAACTAGAACTTCTAGGTATTTGATAGACTTTGTAGCGCTGTTTCCTCTAAGTCTTCTTTTCTTCTTTTTATCGATGAGTTTGTCGTCATCAAAACCTCAGCCAGGGTCAGGAGCAAGACCTTCTTCACACTGGGGTATAATGGTCAAAACAAATACTATAGTTGGATCTTCACGCATTAAATACAGAGGAACTAGCTCAAAGCTACTCGCTCAGCATGGAGCCAGACGACGTCAACCCAGGCAAATAAGTGATTCTCAGATTGTGTCTTACACCTGCTGAAAAATGCAGAACTAGCCGTTATGTGCAGCCTAGAGAGGAAGAAGCACTACGGGCAGGTTTTCACTCCTTCTGTGGAGAAAGAACAAGGATCTTCACCTGAAGATATATATAGAGAACCCTACTTCCGTAGAAACTTGGCGACTAGAATTCAATTTTACATATCTCAACCTAGTTCGTCCAAAGGACCAAGACATTCTTGGTTCCAACTCAGGAAACTTCAAGTCATATCACAACCTGAGTTGAGTTGCTTATGTGTGTGGAAAACTTATAGAGTATAAATCTCATCCTATCCCACACACATAACTTAAAACAGAGACCAACTTGCTTATGATCTCTCTGTTTTCAGCGCTTCATTTCTTCTACCCATTCTTATCAGAAGAGAATTATTGTAGAAAAGAAAAACCCTGAAAAAGGTGTCAGGAGAAGTCCTGTATAATACTTATAAGGAGAAGTCCTGTATAATACTTGTAAGGAGAAGTCCTGATAATATTTGTAAGGAGAAGTCCTTCGAATACTTGATAGGAGAAGTCCTTAGAATACTTGTTGGGAGAAGTCCCTGATAATACTTGTACTATTTGTTTAAATAGTGAAAATCTTGGTGAAGCCAAGGACTGGACGTAGCCCTGTCGATTATGGGGGTGAACCGGGATAAAAATCATGTGTGCCTTATTCTTCATGTTATATTGCTTTTACGCTGTATACTCACCTATGCTTGCATAACAAATAAATCAGCTTGAAAACAAGTAATCAACCTTCAGAGTTTATCGAATAAATTTCAAAAATGATTACACAATTTAAACCCCCCCTTTCTTGTGTGTTTCTTTCAACTTCAAATGGTATCAGAGCCTAACCACTCTGAAAAAGACTAACATCTTCACAGATGCAGAGTATAAAGATCTATGGCCATAGATGTTCTCCTCGAACAAAAAGCAACCATGATCCAAACTCTAGTGCTGGAAGAACATCTCAAAGAAACCAAATCAAGAAAGGAGTGGACCAGATTAAAGAAAGATAGTCACAGATGAATTGAGAAAGCACAAAGAAATTTATGCTCATCCAAGAAGAGGAAGCTAATGAGGAATTCTGACCTTCCAGTTCAACCAAGCATTAGCGGATCATTCAGCAAATTCATTGAAAACAGTTGATGCATTATGTGACCATGTGAAATACAAATGAGGTAACTCTGACCTCACAATTATCAAGCTGTACCCATTTCCTTTTCTGCTCTAAGTTAAGTAAAATTAGTAATATATTAAAGAAAGGAAAAACTGAATATTTGTCCTCTAAATGCAATCAATCTCTGGCTAAGATAAACTCTAAATCAAGAAACTCCTATATTATTTCAAATTCTCATCCATTTTAAAGGAACAAAATTTCTTTTACCACATCCTTCGACTCAGAGGAAAGTCTAAACCACTCATCTCCATCCTCTTCACGAGAAATCCCTACCCCTGAAACATCATCAATTGCACAAGATGCTGAGGTTACCACGACCCAACCTATCTCATTTGCCCTTCCAAAGAGTAATCTTCCTCAAGCTGAGGAAATCCCTGAATCTAAAACCACAAACATGCCCTCATCAGCTGAAAAATCCTTTGATGCCAAAGCTGCTGTGATGGAACTATCCACAAGAATAAATACAGGGAGCTCAAATGCTACATTGAGCAACGACAGCAGCAACATGACTAATCTCTACTGCTTAGCTCTTTACCTTGCACAATTTCTTTTTCTGCCAGTTATCTATATATTTTCAGTGTCTGCTACTTACTGCCTCATCAATTTATATTATCATTATTTAATCATCAGTGCTTGCTATTCATCGCTGTTTAAATTATCGCTTCTTTCTTTTTGATAATTCCAAAGGGGGAGAAGAATTAGGAAAAGAAAAAATTGGTAGATAAAGAATTAAGAGAGGATATATATATATATATATATATATATAACTCAATAGCATCAGTTTAGGGGGAGCTTACTTAGGCAAATATATGTTAGACAAAAACTATCTAGGAATATCAGATTTAGGGGGAGCAAAGGTAGGAAAACTCAAAGAGTCAAAATCGTCCGCCTAAAAATAAAAATTCTCTCTCTCGTCTAAGTACTATTCAAAGAACAATCATGCTTTTCTATACACTGTAATATCCTGAAGAAAAACTATTATCTGAAAAATGACAAGATGCTTAATCAAATTTTTAAATAAACCTTTTCCAAAGAAATTGTCATTATAAAAAAGGGGGAGATTGTTAGAGTCAAATAATTAAATGAATTATTATGTTTTGATAATTAAAAATTTCTTTAAGGTTTAATGTTGTCAAAGATAAAATTCCTAACATAGTGAAAATTCTCATGCACAGGAATAACTATCTCTAAAGGGACTGAATGGATCTCAAAGCATCATCAAGAGAATTAGTCCACCAGAAAAGTCCGTCTGATCACTTTGAAGGAAATACTGTCAAAGATATACAAAGGAAGGCATTAATGTATAAGACAGTTCGGTGACTCAAGAGAGATAAAGCAGTAACTTCAAATAAGAAACTTCCTCTCTCAAGGACACTCCATCAAACTCTGCACGCTCAAGTCAAAGTCTACTTCAAGAAGCTGAAACAGTCTGCTACCTAAATCTGCAGTGATCAAAAGAAAGGCTGCTTCGTTCAAAGCTGAAAGAGTATGACAACTTATGAAGAAACATCTTCAGCCTTGAAGTCTCTCAAGCATCATATAAAGAAGTTGTGAATCAACTCTCTCAGATGAAGAACTTCAAAAGAAGAAACAAAAGAAAAGAAAAAGAAATTCAGTCTTCTAAGCCAAGAAGATTCTAATCCTCAAAGAAGAATTGAATAAAGAGAGTTCGTCTGCCGATACAAGCCACTGAGTGACGGAATCTCAAGCATTATATGGAGACTGCGTCTGCCAAACTCTATGGAAGAATCCGTCCGCTCAAGCATCAGATTGCGTCAAAGGTACAAGATCGAGAATTGTGTTTTACGAAGGTATTAGATCATCAGAAGCATTAAAGAAAATATTCCCCTCAATTTGAATAATTGCTTCTTGGATCAAAGACATCTACCTCGTCTGCACATTTATTAAAGTGCTGGTAATAGCAGAAAGAAGGAAGGGACACAATTAATACAACACTCCCTGGTCCCACTGCTTTTCTGCTTTTCCTCAAATCAAGCTGACATCGCTGGATCAACGGCAAGAATCTCTGAGCACCGTACACGTTCAACGGTCGAAATTCAAGCATCTGAACAAAGCACGTGATAAGCATTAGCTAGCATGCACTGGGGTATAATGATCAAAACAAATACCACAGCTGGATCTTCACGCATTAAATACATAGGAACTAGCTCAAAGCTACTCGCTCAGCATGGAGCCAGACGACGTCAACCCAGGCAAATAAGTGATTCTCAGATCGTGTCTTACACCTGCTGAAAAATGCAGAACTAGCCATTATGTGCAGCCTAGAGAGGAAGAAGCACAACGGGCAGGTTTTCACTCCTTTTGTGGAGAAAGAACAAGGATCTTCACCTGAAGATATATATAGAGAACCCTGCTTCCGTAGCAACTTGGCGACTATAATTCAATTTTACATATCTCAACCTAGTTCGTCCAAATAGGAGTAGTCCTGATAATATTTGTAAGGAGAAGTCCTTCGAATACTTGATAGGAGAAGTCCTTAGAATACTTGTTGGGAGAAGTCCCTGATAATACTTGTACTATTTGTTTAAATAGTGAAAATCTTGGTGAAGCCAAGGACTGGACGTAGCCCTGTCGATTATGGGGGTGAACCAGGATAAAAATCATGTGTGCCTTATTCTTCATGTTATATTGCTTTTCCGCTGTATACTCACCTATGCTTGCATAACAAATAAATCAGCTTGAAAACAAGTAATCAACCTTCAGAGTTTATCGAATAAATTTAAAAAATGATTACACAATTCAAACCCCCCTTTCTTGTGTGTTTCTTTCACCTTCAAATATGTTTGTTAATTGATCATCGGTGTGTATGTATGAGATGTCAATGTTGCCTTTAGCTACATGATCACGAATAAAATGATGCATTATCTCAATGTGTTTAGTACGTGAATGCAAAACAGGATTTTTTGTAATATTGATGGCACTTGTATTATCACATAATAAAGGAATATTATACTCAAAAATATTATAATCTTCTAATTGATGCTTCACCCAAAGAAGTTGGGTGCAGCAAGAACCTGCCGCCACCTATTCTGCTTCAGCAGTTGAAAGTGAGATTGTGCTTTGTCTTTTGCTTGCCCAGGATATTAGGCATTGCCCCTGAAAGTGGCAACCTCCACTTGTTCTTTTCCTTTCGATTCTGTCTCCAGCATAGTCAGCATCACAAAATCCCCTTAACTTGAAATCTTCACCTTTCTCATAAACTAGACCAAGATTAGTCGTTCCAATGAGATATCGAAATATACGTTTTACTGCACTTAGGTGAGATTCTTGAGGACTTACTTGAAATCTGGCACAAACACAGAAGCTGTACATAATGTCTGGTCTGCTTGAAGTAAGATATAACAGTGATCCTATCATCCCTCTGTATTTTGTTGAGTTGACCGGAGTTGACTCGTCACCTTTATCTAGTACAGTTCCAGGATGCATTGGAGTACCCATTGCTTTGGCTTTCTCCATGCAATACTTCTTCAAAAGATCATTGATATACTTTGTCTGATGGAAGTAGGTTCTGGTGCCTTCCTGTCTAATATGCAGTCCTAGGAAGAACTTTAATTCCCCCATCATACTCATCTCGAATTCACTTTGCATCAGTTTGGAAAACTCTTGACAGAGAACTTCATTAGTAGCACCGAAAATGATATCATCAACATATAGTTGCACCAGGATAAAATCCTTGGATGTCTTTCTTCTAAACAGGGTGTTGTCAATGCTACCCCTTGAGAATCCATTGTTCATCAGGAATGAACTCAGACGATCGTACCATGCACGTGGAGCTTGCTTCAGTCCATACAGTGCCTTTCTTAACTTGAAAACGTGGTCTGGCAAGCTGGATCTTCAAATCCTGGAGGCTGCTTCACGTAAACTTCTTCCTCGATGTATCCGTTCAGAAAAACACTTTTCACATCCATTTGATATAACTTTATGGAGTGCTGACATGCAAATGCCAACAGAATGTGAATAGCTTCAACTCTTGCGACAGGGGCAAAGGTTTCTGTGTAGTCAATTCCTTCTTGTTGATTATATCATTGTGCAACCAATCGAGCTTTGTTTCTAGTAACTTTCCCGTTTTCATCCATTTTGTTTTTGAATACCCATCTTGTGCCAATGATGGATTTTTCTTCTAGTTTGGGCACTAGATCCCAGACTTTGCTTCTTTCAAATTGATTCAGCTCTTCTTGCATAGCTAAGATCCAGCCTTCATCCTGTAGGGCTTCACCTATGGTCTTCGGTTCTATTTCAGACAAGAACGCACAGTTAGCATGATCATTAAAAGTGGATCTAGTTCTTACCTTTTCTTGTACGCTTCCGATTATCTGTGTAGGAGGATGGTCTGGTTTGAATCTCCAGTCTCTGGGTAGAAAAATGCCACTGGAGGTCATGACTTGACTTGTGGAGTTATCGTCAGACGGAGTTTCACAAACAACGTCTGGTTGATTTGACGACGAAGTGGATTTGTCTCTTTGTCAGATGTCGACTGCTGGACTGGATTTGAGGAGGGCTCTTCACTTATTTCCAGTTCATCACATTCATCTTCCGGTGCCATTTGATTCACACTGATGTGTTTATCCTCGAACTTGACATTGATGGATTCTTCTACAGCCATTGTTCTAGAATTGTATACTCGGAATGCTTTAGAATTGGGTGAATATCCTAAGAATATTCCTTTGTCTGACTTTGCATCAAATTTTTCGAGATCATCCTTTGTATTGAGTAGAAAGCATGGGCATCCGAATGGATGAAAATATGTGATGCTTGGCTTTCTTCCCTTCCATAATTCATAGGCAGTTTTCTTCAAGATAGGACGCATGAATATTCGATTTTGAATGTAGCAAGCAGTATGAACTGCTTCAGCACAGAAGTACTTGGGTAGAGATGTCTCATTAAGCATAGTTCTGGCCATTTCTTGAAGTGACCTGTTCTTTCTTTCGGCTATTCCATTTTGCTGAGGAGTTCTTGGAGCAGGGACTTGGTGAAATATTCCATTTTCCTTGCAGTAGTGCTTGAACTCTTCATTGATGAATTCTCCTCCTCTATCACTACGAATATTAGTGATGCAGTATCCCTTTTCATTTTGAATTCTTCTTGCAATAATCAGGAAGGACTTGAATGTTTCATCCTTTGTTCCAAGAAATTGTACCCATGTAAATCTAGTGTAGTCATCAACAATTACAAGACAAAATCTTTTTCCAGAACAACTAGCCGTTCTAGTAGGTCCGAACAAGTCCATGTGCAACATCTCCAGAGGTCTCTTTATACTGACAACGTTCTTTGCATGAAAAGAACTTTTTAATTGCTTTCCTTGGAGACATGCAGAGCATGTATCATCAGATTTGAAAGACAGATTTGGCAGACCACTTACTAAATCATGTTTGATTATTTTAGCAATGGTCTTTAAGGATGCATGCCCTAGCTTCCTGTGCCATATCCATTTATCATCCTCTGCTGATACTAGACATGTTACCTTTTGACTTGCAAGGTTTTCCAAGGAGGTCTTATATAGATCTCCTTGTCTCTGTGCTTCAAAGATAACCTTGTCATCCTCGTTTGTGACACTACACTTCACTTTGTTGAAGGAAACAGTGAGTCCACTATCACATAATTGGCTTATGCTAAGTAGATTATGTTTTAGTCCTTCAACTAACAGAACTCTCTGAATTACCGGAAGAGGACTCTTACCAACGTTACCTTCTCCAACAATGAACCCCTTTTGGTTACCTCCAAAGGTAACTGTTCCTCCGGTTTTCTTCTCATGAATCTTTGGGAATAAAGACCTTTTTCCCGTCATGTGTCGTGAGCATCCACTGTCCAGGTACCATAGCTCTTTTTGGCTTCGAGCTGCTAAGCACATCTGCAAGTGGTACAATCATAGATTTAGGTACCCAATCTTTCTTGGGTCCTTTCTTGTTAGTCATCATTTTGGGTGGACTGTTCCTCCCATACACTATTTGTTGAGGATTTTGTTTCTCCTTACCCTTGACTATAGAAGTTTTGGGTTGGATTTTATGATGTAGAGATGGTGCAGATTTCTTTTCTGGTTGATACCGATATGGAACAGCAGAAGAATTATGTTTTATAGCAGTTATATCCCAATTTTCTTCTTCACAACCTAGACCTCTACGATTATATGCTGATCTGTTGTTTCCACTTAATTTAATTAGGTTATCATATCCTTGAGTGAAAGTGGGTAGGTCCTTGATTTTTCTTGGTTAGCATGATTGATACTTCTTTAGACGCATGCAGTTCTTTCACAGTTTTATCATGCTTCTTTTTGAGTGAGCTATATTTAATTGCTAATGCATGAGCATATTCCAATAGTTCATTAAAATCTTCAGAGGAGATTTCGGGAGTTACCTCATCTTTGTTTTCTTCCTCGCAATTGGACAGGTCAACGGAGATCATTAGTGCTTCTACTTCAATGTCAGATGTGTCTATGGATCCCATAAACGCACAGTATGAAGCTTCATTGTTGGTTCCTTTGATCTCTACTTCTTGGTCAGATTCGTCTTCTGACTCATCATTTTGACTGGAAAAAGCCTTTTTCTTATAAAAATTCTTTTGGGAAGGCTTGTTTCCCAGACAGGGACAGTCAGCTTTAACGTGTCCGGGCTTTTTGCATTCGTAGCAGACGATCCCACCTTTGTTTGGAATTTTCTCTTCATCTCTTGATGCGGAAGAAGGTCTTCCTTTGAATTGCTTCCTGTTTCCCATCATTCTTCTGAATCTTCGGTTAAACAGGGCCTGTTCATCATCAGAGCGATCAGACTGCACAGTTTCCTCATCTGAGGATTCGTTAGCTTTCAAAGCCTTTGATTTGTTGGCTTTAAATGCTACAGCTTTTGCGGCAGACGCTTTTCTTCGTAAAATGGCAGCATCGTTGGCAAGATCCTGCTCATGAATCTTCAGCTTTCCCAGAAGATCTTCTACTTGATAGGTATCAAGATTCTTTCCAGCTCGTTGGGCAGTAACGAAGTTTCTCCAGTTGGTGGGAAGACTTCTGAGAATCTTGATCACTTGCTCCTTGTTGGTGAAGCTTTTTCCCAGGTTCCTCATCCCATTGTGAATGGTCTGAAGTCGTGCAAACATGGAGTCAATAGACTCATTGTCATCCATCATGAAGGTTTCATACTGAGATGCCAGCATGCTCATCTTAGTGTCTTGTACGGCAGAGGTTCCTTCATGAGCAATGGCTAAGGTATCCCAGACTTCTTTTGCAGTGCTCAAGCTGTAAACTTTGTCATGCTCATTTTTGCTAAGAGCACATATGAGAAACAACCTAGCTTTGGCATTTCTTTGATTTTCCGTCTTCTGTTCGTCAGTCCATTTATCGGCTGGGATGGCCTTTCTTTCACTGTCTTTGGGGACATAATTTCCTTTTGATATTACGTCCCACAGCTTCCAGTCGGTTGACTCGATAAAGAGTTGCATGTGCTTCTTCCAGTAAGGATAGTTGGAGCCATCAAAGAATGGTGGCTTATTGGTTGCAGTTCCGGTTGGGTAGGCAATGCCGTCCATGGATCTTTTCACTCTACACCTGTTAAGATGTTAGTAATTCTCAGAGCAGTTAAGCTCTGATACCAATTGATAGTAATAGAACCACACAAGAAAGGGGGGTTTGAATTGTGTGTGTGATTTTTATAAATCTTTTTGCGAGATAGCTATTATAGGTTCAAAAACGTTTGCCAAAGAAGTGCAGCGGAAATAAACCTACAACTTGAACGATAAAGCACACACACGATATTTATCCTGGTTCACCCCCTTAATCGACAAGGCTACGTCCAGTCCTTAGCTTCACCAAGATTTTCACTATTTAAACAAAATAGTACAAGTGTTCTCAGGGACTTCTCCCAGTATTTTGAGGACTACTCCTTTACAAGTATTCTAGTAGGACTTCTCCTTTTTCTCTCGAGTGTTAGACAGGACTCCTCCCAGTTCTTTTACAAGAAAACTTGGTTTCTACAAAATCTCTTCAGTAAGAGTGGGTAGAAAATGTGAAGAACAGAATTCAGAGATGATAAACAAGTTGTTTCTCTGAAGGGCTTGTATGAGAAAGGATAAGAATTTTTCACTCTGTAAAGTGCTTCACACTAGTTGGCGACAGAACTCAGAGAATAGATAAGTTGGGGGTTGCTGAGTGTCTTGGCTTAAAGCTTGTTTGATCGTAGATAGCCTTGGAAAGTTTGAATGCTTTGATTGTGTAAAAGTCGCCAAGTTGAAGATGATGCTAAGACCACTATTTATATCTTCAGAAGGATGATCACTGGAAGCTTTGCTGAAGATCTTCAAAATAGTTCCGTTTGAATTTCTGCTTGATTTTGAGTAACGGATACTTCTGCATCTGCTGTTGCAATCTGCCAGATAATGAATGTTTCTTCAACAATGCAAGACGGTATCGTCTGGTGATGCATTTTTCCTCGACCCATAGAGTTTGCAATTAATGCTCATGCTTTACAGCTAATTGAGTCATTAATGCTCTGACCAGAATATTTGAATTTGACCGTTGAGGAGATACGATGATTAGAAGTTATCGCCGCTAATTCAGTAAAAGCAGCTTGAATTAAGGAATGTCAGAGGATTTGAATCTTCAAGGAATGAGGCGCTTAATTCTGTCTCTTTCGCCATTAATGCTCTGAAGAACCAAGAGGTGCACGACGGCTCATCTTTGGGTTGAACAAATGATTACCTTCAAGACATTTTGTTTTGCACGAGTCTTCAATCGTTGCTTTAGTCAACTCAACATTCTTCATAAATTCAGTAACTGATCAACCAGACGTTCATCACAGGCAGACGGACTCTCTCCAGTGGAAGACTGATTTACATAGGCGGACGGATTTCTCTATTGTCCTTTACTTGACAATTTGCTTTTGATAATGCTTTGTCAAAATCTTCGCAGTATATCTCCAATTAACAAGTGTTCCTGAATATGAAAACTTTGAAGTAGTCAGCAACACTTAGCGAAATTGTTATTTATCAAAATATAGTAACTCATTAAATTGTTTGATTCTAACAAGGTTTTGGCCAGGTTCGGGTTGCCAGACAGGGAGCCAGCGCATGGGTGCTGGCATCCTAGTGCATGGGCGCTGGGCCCCTGTCAGCCAGTTTGTTGTTTTGTTTTTAATTGTTTAAAATTATTTTGAGGTTGAATTCCACCCTTCCAATGGTAGTTAATTGTTATGTATGTGTGTTTTATCTTGCAAGGTTGGATATCAAGTGTATGCAACCTGTTCAACGGTAAGGGTAACTCGATGTAGAATTGTCTTAACGGTTTGTGATGTGTTACGGATTGTTCTTGAGAATTCCTGGTTGTGCTTTTCCTTTTGAATTATTCTAGAATTGATGTTGATGCTGTAACATGATATATATGATTCACATGTTGTTGAGGTTCAACGAATTGTGTTGAGTTATTTTGACATAACATGATGATTATAATGTATATGATGAAATGACTATATTTGCATATGATGATACTATGACTAAGAGGAGGTTTGAACTGTTGGTTCATGATGTTGATAACTATTTTGTCATAGCATATGCATTATATATAGGACGTTTAAGGTTGATGTGACGACTCTTTGTCCCGTGGGATCTTCATAGGGAGATGTGGTGGGTCGTTGTCCCACGTGATCGTCCTGGCCCTGTTTGGGTAAATTTCTGGCCATAGTTATGCATATAGCTATTGAGAACTAACAAGCATGGTTGTGTGATATTTAAACGAGAACTCTTGTATATTTTATTGTTGCTGTTCTGTATTTGTTGCCTCTATTGCTGTTTATGATTTCTTTTTTGTTTTATCATAATTGCTGTTAATTATTTTCTTGTATTTGGAGTTAACCCTTTCTGTTTGTTGTTTGTTGATTGGGCGCTTAACGTCATAAACAATCAGGGCGAGGATGTGCATGAAGGCTGAATTGAAGGTAGGAAGGTCTAGAAGAATCAGGAGATCTTGAGGAAAAATTAGTTATTGTATTTTCCGCTGTTTTTATATAACTGACACTTGTTGGTGCAAACTTATTATTTTTAATTACCTCTTGTTTCCTTTGATGTTTAGTTAAATTAATTATAGGTTCAATATTATTGTAAATATAGAGAGATGTTCTGTTTTGAAAACTTGATTTGTTTTGAGAGGTTTTGAGGAAATATTTCCGCTTATTTACTATGTGACCCTTGGCCATAAATTGGGGCGTTACAAATGATGTTGGGTATAGACTTGATCGTCAACAGTTAGATCCTCTGGCAATCACCCAAATGATGCTGTTAATTATTTTCTTGTATTTGGAGTTAACCCTTTCTGTTTGTTGTTTGTTGATTGGGCGCTTAACGTCATAAATAATCAGGGCAAGGATGTGCATGAAGGCTGAATTGAAGGTAGGAAGGTCTAGAAGAATCAGGAGATCTTGAGGAAAAATTAGTTATTGTATTTTCCGTTGTTTTTATATAACTGACACTTGTTGGTGCAAACTTATTATTTTTAATTACCTCTTGTTTCCTTTGATGTTTAGTTAAATTAATTATAGGTTCAATATTATTGTAAATATAGAGAGACGTTCTGTTTTGAAAACTTGAGTTGTTTGAGAGGTTTTGAAGAAATATTTCCGCTTATTTACTATGTGACCCTTGGCCATAAATTGGGGCGTTACAAATGATGTTGGGTATGGACTTGATCGTCAACAGTTAGATCCTCTGGCAATCACCCAATTTTGACGGTCATGAGGGGCTTCTGTTCAGCGCAGAGAGTCTCGAGCTCCGCGTCTGCCTCTGGGTGCAAGGGAGCTGACTTTGATGGGATGATCATGAAGTAACATAAACGCAATCGGTCGCTGAGAAAGGTGCGCCCACGCGTGCAGTCGACGGCATAGACAAATGGTTTTCTGATGGGTCTCGTGATCGGGATTGTTTGAGTGGGCGACCTAGTCGGTTTACAATGGGATTTGTTCGATGACCCAATCTATTCCGACTATTAGAAAAGTAGTCCCTAAGCTCTGACACACACGTTAGTGGGTGCTGAGAGATATGCCAATCATGATATTCACGACTAATTAGCGGATGCGAGGGAGTGCTGCTTACCAACTACCGGAACCTATTAGGCTATATAGTTTCTATTGCATTTTTATGCATTCAAAATGATGTTACTTTGTTCACCGATCACTCATTAATAAAGAGTCAATTCACATATAAGCAAGGGCAACTTCCTCATAATATTTTCTAATAAATTGAAAACAATACTAAACTAAAATTAATTACTTCCATATCACGACAGCTTGTAGAAAACAACATTTCAATTAAATGCTAAAATAATCACTCCTCCATTTTCCTTAGAAAGAAAAGCAAGAGGTTAATTAATTGCTTACAATTTCTCATACCGCCCGGTTTAGTCTAAAACTATTTAGAAAAATCACTGGTAATATTATTTTTTAAGACACTCATTAAAAATTCAAGTCAGACTACTAAAAATATAGGTCATACTTCCACAAAAAATTTGGTTACAAGAGGAAGAGGGTCACACCTCAAACTTTATGAAATTTACGTAAGTTTCAACAAATCAATAAGAGTATTAAAAAATAGTGTTAAGGGGAATGTTACTAACCCTTCTGAACTTCTTGTACCATTAATATCAGTTTGTTCAAATTTATGTCAAACTTAACATGGATCCACATTAAAGTCAATGGGACAAATCTCACTTCTTTAATTCATATTAAAACGTGTGAAATATAAACTTCTAAATTGATATTATATATATATATATATGTGTGTGTGTGTGTGTGTGTTTTTTTTTATCAATCTACGTTTATACCTTGAACTATGTGAAATCACATTTTTATTTATACCAACGTCAAACTAAACATACACTAAATTGGCAATATTGCCGGCCAGGGCCTGAAATTCGCACAGCTGAAAAACAAAGAGTTTCTTGGTACTACAAAGTGAGAAAGAAAACATGATTTAATTAATGTGAATTTATCACGAGAACAGCAACTTTGACTTAATATTTCATACCCATAAGAGCTAATATTGCGCAATTGTTATTCCTTGTTTCCATTGCTGCAGAGAAATATATATTATTATAATTATAATAATATTTGCAAATGGTAGAAGGGTTTATTAAGGTCATCCTTTGAAGCTACTCTACACAACAACCACAGCAATGCTAGGTACAAGGGTTTCTATTGGCAATTAAGACGAGCATGAGAAAGTTGGGGAGCAATCTTAACTCTACAATTGAGTGGACCAATTGCAATAATAAACGCCTAAAAGAAGCTAAACTTGATTGGAGTGATCAATATTTAGTTGTTGGCAAAAGCAACTTTTGGTAACGACTTCGAGAATTATTGATTTGGTTAACGAAAATTGCTCCAATTGAAATGATTATGATTTCCATTTGAACAAAGGGAGGTAATCATCAATCTTATTTTACAATATACCCTTGTTTTTGTCAACGAAAACACGATTCATGCATACATCTTGATTTTCTTTCTAGAATGAGAAAGGTTTACTGGTTTAGTTAAAAGGGCTACCTCAATTTGTTGCATTTAAGGATTGGTTTGATCCATATTTTGCCATGCAGGATTGTGTTGGAGTTTAGGCTGGAACTTTTTTACAAATATAGTAATATGGCTTCTATAAATAAATTTTTTTAATTGATCCTATCATTGTTACTTGTACACGATCCAAATTGTGGACACAAATCATGTCAGATTCAAGGTGTAATACTAGTACATATGTGTAAGAAAAGGACTCAGCCAAATATTGATAAAACTCTTTAAGTTTCCCATTTCAAATTGTATATCACAAAACAAGAGTATAAAACTAATATCTTGACCCTGTGATAAGCATTTGGGTGATGCTAATAATTAAAAAGGAAAATGCTGTCTTTGATGCGGCACCGAAGCAAGTAAAACCTTTCATCGGTGTTTGCAAAAGACTTGCAATTTATTCAAGGAAGCCAAAATATATCACGGAAATTTTTCAGAGTATGAACCATGGTTATCAAAATCGAATAGGACCACCCGCAGGTGATCCAAACAGTTCAACCGGAACTCGGTCATGTGATCAGCTTGGTCATGCATATGAGCATATAAAATTGGTTTATAACCAAATCGGTCAGTAAAAAATTACGAGAACTGTGGGAGAATCGGACGAGTTTCTAGTAACCGATATTTACACAAGTAAAATGGAGAAAAAAAAAGAGCGGGGAAGAAAGATGAGGTGAAGTCCAAATTCAAATTTCTTTCTCCACTCCAGCAAGTTGCTACTATTGCAAGTTAAGAGCATACGAGTGAGTTCAAGCTAGTGAATAGCAAGAGGGTGACGATTGGAGGAGACCATACATTTCCACTATTTTGTATGGGTAACCAGTTACCAACGTGCGGCAGAGGCAACTTATGGGAGTGAAGGAAAAACTTGGGATTTGGGGCTTCACTGTTTAATTCACATTAAGATGGATGAATAATCACATTAAAAAGAACAAAATATGCAACAATGATCGTATAAGAGGTGATATTAGTGTGACACCTATTGAGAACATAAAGAAAAATCGGTTGAGGTACATACATGTACAAAGGAAACCCTTGGAGCCACCAATGAAAAGGGTTACGAGCATGGTTCTTAGTCTTCTGAAGACAAAAAATGACATTGGAAGATATTGTTAAAAACAACCTCATGGTCAATAATATCCCAGACAAATTGGTTTTTGATTGAGCACAATGGCATGAGATGATCACTTAGTGGAATAAGACTTTTGTTGTCTTTATTGTGGACAACTAGTAGTAGATTTACCTTGATGGTCCCAATTCTATCTTTTCTGCGAACAGAACATTGAGGGAATGATGCAGCCCTTGTACAATTTTTGTTGTAATTAAGAAGCAGAGCAACCCTCTTGCTCTGGACCACAAAAGGTAGCAAACAAAATGGGACCAGTACCATGTGAACAAACAACAAGGAAAATATGACACATCATATAAAACCATGGATTATTGTAAATTACACAGAAAGAAATGAACAGAGAGGGGCCTGCTTGACTTATGCCCCTACCTGAAATGCGAACCCAGGTGTTTATTTTCCCTCTCTCCTACAAGACATGAGAGCTATTAAAATGCAAAGGATCAAAATCCATGCACGTTCCTTTTTCTAATAATATGTCCAAAGTTACTGAGATTCATCTCCTAGTCCTAGACTAACAGCAGATTAAGCCAAAACTTTTTTATTTGAAAATTTGATTTCTAATTATGGGCTGTAAATGGAGGGTAGCCCATCTGCCCCCTACAAACCTGAGTAAGCATTCTAAATGCACTATAAGAATCTTAAGACCTCTCTCTCAACCATCAACTAAAATGACAAAGAATGATACAATTAATTAACTCAAGACATTTGAATAAGCCAAGGTAAGTTTGAACCTATGACTTCAGAATACGTTTACCAAAGCACCTTAATCTCTCCATGGAAGCACGTATCCGCTCTGAGATCGCAGTATAGAGACATTTCTGTGCTGCTTCATCCAAACCATTGCAAGTGCTGGGCCACCCAAGAGTAGGGCATGGCCCATTACGAGACTCTGCAATAGCCATTTCACTCATTGCTGGAAGGTCAAATTCAATAGGATCACCAATGAACATGTCAATTTTCTTATTACATAATGGTACCGGAGGCCGTTTACCAAACATAAATTTCTCTGGCATCACCTAGAAACATAAGCAGAACGTAGCATTAATAACCCGAATAAACATACAACTTACAACAACAAAACTGTTGAATATCTCTTATTAAGATTGAGTTTGTTATTAGTTTAAGAAATAGAGATAAGATTTGTTTCTCAGATTAGCATCTATTTAGATAGGAGATAGATTTAGATAGATTAGGTTCTTTTTTTATCTCTTTATTATCTCAATAAATTTTACATGTTTATTCATGAAATATAACAACAGAAATATTATTTTCATCAAATTCAAGTTGGTATCAGAGCAAGTTTCGATCCTATTGATGCAACTTCTGTGAGGGGGCTCCTCCCCCTCACGGTGGCTTTCTAAATCTCTTTCGGTTATTTTTCTTCATTCTCTGCTTCCGCGCTCGTTACCCCTAGCCGTTTTCTTATGGCTTCGTTCTCTTTGGTTAAGGTTTCACTCACTTGGAACCCAAGTGACCCTTGATACATTCTTGGCAGCCACTGTCATCGTCTAGCCACAGTCAACGTCCTTCCACCGCTGTTTTTCAAAGTTGCTCCAAACGGACCGAACCACCACCATTAATATAAAATGCTTTCTTACTCCAACAGATAAGTACGATAAACTAAAAGTGCTAGTGTGCTCTAATGGTTTAGAAGACGAGTTGAGAAGGATGGGATATGATTTTTATATGGAAAGAGAAATGCTGAGAGTTACCTCTTGAAAACCATGATGAATAATGGGCAATACAATTGGAGTTATAGGTGCACGAACAATTAGACTAGCAGTTCCCCACTTCAATCGCTTGATAGGTGCATCTTCTTGATGCACTTTTCCTTCTGGGAAAGTATGCAGCTGCCATTGCAAAGTCATAAATGATAAATCAGTTCTACTTTTCTAGTATCCATTCAGGTACAAAATCAGTATCTATATAATTAAAGCATAAGATTTAGAAAACTTCTAAAACTAGTTCTCATGTAGCTGTGATATATGTACTTCCACAAGAATTGCACATGGAGATCAAGTGTAAAACGACAATTTTTTTGCACAAAATAAGAATGCTTAGGTTTAACTTGGCTTAAAGGAAAATATTCATAAATTAGTTTAAGATTTCATCCAAAGCAGGAGGTGCTAAAACGTTTTCAGTGCTTTCACTAAACCACAGTGACTTTTTCTCTTCTCATAATTTTCTTTTCATATAAAGGAACACTTCTTAACCAGTGATGCAAAGGGAAGGTCATCTTTAACAATCAAATAAAAAGAAAAGCACCCATCAATCTACATTGAGATTATTCTTCAATTCAAACCATAAACGCATCAAGCATAGCACGAAAGTGATATTAAACAAATTGCAGTTAGATCTTATTATCTATAGCAGAGAATGGTTGCTAGATCTTTGGTGTCTAGGAATCACCACTAAGATTGGGTTTTAAGATGTGACCTCCAATGTCAAAAATTGAAAACCTAAAACAGAATCACATAGCAAATATAAAATGAAGAGTGCTTCCTAATCTAAAGAACACCTAAGCAGCCTTAAGATCAGTTTGTAAACAACCAATCTTTCCCACAAAAAAAAAAAAATTATATCCTGCTTATACACCTGACCTAGGCAACATGAATTTGCCTGTGCACTAGAAGTACGGGTTGTCGTGTGTACAACATTGCAGGCTGATGGGAGCTGCAATTATGGAGTGATGCGGTAGCAGCAACTACAGCTACATGATTCAGTCCAAATTTCAAAAACTGACTTGCCTGTAGTTTAAACCAAGGACACCTACCTAAAAAACTCATCCTAGATTTTTTTTGACATGTAAAGAAATAGATGCAATTAACTTTGTCTTAAGTATTTAGATCATAACTCACAAGTTACTACCATGACACACCAATTAACTGAATAATTGATAGGAAAATGATAGGAACCCAACCCAACAACAAAGAGTGAAAACAAAAGTATATTCTGTCGTGTATTGCATAAGCTTCAAAGCAGCATAAAAGGGTGCTGACACCTTCCCAAAGAAAAGCTCCTAGAGAATACCCCTCCGCCCTCAGCCTACAGCTGAACAAGAGAATAATCACTCACCTTCTCCTCTAACTAACCAGTAGACATACGATATGCAATCCTCTTAGCTGTGGTTATCAGATACGTAACACTTTAAAATATACGGTATGCTGGGGATATATTGGGTATGCTTTACGTTTTAAATAGTATATTCATAAATAATAATTATAAGAGGATAATATAGTACATTACATATTTTAAAGATAATTTGTCACCTTATTATTCTTATATTGTTGTGTTCTCACTTCTTATTTATTAGTATTAGTGTTTTTTCTTTAGTTTTTTATCGAGCTCAATGGCGTAGTGTGATCCACATAGCCGACCTCACTTAGTGGCATAAGGCTTTTGTCGTTGTTGTTGTTCTAGTGTTTTTTCTTTCCCAATATGTTATTATATAGGCTGAGGGTACTATTCTTGACACTAATTTTTATCTCACTTTTAAATAAAAATTTAACTAATACTGTCATATTAAAAATTATTAATTCTTCATTAAAACGGTAATTTTTATCCTCTATATTTGTTTCTGTTTAAGAAAATGGGAAGTGGACATTTTATTGCTTTCTCTTAACATGTGGGTTATTTTTCCAATAATGACTATTTAAAGACTTCCCTTTTTAACTGCGCACTATTTATTTATTTTCTTTGTAACTGTGCAACTTTAATCTCTCCTTTCTTCTGATACACTACCCTTAGACAATTTCCATGGCAAACAGAAGCAAATCAAAACACAAAAGTACCAGGTTCTGAGATGCATGAACCAATTCGTAGATCAAAGGGGGCAAAGAAAATTTTATGACATAGCTATAACTATAAGACATGAAATGTTATATGGGGATAAATGTTGAGCAGTAAGCCAACAAGAAAGTAAGCTTAGTGTAGCAGAGGTGAGAATGTCAAGACGTGTGAGTGATTACGTAGGATATGATGGAGTTGGAAATACAATCATTAGAGAGAAACTTAGGATAGCTCTCATATTAGAAAAATAGTAGAGTTTCATCTTAGGTGGTTTAGGCATGTATGGAGAAAACCAATAAAAGCATCTATTAAGGAAGATTGACCAGATTGAAGAGAATCTAGTAGTTACTAGTTAGAAGTAGAGGGGAGACCTAGGAGCACTATAGGCCAAGTAATTAAGAGGGATTTATAGGTAAATAATCTATCTGATATGTTTATATATCACAGAGTATTATGATGTAAACTGATTCGTATAGCCGACCCTGTCTAGGGAAAAAAGGTTTAGAACTTTAGATGATGATGATGATAGTGATGATAAAGTAAACTAACCGTTGAATAATCATTCTCATTCCTACGCCTTTCAGGTCCTACTCAGTAACTAATTCCCAATGGGCCCAGGCCAATTACTTCGGACCTATTTGTGTATACCTTCACTTCCAAACCTGTGGCCCATGAAACAATTTTCTACAATCTGTCCTCTAGGATTGTGTCTCATATTTTGGTTACTACATAAGACGTGATTTGGAAAGTATGTAACCCATTTAACATCAAGAACCAAGGAAAAAAAGAAGAAATGAATTCTAACATTACTAGAGGGTCATAATAATCAACATGTAACATAAGTTAACCTAAAAAATCATAATAAAAGAGTTAAGTTTGAGTAGAGGGAAAGGATTAGAGGTTACATAGATACCCATTCTCCATCTTTTAGGCGTTCTAGAGCTTCGTTCATGTGCTCTTGATAAATTCCACCACCTCTTGTGATAGGTATGCATTTCCCTGTGCAAGTTACCATTTTAGAAACAAAAAACAAAATACCCCACAAAAAACAAATAGAAAACCTTCCAGTATATTTGATGCCAAAATTAATAAGCTCCGACTCACACAAAATACATAGTAATAGATCATACATTAAAAAACTTCCAGTTAGTTCAAATTCTGATTGTCTTGTGAAATGAATTGGACTTGACCCAATACTACTGGAGAACAAAAGGACTCCATCTCATCCACTGCAATGTGATAGGACAGGGACTATCTAACTTCACATGAATGCCCTTAGCCCCTTAGTTTCAAATATTTGCTTTATTCAAAGACATTTTGACTAATCTGTTCACTTTTTTGACTCAATTAAATTTTACCAGGTATTCAAAGGTCGGACATGCCAATAGCCTTTTTTTGTCGCAGCATTCTGACAGATATTCTGATAGATTGGTCCCAAACAGTAGGGAAAACTGAATCAATCTGGCCTAGCCAAACAGATTCACAAACAATAGAGAAGAGAAACTCAAATTGTTTATTAGATAAAAATGCTCTTGAGAAGAATTACGAACTGGACACCAATAGCCAGCCACCAAAACCTAATTCTCCCAAAAACTGCTGAATAGAGGCACAGCCACCTCTATTTAAACTAAACCCCTCAAAACCCTAATTAAGCGTAATAATAAAATATTAACTAATGCTGACTGGATAATTAAATTATAAAACTGATTATATTAAGGAAGACAGAACAGCCCTAGGCTGTTTGGCTGATAACCACAGCCTATTGGGCTGAGGTCTGTGGCCCGCTTGGCTCACTTTCAGCCCCAAATCCAGCGCTAGCAAGGGCAGCGCTTGCTTCTCGATCACGACGTCTCCTATAGACCTTAGTGACAGGAGGTCGAACTCTATCATATTCCCTCTTCAGGTAAATTATCTACCCATGCATTCTTTTCTTATCCCAAAAGTAACTCAGTGCCCAGTCCTACTTCATAATCCTAGCCAATTGACAAATTTAGAACATTAAGTTTTTTTTTTTAATACTTTCAAAGGTTTTGGGAGTAGAATGGGTAATAACTTCAGCTGGAATGTAATTCCACAACTTTTAGCAGTAAGTTCTTTTCAGCAACTTTTATTGGATAGGTCAGTCATCTTAACTTCATTGAGGGTTTCTGCTCATGGGTTTTTATGGGTGTTTCCTATGTCAAACGTGTGAGGGTGGTGGGTCGCTATTTTGAGTTGATGTCTTCTGTTTTTTATTTCTTTCCTCTGTTATTTTATTTGAAACCTCCCTGATCCTCCAATCTTGTATTATCTTTTCATAATGGATTATTCTATAATCCAAAAATGAAATAAAATGAAATCAGAAATTAACTCGTAAAAGTAAACCAAACCACTATTTCTGGTCTTTGTGTGTTCATAAACAACAAGAAAAATGCTTATCAGCTTAAAGTGAGTTCTCAATTCAAAATATTAGGTCCCATTTGGTTTTGGAGAACTTTATTTTTCACCAATAGTTTCAAAAATGCTACCTTATGTTTACTCTATTTTCACTTTTCAAAGATTCAGCCGCATAGAAAAAAACTAAAATAATGTTCAACCAATATTATTTTCACAATTTACTATGAAATCTTTCAAATGAGAAGCAAAATGAAAATAAGGTAACATTTTTATAAAGAGAGATTCTCTTGAATAACAACTACCAAGTGAATTTCCTACTTACTTTGCTGTACTTCTTCAATCAGACACTGATTTATTATTCCACTACAACCCATGCATGGTAAAAGACCTCCTCATCATTTGTGTAATTCATGCATAACCCATTCAAACTCTACAATATAACTTCTTAGAATTTGGGTTAGGCCTAACTCTACCCCAAAAGCTAGCTTAGAGGTGAGGATTGGTCAACCCTTCATAAAGACTTAATTGGCCATATCTCTAGTCAATGTGAGACTTCTCAACACAACTATTTGTAAATGTTAATGAAATCAGAAAACATTTTATCACACCAACCAGACCCTTTTCTTCCCACAATGGTTGAAGTACCTATCTTGATGCTTTCAATCGTCCACTTATTTTGTTCTTCAAAAACAAGCCTTGTTAACACTCCTCTAGTACAAACACTACATTCACCAATAACGGTTAGTTCCTAGGCAGCAACTCCACTACGTTCTGGGAATGCAATGAGAAAAAGAGACCACAAAGGCATGTCTAACTGCTAAGGGCCATATACATAATAAATCAAATTCAAGCTAATCAATAAATTGCCAAAGACATGCCTAATTGCTAAGTGCAAATGTGCAATATAATGAATCAATTTCAAGCTAATTGAAGAATTCCCAATATCCATATGTTACTTATACATACACACACACACACAAAAGAAAAGGGAATTGCAAGTAGAATTACTGTGGTGGAGGCTACACTTGACTTACCAACCCGAAATACATAGGAATAGATCGCATTCTTGAAACATATATCTTCCGCAGCGAGAACCCATCGAGCTAACTTAGGATCAAAGATGGGAAAACCCTTGAATCCCCACATAACTGGATCATCCAAACTGCACGAGTTCCAATAATCACCATAAATAAATTGAAAGGAAAAAAAGAGAAGAAAGTTACTATTCGGAATGAATGAAAGAGAGATAGAGAGAGAGAGGTGGAGCTAACGTGGACATGTGATTGCTGACAGTGATGAGGGGAACGCCGGGGGGTCTGGAGCGGACGAGGCGGAGGAGGGTGTCGGCGTTGTGAACGGAGGTGGTGTTGAGAAGAGACGACACCGTTTTGGCGAAGGAGCCCACCGCCGCTATCACCATTTTTCTGGGTATGCCTCGCAAGTGCCCCGCCCTCGCCGCCCACTCCATCGACCGCCCCATTTTCCCGCCGACAGAAGGAGCTTGGTAGCTGTCTTGCAAACGTAAACCAAAGCCGGCGTTTATTTGATTTTTTTTTCTTTTTCCAAAAACTTTGATTTTGGCACAGCACTTTTGGTCCCTTTATCTGTTACAATAATGCAATTGAGTCCCTATTTTTGAAAGGGGGTTAGATTTAACACCCCCACCACTGAAATTGAAACCCCAGGTTTATGTAGTAAAAGACAAATGTACCCTCCAATGAATAACCATTCTGGGATTTAAAATCCCGGAAGCTAAATTTTAAACGTTCCGGGATATGTAATCCCGGAAAGAAGGCGAATTACTACGTTCCGGGATTTATAATCCCGGAAAACTGATTTGATTATTCTTCCGGGATTTAAAAACCCGGAAGCTAATGTAATACAAATTACGTTTCGGGATATAAATCCCGGAACATGTATTAAGAATTTTGTTATTCCGAGTTTTTAAAACTTGGAATCCATTAAAATTACATTCCGGGATTTAAAATCCCGGAATGGAAATATATTGGTTTCGAGATTTGTAATCTCGGAAGCTTCGTGTATGTTACATTCCGTGTTTTTAAATCCCGGAATGTAATCTGGGCCTAAAACATTGTTTTTCCGGGATATATAATCCGGAAGCTGTTTATTTTGGTTTTTAATATTATCCAAGATTTAATTTAATGCATTTGAATAATTATAAATTGGCACATAATTGTAAAACATAATTATAAAACATAACAAGTCAACTACACCATGTTACATAAAGTCATCTTATCATCTACCCCCACTCGACGTCGAGGTCGATGACCCTCCCCTACCCCGCCTCTGATATACGAAATTGGCCGTCGTCCTCTGCCTGGTATAATCCAAAGCTCGCTGTAACGCAGCTCGACTCGGTCCGCCGGCGGGAGGTGCACCGGGAGCCGTTAGAGACTGTGTTAACCAATCCTCTAACCTCCGAAGCATAGACTGAAATGAAACCAATTTGAAATGTCATTGAGTTATAAGTAACAATACACCAATATGACTTAATTAAATGGATTTAAATAACATACCGCTACTCCGACGCTGTCACGCCTACAATCTGGTATCAGAAGCGGGTGTGAATGGCGCAAGAACCAAGTCATGTAATCCGGCGATGACTGTGCAGGGAATGACACCGGGAGCCCCAACGGGATGACGGCATCTGTGAAGGCCTCGAAAGCATCGTCGATATCATCCGCAGAGGGTGGTGGACCGAGAGGAGGTCGGGGGACAGTCTGTATGTGGCCAAACTGTCGGAGGACCCTCTCAGGTAGATACGGGCGTGTCGCGTCAGGTCCGCGGATGTAGCCGGAGAACGTGCTAACTGGGTGCAATGGACGATGCTCCCTATGCGAACCATAAGGCGTCCATATAACTGCATGGGCATCCATGTCATCAAGGTGCTCCCTCCATGTCCGGCATGGAACTGTCCCCTGCTTCCCGCACCTCCATCTGGCCGCTCTCAGCATATCCTCGGTATAGTCTACCTCAGGTAGCTGGTGAAGTGGATGTCGAAGAGAGAAGCACAGAGCAGCAGCGAAACCAGCTTCAGAGTGAGACGAAGGAGAAAATGAGGAAGACGAAGAGCTTGGGGTGAGGGAGGTTTCTTTCGGGTTCTGTATTTCGGAAAAGTGAGGAGGGGAGGGGGGTGGGGGGTTAAAAGTGTTTAAGGGCATTTTGGGGATTATGAAAAATTACTTGGGGTGTCAATTTTAGTGGTGGGGTGCGAAATCTATTGCCCAAACATCTTTAACCCATCTAATTATGATCCTTTCAAGAAAAAACACGTACAGATTTCTAAAGTGCACTTCCACAATCTAGCCACGTCAACAAGTAGCCAGCACTCCCTGACTCCTTTACATGGTCCAAAAAATCCCGTTCTCTGTGCTCCTTCACCATGCTGGTAGTGCAGCTGCGCTTGAATCTCCCTCTTCCGCCGAAACTGCTGTCTCTCCTGCCCCTCTACTCATCCCCCACCTCCACGGGATCCATATGCCTCAAGATCTCGCTCTCATCTCATTTGATTCTCGAGATGCTTTTTCGTACCTGAAATGAAATCCCTTCATCCTTTCCATCTTGAGCTTCACTTTCACATCACAACAATGTTCGTCGGTTCAACATTCCCTATTATTTATTGGCTATCTGATTTGTTTCCCTGTATTTAAATATCAAAATTGATCTATCTTCGCGTTCAATTTGACTGCTCCTATATGGCAGAGAACGCCTGTCACCTGTTCGACACAATGCCCATTAGAGACTCTGAAACTCATTTGTTCCCGTGAGGGTGATCTCTTATATGTAACCTTCTTGTCATTGTGTTAAACAATTTGGGTTACGAAGAATTTGGATGGATTGTTTTGCATTATCTTTTGTTGGAGTGGAGACTTTACTCAATTCACTTGAGAGTTTAGCTGTACTGGTTTTTGCATTTTCACTATGTTGGCACCAAAAAATCCGTAACTGTTAGTAAGGAGCCGAAAGGTCACTCGAGTCGATTGGAAACATGGTCGAGCAGAAGAATAGGTGATTCAAGTGGGTTTAGCCGATTGGTAGCACGAGTAATCGGCCAGAGTGAATCGAATGTATAAGGACAAGGTACAACGAAGATGCAGAAACTTAGGCTTCAAGTAGGATGAGTCATGTAACACTCCAATTTCCGGTCAGGGGTCAAATAGTAATTAACGAAAACTTATAAAACCTTTCAAAATCCACTCCTTATTTTCAACACAGAAACGTCACTCAATAAATATTAAGATATAATATTACCCATAATACGTTAAATCAACGGCGGATATTCTAAAATAATAATAACATTTATGTCTTGCACAAATAGTGTGCCTAAAATAAATATTGAATATGTAACACCCCAATTTCCGGTCAGGGGTCACATTGTAAATAAGTGAAAATTACGTTCATAAAACCTCTCAAAAAGGTCCCTAAATTATTTTGAAAGCAAATACGTCGCTCAATTAATTATTTAATAATTATAAACCCATGAGTTACCATACTCTAACGGCATAATCAACATAAAATAATAACAACGTAAGGTTCTAAGTCTTTTTATATGTAAACCAAAACATAAAAAGAATGCTCCGAGTTCTTCACACTTCATCTTCATCTTTAACTTCCAATAATTATGTCTCGCGCTGTTCATCTGTGGCGTTAAGCGCCCAATCAACATACATGCAAACAGTAAAGGGTTAACTTCGAAAACAAAATGATAATGACAAAGATCAGCAAGTGATAAATAAGATAAAATGACAGTAACAATATAATACAAGGTCTTTCATTAAATTTTCCAATTTATGCAAATTATTCCTAAGATAACTATATGCATAGCTATGGCCAGATTTTCCTCGAACAGAGGCAGGACAATCACGTGGGACAACGATCCACCACATTGCCCTAATTCACCCTAACCGGGTCAGGACAATCACGTGGGACAAACACCCACCACATTGCCCTAATTCACCCTAAATCACGTGGGACAAGCACCCACCACATTGCCCTCGGCCTGATCCCACGGGACAAGCACCCGTCACATCAGAGCCTAAACAAAACCTAAGTAATGCATATGTTATGACTCAAGTGATTTCCAACATCATGAACAACGGTTCCCACATCAATCCAAAGTAGTCATAATATCATATGCCAATACCTTTAAATTTCTCTTAACATATGAATATGTCATATCAAATATTCACTTCAATTACTCATCACACAGTAGCGAGTGAATAAATCATGCAATTAATCAAGCCAACACAACAAGCTTTCAAGAACAAATTGATTAATGGCAAACACAACACAACAAGATTTCAAGAACCAATAGATTAATGGCAAACACAACGGCAATCAATTCCTAGCGAGAAGTTACCCTTACCGTCGAAGGTAGTATCGCATAGGCTCCGCGTCCAACCTTGCAAGAAACGTATAGGCAATAATCAATTTTCTAACTAAAAGTACAAACTAACCAAATAAAAGAAACTTCCAGAATTTTTTTTTTTTTTTTCCTTTCTAAAACTTATACGCATGCACACAGGAATCTTCTAAAATCTTTCCTTTCTCACATGCCCCTTTATATCAAGAAATTAGTTCATGAAGTATGCGTAAATAAACAGTCAGAACAACATAAGCTAGTTAAAATCTTAGATAGATATTCACAAAAATGTAATCTAGCGATTAACATATCTAACCATACTACGTTCTTGTGAATAGATAAATTCCGTAAGATAAGTAAACCTCATATTGCTACTGAATTATAATATTAAATATGTATTGTCAACATAACTAATTTTCAACTTGGTAATTAACATGTTAAAACAATATTCATCTCCCCAAGTGCAACCATATAGATTAGTTCGAAACAGACTAAGAGCTTCTATGGTTAAAAATAATATAATTAACGTTCTAAATTTTCCAAAACAAAAGTTTGCACCCATCAACAGGTATTTTTGTTTTCCTTTATATTTAACCCGCAGATTTCATGGATTCGTGTTACGGCTTACAACTTCAACAGTACACATAAATGCTAGAACTCTTTCACCTATAACCAATACATATAATTATGGAGGTGCTAGTAAGGAACTAACCAGAGGGAAGAGAAACACAGCGAGATGAGAGGATGAGATGTTCCGATTCAGAGACAGAAAAGTGTACAAAAGTGTTCGAAGTTGATGGCGAAGACCTTCAAACGGCGGAGTCCCGGTGGATTTCTTTCCCGTAACCTTGAAGAAAATTGAATTTCAGTCTCACACACCAAGGGAGGAGGCTGGTCGAACAGTGGAAGAAAGGAAGGAGAAGAGTGTCAAACAGCAACCCCAAAAACAGAGCAGCACTCCAGGAAACAGGGAAATTCGTGCAGCAGCAAACCAGAGGAAAATCAGCAGCGAAACAGAGGAAGAAAGTCGAGCAACAAGGTAGAGGGAGGAACTCGATCAGCAAGGCAGCACCGTTGGAGTTCAAACAGCAAAAACAGAGCAGGGAATTTTTGAGTAGTAACCAGAACAGGGGCTCGAGCAGCAAGGAAAAACAGAGGGGTTTATTTTCTCAATGTGTTGTTAAGAGGATTGTTTTTTTTTTGAATCAAGAGGAAGGCTTGGTTCTTCTTATTGATGAGTGCTGGTAGCAGAAGCTAAGCTGTTACGTGCTCCTTTCTGTTTTTATCTTCTTTTCTTTTCCATTATCTCTTAAACAACAGAGTCCTATTTTTTTTTTTAAATTTCAAACACTAATCTGTTTTCAATAACAAAAAGCAGCAGAAACAGAACTGCTGCAAAAGAGGCTGCACGCCCAACTGCTGCCAAAGGTAGCAGTTATTATTATTATTATTTTTTTTTGTAAATTTTCTCCTTATTTCCAAAACAACCAAATTTGTTGCTAAAATATAGGGCTGAAACGTGTTTCAGCAAGGGAGAGTGAGGAAAATAACTAACCAAGTCTCCCCCCTTCAATTGCTCTAACGGTAACTGAATCCGGTCTATATTTGGGTTATATTAATTTCTGTTAGTAAACCGTTTTTACAAAAAGATTAAATTTTAAATTTTCAAGATCAAAATGCTTTAAACTAGAAAGCATATTCTCTTATCATTCTTCCCCTCTAATTTTCGAAATTATAAAGGTAGAAAACAATTATGGAATTAACAAAACTTGGCTCACCAAGTTTCGAACACTAGACATGTAAGTCCAAAGCTAAAGTCTCAACCACTAAACCAAAGCACATCTTGTTATTTCTCAAACAAATACATTATTTTGATTCCATAAATCAAATCAACATCACACAAACATAAACTTGAATAGCCCGAGGGCTTGAAGATTCATTCATTAATCATCAAAGGGTCTCCAAACAATTTTCAAGGAATCCAAGGACTACAAACATAATTTACAAGGAGATATGGACCAAAACATAATTATTACTACATCAAGGACTAAAGTGCAATTTACAAAAATAGAGGGTCTTACAGAATACGAATTGCAGCGGAAATAAAAATCTTTATCTCTTCAACCAAATCTTCAAGTTAATCCAGAGTCTCTTTTAGCTTGTAAAGACAATTAATCTCCACACAAATCTTCATTTTGAAAGTCTATGGCATTAAGAGCCCAAACAACAAACAAAATAAGCAGAAATGGTTAACTCCAAAAACAGCAAGAATAATTATCGACAATTGTGATAATCAAACAGAAACAGTAAATAGCAGTGGAAACAGAAACACTAACACCAACTGCAGTACATTAAACAGAAGACAGAAACAACATATACTGCAGTAACAAATAACCATGTAACCTAATCAGTTCACAACAAAGTCCATGCTTGTTAGTCCTCAAAATGCAAACTATATGCTCAATTATGGCCAGAATCCGCCAACCAAGGCAGGACGGTAACATGGAACGACAACCACTCACCGCCCCTTAGGTAGACCACATGGAACGACAACCATGGGACACCCCAGGTAGATTTCATGGACCGATAACCATGGAATCACCTCAACAAAATGCACATGCCATGACCAAAAATAACAATAGCCCAGTGAACCAACAGTTCAATAATAATCCCAACAGCCACGGTATGCAGCATAGGTAGACATGTTATATTCCAACAATCAAAACATTCGATCATGTTACATTTAGATCCAAAGCAGGAAACTCAGCCTCAACATCATAATCCAAATAATCCACAATCAACATGTTATATCCAGAATTCAAAACACAAACACAACACAATCACAATTAGACATGACTCTTTCTAAGACCGAGTTACCCTTACCGTCAAACGGATCGCATAAACTTGATCTCCAACCTTGCAAGATAAACACATAAATAACAATCTAACAACCATTCGAAAGGTGGAAATCAACCTCAAAAGAAACTGGAAACCGATCGGCCAAAACAGGGATTTTAAAACAAACACAGCAGAAACAACAGCAACCCCACGCATGTGCGCAGGGATACCCACGCACATGCGTGGCCTTTCTGGAAAATGGCCAGAATTGGACAAAGGCCCTGCGCATGTGCGCAGGGTGGCCATGCACATGTGTGGCCCCTCTGTTACAAGGGTCGAAAATTTGGTTTTTCATGTAGAAAATGAGTCCGGAACAGGTTTTTAACACAAAGTTTTCATAGAAAAGATTTCCAAGACATCAAACACAAATTTTTCCAGGTTTTAACGCTTCATAAATGTAAGACCCTCAATTTTTGATATTTATGTTTTGGTCCCTGGACTATTTCATAATTATGATTTGGTCCCTGGACTACTTAGTAATTTCAGTTTTGGTCCATGTTGACCATTGTTGGCTTTGTTGACTTTTCTATAGCAGATTTTATTTTCTGTTATTATTTGAATTTGAAGATAGGATAATACCTCTGAATTTTTGGATGATATTTTCGGTTTATATATTGAGTTGTTTTTCTATTTTGTGGGTTGTTTTAAAAACAATATCTTAGGGTTTATTTTAAATAAACGTGATAGAAACATTAGTTAAGAGATAGAGAGGAAAAACTAAATAAACCTACTCCTTAGAGTGAGGAGTTTGACCAGCTTTAAGAGGGAGAAAGATGAGTTCTTTTTCATTCGTCATCAACAACAACTCTTAGATGTCCAGCGTTCATTTCCTTTTTCTCCTTTCTGCTGGTGTTGTCGAATTATTTCTTCTTTTCCTTGGAGAACCAAAGGTTCCGTCTTATTCTTGCTGCTGCTAGAGTTTTTCTTCCTTCCTTGGAAGATCAAAGGCGTTTCTCTTTCTCTTTTCCTTCCAAGAATTAAGGGTTCTGTCATCGAAGGGTTCTGTCATCGAAGGGTTCCAGTCGTTTTCCATAATCGTTGGACGATCGTTACTCGAGTTCGAGACGTACAAGCGTTATTTCTTTTCCTCTTGATCGGTCTAGACAAAAGGTTGGTCTCTCTCACTTTTCATTGTGTTGGATGTTCATAGAAACAATGAGTTGTTATTCCATGTCAAACGTTTTTCCTAGACCCTTGCTACCTTCTTATTCAAGCAATCTTGTGCATTAGAACCTCTTGTATTTTTTAGAAAAACCTTCCTTTTCAATTGAATTCTCCATTTGTTTTGTCTATGGAAAAACCTTGATTTCGAAAAGTAGAGTTTTAAAAGGGATTTTATGTGAAATTGTTATTTTCACTATAGTTGTGAAATTGATTTGAATGTGTGGCTTAAATTACTTAATGTTCTTGCTATACTGTTAATTGTAAGCATGGTCTCTCTTCGCACATGTTTTATATCTGTTTTAGATATGTACATATGCTCTACATGATTGTTATTCATTATGAAGCTATGTTAGGCCACGTCTTCGGACGACTAAGCCTTAAGTTTGAGTTGTTAATTGGGGTTAATTGTCTATACGTACCAAGCGGTAAGAGACTATAAAGAGTTGCTCGAGCCGGAGTCTTGGCCACGTATTATTTGGTCAGGGAGGCTCAAGCCGCACCTGTGTTGTGGCGAATCCCAGGGGTCGATGAAAAGCCACCATTAGATCTTTCACTGAGGAATTGTCCCGCCTCCCACGAATTGGAGTTGGCGCTACATATGGATAAAAAGGGTTCGCGAGATGCGACATAGAGTCAATGACTTAGGCATGTAAATATCCATGCTAGTTTATGGAATTTCGATTTCTGGGTGAAATGCTAGTTTTGTATGTCCAATAGTTTTGTTTGACTATAATCATACGTCGTAGCTATCTCTCTGCTTTTATTTTATATGATGTCACGAGTTGCTTATCTGTATTGCCTGTTTTAGAAGTTGACCCTTGCATTGTCTGTTGTTTGTGTTTTCTGGCGATCCGTCGCTAGTCGGGCAACTTGTAGCCAGAAGTTGCAGGTGGATGTCGACCCAAGGGAGATCAAGGTAGTAGAATGGGTGGCCATTTTTTAGGATGATTGTTACAATCGTTTTAATTAATATGTATGAACTCAAGTATGATTAAGTACTGGGCAGGTTTCCGGAACACAATACCCTTATGTGGTCACCCTACGTTGGATCATAGGAGGTGTACCGGTGTAGGGAGTCTTATCTTGTTTTCTTACAAATTGGCAGCAAAGTTCTAAAATCGAGAATCATTCGTTCGTTAAGCTATTTCATCGCTGCTGACCGTACACTTCATTCCATATGTGTGGCTATTTGCGAAATGAGGTATGAATATTTATTAATGCATCTCATCATGGCATGTTTTGGAAAGGAAAACAAAATTTATACTCTTTTTTTTGAAGTCTTGAAAATATAACTTGCATATTTATTTATTGTTCATTGCTACAGATGCCCCAAAAGTCAGGGTGCCAGCGCATGAGCGCTGGCATTCCAACGCACATGCGTTGGGCCCCTATTTTGCCAAATTGTTGTTCTGTTTTAAAAAGCTTTTGAGGATTATTTCTACCCTTCCAATGGTTGATTAATTGTTATATATGTGTTTATTCTTGCAAGGTGGGAGATCAAGTTTATGTGACCCGTTCGACGGTAAGGGTAATTCATGTCCTAGAGAGTCTCGAGACATGCATGTTTTTATGATGTTTTGCATGTGGATGAGATGAATATGTTTTGATTGTGATTGATTTTCCTATTGAATTTTGAATATATCTTGTTGTTGTGGATTTTTTTGGATTATGATATAGAGGCTGACATCTATTAATTGATTATAATATGATGATGTTGATCATTGAATTAAGATGAGTTGATGTTGGATATTGAGTTAAGAGGAGACATAATTTTTATGCTAATATACTATGATCTAGAGGTTGATATGAACTGTTGGCTCGCTTGATTATTGTGTTGCGGTCATAACATATGCATCTATTGAGGATTAGGTTGATGAGATGGGTTTTAGTCCCATGTGATCTTCCTGGGGGTGATGAGATGGGTTTTAGTCCCATGTGATCCTTTTGTTCCCGTTTGAAACGAATTTGCTCTCGTTTGGAATGATATTTTTGGCCATAGTTATGCATATAGTTATTGAGGAACTAACAAGCATGTTTTTTGTGGAATTAAACTTGAGTTATATGAAGATATAAACTGCTGCTGTTTTCTGTTTTTGTTTATAAAATGATTAGTGTTGTTCTTGTTACTGTTTCTGTCTCACAAGTGTTGTATATATATATATATATATATATATATATATATATATATATATATATATATATATATATATATATATTGCTCTGTTAAGAGTTAACCCTTTCTGTTTGATGTTTGGGCGCTTAACGCCATAGTTTGTCAGAAACGAGGATTTGCGTGAAGGTTAAATGATGCAAACTTGAGGAGACGTCAGAAGATTAGGAAGACCTTGAAGAAGATACTTTAGTTTCGCTGTTTTCCCTATTTAAAAGATTTTAGTACAATGTTGGTGCTAGCTTGTTAATATTTATTTATTGATTATACGCTGTTTTAAATTAATCTATGTATGGGGTTATATTTATCATAAATATTGAGTGACGATCTGTTTTAAAAACTGAGTTATTTGAGAGAGGTTTATATATTTTCCGCTTATTATTATGTGACCCCTAACCTGAAATTGGGGCGTTACAATAAACAATTTTCTAAAAGGAGGACCACATAACGAAAAGGGTTTTGGAATCAAAATGGGACAGAAAGATAAGGATTAGGATGGAGGGGAAACCAACCTTGTTGTGCGAACGACCAAAGAGAACAACAACAATATGTGCTCGTCCAAAACTTCAGAGATAGTCGTCAACATGTCGGAGAAGAGGGCCGGAAGGAACTTGTGATCAACCTTGGAAAGAAGGAAAGGATATGAGAAATATAAACAGAATCAGCACTGTCTTAGAATTTTACCGTCATTATGAACTCAGAATTGAAAGAGTACAAGAGACATACCGGAGAACCACCCTCTTAGCACTCTTGAAGAGGAAGACGAAGAACAAAAATGTGGTCTCCAAGGGAAGGAGGAAGGGCGGCAGCAGCATAACAGTATAGGGTTTTACACACTTGGAGACTAGGGTTGATTGCTTGAGATAGAAAAAAGAATGCACCCCAAATACAAGGTGGCTAAAAGAAATAGGAGGGTTTGGTTTCAGATTTTCCTCTATTAATTTTGATTAAAAACTCTATCACATCTTTCTTTTAAAAACAAATCCTAATGATATTGTTTTAAAACAGAAACAAAATCTGCACTAGATATTCTATAAATATTCCATTAACAACCAAATCTAACATCAAAT
The DNA here is from genome assembly GCA_030819835.1 of Acmispon strigosus. NCBI lineage: Eukaryota > Viridiplantae > Streptophyta > Magnoliopsida > Fabales > Fabaceae > Acmispon > Acmispon strigosus. Next base: position 75,649,762 of record JAUAMA010000002.1, on the reverse strand, counting down.
ATTCGAAGATATTATTCTATCTACGAATTCAAACTCAAATAATAATAGAAATCGATTACCGAAAAAGTCAAACAAAGCCAAAAGGTCAACAGACCAAACTGAAAACTATAAAATAGTCCAGGGACCAAACCATAAATATGAAATAGTCCAGGGACCAAAATATAAATATTAAGAAATTGAGGGTCTTACAGGTCACGAGGTCTAGAAGCTTTCCACGTGCAAAAATAGTTAGTGGACTCGTTCCCGTGAAAATAAGAGAAACTGGTTGTGAGCTAGCCGATGCAATGAGGAACGACTGAAACAAAGCCTCTAGGCTGACTAGGAGAGAGCGAACAACGATACCCCCACGATTTTGTAAACACTTGTAATGATCGGAGAACGTGAGGTGTTGCATGTTCATTCCAACCGCTAAGTAGTTAGCCGATTTGTCTCTATAAATTGAGAAAGGGTCATTTTTACAAACACACACAATCAATCATTCAAAATCTACAAATTTCCCGCATTTTATATTTATTTTACTTTTAAGTCATTTAAATTCTTTATCTTTTTTTGCAATTGATCTTTTAGCCGATTTACATCTTTCAGCCTTTACTTTCTTTACCGCTTTTCAGCCATTTACATTCCTTAGGAGTAGACCTTAGTTCATAGTCAAAGTCTTATTTCAAACATCCTTCGATAGCGAGGCACTAAGAGCTTTTTGGAGTATCTTAGAAATCTATATTGAGTAACAGAGTCTTTTCCTCGAGCAATCGCTTGATTAGGGAATCATAGTTGGTTTTCCAGCCAACTACACGACTTTCTGACCAACCGAATCCATTTCTTAATCGACCAAATCTATTTGTGAATCAACACACTTCTATTTGCTGCCTTTGCTATTGATGAACATTCTATTCTACACGTGAACGAGAAAGTGAGTTAAAAAGGGAAAAAAAAAGACACTCTTTATATGAAATTTACAACTTTTAAATGCAAATGGTTGTGAACTCAAAGAGGTGAGAGTAATCTACCTACATTAAGAAAAGAACAATGTAGGTACGAAAATCATAGTTGAACAAACACAACACCAATTCAGCCTTAGTTTCTACTTTCTCCCCTTCTAGTGCTTTGATTCCTTCTCATTAGTTGCTCCTAATGCTAGTTTGTATTGCCCTCTTTAATTTTTGATAGAATAGCCAAATTATGATACGTGCAATCTCTCAGAATTTGTAAACGTCAAGCATGTTAGTCTCTAAGAGAAGGAAATGATACGTGCAATCTCCGAATGTGTAAATCTTCAGTCAGGTAGTCCGTATGGTCAGATAAAACATCGGTCAAATTAGTCCAAGTAGCGACTAACATAATCAACATTTGACACAATTAGGGACTTTTGAGGGATTTGCTTCTTTTAGACACAATTAGTGTGTTGAAAAATGTGTTTAAAGGTGTATTTCTAGCTTCTTTTTTAAGACTAATAATTGTGAAACTGTAAAGAAAATTCCAAATGCATTCACAGGGAAGATAAGAATAGTTGTTCAGCATCAAAACTCAAAAACAATTACTATTTGTTTTGGGATAAAGCATGTAAAGCAACATTAAACGCAATGGAAATGCTGTTTCCTGTATAAATATTCAAACGGAACAGACGGAAAGTTGCAGTTGCAAGATGCAACTAAATTCAATAGCTTATTTGACTTATAATAAGATGTGAGCATTGTACTATTATGATACAAATTCTCTCAGTGGTTTATCTTTACCAAGTGTTTTTCCCGGTCAAAAGTCACGTATCAAACAAAGGTTATTCTATTTCTATTCAGTAATGGTGGTTTATTAATCTAAAAAATGGAAACAAAACAGTCCAAATTAAATTGATCTTCGCAGTTTGCTGAGCTTCTGGTACCTTGCAGACATTGATTCTTTGGAGGCAGAACATGGAGTCTTTGATGGAACAAGAGTTGCTTTTTTGTGCCAGGCATCTTGTGGAGGAAGTAAGTTTAGAAGTGAGATCCAGGAGAAGCAAATAAGTTCGGAGTTAAACAATCTCGCCAGCCCTCGTTTAGCCCGACGGTCATCTCCATGGCAAAAACTGAAATGCTGGTACATGTATAAAAATCCTTTACAATTTGCAGTGAAAGATTTAATGCATGTTTGGAAAACTTCTACAATTGATTCTAAACGCAAAATCAATTCTAAAAAGAAACTTTTGGAAGTGGCTTCTAGGTGTCAAGATTGATTTTAAAGAAAGAGAAGTTGATCAAAACATGTTATTAGAGAAAAAATAGCACATAGTAGGGACTCCGAGATACCCTTTTATGATTATGAAAAAGGATTACTGATGATAGTACAATGACATGTTCAGACAATGCCCAGAATAGCAGACCAGGTTGCCCTATGGCACAATCCAATTTGAATGGCCTACAACTCACGGCCAGCCATTAAATTTTGTTGCTCATGTACACAAGTGCAGTCCAAAATTACAAACATAGGAGAAATGTGTGGAAATCTGATTTTAGTGGAACTTGCACTAGACTAGAATACTAGTAACTTCAAACAAATACAGAAAGAACAATCAACAAAAAGAATATGCATGTGGTTTTACTAGTATTTACCTATAGCTATATACTTATATTACAGAAAAGAATGCCTATGAAGAATCAATAAAGCAAAATTAAAAAGGAAAAATAATCTGTATAAAAATGTAACTTTCTAGAAGATAAATAGTGTAATTGACTAATCGTACCAAAATTTCCAGAAGATGATGCCCTAAACCTTCCCCATGTGTGCCTCAGCCAGTGAGGAATTCAGGTCTTCGCGAGATTGTGATCTCCGACTCTGCAGACGCATCTGACTTCTGTGGGGTGACCAAAAGGTCCCTATGTTACTGCTGTCCAACTGCCCTAAATTACTTGAGGAATAACTATGTGAGACACTACTAGCTGATGGGTAAAAGGAAGATTCCATCAGTTGGATGCCGCCACTGTTGTCACCGAGACCATGCCCCAGGCTAAATGGTCTATCTTGTGAACCTGCAACTGTTGGGCTGAGTGGCGTCTTTATTCTTGCCTCTCCTGCAATATCAATGGCTTCAACCCTTAATAATATATATTACTAACACTGTTCACATACATCCAAACTAACCAAAAGGAGCAACCCAACTACATTATAAAAATAAACTGAAACCAAACAAAGTACGCTGTAAGAGTACATGATGCACACTTGTGTCAGCTGCACATTTTACATCACGACACTTATAGGATCCAATTGCAAGGTATGAGACTTGAGTCCCACATTGGAAGTATGAGATTCTAATGTGGGGTTTGTAAAGCCTTGGGCTCTCCAATTACAATGACTAGCTTTTGGGGCATGGTTCTCCCAAGGTTCTTCTGACACAATACAAATAGGATATAGTAGTACAATTTATAAATTACAAATTTTGAATCAAAAGCATTCAATGCTGAGATTGTTCAGTACATCAGCTCACAGCCCTAGCATCTGCCAAAGATTCACTATAATTTTGAATTTGATACATAAATTGTTGGGATAGCAAATTTGTGTTGGGCAATCATAGTTATCAATCTTGGACTGCTGTGTGGAGCAACCAACCTAGTGGATAAGACAATTAATTCATAATATAATACACATATAAATGCTCAAAAATAAAAGGTACCCTAAGTCAAAGACATCCATAGTTTGTAATAAAAGAAGAAAGGTCAGAACAATGAAAAAGCAATGAGTGGTCAGAACACACAAAAATAAAAAGATGACTGGCATGAAGGGCATGAATCCAAAGTCAGAAGACGGCAGTTCAGCAGATTTGTGTGGACGGAGACCTGGACATGCCAGGGGGAAGCACATCAGCAGAGAATGCAGTGAGCAGTGGGTTAGGCTGGTCTAGTTTATGCATTTGTGTTGAGTGATGAAGGATTTTGAATCCTACAGGGGTCGTCTTATGATGGAAAAAAAAAAAAGAGGAAATCACAAAAATATGAAAATAAAAAGGGTTGGAAAATCAGAAAAAGAGGGGCAAAGATGGGTTCAGCCCCTGTGCACCAAATCAACCGTGATTTTCAGTACATTGGCTGTGATCGCAGGCACGACACAAATGTGCAATGCAATTGACTTCTAGAAGCAGCCAACTGCTGCTACATGATGCTGCTATAGTTGATTGACTACCCTGTGGATTACCAAAACAAATTCACGTCCTAGTATATTTATAAATATCTGTAGTTTTGAAAATGTTCCAAATCCAGAGAAAATAGCAAAATAAAAAAGCAGAAACTGAACAGAGAGTACTCTAAATATGCAATAAACAAAAGCAGCACAGGTTCCTTTTAGTAGACAAAATTGATGCAGAAATTCTTTAAAATCTGAACTTATTCGCATATATATTAGGTTCATTTATAAATTTGGGCAATGAAGAAAGCTTGACTGACTTCTGTCATTATAATGATATCATTTTTCTGCAGTAATATGAAATATAAATAATATATACTGGCCATATCAATCCAGGAAGGCTGGGGCATAATGCTTGAAAAGTAGAGGGAGCATTGGTCAAGCCGAAAGGCATGACGACAAACTCATAATGCCCCTCATGTGTCCTAAAAGCAGTTTTCTCAATGTCACCAGGTTTCATACGTATTTGGTGGTAACCAGATTTTAAATCCAATTTAGTGAAAACTGTGGCCCCCCCAATTTCATCTAACAATTCTTCTATAAGAGGAATAGGGAATTTATTAGGGATAGTAATTCTGTTTAAGGCCCTGTAGTCAACGCAAAAACGCCATCCTCCATCTTTCTTCTTGACTAATATGATGGGACTTGAATAGGGACTGATGCTGTGTCTAATGACCCCAGCCTCCAACATTTCTTGAATCAATCGTTCTATCTCAGATTTCTGGTAATGAGGGTATCTATAAGGCCTCAAATTTGGAATCTCAGCTCCCTCTTTCAAATGAATGGCATGGTCATGCCTTCTATGAGGAGGGAGACCTTGTGGATCCATAAACACTGCTTCAAACTGATGCAGCAGTACCTGAATTTCTGCTGGAATAGGACTAGCTAGATCTGTTGTGTTTGTTCCTGGTCCACACTGTAATAACAGTCCTTCTCCTTCTTCCTTAAGCACCTGTAGGAAAGCTCCAAAAGACAATTCTGTCTTAGCCAAAGAAGGGTCCCCTGCTATCTTAATTACCTCTGCATCATGCTTCAAAGTGAGCTCCAACTTACCAAAATCGGCCTTCACCTCCCCCAAACTGGCTAACCAATCCAGCCCCAACACCACATCAATTCCTCTCAACCCAAACAAATAAAAATCTTGAATTATGGGAAGCTGCTGCATTAGAATTAATAATTTGGTACACTTCCCCTTACACCTAACTTTGTGACCATCTCCCACCTCAACCAAATAAGGAGGTGTGTTTTCAACAGTCAACTGGAGGAAATCTACTAACTCCTGAGCAATAAAATTGTGAGATGAACCACAGTCTATTAAAATCACGATAGGTGTAGCACCAATGGAGCCTTTCACCTTCCAGGATTTAGTTGTGGTAAACCCAGTCATGGAACACAGTGACAGCTGGAGGGACTGAAACTGTTCCAGCATGCTCCCATCTTGAACCGGCTCCTCATCATCCTCATCTTCCAAAATGATCATGGAAAAATGCTTGTTCTTACATTTGTGTTCTCTAGTAAAAGGTTCATCACATCGAAAACATAAACCTTTTTCCCTTTTGTCTCTCATTTCTGCCCCAGTTAGTTGTTTATAGGGTCCTCCCCTGTTTCCAAAACTATCCCTGACTTGTAAGGGAACATGATTTCCCACTGGTACCAACTCTCGCTTTTCAGTGGCAGGTTTAGAATCTAGAGTCACAGTTCTAGTGTAAGAATTAGTCCTAGAAAAATTAGGAGTTTTAGAAAAATTACTGTTCCCCTGTCTACTCAGAACTAAATTTTTCTGCTCAATCAGAATAGCTTTTTGTATAACTTCAGATAGTGTATTCAGTTCATACAGCCTTACCTCCACTCGTAATTCCTCCTTCAATCCATTCAAGAAAATGCCCTTGACAAATTCTTGATCAATCTGCCGTAAAGCTCCTACATACTTCTCAAATTCTGAAACATAGTCCTCTACAGTTCCAGTTTGTCTCAAGGAAAGCAGTAGTTCAAAAGGATTCTGAACCATGGATGGCTGAAATCTCCTTACCACTGCAATTTTGAACCCTTCCCACGAAGGAGTGGGGTTACACCGCTCCCACCACTGAAACCAGCTCAGTGCTCGACCTTCGAGTGCCACCATTATAGCCTGCATCTTCTCTGCCTCCGTAACTCCTTTCAGCTGGAAATAACGCTCCAGCCACTGTGTCCACCCATACGCATCTTCGCCCCCAAAAATCGGAATCTCCAGCTTGCGCCACTTGTTTCCGCTTCGATCTTCCCCATTTCCGCTGAATTGGGAACTGCCGGCGTCGGAATTCAAGGGTTGATCGCGCCTTATTCCTAATTTCATCGCGCAGGCTGATAATAGCTCTTCGTCCCGTTTCCGATTCTCCTCCGCGGTCTTCGCGAGCGCTTCTGCAAGCTCAACACGCGCCAACAAGGTTTCACGTTCTTGCTCCCATTCGTCAGAATTCCTCGCCATACTTCGCGTCTTCATGCACTGTGGACGGAAAAAATTCGTCTGATTCAAGGCACCAGGATGATGCTTTGATACCAATGATAATGCAGGGATTCCGAAACAGAATTGAAGCAGAATTTGAACAGAGGAAAAGTAGGAGAAACTCAACAAATTCTAGTTACGTGAGTGAGAAGAACAACTAGTACGCAAGAGAGAGAAGAGGTTACAACTGATTCTCCACAGAATCAGTAACTGAATTGCCACCAATTCAGTAACTAACCAATTACTTTTCTAATTCCCTATAGAATATTACTATTACTTATTTATACTGAAATATATCTCCTTAGGCAGTGCCAGCCTGGCGCCTAGTGTACACCTTCTTAATAGGAGGCCTAGGAAGCCTGCTAATTCTATCAAAATATAAATAATATATACTGGCCATATCAATCCAGGAAGGCTGGGGCATAGTTCTTCCTCAAAAAGAAATCGAGATATTAACTAAGAAGATAGTTTGTTTCAGATTATGGAGCACTAAGGCGCATAAAAGGGTTTGCATGGCACTCTAGTTCACTTGAAAAGAAAGAAGTCTTGACACAAAGCATCTATTCTCAAATCTCAAGTAACAACTGATAACTTTCATTGTTGAAACTCCCTAAAAACATCACCTATAAGTTAACCAAATGAAGAATCCAATTGAGAAAACCTGATAGAGATAATTTTCCCCTTCATCGGTCCATCCTAGGTTCTACAATGTTTCTCCAAAAGAATACATAACAAAGGCAATAAACAATCACATAAATGTCCCAGATGTTTATGTTGCAGCAAGTTCATGACATTGAACTTAGCGCGGGGGGGGGGGGGGGTTCATCAGTTATGAAAAATGTACTATAGATAGATTCATCTGTTGTTTCTTTTGTGATAAAGTCAGACATTAAATTTTTGCTGTCATCATAAATCATTTGTGCAAAATAGCTTACCAGAAATGATTGGACTCCACCGTTGGAACCGGAAAGGAGAAGGGATATTAAGAACGGATGCAGTGGACACACTGTTATGCCGGAAAAGGGGAAGATACTGCCTTCGGAAAAATCTTGGCACCCACTTGACAACACATGATAAAGCACAAAGCAAAAGAATTAAGGAAAGTATCAAAATGAGAACAACAATCAGAGGATTTGTCTTCATCTGAAGCAAGTCAAAACCATGAAGCCCAAATCTAGTTGAATATGCCTTCCCAGCTTCCAACAATGCTACCCCAAGTGTCCAAGTGATACTTCCAGATCCAACAGTTATATGGTCATCAGTAATGTGCAAACCCTCTCTCAGCAGTGAGGTAACGTAAGGTGCCCTGAAGCAGTATTGCTCAATAAATGGCTGAGGAGCAACACTTTTCTTTGCAACTTCCCAACTTTTTTCACAAAACTCCCTACCCTTTTCCAACACATCATCAAGAGTGGCTGCAGATGTTAGATTGAAAAACCTATACACCACAAAAAATCCTGAAATCACATAAAAGTGGCCTAACGGGCGAGGAATATTCTCTCTTAGAGCACAAGGATGCACTTCACAATCAATTCCTGGACTCAAATCAGACCATTCAGACAAATTAACAGCAACCTTTGCAAGTGCACTGCATTCTTGCCAATTAGGAGCACCAACAAGCATCACGGGGATCCTTGATTCTCCTTTCCCACCCAACACATTCTTATTGCTAATCCTAGGACTCTCACCTTCTTTCTCACCAGAAGAACAACGGGAGCAGGTGTATTGATTCTTATACCCAGTTTGCAAGCAAGGGTGTTTAACTTCCACATTGGTAGAACCACTAATCCCTTTCTTAAAAAGATACCCCACTGACTTATCAAAAGCCTCATTGAGACCATACCCGGCAAGAGAATATGCAGTGAGACGGTGACTCACTGATCCAATCCTAACATACAAACTAGTCTCACTATTCAGCTGCTGATCACCCTCAAACGTTACCTGCAACGACGAACCCCCCAAATCAAGTGCCCCATAAGTTTCTCTCCTCGGCTTCACCCCCAATATACCACTGTGGTAGTTAAGTGCAATCCATCCAAAGTAAGCTTCTTCAGTCCCAGTAATGGTCTTCACCCAATCCTTCCTAGTCACAAAAGGAGAACCCTTTAGCACTGACCAAGCATGATCCAACACCCATTTAGAGTCAGCAACAGGAAGCCTCCTAACACCAGCAGTGGCATAAAGGAACAATGAAGTGGTCTTGTGAGAATCCTCAGGTATCTGCTTCTGTGCCCACTTGAGAAGCGGTTTCAATGCAGCTTTCAAACCAGACACATTGTGAACCAACTTGTCAAGACCCGGTTCAGTTTCCATTCGATCATAGGCACGCCCACTTTGTGAACCGCGCTTCTTATTCAAACCACTTCTCAGTGAAGTAACAGCTATTGGAAGAAGAGAACTACCCTCCTTGTGTTCAACCTCAACCTTGTACACATAAACCCGAGTACCGGTGCTACCACAATCAAGCACAACGTAGTACCTACCTGATCCTCGGTGGGAATAAACGAGTGCTAAGATCGTGTAGATCAGAAAAGCGAACAGCAAGAGACACAGGGCGAGGGTGATGGGTCTGGCCCATTTCCTGCGAACCGGGTTTCCGGGCTGAACCGGTTTTGTCTTGGAGAAACTGGACCCGAGGCTCTCCCTCTGCAAAGGGAGTTTCTTCAAATCGACCCCGGCGGCAGCGGCGGCGGCGGTGGCGTCGTTGCCTTCGGGATCGAGGTGGCGGTAGGAGGCGAGATCCTGAAGGGACGAGGAGATTCGCAGGCTGCTCTTGCCAACGGAGGCCTTGCCAAAGACCATGTCTTGTCACCGGGGAGAGGATGATGGTGATACCCAGAGAGGCTCTTCTTGTGATGCGGGTTATGTAGCATTTCGTTGCATAGTGATTGCTGTGATCGTTGAGTTTCGAGGGTGTTGGGTGATGACTCCACCCCAATGCGAGTGAATGAAGAAGACAGTGAGATTTAGGGGGCAGACAAAAGTGATTTGGTGTTGTTGTTGTAGTTGCAGTGATGAGATCAGGGATGAAGAGATTGGTGTGATTGTGAAGTGTTGGAGTTTGCAGAGAGACGTGCAGTGAAGAGAGAATCGAGTATGCACAGATCTCTGCACACAGCTGGGTAAGAACAGAGAAGAACACCAGTTTCTTTCTTACATTTTATTTTTTCAGTTTTGCCGTTATGTTCCATTTTTTGGGCCAGAAGGAGCAAATGGACATGTTTGGCCCATCTTTACTCAGTTTGTGTGAAAAAAAAGTGTTTAGTATAAAACCCGAAATGACAGAATAGTCACCCTTGAGGCCAAAGAGGATGTCCTCTTCACTAACAAAACTGATAGGGCCAGTAGGATCATATGATAATATAAAATTAGTCTATATTTACTATTAAAAAATTAATATATATATATATATATATTATATATATATGAGTAGTCTATTTTATTGTGAGTGAAGAATTATTTTGTGTATTTTTATTATAATATAAATAACGAAAAATAATGTTAATTAAGTAGTAGTAAGTGATAATGAAAATTTAATTATTTTATATAGTAAATATCCAATATTTTCACCATTTATAAATAAGTTTATTTTTTAATTAAATTTATCAATAATTAAATAATTTAACTTAACAATAACAATTAGTAATTGATAAGTAATAAAATTAATATTTTATTAAAATCAAAAATTTATATTTATTAATTAATATTATTATAAATTATATAAAATGTAAATATTGAAAATAATTTTGGGTCATGGTAATAAACAAATAAAAAACTGATATCCTATCCTGTCAGGATAATTTCTATCCTAGCTCCCCCCTCAGGATAACTTTTACACATGATGGACAGGATAGGATAAGAGGCAGGATAGTGTTATCTTATCCTGCTGGCGTAACAAACAACAGATAACAACAGGAAATGATTACTATCCTATCCTGTCTCTGTTTATCATGTCCACCAAACGGGCCCTTAGAACCTATTCAGGTCGGAATAAACTCTGGATAAGAGGTAAGTCCCTTTGACAAAAGAAAAAAGAGGTAAGTTCCAACACCCACCATTAGGAACTGAACGGATTAAGCCAGTCAGATCACCCCGAGAGGTGTTGGTTGAAGGGGAACGACAAAACTCTGGTGAGGCAAGGCGGTGGTTTTCGCGGCACTCCGTCTTCCGTCGAGCCCGGGAGGGGTCCCTGCGAGAACACTCTAACGCTCAAGTTAGAGGCGTGGGGTTTAGAGGCAAAGTGAAATTATGAGAGAGAGAGAGAGAGAGAGAGAGAGAGAGAGAGAGAGAGAGATTGTGTACCTTGAGGTTTGGGGAGAGTTCCTTATATAGAGGTCTTGAGCCGACACGCTTCCTGAGGGCTTCTGATGATGGCTTTGTACTTGCCTCTTTCTAACCCGTTAGATCCTCTGTTAGGTTCAGATGCTTGGACGGTGGAGATTTCCTCGGGAAGGAGCGGCGGGTGATTGGATGTTTGCGGACGTTTGCCGTTCACGTGCGTCCGAGGAGGTACCCGGTTATGGTGCTGTCCGGAAACCTCAGTCTGAGCACAATGCCCGGGTGACTGTCGGTGGTAGTCCTCGGGTGTTTGGGTTGTACTCGCGCCGAGAAGGTCACTCCTAGAACAGTAGCCCCCCAACTCTGGCATTCAATTATGAATGCCGAGAGTTATAAGATATTATGGTCGACACGTGGCCGCTCGGCAGGGATTTCCTCTTTCGGTCGGTCCGAGAGGGTTACTCCAAAAATAGTAGCCCCCCAGCTCTGGCATTCAGTTATGAAAGCCGAGAGTTACAAGGTGTGGGCGGTGCTTACCCTCAACACGAACTCCTTATGCGTGCTTATCAACTGGCTTATGATTTCCCTGGTCACCTTCTTTGAAGTGACTTTAGGAGTGTTATTTTCTTTCCCAATAGACCATAGTTTGGCTGGTCTGGGAACTTGATAGCCTTCGTCGACGGTTGCATTTTCAGTTTTGAGTGCTAGTGGTCGGCTTTACCTCCCGGGGTGTGTAGCCCCCCAGCTCTAGGCCGCAATAAGTTGCGGGTGAAGAGGTATATGTTTGGATTTCCTTGCCCTAGAGGCATCAACTATTTGTTGGTTGCGCTAAAAAGCGACACAAGGGATTTGGCGCTCAGAGGGTTGCGCCTATCGGGGGGATTATTACCTCAAGCAGCGTGTGGAGGTTCCGTCACATCTGTTCGCTTGACCGAGGCATACCGTGCTCGGGAGAGGGCTTGCCTCAGGTGTTGTGCGCTTGGGAAGGCTTCAACCGAGGATTATGAATGCTTGGGAGGGCTTCTCGATACACTGCTCGACTGAGGCTTATGAATGCTCGGGAGGGCTCTTTGATACACCGAACCGCTCGATTAAGGCTTATGAATGCTCGGGAGGGCTCTTCGATACACCGCTCGACTGAGGCTTATGAATGCTCGGGAAGGCTCTTCGATACACCGCTCGACTGTGCGTTGTTGAGAAACAACATGAGTGGCGGGCGACCTTGTGTTGCTGAGAAGCAACACATGGGAAAAGTAGTCGCCCATGCTGGCTCCAAAGCGGGCACATGGGAGGGGCATTTCACTATGTGTTCCAGAGAAGCAACACAGGGGGACGCACTGAAGTGTTGCTCGGGCAGGCCGCTGCTGAAATATTGCCCGTTTTATTCGACTATGCGCTGCTAAGAAGCAGTGCGCGAGAGTCTCGCTTCGAGGATGTACTCAATTCTTCTGGCTCAGAGGATGAACTTGGTTCTTCTGGCTCCGAGGATGTACTCGGTTCTTCTGGAGTGCTGAAACATTGCCTGGATGTGTCGTGGCTTAAGCTGTTGAAATGTTAAAATGCCGCTCGGGCATGCCAAGGCTTACGCTGCTGAAAAGCTGAAATGCTGCTCGGGCGTGCCGAGGCTTACACTGCTGAGATGCTGCCCGGGTATGCCGGGGCTTATGCTGCTGAAAAACTGAAATGCTGCTCAAGGATGCTGAGGCTTATGCTGCTGAAAAGCTGCTCGGGGATGCCGAGGCATATCTGAAAAGTTGCTCGAGCGTGCCGAGGTTTACGCTGCTGAAGTGCTGCTCGGGCTTATGAGTACCGAGGCTTACGCTGCTGAAGGGCTGCTCAGGGATGCCGAGGCTTATGCTGCTGAGGATGTGCTCGGACTCTACCTATGACCGCTGAAAAGCAGTTTAAGGGAGGAGCTGCCGTAGATGTGCTCGGACGCTATGATAGTGAGAAAACACACAAGAAAGGGGGGGTTGAATTGTGTGTGTGGTTTTTAAAATTTCTTTTTCAGTTCTAAGCAGTTATTAGTTTCAAATGAATATAAGAGTGTGTGCATGCAGCAGAAATTTAACTTCAGACTGAAAATTAAAGCACACAGGGTATTTATCCTGGTTCACCCCCCATAATCAACAGGGCTACGTCTAGTCCTTGAAGGTGCAAGAAACACACAAGAAAGGGGGGTTTGAATTGTGTACTCATTTTTGAAATTTATTCAAACGATTTGGAAGGTTGATTACTTGTTTTCAAGATGATTAATTTGTTGTGCAAGCATAGATGAATATACGACGGAAAAGCAATATAACATAAAGAATCAAGCACACATGATTTTTATCCTGGTTCACCCCCAAAATCGACAGGGCTACATCCAGTCCTTGGCTTCACCAAGATTTTCCACTATTTCAACAAATAGTACAAGTATTATCAGGGACTTCTCCCAACAAGTATTCTAAGGACTTCTCCTAACAAGTATTCTAAGGACTTCTCCTATCAAGTATTCGAAGGACTTCTCCTTACAAGTATTATTAGGACTCCTCCTTACAAGTATTATTAGGACTTCTCCTTACAAGTATTATACAGGACTTCTCCTGACACCTTTTTCAGGGTTTTTCTTTTCTACAAAATTCTCTTCTGATAAGAGTGGGTAGAAGAAATGAAGCACATAAAAATAGAGAGATCATAAGCAAGTTGATCTCTGTTTTTAGTTATGTGTGTGGGATATGATGAGAGTTGGACTCTGTAAGTTTTCCACACACATAAGCAACTCAACTCAGGTTGTGATATGACTTGAAGTTTCCTGAGTTGAAACCAAGACTGTCTTGGTCTTTTGGACGAACTAGATTGAGATGTGTACTATTTAGTTCTAGTCGCCAAGTTGCTACGGAAGCAGGGTTCTCTATATATATCTTCAGTTGAAGATCTTTGTTCTTTCCTCACAGGAGGAGAGAAAACCTGCCCGTAGTGCTTCGTCCTCTCCAAGCAGCACATAACGGCTAGTTCTGCATCTCTCAGCAGGCGTAAGTCATGATCTGAGGTTTCTCTGCAAGCGTAAGACATGATCTGAGAATCATCAATTCGTCTGGGTTGATGTCGTCTGGCTCCATGCTGAGCAAGTGACCTTGAGCTAGTTTCTCTGTATATAAAGTGTGACGATCCAGCGGTGGAGATGTTTTGACCATTTTACCCCAGTGCTTGACAGCTAACACTTATCACGTGCTTTGGTCAGATATTTGAATTTCGACCGTTGAGAGTGTACGATGCTCAGAGATTCTTGCCGTTGATTCCGCGATGTCAGCTTGATTTGAGGAAAAGCAGAAAAGCAGTGGGACCAGGAAGTATTTAATTAATTGTGTCCCTTCTTTCTTTCTGCGATTGTCGGTACTCTAATAAATGTGCAGACGAGGTAGATGTCTTTGATCCAAGAGGCAGTTACCCAAGAGGATAAGAATAATTTCTTTAATGCTTCTGATAATTTGATGTCCTCGAGAAGCACATTTCTTGATCTTTGTACCTTAGGTTCAGTTGATACTTGAGCGGACGGATTCTTCCTTGTAGATTGGCAGACGCATTCTCCATGCAGTGTTTAGGATTCCGTTGTGAGTAAATTTATATCGACAGACGGACTTTCTTCATTTGGTTCCTCTGCCAAGATTCAGAGTTTTCTTGGTTTAAGAAGACTGAATTCCTTCTTTTCTTTTATTGATTCTTTGGGACTTCTTCATTATAGAGAGAGTTGATCTTTCACATCTTCTCTGTGTGATGCTCGAGAGACTTCGAGGTCGAAGGTGTTTCTTCATAGATTGTCATGCTCTTTCAGCTTTGAATAGAGCAGTTATCTTTTGATCACTGCAGGCTTAGGTGGCAGACTGTTTTGTCTTCTTGAAATAGGCTTTGATTTGACCGAGCATACTTTGATGAAGAGTCCTTGAGAGAGGATGTAGAGTGTTGTTGCTGTTTTAGCTTTCATGAGCCACCGGAATGTCTTATACAGGAGTGCTTTCCTTTGTATATCTTTGACGTTGTTCTCTTCGAGGTGACCGGACGAACTCTTCTGGTGGACTAGTTCTCTTGATGAGACTTTGATGTTTATTCATTCCTTTCAGAGATAGTTATTCCTGTGCATGAGAATTTTCACTATGTCAGGAACTTCATCTTTGACATCATCAAATCTTAAGGAAATTGTTAATTATCAAAACATAGTAATTTATTTAATTATTTGATTCTAACAGTCCTTGGCTTGACCAAGATTTTCCACTATTTCATCAAAATAGTTCAAGTATTCTACGGGACTTCTCCAAGTATTAGAAGGACTTCTCCTAACAAGTATTATGCAGGACTTCTCCTAGTATTCTAAGGACTTCTCCTTTCAAGTATTATTCAGGACTTCTCCTAACTAGTATTTTACAAGACTACTCCTGGTTCCTCTTCAAGGTGGGTTTGTTGTTCTACAACTTTCTCTTCTACTAGAGTTAGGTAGAAAGATGAAGCACATTTTACAGAGAGGATATAGAATTAGGTTCTCTGTTTGGTTTGAGTGTGAGTAGGATAAGAGTAACACTCTATAGGTTTTTCACACTGGCGGACGACTCAACTCAATTTAGGATGGCTATAAGCTTGTGAGTTGTGGCTTGATTCTTTGGGAAACTTGGTAGAGATATACAATGTGTTGTGTTCAAGTCGCCAAGTTAATCTGAAAGCAAACTTCTCTATTTATATCTTCAGTAGGATGTTCCCAGTAAGCTTGACGAAGATTTGAAAATAGTTCCGTTGGAGGTTCTGCTTCCTTGTGAGTAACAGATACTTCTGTAATTCTGAATATGCATTAAATGCATTCTGTCGTGCATCTATTGCAGCATTAATTTCTTTAGTTGACTTCGTCTGGTCCTTTAATGCTTTCAGCTTTGAGATTTAGTTTGGGCATTGATTGCTAGTGCAAGCCAGCTAAGAATCATTAAATGTTCTGAACAAAATATTTGGTTTTGACCGTTGAGAAGATACTGTGTTCAGAATTTCTCGCCGTTGATTCCGCAAAGGTAGCTTGATTTGAGGAAAAGCAGAGAAGTTGAGAAACTAAGGAATAAAGTATTAATTGTGTCATTTTCTTCATTATGCAATCAACAGTGCTTCATTTAATGTGCTGTTGAGGTAGATAGTCTTTAAAGGTAGAAGCAATGATGATGGATGAATTCTTCAGAATTTTTGTCGAATGATTCCTGATAGCCAAATTCGCAAGTGCACGGTTGATTATCGAAGTAATATAAAAGATATCGAACCCAAGGGATAGGTGTCCTATTATTAATTTATTTAGAACTTGTGCAGAAATTATAAACTTGATTTTGATGTTGGTTTGTTGTAGAACAAGAACATGAAATAAGCATAAATAAATGGAGAAAAAGATGATGATGATAAAGATTAACCGCTTGGGTTGAATTACATAACTTATAAAATATGCTAGTAACCTTCTACTTTATTTCTGAATTTTAAAACAAGAATTCATGATGCTTTAGCCTATGGTTTCTACAAGTTAACTCCTTACACTTATAGACCTTTCTTTCTAATTACTAAACTCAATTCCTTGCAATTTAGTTAATTAAAGAAGAAGATGAAGATGGATTTCAGGCCAACATAAAATAAAGTCTATCCTAATTCCTTAGTGATATATCATATTGCTTCTTTTAAATCCTATTTCCCTTACAAATTACCAATTTCCATTGACATAAGAAGTAAGCATAAACACTTGTGATCATCAAGATGAAAAGAAGAACAAGGAAATAAAACATGAACTTGTAATATTATTCAGAAACAAGAAGAAGAAAACTAAAACATAAAATATAAGCTAAAACAACCCAAATACTTAAAAAGAAATTAGCCAAGCATGGCTAATAGAAACATTGAATTACCCTGGACTAGGAGCTCAAGAATAACTTCCCACAATTCTCAGGAACAATGCTCTTAAGGGAGAAAGAAAAATACTTGTTGTATTCTGAAGTGAATGTGTGATTTTTACAATGGAAAAACACTCCTATTTATAGCAAAAAGTCTGACTTCCAGCGCTTGAGCGCTGGGATCCCAACGCTTGAGCGTTGGGTGCTATTGAATCCAGAGGTTGCAAACAGAGGCCTAGCGCATGAGCGCTGGCTTCCAACGCTTGAGCGTTGGGTAGAACTACAAACTTGGATCCTAGTTAGAGTGCCAACGCTTGAGCGTTGGACTTCCAACGCTGGAGCGTTGGCTCGTCTGCTGATTGCACTTCTTGCTGTTTTGCTCTTCTTCAATTTAGTGGATCTTCAATGCCTTCAATGGCCTCCACTATGCTTCCTCTTAACTTCTGAAACAACCTCTCCACTACCATTAAGCCTTCAATCAACATTTTACATGTGTCAAATTAGAGGTGATGCTTCATATTCTTGCTTTTCATATTTTGTCCTCTATTTATTAGCACTTCACTTCCGGCCCTTTATTCTCCTGAAACTCCAATTTTAGCCCCCAACTCTTGAGCTTTTGTACGTTGGCCCTCCTTTCCTGAAACTTTACAATTTGGTCCCTGGACAAAAATGACTAATTCTACCAGCTTTCCTAAAATATAAAAATAACTATAAAAATTACTAAAAAATATAAAATAAAGTTTGAAAAACAAATAAAAGCTAATCTATATGCAAAATGCAAAATAAAAAGAAAATCTAAATAAAAACAATAAAAAACCTATATGAGACTCAAAAATAACAAAATAAAAAGATTAAAAAGACCCTAAAATTATCATACAAAATCCAGTCATTACACCACTATACCCAACGACAGCTTGTCCTCTAGCGACAAAACTTTAAAGAGAAACTTGTCCTCGAGTTTGGAAAAAGTTTTACCCAATTAAAAGATGATAATTTTCAATAAAGCATGGCGGATTTGGAAAGCAAGCATGTTTCACAAAAACTTGATCAAGAGAGTTAAGCTTGACACTTTCAATATGTTGAGTTCATCAAATTCAGCTCACAAAAAGATATCCTCAATGAAAAACATGAAAGCTCAAAAATTCTGCCAATCATTCAAATGAAAGTTAGAACCATGCAACTATGTAACTTTAGAAGAGATTTTTTGAAGGTTGAAACTTGGCCAAAGGTTAAACAAGGTATGGATTCAAAAACTTGGCAACTCTATTGGCTTGACTCAAAATTCATGCTAGGTGATAAAAAGATAAAAAGATGATGATGATGGAAATTAAGCACTTGGGTTGAATTACATAACTTATAAAATATGCTAGCAAACTTCTACCTTATTTCTGAATTTTAAAACAAGAAATCATGATGCTATAGCCTATGGTTTCTACAAGTTAAATCCTTACACATTGTAAAACTTTCTTCCTAATTACTAAACTGAATTCCTTGCAATTTAGTTAATTAAAGAAGAAGATGAAGATGAAGTTCAGGCCAACATAAAGCAAAGTCTATCCTAATTCCTTAGTGATATATCATATTGCTTCTTTTAAATCCTATTTCCCTTACTAATTACCAATTTCCATTGTTATAAGAAGTAAGCATAAACACTTGCGATCATCAAGATGAAATAAAGAACAAGGAAATAAAACATGAACTTGAAATATTATTTAGAAGAGTAGAAGAAAACTAAAGCATAAAATATAAGCTAAAACAACCCAAGAACTTAAGCGTTGACTTCCCAACGCTTGAGCGCTGGGGGCAAATAGAAACACTGGCAATCAGAGTCCCAACGCCTGAGCGTTGGGAAATAAAATAAAACTAGGGAGGATTCCAGGGGCTTAGCGCATTCGCGCTAGCCCCCCAACGCTTGAGCGTTGGGTGAAAATTCCCCAGGGGGGTCTGGCAGGGGCTCAACGCATGAGCGTTGAGCCTCCATCGCTTGAGCGCTGGCCCCTCCTGCAACAAAACAGAATAACCTTTTTTTTCTTCTTTTCTTTACAAAAATATGTAGAAAATTAAAGACATAATTTAAACTATTCCTAAGTTGGGTTGTCTCCCAACCAGCTCATTGTTAAGGTCTGAGGTAGACCCTTCCTTTTTAATCAATTAGGGGAAGTTTTTCTTCTTTTGGTGAACACATCATCATTGAAATCATCTTCTTCCTCGGACTCATAATGTTTAAGAGTTCAGAACATTGAGAATTTAACCTTTTCATCTCCTACCTTCAAAGATAGGAGGCCTTCAGCCACATTTATTTTGGCATTCCCGGTAGCAAGGAATGGTCGCCCAAGAATCAATGGCACTTTTGAATCCTGTTCCATGTCCAAAATTAAAAAATCCACCGGGAAGACAAATTTTTCAACCCTCACAAGCACATCCTCAGCAACTCCATATGGATACTTAATGGACCTGTCCGCCAACTGCAAACACATGAGAGTAGGAGTGGCCTCTCCCATGTCCAACTTTTTGAACATGGAGAGCGGCATGAGGTTTATACTTGCTCCCAAATCGCAAAGAGCTTTTGCGTTTGGTAACCCCTCAATGTCAACATGTATAGTAAAGCTCCCCGGATCTTTCAATTTTTGGGGAAGCTTTCTTGAAACAATGGCTGAACATTCCTCAGTTAACAACACAGTTTCTTGAACCTCACTTAATTTCCTCCTTTTAGCTAAGATATCTTTCATAAATTTGGCATAAGTAGGCATTTGCTCCAAGGCTTCAGAAAAAGGAATATTGATTTGAAGTCTTTTAAATATTTCAAGAAACTTTGAAAACTGTTTTTCCAAATTCTTTTTCAAAGCCTTGGAAATGGAACCTTACCAACTTTCTTAGGAGGGGAAATTTTCTCATTTTCAAAAACATTTTCAGCATTGTTTTCAGTAAGCACACTCCTCTCTTTTTCTTTCTCTTTTTCCTCACCGTTCACTTCTTGTTCAATCTCAACTACCCTTTCGGGCATAATCCTACCACTCCTAAGAGTGATAGCTGAAACATTTTCCATATTTTCCTTAGGATTAACAAGAGTGTCAGAAGGGAAAGTACCTGGAATCCGCTCTGAAATGGTCTTGGCCAACTGGCCTACCTGAACCTCTAAATTTCTGATAGAGGACTCGTGATTCTTGGAACTAGTCCTTGTTTCATTCATGAACTGTGCAGTTTGTTGGGCCATTTCACCAACAATCTCCTCTAAGCTCTTCCTTCCTTGACCTGGGTTTTGAGGCATTGGTGGCCTCTGAGTTAGAAAAGGCCTCTGATACTGCCTGGCCTCTCCTGGACCACCCGCTTGATCTCTCCAAGAAAAATTGGGGTGGTTTCTCCAATTGGGATTGTAAGTATTGCCATAGGAATTTTGGAAATTCCCTATGGCCTTTACTTCAGCTTCCATTTCTGCCTCTTCTGGGCTTAGTTGGACTCCTTCCATTTTTTTGACCATAGCATCCACCTTCATGGACAAGAGCTTATTTGAAGCTAAGATTGCATGAAAAGAATCAACTTCATAAATACCTTTCTTAATGGCCCTGTCCTGATTGGAGTGGGCGGCTCTTGCAGCAAGTTTATTAATCAGATCAAGAGCCCCCTAAGGTGGTAAAGCATCGAATGCCCCACTTGCAGCTGTGTCCAGTTTATCTCTTGTATAGTCATTGAGAGCTGTATAGAACTTCTCCACTTGATCAGCAATGGAGATATTGTGGCCTGGGCATCGCCTTAGGAGTCCTTTAAACCTTTCCCATGTTTTATAAAGGTTCTCAGCATCTTGTTGGATAAAGGAATTGATTTCCTGCTTTAACTTCCTTATCCAGTTGTATGGGAAGAACTTAGCCGTGAATTTCTCGGCCAAATCATCCCAAGAGGTAATTCTCCTGTGAGGTTGTGAGGACAACCACTCTTCTGCCACATCTCTTAAAGAGAAAGGAAACAGCATAAGTCTTACCGTGTCCAGATGAACATCATTTCTCCTCAAGGTGGTGCATTGCCAGTTAAACTGCTGCAAATAAGTGTGGCAATCTTCATTGACACTCCCTCCAAATTGGTTCTGACTAACCAATGAGATGAAGTGTGGAGGGATTTGGAAGTTGGGTAGTTCATCCTCCGGTACCACAATGCTCCCCTCAAAATTATAATCTACCTGAGGAGCTGTGAGGTCCCGAAGGGAACGGTTAGCATCCCGTTCTTCCTCCTCAAGCCTTTGCCTATGAAGCCTTGCTTGGACTTCTTCATCAACCCGTGCTTCATACTCGGCACAGAGGCGCTCTTCCATTTGTGCTTGAGTTTCTGCCATGGCTCTTGCAAGTCTTCTTTGCTCCGCTAATCTGCGATGCAAAGTTCTTTCTATTTCAGGATCGAAATCAAAATTACCTACCATGTAGAAAAAGCAACAAAAAGTTAATAGCACCTATTCACCACACAATTTTTTTTTGTTTTTTTTATAGCACTAAACAAATTAATAAGAAGACTTTAAAAAGAACCTGTCCCCGGCAATGGCGCCAAAAACTTGATAGCCAAATCTGCAAGTGCACGGTTGATTATCGAAGTAATATAAAAGATATCGAACCCAAGGGATAGGTGTCCTATTATTAATTTATTTAGAACTTGTGCAGAAATTATAAACTTGATTTTGATGTTGGTTTGTTGTAGAACAAGAACTTGAAATAAGCATAAATAAATGGAGAAAAAGATGATGATGATAAAGATTAAGCACTTGGGTTGAATTACATAACTTATAAAATATGCTAGTAACCTTCTACTTTATTTCTGAATTTTAAAACAAGAATTCATGATGCTTTAGCCTATGGTTTCTACAAGTTAATTCCTTACGCTTATAGACCTTTCTTTCTAATTACTAAACTCAATTCCTTGCAATTTAGTTAATTAAAGAAGAAGATGAAGATGGAGTTCAGGCCAACATAAAACTAAGTCTATCCTAATTCCTTAGTGATATATCATATTGCTTCTTCTAAATCCTATTTCCCTTACTAATTACCAATTTCCATTGACATAAGAAGTAAGCATAAACACTTGTGATCATCAAGATGAAAAGAAGAACAAGGAAATAAAACATGAACTTGTAAAATTATTCAGAAACAAGAAGAAGAAAACTAAAACATAAAATATAAGCTAAAACAACCCAAATACTTAAAAAGAAATTAGCCAAGCATGGCTAATAGAAACATTGAATTACCCTGGACTAAGAGCTCACGAATGACTTCCCACAATTCTCAGGAACAATGCTCTTAAGGGAGAAAGAAGAATACTTGTTGAATTCTGAAGTGAAGGTGTGATTTTTACAATGGAAAAACACTCCTATTTATAGCAAAAAGTTTGACTTCCAGCTCTTGAGCGCTGGGATCCCAACGCTTGAGCGTTGGGTGCTATTAAATCCAGACGTTGCAAACAGAGGCCTAGCGCATGAGCGCTGGCTTCCAACGCTTGAGCGTTGTGTAGAACTGCAAACTTGGATCCTAGTTAGAGTGCCAACGCTTGAGCGTTGGACTTCCAACGCTTGAGCGTTGGCTCGTTTGCTGATTGCACTTCTTGCTGTTTTGCTCTTCTTCAATTTAGTGGATCTTCAATGCCTTCATTGGCCTCCACTATGCTTCCTCTTAACTTTTGAAACAGCCTCTCCACTACCATTAAGCCTTCAATCAACATTTTACATGTGCCCAATTAGAGGTCATGCTCCATATTCTTTCTTTTCATATTTTGTCCTCTCTTTATTAGAACTTCACTTCTGGCCCTTTATTCTCCTGAAACTCCAATTTCAGCCCCCAACTCTTGAGCTTTTGTACTTTGGCCCTCCTTTCTTGAAACTTTACAATTTGGTCCCTGGACAAAAATGACTAATTCTACCAGCTTTCCTAAAATATAAAAATAACTATAAAAATTACAAAAAATATAAAATAAAGTTTGAAAAACAAATAAAAGCTAATCTATATGCAAAATGCAAAATAAAAAGAAAATCTAAATAAAAACAATAAAAAACCTATGAGACTCAAAAATAACAAAATAAAAAGATTAAAAAGACCCTAACATTATCATACAAAATCCAGTCTTCAATTCCTTTAATGCTTTTGCCGAACTGACTCTTCATAATGTCAAGGCAAACATGCTTTCTAGCATTTATATCTCTTGAGCACTTCAATGCTTTAGACAGACGAATTCTTCAACATGGCATGGCAGACGTAATCTTTGCAGTGTTTCCAAAAGTTCCTCACAAAGTAAGTTGCCAACTGAATATACTATTAAGTGGTCAACCGTATTGTATAGACGGACGGACTCCTTGAGCCGAATGTTCTCAACTGTCCGACTGTTTTTGCTATGTAAGTGGCTGGACGTTCTCTCCTTTTGTGCTTCTCTTGAAGTTCTCCTTTTGAATGGGTTGTCACCCAACTACTTTGGATAGAGGCTAGATATTATTCAAAGCTGGAAATGTTCCTTCAGGCTTGTGACCAGACTTACTCAACTTTGTCTAGAGAATATTCTTGTCCGTCAAAGCGTGCTCATCCACCGGATTGTTTCAACTTGTCAAGTGTGTTTCATTGTTAAGTGAGCGCCGCTAACCAAAGACTTTCAAAAGGATGATTGTTCTAATATGAGAATTGATTCTTCAGTGAAGTGTCGGACGGTCTCTACTTAGATGCTTGTTTTTCGAGCGTCTGCATCTTGATAATGCCTTGTAATTCATGTAGTTCTTCAGATAGATAGGTTTTCCTGGATATGAGAATTTTCAACGAGTTAGGAATTCTATATCTTAGGAATATCAAACTTTAACGAAATTGTTAATTATCAAAACATAATAATTCATTTAATCATTTGAATCTAACAATCTCCCCCTTTTTGATAATGACAATTTCTTTTGAGAAAAAGGTTTGATATATTTATACTTATAAAACCATTAAAAAAATGTTTCTTAGAGCGAGTGCTACAATTTCACAGATAGATTGTTTTTCTCAAAAATATTTCATTATTCAGAAAAACATGAACGATCTTGACAATTTTTGCATACGAAAATATATTTTTTCCTTAGCATTATTTTTAGCAAACATGAGACCTTTAGTTTGTCAACATTAATTCTTAGACGGACGAAGATGATATATAACTTTGAATCTTTAAACGTTCTCTAAGAGAAATAACTTAATCTCCTAAAATTTGTTTGTGTTTGCTCCCCCTAAGCCTGTTATATAATCTTTTCAAAAGATATTTTTGATTTTATACTCTTGACACAATCTTATCCTAATTCCTTTAGTTCTAATTGATTTTCCCCAGAGTAAAGAGACATTTTCCTTTTTGATTAATTATTACTAGTGCAATGCCCCCCCTAAAACTGATACTTCTTCTCTATCCAATTTTGCTATATTTCTAGTTTACTCCCCCTAAACTAGTGCTACATTTTCTCTATTTTTCTTCTAGTACTATATTTTCTCTATTCTTAACCTTTTTCTCTATTCTTCTCCCCCTTTGTCATTATCAAAAGAAATACTCAGAAATAGAAATGGCTAAATGTAAGAGAGATACGACAGTTTAAATATGCAAGCATTAAAACCAGAGGTAAAACTGAAGCAATAATATATAATTAAAATTGCAGTAATTGTTCAAGAAGAAACTAAAGAAAGAGTTCAGGGATTGAAGGGCTTCTTTAAGTGATCAAATAGTCGGTTGAGCGTTTATTGCACCATCCCAAATTTGACATCCTTCTGTTCCTTGATGTCCTTTCAAATTTCCTTGTTTTGGCTTTTCATCTCCTCACGCAGTTCCTTGACTTGCCTCTTAGATTCTGCTTGCAGATCTTCAAACTTCTTTTCCATCAGAGCAAACTTGTCATGATCAGCTGACTGCATTGTGGTAAGAGCTTTTGCGATAACATCTTCAGCCACTAGTTCTTTAGGTTCCTCAACAGGTTGTGAGTGAAAGTCATCCTTAGGCAAAGCAACCGAAATTGGCTGAGCAGACGAAATCACGTCACTCATGTTTTCTTCGGGAATGCAAATGGAGACAGGTTCTTGAACAGGACTGTGAGGTTCATCAGCGGTTGTACCCTTGGATTTTGGAGTTGATTCCAACAAGTCTTTTGAAATGATAATAGTCTGGGGCAGCTGAATTTTTGGCATGTCAAATGGTGCATTTGGTGGCGACGATGGGAAGGTTGGATATGGCTGAGGCTTTGGCATTTTGGCCATCAGAACAAGTGTCCATGAATTGGATTGAATCACCACATGTTTGATTCCATAGATCAAGTTGTATGGTATGCTGCCTACATGGACATTCTTGAACACAGACAGTTCCCAATTATGGTGGAAGACATCATACCTGGTCCGCCTGGCGAATATAAGTTGAATTCCATCATGAGCAGGTGGAGCCCAAAGACGTGCCTTTATGCAGAAGTTATATCCCATCAGTTCTATTAGCAAGCTAGGGAAGTATATAGCATTTTCAATTGGAAGCAGTCTGGGTTGCCTCCATGAAAGTGGCATGATACTCAATCTGGGCTTCTTTGGGATATTAACCAGAAAGGTTCTAACTTCTTTCTTCAGAGTTTTCTTCCGAGGAGATGGATGAGGGGCTTGAGTGACACAGTCTGGTCTAGACTCAAATGAAAAAGTTGCCTTGTCTTTTGGTTGAGCAGCCATAATTTCATCAAGAGATGGATCTGGATCGCATGCGTGGTTGGTTTCATCCATAGCATCTTCTTTTGTTCAATCCTCAGCTTCTTCTTTGGATTGGTGGGCTTGGAAGCATGTGACTTTGTCCTTGTTCCAGTAGAACTGACTTTCTTCCTTGTGGTCGGACGAACACTCTGATCAGTTGCTGGGTTTGCTGCTTCTGCCGCCATTGGACTTGAATTGTTCGCCTTGGCAGGGCTTGTATGTTTAACGTCCAGCGGACGAGCTTCACTTGTGGTTTTTGCAGAGTGTGCTTCACTGGAAGGAGGGTTCTGAGGTTTCTGTGATGAGGAATGAGTAGGCCTTGGAGGAGATAGCATCTCTGGACTTTTCTTACTTGTCCGGACGGAACCAGAGTTAGAAGGCTTTTTAGTTGTTTTGACAGGACGCACATAAGTTGGGTCAACTATTTCCTTATAACGCTTGATTCTTGAGAGAATGCGCTTACCCCATATTTTAGCCTCTTTTGAGCAGTGAGGTCTCCATTGTGGTGTACCATAGGGAATAGGAGATTTGTTGCTCAACTTCACTCTTACCCAATGGCTATCATCAATGTTGCACCTAATTGCAATGGTGGGAGGAACAGAAACTGGACCCACGAGAGGAGGGTAAGTGCATGACTCCCTTAGACTCAAAGTCACCAGTATGATTCTGAAGACTGTTGCAGCAAGTAGCCCCATATCTAGAACAGTGAACCACTTAGGAGAGAAAGCAGGTTCTCCAGGAGCAAGCCTTAGTGCCATAGCCACTGCCTCAAGTTGATTGTCAGACTCAAATATTCCTCTATGCAGAGATCGTCTGGAAGAGAGCTCTTCAAGCATTGTTTTTCGTATTTCTGGCCAATCATCTTCACTCTTGCCAAGCCATTGGGCTATGCACCTGTAACCGCAGTTACCATTATCCTCTACATCAACAATGTCTTCCACATACTTGTGAAATATGGATGGCACGTGTGGAAGATACTTTTCAAGAGCGGCTGAAGGTTGAGCTTCTTCAGGAATAGACTCCAGAATAGTCTTTTTGACGTTTTTCACTAAAGTTGCTACTGGCATAGTATCTTCAGCATCTTCAGAAGAAGGCGTAGCTTGTTCAGTTATGATGGTGGTTGTTGTTTGGTCTGCCTTTGTTAGACGTCTTCGTTTGGGCTTCGGGGCAGACGGTGTTGGTGTAGCTTCAGTGGGTTCAGCAGACGAAGACTCCACTAAGATCATTTTGCCAGAATCGGAAATATAGTAACTTTTTCCGGGTGGAGCCACTAAGGCAGATGCATCTCTTTTAAGCCTTATGGATTTGGTTGCTGGGAGAGATTGGCTTGCCTCTTGTGGAGTTGTTGTTACGTCATTACCTCTTTGCTTCTTTTCCCAGTCAGTAAGCAAATTTTCAGGAACTTCAGAGGTGTCAATGTCCAACCTCATTTTCTTGACATCCCCAAACTTGATGGGAGTAGGATAAATGTAGTCGTACACTATGAACTCATTTTCTTATTTTTCTGTATCAATGAGTTTCTTCTTACCCATCATGGCCGTGATGAGTGCGCCGTATGGAAGGTTGGATACTGAACACTCTATAGTGTTTAGCATGTGCTGAAAGATCGGATATGGAAGGTTGATCTTTTGATAGTTCATCATCTGGTAAAGGGCCCAGTGAGAGAGTTTGTTGACCAGATCACGAGACCCCTCTTTTGGGATCACGATCTTGCTCAGTACGGCATGAAGGAATTTACACTCGTCAATCAGATGGTTGACGTTGGTTCCATGTGTCTTTGGATATTCCTTCCAAATACAGTTGGGATTGATGGCAGGCGTTTCCCATTTTGGTGAATAGATAATTCCTTCATTTACTTTGACATCTAGAGTTACTGCTATATCTCCAGCACAGTCAAAGAATTCCTTGACCAAAGGTTTTATAGAAAGGGTTTCAGAAATCTTCATGAGATTAGACCAGTCTTGGAACAGCACTAGATTCAGCCCCACCAACTTTACATGGCTGTAGAGATTGAGGTCTAGATATCGGGGAGAGACGAGATCTCTTTCCCCAATGTTGGAAATCTTTTGCTTTTCGATCTTTTCTTCTTGTTCACGCCGGTTGGCTGCGATGTTTTTCTCCCTCAGAGTAATCACATCTTGTTGAGCACGAGTCAGCTTTGGCTCGGAAGCAGCTTGCTTCTTGGATGCCATTGATGAAATTTCTGCAAAAGATTGTTAGCGGTTGCAAGAGCACAGGTAGAAGAGAGAGCAAGAAATTCAGAAAGTAGCAAATGAATTGTAAGTGTAATGTTTATTTTTCTGAAGCTCTTTTGTTAAGTGTGTATGGAATACGAAAGGACTTTCTCGATTCTCGCAGTGAAATGATTAACTTTAAAAGTTGATGTGAGAGAGAATAGACACAGCAAGCGCATTAAATGAAAGGCTATAAATGTGTAGTCAGGGCAGTTGAAAGATTTAATGCGTGTTGAGGAAGCTAGTATTTGAAACGATACAGCTGTTTACCAATAACTTGAACGTGAGCGACGTGGACTCCAGACCATGACCTTTTAGTTATTCCCAGATGGAGTCGATTCAAATGGTTCAATCATCGTCAGACGGAATCATCACCAGACTAGGACCACGCAGTGATCGTTTGACCTCTTCTCAAATTTTCGTCAGACAATGTCTAGGACAGACGTTGTCTATATTTTTGTTTGTCTGGATCCACACAGTTTGTCATTTTTTGGCCTAATATATTTCGACTCTGGCTACCACCATTGTGATTCTTCTTTCTATACTATTTTTAGCATAGTCACCAACATATAATTCTTTTGACCTGAAGTCCTGGAATTTTAATTTAGCATTCTTCCAGTATGCACTTTGATTGTAAGCTTCGTCATCTTCTTGATGGATCAGTAAGCCTTGGAGGAGCTTCTATGTCTTCATCCTGTATGCACTATAGAGAACTCTTGCCATAGAACTTCATTAGTACATTTGATGAGATATTTAAAAATACAGTTGAATTAGTATAGCATCAGGTGATATTACTCGTCAGGTAGAAGTGATCAAGAATACTTCCCGTGAGCTCATTACTCATGAAATATGAGTTTTAAAACGATGTCAGATTATAATTACACCCTGTTTCAAAGCGTAAGATGTTTTGACTTGCCGACAAGATCACCGAACAAGGATATTTCAGTTGAGTCAGAAGGTATGGATTTGAATCTAACAATGTTCTTTTGAACCAGAAAGTTACGAGAAAGGACTGAAAAAAGGTATCCGTCTGGCTTCAGATAACTAAAAGGTTATGATCCCCTATCCAGACGATAACGAGATGTGATCGTCTGATAAATCTTCTACTTCTCGATCTCAACCTTAGAAAAGATTGATATTGGACCTTAAGTACTTACCACTAAGCCAAACGCAGTTGCTGTTAGTGAGACCACACCTGAATTCTTTTTAGAATGAGCCTCAAGCTAATGTCACATTGTAGATAGAAAGCTATTTCACTTGGACTCAATAATTGATTAGCTTCTGTTGATCGACATTGCAGTGAAGATTTCCTTTTTGTTGCAGAATTCTGCAACAGATCATTGTAAACTTTTGGTACCCATACTTTCTTGGGTCCAACTGGTTAGTCATATAATAGAGAGAATCATTTCTCCAGAATATTTTTATACAAATCTACCTCAATCATAAATATGTACATCATAGATTTTCAGAATAATACATTTCTAATTATAAGGATATGTATGTATCTTTTTTTCATAGCTTAACTCTCATGTATCACAGATTTATGTGATTATAACTCAGGCCTAGTCAGTTGTTATGGTCAATAGTAACAGTAAACATATTTCTCAATTTAGCTGTCTGAAACTTTGTTCTAAGCAGTTAGTTTCCTTGAATTAAATGTGTTTCAGTGGATCTTTATCTATCTCAGTAGCATAAATGATGTATATTTAGATACATTCAGTTATCTAATTTTTCATACCTTTTGTTCATTTGCAATATTTGACATCAGAGGTATATGAGTAATAGAGAAAAACTATCATACTCATCAATTGAAAGTTTGATGTTACCTCATCTTATCGTTTGTAGTGTGGTCAAACGATTTGTCATAGACTGTCATGACTTTAACCTCTTAGTCTGATTCATAGTCAGGAGAGTCAGTAAGTGCCATAAATGCAGGATGTATTGTTTCATCTGCATCCTCCTGATTCGATCGTGCCAACATGACCTTATCATGGATTGAGATAGCTTTTCTTTTCTGGATCTTTTATGAGCGAGAGCTTGTTCATTATTTATGTTGCCAGAAGATTCAGCATTGTTGAGGCCAGAGATGAGCTAGATCTGAAAACCATGGTTTTCACAACCGAGCTTTTCACGAGTAAGCGTAGAATCTTCTGCAAGATCTTGTTTATATCTCATCAGCTTCTCCTAGAGATCCTTCACTTCTTTGTTGAGTCAATTTTTCTGAAATTGCGTTTTCTTCTGCGCCCTTTACATCATGGTTGCTTTTGACTAAGGGATATACAACATTGACCATGGATCTTTTCACTCTACACCTGTTAAGATGTTAGTTCGTTACAGAGTGGTTAAGCTCTGATACCAATTGATAGTGAGAAAACACACAAGAAAGGGGGGTTTGAATTGTGTGTGTGGTATTTAAAACTACTTTTTCAGTTCTAAGCAGTTATTAGTTTCAAATGAATATAAGAGTGTGTGCATGCAGCGGAAAATTAACTTCAGACTGAAAATTAAAGCACACAGGGTATTTATCCTGGTTCACCCCCCATAATCGACAGGGCTACGTCCAGTCCATGGCTTCACCAAGATTTTCCACTATTTTATTAAAATATTACAAGTATTCTACGGGACTTCTCCCTGTATTAGAAGGACTTCTCCTAACAAGTATTATGCAGGACTTCTCCTAGTATTCTAAGGACTTCTCCTTTCAAGTATTATTCAGGACTTCTCCTAACTTGTATTTTACAAGACTACTTCTGGTTCCTCTTCAAGGTGGGTTTGTTGTTCTACAACTTTCTCTTCTACTAGAGTTAGGTAGAAAGATGAAGCACATTTTACAGAGAGGATGTAGAATTAGGTTCTCTGATTGGTTTGAGTGTGAGTAGGATAAGAGTAACACTCTATAGGTTCTTCACACTGGCGGACGACTCAACTCAATTTAGGATGGCTATAAGCTTGTGAATTGTGGCTTGATTCTTTGGGCAACTTGGTAGAGATATACAATGTGTTGTGTTCAAGTCGCCAAGTTGATCCAAAAGCGAACTTCTCTATTTATATCTTCAGTAGGATGTTCCCAGTAAGCTTGACGAAGATTTGAAAATAGTTCCGTTGGAGGTTCTGCTTCCTTGTGAGTAACAGATACTTTTGTAATTCTGAATCAGCATTAAATGCATTATGTCGTGCATTTACTGCAGCATTAATTGCTTTAGCTGACTTCGTCTGGTCCTTTAATGCTTTCAACTTTGAGATTTATTTTGGGCATTGATTGCTAGTGCAAGCCAGCTGAGAATCATTAAATGTTCTGAACAGAAGATTTGGTTTTGACCGTAGAGAAGATACTGTGTTCAAAATTTCTCGCCGTTGATTCCGCAAAGGTAGCTTGATTTGAGGAAAAACAGAGAAGATGAGAAACTAAGGAATAAAGTATTAATTGTGTCCTTTTCTTCATTCTGTAATCAACAGTGCTTCATTTAATGTGCTGACGAGGTAGATAGTCTTTAAAGCTAGAAGCAATGATGATGGATGAATTCTTCAGAGTTTTTGTTGAATGATTCCTTCAATGCTTCTGCCGAACTGACTCGTCATAATGTCAAGGAAAACAAGCTTTCTGGCATTTATGTCTCTTTAGCACTTCAATGCTTTAGAAAGACGAATTCTTCAACATGGCATGGCAGACGTAATCTTTGCAGTGTTTCCAGAAGTTCGTCACAGAGTAAGTTGCCAACTGAAAATACTGTTAAGTGGTCTACCTATTGTATAGACGGGCGGACTCCTTGAGTCGAACGTTCTCAACTATCCGACTGTTTTTGCTATGTAAGTGGCCGGAGGTTCTCTCCTTTTGTGCTTCTCTTGAAGTTCTCCTTTTAAATGGGTTGTCACCCAACTACTTTGCATAGAGGCTAGAGATTCTTCAAAGCTGGAAATGTTCGTTCAGGCTTGTGACAAGACTTTCTCAACTTTGGCTAGAGAGTATTCCTGTTCGTCAAAGCGTGCTCATCCACCCGACTGTTTCAACTTGTCAATTGTGTTTCATTGTTAAGTGAGCGCCGCTATCGAAAGACTTTAAAAAGGATGATTGTTCTAATATGAGAATTGATTCTTCAGTGAAGTGCCGGATGGTCTCTACTTAGATGCTTGTTTTTTGAGCTTATGCATCTTGATAATGCCTTGTAATTCATGCAGTTCTTAAGATAGATAGGTTTTCCTAGATATGAGAATTTTCAACGAGTTAGGAATTCTATCTCTTAGGAATATCAAACTTTAACGAAATTGTTAATTATCAAAATATAATAATTCATTTAATCATTTGAATCTAACACTCTACCTATGACTGCTGAGAAACAATTTAAGGGAGGAGCTGCCGCAGATGTGCTTGAACTCTACCTATGACTACTATAAAGCAGTTTAAGGGAGGAGTTGTCGTAGATGTGCTCGGAATCTACCTATGACCGCTAAGAAGCAATTTAAGGGAGGAGCTGTCCTAGATGTGCTCGG
Organism: Acmispon strigosus; assembly: GCA_030819835.1. Classification (NCBI taxonomy): domain Eukaryota; kingdom Viridiplantae; phylum Streptophyta; class Magnoliopsida; order Fabales; family Fabaceae; genus Acmispon; species Acmispon strigosus. The sequence goes on along the minus strand of JAUAMA010000002.1, from coordinate 75,617,562 downwards.
ACTCTACCTATGACTGCTGAAAAGCAATTTAAGGGAGAAGTTGCCACCGATGTACTCAGACTCTACCTATGACCGCTGAAAAGCAGTCTAAGAGTGGAGCTGTAGTAGATGTGCTCGGACTCTACCTATGACCGATGAAAAGCAATTTAAGGGAGGAGCTGCTGTAGATGTGCTCGGACTCTACCTATAACCGCTGAAAAACAGTTTAAGGGAGGAGCTGCCGCTGATGTGCTCGGACTCTGCCTAGACCGCCGAAAAGCAGTTTAAGGGAGGAGTTGTCGTGGATTGCTCGGACTCTCCCTATGACCGCTGAAAATAATTTTAAGCATGGGGCTACCATAGATGTGCTCGGACTGTATCTATGACCGCTAAAAAGCAGTTTAAGGGAGGAGCTGCCGTAGATGAGCTCGGACTCTACCTATGACAGCTGGGGGAGTTTTCAACAAAGAAACATATCTGATCTTCAAGGCTCAAAGAATGTGTTTGCCATCATCAAAAAGGGGGAGATTGTGAAGAAGGTCTTGCTCCTGACCCTGGCTGAGGTTTTGATGACGACAAACTCATCGGCAAAAAGAAGAAAAGAAGACTTAGAGGAAACAGCGCTATAAAGTTCATCATTTATCTAGAAGTCTTAGTTTAGGTGAGTTATGCTTCTAAAGGCTTCTCAAAGCATAAAGGCTCCTTAAAACATCTAAACTAATCAAGCTTAATGTTTTCATAACTTAAAAGAAGTAGAAAAACTTAAGCCGATCTTAAAAGATCAAGTTTCTGGAAGTTGGACTTTAGTGTAATTGATTTCAGCCTTCTAGTAATCGATTACACCTAGGCAAGTAATTGATTACTTCTTGCTTGTAATCGATTACATGTTTGAATTTGAAATTCAAACTGTAACGGCTCTTAGTGTAATCGATTACACACACAAAAAGTTGCATCTTTTCATGAACCATTGTGTCTCAAACCTTTTGGGAAGGGTTGCATTGGTTCAAGGACGTTTCCCCTTGCCTATATAAAGTCCATTTGAGTCCAGAACATATCAACACATGAGAATACATCATTAGGCCAAAGCTTTGCCAAAATAGTTCATTCATTAAGTCTTTTAGAACTTAAACTTTCAAAGAGCCTAAATTCTGAGTTCATGATCTTCATGTTTATAAGAACACTCTAGTTGTTCATATCTTGAGGAACTCAGAATCTTGTTATGCTTAAGAGCCTTAAAGCATAAATTCTCATGATCAATCCACTTGTATGTTAAAGGATTGATACAGCCAATTGTAAACTCTTCTTCATCTCTTTCTAATAGATTGAGTATTCACCGTGGATCTCGGTGAAGGGTTGTTGATACTGAAAGTGGTGTACTTTCAGGGTGTTGATTGAAGGTGGTCTAGCCTTCAAGGTCTGAAGGTGGTTTGCCTTCAGGAACTGAAAGTGGTATACTTTCAGGGGCTGTTGAAAGTGGTATACTTTCACAAGAAATTGATAGAAATTCTTAGGGTCCTTGGTGTAAGAACTTGTAAGAGATTTTTATCAATAGTGGAAAAATCCTCAAGGGATTTTCTTGAGGGACTGGACGTAACCTTCGGTGGATAGAAGGGGAACCAGGATAAAATTCCGTGTGTGAATTCTTCTATCTTTCATCTTTACTTTCAAGCAACGCTTATTTCCGCCGCAATCGTTTGCATTTACATTTATTTTGAAAGTAAGAAGTTATTAAGGCGAAAATTGGGTAAACCTGATTCACCCCCCCTCTCAGGTTGCTATCTATACTAACACTTCAGTTCCCCCATCATGCTCATTTCAAACTCACTTTGCATTAGATTTGAAAATTCCTTGCACAAAGATTCGTCAGTAGCACCAAATATAATATCATCTACATACAAGTTGAATCATTTTCTTTATTTTGCCTAAACAGTGTATTGTCAATTTTACCTCTAGTAAAACCATTTTGCATAAGAAAAGAACTAAAACGATCATACCATGCTTGTGGTGCTTGTTTCAACCCATATAGTGCTTTGTCTAGTTTGAAGACATGTTCTGGTAGTGTTTCAAATCCGGGGGGATTCTTAACATAAACTTCCTCTTCAATGTACCCATTCAAAAATGCACTCTTCACATTCATTTGATATAGCTTAATGGAATGTTGACATGCAAATGCTAGTAAGATTCGAATGGCTTCAATTCTGGCAACTGGAGGAAAAGTTTCTGTGTCATCGATGCCCTCTTGCTGATTGTATCCCTGAGCTAACAGTCTTGCTTTGTTTCTTGTAAATTTTCCGTCTTCATCTACCGTGTTCCTAAAAACCCACTTGGTGCCAATGATGGATTTACCTTCAGGTTTGGGGACAAGGTTCCAGACTTGACTCCGGTCAAATTGGTTTAGCTCTTCTTGCATAGTGAGAATCCAGCCTTCATCTTGTAGAGCTTCAGCGACGGTCTTTGGTTCAATTTCTGATATAAGTTCATAGTTGCCGTGATCATTGAATGAGGACCTAGTTCTGAATTTCTCTGAAATGCTTCCAATTACCTGATTGGGAGGGTGGTCTGACATGAATATCCAATATTTTGGGAGTGGGATACCACTGGATGTCATTATCTGATCAAAATATGTAGGATTAGATGTTGGTTCCTTCTTTTCGTCAAACGATGGACTGTTGTTGGATGATGTTGGTTGTGCAGACGATGTTATACCATCGAACGACTGAGTTTTGCTGGCAGACGGTTTGTTCAGATCAAGACTAAATAGTTCTTCCTCGAGGTTGGTCGAATTTGAGCTGATGCTGTGGCTAGCAAACTTTATATTGATAGATTCTTCTATTGCCATGGTCCTTGAATTGTAAACTCGAAACGCCTTTGAGTTTGGAGAGTACCTGAGAAAAATTCCCTTATCTGATTTGTTGTCAAATTTACCAAGATCATCATTGGTGTTGAGAATGAAATAGGGGCAACCGAACGGGTGAAAGTATGAGATGTCTGGCTTTCTTCCCTTCCATAGTTCGTATGGATTTTTCTTCAGGATAGGCCGCACGAGTATTCTATTATGAATGTAGCATGTTGGTTGTATTGCTTCTGCCAAGAAGTAGTTTGGCATTGATGTCTCGTTGAGCATGGTAGTGCAAGAAACACACAAGAAAGGGGGGGTTTGAATTGTGTGTGTCATTTTTGAAAACTTCTTTCATTATATCCATCAATTATTAGTTTTCAAAGAGTGTTAATGACTATGAGTGTATGCATGCATGCAGCGAAAAAATAACATAAAGTAGAAAAGTAAAGCACACACGATATTTATCCTGGTTCACCCCCATAATCGTCAGGGCTACGTCCAATCCTTGGCTTCACCAAGATTTTCCACTATTTCAACAAATAGTACAAGTATTATCAGGGACTTCTCCCAGTATTATAAGGACTTCTCCTATCAAGTATTGTACATAACTTCTCCTAGTATTCTCAGGACTTCTCCTTTACAATTATTCTCCAGGACTTCTCCTCATTAGTATTCTACAGGACTAATCCCGATACCCTTTACAAATCGGGTTTGTTTTTCTACAAGATTTCTCTTCAACAAGAGTGAGTAGAAGAAATGAAGCTCGGGTTACAGAGAGGATAGGAGTTTAGGTTTCTCTGTTTTGTGTTGTGTGTGTCTTGAGATAAGAGTAACACTCTATAAATTCTTCACACAATTGGATGACATAACTCAGGTAAAATTTGGCTTTAAGCTTTCTGATTTTGAACCAATGGAAGCTTGGTTCTCTGGGAAAACTTGATTGAGATATGGAATGGATTGAATTCAAGTCGCCAAGTTGTTTCGAAAGATGAATTCTCTATTTATATCTTCAGTTGAAATTCTTCATTCATCTTTGATAGAAGGAGAGAAAATAGATCCGTTAGTGCTTCTGCTTCCTTGTGAGTAACGGCTAATTCTGTAATTCTGGAGCAGCATTAAATGTGTTCTGTCAAGCATTAATTGCTTGGGTTGACATCGTCTGGCTCGGCGCTGCTTCTAGCTCTGGGTTTTTGTTTGACCATGATATCCCAGTGCGTGCTAGCTAAGAGACATTAAATGCTCTGAAGATAAGATTTGAATTTTGAATTTGGCGGGAATACGATGTTCAGATTTTTCTTGCCGTTGATAAGCGTTGATTTGAGGAAAAGCAGAAAGACAGAGAAACCAAGGAATAATATATTAATTATGTCCTTTTCTTCTTTTTGCGAACCACAGTGCTCCATTTAATGTGCATGTTAGCCTAGATAGCAACCTGAGAGGGGGGGGGGGGTGAATCCGGTTTACCCGATTTTCGCCTTGATACCTTCTTACTTTCAAGATGAATATAAATACAAACGATTTCAGCGGAAATAAGCGTTGCTTGAAAGTAAAGATGAAGGGTAGAAGAATGCACACACAAAATTTTATCCTGGTTCACCTTCTATCCACCGAAGGCTACGTCCAGTCCCTCAAGAAAACCCCTTGAGGATTTTTCCACTATTGATAAAAATCTCTTACAAGTCCTTACACTAAGTACCTTAAGAATTTCTATCAACCACTTGTGAAAGTACGCCACTTTCAACAGCCACTGAAAGCACACCACTTTCAGACCCTGAAGGCAAACCACCTTCAGTCCCTGAAGGCTAAACCACCTTCAATCCACACCCTAAAAGTACACCACTTTCAGTACAACAACCCTTCACTGAAACCTACGGTGAATACTCAATCTACCAGAATGAGATGAAGAAGAGTTTACAATATGGCTGTATCAATCCTTTAACATACAAGCGGATTGATCATGAGAATTATGCATTAAGGCTTTTAAGCATAAGAAGGATTTCTTGATTCTGAGTTCTTCAAGATATGAACAACTAAAGTGTTCTCTTAACAATGAAGATCATGAACTCAGAATTTAGGCTCTTTGAAAGTTTAAATATCAAAAGGCTAATGAATGAACAATTTGACAAAGCTTTGGCCTAATTCGTGTATTCTCATGTGTTATGTGTTTCTGGACTCAAATGGACTTTATATAGGCATGAGGAACGACCTTGAACCAATGCAACCCTTCCCAAAAGGTTTGAGACACAATGGTTCATGAAAAGATGCAACTTTTCGAGCATGTAATCGATTACATTACTTAGGTAATCGATTACACTAAGAAGCTGTTGCTGTTTGAATTTCAAATTCAAACATGTAATCGATTACAAGCAAGATGTAATCGACTACTTGCCTATGTGTAATCGATTACCAGAAGGGTGTAATCGATTACACTCAAGTCCAATTTCCAGAAACTTGAACTTTTAAGATCGGCTTGAGATAAACTACTTCTTTTAACTTATGAAAACATTAAACTTAATTAGCTTAGATGTTTTAAAGAGCCTTTATACTCGAGAATCCTTTAGAAGCATAACTCACCTAAAGTAAGACTTTTAGGTAGATGTTGAACCATAATGCACTGTTTCCTCTAAGTCTTCTTTTCTTCTTTTTGTCGATGAGTTTGTCGTCATCAAAACCTCAGCCAGGGTCAGGAGCAAGACCTTCTTCACAATCTCCCCCTTTTTGATGATGGCAAACACATTCTTTGAACTTTGAAGATTGGTGTTGCTTCGGTGTTGCTTCTTTGTTGAAACTCCCCCTGTTTGATGTAATCCAATATATCTCCCCCTTTCTGATTCACTAGTTGAATTTCTGCATATAATGTTTAAAGAGCACAGAACCTTTCTCCCCCTTTTGACTTCATCAAAAAGGAGAAAAGTCCAGAAACAGGTATACAGGCAAACATGTGCATATACAAATAAAGCATAGGGGATGGGGGTAAACTAGTAAAAGTATGCCAAATCCAAACAAAACAACAGCATACTATATATACAATCAGATGCAGAAGTTACATACGGCATAGAAACATATTACAAACATAAGTAGTAGTAGTTCTTATATTACAACCAAGGAGAAAGCCTATTATAGTATATATAGTCCTATACAGGATAGAGTTTGCCGAGATTACACATGACTAGAATCCTCAGACATCTCAGAAGGGTCAAGTTCCTTGAGACTCTCGATCTCTCTACGCATAAAGGAGTTCACTGATTCTATTCGATTCTCCAAAAGCAGGAATTGGGAGTGAATAGTATCCTCCAGATGAGTCAATATTTGTGAGAGACGAAGTGCCAAGATGTCTATGCGTACAAGGATAACTTTAGTTTCCTGAGAACAGTTTGAAGGAATCGTATAGAAAGGTGACAGCCCAGCAGATGCAGCATTGGTTTGGATGTCTATGCGATATCGATGATTCATATAAGAATCATGGAAGGAATACCTTCGAGGAGGATTGACAGGAGAGGAGTTATTTGAAGGACGAGATATGGACCCCATGGTTAGAACATGACCAAAGAAGAAAGCAGAAGATTTTTTAGATAAGAAGGATCAGATCAAGAGTTTTTAGTTATGGTGAGGGAACAAGAGAATAAAGCCAGATTTTATAGAGACTTGTATGTGTAATCGATTATAGCAGTTATGTAATCAATTACTGGATGTTTTGAATTTTAAATAAAATGGAGGGAATTTTGAGATACTGACAGTTTTCGATGATGTAATCGATTACAGTACATATGGTAATCGATTACTAGATGGTTTTGGAAGGCACGAGGACTAGAGAACATAGGTTAATCGATTATAGGATATATGGTAATCGATTACTTAAGACATTTTACAAGTTCTAAGCTATGAATTCCTATGTAATAGATTACTAGAAGTGATTAATCAAATATCCAAGTGCAAAACCACACAAAAGACATATAACTACATATAAGAAACTTAGATACATGCAATCAAATATAAGTAAAAATGATATTGAATCATGAAAACAAGTATGTAAATATATATTCACACAAAAATCACACAAAAATCATGCAATGCACATAATCATGTAATTAAGCATATAAACACATAATCAGATAAATATCTAATTAAATATCAGTTTCAGCTATAATGCCTAATTCTCTTCTAATTTTAAGGAAGGAGTCTTTAGGAAGAGGTTTAGTAAATATATCAGCCAATTGATTATTTGTATCTACGAAGGAAATCTCAATATCCTTTCTCATGACGTGATCTCGAAGAAAATGATGTCTTATATCAATATGCTTCGTTCGAGAATGCATGATGGGGTTTTTCGTGAGATTAATGGCACTTGTGTTGTCGCATTTGATTGGGATGCAGCCCAGCTCTAAGCCATAATCTTTGAGTTGTTGTTTGAGCCATAAGGTTTGTGCACAACAACTTCCTGCAACAATGTATTCTGCTTCAGCAGTACTTAAAGCAACACATGCTTGTTTCTTACAGGACCAAGAAACAAGAGCATTTCCCAACAAGTGACAAGTACCACTTGTACTTTTTCTTTCAGTTTTACATCCAGCATAATCTGAATCAGAATATCCAATCAAATTACAAACACTTCCTTTGGGATACCACAGACCAACATTTGTAGTTCCTTTCAGATATTTGAAAATCCTTTTAACTGAACTCAAATGTGATTCCCTAGGAGATGCTTGATATCTAGCACATAAAACTAAACATAATATCAGGTCTACTTGCTGTTAAATAAAGAAGAGATCCGATCATACCTCTATACTTGGTAATGTCTACGGGAACACCAGACTCATCTTGATCTAGATATGTATTAGACCCCATTGGTGTGGCTATGGCTTTGCAATCATCCAAATCATATTTCTTTAAAAGTTCCTTGCAAAACTTTGATTGGTTGATGAATATTCCATCATGTGATTGCTTAATTTGCAATCCTAGAAAGAAATTTAACTGTCCCATCATAGACATCTCAAATTCCTCTTGCATCATGTTAGAGAAATCCTTACATAGAGATTCGTTAGTTGAACCAAAAATAATATCATGTACATAAATTTGTACTAATAAAGTGTTACCTTTGGTTTTCTTGATAAACAAGGTTGTGTCAGCCTTACCCTTTTGAAATCCTTTTTCACAAAGGAATGTGCTTAATCTTTCATACCATGCACGAGGGGCTTGTTTAAGATCATAAAGTGCCTTCTTTAATCTGAAGACATGTGAAGGGTACTTGGGATCTTCAAATCCTGGAGGTTGCTTCACATATACTTCTTCTTGAATGAATCCGTTCAGGAAAGCAATTTTAACATCCATTTGGTATAATGGAAATTTTAAAGAACAGGCATAAGCCAATAGAAGTCTTATGGCTTCTAACCTTGCTACTGGTGCATAGGTTTCATCAAAATCAATACCTTCTTCTTGATTATATCCTTGTGCAACTAGTCTTGCTTTGTTTCTGACAATTATACCATTTTCATCTAGTTTATTTCTGAAAATCCATTTTGTTCCAATGATATGCTTGTCAGTGGGCTTAGGAACCAATTCCCATACTTGATTTCTTTCAAATTGGTTTAGTTCTTCTTGCATTGCCACAATCCAATATTCACCTTCAAGAGCATCATTCACTTTTGAGGGTTCTATTTGAGATACAAAGGCCAAATTCAATACTGAATCATTTAAGCGTAGCCTTGTAGAAACGCCTCTTGAAATATCACCAATGATATTTGATAGTAATAAAACCACACAAGAAAGGGGGGTTTGAATTGTGTGTATGATTTTTAAACCTTTTTCGCAAGATAGTTATTATTAGTTCAAAAGAGTTTATCAAAAATGTGCAGCGGAAATAAACTTAAAGCTTGAAAAATAAAGCACGCACGATATTTATCCTGGTTCACCCCCTTAATCGACAGGGCTACGTCCAGTCCTTGGCTTCACCAAGATTTTCACTATTTAAACAAAATAGTACAAGTGTTCTCAGGGACTTCTCCCAGTATTCTGAGGACTAATCCTTTACAAGTATTATAGGACTTCTCCTTTATCACTCGAGTGTTAGACAGGACTCCTCCCAGTTCTTTTTCAAGAAGACTTAGTTTCTACAAGAATCTCTTCTGCAAGAGTGGGTAGAAAATATGAAGATCAAAGTTCAGAGATAATAGTTAGGTTGGTTCTCTGAAGAGGTTGTGTGAGAAAGGATAAGAGTTTTCACCCTGTAAGAGATTTCACACTAGTTGGCGACAGAACTCAGAAAATGAGAAGGTTAAGGTTACTGAGTATCTTGGCTTAAAGCTTGTTCAAATCGTAGATAGACTTGGAAGGTTTGAATGCTTTGATTGTGTAAGAGTCACTGAGTTGGAGCTGATGCTAAGTCCACTATTTATATCTTCAGTAGGATGATAACTTGGAGGCTTTGGTGAAGATCTTCAAAAATAGTTCCGTTTGAATTTCTGCTTGATTGTGAGTAACGGATACTTCTGCACCTGCTGTTGCAATTTGCCAGGTAAAGAATGTTTCTTCAACAACGAAAGACGGTATCATCTAGTGATGCTTTTGCTTTGGTTCACAGAGTCTGCATTTAATGCTTATGCATTACAGCTAATTCAGTCATTAATGCTCTGATCAGAATATTTGAATTTGACCGTTGAGGAGATACGATGATCAGAAGATATCGCCATTAATTCAGCAAAAGCAGCTTGAATTAAGGAATGTCAGAGGATTTGAATCTTCAAGGAATGAGGCGCTTAATTCTGTCTCTTTCGCCATTAATGCTCTGAACCACCAAGAGGTGCACGACAGCTCATCTTTGGGTTGAACAAACGATCACCTTCAGGATATTTCGTTTTGCACGAGTCTTCAATCATTTCTTTTAGTCAACTCAAGTATTCTTCATGAGTTGAGTAGCTGATCAATCAGACGTTCTTCACAGGCGGACGAACTCTTCTCTAGAGGGACTGATTCACATAGGCGGACGGTTTTTCTTCACTTGCTTTTTGATAATGCTTTGTCGAAATCCTCGCAGCATGTCTTCAATCTACAAGTGTTCCTGAGTATGAAAACTTTTAATGAAGTTAGTAACACTTAGCGAAATTGTTATTTATCAAAATAAATTAACCTATTAAATTTTTTATTCTAACAATATTGTCAATTGGATGATCCCTGTGGGTTCTCCATTCTTTTGGTAGTTGATAAGTGATATCTTCAATATGCTCTTCTTGCACTGAACCTTGATCCTTCTGCTTTTGAAAGTCTTCATTGATAATGTTATCTTCCTCATCATTATCTGGAAGATTGACTGTACCTTCTTTTGAGGAGTTAGACTCATCAAAGGAAACATGTATGGATTCTTCAATAGATAGAGTTATCTTTTTAAAGACTCTATATGCTTTGCTCGTTAGAGAATATCCAAGGAATATACCTTCATCAGATTTTTCATCAAACTTACCAAGGTTTTCCTTTCCATTGTTAAAGACAAAGCATTTTGATCCAAAAGCATGTAGATGATCAATATTTGGTTTCCTCCCTTTGTAGAGTTCATAGGGGGTTTTCTTTAGAATAGGTCTAATAAGTACTCTATTGGGGACATAGCAAGCAGTACTTACAGCATCAGCCCAGAAGTATTTCGGAAGGTTAGATTCACTTAGCATGGTCCTTGCTAGTTCTTCAAGTAATCTGTTCTTCCTTTCTACAACACCATTTTGTTGTGGTGTTCTTGAAGCAGAGAAGTTATGTGATATTCCATTCTCATCACATAATTCCTGAAATTGATGATTCTGAAATTCTCCACCATGATCACTTCTAATAGAAGAGATCTTTAAAGCCTTTTCATTTTGATCAAGCCTTGCATATCTTTTGAATGCATTGAAGGCTTCATTCTTATGAGGCAAGAATAATGTCAAAAATCATCAATAATAACAAGGGCATAATAGTTACCTCCAAAGCTCTTAGTCCTTGATGGTCCAAACAAATCCATGTGAAGTAATTGGAGGGGTCTTGTAGTTGAGACTATATTCTTTGGCTTGAAAGATATTATGGTTTGCTTCCCCTTTTGACATGCATCACAAAGCTTGTCTTTTTCAAATCTTATCTTTGGAAGTCCAACAACTAGATCATGCTTGACTAGTTTATTTAAGTGATCTATGTGTATATGAGCCAGTCTTCTATGCCAGAGCCATGAATCATTGTTGTTCTTGGCCAGCAAGCATCTGACACTTGGTGGAATTTCATCCAAGGATATCATGAAGACCTTATTGACTTTATATCCGGAAAACTTGATTTCTTTAGTTTTCACATCCTTTACCACACAGATGTCATTAATGAACCCAACTGTCAAACCTTTGTCACAAAGTTGACTGATACTCAGAAGATTATGCATCAAACCATCAACATATACAACCTTGTCAATGACAGTTTGAGGGGGTGTACCTATTCTTCCAATACCAAGTATCTTTCCTTTTTGATTATTTCCATATGTGACAAATCCTTTTTCTCTAGGCATAAGAAATGAGAACTTTGTTTTATCTCCTGTCATGTGCGATGAGCAGCCACTATCAAGATACCATAAGTCCTTTTGCTGCTTTCATGCACACCTACATGACAAAGTTCAGACATGGGGATTAGCAACCCAATTTGCTTTAGGTCCTTCTAAGTTACTGTTCTTCTTAACCCATATATATTCCTTGTTTGGTACTCCAACATTCTTGTAATAACATCTACTAGGGGTATGTCCTATTTTGTTACAATAAGTACATGAATATTGGTTGTAACTTGATATTTTCCTAGGGGAAGAGATGATCTTCTTAGGAGGTCTATGATAATTATTCTTCCTATTGTTCATACTCCTAAAAGAGCTAGCCTTAGTATTTTCAGAAGATCCTTCCTTTTCGTTTGGTTTCACAAAGATAGTTTTCTTAACTTCTTTTGTCTTTTGGTGAGATTTATATCCTAGTCCAACCTTATTGTTTGAATGTCTTTGCATACTGAGAATATCATCTAACTTCTGTTTTCCTTTGTTGAAGTTATGAACCCTTTGTTGAAGACTATCTATCTTCTCTTCTAAAGAACTACACTTAGTGCATTCATGTGGGGTATCTAACTTAGATTTCACTATGTCTAGTTCTTCCTGTAGATTTCTACACTTATTTTCTAAAGATGAAATTAAAGCATTCTGCTTAGTACTAACCTTAGGAAAACTTTGACATAATTTAAACACATTCTCTATAGCATATTCTAAATCATGAAATGAAATAGCATTATAACTAACCTGGATATCCTCAGCATCTGAATCATGTGAAGCCATTAATGCAACTTGTGCTTCTTCTTTATCAGAATCGGATGATGAACTTACTTCATTTTAATCCCATGCCAAGTATGCTCTTCGTGTGGTTTGATCTTTCTTTTCAAACTTGTCCTTCAGACCATGTTTCTTCTTTTGAAGATTTGGACATTCCAACTTGATGTGTCCAGGTTTTCCACACTCGAAGCATGTGATCTTTTGAGAAGAGGAGGACTCATTATTTCTTTGGAAAGTCCTGTTATTGTTAAATTTCATACCTTTTCTTTTGAGAAACTTTCCAAGATTCTTCACTAGAAGATTCATATTCTCATTCTCTTCTTCTTCAGAATCTGCATCATAATCATCTTTGATGCTTTCCTTTGCCTTTATAGAAATGGATCGATATTTCTTCTCATGTTGTTCATGTTCCTCTAAACGATTCAATTCCAATTCGTGTTCTTGGAGTTTTCCAAAGAGAGTTGCAAGAGTCATATTAGACAAACTCTTCTTTTCTGAAATTGCCGTAACATTTGGTTGCCATGCTCTTGTGAGTAATCTTAGAACTTTCATGTTCAAGTCACTATTGGAAAACTGTTTACCAAGTGCAATCAAATGGTTAGTTAAATGACAGAATCGTTTTTGCATATCCAATACCTTTTCTCCTGGAAGCATTCTGAACATTTCATATTCTTGAGATAGGGTATTGATATTTGATCTCTTGACTTCATCTGTTCCTTCATGAGTTACCATCAAAGTATCCCATATTTCTTTCGATGTTGTGCATGTCGAAACTCTGAAAAACTCATCCATGCCAAGAGCAGATGTAAGGATATTCATTCCTTTGAGATCATACTGAACCTTCTTCTTTTCTTCTTCACTCCATGTGTTTTCTGGTTTTGGTTGTCTGTTATCACCCACTTCATTCATAGGTATAAACAGACCTTCTTCTATGGCTTTCCATATTTCCACGTCTAATGACCTTATAAAGATTTTCATCTTGATCTTCCATAAGTCATAGTGGTCTCCATTGAAGTATGGTGGCCTGTTTATGTTGAATCCCTCACTAGTTCCATGACTAGAAGAGGATGCCATCTTTTCCTGGATCTTAGGAGCAAATTACCTAAACTTACGCTCTGATACCAATTGTTAGCCTAGATAGCAACCTGAGAGGGGGAGGGGGGTGAATCAGGTTTACCCAATTTTTGCCTTGATACCTTCTTACTTTCAAGATGAATATAAATACAAACGCTTGCAGCGGAAATAAGAGTTGCTTGAAAGTAAAGATGAAGGGTAGAAGAATGCACACACAGAATTTTATCCTAGTTCACCTTCTATCCACCGAAGGCTACGTCCAGTCCCTCAAGAAAACCCCTTGAGGATTTTTCCACTATTGATAAAAATCTCTTACAAGTCCTTATACCAAGTACCTTAAGAATTTCTATCAACCACCTGTGAAAGTACTCCACTTTCAACAGCCACTGAAAGCACACCACTTTCAGTCCCTGAAAGTACACCACTTTCAGACCCTGAAGGCAAACCACTGATAGTAATAAAATCACACAAGAAAGGGGGGTTTGAATTGTGTGGGTGACTTTTTAAAAGTTTTTCGTATTGAAGACGAATTATAAGTTTAAAAGCGTTTATGTAATCGTGCAGTGGAAATATATTTAGAGCATAAGCAGTAAAGCACGCAAGATATTTATCCTGGTTCACCCTCAAAATCGATAGGGCTACGTCCAGTCCTTGGCTATACCAAGATTTTCCACTATTTCGACTGAATAGACAAGTGTTCTCAGGGACTTCTCCCAGTATTCTGAGGACTACTCCTTTAAAAGTTTTCTCAGGACTTCTCCTTTATCTCTTAAGTATTCGACAGGACTCCTCCCTAATTCTTTTACAAGAATGTTGGTTTTCTACAAAGATCTCTTCACAAAGAGTGGGTAGAAAATATGAGGTTCTAGGTTCAGAGATGATGGTTAAGTTTGGTTCTCTGAAGGGATAGTGTGAGAGTAATGAGAGTTTTCACTCTATGAGGATTTCACACTAATTGGCGAATAAACTCAGAAGGATAGAAAATTCTAAGGTTACTGAGTGTTCTTGGCAAAATCTTGTCTAAGTTATGAATTGACTTGAAGAATTTGAATGCTTAGATATAGTGTAAGTCGCCAAGTTGAAAGTGATGCAGAGGCAGCTATTTATATCTTCAGTAAGGTGAAAACTGGATGGACTGCTGAAGATCTTCAAAAATAGTTCCGTTGGAGATTTTCCCGATTGAGAGTAACAGATACTTCTGCACTCGTTGCTTGATAAAGTTTGCCATAGTGATGAGCATTTCTTCAATCGTTAGAGAGTGAGTTCGTCTGGCAGTCCTTTTTCTTCTGATTTCCAGAGACAGTAATTAATGCGAGTGGATTCCAGCTAATAAGGCATTTAATGCTTCTGACCAGAGGATTTGAATTCTACCGTTGAGGAGATACGATGATCAGAGGATTTCTCCGTAAATTCAGCAAAAAGCAACTTGAATTAAGGAATGTCGGAGAATTTGAATCCACAGGAGGTGCTTGACGGCTTGTCTTGGTTTAGGCAAACGATCTCTACTGAGCAGATTCCTTTCGTGTCAGTCTTTAATCATTACTTCTCAGTCAACCTCTGTGTTTGACTTGGAGTGAACCGGTCAGATCTTTTAGGCGGACGAAGTCTACTGAGAGAGAGGCTCCAGTTCTCTTAGCCGGACGTACTTTTCCTTTGCTCTTTGATAATGATTGCAGCGTCCCTTCCGTATATAAGAGTTCCTGAATATAAAATACTTTGAAGAAAATTAGTGACTCTTTACGAAATTGTTGTTAGAACAGATAGCAACCTGAGAGGGGGGGTGAATCAGTGTTACCCTAATTTTCGCCTTATTGAAATCGTTACTTTCAAGTTTATGATGATCACGAATTGATCGTTGTGATTGCAGCGGATATGAACAATACTTGAAAGTAAATGTGAAGGATAAGGAGAATCACACACAAGATTTATCCTGGTTCGCCTTCAATCCACCGAAGACTACGTCCAGTCCCTCAAGAAAACCCCTTGAGGATTTTTCCACTATTGATAAGAATTTCTTACAAGTTCCTAACCCAAGGACCCCAAGAACTTCTACCAATATCTTGTGAAAGCAAACCGCTTTCAACAGCCCCTGAAAGCAAACCGCTTTCAGTTCCTGAAGGCAAACCACCCTCAGACCTTGAAGGCTAAACCACCTTCAATGAAAACCCTGAAAGTAAACCACTTTCAGTGACAACAACCCTTCACCGAATACCACGGTGAAAAACTCAATCTTACAGAAAGAGATGAAGAAGATATTACAATCGGCTGTTTCAATCCTTTAACACACAATTGGATTGAACATGAGAAATTATGCTTTAAGGCTTTTAAGCATAATACAATTCTGAGTTCTTCAAGATATGAACAACTAATGTGTTCTTGTAAACATGAAGATCATGAACTCAGAATTTAGGCTCCAAAAGATTTAAGTTCTAAAAGATGAACTAATTTTGAAAGAGCTTTGGCCTAATGTGTTTTTCTCATGTGAAATGTGTATATTTCGTGTGTGTTGTGTGTGTTCTGTTTTCTGGACTCAAATGGTCTTTATATAGGCAAGGGAAATGTCCTTGAACCATCACAACCCTTTTCAAAAGGTTTGGGACACAA
Organism: Acmispon strigosus; assembly: GCA_030819835.1. Classification (NCBI taxonomy): domain Eukaryota; kingdom Viridiplantae; phylum Streptophyta; class Magnoliopsida; order Fabales; family Fabaceae; genus Acmispon; species Acmispon strigosus. The sequence continues at coordinate 75,601,765 of JAUAMA010000002.1, read as the reverse complement.
TGGTTCATGAAAAGATGCACTTTTTCGTTCTGGTAATCGATTACCATACTTAGTGTAATCGATTACACAAGTGACCGTTTCAGTTTGAATTTGAATTTCAAACATGTAATCGATTACAAGACTGGAGTAATCGATTACTTGCCTTGGTGTAATCGATTACCACAATGGTGTAATCGATTACACAGAAGCCCATTTTCCAGAAACTTGATCTTTGAGACTTGCTTAAGGTTTTCTACTTCTTTTAAGTTATGAAAACTCTTAGCTTGATTAGATTAGGTGTTTTAAGAGCCTTTATGCTTTAATAAACCTTTGGAAGCATAACTCACCTAATTCTAAGACTTCTAGACTATTGATGGACTTGAGTGCTTGATTCTTTGAAGTCTTCTTTTCTTCTTTTTGTTGATGAGTTTGTCGTCATCAAAACCACAGCCAGGGTCAGGAGCAAGACCTTCTTCACAATCTCCCCCTTTTTGATGATGGCAAACACATACTTGAAACTTTGAAGATCATATGTGCATTCTTGATGCTTAACTCCCCCTATTTGATGGAATTTAGTATTTCTGATTTTTCTCCCCCTTTCTAGTGTACTTGTTGAATTCCTGCATATGATCTTTAAAAGCACGGAACCTTTCTCCCCCTTTTGACTTCATCAAAAAGAAGAAAAGGCCAAAGAATGTACAGGCATACATACAAGTATATTGAAACATAAAGCATGGGGGATTGGGGGTAAATGTGTAAAATATGAATAACCAGCACTTACATAGATATATATATAAGAGAGCAAATACATAAGTTATACATAGTAAGACATATCAAACATATGTAGTGGAGAGATTACATCAAATAGATAAAGCTGTTTTGGGAAAATAGGGAAATCCTAATAGTAAGTAGATAATTATATGGAGACACAAGACTTCAGAACTTAAGCGTGACTAGAATCTTCAGAGTTCTCAGAAGGGTCAAGTTCTTGAAGGCTCTCAATTTCCTTACGCATGAAGGAATGCATGGCCTCTATGCGATTTTCCACAAGTATAAAGCGAGACCGAATGGTATCCTCCAGTTGGCCCAACTTCTGAGAAAGACGGAGTGACAAGATATCCATCCTTTCTAGTATAACCTTGGTTTCTTGTGAGAAATTTGAAGGAATGGTATAAAAGGGAGATAATCCAGCCGATGCAGCATTGGTTTGAACATCAATGCGATAGCGAGACAACACTAGAGGATCTGTGGAGGATTCCCTTCGAGAAACATTGATTGGAGAGGATACATTTGAAGGACGTGGAAGAGACCCCATGGCGAAACAAGTCTTAGAGAAAGAAAGATTGTATATGAAGGAAGGTAGGCAAAAGGGCAGAAGACAAATGCTGATTATATAGAGAAAATCGTGCGTGTAATCGATTACGACAGTTATGGTAATCGATTACAGCAGTTTCAAGTTTGAAAATTATTCAAATTTTGAATGGGTAATCGATTATATCAGTTAGAGAAATTGATTACTGAAGGAATGTCAATAGGCACGAGGACTGAGAACAAGGATAATCGATTACAAATCCTAGGTTAATCGATTACTAGGACATTTTTACAAGTTCTAGGCTCTAGATTCCTATGTAACACTTTTCCTATAAAACACTTAATTACATAATCTATCTAAAGGCATGTAAACACATATTTATCATAAAGATCGTGCAAATAACATGTTAACTTAAGTATCATGCTCATCTAAAATGCCTAACTCTCTTCTTATCTTATAAAATGATTCCTTAGAAAGAGGTTTAGTAAAGATATCTGCTAGTTGATTATGTGTATCTACAAAAGAAATCTCTATATCTTTCCTCATAACATGATCTCGAAGAAAATGATGTCATATATCAATATGCTTAGTTCGAGAATGCATGATAGGGTTTTTAGTGAGATTAATGGCACTTGTGTTGTCACATTTGATAGAAATGCAGCCCAGCTCTAAGCCATAATCTTTGAGTTGTTGTTTGAGCCATAGAGTTTGTGCACAACAACTTCCCGCAGCAATATATTCTGCTTCTGCAGTACTTAGAGCAACACATGCTTGTTTCTTACAAGACCAAGAAACAAGGGCATTTCCTAACAAGTGACAAGTACCACTTGTACTTTTTCTTTCAGTTTTACAACCAGCATAATCAGAATCAGAATATCCAATCAAATCACAAACAATTCCTTTGGGATACCACAAACCAACATTTGTAGTTCCTTTCAAATATTTGAAAATCCGCTTAACAGAACTCAAATGTGATTCCCTAGGAGATGCTTGATATCTAGCACATAGACATACGCTAAACATAATATCAGGTCTACTTGCAGTTAAGTACAGAAGAGATCCGATCATACCTCTATATTTAGTGATATCAACTTGAACACCGGATTCATCTTGATCTAGATATGTATTAGACCCCATTGGTGTGGCTATGGCTTTGCAATCATTTAAATCATATTTCTTTAATAATTCCTTGCAAAACTTTGATTGATTGATGAATATTCCATCATTTGATTGCTTGATTTGCAAACCAAGAAAGAAATTTAATTGTCCCATCATGGACATCTCAAATTCTTCTTGCATCATGTTAGAGAAATCTTTGCAAATAGATTCGTTAGTTGCACCAAAGATAATATCATCAACATAAATTTGAACAAGTAAGGTATTACCTTTGGTTCTTTTGATGAACAAGGTTGTATCAGCCTTACCTTTTTGAAATCCTTTATCACAAAGGAAAGTACTTAACCTATCATACCATGCACGAGGGGCTTGCTTAAGACCATAGAGTGCTTTCTTTAGTCTGAAGATATGTGAAGGAAACTTTGGATCTTCAAATCCTGGAGGTTGCTTCACATACACTTCTCCTTGAATATATCCGTTCAGGAAGGCACTTTTGACGTCCATTTGATACAATGGGAAGTTTAAAGAGCAAGCATACGCTAATAACAATCTTATGGCTTCTAATCTTGCTACGGGTGCATATGTTTCATCAAAATCTATACCTTCTTCTTGATTATAACCTTGAGCAACCAATCTTGCTTTATTTCTAACTATAATACCATTTTCATCTAACTTATTTCTAAATACCCACTTTGTTCCAATAATGTGTTTATCACTAGGCTTAGGGACAAGTTCCCAAACTTGATTCCTTTCAAACTGGTTTAATTCTTCCTGCATTGCTACAATCCAATACTCATCCTCTAGAGCATCATTTACTTTTGATGGTTCTATCTGAGAGACAAAGGCCATATTCAAAACTGAATCATTCAAGCGTAGCCTTGTAGAGACGCCTCTAGAGATATCACCAATAATATTATCAACTGGATAATCCCTATGGGTTCTCCATTCTTTTGGAAGTTGATAAGTATTATCTTCAATGTGCTCTTCTTGTATTGAATTATGATCTCCATCTTTTTGAGAATCTTCATTTATAATGATGTCATCTTCTTCATTATCCGGAAGATTGACTTTATCTTCTATTGAAGATTTAGATTCATCAAAAGAAACATGTATGGATTCTTCCACGGATAGAGTTTTCTTGTTAAAGACTCTATATGCTTTGCTTGTTAAAGAATATCCAAGGAATATACCTTCATCAGATTTTTCATCAAACTTACCAAGGTTTTCCTTTCCATTATTCAAGACAAAGCATTTTGATCCAAAAGCATGTAGATGAGAGATATTTGGTTTCCTTCCTTTGTAGAGTTCATAGGGAGTTTTCTTAAGAATAGGTCTAATGAGAACTCTATTGGAAACATAGCAAGCAGTACTTACAGCATCAGCCCAGAAGTATTTAGGGAGACTTGATTCACTTAGAATTGTCCTTGCTAATTCTTCAAGTAATCTGTTCTTCCTTTCTACAACACCATTTTGTTGTGGTGTTCTCGAAGTAGAGAAATTATGTGATATTCCGTTTTCATCACATAGTTCTTGGAATTGTTGATTCTGAAATTCTCCACCATGATCACTTCTAATAGAAGAGATCTTTAAAGACTTCTCATTTTGAACTAGCCTTGCATATCTTTTGAATGCATTGAAGGCTTCATTCTTATGAGGTAGAAATAAAGTCCAAGTGAATCTAGAGAAATCATCAACAATAACAAGTGCATAGAAATTACCTCCGAGACTTTTTGTTCTAGATGGTCCGAACAGATCCATATGTAACAATTGAAGGGGTCTTGTTGTCGAAACTATGTTCTTAGGTTTGAAGGATGTTCTGGTTTGCTTTCCCTTTTGACATGCATCACAGAGCTTGTCTTTTTCGAATTTCATTTTTGGAAGCCCAATAACCAGATCATGTTTGACTAGTTTGTTTAAATGATCTATGTGAATATGAGCGAGTCTTCTATGCCATAGCCATGAATCACTATTGTTCTTGGCCAAAAGGCATCTCACATTTTGTGGAATTTCTTCCAATGAGATCATGAAGACTTTGTTTACTTTATACCCAGAAAACTTAATCTCTTTAGTTTTCACATCTTTTACTACACATATATCATTAATAAAACCAACTTTCAAACCCTTATCACATAGTTGACTAATACTCAGAAGATTATGCATCAAACCATCAACGTAAAGAACTTTATCGATGACTGTTTGAGGGGGTGTGCCTATTCTTCCAATACCGAGTATCTTTCCCTTTTGATTGTTACCATATGTGACAAAACCTTTCTCTCTAGGTATAAGAAATGAAAATTTGGTTTTGTCTCCTGTCATGTGTGATGAGCAGCCACTATCAAGATACCATAAATCCTTTGCTGCTTTCATACACACCTACATGACAAAGTTCAGACATGGGTATTAGGAACCCAACAAGTCTTGGGTTCTTCTAAGTTAACATCCTTTCTAACCCAAATGTACTCCCTATTTGGTACTCCTATATGTTTGTAATAACATCTACTAGGGATATGTCCTACTTTGTTACAATATGTGCAAGAGTAATGATTGTAACTAGAGGTTTGTCTAGGAAAAGGGTGAATCTTCTTAGGAAGTCTATTTTGATTTTTCTTCCTATTGTTTGTACTTCTAACAGGATTAATCTTATTGTTACTAGAAGATCCTGATACGTGGTTTGGTCTTACAAACGCAGTTTTCCTAACCTCTTTTGTCTTTGGGTGAGAAGTATATCCTAATCCTGATTTATTGTTTGAATGTCTTTGAACACTTAGAATATCATCTAACTTCTGTTTTCCTTTATTGAAGTTATTTACCCTGTGTTGAAGATCACCTATCTTTTCTTCTAAAGAACTACACTTAGTACACTTGTGTGTAGTATCTACTTTAGATTTTACTATGTCTAATTCCTCCTGTAAGGTTTTACACTTACTTTCTAGAGAAGAAATCAATTCATTTTGCTTTGTGCTAATCTTGGAAAATTCTTGACATAATTTAAACATGTTTTCCATAGCAAATTTTAAATCATGAGGAGACATAGAATTATCACTAACCTGGGAATCTTCAATGTCTGAATCATGTGAGGCCATTAAAGCAACTTGTGCTTCTTCTTTGTCAGAGTCTGATGATGAACTTACTTCATTATCATCCCAAGCGAAATATGCTTTTCGTGTAGATTGATCCTTCTTTTCAACCTTTTCTCTTAGACCATGTCTCTTCTTCTGAAGATTTCGACAATCTGATTTGAAGTGTCCAGGTTTACCACATTCGAAACATGTGATCTTTTGTGACGAAGAGGGATCATTGTTTCTTTGGAAAGATTTATTGTTGAATTTAACACTTTTTCTTTTAAGAAACTTTCCAAAGTTCTTGACTAGAAGATTTAAATTTTCATTTTCTTCTTCAGAATCCGCATCATAATCTTCTTTGATGCTTTCCTTTGCCTTTAAGGAAATTGATCGATACTTCTTCTCATGTTGTTCATGCTCTTCTAAACGATTCAATTCCAACTCATGTTCTTGGAGTTTTCCAAACAGAGTTGCAAGAGACATATTTGATAAACTCTTCTTCTCAGAGATGGCTGTGACTTTTGGTTGCCATACTCTTGTAAGTGATCTTAGAACTTTCATGTTCAAGTCACTATTTGAAAATTGTTTTCCAAGAGCAATCAAATGATTAATTAAATGAGTGAATCGTTTTTGCATATCTAATACCTTTTCTCCTGGAAGCATTCTGAACATTTCATATTCCTGAGAGAGAGTATTGATCTTTGATCTCTTGACTTCATCTGTTCCTTCATGAGTCACCATCAACGTATCCCATATTTCTTTTGATGAAGTGCACGTTGATACTCTGAAAAATTCGTCCATGCCAAGAGCAGATGTAAGGATGTTCATCCCTTTGAGATCATATTGAACCTTCTTCTTTTCTTCTTCACTCCAAGTACTTTCTGATTTTGGTTGTGAAGTTCCTTCTTCATTTGTTGTTACAGGCACAAAGGGTCCTTCTTCAATGGCTTTCCATATTCCTGAGTCTAATGACTTTATGAATATCTTCATCTTGATTTTCCAGAAGTCATAATGTTCTCCATTGAAGAATGGTGGCCTGTTTATGTTGAATCCTTCATTTGTTCCATGATTGGAAGAGGATGCCATCTTTTCCCGGATCTTAGGAATAACTTACCTAAACCTTCGCTCTGATACCAATTGTTAGAACAGATAGCAACCTGAGAGGGGGGGTGAATCAGTGTTGCCCCAATTTTCGCCTTATTGAAATCGTTACTTTCAAGTTTATGATGATCACGAATTGATCGTTGTGATTGCAGCGGATATGAACAATACTTGAAAGTAAATGTGAAGGATAAGGAGAATCACACACAAGATTTATCCTGGTTCGCCTTCAATCCACCGAAGACTACGTCCAGTCCCTCAAGAAAACCCCTTGAGGATTTTTCCACTATTGATAAGAATTTCTTACAAGTTCCTAACCCAAGGACCCCAAGAACTTCTACCAATATCTTGTGAAAGCAAACCGCTTTCAACAGCCCCTGAAAGCAAACCGCTTTCAGTTCCTGAAGGCAAACCACCCTCAGACCTTGAAGGCTAAACCACCTTCAATGAAAACCCTGAAAGTAAACCACTTTCAGTGACAACAACCCTTCACCGAATACCACGGTGAAAAACTCAATCTTACAGAAAGAGATGAAGAAGATATTACAATCGGCTGTTTCAATCCTTTAACACACAATTGGATTGAACATGAGAAATTATGCTTTAAGGCTTTTAAGCATAATACAATTCTGAGTTCTTCAAGATATGAACAACTAATGTGTTCTTGTAAACATGAAGATCATGAACTCAGAATTTAGGCTCCAAAAGATTTAAGTTCTAAAAGATGAACTAATTTTGAAAGAGCTTTGGCCTAATGTGTTTTTCTCATGTGAAATGTGTATATTTCGTGTGTGTTGTGTGTGTTCTGTTTTCTGGACTCAAATGGTCTTTATATAGGCAAGGGAAACGTCCTTGAACCATCACAACCCTTTTCAAAAGGTTTGGGACACAATGGTTCATGAAAAGATGCACTTTTTCGTTCTGGTAATCGATTACCATACTTAGTGTAATCGATTACACAAGTGACCGTTTCAGTTTGAATTTGAATTTCAAACATGTAATCGATTACAAGACTGGAGTAATCGATTACTTGCCTTGGTGTAATCGATTACCACAATGGTGTAATCGATTACACAGAAGCCCATTTTCCAGAAACTTGATCTTTGAGACTTGCTTAAGGTTTTCTACTTCTTTTAAGTTATGAAAACTCTTAGCTTGATTAGATTAGGTGTTTTAAGAGCCTTTATGCTTTAATAAACCTTTGGAAGCATAACTCACCTAATTCTAAGACTTCTAGACTATTGATGGACTTGAGTGCTTGATTCTTTGAAGTCTTCTTTTCTGCTTTTTGTTCATGAGTTTGTCGTCATCAAAACCACAGCCAGGGTCAGGAGCAAGACCTTCTTCACAATTGTTATTTATCAAAATAGGTTAATTTATTTGGATATTTTTCTCTAACAACCACCTTCAGTCCCTGAAGGCTAAACCATCTTCAATCCACACCCTGAAAGTACACCACTTTCAGTACAACAACCCTTCACCGAAACCTACGGTGAATACTCAATCTACCAGAATGAGATGAAGAAGAGTTTACAATATGGCTGTATCAATCCTTTAACATACAAGCGGATTGATCATGAGAATTATGCTTTAAGGCTTTTAAGCATAAGAAGGCTTTCTTGATTCTGAGTTCTTCAAGATATGAACAACTAAAGTGTTCTCTTAACAATGAAGATCATGAACTCAGAATTTAGGCTCTTTGAAAGTTTAAATATCAAAAGGCTAATGAATGAACAATTTGACAAAGCTTTGGCCTAATTCGTGTATTCTCATGTGTTATGTGTTTCTGGACTCAAATGGACTTTATATAGGCATGAGGAACGACCTTGAACCAATGCAACCCTTCCCAAAAGGTTTGAGACACAATGGTTCATGAAAAGATGCAACTTTTCGAGCATGTAATCAATTACATTACTTAGGTAATCGATTACACTAAGAAGCCGTTGCTGTTTGAATTTCAAATTCAAACATGTAATCGATTACAAGTAAGGTAATCGATTACTTGCCTATGTGTAATCGATTACCAGAAGGGTGTAATCGATTACACTCAAGTCCAATTTCCAGAAACTTGAACTTTTAAGATCGGCTTGAGAAAAACTACTTCTTTTAACTTATGAAAACATTAAACTTAATTAGCTTAGATGTTTTAAAGAGCCTTTATACTCGAGAAGCCTTTAGAAGCATAACTCACCTAAACTAAGACTTTTAGGTAGATGTTGAACCATAATGCACTGTTTCCTTTAAGTCTTCTTTTCTTCTTTTTCTCGATTAGTTTGTCGTCATCAAAACCTCAGCCAGGGTCAGGAGCAAGACCTTCTTCACAGTGCAAACGAGGAAGATGATTATTGATCCAAGAAGCAATTATTATGGATGAACTCTTCAGAGTTATTGTTGACAATTTCTTTAATGCTTCTGTTGAACTGATTCTTCGTATCCTCATGACACATGCTTTCTGGCATTTATGACCGTTGAGCACTTTGATGATTTGAGCAGACGGAATTTTTCATTAAGATTCGGCAGACGCAGTCTTTATAGAATCTTCAGAATTACGGCACTGAAAAAGTTTCACAGGCAGATGGACTTTCTCATCTCAATTTCTCTTGAAGATTAGAGTGTTCTTGATTTGTAGATGATTGAGCGCTTCCTTCTTTTGGTGCTACTGTTGAAGTTCTCCTTTAGAATAAGTTGTTACACAACTGCTTTATGTAGGGCTAGAGATACTTCAAAGCTAGGAATATGACTTGGTGTCAGACTTATTCAGCTTCTGGCAAAACAGCCTTCCTGTTGATCACTGTTTATTCAAGCGTCGGAATGTTTCAACTCTATGAAGTGAGTTTTGGCTTTGAGAGTGCATAGTTGATTGAATTCCTTCCAAAAGATGTTTGCAACTTGTAGGCATAGTTTGGTCTTCCGTGCACCGGACTGTCTTCACATGGTTACTTTCTTTGTATATCTTGACAGCTCTTCTTGAAGGTGTATGCAATTAGTCTTCAGTGAGGGCCGGACGGTTTCCTCTTGCAGGGCTGTTTTTCTTGATAACACCTTGTGATTCATTCAGTTCTTCAAGTAGATAGATTTTCCTGGATGTGAGAAATTTCAACGTGTTAGGAATTCTATCTCTAATGATATTAAACCTTAATGAAATTGTTAATTATCAAAACATAATAATTCATTTAATAGTTTGAATCTAACAGAGCATAGTTCTTGCCATTTCTTGTAGTGACCTGTTTTTCCTTTCTGCAACTCCATTCGGTTGTGGTGTTTTGGGTGTTGAGAGCTGATGTGCAATTCCATTCAGTTCATAGTACTCCTCCAATTTTTCATTGATAAATTCTCCACCTCTATCACTTCTGATAGTTTCTATACAATACCCTTTCTCATTCTACGTCTCCTTCTCCTATGATGAAGCCCTTCTGGATCAACACCACGGGTGACTATTCCTTCATATTTTTCAGCATGGTTCTTTGGGAATGTAGACCTTCTTCCTGTTGAGTGTTGCAAGCATCCATCTTCCAGGTACCATAGTTGGTTTCTGCTTTACCCTGTTATATAAATCTGCAACAGAAACAATCATAGTCTTTGGTACCCAAATACTTTTGGGTCCTGGTCTGTTAGCTTTGGTTTTGGGTGGAACCTTCTTATAATATGCTGTCCTTTATGCTGTTTATTTCATACTACGTTTTACCATGAACATTTTTGGCTTAGATGACAAGGCATTGGATGGTGTCTCACTGTATCCCAAGCCACTTTTATCATATAATTCCCTATTATTTCCACTTAGCTTAACCAGATTTTCATATCCATTTGTAAATGATGAAAGATCTTGAATCAAAACCTTAATTCTCTTTTTAAGAATGATAACTTCTTCTGAAGGATTACTTTCTTTTAAGGCTTTATTTTCTTCAACCAATAATGTGTTTTCATGCTTGGCTATGTCTAAATCTTTTTGCATTTGTGAAAAAAAATTCTTAAGCATGCATATTTAGATGATAGAATATGGGAATATTCAAGCAATTGATTATAATCATCTTCAAGAGATTCAGACGTTACCTAGTCTTCTTCCTCGTCGTCTGACCCATCTACAGATGCCATGAATGCATAGAATGCTTCGTCGTCATCCTCATCTTCATTATCGTCTGACGATTCTTCAGACTCAATATTTTGTCCTATGAGCGCCTTCTTATTTTTGTTGTTTTGGAAGGGCATTTTCAACTTCGTACATTCTGCTTTCATGTGTCCAGGCTTCCTACACTCGAAACAGACGATGGAGCTTTTGTCGAGGTTTTGTCCTCCTTCTCGTCTCGAGCTTGATTGAGGCTTTCTTTTCCTAGACTCCTTTTTATGACCTTTAGATTCATTTCTTCCCTGTTGATGTTTCTTCCACATCTTCTTGAATCTTCGGTTGAATAATGCTTCTTTACTGTTAGTATCGTCTGATGATGTTTTGGCCTCTTCAGACGATGCTTCGACGATGGGAGCTTGGGAGCTTTTTCCCTTGAATGATTTAGATTTGTTCTTCTTGTTCTCCATGCACTCTGCAAGTTCAATTTCGTGTACCTTTAATGATCCCAGAAGATCCTCCATTCTCAAAGTGGTGAGATCTTTTGCTTCCTGAATGGTTGTGACTTTTCATTGCCATTTTGCTAATAGGCATCTCAAAATCTTCGTGATCTAGTCCAGATTGTTGTAGCTCCTACCCAGATTCCTGAGACCATTGATGATGATTTGGAATCGTTCAAACATTTCATCATTGACTCATCTTCTTTCATCTTGAATGCCTCATATTGAGCAACCAACATGCTGATCCTCGTGTGTTTGAGGTTGGAAGTTCCTTCGTGAGCCATCGCCAATGTGTCCCATATTTCCTTTGTTGTTTCCAGACTATCTACTTTGTCATGCTCTTTTTGCTTAGAGCACATGTGAGGAATAGTCTAGCTTTGGCATTTAATTGAATTTCCACTCGATGCTCATCAGTCTACTGAGCTCTCAAAATTGGTTCACCTGCATCATTTTTAGGAACATAATTACCAATCTCAACTATATCCCAAATTTTATAATTTGTAGACTCAAAAAATAATCGCATATGCTTTTTCCAATAAGGATAATTTGAGCCATCGAAAAATGGTGGCCTGTTTGTTGCTGCACCTGTTGGGAATGCGTTGCCTTCTGTGGATCTTTTCTCTGCACCTGCAAAGGTGTTAGTTTCTCAGAGCCGAAGCTTTGATACCAATTGATAGAACAAGGGCCAACACAAGAAGGGGGGTTGAATTGTGTGCTTATAAAAACTTGCTTTTCAAAAACAATTATATAATTTTCAAAGTATTTTTATTAAGCTTTAGAGAGCAGATGGCAGACGATAGAGTGAGCAGCGGAATTAAACAAGTTATAACAATGCAAATAATAAAGTAATAAGACGATAAAGCGGAAAGCAGTAAAGCACACGCGGATTTTATCCTGGTTCACCCCCTGAATGCTAGGGCTACGTCAAGTCCTTGGCTTCACAAAGATTTTCACTATTCAACCTAGAATAGTACAAGTATTATGCAGGACTTCTCCTATCAACAAGTATTCTTAGGGACTTCTCCCACCACCAAGTATTATGCAGGACTTCTACTTTACAACAAGTGTTTCTACAAAGAGTTATCTTCTCAAAAGAGTGATAGTAGAAGAATTTTCGCTCAGGGTACTCTAAGTATTTGGAAATGGGATTGACTCTCAAACAATACTAGATATTTGCAAATAGAGGCTATTTTCAGAATCTGACTCTAAGGCTCTGTTTTTCCTCTCGAAAACTTTTCACAAATTTGGCTTGAAGATGTTTCTGAAAAACTGATTGTAAGCCGAATAAGATAGAAAAGAATTATTGTGTTTCCATTGTGTTCTTTTTCCGAATGCTCAAGAGCTGCTTTTATAGTGTAAGAGCGACTTCAATTCTGTGAAACTCTTGTCATTGACTAGCCTCTGTTATTCGATTCCCGATTGTGTATCAACGACTATTTGATTCGAATTTCCTTTATTCTTCAGACTGATTCCAACGTGAACTTCTCCTCTTTAAATTGATGATTATTTGTCATTGACTTTCAGAAGAGATGTTGTTTGATTCTGATATCTCGTTTGAAAACTTTACTTTTCTAAAAACAGAGCACGTTTTTGTCATGTTCCATTCTGACGTGTTTCTTCATAATAAATCGAATCTTCGGATGATTTCTTTTGTATTTGATGCGTGATTCAATTTGTTCCTATGCTGGGTTTGTATCATTTGATGGCTAGGCAGATGATGCTTGAACTTATGCTTTTTATTTCAGCCTCCAGATGACTACTCATACGATCTCCAGATGATATGAATACTCAGATGATCCCAAGATGATATGACTACTTAGACAATCTTCTTATATCTTCACAATGCAGCTTGGACAGACGAAGCTTTGCTTTTCCGCGTCTTGACAGATAAGAGGATTTCTTCGATCAATAAGGATTTGGCATATGAGGTATTTATTCCTCTTTAATGATGAGAATTGTGCTTCATTAAATGATGAGACGTAGCACGTCTTTGTTATTCTAAAGCATTGAGGCAGAAGTTCTGTTGAGAATGTAGTAAGACGATCTGCTTGAATGTAGTAAGACGTTCTTCTCTAATATACTCAGACGTTCATCTAATACAGTCTCCTCAGACAATCTTCTAAGACGAATCCTCAGACGATCTTCCAATATGAATCCTCAGACGATCTTCAATATCTTCGACTTATACAACCGCGCTGCTTTTGATATAATCTTTCAAGATAGACACTTCAATTTCCCCTTTTGTGATGAGCTTCTTTTAGCTTGATAATAATTCATCATTTGTCCATTTGACGAAGGAGATAATCCTACGAAACACAATACACAGTTAGGTAATAAAATTGTTGTCAACCAAAACAAGTGTTTTGAACTTAACAAAACTACTTTTAACGTTCTAAACCTAACAGCATCATCTAAAGAAGCAGAAACGTCACCAGACGATACAGATAGTGAAGAAGCATTGTTCAACCGATGGTTCAAAAAGATGTGGAGGAAACATAAACAAGCCAGAAATGAATCTAAAGGCCACAGAAAGGAATATGGAAAGAAAAATCTCCAAGCAAGCTCTAGACGAGAAGGAGGTCAAAGCTTCGACAAAAGCTCTATCGTCTGCTTTGAGTGTAGGAAGCCTGGACATATGAAAGCAGAATGCCCAAAGTTGAAAAAGGCTTTCAAGAACAACAAAAAGAAGAAGGCCTTGATATGGTAGAACGATGAGTCTGAAGAATCATCAGGAAATGATGAAGATGAAGACGAGGACAAAGCATTCTATGCATTCATGGCATCCGTCGACGAATCAGACGGCGAGGGGGAAGACCAAGTAACATATGAATCTCTTGAAGATGACTATAATGAACTACATGAATATTCCCATGCTTTATCATCTAAATATACATGTCTAAAGAAAAAGTTTTCACAAATGCAAAAAGAGTTAGAAATAGCCAAGCATGAAAACATTTTATTAAGTGAAGAAAATAAAGCTTTAATAGAAAATAATTCTTCAAAAGAAATATTTACTCTTAGGGTCTGTTTGGTTGGAGGGGAAGGGAGGGAAGGGGAGGGGAGGGGAGGGATTTTTTTAAACTTTACTTGTTTGGTTCAATTTTTAGGAGGGGAGGGGAGGGGAATGGAGGGGACCAAAATCCCTCATAACTTAATTTTGTGTCCCCTCCAAAAGTGGGGGGAATGGGAGGGGAAACATTTTGTTGGACAAAAATAACCCTATTCAATAATAGAAAAATATTAAATGCAAACATGTTTAAAATACAAGTAAATTTATAAAGGGTACAAAAGTAATTTAATCATAAAACCCCTCCCCTCCCCTTGTGAACCAAACAAAAAAGGAGTTATTTCCCCTCCCCTCCCCTCCTATGAACCAAACATAATAAGTATTAAAATCTCTCCCCTCCCCTCCCCTCCCCTCCCCTCCCCTCCCTTCCCCTCCCCTCCATTAAAATCCCTCCCCTCCCCTTCCCTCATTTGAACCAAACAGACCCTTAAGAAGAGAATCAAGGTATTAATCCAAGACCTTTCATTGTTTACTAATGGACATGAAAATTTGCTTAAACTAAGTGGAAATAATAGGGAATTATATGACAAAAGTGGTTTAGGATATAGTTATACGTCATGTGAACATGATTCGTCTAATATGTCATATGCATCATCTAATGCTATATTGTCTGCATCACATGATATCATATTTGAATCGCCCACTGCCATGTCGTCTAAACCCATGACATTTACGGTAAAACGAAATCTCAAACAAACAGAAAGGACATCATATTTTAAGAAGGTTCCACCTAGAACCGAAACTAACAAATCAGGACCCAAGAAAATTTGGGTACCTAAACCACGATTATTCCTATTGCAGATGTGTTTAACAGGACACAACAAAGGTGAAAAATGGTACCTGGACAGTGGACGCTCATGACATACGACAGGAAGAAAGTCTATGTGTGAAGAAGGTCTTGCTCCTGACCCTGGCTTTTGATGAAAACAAAGTCATGGACAAAAAGAAGAAAAGAAGACTTAGAAGAACCGGTGCAACATGTCTCAAGCAATATCAAGGGTTCTAGATAACCTAAGTCATTTGTAAATAGGTAAGTTATGCTTGCAAGGCTTCTCTTATCATAAAGGCTCTAAAACATCTAAAAGTAATTGAGTATAACCCTTTTATAAGTTAAAAGCAGTAGAAAAACTCAAAGGAACCTTAAAGTTTCAGTTTCTGGATAATGGATGATGACTGGATTTTGTATGATAATGTTAGGGTCTTTTTAGTCTTTTTATTTTGTTATTTTTGAGTCTCATATAGGATTTTTATTCTTTATAGTTAGATTTTCTATTTATTTTGCATTTTGCATATAGATTAGCTTTTATTTGGTTTTTAAACTTTATTTTATATTTTTAGGAATTTTTATAGGTATTTTTATATTTTGGGAAAGCTGGTAGAATTAGTCATTTTTGTCCAGGGACCAAATTGTAAAGTTTCAGGAAAGGAAGGGCCAAAGTACAAAAGTTCAGGAAATGAGGACTGAAATTGGAGTTTCAGGAGAATAAAGGGCCAGAAGTGAAGTACTAACAAAGAGAGGACCAAATGTGAAAAGCAAGAATATGAAGCATCATCTCTAATTTGGCACATGTAAAAATGATGATTGAAGGCTTAATGGTAGTGGGGAGGTTGTTTCAGAAGTTAAGAGGAGGCATAGTGGAGGCCATTGAAGGCATTGAAGTCCCACTACCATGAAGAAGAGCAAAACAGCAAGAAGTGCAATCAGCAGACGAGCCAACGCTCAAGCGTTGGAACTCTGACTAGGATCCAAGTCTACAGTTCTTACCAACGCTCAAGCGTTAGCAGCCAGCGCTCATGAGCTAGGCCTCTGTTTGCAACGTCTGGAATTAATAGGACCCAACGCTCAAGCGTTGGGATCCCAGCGCTCAAGCGCTGGAAGGCAGACTTTTTGCTATAAATAGTAGGCAATGTATAAAGACAAGTCAGACCTAGATTGGGTAGTTAGGTAAATATATGTTCCTTGAGGTAAGTAACTATATACAGAGTTGCTCGAGCCTTTCTTGGAATACATATAAGGTGCAGGAGAGCTTACGCCGAACCTGCAGAAGTGGCGAATCACAGTGGTCGATGGAAAGCCACCGTCGTACCTACATTGGGGAAACGTCCCGCCTCCCATGAATCGGAGTTGGCGTTACATCCGGATAAATAAAAAGTCTTCGCGAGATGCGACTTAGAGACATCGTGAGATACGTTTGTCAAAACCCAAATGGCTTAGGCATATAGAGGAAAATATGTTAACTTAATGGGTTTTTGGGGTTTAGTAGAAACACTAACTTGTATGTTATTTGATTGTCCCTCTTCTTAGATAATCTGCTTGTTAGTAGTGTATACTCAGATAGGAAATGCTATATGTGTTTTTTATTTTTGAAGTTGACATTTGCTTGTCTGTTTTGTGTGATTGCTGGTGATCCGTCGCCAGCTGGACAGCCTTTAGCCAGAAGATGTAGATGGATGTCGTTCCAGGAGAAACCATAACGAGAAGTCGGGCGCATGGTGCCGGAGGACTTGTTGCCGCCGCTTTTACCGTTATGTAATAATATCCATATGTGTTTACGTATCAGGGTAGGAGTTTAGTTTATATTCTTTCAACTGACAACAGAGTTTTCGAACCCAAGTTAAATGTTTTGTAAATAACCTCTAAGCTGCTAGTCGGTCACTTTATGCCACATGTGTGGCTATTTGTGAATTATGTATTTATAATACTAGTGCACTTCAGCATGGCATATTTCGAAGAGGAAAATGATTTCAAAAAAAAAACTCTCTTTTCCCAAGTTTTGAAAATGCCCCTGCATATTATTTACGTTTTATTTGCTATAGTAACGCCCTGAAAATCGGGGTGTTACAGTAATCCAATGTTTCTATTAGCCATGCTTGGCTAATTTCTTTTTAAGTATTTCCGTTGTTTTAGCTTATAATTTATGTCTTAGTTTTCTTCATCTTTGTTTCTGAATAATATTACAAGTTCATGTTTTATTTCTTTGTTCTTCATTTCATCTTGATGCACACAAGTGTTTATGCTTACTTCTTATGTCAATGGAAATTGGTAGTTCGTAAGGGAAATAGGATTTAAAAGTAACAATATGTCATATCACTAAGGAATTAGGATAGACTTTGCTTTATGTTGGCCTGAACTCCATCTTCATCTTCTTCTTTAATTAACTAAATTGCAAGGAATTGAGTTTAGTAATTAGAAAGAAAGGTCTACAATGTGTAAGGAACTAACTTGTAGAAACCATAGGCTAGAGCATCATGAACTTTTGTTTTAAAATTCAGAAATAAGGTAGAAGGTTACTAGCATATTTTATAAGTTATGTAATTCAACCCAAGTGCTTAATCTTCATCATCATCTTTCTCTCTATTTATTTATGCTTATTCCAAGTTCTTGTTCTTACACAAACCAAAATCAAAATCAATATTTTAATTTCCAGCACAAAGTTCTAAATAAATTAATAATTGGACACGTATCCCTTGGGTTCGATATCTTTTATATTACTTCGATAATCAACCGTACACTTGCGGATTTGGCTATCAATGTACTTGAGTGTAATCGATTACACCTATAAGGTAATCGATTACACAAAGGCAAGTAATCGATTACAACTTTCTTGTAATCGATTACATGTTTGAATTTGAAATTCAAACAACAACGGTCTCTTAGTGTAATCGATTACCTAAATAATGTAATCGATTACATGCTCGACAAGTTGCATTATTTCATGAACCATTGTGGCTCAAATCTTTTGGGAAAGGTTGTGTTGGTTCATGGATGATCCCTTATGCCTATATATAGTCCATTTGGGTCTTGAAACATAACACACACGAAATAGGCCAAAATTACACTTGAACAACTCTTTCATATTCATTTAAGCTTTGTTCTTAAAACTTTCAAAGAGCCTATATTTTGAGTTCATTATTCTTCATTATAAAAGAACACATTTGCTGTTCATTTTTTGAAGAACTCAGAATTAAGAGAGCCTTCATTTTCTTAAGAGCCTTAAAGCATAACTCCTACAATCAATTCATTCTTGTTTTGAAGGATTGATTCAGCCAGTTAGAATTGCTTCTTAATATTCATTCTGGTTGAGTGAATGATTCACCGTAGGGTTTGGTGAAGGTTGATTATCTGAAAGTGGTTTGCTTTCAGGGACTGAAAGTGGATTGCTTTCAGGGTTGTTGATAGAAACTCTTAAGGTACTTGGTGTAAGCACTTGTAAGAAGTTTTATCAATAGTGGAAAATCCTCAAGGGGTTTCTTGAGGGACTGGACGTAGCCTTCGGTGGATAGAAGGCGAACTAGGATAAAATCTTGTGTGTGATTTCTTCTATCCTTCATCTTTTTACTTTCAAGCAATCCTGTATTCCGCTGCAATCACAATTGGAACTTTGTGATCACTATTATCTTGAAAGTAATATTTTGAAAAGGCGAAAATCGTGCAACTCTGATTCACCCCCCCTCTCAGGTTGCTATCTATACTTCCACTATGTTCCTAAAGATCCGTGCTAAGGACAATGGAGGAACAGTTACCTTTGGAGTCACCTTTACCTATGATAAGCAAGGTTCTGTTGGTTAAAGGGCTAAAACATAACCTACTTAGCATAAGTCAATTATGTGATAGTGGGATGACTGTTTCCTTTAACAAAGTTAAGTGTAGTGTCACTGATGAGAATGACAAAATCGTCTTTGAGGCTCAAAGACAAGGTAATCTTTACAAGACGAACTTAGAGAGCCTCGCAAGTCAAAATGTGACATGCCTAACGTCATCAAAGGACGATAAGTGGTTTTGGCACAAGAAACTACGGCATGCATCCTTAAGGACCATTACGAAGATAGTCAAACACGACTTAGTACGTGGTCTGCCAAAACTATCTTTCAATTCTGATGTTGTTTGTTCAACTTGTCTACAAGGAAAGCAATTAAAAAGTTATTTTAAAGCAAAGAACGTTGTGAGTATGAGTAGACCTTGGAGTTGTTTCTTGTGGACTTGTTCGGACCCACTAGAATTGCTAGCTGCTCCGAAAAGACTTATGGCTTTGTCATCGTAGATGACTACACAAGATTTACTTGGGTATATTTCCTGAGTCATAAAGATGAAACTTTCAAAGCATTCACCATTTTCTGTAAAAGAGTTTAGAACGAGAAAGGGTATTGTATAGCAACTATTAGAAGTGATAGAGGTGGAGAATTCATCAACGAAAAATTCGAGAACTACTGTGAACATAACGGTATCGTCCATCAACTCTGAGCACCTAGAACACCACAAAAAAATGGAGTTGCAGAAAGAAAGAACAGGTCACTACAAGAGATGGCAAGAACTATGCTTAGTGAAACATCCATGCCGAAATACTTCTGGCCAAAAGCCACACATACAGTTTGCTACATTCAGAACAAAATACTCATGAGGCCTATACTGAAGAAGACCTCGTATGAACTATGGAAGGGAAGACAGCCAGATAAAGGATGACCTTGGTAAGTTTGACAGCAAATCAGATAAAGGAATATTTCTCGGGTACTCTCCAAATTCCAAGGCATTTGGAGTTTACAATTCCAGAACCATGGCAATAGAAGAATCTATCGAAATAAGATTTGATGATCACAACATCAGCAGTAATTCAACCAACCTAGAAGAATAATTTTCAAGTCTTGATCTGAATGAAACACCATCGTCCAGCAAATCCCAGTCATCTAATGATCCTGTATCGTCCACACAGTCAGCATTGTCCAACGATAGTCTATCGTCCAAGGAAAATGAGGAACCATCATCTAACCTGACATCGTCTGATCAAATAATGACATCTAACGGTATTTCACTTCCAAGATATTGGAGATTCAAGCTAGATCACCCTTCCAATCAAGTAATTGGAAGCATTACAGAGAAGGTCAGAACCAGATCCTCATTCAATGATCATTGCAACTATGAACTTATATCTGAGATTGAACCAAAAACCGTCGCTGAAGATCTACAAGATGAAGGATGGATTCTTGCTATGAAAGAAGAGCTAAATCATTTTGATCGAAGTCAAGTCTGGAACCTTTTTCCCAAACGTGAAGGTAAATCCGTCATTGGTACTAAGTGGGTTTTCAGAAACAAAGTGGATGAATATGGAAAGGTAATGAGAAATAAAGCAAGTCTGGTAGCTCAAGGATATAATCAACAAGAAGGTATCGACTACAGAGAGACATTTTATCCAGTTGCTCGAATTAAGGCTATTCGAATTTTGCTAGCATTCGCATGTCAACATTCCATCAAGCTTTATCAAATGGATGTGAAGAGTGAATTTCTAAATGGGTACATTGAAGAAGAAGTCTATGTCAAGAAACCCCCTGGGTTTGAAGCACTACCAGATCATGTCTCCAAACTGAATAAAGCACTCTACGATTTGAAACAAGCACCACGAGCATGGTATGATCGTTTAAGTTCTTTCCTTATGAAAAATGGTTTTACAAGAGGTAAAATAGATAATACTTTGTTTAGACAAAAGAAAGAAAATGATTTCATTTTAGTGCAACTTTATGTAGATGATATTATTTTTTATTCCACCAACGAATCTTTGTTGAAGGAATTTTCAAATCTAATGCAAAGTGAGTTTGAAATGAGCATGATGGGAGAACTGAAGTTCTTTCTTGGACTTCAAATTCGTCAAGAGCAAGGTAGAACAGATATTCAGCAGACGAAGTACATCAAGGATCTCTTAACAAAGTACAACATGCACAAATCCAAGGAGATGAGCACCCCAATGCACCCTGGAACAATACTGGACAAGAACGATGAAGAATCACTAGTTGATCCTACAACATACAAAGGTATGATTGGATCACTGCTCTATTTAACATCCAGTAGACCCGACATCATGTTCAGTGTCTGCCTATGTGCAAGGTTCCAGGTAAATCCACAAGATTCTCATCTTAGTGTAGTGAAATGAATTTTTAGATATTTATCAGGCACTGATAATCTTGGTCTTGTGTACGAGAAAGGTAGTGATTTCAGGTTAATAGGATACTCTGATGTAAATTATGCAGGATATAGAATTGAACGAAAGAGCACAAGTGGTGGATGCCACTTTCTTGGTCAATGTCTAGTCTCATGCTCAAGAAAAAGGCAGAGCACAAATTCACTATCCACTGCCGAAGATAAATACATTGTAGCAGGTTCTTGTTGCACTCAACTGTTGTAGGTGAAACACCAATTAGAAGATTATAGCACTCATGAGCATAATATTCCATTACTTTGTGACAACACTAGTGCTATAAATAAAACAAAGAACCCTATTCAACACTCTAAGACTAAACATATAGACATCAAACATCATTTTATTAGGGATTATGTAGCAAAAGTTAACATTGATAAATCATATGTGCACACTGATGATCAGCTTGCGGATATCTTCACAAAACCATTAATTGAAAACAGATTTTCTTATTTGATAGAGAGCATAGGTATGCATCTTGTTTTATGAATTATACTGTGTATACTAACCCAAGTGCAGGAGACGACATAGACAAAAGCAGTACGACTATCGTCTAAATACATCCCTATCGTCTTCTCCCTACCGTCTAGTATGAAGATCAAACGTGAATGATGTCTATCGTCTGCTGACGTCACATAAATTACAGGAGCGACTCAACAAATCTTCAACGGATCAAAAGCTCATAAACAGACTAAGACCATCTTATCCCTAACTTTATTTACATACTTGTTATACTGATTGATGTGCCCCTATTCATCATATTGCATCTGCTCTGGCATTATTATTTGCTCTGATACTATTTTCTCTAATATTACTTGTTCTGATATCACATGTATGCATTAGATCTATTCAATGCTCTGATACCGCATTTATGTATTACATCTGGTTTGTATGATAAAGCATTGACATAGGGGGAGAGGAGAGATGATTAACTGAAAAGGAAAGAGAAAGCTAGGAAACGAAGCACATAGGGGGACAATGATCAGAAATAACTTATTGGAACAGAGAGGGGGAGCATATCCACATACATATATCTTTCGAATGCTCTGATATGTTTTCTAGCTTTGATAATTATTTACTGCTTTGATTATTGCTCTTTTTATCACCTATCATTTTGGAAATGAAAGGGGGAGTTTGTTTTCAAAGTTTATCCTATAACAGAGGGGGAGTATGTATATCTCTTCGTATCGCTTTGATACTCGCACAGTGTTTGTTCGTAAATAAGTCCCTTACAAGATTTTGTTATGTTTTTGCTAATGAAAGGGGGAGAAGATAGAGAAAAACAAATAGAGAAAAATGGAACACAAAGGGATAGAAATAGAGAAGAAAAGGGGGAGAAATAGTGATAGAGACAAAGGGGAAGAAATAGAGAAAAAGGGAAAATGTGTTTTTCGAAACTAAAGTGTTTTTCGAAACTATACACGTCTACATATATAATGTTTTTCTCTAAATAAAATTGTCATCATCAAAAAGGGGGAGATTGTTAGGTTCAGAATGTTAAAGGGGAGATTTCTAAGTTCAGAATACTTGTTTTGATTGATAACAATTTTATTACCTAACTATACAATTTGTTTTTCAGGATTATCCCCATCGTTCAATGAATAATTGATGATCTATCTACATCGTTCAGAGACGCATTGTACCCAAGCTTATAAAGATAGAGCGTATCGTCTGAAGATAGAGAACTCTATCATCTGAAGGCAGAAGAAACTCTATCGTCTAGAAGAAACTCTATCGTCCATAGAAGAAATACATCTATCGTCTGGAGACTAAGAGTGAAGTATCGTCCAGAGGCCAAAAATGAAAGTATCGTTCAGAGGAATGATTCCGAGTATTGTCTACACTGCAATGTCTTCTTATGTCATTTATCAAACGATACAGATCTAGCGCGGAACAGACCAAGTCGAATTTCAAATTGGAAGCCATTGATAATCAAATTAATTTCAGAAGCGTAAATCAAGCACCACATCAAATGTATCTGCTGGAAATCAATGACACAAAGAATCATCAAATTAAAGGGAGAAAATCGCGCGACAATTACACAGAAAAAGTCAAAACTATTCAAAGACAAGTAGTCGTTGGTGAACGGTCAAGTATTAATGGAAGAAGCAAGTCAACGACAAAAATTGAAGGCCAAGCATTAACAGGAGAAGCAAGTCGACGACCAGAATTATCAAAGAATTGAAGTCGGGCTTATTTTATAAAAGGGACACTAGAGGCTTCGAAGACAACACACAACACAGAACTGAAACACAACGAATACACTGCAACACAGTGCAATCCCCAGGAAGCCATTCTTACACATCTATTCTTTTAATCTTGAGAAATCAGTGAGAGGAAAAACTGAGAATCGAGTCACATTTTCCAAACAGCCTCACCTTACAGAGAAACTCTTGTTTCATATTTTCTGTTTTGTATACTGAGCCAAATAGCCTTCTACCATCACTCTTTTGAGAAGAGAACCTTTTGTAGAAGAATTTGTTGTAAAAGGAGAAATCCTGCATAATACTTGTGGTTGGGAGAAGTTCCTGAGAATACTTGTTGATAGGAGAAGTCTTGCATAATACTTGTACTATTCTGGGTCGAATAGTAAAAATTGATGACTGGATTTTATATGATAATTTTAGGGTCTTTTTAGTCTTTTTATTTTGTTATTTTTGAGTCTCATATAGGATTTTTATTCTTTTTATGTAGATTTTATATTTATTTTGCATTTTTCATATAGATTAGCTTTTATTTGTTTTTTAAACTTTATTTTATATTTTTAGGAATTTTTATAGTTATTTTTATATTTTTAGGAAAGCTGGTATAGTTATCATTTTTGTCCAGTGACCAATTTGTCATTTTCAGGAAAGGAAGGACCAAAGTGTAAAAGTTCAAGAGTGGAGGATGAAAAGTGAAGTTTCAAAGAGTTAAAGGGCGAGAATTGAAGTGCTAGCAAAGAGAGGACTTAAAGTGGAAATCAAGAATATGAACCAACACTCTCTAAATTAAGCACATGGAAAATAAGGATTAAAGGATGAGTGGAGAATTGATGGTAGTGGGAAGGAGTTTTCAAAAGTTAATTGGTGGCCAATGAAGGCCATAATGGCCATCAACTCCTCCACCATTGAAAGGCAAATTTTTGCTATAAATAGGAGTGCTCTAGTTTTGCTTTGATTCTTTTAAGTTACTTGGGTTGTTTTAGTTTGTAATTTATGTTTTAGTTTTGCTTCTACATTTCTGAATAATATTTCCAGTTTATGTTTTATTTCCTTGTTCTTCATTTCCTCTTAAAGTACACAAGAGTTCTTGCTTATTGCTTATACGAATGAGAATTGGTAAGTAGTAAGGGAAATAGGATTTAAAAAAGGCTATAAGTATATATCGCTAAGAAATTAGGATAGACATAGCTTTATGTTGGCCTGAACTTCATCTTCATCTTCTTCTTTAATTAACTAAATTGCAAGAAATTGAGTTTAGTAATTAGAAAGAAAGTTCTACAATGTGTAAGAGATTAACTTGTAGAAATACTAGGCTATAGCATCATAAACTTGGTTTTAGAATTCAGAAATTAAGTAGGAGTTTGCTAGCATATTTTATAGACTATGTAATTCAACCCAAGTGCTTAAATTTCATCATCTTTCTTTTATTTCATGTTATTTTATTTACTTGTTCTAAAAAACAACTTCAAAAATATATCTTTTAATTTTCTGTTAAAGTACTAAACAAGTTACTAAAAAGACACCTATCCCTGTGGGTTCGATATCTTATATATTACGCGATAACCATTCGTACACTTGCGGATTTGGCAATAAAAAATCTTGGTGAAGCCAAGGAATGGACGTAGCCCCATCGTTTTGGGGGTGAACAAGGATAAATTTGTGTGTGCTTTACTGCTTTACTGTTTTATTGTCTTACTGGTTGCATCATTTTAAGCTATAACTTGTTTAATTCCGCTGCTTATTCTATTGTCTACTGTTAGTATTCTAAAGCTCACGAAAAGGTTTTGAAAATCATATATGTTTTAGAAAAACAAGTTTTTATAAGCACAAAATTCAACCCCCCCCCCCTTCTTGTGTTGGACCTTATTTTATCACCTAAGAGGGGGTGAATTAGGTTTGCAACAATATAATCAAACTGATAATTCAAACGTAACGGAAGTGTAAACTGAGAACTAGAATGAAATTAAGTATAACAATAAATTGAAATGCTAAAAGGTAAAGAGATAAGGGTAAAAGAAAATTCACACGGTGATGTATCCTGGTTCACCTTTAACCGTCGAAGGCTACGTCCAGTCCCCCATTCTGATTCAGGGATTTTTCCACTATGTAATTGATGTCTCATACAAGACTCACACCAAGACTCTCAAGAACACCCTCAAGAAAGCACACCACTTCTTTGTTTACACAAAACACACCAAACCCTATGGTGGACTCTGAATCACCCCGATTCAAAGAACGTTTTCCACAATCATCAAACCCTATGATAATCTTCACCAAACCCTGTGGTGGATCAAGAATCACTCTGATTCTAAGAGAAAAAAAGAACTTTACAATGGCTCAGGAGTTCTACACCGAATCTAAAAGATATAATCATTGTCAAGATTTATTTTCAGAACTATGACACTCAAAGGCTTAAGTTTCTGGTTTCTCAAAGTTTGACAATTTTCAACACTTTGAGATTTTGGAAATCACTTAGAAATTGTGTAAATTTATAATCTGAAAGTTCTCATCTATTTCTAGGCTTCAAACAAGTATATATAAACTCTAGAGAGTCACCATGAACCATTACAATGCTTAAACAACGTTCAAAAACTCACTGGTTCGTGAAAAAAACGTGTTTTGTCGCACTGGTAATCGATTACACACATGTGGTAATCGATTACGTGATGTCTGATGCCCTATAATTGATTACACACTCCTGGTAATCAGCTACCAGGCTTCAGACTTGCATGTAATCGATTACTAGGCTTCAGACTTGCCTGTAATCGATTACATATCACTGGTAATCGATTAGCACAGTTCTAAAAACTTGTTTGCTCACCTTTTTAAGCATATTTAAGTGATTTATACATCATTTAACTTTTTAAACATGTTAGTCTTTAATTATGTAAGTTTTCACTAGCCATTGAGAGATATTTTAACTTATAAGAGCAATCTATCAAAGGTAAAAGACCAAATATTAAAAGCTTTCAACCTTATCTAAAAATGTTGATATCTTGTGCTCTTTTTCTTCATTGTCTTCACCTTTTTCTTCTTTGTTGATGTTTTTGTTTTCACCAAAACCTAGCCAAGGTCAAGGAGAGGTTCTTCTTCACAATAGCATAGGTGGGGATGGCCTGGATGACTGCTTTAATTAGGACCTCCTTCCCAGCTTGATTTAACAGAGTTTCTTTCCACCCATCCATCTTTTCCCTGACCTTTTCCTTTCTCCAGGACAAAGAATTACTCTTGTGACGACCCCATGTGGCTGGGAGGCCTAGATATTTCCCGGGGTGCTCTAAGATGGGAATCCTAAACAGATCAACAATTTCCCTCTTAGTGCGACCCTGAGTGCCAATCCCATAAATGATCCCAGTCTTAGGAAAATTAATTCTCTGCTCTGAGGCATTAACGGACACATTAAGTATGTAGATGAGGTTGGTGGCTTCAAGGGTGGAGGCTTTGGCAAAGAAGATAGAATCATCCACGAAGAACAGGTGAGTGAGGGGAGAAACTTATGCCTTCTAATTTTCCTTCCAATTCGGCTTTAGACAGCATAAATGATAAGATTTCAAAGTCCAAGACAAAAAAGTAGGGGATAAAGGGTCACCTTGCCTCAAACCCCTTTCCGGTGAGATAGAACTGCTCAGGTAACAATTAACCTTTAATTTGTATGAAGCTCCTCTTACTAAGGCCATAACCCGGGAGATTCATGTTGGGTGGAATCATAGGCAAGGAGGGTTCTCTCCTGAAAATTCCACTCCGAGCGATCATACGCTTTACTCATATATATCCACTTTAATATCCATATTACATTTAGAGGCCGGCTCTATATGGAGGATAAAATGGAAGGCCTCTTGCGCAACTAAGATGTTATTCTGAATCAGTCTTTCCCCTATAAACGCACTCTGGTTTGGAGAGATAATAGCATCAAGTTCTCCCTTTAGTTTGGACACAAAGATGCGAGAGATGATCTTGAAAATGTAGCTGCAACAGCTTATTGGTCGGAACTGGCTGACACTCTCAGGGGAGGTCACTTTTGGCACAAGGGCCACCATGGTCTCATTGATTTCAAGTGAGAGATTTCCCGTGTTTAAAAAATCATGGATAGCTGCACAAATGACCTCCTTAACATAACTCCAATGGGTTTTGAAGTAGAGCACATTCAGCCTATCTGGGCCGAGAGCTTTGAGCCCACCCTGCATTTTGACCGCCTCTGTGATTTCAGACTTTGAAATAGCTCTTGCCAATCAGGTGTTAAGGTCTTCAGAGACTCTTTTAGGAAGAGAATTCAGGAATTCTTCTATGGACTGAGTCCCCTAAGAATGAAAAATCTCTTGGTAGTGGCTAGTAAAAGCACTCATGATTTCAGCTTGGCCCTCCACTCACTCACCACTGGTATTTTTTAGCCTCTCAATCCCGTTCCTATTTATTCTCTAGACAGTTTGTTGCATGAAAGAGTCTAGAATTTTTGTCTCCATAATTTGCCCATCTAATCCTTGACCTTTAAACCCAATATAACTCTTCCTACCTCCACAATTGATCAATCTCCAGTTTGATGTTTTATCATCTCAGACCAGTTCACTAAATGAGGAGGTTTATCCTGCGCTTGTCTCAGTTTGATCTTCAATTTCTCAATATCCTTTGTAGCCACTTTAAAGTTTTTTTCTGCTAAATTCCATATACTTTTCTTTCAGCTTTTGATTCTGTCAAACAAGTCCTTCAAACTATCCATCACAGGAGAAGGTTGCTGCCACCGTCGGGAGTCAACTTCCCCACATTGTTCATGTTATTCCAAAAAACCTCATATTTTAAATGAGTTCCACTACAAGAGTAGGGGGAGGGATCAAAAAGAACAGATGAGTAATCAGAACTAATTTGGGGGTAAGCAATTGCCCAGGTGTTAGGGAAGAGGTTCCTCCAAATCCAATTATCTAGGACCCTGTAAATCCTCTCCCTAGTAACAGAACCATCCCTGGGATTACTATGCCACATAAATTTGCACCCTTTGATGTCAAGGTCCATGAGATCAGATTGGTGGATGAACTCTCTGAAGCGTTGCATCATTGCTTGGGATTGAGGCCTCAACCCTTCCTTCTCCTGGGGGAAAAGGATCTCATTAAAGTCACCAACTAGGCACCATGGAAAAGCTGAAATTTGTGGCCACAACACTCTCCTTCTCTATGGGGAGGGATCCCCATAGACAAAAGTGCAGTCCTGCACTCTATGATCCCATATAGAAGAGATAGAGGTGTGGATATAATTTCGACAACTCCCCAAAACTTGGATATGCATATCCTTTTTCCAAAACAGGGCAAGCTCACCTGAAAACCCCCTAGGATCAGTGGCGGAGGCAGGGGTGCCTATATATGCCATGCCTAGGATCCACAGTGAATAAGAGATGATACCCAAGTCTGTTTTTCAGATTATCTAAGTACTCCCTTCTGGCTCTAGTCTCCATAAGGTAGATAATGGTAGGCTTATGCTTTGAGGATAGGCTCCTCAATTCTCTCCCCGTCGCAGTGACCCCCACACCACGGCAGTTCCAACTTAGTATTTTCATGCTGACAGGGGGCGTGGTAAGGCCTGCCTCATCTGCCATTGTTGCTGATGGAATGAGAGAAATCACACTGGTGCCTGCTAGGTCAGATTGAGAAGGATGAAGTCCAGCCTTTTTCACCATACTAACCGTAAGACCCATGTTTTAAATAAATTAAAATAATAGTTTATATATTATTTTTCGATATTTAATGTATGTTGTTTGAACGTTTGATGTGTTTGTATGTGTTAACCCTCAATTTTATTTGAGCGGGTGTTTGTGTTAATTGTAATAATGATATTTTGTTCAAGACTCTTAGAATTTTGACTGTCATATTGCTACAGTAATTTTTAGGGAGAATTTTTGATAAAAAAAATTCTCATGCAACGTCGCAAGATTATGTGACGCGGCAAGCTTGTGTGGACCATGCCTGGGGTGATGTGTGGGGCGTGAAATTATCTTGCATAAGGTGATAAAATAAGGGTCAACACAAGAAGGGAGTTGACTTGTGTGCTTGTAAAAACTTGTTAGTCTAAAACCAGTTATATGGGTTTCAAAACTTTTTCATAAGCTTTAGAAAACTAACAGTGAACGATAGAGCAAGCAGCGGAATTAAACAAGTTATAGCAAAACGATGCAAATAGTAAAGCAATAAAACAGTAAAGCAATAAGCAGTAAGCAGTAAAGCAGTAAGCAATAAAGCACACGCAGAACTATCCTGGTTCACCCCCTAAATGATGGGGCTACGTCCAGTCCTTGGCTCCACCAAGATTTTCACTATTCAACCCAAAATAGTACAAGAATTATGCAGGACTTCTCCTATCAACCAGTATTCTCAGGAACTTCTCCCAACCACAAGTATTATGCAGGACTTCTCCTATTAAACAAGTTCTTCTACAGAAGATTCTCTTCTCAAAAGAGTAATGGTAGAAGCAATTAGGCTCGGTATACTTTCAGTATTGGTAAATGGATTTGACTCTCAGACGAATACTAGAGATTTTGTAAAACAGAAAATATGGAACAAAAGATTCTCTGTAAGGTGAGGCTGTTTTTGAAAATATGACTCTATGCTCTGTTTTTCCCTCTCACTAATTTTTCACGATTCGGATGAAAACTTTTCTGAAAGATTTAGTGTAAGCCGTATAGGATTTGAAAGAATAGACGTGTAAGAATTGCTGTTTGTGAGACTTGCTGTGTGTTACTCTGTGTCTTCTTCGAAACCTCTAGTGCTCCTTTTATATTGTAAGCTCGACTTCAATTTTCTGATAATTCTTGTCATTGACTTGCATCTCCCATTAATATTTGACTGTTCACCAACGACTATTTGTCTTTGAATATCTTTGACTTTACTGACTAATTCCAGCATGATTTTCTCCCTTTAATTTGATGATGCGTTGTGTCGTTGACTTCCAGCAGATATATTCAATGTTGTGCTTGAATTACGCTTATGCAATAAATTGGATCATCAATGGCTTCCATTATGAAATACAACTTGGTCTGTTCTAGCGCTGGACTTGTATCGTTTAGTGACTGGCGTAAGTAGATATTGCACTACGGACGAAACTTGAAATTTTGCCTCTGGATGATACTTCACTTTTAGTCTCTGGACGATACTTCACTCTTAGTCTCTGGACAATATTTCACTTTTAGTCTCTGGATGATAATTGCATTACGCCTTCGGACGATGCTTGCATTTTGGCCTTCAGACGATACTTGCATTTTGGCCTTCAGACGATACTCTTTACTTTGGACAGTACATTCCACATTCGCATAGACAATACTTCTTTCAGCTTGTAAACGATGCGTCTCTTTTAGTCTTCGTACGATGCGTCTTTCCTTTATAAACGTGCGTACGATGCATCTCTGAACGACGTAGACATATCATCATTTATTCATTGGACGATGGGGATAGTCCTGAAAAACAAAATGTATAGTTAAGTATTAAAATTGTTATTAATCAAAATGGGTGTTCTGAACTTAACAATCTCTGCACTTAACAATAACAATCTCCCATTTAACATTCTAAACTTAACAATCTCCCCATTTTCGATGATGACAATTTTATTTAGAGAAAAACATTATATACACAGACATGTATAGTTTCGGGAAAAAAAAAACTTTTTCCCTTTTTCTCTATCTCTCCCCCTTTGTCATTAGCAAAAACTATCCCTCTGTTATAGGATAAACTTTGAAAACAAACTCCCGCTTTCTTTTCCAAAATGATAAGTAATAAACAGAGCAGTAAATGATTAACAAAGCTAGAAAACAGATCATAGAAGTCGAAAGATATATATATATATATATATATATGCTCCCCCTCTCTGTTCCAATAAAATATTTCTAATCACTCTCCCCTATGTTCTTCATTTTCTAGTTTTCTCTTCCTCTTTCAATTAATTGTTTTTAATCATCTCTCCCCCTTTTTTAAACAGCTAAAGATCATCTTCTTTTTGTCTTTGCCTAGATCAATTAGAACAAACATTTTTCTCTTCTCTCCCGTGTTCTGTTTTTCCTATATTCTCAATTCTCTTCCTTTTTCAATTATCTACTTCTCTCTGTTCTCCCCCTTTGTCAATGCTTTATTTCGCTTTATTCTCCTCCTATATCATTTATCACACAGAACAGATGTAATGCGTAAATGTGATATCAGAGCAAGTAATATCATAGCAGATGCAATATGATGGATAGGGGCACATAAACCAGTATAATAATTATGCAAATAGAGTTAGGGAAAAGGTGGTCTTAGTCTGTTTGTGAGCTTTTGATCCTTGGAAGATTTGTTGAATCTCTTCTGTAATCGACGTGACGTCAGCAAACGATAGACGTCATTCACGTTTGATCTTCACACTGGACGATAGGGAGCAGACAATGCAATTAGACAGATTTAATGATAGTCGTATTGTTTGTGTCTCTGCCGTCTCCTGCACTTTGGCTAGTATACACTGTATAATTCATAAAACAAGATGCATACCTATGCTCTCTCTCAAATAAGAAAATCTATTTTCAATTAAAGGTTTTGTAAAGATATCTGCAAGTTGATCATCAGTGTGCACATATGATATATCAATGTTACCTTTTGCTACATGATCTCTAATAAAATGATGCTTGATATCTATATGTTTAGTCCTAGAATGTTCAAATGGGTTCTTTGTAATGTTTATATCACTATTGATGTCACAAAGTAATAGAATATTATGCTCATGAATGCAGTTCCATTACTTTGGTGTAGCAAAACGATGAGATTAGACATTGATCAAGAAAGTGGCATCCACCACTTGTGCTCTTTCATTCAATTCTATCTCCTGCATAATCTGCATCGCAGAGTCCTCTTAACCTGAAATCACTACCTTTCTCGTACACAAGACCAAGATTAGCAGTTCTTGATAAATATCTAAAAATTCTTTTCACTGCACTAAGATGAGAATCTTGTGGATTTACCTAGAACCTTGCACATAGGCAGACGCTGGACATGATATCGGGTCTGCTGGATGTTAAATAGAGCAGTGATCCAATCATACCTCTGTATGTTGTAGGATCAGCCAGTGATCGTTCATCGTTCTTGCCAAGTATAGTTCCAGGGTGCATTGGTGTGCTCATCTCCTTGGATTTGTGCATATTGTACTTTGTTAAGAGATCCTTGATGTACTTCGTCTTGTGAATGTATGTTCTGCCTTGTTCTTGACGAATTTGAAGTCCAAGAAATAACTTCAGTTCTCCCATCATGCTCATTTCAAACTCACTTTGCATTAGATTTGAAAATTCTTTTCATAGAGTTTCGTTAGTGGCACCAAAAATAATATCATCTACATATAATTGAACTAAAATGAAATCATTTGCTTTCTTTTGTTTAAACAGATTATTATCTATTTTACCTCTTGTAAAACCATTTTTCATAAGAAAAGTGCTTAAACGATCATACCATGCTTGTGGTGCTTGTTTCAACCGTAGAATGCTTTATTCAGTTTGAAGACGTGATCTGGCAGTGTTGCCTCTTCAAACCCAAGGGGATTCTTAACATAAACTTCTTCTTCAATGTACCCATTCAGAAATACACTCTTTACATCCATTTGATAGAGCTTGATGGAATGTTTACATGCGAATGCTAGCAGAATTTGAATAGCTTCAATTCGAGCAACTGGAGAAAATGTCTCTGTGTAGTCGATACCCTCTTGTTGATTATATAATCCTTGAGCTACCAGTCTTTCTTTATTTCTTGTTACCTTTCCATCTTCATCTACCTTGTTTCTGAAAACCCACTTAGTACCAATGATGGACTTCCCTTCAGGTTTGGGAACAAGGTTCTAGACTTGACTTCGTTCAAATTGATTTAGCTCTTCTTGCTTAGCTAGAATTCATCCCTCATCTTGTAGAGCTTTAGCGGCGGTTTTTGGTTCAATTTCAGATAGCAGTGCATAGTTGCTGTGATCATTGAATGAGGATATGGTTCTGAACTTCTCTGTAATGCTTCCAATTACTTGATTAGGAGTGTGATCTGGATTGAATCTCCAATCTCTTGGAAGTGAGATACCCCTGGATGTCATTATTTGATTAGACGGTGTAGGTTTGGACCATGGTTCCTCATTTTCCTTAGACGTTAGACTATCATTGGACGATGCTGACTATGTGGACGATACATGATCATTGGACGACTGGGCTTTGTTGGATGATGGTTTTTAATTCAGATCAAGACTTACAATTCTTCATCAAGGTTGGTTGGATTGATGCTGGTGCTGTGATCATCAAACTTTATGTTGATAGATTCTTCTATTGCCATGGTTCGGGAATTGTTAACTCGAAATACTTTCGAATTTGGAGAATACCCGAGAAATATTCCTTTATCTAATTTGTTGTCAAATTTACCAAGATCGTCCTTGGTGTTGAGTATGAAACAGGGGCAACCAAACGGATGAAAATAAGAGATATCCGGCTGTCTTCCTTTCCACAGTTCGTATGGGGTCTTCTTCAGGATTGGCCTCATAAGTATTATATTCTGAATGGAACATGTTGTGTGTATTGCTTCTACCCAGAAGTACTTTGGCATGGATGCTTCACTAAGCATTGTTCTTGAAATTTCTTGCAGTGACTTGTTCTTCCTCTTTGGAACGCCATTTTGTTGCGGTTTTCTAGGTGCTGAAAATTGATGGATGATATCGTTGTGTTCATAGAACTTCTCGAATTTTTCGTTGATAAATTCTCCACATCTGTCACTTCTGATAGTTGCTATACAATACCCTTTCTCGTTATGAACTCTTTTGCAGAATATGGTGAAGGCCTTGAAAGTTTCATCTTTATGACTTAGGAAATATACCCAAGTAAATCTTGTGTAGTCATCTACTATAACAAAACCATATTTCTTTCTAGAGCAGCTAGCAGTTCTAGTGGGTCCGAACAATTCCATATGCAACAACCCTAGGGGTCTACTCGTACTCATAACGTTCTTTGATTTAAAAGAACTTTTTAATTACTTTCCTTGAAGACAAGTTGAACAAACGACATCAAACTTGAAAGATAGTTTTGACAGACCATGTACTAAGTCGTGTTTGACTATCTTCGTAATGGTCCTTAAGGATGCATGCCCAAGCTTCCTGTGCCATAACCACTTATCGTCCTATGATGACATAAGGAATGTCACATTTTGACTTGCAAGGCTCTCTAAGTTCGTCTTGTAAAGATTCCCTTGTCTTTGAGCCTCAAAGAAGATTTTATCATCCTCATTAGTGACACTACACTTAACTTTATTAAAGGAAACCGTCATCCCACTATCACATAATTGACTTATGCTAAGTAGGTTATGTTTTAGCCCTTTAACTAACAAAACCCTGCTTATCACTGGTAAAGGTGACTCATCTACATCTCCTTCTGCTATGATGAAGCCCTTTTGGTTACCCCCAAAGGTAACTATTCCTCCATTGTCCTGAGCACGGATCTTTGGGAACATAGACTTTCTTCCTGTTATATGTGGCGAGCATCCACTGTTCAGGTACCATTGTTCGCTTTTTCTTTGTCTTGTTAAACACATATGCAACAGGAATAATCATAGTTTTAGGTACTCAAATTTTCTTGAGTCCTGATTTGTTAGTTTTGGTTCTGGGTGGAACCTTCTTATGATAGGATGTCCCTTTTGTTGTCTGTTTAAGACTATGTTTTACCATAAACGTCATGGGTTTAGACGACATGGCATTTGACAATACAAACTTGATATCAGATGATGCAATGTTAGACGATATAACATTAGACGATGCACATGACATATTAGACGATGCATGTTCAGATGACATATCACTAAATTCTAAACCACTTTTATCATATAATTCCCTATTATTTCCACTTGGTTTAGCCAAATTATCATGTTCATTTGTAAATGATGAAAGGTCTTGGATTAATACCTTGACTTTCTTTTTAAGAGCGACGATTTCTTTTGAAGAATTATTTTCTTTTAAAATTTTATTTTCCTCAATTAAAAAACGTTTTCATGCTTGGTTATTTCAAAATCTTTTTGCATTTGTGAAAACTTTTCTTTAGACATGCAAACTTGGACGATAGAGCATGGGAATATTCAAGCAGTTCATTATAATCATCTTCAAGAGTTTCTGATGTTACTTGGTCTTCCTCATCATTGTAAGTATAGATAGAAACCTGAGAGGGGGGTGAATCAAGTTTACCCAATTTTCTCCTTAACAAACCTTCTTACATTCAAGATAAAATGATCACAGTCGAGTGCAGCGGAAATAAACGTTGCTTGAAAGTAAAGATGAAGATTAGAAGAATGCACACACATAATTTATCATGGTTCACCTTCAATCCACCGAAGGCTACGTCCAGTCCCTCAAGAAACACCTTGAGGATTTATCCACTATTGATAAAAATCTCTTACAAGTGCTTACACCAAGTACCTTAAGAATTTCTATCAACAACAACCTGTGAAAGCAAACCACTTTCAACATCTCCTGAAAGCACACCACTTTTAGTCCCTGAAAGCAAACCACTTTCAGAACAATCTACCTTCACCGAACCCTACAGTGAATGTTCACTCAACCAGAATGAAGATGAAGAAGAGTTTACAACTGGCTGTATCAATCCTATAATATACAAGAGGATTGATCATGAGAGTTATGCTTTAAGGCTCTTTAGCATAAGAAGACTCTTTCAATTATGAGTTCTTCAATATATGAACAGCAAGAGTGTTCTTTAAACAATGAAGAATATGAACTTAGAATCTAGGCTCTTTGAAAGTTGTAGAACAAAGGCTAAATGAACATAAAGAGCAATTCAAGAGTAATTTTGGCCTATTTTGTGTGTTTTGTGTTTCTGGACTCAAATGGACTATTTATAGGCATGAGAGAACATCCATGAACCAAAACAACCTTTTCCAAACGATTTGAGACACAATGGTTCACGAAATAATGCAACTTGTCGAGCATGTAATCGATTACAGTACTTAGGTAATCGATTACGCTATGTGACTATTGCTGTTTTAATTTCAAATTCAAACGTGTAATCGATTACGAGCAAGTTTTTATCGATTACTTGCCTATGTGTTATCGATTACCTTAAGGGTGTAATCGATTACACTCAAGTCCAAATTCCAGAAACTGAAACCTTTAAGAACGGCTTGAGTTTTTCTACCTCTTTTAAATTATGAGAAGGTTAAACTCAATTAGTTTAAATGTTTTAAAGAGCCTTTATACTAGAGAAGCCTTTAGAAGCATAACTCACCTAACTAAGACTTAGGCAGATATTGAATCATGTTGCACTGTTTCCTATAAGTCTTCTTTTCTTCTTTTTGTCGATAAGTTTGTCGTCATCAAAACCTTAGCCAGGGTCAGGAGCAAGACCTTCTTCACAATCTCCCCCTTTTTGATGATGGCAAACACATACTTTGAACTTTGAAGATCAGTATGTTGCTTCTTTGTTGGAACTCCCCCTGTCGGATGCAATCTGATGCAACTCCCCCTTTATGTTTCACTTGTAGCATTCCTGCATATGATCTTTAAAGTGCACAGAGCCTTTCACCCCCTTTTGACTTCATCAAAAGGAAGAAAAGGCCAAAAATATACATACAGACTAACAAGGAATGTATACATGTATAGCACAGGGAGTGGGGGCAAACAAGTAATATCATGAAAAAGCAAACTATATATATATATATATATATATATATATATATATATATATATATATATATATATATATATTAAAGTCATGAAAGTGCAAATAAAAACAGTTCAACAATCAAAAGTACGCAAGTTAAAGTTATTACAGACCAAGAATAAAAAATAAAAAGGCCTTAGAAAACTATCTATCAGTAGAGGAGTCTTCATCCGTGATTGGAAGTTCATGTCCGTCATCATGGAGCATCCATGAGAGTGTGTCAATACTATAATCATGAAAAAGACCTAGATGTGAGAGAATAGTGGTGTCGAGGAGGATGGATCTTCCGAAGTTCTGAAGGCTTGAAACGACACAGAGACTGATAAAACAATTCCTGATTGTAGTCAGGCCAGGGACAGGGCAGATTAGGGCCTAATTTGGAACCGTTAGAAGGAAGACCCAAACACCGTCCAAGGGTAGTTAGGGAGTATTGAATGGAAACACCTTTGACTGAACTTTTAATGCCATCCCTCAGAGTGTCAAGATTACAGTAGAAAACCTTCACAAGTTCTAGGTAATACGGGTTGTTTATGGTAATGAATTCTTCAAGTGCTTGGTTTCTTGAGAGAGTAGGAAATGTATATCCATCTTCAATGAAAGGGTCCAATTCGCCATAAACTGGTTTTCGGATTATTTGATTTATGAACCTAGAGACAAAACGATTTCTTTGGTCTGGTGTAGTGAGAAGTCTGGTTAGGTTCATAGGATGTGAAGGTCGGAAAGGAGAGGAAGACATGATTGAATTTGGAAAGAGAGCTGTGTACAAGATCAAGGTTTCAGGGTTTTGTAAACAAAGGTTGAAGATGATAGGAATATGACTTGTAAGAGGATTCTCATGTAAATGGCATACTTCGATTATATAAACCGGGCATGTAATCGATTACGGAAGTTATGTAATCGATTACCTGACGGTTTCTAAGAATTTGAAATTCAAAAGAATGAAAGGGAAAGAGATTCTGTTCGAATTTTGAAACTGTTTCGTCTTTGTAATCGATTACTGAAAGAGTGGTAATCGATTACCTGAGGTTTCTAAAAGGTACGAGGACCAGAATACTTATGTTAATCGATTACAGGATATGTGTAATCGATTACTTAAGACAATTTTCAAGTTCTAAACTGTGCATTCCTATGTAATCGATTACTAGACAGATTTAATCGATTACTAAAATTGAATATCACACAAAAAGCATATAACCACAAGAACAAGCATGTAAGGCACATAATCATATAATCAAGCATATAGGCATATAATGAAACATCTATTTCGTCTATAATGCCTAATTCTCTTCTAATTTTAAAGAAGGATTCTTTAGGAAGAGGCTTAGTAAATATATCAGCTAATTGATTATGTGTATCTACGAATGAAATTTCTATATCTTTTCTCATGACATGATCTCGAAGAAAGTATGCCTTATATCAATATGATTTGTTTTAGAATGCATGATGGGGTTTTTCGTGAGATTAATGGCAATTGTATTGTCATATTTGATTGGAATGCAGCCCAGCTCTAAGCCATAATCCTTGAGTTGTTGTTTGAGCCATAAAGTTTGTACACAACAACTTCCTGCAGCAATATACTCTGCTTCTGCAGTACTTAGAGCAACACAAGCTTGTTTCTTGCAGGACCAAGAAACAAGAGCATTTTCCAATAAGTGACAAGTACCACTTGTGCTCTTTCTTTCAGTTTTGCATCCAGCAAAATCAGAATCAGAATATCCAATCAAATCACAAACACTCCCTTTGGGATACCACAGACCAACATTTGAAGTTCCTTTCAGATATTTGAAAATCCTTCTCACTGAACTCAAATGGGATTCCCTAGGAGATGCTTGATATCTAGCACATAGACACACACTAAACATAATATCTGGTCTACTTGTTCTTAAATAAAGAAGAGATCTTATCATACCTCTATATTTGGTAATATCTACTGGAATGCCAGACTCATCTTGATCTAGATAAGTATTTGACCCCAGAGGTGTGGCTATGGCCTTGTAATCATCCAAATCATATTTCTTTAAGAGCTCCTTGCAAAACTTGGATTGATTAATGAATATTCCATCTTGTGATTGCTTAATTTGCAATCCTAGAAAGAAGTTTAGCTGTCCCATCATGGACATCTCAAATTCTTCTTGCATCATGTTAGAGAAATCCTTGCACAGAGATTTGTTAGTGGAACCAAAAATAATGTCATCTACATAAATTTGAACTAATAATGTATTACCTTTGGTCTTCTTGATGAACAAAGTTGTATCATCCTTACCCTTTTGAAATCCTTTTTTCACAAAGGAATGTGCTCAACCTGTCATACCATGCTCTAGGGGCTTGCTTAAGACCATAAAGTGCTTTCTTCAATTTGAAGACATGTGAAGGGTACTTAGGATCTTCAAATCCTGGTGGTTGTTTCACATATACTTCTTCTTGAATATATCCGTTCAGGAAAGCGCTTTTAACATCCATTTGATACAATGGGAAGTTTAGAGAGCAAGCATAAGCCAATAGAAGTCTTATGGCTTCCAACCTTGCAACTGGTGCATAAGTTTCTTGATTGTATCCTTGTGCAACCAGCCTTGCCTTGTTTCTGAAAATTATACCATTTTCATCCAACTTATTTCTGAATACCCATTTTGTTCCAATGATATGCTTGTCAGTGGGCTTAGGAACCAATTCCCATAC
Source organism: Acmispon strigosus (assembly GCA_030819835.1). Taxonomy (NCBI): domain Eukaryota; kingdom Viridiplantae; phylum Streptophyta; class Magnoliopsida; order Fabales; family Fabaceae; genus Acmispon; species Acmispon strigosus. Next base: position 75,562,054 of record JAUAMA010000002.1, on the reverse strand, counting down.
TTGATTTCTTTCAAATTGGTTCAATTCTTCTTGCATGGCTACAATTCAATACTCATCTTCAAGAGCATCATCAACTTTTGAGTGTTCTGTTTGAGAGACAAAGGCCATGTTCAATACTGAACCATTTAAGCGTAGCCTTGTAGAAACTCCTCTTGATATGTCACCAATGATGTTGTCAATAGGATGATCCCTGTGGGTTCTCCATTCTTTTGGCAACTCATAAGTGGTATCTTCAATATGCTCTTCTTGTTCTGAACCTTGCTCCATTTGCTTTTGAGAATCTTCCTTCATAATATTATCTTCCTCATCATTATCAGGAAGAATAATTGTACCTTCTTTTGAAGAGTTAGATTCATCAAAAGATACATGTATGGACTCTTCAATAGTTAGAGTTTTCTTGTTGAAGACTCTATATGCTTTGCTTGTCAGAGAATAGCCAAGGAATATACCTTCATCATATTTTTCATCAAACTTACCAAGGTTTTCCTTACCATTGTTTAAGACAAAGCACTTTGATCCAAAAGCATGCAGATGAGCAATGTTTGGTTTCCTCCCTTTGTATAGTTCATAGGGAGTTTTCTTCAGAAAAGGTCTAATGAGTACTATGTTGGGTACATAGCAAGCAGTACTTACAGCATCAGCCCAAAAGTATTTTGGAAGGTTGGATTCACTCAGCATGGTCATTGCTAGTTCTTCAAGTGACCTGTTCTTCCTTTCCACAACACCGTTTTGTTGTGGTGTTCTTGGTGCAGAGAAGTTATGTGATATTCCATGTTCATCACATGATTCCTGAAATTGGTGGTTTTGGAACTCTCCACCATGATCACTTCTAATAGAAGAAATCTTCAAAGCCTTTTCATTTTGAACAAGCCTTGCATATCTTCTAAATGCATTGAAGGCTTCAATCTTATGAGGCAAGAATAAAGTCCAAGTGTATCTAGAATAATCATCAACAATAACAAGAGCATAATAATTACCTCCAAAACTTCTAGTCCTTGATGGTCCAAATAAATCCATGTGAAGTAGTTGGAGTGGCCTTGTAGTTGAGACTATATTCTTAGGTTTGAATGATACTTTGGTTTGCTTCCCTTTCTGACATGCATCACAAAGCTTGTCTTTTTCAAATCTTATCTTTGGAAGTCCAACAACCAGATCATGTTTGACTAGTTTATTTAAATGATCCATGTGTATGTGAGCCAGTCTTCTATGCCAAAGCCATGAATCATTGTTGTTCTTGGCTAATAAGCATCTAACATTGGATGGAATTTCATCCAAAGATATCATGAAGACTTTATTGACTTTGTATCCAGAAATTTTGATTTCACTAGTTTTCACATCTTTCACCACACAGATATCATTTATAAACCCAACTTTGAAACCCTTGCCACATCGTTGACTGATACTTAGAAGATTATGCTTCAAACCATCAACATATAGAACCTTGTCAATGACGGTTTGAGGGGGTGTGCCTATTCTTCCAATGCCAAGAATCTTTCCTTTCTCATTATTTCCATGTGACAAAACCTTTTTCTCTAGGCATAAGAAATGAGAACTTTGTTTTGTCTCCTATCATGTGTGATGAGCAGCCACTATCAAGATACCATAAGTCCTTTGCTGCTTTCATGCACACCTATATGACAAAGTTTAGACTTGGGAGTTAGGTACCCAATTTGCTTTGGGTCCTTTTATATTAGTAATTTTCTTAACCCATACATACTATTTATTTGGTACTCCTACATTCTTATAATAACATCTATCTGGAGTATGTCCTACTTTGTTACAATAAGTACATGAATATTTATTGTAACCTGATGTTTACCTAGGAGTAGGATTGAACTTCTTAGGAGATCTATGATAATAATTCTTCCTATTGTTCATACTCCTAAAAGAACTAGTCTTGGAATTTTCAAAAGATCCTTCTACTTTGTTTGGTTTAACAAAGATGGTTTTCTTAACTTCCTTTGTCTTTGGTTGAGAGGTATATCCTAGACCAAACTTACTATTGGAGTATCTTTGTACACTTAGAATATCATCTAATTTCTGTTTTCCTTTGTTGAAGTTATGAACCCTTTGTTGAAGATTATCTATCTTCTCTTCTAAAGAACGACACTTAGTACATTCATGTGGAATGTCTAATTTGGATTTCACTATGTCTAGTTCTTCCTGTAGGGATCTACACTTAACTTCTAAAGAGGAAATTATAGCATTTTGCTTACTACTAACTTTAGAAAAACTTTGACATAATTTAAACACATTCTCTATAGCAAATTCTAAATCATGAAATGAAATAACATTGCCACTAACCTGGATATCCTCAGCATCTGAGTCATGTGAAGCCATTAATGCAACTTGTGCTTCCTCCTTCTCAGAGTCGGATGATGAACTCACTTCATTTTCATCCCAGGCAATGTATGTTCTTCGAGTAGTTTGATCTTTCTTTTCAAACTTATCCTTCAAACCATGTTTTTTTCTTTTGAAGGTTTGGACATTCCAACTTGATATGTCCCGGTTTTCCACATTCAAAGCATGTGAATTTTTGAGAAGAGGAGGGCTCACTATTCCTTTGGAAAGTTCTGTTATTATTAAACTTCATACCTTTCCTTTTGAATAACTTTCCAAGATTCTTCACTAGAAGATTCATATTTTCATTCTCGTCCTCTTCAGAATCTGCATCATAATCATCTTTGATGCTTTCTTTTGCTTTTAGAGAAATGGATCGATATTTCTTCTCATGTTGTTCATGTTCCTCCAAATGATTCAACTCCAATTCATGTTCTTGGAGTTTTCCAAAAAGAGTTGCAAGAGTCATATTAGACAAACTCTTCTTTTCGGAAATTGCCATAACCTTTGGTTGTCATGCTCTTGTAAGTGATCTTAGAACTTTCATGTTTAAGTCACTTCTTGAAAATTGTTTACCAAGTGCAATCAAATGGTTAATCAAATGAAAGAAGCGTTTTTGCATATCCAATACCTTTTCTCCTGGAAGCATTCTGAACAAATGCAAAGTTCGAACCAGGTTCTGGATCAAGTGAGATTGACACTCCTTGTTGATGTGTTGGGGGATGTTGGAGTCATCTTCCTCTTCTTCTGGTGGAAAGTCTAGTAATAGGCTACTGGTTCACTTGGTTGTGAATTGAGATCTTGAGCAGGAGTGTCAGTCATAGTAGAATACAAGCCCCTTGAGGGGGTGGTTGGCCAAAGGTGTTTGTTTGCTCTCCTCTTAGCTATCTCAGAAGCTATCATTCTCCAGCCATACATACCCAGCTCCTCATTGATCTATTTGCATTTCTTTCGCGCTTTTTGTTTCTCCTCCTCATTGACAAAAGCCTCGAAAGGGCTATGGAACTCATCAACATTGTCATAATTATCTAAGGCAATTCAGGCTCAAAGCTTGGTTCAGGGTAGGGCCAGTCTAAGGAAGAAAAATATACCCCGAGGTAGCAGTGGGGGAATGAACCGTGGGATTCTGGGTTGAACTCTGTTTCTAGGGCTTAGCGTGGTTGGAGGGAGGCTCAAACTGGCTAGCAGGGGACTGCTCAGATCTGGGTGGTGGGCTCATCAACTCCCAAGTTGAGGGGAACCTCAGGGGGATACTAGGAGAGGCTAACATGCTCATTCACAACCACTTTATCAGGGCAGCCAATTGAGTCTTTGGGGCCAGGGTGAGAACTACTAGATACTAGAGGGTCAACCACTTCCACAACAAACATTTTGGTTTTTGGTAAAAGCCTTCTTTTCCAAAGAAGTAACTCCTCACTGTCCTTGAGTTCACTCCTTTAGAAACCTGAGCCTGATCAGATGGTTTCCCCTACTAGCCAAATGCAGTAGATGATGCTAAACTGGCCATTGATCGTGCAAGATCAGCACAGGCTCCAGAAAATTCCACACATAGGAAGGGAGTCCAACAAATTTGGAAGAGTACTCTTCATAGTGAGACTAACCCTAGGGGAAACCCTAGCAGAGAAGAAATCTAAAAGAAAGAATCCTCATACGTATCTACCCTCTTAACTAGTGAGTTATTATCCTTCAAAAAGAACTTGTGAGTAATTGGAGTAACTTTGGGAGTTAGCGTACTTCCCATTTGTCTGTCAAGCAAGTACTATTGTATAGTCTTTTGATTGTGCAGTGTATAGTCTTTGGTTTGTCTTCCTTTTGGACCAGTTTCGGGCTAGCCTTTTCAATATTCACCCACGACAAAACACTTAGTTCTGTAGTCAGAAAAAAATCGTGTCTCACTTGGCTCCCAAAACTCATTGTCATTAATACAAATTTTACTCCAATAAAATTTGAATTTACCATTCTATCCAAATTCACTAATATTATTCCATTTACATTATTAAATTATAGCTCTTTTTATACCATTTTTCTGATAACTTAACATCTGAAAGTGTTTTAATTAGAGTCTAAGAGCAAAATTCTAGAAAAATCTTTTTCAAGATAACGGGGTAACCTTGTCGAATGCTAAATAATAAGTTCTACAAAATTTCAATGTCACATTGTAGTTCTTCAGAACAGCTATATATATAAGATACCAGTAAGGGAAAAAAGAATTATGACACAACTTTTTACACGGCATTCGGTAGTTAATATCGTTAATCTGAAGGCTTTCTGAATAAGCCACGGAGGCCTGAGAAAATGTGAAGTCCTCTATGGTATGAACTCTTCTTTTCATGAATAGGTGATTCGGAGACTCGAGAGCCATGAGGAATAACTCCAACAGCTGCCTGCCTTTCTTTATAAGATGCCCAAGTAACCGCATACAGACCGGTAATGATCAAAGATCCACCAACGATGCTGTTATCATGGATAACAAATTAAGAAAAATAAGAAACTTCATTGTTGCAGAATGCCAATAGGAAAGAAAATCTTGCACAAACATTGTTTACACAAGTAATGTAGGCTTAGTTCCTAAATACATGTTCCCATGTGATTTATTGGTTTGATGCTCTTGCATATTTATTGGCTTAATGTAGACAACTTGCATAGACTATGATAAGAATCTCACTAGAAAGGAGGGTGGTGAGGATTCAGTAAGCTCAACTGAATTAGACATTTCATTAAGTCCTAAAACAAATCATTTTTGGAAAATGAAGGGTATCATTATTTTACGCATTAGCATTAACAAGGTGAGAGTTGGCTTATAGCTAGTTAGCCACTTACAAATTTACAGTCAATAATGCATAAATAACCGGGAAGTAATAGGAGATGTACCTTCCCATGTAAATCGAACTTCCAAGAAAAATTCTGGACAAGAGAGCAGAAGCCCCAGGTTGAAGTGGAATATAAAGCGCAACCATGGCTGGTCCCAATATCTTGTTGCACCATGTAATGATTCCATAATTAAGGGCAGATGCAATAATTCCCTAAACAAACAAGGAAAATATATTTAAGAATCTACATGTAAAAAATCCTTTCAAGTAATTTATCAAAAGTTGATGTAAAGACCACTGAGTTCTAAATGCAGGACATAAGAGACTGCATTCCTTTGATGCTCAAATAAACACAAGAGAGACAAAATTCAAATCTACATCACATATAAAACATAGAAAAGAAATTATTTACAAGCAACAAACAAAGTCTCTTCCACGAGTCCCTGAGTCCTATCATGAACCATGTCTGAATAATGATAAACCATTTAAATTGAAATATCTCTTAATAATTTGATTAATAGTTTTCCTTGATCTTCCTTTACACAACTATTGGACTATCTTCCACCAGTCTTACACTCTAAGTGGTGCTTCTACGAGTTTTCTCCACACAGGTTCAGCATCGATCTTAAATCAGAGATCAAGAGTTTTAATTTGACAAAGTGATAATGTAAAACATTTCACACTATTAATAAACAATGAAGTCCTGCATCATTTAAAGAGACTTGAGTTTTTTCACTTCTTGTAAACCTTTTTGGAATTGGGAGTGTGGAAGTGAAACCATATGGTTAGCAAATAAAGTATAATAACAGTAGATAAAAACTGAATCTAATGTTAAAAGCCAAAATTATGGAAAACCTATAAAACAGCATGCTAGAACACCTTTTTACTTTCTTCACTAGCAAAAGAAAAGTTGAAGACTTGAAGGACCTTGATCAAAAAAAGTAGCACACTACTACAACGTTGACTCTTAAATACTTCCTCAAGTGAGAATGGTTTTCATTACAAAAACAAAAAAAACTGACATTTGATTCATTTAAGAACAAAAACATAAACAATAAAAAGGGAATAAGGACCAAAATGATCAGCAATAACTAAGCAAAAAACATAGCTAATGATATGCTTAAGGTTGATTTAAAATTCTAGATACTCACAGCATAAAAAACGGCAATTGTTTCAGATTGTGTCAAACTCCAGTCAGTTGACTCATCAGTCACAAAGTACGATGTGGTTACCATCAGTAAAGCTCCAAAGAAGTATGAATAGGCCGTGACTGTTAGGTTTGCAGGATACTTTTTCAATAATGGAGCCTGAAAATATTTCATGAAAATAAGTTGCTCATAACAAACATTTCACACATTAAAGAACCTAATATCACCATAAATGTTTTAGAACAAGAAAAGTTTAGGAGTATGCAAAACTAATTTGATGAATGAAGAAATTTTGAAACCTAATCTAAAGAGTGGTTCTTGTCTAAATCATTTAAACAAACAAGCATGATGACTTTGGGAAGTCATCCAATAACACATCAGTGTTGTGTGAAACTTACGTGCTTGGATGGAGATGAGGGAGGAAAGGGAAGTTTTCATTCATTGACAGTGTTAGAAAATTAAGAATCGAAATGACCGTGTTATTAGTTTTCCTGTCTCTTTGTACCAAGAAATCAAAGCACAGCACAAGAGGGATTAGACCAACGACAAAGTGCATTTAAGGATATCAGTGTGAATTTAGGGACATCGCCGAGCATTTAAGGATCTTGCTTTTGATGATAGGAACTACAAGTGATTCCCTACTTATCCAATCATGGCTTGTCTATCCACTTATCCAATTTGCGTGCATTAAGGATCTCGCCATGTTAAACTCGTAATCTGTCAGACATAAGGTCTTGTCAGACTTCGTTACTTCTTGGGGACAGAGGTAGCACAATCCAATAATGGTATTGCGATTTCTAAAAGAAAGTATACACTGAACGTTTTTAACGAAACATGGCTGATGAATGCCAAGTTTGTTGACACTCCTATGGATCTGAACGCTAAACTTCTACCAAGTTAGAGGGAGGCACTTTAAGATCGAAAGCGATATAGAAGATTGGTTGGGAAACTAAATTATCTCACTATCACTCATCTAGATATCTCCTTTGCAACCACTGTGGTAAGGCAGTTTCTTAATTCTCTATGTGAAGGACATCGAGACGCAGTTATTCGCATCCTAAAATATATTAAAGAAGATCCAGGAAAATGTCTCGTGTATGGAGACAAAAGTGATACCTACTACAAGGAGAAACACTTCCGCATATTTCATTTTTATTGGTGATAATTTGATTTCCCAGAAAAGTCTAAAACAAAATGTTGCCGCTAAATCCAAAATAGAAGCCTAATATCAAAACATGACTTCAACCACTTATGAACTCATCTGGCTCAAACCTTTGCTTAAATAAATGAGATTTAGGGAGGTCACACAAATAACACACATTTGGATAATTAAGTTTCCTTACATATTGCCTCAAATCTAGTGTTCCATGAGATAGTCAAACTCAATGAAATATATGGTCATTTCATCAAGGAGAAGATCTAGTCTGGACACATCACCACTAGCTTCATCAATTCCAATGATCAACTTGAAGATGTCTGCTCATGTTAGTTACATATGTCACAAGCTTGGTGCATATGATTTATATGCTTTAGCTTGGGGGCAATGTTAGGAATAATGTAAATAGAGTAATTATGGGATTATTAGGTGTTGTATATTATTGTAATTACGACAACCATAAATCCTTGTATTCATGATCTTATTATATATATTATCCTCTGCCATGTAATTGAGACACACAGATTTATTCAATGCTCTCTCTCTCTCTCTCTTCTTTGTTTCAAGGCAGGTCTTGATAGAAAAGTGTTGGTCTCTCGAATACGAGTGAGTTCTTTTAACTTCTGAATGTGACTGAATTTCCTTTTTTGTCACCTCACTGGTGTAGAATTTGGAAAGAATACTCATTGATAAATCCATTTGAGTACCTAATCTGAACCAATTCTTATCAATACACTCCACTACCATTTCAGTATTGCATTCTAGACTTCCATTTTTCACTTAATTGGTTTTGTTTCATCACCAATTCAACACGTTTGTTACTTTGTTGTGTTACTTTGTTTTATTCCTTTTTCTCTCTCAAACCACTATTTGAGTCATTGATCATTTTTTCTCTTTTCCCTTCAAGCTCAGCTTTCATGTCCCTTTCAAAGCTCTCAAAAATAGGAATGTCTCCTCGTCACCAGTCATTGCAACAGCCATGGTGTTGCTGAAAACAGTTTTAAAAGAATAGAACGGGTCAAGTGGGTTCAAGTCAAGATGATATGATCGACTTGATGTGAAAATAGGAAAGTGCTCTAACCAAATTAGTTTGAAGGTCAATACGGGGTTTTAAAGCCGAACCATCTGGTCCGCTCCATACAACTATGACTAGGCAGAGTCATTACATGTGTATAATAATACATGGGAATTGGGCTTAACAAATGAGTAGTAGAGATAATTGCAGTGATCACTACTTTTTTCCTTAATGCTGTAATCCACAATCATTTAAAGGGTACAAAAAAGATATGTACCTGAATGGCTAGAAAAAAAGCCATGCACATGGAGTTTCCTATGAAGCACAAAACCCCGAGATGAAAATGGTCTAGTCCAAGACCCATTAAACCACTAATTAACCATCCAGAAGGCTCTGGTTGACCTCTCGCACTTACTTCACTGTGTGATTCAAGGTCCATTTCCGTATATCCAATCAATGCCGGACCACGATACAAAACCATGAATATGGCACCCAAAACACAGGTAAAGATTCCTCCGACCTTGGCCAGACCTTCATATCTTAGAATGTTCACTCTTTCTGTACTGCACATGAATAAGTTTATTAAGGTACGCATTACCAAATGTCCTACTGCATCTGAATTTAATTGATGTACAGAATTCTGTGAAACATTACCATGGTGTTGTGTGTTCCACAATTAGATGCCTTAACAAAAACACACAATATACAAAAAACGAAAAAGAGAAAAACTGACCCCATCATTACAGCCAGCAGAAATGTGAAGACTGGAGTGGCTGGCTGAACTGCCGCAGCATAAGTTGGATTAGTATAGCTTAAACCAATAAGAAACAGAAGATGGTTGCCAAATATCCTGAGCATGAATAAAGAAGCAAAAATACCATTCTATCAGTAAAATATTGTATCATTCAAACACAACAAAACTAGGGGAAAGATGATTATATGAAGAACCTCACCCAGTTAATCCAAGAAAGAAGAATGACATCATGATACGCTTGGTTAGGGGTGGTCTTGCACGTCTACAGACAACAAGGGATTATTAAGATACTCATGCGCTGGGATAAAGTGAAGATGACTAGACTATGATAAAAATGAGTTACAAGTTAAAATAACACTTCTAAACTTTGGACACATAGCATTAGCACAGTTAAATGTTTACACAGAAAATATAATCTGTGCTGTCAGCAAACAAACTTAACAGCCATGTTCTTAAATGACAACCATCACCACAGGCAATAATCAACCAAAAGTGTATAATTTCACAGAATCAGCAAACAGGAGAAGCCATTAGATATTAATTATACATTGAACATGCTCTAAATTATCAGGCACACAATCAGCAAACAAAAGTGTATAACTTCACAGAGCCAGGCACCGATGCGTATAAAAATGTGTTTACAGCAATGTTGTTAATGGCAGATCGCAAAAAATAGCGGAAAGGCACAAACCCGCTATGTCAAGCCCTCATAGCGGAAAATTGCGGCAAGTAGCAGATAGCAGTGAGCCTTGAGAGCGTTACGCAATAGCGCCGCCCTATTTGGTTTACAGAAGTAGGAGGTTCTAAGACACAGAGTCTGAGCAAGTAAGAATTGAAAGATTTAGAAACGGTTAATAGGTGTAACACATAACCGATCACACAAACATTGTGCAAGAAAATGCACTTATATAAGAACAACTACAACAATCAATTCACTTCACATTTTGGAGTTACATGCACTTACGAGCAATGGAAAAATCACAAAACATCAACCCAGTGTAACTAAAAATTTAAAATTGTGAAAGCCTTTCTATTTTCGTGTATCATATATGATGCATAACAGAGGATAAAAAAATAAATCGAAAAAGAAATAAAAAAAGTGAAATGGGTGTTGAAGTTGAGAAGAATGATTTGAAGGAAGAAGATGAGGTACTTTTCACGGAAATAAGCGAGGGGAGCGAGAATGGAGAGGGCAAGGAGATCACGGAAGACGCAGAAGACGATTTGGTTGACGCCAACATTGAGGGCGAGCTTTGTAATCACATGGTACCCTCCGGTGAATAACTGCACCACTGCCATCGCCGTGTGTGCCTTCCATATATTATCACCACCCCCCGAAGAAACTGCTCCCATTGAAATGAAAACTTAATTTCTGATTCGTTAGATCGAATCGAATCGATCACGATTCACAAACCCTCTCTCGCAGGAAGAGAAGAAGAAGAAGAAGATGGGGTTTTGTTTGTTGGGTCGTCGAAACCAAGTTTGGTGCAAAAACAATGAGAAATGAAAAATCCAATGCTTCGTTGCCAAGAAGAAATGGAATTTAAAGTCAAGTATAAGCAGGGAGTGACGGCACTTTGTTCTTTTTTTCGACTTCTCAAAGTGAATAGAAAAATCGGAAATGTCCAATCTCGATGCCGTTTTCTGTAAATATTTCCCGGAAAAAGGTAAAATAATAATGAGGAAAAAACACACCATGGAGAAAAATAAGGGAAATAAACAAATAATGAAAGATGAGGGCGAAAACAAAAACATCATTTACCACTTATGATTTTAATTTCTCTACAGTCTATGCTCTGAAAACCTAACCGATTATAGAACCGGCAAAAACATTGTTGTTTACAGTTCAATGATTCAATAGTAGTTGAATTCTTGTTGAAATGATAATAATTAAATGGGTTAATGGTATGGTAGATCCCTGTGTTTGTACCCAAGTTTGCGATAGGTCCCTCGCCGGAAATTTTTTTGAAATAAGTCCCTTAGTTTGCACCAAGTTTGGGTTTAGTCCTCGCCGGAGACCGGAGCTCCGGCAAGTGCTTACGTGGACTGCTGACTGTATTAATAGCGCTGAAGTGGATTTTTTTAATTATTTTTGAAATTCCAAATAATTAAATTCATTTTAAATTTAAAACCCCTAAACTATTCTAAATTTTAAATTAACCCACTAAATCCCTAAACCCCCAATCCCCTCAAACCTAAATTAAAAACCCAATCTAAAATTATAATTCATGTGTTCTTCTTCTTCTCCCAAACCTTCCAAAACCCACCACCTATTTCGACGACCCTTTGGTGAGAAGACCCACCAAACCCACTTCGCAAAACCATGGCCTATCTTACCCTCTTATCTCCCGTGGTCCCAACCTTCCAACTCTACTGCCGAGCTGCCCCTGTTCCAAAATGGTGCGTTTGAGGTGGATGGTGGTGGAGGGTTTCGTGGGGGGAAAGAAGGGAAGATGGTCGTGGAATGTCCCCACGATGAGGACATTGAGCAGGATTTTTTTTGTTAGCAGTGTTGCTCCTCCTACCTCTACTACCATTTGAGTCGGTGCTTCTCTCTGCTGCTTCCTTCCACTATGCCCTGCGTGTTTGTTTTTATCACATCCTTTCATGTAATAATAAAGATTTAGTGTAGCGAATGAAGAACGTAGAGAAGAAGAAGAACACAGGAAACGTGAGGAAGGAATTGTAATTTTAGATTGGATTTTTAATTTAGGTTTGAGGGGATTGGGGGTTTAGGGAGGATTTAGTGGGTTAATTTAAGATTTAGAATAGTTTAGGGGTTTTAAATTTAAAATGAATTTAATTATTTGGAATTTCAAAAATAATTTAAGAAATCCACGTCAGCGGTCCATGTAAGCACTTGCCGGAGCTCCGGTCTCCGGCGAGGACTAAACCCAAACTTGGTGCAAACTAAGGGACTTATTTTAAAAAAAATTCCGGCGAGGGACCTATCGCAAACTTGGGTACAAACACAGGGACCTACCATACCATTAACCCTAATTAAATATATATTATTAATATCATATAATATATTAAATAATTTATTAACGTAAAATATTAAGAAATTAAGTCAAATTAAATTTTAAGATGAAATAAAATCATTATAATATATATTTTATAAGATAAAATTGAATATTTAAAGATAACATAACAATAAGGGGTATTCTAATTCTATAACAGATATTTGTTTGAATAAAATATATTTTTATTAAATTTAAAAGGGTTAAATAAGTTTTTGGTCCATGTATAATGAGTGAAATTTGATCTTCATTCCTAATTGGAGTAAAGTTGTAAAAACACCTCTGCATCTACAAATGAGCTCTGTGACCTTGCCATGTATGCGGCAAAGTGATGTGGTATGCTGACATGGTGGGTGATGAGTCAGTCGAGAGACTAAAACTAAATTTTTCCTAATTTTAGAGGGATCAAAAACTTATTTAACCTATAAAATTAGATTTTCTCGTCCATTCAAAACTCACTAATTCCTAATCATATTCCTAATTTTAGAAATTCATCATCTTACCCCAAAATTATTCATCTTACTGATAGTAATAAAACCACACAAGAAAGGGGGGTTTGAATTGTGTGTGTGATTTTTTAAACCTTTTTCACAATATAATTATTATTAGTTTTAAAAGAGTTTATCAAAAGTGTGCAGCGGAAATAAACTTAAATCTTGAACAATAAAGCACACACGATATTTATCCTGGTTCACCCCCTTAATCGACAGGGCTACGTCCAGTCCTTGGCTTCACCAAGATTTTCACTATTTAAACAAAATAGTACAAGTGTTCTCAGGGACTTCTCCCAGTATTCTGAGGACTACTCCTTTACAAGTATTCTAGGACTTCTCCTTTATCTCTCGAGTGTTTGACAAGACTCCTCCCAGTTCTTTATCAAGAAGATTTGTTTTCTACAAGAATCTCTTCAGCAAGAGTGGGTAGAAAATATGAAGAGTTAAGTTCAGAGATGGTATACAAATTAGTTCTCTGAATGGCTTGTGTGAGAAAGGATAAGAGTTTTCACTCTGTAAGAGATTTCACACTAGTTGGCGACGAGACTCAGAAAATGAGAAGGTTAAGGTTACTGAGTGTCTTGGCTTAAAGCTTGTTCAAATCGTAAATAGACTTGGAAGGTTTGAGTGCCTTAATTGTGTATGAGTCGCCAAGTTGGAGCTGATGGTAAGTCCACTATTTATATCTCCAGTAGGATGATAACTGGGGGCTTTGGTAAAGATCTTCAAAAATAGTTCCGTTGAATTTCTGCTTGATTGCGAGTAACGGATACTTCTGCATCTGTTGTTGCAATCTTCCAGGTAAAGAATGTTTCTTCAACAATGAAGGATGGTATCGTCTGGTGATGCTTTTGCTTCAGTTCACAGAGACTGCATTTAATGCTTATGCATTACAGCTAATTCAGTCATTAATGCTCTGACCAGAATATTTGAATTTGGCCGTTGAGGAGATACGATGATCAGAAGATATCGCCGTTAATTCAGCAAAAGCAGCTTGAATTAAGGAATGTCAGAGAATTTGAATCTTCGAGGAATAAGGCGCTTAATTCTGTCTCTTTCACCATTAATGCTCTGAATCACCAAGAGGTGCACGACAGCTCATCTTTGGGTTGGACAAACGATCACTTTCAGGATATTTCATTTTGCACGAGTCTTTAATCATTGCTTTTAGTCAACCCAAGTATTCTTCAAGAGTTGAGTAGCTGATCAATCAGACGTTCTTCACAGGCGGACGTACTCTTCTCTGGAGATAGATTAATCCACATAGGCGGACGGTTTTCTTCACTTGCTTTTTGATAATGCTTTGTCAAAATCCTCGCAGCATGTCTTCAGTCTACAAGTGTTCCTGAGTATGAAAACTTTTAAGGAAGTCAGTAACACTTAGCGAAATTGTTATTTATCAAAATAGGTTAACCCATTAGATTTTTTATTCTAACAATGTCCCCCTTTTTGATAATGACAATTTCCAAAAAAAATGAGAGTAAAAGTTATGTATTTCTGATTTCCTCCCCCTCAGTTTAAGATGAATTGTTTGTGAGATTGATTACTCCCCCTAAATTTATGCTATTTTCTTTGTCATTTTTTTTAGTTATACTTTCTCCCCCTTTGACATTATCAAAAACATAGATAAAGAAAACATAATATCCATTAAGAGCATAGAAAGTTAAAGAAGACATAGAACAGTAAGAGTAAAAGTCTGGAGGATGGCTTGGATTGCCCATGAAGTAGAACAATAGTGTCTTGCAGACAATCAAAGCGAGCATCCATTTTGATGGAGAGGTCATGTTGCATGGTATCAAGGCGAGCATGCATATCTTTATGAAGAACAAACCGTTCGTGAGAAGAGCGATCATTGAAAGTGTCAATGCGTTGAGCAAGCAGGGAAACCATGGTCCGAACATCAGCAGAGTCGGAACTGGGAATGCGATCGGCCAGCGGCGATGCATTTAGAGATGGAAAAATGGGAGTGAAGTATGCCACAGTAGGAATGAGTGGAGATGGAGTGATGCAGTGCCAACCAAAACCAGGAGTCTTCAGGACTGACGGCATCATGGGAAGAAGGACCAATGTCCAGGTCTTAAACTTTAGGACCAGGGGATCAACTCGACCAGCCAAGTGAAGAGGAATGGAAGCGATGTGAGTATCACTAGGGACAACTAGCTGCCAATCGAAGTGAAAGAACATGTGGCAGGATGGCATGGATGGAGTGATCTGTGAGTCATGACATCCATGGGGAAGCCATAAACCTGCCTTAAAGCAGAAAGGGAAACCAAGAGACTGTAGACACACATCTGAAAGCAGATGGGCATTGGGTGCAATTGTAGAGCGCTTGCGTTTGCCCAGAGTAGATCTGGAACGCCGAGAGGAGCAGGGCATGAAGTGGATCTGAGGGAGAGACATGCAGGTAGCAGAAGTGAAGGGATCCGGAGATGCCAGCTTGAGATCCAGATCCAGATCTTTATGGAGGAGGACAGGTGGGGACGGATAAGATGCATTAAAATGTGTATTAATGTGAGCATCTACCCCTCGTGACAGTGAAGTAACGCGTTGACTTTGACCAAGGTGCAGATTAAGATCGAGCTCAACATCATGCAAGTTGAGGCGAGTAAAGGCATGGTCTAAGAAAGAGATGTCAGTGCTAGGAATAGGATCATCTTCAGAGTCGTTGTCAAGAGTAATAGGATTATCAATGTTGGGAGCTTCAAACAAGGAATCCAGAAGGTGCTCAGCTTCACTTTGTAGTAAATTCCTGAAGTGTAGGATTTTTGATTGAAGAGGGGCTGCCCATCCTCGAGCGTCGGGAGAACAATAGTGCTTCCATTGAGGTGATATAGAAGGTATTGGAGAGTTCTCGGAGAGCTTGACGCGAACCCAGTGTCGGTTTACAATGTTGCCCAAAACAGCAATTGTAGGGGCATCATCAATAGGACCTAGAAGAGGAAGATATGTGCAGCACTGGTTAGGAGCTAAGGTGACCAGAATAATCCGGAATGCAGTAGCAGCTAGCAATCCCATGTCTGGAACTGTAAACCATTTGGACTCATGCGCAGGTTCATTTGCATTCAGCGTAAGAGCCAGGCATAGAGTATCAATATCTTTATCAGAGCAAAATGTTTGAGAGTGCAGCGCTTTGTTAGATAGAAGTTCATGGATTAGAAGTTTTCGAATTTCTGGCCAATGATCTTGAGGGTGACCCAGCCATTGAGCAAGACATCGGAATCCACAATTGCCATCATCTTGGACATCGAAGACATCGGAGATATATTTGTGAAAGATTTGAGGCAAGAACTTCAGATATTGAGCATGAGAATCTGAAATAAGTTCAGCGGTGGTGTGCACAGTCTCAGGAGGAGGTTTGGAGGAGGTTGATGGAGGCAAGGCTTCGGCAGTAGGCAAGAGGTCGTGAGAATCAGTCCGGTGGGAGTGATCTCAACGTTGCGGAGGTGGAGTGCCCTGACAACGACGTTTGAGGCAGGTACCGGACGATGTTGGTGTATGAGGTCTTCGTTGTTTGTTCCTCTTAGCCTAGTCACTTAAGAGTTCTGTAGGCACTGCTGCTATGTCGATGGAAAGGTTCATACGACGAACATCTCCAAACTTGATGGGAGTAGCAGCGATATAGTCAGATGCGATGAACTTCACTGATTCGATGGAAGGAGTGAGTAACTTCTTGTGATGCATAAGAGCCATTATGAGAGACCCATACGAAAGATTAGTGTTGGATTGTTCTAGGGTATGGAGCATGTATTGAAGCAGAAGATCAGGCCAATTAATTTTTCTGCGATGCTATAGCTGGAATAGAGTCCACTGAGAGAACTTGTTGACTAAGTCTCTAGAACCTTCTTTGGGTAGCACAACCTTGCTGAGAACAGTATAAGGAAAAATACATTCTTCAACAAGATTCTTTACTCGTCGCGAGGTAGAACATTTTGGAACTTCCTTCCAAATAGTGAAAGGATTGCTCTCAGAAGTTTCCTAGGAGGAAGAGTAACAGACACCGTCGAGAGGAAGATCGAGTAGATGAGACACATCACTGGATTGAATGTCGATTACTTGCCAAAACATCGTGTTCGGATGTGGTTAGGGTTGATCCTGATGGCACAATCGTAGAATTCTTTTACGAGTGGAGAGAGTGCTGAAGTTGTGGAGATCTCAAACAGATTTCCCCAGTGTTGTGAGAGTACGAGATCAAGTCCGGCAACCTTTGCATGTTGATACAACCTTAGATCAAGGTATCTAGGGGTGACAAGTTTTCTGTCGCCCAGATGCTCAATTTTTACAGGACCAATATCAGAGACTTGTTGTTTGCGATTTTGGACAATAGCATCTTGTTGAGTCTTGACGATCTGATATTCCTCCTTGCTAAGGGCTGCCTGAGTCTTTACATTTTTCTGTTTGTTAGGGGCCATGATTTCTGTAGATGAAGTAAATACGGATGCAAAGACAAGTACACAAAGTATAGAATGTGTATGTTGAAGCATGAGTGTATGAGAGTTGGTATTAGAGATGCATTCGGAAGACTATTCGTTTCCATTTTCGAAAGTGTAAATATTTTCTCGATATTACCAAACTCATGATGAATGATAAAGCTGAATTATAAGCATTAAATGATGAGAAATAAGGAGTGTCAATATTAATGTATGCGTGCTCAGTAAGTAATCTATGTGAAAAGACACAACTGTTTAGCATTAAATGCATATCTTATAGTAGATATTAAATATAAATGCAAGCCAATGGGGCAGACGAACTTAGAGGGATATAGTGCAGGCACATCTATAATGCAGGAAACATCCCAATTCTTTCTCTAAGACATACAATTTTTTTTTTCAATAAGTGGTTTGGTAAATATGTCTGCTAATTGGTCATCAGTGTGTATGTATGAAATGTCAATATTTCCCTTCGCTACATGATCACAGATAAAATGATGCTTTATTTCAATATGTTTGGTTCGTGAATGCAACACAGGATTCTTTATAATATTAATGGCACTTGTATTATCACATAATAATGGAATGTTATGCTCAAAAATATTATAATCCTCTAATTGATGCTTCACCCAAAGAAGTTGGGTGCAGCAAGAACCTGCCGCCACATATTCTGCTTCGGCAGTGGAAAGAGAGATTGTGCTTTGCCGCTTGCTTGCCCACGATATTAGGCAATGCCCCAGAAAGTGACAACCTCCACTTGTGCTTTTTCTTTCGATTCTGTCTCCAGCATAGTCAGCATCACAGAATCCTCTTAGCCTGAAATCTTCACATTTCTCATAAACTAGACCAAGATTAGTTGTTCCAATGAGATAACGAAATATGCGTTTTACTGCACTTAGGTGAGATTCTTGAGGACTTACCTGGAATCTGGCACAAACACAAACGCTGTACATAATGTCTGGTCTGCTTGAGGTAAGATACAACAGTGATCCTATCATTCCTCTGTATTTGGTTGAGTCGACCGGAGTTGACTCGTCACCTTTATCTAGTATAGTTCCAGGATGCATAGGGGTTCCCATTGCTTTGGCTTTCTCCATGCAATACTTCTTCAGGAGATCATTAATATACTTTGTCTGATGAATGTATGTTCGGGTTCCTTCCTGTCTAATCTGCAATCCTAGGAAGAACTTTAATTCTCCCATCATACTCATCTCGAATTCACTCTGCATCAGTTTGGAAAATTCTTGGCAGAGAACTTCATTAGTGGCGCCGAAAATGATGTCATCAACATATAGTTGCACCAGAATAAAGTCCTTGGACCTTTTTCTTCTAAACAGAGTGTTGTCAATGCTTCCTCGTGAGAATCCATTGTTCATCAGGAATGAACTCAAACGATCGTACCATGCACGCGGAGCTTGCTTTAGTCCATATAATGCCTTTCTTAACTTGAAGACGTGGTCTGGTAGAGCCGGATCTTCAAAACCTGGAGGCTGCTTCACGTATACTTCTTCCTCAATATATCCGTTTAGGAACGCACTTTTCACATCCATTTGATACAACTTTATGGAGTGCTGACATGCAAATGCCAGTAGGATGCGAATTGCTTCAATTCTTGCTACGGGGGCAAATGTTTCTGTATACTCGATTCCTTCTTGTTGATTATACCCTTGTGCTACTAGACGCGCTTTTTTTCTGGTGACTTTTCCATTTTCATCCATTTTATTTCTGAATACCCATCTTGTGCCAATGATGGATTTTTCCTCTGGTTTGGGCACTAGGTCCCAGACTCTGCTTCTCTCAAATTGATTCAGTTCTTCTTGCATGGCTAAGATCCAGCCTTCATCCTGTAGTGCTTCACCTATGTTCTTCGGTTCTATTTCAGAGAGAAACGCACAGTTAGCATAATCATTAAAAGTGGATCTGGTTCTTACCTTTTTCATGTACACTTCCGATTATCTGTGTAAGAGGATGTTCTGGTTTGAATCTCTAGTCTCGAGGTAGAGAGATGCCACTGGAGGTCATGACTTGACTTGTGGAGTTGTCGTCAGACGGAGTTTCACAAACATCGTCTGGTTGAGTTGAAGAAGGAGTAATTGGATTTGTCTCTTTGTCAGATGTTGACGGCTGAACTGGATTTGATGAGGGCATTCCACATATTTCCAGGTCATCATATTCTTCTTCTGGAGTCATTTGATTTACACTGATGTGTTTATCTTCAAACTTGACATTGATGGACTCCTCTACTGCCATTGCTCTAGAGTTGTATACTCGGAATGCTTTGGAATTGGGTGAATATCCTAAGAATATTCCTTTGTCTGATTTTGCATCGAATTTTCCAAGGTCATCCTTTGTGTTAAGTAGAAAGCATGGACATCCAAATGGATGAAAGTCTAAGATGCTTGGCTTTCTTCCCTTCCACAGCTCATGGGCTGTTTTCTTCAAGATAGGACGCATAAATATTCGATTTTGAATATAGCGTGCTGTATGGACTGCTTCAGCCCATAAGTATTTGGGTAGAGATGTCTCGTTGAGCATAGTCCTGGCCATTTCTTGAAGTGACCTGTTCTTCCTTTCGGCTACTCCATTTTGCTGAGGAGTTCTTGGAGCAGAGACTTGATGAGATATCCCATTTTCTTCGCAGTAGTGGTTGAACTCTTCATTTATAAATTCTCCTCCTCTGTCACTATGAATGTTGGTGATGCAGTATCCTTTTTCATTTTGAATTCTTTTCGCAATGATTAGGAAAGACTTGAAAGTTTCATCCTTTGTTCTGAGAAATTGTACCCATGTAAATCTAGTGTAGTCATCAACGATGACAAGACAAAATCTTTTTCCAGAACAACTAGCCGTTCTAGTAGGTCCGAACAAGTCCATGTGTAACATCTCCAGAGGTCTCTTGGCACTGACAACATTCTTTGCATGGAAAGAACTTTTTAATTGCTTTCCTTGGAGACATGCTGAGCATGTATCATCAGATTTGAAAGACAGATTTGGCAGACCACTTACTAAATCATGCTTGATTATCTTAGCAATGGTCTTTAAGGATGCATGCCCTAGCTTCCTGTGCCATATCCATTTGTCATCCTCTGCTGATACTAGACATGTTACCTTTTGACTTGCAAGGTTTTCCAAGGAGGTCTTATATAGATCCCCTTGTCTCTGTGCTTCAAAGATAATCTTGTCATCCTCGTTTGTGACACTACACTTCAATTTGTTGAAGGAAACAGTGAGTCCACTATCACATAATTGGCTTATGCTAAGTAGGTTGTGTTTCAGTCCTTCAACCAGCAGAACTTTCCGTATTACTGGAAGGGGATTCTTACCAACATTACCTTCTCCGACAATGAACCCCTTTTGGTTACCTCCGAAGGTAACTGTTCCTCCAGTTTTCTTCTCATGGATCTTTGGGAATAAAGACCTTTTTCCCGTCATGTGTCGTGAGCATCCACTGTCCAGGTACCATTGCTCTTTTTGGCTTTAAGCTGTTAAGCACATCTGCAAGAGGAATAATCATAGATTTAGGTACCCAAACTCTCTTGGGTCCTTTCTTGTTAGTCATCACTTTGGGTGGACTGTTCCTCCCATGCACTATTTTTTGAGGAGTTTGTTTCTCCTTACCCTTGACTATGAAAGTTTTGGGTTGGACTTTAATAGATGGAGGCGAAACATTATTCTTTTCAGGTTGATATTTATATGGAACAGCCGAAGAATTATGTTTTATGGCAGTTATATCCCAACTTTCTTCTTCACAACCTAAACCTCTGCGATCATAAGCTGATCTGTTGTTTCCACTTAAGTTAATTAGGTTATCATAACCTTGAGTAAAAGTGGATAAGTCTTTGATTAAGCTACTTACTCTTTGTTTTAGGAATTTGATTTCTTTGTTTGCATCTTGTTCTAAGAGTATTTAATTTTTCTTGGCTTAAATGCACATTTTGCCCCTGATAATTCTCAAAGTTGCAAATTGTAACCCACCAAAATTTTTGTCGCCAAATGTACCCTTCTGTTTTTTTTTGGAGAACTTTGTACCCTTCCGTCAGTCTTCCGTTAGTAACTTAACGGAACTGATGATGTGGACATTACAGGTGAAAAAAAAGGGGAAAATCAACATGTTTAAAATTAAAAAAATGGCTAAAATGCAAGGCTCCGCACACCGCCGTCGGAGGGAGAAGAGGTCGCGCCGCACGCCGCCGTCGGAGGAAGAAGAGGCCGCGTCTCCTGGGGCTGTGGCTTGGGAGAAGAAACAGTCGCCGGCGAGAAGAACCAAGAATCTGTGCGAATGGAGAAGGGAAGAAGAAGCTGCACATATGGAGAAAGCTCGTGGTCTTCCTGCAACAAGCAAAATGCAAGGCTCAAAATCTGACTTCAATTCAATCAGAAGATCCAGCAGACAAAAGAAGGAGATTTGAGCAAGAATTTGAGCATAAAAGGGGAGTAAACAGAGAAGAAAAGGGGGGAGAAAAAAAAAAACACTACCTTCATCTTTCAATAATCCACTTTCAAAACTCTGTTTCCCCATGAATACCCAGCCCCAAAAACAAAAAGAATTGAGCCACAATCAGACAGTAGGGGGGAAAAACCAACACTTAGAGGCACCTCTCATTCACCAAGCCACCTCCTTTCCCATCTCCTTCAACTCCTTGTTTGAACCCCTGCCACCACCGTTCCTCTGTTTTCGGCCGCCGTTGCTCCTCAAACCACCACCGCCGTCGCTGCTGGCTTCGTCACCCATAGCCTGAAGCGCCGACGATATCACCCAAATCCCTTTTCCCCTCCTTCCAGCGCCGCCGTCCTCCTTCCTCTCTCTCCAGCCGCACCACCATCGATCCGCCTCGCTGCTTCTCCCCTCCTCGTTCCAGCGCTGCCGTCGTCTTCACCACCGCCTCTGCCGCTCGCTCGACCCTCGCTGCCGCTTCTTCTCTCTTCCTCTCACTCCCTTTCTCTCTCGTTTTTCGTCCCTGATTCTTCTTTCTTTCTCACCGCTTCTCTCTCTATTTCATTCCCCCCTTATCTTTAATCTTTAATCTGGTCCTCTTTTTTTTTCTTTTCTTTATTATTTAATTTTTTATACACGTGGCGTGTCCACGTCATCAGTTCCGTTAAGTTACTAACGGAAGACTGACAGAAGGGTACAAAGTTCTCCAAAAAAAAAAACAGAGGGGTACATTTGGTGACTAAAATTTTGGTGGGTTACAATTTGCAACTTTGAGAATTATCAGGGGCAAAATGTGCATTTAAGCCATTTTTCTTTGTTAGCATAATAGATACTTCTTTAGATGCATGCAATTCTTTTACAGTTTTATCATGCTTTTTCTTGAGTGAACTATATTTGATTGCTAATGCATCAGCATACTCTAATAGTTCATTATAGTTTTCAGACGAGATTTCGGGACTTACCTCATCTTTGTCATTTTCCTCGCCGTTGGGTAGATCAACAGAGATCATCAGTGCCTCTGCTTCTTTATCTGCTTCGATATCTGATGTGTCTATGGATCCCATAAACGCACAGTATGAAGTTTCTTCGTTGGCTCCCTTAGTTTCTTCTTCTTGGTCAGAGTCGTCTTCTGACTCATCGTTTTGACTGGAAAAGGCTTTCTTCTTATAGAAGTTCTTTTGGGAAGGCTTGTTTCCCAGACGAGGGCAGTCGGCTTTGATATGTCCAGGCTTCTTACACTCGTAGCAGACGATCCCTCCTTTATTTGGGATTTTCTCTTCATCTCTTGATGTGGAAGATTGTCTTCCTTTGAACTGCTTCCTGTTTCCCATCATTCTTCTGAATCTTTGATTAAACAGGGCCTGTTCATCATCGGAGTGATCAGACTGCACAGTTTCCTCATCTGAGGATTCGTTAGCTTTCAAAGCCTTTGATTTGTTGGCTTTAAATGCTACAGCTTTCGCGGAAAACGCTTTTCTTCGTATGATAGCAGCATCGTTAGCAAGATCCTGCTCATGAATCTTCATCTCTCCCAGCAGGTCTTCTACTTGATAGGTATCAAGGTTCTTTCCAGCTCTCTGGGAAGTGACGAAGTTTCTCTAATTGGTGGGAAGGCTTCTGAGAATCTTGATCACTTGCTCCTTGTCAGTGAAGCTTTTTCCCAGGTTCCTCATCCCATTATGAATGGTTTGAAGTCGTGCGAACATGGAGTCAATGGATTCATTGTCATCCATCATGAAGTTTTCGTACTGAGATGCAAGCATGCTCATCTTGGTGTCTTGTACAGCAGAGGTTCCTTCATGAGCAATAGCTAATGTATCCCATACCTCCTTTGCAGTGCTCAGGCTGTCAACTTTGTCATGCTCATTTTTGCTAAGAGCACATATGAGAAACAGCCTCGCCTTGGCATTTCTTTGATTGTCTGTCTTCTGTTCATCTGTCCATTTATCGGCTGGAATGGCCTTGCTTTCACTATCTTTGGGAACATAATTTCCTTTCGATATTACGTCCCATAGCTTCCAGTCAGTTGATTCGATGAATAGCTGCATGTGCTTCTTCCAGTAGGGGTAGTTGGAGCCATCAAAGAATGGTGGCTTGTTGGTTGCAGTTCCGGTTGGGTAGGCAATACCGTCCATGGATCTTTTCACTCTACACCTGTTAAGATGTTAGTAATTCTCAGAGCGGTTAAGCTCTAATACCAATTGATAGTAATAAAACCACACAAGAAAGGGGGGTTTGAATTGTGTATGTGATTTTTTAAACCTTTTTCACAAGATAATTATTATTATTTTTAAAAGAGTTTATCAAAAGTGTGCAGCGGAAATAAACTTAAAGCTTGAACAATAAAGCACACACGCTACGTCCAGTCCTTGGCTTCACCAAGATTTTCACTATTTATACAAAATAGTACAAGTGTTCTCAAGGACTTCTCCCAGTATTCTGAGGACTACTCCTTTACAAGTATTCTAGGACTTCTCCTTTATCTGTCGAGTGTTTGACAGGACTCCTCCCAGTTCTTTTTCAAGAAGATTGGTTTTCTACAAGAATCTCTTCAGCAAGAGTGGGTAGAAAATATGAAGAGCTAAGTTCAAAGATGGTATACAAATTAGTTCTCTGAATGGCTTGTGTGAGAAAGGATAAGATTTTTCACTCTGCAAGAGATTTCACACTAGTTGGCGACGAGACTCAGAAAATGAGAAGGTTAAGGTTACTGAGTGTCTTGGCTTAAAGCTTGTTCAAATCGTAAAAGACTTGGAAGGTTTGAGTGCCTTGATTGTGTATGAGTCGCCAAGTTGGAGCTGATGCTAAGTCCACTATTTATATCTTCAGTAGGATGATAACTGGGGGCTTTGGTAAAGATCTTCAAAAATAGTTCCGTTGAATTTCTGCTTGATTGTGAGTAACAGATACTTCTGCATCTACTGTTGCAATCTGCCAGGTAAAGAATGTTTCTTCAACAATGAAGGACGGTATCGTCTGGTGATGCTTTTGCTTCAGTTCACAGAGACTGCATTTAATGCTTATGCATTACAGCTAATTCAGTCATTAATGCTCTGACCAGAATATTTGAATTTGGCCGTTGAGGAGATACGATGATCAGAAGATAACGCCGTTAATTCAGCAAAAGCAGCTTGAATTAAGGAATGTCAGAGAATTTGAATCTTCGAGGAATAAGGCGCTTAATTCTGTCTCTTTCACCATTAATGCTCTGAACCACCAAGAGTGCATGACAGCTCATCTTTGGGTTGGACGAACGATCACTTTCAGGATATTTCGTTTTGCACGAGTCTTTAATCATTGCTTTTAGTCAACCCAAGTATTCTTCAAGAGTTGAGTAGCTGATCAATCAGACGTTCTTCACAGGCGGACGTACTCTTCTCTGGAGATAGACTAATCCACATAGGCGGACGGTTTTCTTCACATGCTTTTTGATAATGCTTTGTCAAAATCCTCGCAGCATGTCTTCAGTCTACAAGTGTTCCTAAGTATGAAAACTTTTAAGGAAGTCAGTAACACTTAGCGAAATTGTTATTTATCAAAATAGGTTAACCCATTAGATTTTTGATTCTAACACTTACCCTACTTTCTCCACCTCAATTGCTTCATTTTCAAAATTCAGAATAAAAGATGGAGTCGTCACCAATATTTATTTGATCTAGAAAAGTGAAAAACTCGTTTAGAAGTTTTGTCTGCGAAAATGAAGTTGGATTTCAGAGTCGATTTATTGGTCCTCAACTCTTCTTCGTTGGAACCCACATTTGAAAGGGAGCAACGACAAATTAACCCCATAGCACTCTTCGCACATCTATCATAAGACGGTCACTTCTCATTAATTGTGCAAATTTTAATAGCTTTGAAAAGATTTGTTTCACTCTAATTTCTTTTGTTGATTTTTTTTTGTGTGGTTTTGTTTATTTAACTAAAAAATATTTATATACGAATTTGGCTTGATGGATTTTCGATTCCGCTTTTATGTATCCCCTGATGCAATGAAAAATTCAAAGCCATAATAGTTCTGCCAAAGCTTGATTGAAAGTTGGAAAATATATTTTGTAAATTTTTTGAAAGAGGCACTCTTAGAACTTAAAAAATGATATTTTTATCACTTGAACTTTTTTTTTTGGGGTACTTTTATGAGGACATTAACATAAACTATAAACACACATGAATTAAGATGTGATCAAAAGGAAATTACCTTAAGTGGGTGCGAAGGCCCAAACTAAAAGAAGAAGTGAAAAGGTGAGATATTACATTTAATGTATTAAATCCCTATAATACCATCACATTTATTCGTTACCGGGTTCTTAAAACCCGGTACTTGGCTTACATATATGTGATAATAACGAAACAACACAAGAAATGGGGGGTTTGAATTGTGTGTGTGGTTTTTAAAACTTTTCTTTCAAAACAGTTATAAGTTTAAAAAATACTTTTCTAAAACTTGTGCAGCGGAAAATTAACAGAGATGAAAAGTAAAGCACACAAAGGGTTTATCCTGGTTTACCCCTTAATCGACAGGGCTAGGTCCAATCCTTGACTTTACCAAGATTTTCAACTATTCACATCGAACAATACAAGTATTGTGCAGGACTTCTGCCAGTATTCGAAGGACTTCTCCTTACAAGTATTCAACAGGACTTCTCCCAGTATGACAGTAACGAAAACACACAAGAAAGGGGGGTTTGAATTGTGTGTGTGATTTTTAACTTCTTTTTCGAAAACCAGCAGTTATAAGTTCGAAAACGTTTGTTAAAGAGTGCAGCGGAATTGAATCCAAGACAGAATGATAAAGCATACAAGATATTTATCCTGGTTCACCCCCTTAATCGACAGGGCTACGTCCAGTCCTTGGCTTTACCATGATATTCACTATTTTATCAAAATAGTACAAGTATTCTTCAGGACTTCTCCCAGTATTCTGAGAACTGCTCCTTTACAAGTATTCTACCAGGACTTCTCCTTTACAAGTATTAGACAGGACTTCTCCCAGTTCTTTTTCAAGAAGAATTGGTTTCTACAAAATCTCTTCGATAAGACTGGGTAGAAATATGAAGAGCAAATTACAGAGAAGATAAGCAAGTTGGTTCTCTGAAAGGTTTGTGTGAGTGAGGATAAGAGTAACACTCTATGAAAACTTCACACTAGTTGGTGACTAGACTCAGGTAATGAACAAGTTGAGAATGCTGAGTGTTTAGCTTAGAGAAATAAGATCGCAGATGATGAACTTAGAAAGTTTTGAAAGCTTTGATCGTGTGGAAGTCGCCAATTTGAATTCGATGTCAAGTTCTCTATTTATATCTTCAGTAGGATGATCAATGGAAGCTTTGTTGAAGATCTGAAAATAGTTTCGTTTGAATTTCTCCTCTATTGTGAGTAACAGATACTTCTGCGGCTCTGTTTCAGCGCTTAATGCAATCTGCCATGCATTTAATGCATCTTCAATGGCGGAGGTTGACATCGTCTGGCTCTTCAAGGCATTCAGCCTTGAGCTATAACTTCTGCATTTAATGCTCATGCATTCCAGCTAAGGGAGCCATTAATGCTCTGTTCAGGAGATTTGAATTTGAACGTTGAGGAGATACTGTTAGAATCAAATAATTTAATGAAGGGTTTATATTTTGATAAATAACAATTTCGCTAAGTATTGATCTTGTCAAAAATAGAATTCTTAACTTCTAAATGTTTATCATGCTCAGGAACATCCTTCTACTTGGAAAAAGCACTGCATAGACCTCTACGAAGCATTTTTTAAAAGCAGTTGCTCAAGTTAACAATTCGTCCGGCTACAGCTTTTGAGAATCAGTCCGTCAGCTGACAACGTCTGACTCAGAGAGTCCGTCCGGATATGACGAACGTCTGGTCACTCAGTCATTAGATTCATCTGAAGGAAAGAACATCTAAATTCAAGACAGAATGTTTGGTTGACTAGTGCAAAAGAAAAATCAGGAGGTGATCGTTTGCTCAACCCAGGATGAGCTGTCAAGCACCACTTGTCTCTTCAGAGCATTAATGGCGAAAAGGACAGAAGTAAATTCTTTATTCCTTGCAAATTCAAATCTTCTGACATTCCTTAATTCAAGCTGCTTTTGCGGAATTAGCGGCAAGCCTTTCTGATCATCGTATCTCCTCAACGTTCAAATTCAAATCTACTGGTCAGAACATTAACGACTCCCTTAGCTGGAATGCATGAGCATTTATTACAGAAGTTATTAATCAAGGCAAGATACATTGAAGAACCAGACGATATCAACCTCAGCCATTAGAGGAACATTAAATGCATTGCAGATTGCATTTATCGAAGCAGAAATTGCAGAAGTATCCGTTACACACAAGGAAGGAGAAATTCAAATGAAACTATCTTCTGATCTTCAGCAAAGGTCCCATTGATCTTCCTACTAAGGATATACATAGAGGACTTGGCATCAGATTCAACTTGGTGACTTTTACACGATCAAAGCATTCAAACTTTCCAAGTTTATTATTTGCGATCCAATCTTTCCAAGCCAAACACTCAGCATTCTCAACTTACCTATTATCTGAGTCAGTCTCCAACTAGTGTGAAGATTATCACAGAGTGCTACTCTTATCCTCTTTCACACAAAGCCCTTCAGAGAATCAACTTATTTATTCTCTCTGTAATTTGTTCTTCATATTGTCTACCCACTCTTATCGAAGAGATTTGGTAGAAACCAATTCTTCTTGGAAAAGAACTGGGAGGAGTCCTGTCCAACACTCGTAAAGGAGAAGTCTTGCTAAGAATACTTGTAAAGTAGTAGTCCTCAGAATACTGGGAGAAGTCCCTGAGAACACTTGTACTATTTTGATAAAATAGTGAAAATCTTGGTTAAGCCAAGGAATGGACGTAGCCCTATCGATTAAGGGGGTGAAACAGGATAAATATCGTGTGTGCTTTATTGTTCAGTTGTAGAATAATTTCCGCTGCACTCTTTATCAAACGTTTTCGAACTTATAGCTATTGTTTCACGAAAAGAAGTTAAAAATCACACACACAATTCAAACCCCCCTTTCTTATGTGGTTTTATTACTATCAATTGGTATCAGAGGATAACCGCTATGAGTTTCACTAACATCTTAACAGGTGTAGAGCACAAAGATCCATGGACAACATCGCCTACCCAACTGGAACTGCAACAAATAAGCCACCATTCTTTGGTGGCTCCAACTATCCATACTGGAAGAAGCACATGAAACTCTTCATCGAGTCAACTGACTGGAAGCTTTGGGACGTGATATCCAAAGGAAATTATGTCCCCAAGGATAGTGAAAATAATTCCATTCCAGCCGAGAAGTGGACCGATGAACAAAAGACGGAAAATCAAAGAAACGCCAAAGCTAGGCTGTTCTTCATCTATGCTCTGAGCAAAAATGAGCACGACAAGGTAGACAGCTTGAGCACTGCCAAGGAAGTATGGGATACCTTAGCCATGGCTCATGAGGGAACGTCAGCTGTACAAGACACCAAGATGAGCATGTTGGCCTCCCAGTATGAAACCTTCATGATGGAGGACAATGAGTCAATCGACTCCATGTTTGCCAGACTTCAGACCATCCATAATGGGATGAGGAATCTAGGAAAAAGCTTTACCAACAAGGAGCAAGTAATTAAAATTCTCAGAAGTCTCACTCCGAACTGGAGGACGTTCGTTACTGTCCAAAGAGCTGGAAAGAATTTCGATCACTATCAGGTAGAAGATCTTCTGGGTGAGTTGAAGATTCACGAGCAAGATCTTGCAAATGATGCTACCATCATACGTGGAAAAGCGTCCACCGCCAAAGCTGTAGCCTTTAAGGCTAATAATTCGAAGGAACTGAAAGCTAACAAATCTTCTGACGAAGGCATTGCACAGTCTGATCACTCTGATGACGAACAGGCCTTGTTCAATCGAAGATTCAGAAGAATGATGGGGAACAGGAGAAAGTTCAAAGGAAAGTCGTCCTCCTCATCAAGAGACGGAGAAAAGATTCCAAACAAAGGTGGAATCATCTGCTACGAATGCAAGAAGCCTGGACATGTTAAAGCTGACTGTCCCGTCTGGGAAACAAGCCTGCCCAAAAGAATTCATATAAGAAAAAGGCTTTCTCTAGCCAAAATGAGGAGTCAGAGGATCAGTCTGACCAAGAGGAAGAGGCTGAAGGAGATATCGATGAAACCTCATACTGTGCTTTCATGGGATCTATTGATACGTCTGATATTGAAGCAGACAAAGAATCAGAAGCCCTGATGATCTCTGTTGACCTATCCAATTATGAAGAGGATGACAAAGATGAGGTAACTCCCGAAATCTCCTCTGAGGATTATAATGAGCTATTAGAATATTTACATGCATTAGCAATTAAATTTAGCATACTCAAAAAGAAGCATGATAAAATTGAAAAAGAACTGCATGCTTCAAAGGAGGTTTCAATCATGCTAACTAAGAAAAATAAAACACTTATGGAACAAGATGCAAATAAAGAAGTCAGATTTCTGAAACAAAGAGTAAGTAGTTTGATTAATGATTTATCCACTTTCACTCAAGGATATGATAATTTAATTAAATTAAGTGGAAATAATAGATCAGCATATGATCGTAGAGGTCTAGGATTTGAAGAAGAGAATTGGGATATAACTGCTATAAAACATACTTCTTCTGCTGTTCCATACCTTTACCAATCTAATAAGAAATCTGCACCATCTCTACCTCATAAAATTAAACCCAAGACATTTGTGGTCAAGGGTAAGGAGAAACAAACTCCTCAACAAACATTCTGTCAGAGTTTCAGATGCACCCAATGATTGAGTGGCCAGACGTTCATCATAGTCGGACGAACTCTCTGAGGCAAATGTTCTCAACTGGCGGACTGATTTATACAAGTTGTAGCCAGACAGATTCTTCTTCTTTTCTTTACTTGAATAACACATTTCTATTATAAGCCATTCAACGATCTTTTACAATCTCACAACAATATAGAGGCTGGTGGGGCGAGGAAAAAGGTGGGGCACGGGTTTGATGAAGTAGTTTTGGTTAAGCAGGGTGTGGGGCGAGATGGTCGAGAGGTGAGGGTGATCTTGTGGAGACTGCCGTGGGATTAAGGAAAACCCCCTTCTTGGGGCGACTGTTTTATATTTCTTTTATGCAGGATACATGCTTCCATGCAACCAAGGGGGAACAAAAACCCTTTCTTCGGCGCCCTCACCTCGTCTAAAGGGCGAGTGTTGGGGATTGTAACGGAGGTTTACCTGAAAACAAGATAATTAATACACGAAATCTATGGGCCAGGGCGCCTAGAGGAATTATCCAGAGAAGGGTTCCAATGTCCTGGAATGCCTCGAACCTAAAGCATTATTACAGGTAAGGTAGTACAAGGCAAGGGCGTGGAGGATTCTCCCTATGGAGGATTTTTTGAGATTCTCCTTATGGGGGAGTTTTGATGAGGCGACCCTTGCGACAAAATTTTGATAGTGCAAGAACCACACAAGAAGGGGGGGTTTCAATTGTGTGTGTCATTTTTGAAAAATTCTTTCATAATAAACATCAATAATTAGTTTTCAAGGAATGTTATAGACTATGTGTGTATGCATGCATGCAGCGGAAAATTAACGTAAGGTAGAGAAGTAAAGCACACACACGATATTTATCCTGGTTCACCCCCATAATCGTCAGGGCTACTTTCAGCCCTTGGCTTCACCAAGATTTTCCACTATTTCACAAATAGTACAAGTATTATCAGGGACTTCTCCCAGTATTATAAGGACTTCTCCTATCAAGTATTGTATAGGACTTCTCCTAGTATTTTCAGGACTTCTCCTTTACAAGTATTCTCCAGGACTTCTCCTCATTAGTATTCTACAGGACTACTCCTGACACCCTTTACAAATTGGGTTTGTTTTTCTACATGAGTTATCTTCAACAAGAGTAAGTAGAAGAAATAAAGCTCGGGTTTCCAGAGAGGATAGGAAGTTTAAGTTTCTCTGTTTTGGGTTGTGTGTGGTTTAGGATGAGAGTAATACTCTGTAAGTTCTTCACACAAGTGGATGACATAACTCAGGTAATGTTTGGCTTGAAGCTTTCTGAGTTTGAACCAATGGAAGCTTGGTTCTCTGGGCAAACTTGGTTGAGATATGCAATTGATTGAATTCAAGTCGCCAAGTTTTTCCGGAAGCTGAATTCTCTATTTATATCTTCAGTTGAAATTCTTCATTTACCTTTAATAGAAGGAGAGAAAATAGATCCGTTAGTGCTTCTACTTCCTTGTGAGTAACGGCTAATTCTGCAATTCTGGAGAGCATTGAATGCGATCTGCCAAGCATTAATTGTTGGAGTTGACATCGTCTGGCTCTTCAAGGCGTTTTACCTTGAGCTACAACTTCTGCATTTAATGCTCATGCATTCCAGATTTGGGTTTTTTTTTGAACATTATATCCCAGTGCATGCCAGCTAAGAGGCATTAAATGCTCTGAACAGAGATTTGAATTTTGAATGTTGGAGGAGTACGATGCTCAGAATTTTACGTCGTTGATTCCGCGAAGTCAGCTTGATTTGAGGAAAAGCAGAAGAGTAGAGGGACTAAGGAATAATATATTAATTGTGTCCCTTTCTTCTTTCTGCTATCAACAGTACTTCGTTTAATGTGCAGATGAGGTAGATGATTATTGATCCAAGAAGAAATTATTCTGGATGAACTCTTTAGAGCTTGGTTGGATAATTTATTTAATGCTTCTGTTGAATTGATAACTTCATGACGTACACTTTCTAGCATTTATGACCTTTGAGTACTTTGATGCTTTCAGACGAAATCTTCATTATGATTTGGCAGGCGCAGTCTTTATTGAATCTTAAGAATTTCGTCACTGAGTAAGTTGCATTGGCAGACAGACTTTCTCATTTCAGTCTTTCTTGAAGATTAGAATATTCTTGATTTGTAGATGACTGAATGTTTCCTTCCTTTGTGCTTCCACTGAAGTTCTTCATCTGAATCAGGTGTATAGACTACTTCTTTGTATGGTGCTTAGAGAAACTTCAACCTCATGATTTGTTGCCACACTCATTTAGATTTTGGTGAAACAGTCTTCTTGTTGATCCCTTTTTAATCAAGCGTCAGGCTGTTTTAACTCTATCAAGTGAGTTTTGGCTTAGAGAAAGCATAGCTGATTGAATGTCTTCCAAAAGATGATTGTTATTCGCAGGCAATTCTTGGTCTTTCGTGGGTCACCAGACTGTCTTCATATAGTCGCTTTCTTTGTATATCTTGACAGCTTTTCTCGACGGTGTATGTAGTTATTCTTCATTGATGACCGGACGATTCCTTCTTGCAAGACTGTCTCTCTTGATAATGCTTTGAGATACATTGAGTTCTTCAAGTAGATAGATTTTCCTGGATATGAGAAATTTCAGTGTGTTAGGAATTCTATCTCTAATGATATTAAACCTTAATGAAATTGTTAATTATCAAAACATAATGATTTATTTTAATCATTTGAATCTAACAAATTTGGCCGCCCCACGTGTCAATAAAATGCAAATTGGCACTAATGTGGGATCGCCTGAATAAAGCTAAATTCCAAATTCCAACACTAAAGAAAAGTGGTCCAGTGGCGACCAAATAAATTACCTTCACAGTTTCCAAGAATCCAAGGGGGAATAATACCCCCCTAGCCTGGCGCATCGCCCAACTCTCTGGGTGGGAGGGCAAGATGCTTGAATTGTGGTTTTCTTGAAACGACATGCGCGACCCTTGTACGATACAGCGAAGAAAGCCCAGCCTTGATTGAATTAAATCGAGCTAGTATTTGAGCCAAAGCCTTGG
Source organism: Acmispon strigosus (assembly GCA_030819835.1). NCBI lineage: Eukaryota > Viridiplantae > Streptophyta > Magnoliopsida > Fabales > Fabaceae > Acmispon > Acmispon strigosus. Next base: position 75,528,647 of record JAUAMA010000002.1, on the reverse strand, counting down.
GCAACCCCAGTGGCCACTGAGATCCAAGCCAAAAGTCTCACTGAGCAAAAGTCTCGCCATGCGAGCCAAAGCCTTGATCGAATTAAATCAAGCCAAAGTCTCACCGGAATAAGGTCGAGCGAAAGCCCCGCTTAGGCGGGCCAAAGCCTCAAAATAAATGAATAGCACAATCACAGGGTGTGCGGGTCATTACGTGACTCATAAAAATTAAGCCTTGGCTGCCCTAGCTGCGTAAGACCAAGCCACATAAAGCCTCGTTAGAAGAGCCATGTGAGTACGACTCGTTATGCGATCAGAAACCATGCGTGCAACAATGGTCCATTGGCGGCCTAGAAACATACTTTTACCTTGGGCCAAAGGCGCCATCAAACTTTATTTATTCAAAATATTGGCCCAGAGGCGCCCCCAAACTTTATTTCTTCAAAATATTGGCCCAGAGGCGCCATCAGAACTTTATTTCTTTCAAAACTATGGTCTAGTGGCGACTTTGAGAACTAATGATTGTGTTTGTAGTTGAGAAATATAGAAAACAGGTAACAGGACGAGGAAAACATGAGGCACAGTTGGGCGAGTAACCCCAGCCCAACTTGGCGAGTGATTCTCCATCAGATTTACACTTTCTAGATTGGCGATCAAGTTGCGGTACGGCGAGCTATTTCATACTTCCGGGGCTCAGTTGGACTTGTGGGCTGGCGGCAACTCCTGTAAGGCGAACGACTTCTTCCTGGCGGCTCCAGTTGACATGATGATCACTTCATTCCATGCTTGGCGTGTCGACCCTACCCAGAGTCACATTCAATCACATTTTCATGCTAGGATTGGCGACATATTTATTCTCCGCACCCAGGCCTTAGGTGACTCATTTCTCTATAGAATGCTGTACTCTTTTTCCTTCACTAGGTTTTTATCCCACAGGGTTTTTCCTAGGAAGGTTTTAACAAGGCACGTTCTATAGGGATGACCGCCTAAAGGAAGCGTCGGTTGGAATTCCATGGCGAGCACTCTATGAAGACTTAATGAAGACTTGTGAAGACACACTTCGCTTTCATACTTCAAGCTTGGTGTCTTGTGGGCTTGTGGACCGGGCGACCACCTTCCCCCGGTGGCGGGCCATGAAGACTTGTGAATACACACTTCGCTTTCATACTTCAAGCTCGGTGTCTTGTGGGCTTGTGGACTGGGCGAGTGCCTTTGCCCAGTAGAAGGGCGACTCAACGGCTTGACAGTGCGACTCAGGATACTTTGGGGGTATATTTGTTATATAAGGGGGTGATAATTTGTAATTTACTGGGCCCCCGATTATCGAGGCCCATAGGCCTGTTAGGATTAAAGATATTTATGGCCCCTCCCCCTATAAATAGCTAGTAGGGGGCTCATGTAAAAGGGTCTTGGATCATCTCTTGATATTCTAATAATAACACTTCTTCTCTATGCTCTCTCAATTCGAGAACAGAGATGCATTTTTAGACGATGCAGCTATGTCATCATTATTATCAAAGCCTATACCACTTTTATCATATAAGGTTCGGTTATTTCCACTAAGTCTGACTAGATTTTCATGACCCGGGGTAAAAGATGAAAGATCATTGATTAGGACTTTAACTCTTTCCTTGAGGATCGTAACTTCCTCACTCGAGTCCTGTTCTTTTAAAATTTTGTTTTCCTTGGTTAGCAGAACATTTTCTTCCTTTGTGGCATCAAGTTCTTTTTGAAGATTAGTAAACTTTTTCTTTAAACAATTGTATTTTGTAGATAACGAATGTGAATAATCTAGCAATTCATTATACTCTGCCTGAGAAATTTCAGATGTTACCTCATCTCCTTCTTCGTCAGACGAGTCCACATATGCCATGACTGCAAAGAATGATTCTTCATCATCTTCTTCTTCCTCTTCATTTTCAGAGCTCTCTTCAGACTCTTCCTCTTGGCCTGTGAGAACCTTCTTTTTCCTATTGAACTTCTTCTGGATTGGTCTCTTTGAAAGTCGAGGACAACCGGCTTTAATGTGACAAGGCTTTCTGCACTCAAAGAAGACGATAGAGCTTTTGCTGGAGTTCTTCTCTCCATCTCTTCTGGAGCTGGATGAGATCTTTCCTTTTCCTTTCTCTATTCTTGGCTTATTCTTGGCCTTCTTTCTTTTGAGCCACATCTTCTTGAACCTTATGTTGAAGAGGGCTTCTTCATCGTCTGAATAATTAGACGATTCTTCAGTTTCTTCAGATGACTCTTCAACTTTTAGAGCTTTAGAGGATTTGGATTTAAAGGCTACGGATTTGCTCTTTTTAGCCTCAGCATCTTCAGCAAGCTCAATCTCATGAACTTTCAAAGCTCCCAGAAGATCTTCCATTCTCACGGTGGTGAGATCCTTTGCTTGTCAAGTAGCGGTCACCATTGGCCTCCATTTAGGTGAAAGACATCTCAGGATCTTGGTTATCTGATCTAGATTGCTGTATGATCCCGAGATTTCGTAATCCATTTAGGATGACTTGAAATTTGGAGAACATGTCATTGATGGATTCGTTGTCCTTCATTTTGAAGGCTTCGTATTGTGCGACCAACATACTTATTCTGGTCTGTTGTACGCTTGATGTTCCTTCATGTGCCATGGCTAGCATGTCCTATATCTCTTTGGCAGTGTCTAAACTGTCAACTTTATCATGTTCATTTTTGCTCAGGGCACATGTGAGAAACAACCTTGCTTTTGAGTTAAGTTGATTCTCAGTGCGTTGTTCATCTGTCCATTGTGCTCTGGGAATAGCTTCTCCTGCAGCATTTCTGGGAACATAGTTGCCTTGCTCCACAATGTCCTAGAGTTTATAGCTTGTTGATTCTATAAATAGTAGCATGTGCTTCTTCCAATAGTGGGAGTTGGAGCCATCAAAGAATGGCGGTTTGTTTATAGCAGTGCCAGTCGGAAAAATGTTGTTCTCCATGGATCTTTAACTCTTACTTCTGTTAAGATGTTAGTTTCTTAGAGCCGTTAAGCTCTGATACCAATTGATAATAACGAAACAACACAAGAAAGGGGGTTTTGAATTGTGTGTGTGGTTTTTAAAAACTTTTCTTTCAAGACAGTTATAAGTTTAAAAATACTTTTATAAAACTTGTGCAGCGGAAAATTAACAGAGTTGAAAAGTAAAGCACACAAAGGGTTTATCCTAGTTCACCCCCTTAATCGACAGGGCTACGTCCAGTCCTTGGCTTCACCAAGATTTTCAACTATTCACACCGAACAGTACAAGTATTGTGCAGGACTTCTCCCAGTATTCGAAAGACTTCTCCTTACAAGTATTCAACAGGACTTCTCCCAGTATTCGTAGGACTTCTCCTCATCAACACAAAGCTTCCAACATAAGACCATGAGAGGGTTTTACCTTTGAAGGAGAGAAACATGTGAGATGAAGATGATATGTGGGTGATTTAAGGTGGTGGTGGTGACAATCAAGGGTGGTGCTGGTGGTGGTGATGGAGAACTTAACTTTCCTTTCTCTCTTCACAAAATCCTCTCCACTTCTATCCACTTTCTCTCTCACGCGTCACATGAAAATGAACACACTTCGCCTCACACACAAAGGAAGGAGAAGTGATCAATTTCCTTCCAATCTCTGTAGATGCAGTTGCGTTAAAATTTAGTGGAGAAAGCTTTGACACTAATAGTGATCCTGTCTGGCTCGAAATTGCGAAAACAATTAAATACTACTCCCTCCGTTCCTATATATTTGTCACTATTTTAACTTTATTTTTATTTTTAATTATTTGTCACTTTTACAATTTCAAGAGATTATTAATTATGTTTTACCAATTCTACCTTTAAATTAATGGTGATTGAAAATTAAAGAGTCTAAATTAAGAAGAAAGATAAATGATATGTTAGGAAGTTAGGTAATTACTTTGATAGAAACAAGAATATTAATACAATTTCTTAATATATATGTAAAACTTTAAAGTGACAGTTAATTAAGGAGATTGAGGAAGTAAAAAAAAATAAAAATTAAGCACATTATGAGCATTTACAGAAATATATACCATCGGATGCTCCCTCAAAAAGTATCTCGGTTGACACTTGAAATAATCAAGAAGATTAGGAACATTAAGCAAGAAATATCTTCAACGTGGCACAAATGACGATTACACGCGTCGATTACGCGTGAGTGTGGATAACGCGTTTCTTCGGTTCTCATGCGCATACGCGCCGAGTCAAATACTCAATACAAAAACACAAAGCTATTTAGCAGATCCCTCATTCTCTCTTCATCCTCTATTTTCATTGCGATTTCTCAATTTCTTCATCATCTTATTCTGCAAGTTCAAATCGGTTAGTACCCTAAATTGTTCAGCATGATCAATTCTTTAGCTTCCTTTATTGCATATAATTCTTTTGTTGAACACGCCAGATTCTGGAATTAATCAAACTGTGTCCAATTGTTGACACCCTAATTTGGACATGCTCTAAAGATCAATCATGTTTTTCTGGTCGATTCCTTCATTCACTGTTGAAAACTGAATTTTAATTTTAGCTTTTTCTTTCACGCACCTTTAGTTTCATCATTGACATAAATTTAGCAAATTTTGCAACTTTATCACTGAATGGCTTGTGGGTGGAATTGAATTGGATTGGAGATTCCTTATTTTGTGTTTCTTTGATTATTATTTTTTTATCTAACTCTGTTTTAACAATACCTAATTCTGAATCATCAGGGTCCTGGTTTTGAAAGATGGGAGGTGGTAAGGACAAGCATGAAGAATCTGACAAAGGAGTATTTTCAAGCCTTGCTCATGGGGTAGCTAATGCTGCACATGGTGGTCATGGGTACCCACCTGGGGCTTACCCACCGCAACCAGGGGCATACCCTCCCCAGCATGGGTACCCTCCCCAGCATGGGTACCCTCCCCAGCAAGGGTACCCTCCCCAGCAAGGGTATCCCCCAGCAGGGTATCCTCCTGGTGCCTACCCTCCTGCTGGTTACCCTCCAGCTGGTTATCCTAATCCGTCTGGTGCACATGGCCATGGTATATTTGCTTTAAATTGTTCTTCCATTATTAAATTTAATTAACTGATTATGACAATCACCTGGCTGATGGTATATTTCTTTTCAATTGTTCTTCCATTATCACATTGAAGTAACTGATTATGACAATCACCTGGCTGTTGTTTGAACTCTGAATTCCACTCTAGTTGTAAAAAATTTGTAGCTTCCTTCTTAGAAGTACTAATTAACTTTGGTGAAACAGTAGTTTCTTTTGAAACTACGTAATCCACCGTATATACTATGTATATTGCAAGTCACATATCAAAATACTGATGTACTGATTGTTTTGCAAAAATGATACATTTTTGCCTAAGGACGGAGGACCTTGGATGAGGTCCTTAATTGAGAGCTTATTGGAGTGTTCATTCAAGACTTGACTTCCCATTAAGCTAGTATTGTACTATCTTCTTTAATTGTTTTTTTTTGTTTTGGCCTTTTATTTGTTTGTAATTGGGCTTTAGGTTAGGATATCATGTATTTCTAGTATATAGAGATAGAGATTACATAGGAGAGGAGAGCACCAAGTTGGGCGAAGTTGGGCCTAGCGCACTTGTCATGGCAATGAGGTTTAGGTCTGTTCCCTATATAAAGGGAATCTCTCTTGTATTATGGATATATATGATTCATTTTGTGAGGTTTGCAAAACCTTGTGAGAATTAGTTCTCTCTCCTTAGAGTTCTCTCTCTAGGAACCTATTAGAGAATTATCAAGTGCATTGGCTTCTCTCCATGGCTTATGAATCTCTCTTCATGAGTCGATTGTGGTGCGGTGCCTAGAGAATTATCAAGAGATTCTTCTCTTGTGGCTTCTCATCATCCTTGGCTTACATTCTATAAATGTGGCGCCTTCCACTTCCTATCCTCATCCACATTTTATAGTTTCTTCACTTTTTGGTTCTTGTTCACATGAGTTTTTGGTACCTTAAGCCTCAAGCAAGCTGATCCAAGACAAGTCAAGGAGTTGTTGATGAAGAACCTCATTAGAAAATGTCAATCCCATTTCATTAGCTGACACTGATTGACTTTGATGGTGGTAATTACATTCGTTTGTCTTCTTGTGGCATTTTTGCCCTGTTTTTAATATTCAGAGCGCTTATTTATTTAATGTATGGTTTGGCTGTTCATACTGTATTTTGAGACTTGTGCTTGTTGAATTGGTTTCTTCTCCCCCTTAGTTGATCCTTAATCGATACGTTTGCCGTTAGAAATTTTTTTCTGTTTTTCTATGATGTACACCAATAACCTTAGAAGCTGCTAAGTTCTTTGCTGTTATCACCAGGTGGGCATCAAGGACATGGCATGGGTGCATTGCTTGCTGGAGGTGCTGCTGCTGCAGCCGCTGCTTATGGTGGTCATCATGCCTCCCATGGTGGCCATGGCGGCTATGCACATGGCGGCTATGCACATGGTGGTGGTCATCAGGGGCATGGAAAATTCAAGCAGCATGGGAAGTTCAAGCATGGAAAGCATGGAAAGTTCGGCAAGCATAAGCATGGGAAGTTTGGAGGTGGGTTCAAGAAGTGGAAGTGAGGAATTCATGCAGCTATGACTATTTTAAATGCAGCTGCTTTGTGCTTATTACTTCATAAATAAACCATACTTCGTATGATGTCAGTCTAAGTCTATCATACTTAGCCCCTGTATTTATTATTTTAACTTATGCTTGATTCGATACTTTTGTCATTGACAAAGATAAACGATTCAGTTTAGATTGTAGAAACTGATCAGCGAAAACAAAGATGCACTCTGAGCAAGTCTGCAGTTATGTTGCTGACTACCAAAATACATTAGTCTGGTTTGCATTGCAGTATAAGTAACAAATGTTCATTTTACCTCAGTTGATATTTTTATTTTTATTTTGTAATTTTCTCAATCTGAAGCGTTAGTTGATCAGCATATTGTTTTCAAGTTAAATAACTCAAACCATACTATGTGGTGTATAAGTATTATGAAGGACATACGTTAATCAAATTGTCGATCTCGATTGACCACTTACTGTTAAACTTGAATTTATCGTCCCTTCTAAGGTTTAAATATGTTTGGGTCCTGACATTTTTAAGGAAATCATTTTAGGTCCCTGAAAAATTAATTTGAAAAATTGGATCCTAACATATTTTCCTTAATCAAATTAAGGATAAATCTCAATTTTAAGCTGATTAGTCATATAATTAGCACAGTCATATAATTAGCACAGTCATCAATCCACGTGGCTTTTACTCATTTTTTAATTCCACATTATATTAAAAAATAAAAAATAAAAACTCAATTGTTCAGAAAATCCTCTTCGTCTTCCTCCGACCTCCCTCCGCGACTCCATTGCCGCCGCCCTCCCTCCCTCTGCGACTCGCCGCTGCCGTCCAATCCTTCCAGAGCCTTCCAGAACAAATCACTTTTTCCACAGAACCTAGAAACTGCATAAAGAATATATTCACCATCAAAACCTAGATAAATACAAAATCAAAGACTAGAAATCCCTCTTTCTCTCCATCTTCATCTTCAACCTTAACCATCGCCACAACCCATCAGATTAAAAGAAGAGGAAGAGATTCAGAGACAACAAAGGCTTGGGGGTGTTGAATTCGCAACAGATCTGGAAGAAGAGAGACCGCGAAAGGGAAGGAGGGAAGAAGAAGACGATGGCGGAGGGAGAAAGAGGGATGACAACTGTCAAACCCAGATTGAAGCGGCGGTAGTGGCAGTGGTTGACGGCGGCCGATCGTCAAATTTCTTCGGGGGTTTTGATGCGGACGTCGTGGAGATTCCATTGGTGGTTGTCTTGTGGTGAACAGAGGCCGGAGCTGGCCGGAAATCTGGAGAGAAGGTGGCGGCAACAGTTTAGTTACTCACACGCAGAAGGCTCTGGAGCATGGATTGGGGCTCGCGCACAGGGAGATGAAAGAAGAAAGAAAATGGAAGAAGAAGAAAGAAGAAGAAGAAGAAGAAGAAAGAAGAAAGAAAATGGAAGAAGAAGAAAGAAAGAATTGGATGGCGAGGGAGAGAAAGAAGAAAGAAGAACTCAGTTTTTTATTTCTGAATTGAGATTTTTTTTTTTACTTTTTTTTAATATGATGTGGAATTAAAAAAAAAAGAGTAAAAGTCATGTGGACTGATGACTGTGCTAATTAGCAGTGACGGATCCAGGAATTTAAAGGTGTGGGGGCAACACACATTTGCATATATGAAATAAAAAAATATAACACATTACTATTAATAATGAATGTATTCCATAACAATATTCTACATGATTTTCTATCTTAAAATAATGGGGTTGTCTAAATAACCATAGACAAAGTTTGAGTTAAATCACCCTAGACTTAAATGAACCAATGATATTTAAGATAAGTGAAATTTCTAGCTCATTTATCTTAAATATCATTGGTCAACCTTGGACTATGGTGATTTAACTTAATCTTTTCCTAGGGTCTTTTAGACAACACCTTAAATAATTTTTATCTCATCTTACCAATTTTTATTTTAATATCATAAACAAATTTAATTAGGGTATAATATTCCATCACACTGAACATACACTTACACCAAAAGACATAAATGAGAGATGTGATATTAAAATAAGAGAGATAAAAAAAGAAAGTGAGTGGAAATAAGATAAAATAAAAGGGCGTTGCTCCGGTATCCTCTTAAAATGGGAAGGTTTGGAATCCTCCAGTTCATTATCTAGAGTATAAAAGACTAAATTGCACATTATAAAAGTTTGTTATGAAAAAATCATGAAAAATTAAGTCTAGAGGGTATGAAACCCCTTCATTTTTAGAGGAGTACCACAAAATTACTTTATAAATAAAATGCGGTGTAAATAAATCAAAACTAAAAATTTATATATAAGTTATAAACAATCATTTAATTTTCTTTTTCTACGCGATTTCAACCTTGTTTTTATGATGTTCATATTAGAGAAAGATTTTTCTATATTTTTTTAAATATCACTAATTATATCACATTTTAAACTAAAAGGATTATTTGATGTATAAAATAAATAAGTAAAAATGTGGAAAAAAATATTATTTACGTTTATTATCAAATGAAAAAATTAATATCATTATAGTACTCACATATTACATTTTTTTTATAGGCACTCACATATTACATATATGTTACATGTAAAGGATAATAGAAAAACTTTGTGGGGCATAATATTATACTTCACACATAATTACATATTATGTATTAAAAAGGAAAATTCTTGTGGGGGCAAATGCCCCCATGGTGATGTAAGTAGATCCGTGCCTGCTAATTAGATGAGTAATCAGCTTAAAATTGGGATTTGTCCTTAATTTGATTAAAAAAATATGTTAGGGATCCAATTTTGCAAATTATTTTTTCAGGGACCTAGAATGATTTCCTTTCAAATGTCAGGGACCCCAAACATATTTAAGTGTCCGTTTTAATGTATATATACCATATTAAGTGAAAGCATGTATAAAAGGTGAGAGTAATTCGTTTTGATTAACGGTATAAGATTAAATTATCAAGATTAATTAACCTTATGGATTGCATATATAAATAAGGCTTAATAGCACTTTTGGTCCCTCACTTATCACGATTTGGCACTTTTGGTCCCTAACAAAAATAATTAGCTTAAATGGTCCCTCACTTTGTCAAACGGTAGCAGTTTAGGTCCCCCGTTACTATTCCGTTAAAAAACTAACAGTTTCCGTCAAAAATTAAAAAAAAAATTAACGAAAAAAAAGTTGAAGTGAAGGAAGACGAAAGAGCAGGAGCAGCACCACCCTAGTGATGGAGGAAGTCCAGCACCAGCACCTAATTCATCATCTTCACCTTCTTCAAAATCAAAAACAAGCTCGAATCCAAACCAGAAATTAACTCAGAAGTTCACCTTCTTCTTCAGCAAACCCAGAAATTCATCAACTATGAAAAACCAAAACCAAAAAACTTAACAAAACCATAAAATCACCCAGAACTTCATCTTCTTCTTTGATTTATTTAAGAATATTGCAATCCAACATGAATGAGAAAATCCAAAATGACCAAAATCATCTTCATCCGAATGAATCCAGAACAAGGAAGAAATCCAGAAATAAACAAGATTTTATCACAGCAACAAACTAAGTTTACAAACCAAAATTTTCCAACATCTAAAATCCAAGAAAGCAAAAACCAAAACTGTCATCCAAGAACACAAGGAGAAACAGATCTAGGTTTTAATCTCACTTTCATATCTGAAACTATTGGCCTTCTTTCTTTTAAGCCTCTCACACTCCTCAGATCTGAAACCATGGCGACATCGGACGGCGGCGGCAACGGCAACGCTGGCATCATGAAGGAGAGGGAACAAGCGGCGGCACGATGAAGGAGAGGAACGAGCGGCGGCGGAGGCTCCTGGAGAGGAGCGGCGGCGTTGCAGGGTGTTGGAGAGGAGCGGCGGCGGCGCTTCCAGAGGAGGATGAGGAGCGGCGGTTGGCGTTTCACTGTGAGAGAGGGAGAACGAAAGGGGAGGTGCGGCGGTGGGTGAGGAGAGAGAGGGAAGAGAGAGAATGGCGGTGGGTGAGGAGAGAGATGAGGGAAACGAAGGAGAGAGATGAGGGAAGGGAAGAAGAGAGATGAGGGAAGGGAAGATGAAGATGCGGCGGTGGCGGTGGCGGTGGTGGCTAGGGGTGAGGAGAGAGAGGGAAGAGAGAGAATGGCGGTGGGTGAGGAGAGAAATGAGGGAAAGAGATGAAGATGAAGAATTTGTCAGAGAGAGAGAGAGGGTTTTAAATTTTTATTTTTTTTTCAAAAAACCGTTAAATATTGACGGAATAGTAACGGAGACCAAAACTGCTACCGTTTGACAAAGTGAGGGACCATTTAAGCTAATTTTTTTTGTTAGGAACCAAAAGTGCCAAATCGTGATAAGTGAAGGACCAAAAGTGCTATTAAGCCTATAAATAATGAATTTATGAGGGACTCCTTCTAAGAGTGTGTTGGTTTAAGACCAAAAAACAATGATTTTAGCTATCTAAAATAAGAGATAATATTTTAGAGATTTTTATAAAAATCATAAACTAATTTTTGTTTGTTTAAAATATTATTTGGGTAGTCATTGTAATATTATGATATTTTAAGGACATTTTTGTCCTATAAATCCTCTTTGTTTTCAATATTTATTTTCTCCAATAACTTATTTTTATAAGCTGGCTTTTCGAAATAATCTGATTTTAGCTTATACTCTTCGTTTCCATCCATAGGCCTTGACAGCAAGTCATGAACTTTTAGGCATCTAAATTGGTAAATGGCTAAATATAATTGATGAGTAAATAGACAAATTAGTCCTTGAAAGTTGAGGATGCTTACGTTTTCTTTTATTTTTGAAAAGATGAGGATGCTCACGTTGGTGGCTTTTTCTTTTAATAATACAAAAAAAAATTTGCAAAATAAGTCAAAAAAAAAAAAGATTTAGGGAACTATGGCACTTTGTGCTATGTCTGAATCCAACGTAGCCTTGGGAAAGGGGACTCGCACGGAGTGGCACGACTTGTAGCCTGGGGAAGGATGAATCGCAGCATTTAATGCGATTTAAGCATGGTTGGGAGACAAAGCCTGCGTGGGAAACAGGTGACAGTGACAGGACACGAGAAATCGTAGCCTTTAATGCGACTTATGGTTGCTGCGTCTGAAAAGGTGACAAGACCTGTGTGCCCCAGGAATCGCACAAATACCCGCGACTCCTGTGCATGGGTGCCACGTGGCACAGGAGTCGCGGGGCCCCTGCGAGTTGCCTTTAAGATCTGGCCACTTCTATAAATAGCAGAACACACGTACTCTCCCATCTCACTCTTCTCATTCTCTCAAATTCCCTCAAATTTTCCACTACTTTCCCTCACAAAAAAAATCATTTTCTTCATTATCTACAACTTTTTCAAGAACTCCCACTTATCATCTACAGGTTTTGGAAGAACTTCCACTCTCCTCATTTTGGTTAGTACTTGTTTAGTGTTTTTTACAGTATAGTTGTTTTTAATTTTTTACCGTTTAGATATGTATGCGGTTAGGAGTTTTAATTTTATTGTTCCGTTGGTTAGAAATATAGATCTTTTAGTCCAAGTTTAGAGCTATTAGGAGTTCTAAATGTTTATTAGTAATTAGAAAAAATAGGTGTTGGCCGGTATGTAAAAAAAAAGGGTTAATGGTTTACTGGGTCCCTGTAGTTGCATCAAGATTTGGAATTGTTCCTTGGCCGGAAAAAAGTTTGTAATATGTCCTTGTAGTTGCACCAAATTTGCTATAAGTCCTCGCCGGAGACCGGAGCTCCGGTGAGTGCATATTTGGCATGCTGACTGGATTAATGAAGATGATGTGGATTTTATTAAATTTAAATAAAAACAGGTCAGAAATAATAGAAACCCTAAATCCCCAAATTAAAACCTTTTAATCCCAAATACCTTAATTTACACTTGATTATTATCCCCAAATCAACCCTTAACTTACAAATCAAAATTAGAAACTAAAAACCCCAAAAATCCCTAACCCAGTAGTTGTAGCAGTTATATATATATTTTTTTAGACATAGGAGTTAGAGGAATCTTAGAGCATTATTGATGATCGCTGCCGTTCCACACGTTTGAAGCCCCCCACTTTCCAATCTCACCTCTTTTTATATATCCCCTATTCCTTTATCATCTCTCACTACTCCACTTCTCACCTTTTCTATCACAAATCTCTCTCAAACACACAAACACTGTTCTTTTCTCTCTGTTCCCAGAAGCCAACAAGAGCAGAAGAAATGGGTTCCGCAGCAGTAAAAGTGTTTCTGTTCTTGGGGCTTCTAGCCACCGCTTGTGTAGCACAAGCCCCTAGTGCTGCACCGACACAGCCACCCAAATCAGCACCTGCCTCAACACCAAAAACGGCAGCACCTAAAACCCCAGCACCGACAACTCCACCACCAGCAGCCGCTCCTGCTCCGGCCACTCCTCCACCAGCTGCATCCCCTGCTCCCTCCACCTCCCCTCCTGCTCCCACTCCAACCTCTTGGAAGAATAGATACTGGGTTAGAGATTTTTGGGGTTTTTTAGTTTCTAATTTTGATTTGTAAGTTAAGGGTTGATTTGGGGATAATAATCAAGTGTAAATTAAGAAATTTGGGATTAAAGGGTTTTAATTTGGGGATATAGGGTGTCTATTATTTCTGACTTGTTTTTATTTAAATTTAATAAAATCCACATCATCTTCATTAATCCAGTCAGCATGTCAAATATGCACTCACCGGAGCTCCGGTCTCCGGCGAGGACTTATAGCAAATTTGGTGCAACTACAGGGACCTATTGCAAACTTTTTTCCGGCTAGGGACCAATTCCAAATCTTGGTGCAACTACAGGGACCCAGTAAACCATTAACCCAAAAAAAAAGGTAGTAATTTGTATGAAATTATTTAGTTTGAACCATAATTAGGAATATAAATTTTTTACACAAGTTTAGTAATGTGAAGTTGTTAGGAATATTTTTTTCGAATTGGTTATGGTTGGATATATAAATTTTATAGAATTGCTTATTGTTAAAAATAGGAATTTTGTAGACAAGTCTAGAAAATGTTAATTTGTTAGGAATTATTTGTTATACTATTATTGTTTATAATCAATGTGTTATTTTGAATTGTTTAGGAGTTTTAATAGTTGGTTAGAAATAACAAGTTAATGTTATGGTTTAGAAATAATAATAAGTGTTGGTGAGCATGTAAAAAATATATAGCATTTGATAATATTATTTAGAATTGTTAATGGTTGAAAGTGTAGACTTTTAGACTAAGATAAGAAATATAAATGTCTAGAAATTTTAAAGTTTTAATTATTGTGATGGAAGCATAATGTATATTCTTATTGTTTAGAAATAATAAGTTAATTTTATTGTTTATAAATAATAATAAGTGATGGTTACCATGTAAAATATATATAGCATTTAGTAATACAATTTGTAATTGTTAATGGTTAAAAGTGTAGGTTTTTTAGACTAAATTAAGAAATTTTATTGTCTAGATATAGTAATGTTGTTGTAACTATTGTGTAGGTATTATAATGTATATGTTTATTGTTTAGAAATAACAAGTTAATTTTATTGTTTAGAAATAATAATAATAATTTGGTAGTCTAGAAATATTAAAGTTTTAACTATTGTGTAGGAATTATAATGTAATTTTTATTACTTAGAAATAACAAGTTAATTTTATTGTGTAGAAATAATAATAATAATTTTATTGTCTGGAAACATTAAAGTTTTAATTATTGTGTAGGAATAATAATGTATATTTTTATTGTTTAGAAATATTAGATTTTATTGTTAATTTTATTGTTGTACCCTAAACCCCAAACCACAAATCACAAACCCCAAACCATAAACACTATACCCATAACCCATAACCGTAAACCCTAAACCCCAAACCCTAAGCATTATACCCCAAACCCTAAATCTCAAACCCTAAACCCTATACCCTAAACACTAAACCCTAAAATCCTAAACCCCAAATATTGAACCCTAACCAACAAATACCCAAACCTCAAACCCCAAACCCTATAAATATACAATATCCATGTTTATTGTCTATTTTTAGAAACTTTATTGTTTTAATTAGAAATTTCGCTTTTTATTGCAAAAGAATAATTTCGATTGATATTGGTTGTAGGAACCTTGAGGCGAGTGAACCTGTAACTTCTGCGATGGATCAACAAATTGTCTTTGTGTACTACAACGGCAGGGCTTACGAAGGCGGGCAAGGCGTTATGTTCGAAGGTTCGACAAAGGCCATATATCTGAAACGAGGAATTTCTTTCGAACGCTTGAAGAGGAGAATTCACGAGAAGTTACAACTCAACAGTAACCAGGTTATTTCGAGCGTTACGTATAGATTTTTAGCTTCAGAAAACCTTATGTTTTTTACAAGTCTCCAGATATGTGATACTGAAGACGTCAGCATCATGATGGACGCTTTTAGCCAGCAATCGTTGATGAGAATGCTGGAGTTGTATGTTGATATTGCTGAGGCTGGAGGATCGTCAATACCAGTGTCAACGTATACGATGGAAACACATGAATTATTGTCGAATGAAGGGGATAGGCACGATGATGAAGCGGTTGCTGATCCAGAGTCTTTGACTTTCGGAACCATGACAAACACTGTTAATTTGGCCGACGACATTGACAACATCCCCATAGACAATGTGGATCCTGAAGTTAACCATTCGGATGATGAATTGGACGAGGATGATAGATTGCTTGAAGGAGGATCGTCAGACTCAGACATTGAGGCTGAGATCGGTGGCAATACAGGACCTCAGTCAACCCATACTTCCATACCTACTCCATCGCCAGTACCGGTGAATGTTTACTCTGAACCGCAAGGTGTGTATTCGTCCATAGCTCTTTAGTCCTTTAATTCACGTAATTTCGATTCTTTATGAAATTGTTTTTCCTTTTAGGCGTCCCAAACTCCAACCCCTTTTGGAATACCTCATCCCACTATACCTATGCTAATTGGGACCACCCTGATGTGGAGACCGATTTTTTCCCCGGCCTGGTTGTCCAAGGGTCATGGCAAACAGGTGAAAAATTATATGAAGGTCTACGATTCAAGACCAAGGCAGATGCTCAGACGGCCTTGAAGCACTCTGTATCAAGAAAAATCAGACATACGTGGTGCATGAATCTTGCACAAGATATTTCACCGCAAAGTGCCCAATTCAGATAATGGATGCCAGTGGAGGATGAAGGCAATGTTGTCCAAAAAAAATGACAATTGGGTGATATCCAAATGGAAGGGTCCGCATACGTGCGTTAGTTCGACGGGATCCATGGACCACGACAAGTTGAATTCAGATTTCATCTCCACATACATCATAGGTATTGAAAGTTAGTTTAAAAGTTATTGCATGCTTTGTGCCACCTCCTTTGAATGTTAACTGTATGGACTTACGTGCTTTATTTTACATCGCAGGCATAGTTAGTCTGCAACCAGCCATCCCAATTTCTCTTATACAAGAGAGAATCAGCGGGGAGCTGCATTACAAGGTCTCTTACTTCAAAGCGTGGAAGGCAAAACAGAAGGCGCTTGCGAAGATATTCGGGGACTGGGAAGCGTCGTACGACGAGCTGCCAAGGTGGTTGGAGCATATGATGATGTATTCCCCTGGATCGTATTACAAGATTGTAACGGATGACTATGTGGGTGGTGATGGCGAGATCGATGGTCGATTTAGGAAATTCCGCAGGGTCTTCTGGACTTTCAAACAATGCTGTGATGCCTTCAATTACTGCAAGCCAATGATACAGGTAGATGGCACTTGGCTTTACAGAAAGTCCAAGTCAACGTTGTTGATAGCCATAGCCCAAGACGGAGATAGTCATGTGTTGCCATTAGAATTTGTGGTCGTAGTGGGGGAATCAACAAGTACTTGGTCATGGTTTCTGCGTCTGATCCGATTAAAAGTTACACAGAAACAAGGCATATGTCTGATATCAGACAGGCATGCGCACATAAAAGCGGCCGTGAGAAACCCTAATAACGGCTGGCAACCACCACACGCTCAACATGTATACTTCCTCTGGCACATTGCCAGCAACTTCAACCACAAGTTCAAGAATGTTAAGCTGAAAGGAGATTTGATAAAAATGGGTAACTATATCTCTTTCACTACAAAGTTTAATTGTTTGATGCAGTGTTTGAATAGTGTTTAATAATTATTTGTCTACTATGCGCAGGATACGATCCGTGCCCATATTATTTTGAGAGAAGGCTCCAGTGGTTTCGAGAACAAAGCCTTGAGATTCGGGAGTGGATTGACAGCATCCCGAAGGAGACATGGAGCCTGGCTTGTGATATTGGTGGACGTAGGTACGAGCACATGATGACCAACTTGTCAGAAGCGGTTAACAAGATTTTGAAGGGAGCGAGAAACATGCCGATCACAGCACTTGTGAAGTGCACGTACGGGAGGCTTGTGGATTACTTTGTCCAGAGAGGTTCAATCGCAAGGGCAGAAATGTCTGGAGGACAAGTATATTGCACGACCATAATGAAAAAACTACAACCGTACGCGGAGGATGCAACACACCATACTGTACGCACGTACAACGTGCAGAAGACCAGGTTCGAGGTGGAGGAAGGATTCAACCCATGCCGGCCTTGGAGGCAAGGTTCAAAATGGGTGGTGGATCTGGACAACGGGACATGTACTTGTGGGCACGGATTTACAAAAAATAATTGTAAATACAAAATAATTGTAAAAAACATTTACAAAAAAATACAAAATAATTCCTAGCAAATTAACGCTTTCTAAACTTGTCTACGAAAATTATATTTTTAACCACAACCAATTCTAATAAAATTGATGTTTTAACCATAAGCAATTCTAAAAATAATTCCTAACAACTCAACATTTTCTAAACTTGTCTACAAAATATTTGTAAATAATATTTACAAATAATAACAAATTATTCCTAACAAATTAACATTTCTAAACTTGTCTACAAAAATTATATTTATAACCGCAACCAATTCTAAAAAATTGATATTTTTAACCATAAGCAATTCTAAAATATATTCCTAACAAATCAATATTTTCTAAACTTGTCCACAAAATAATTGTAAACAATATTTACAAAAAAATACAAAATAATTCCTAGCAAATTAACACTTTCTAAACTTGTCTACGAAAATTATATTTTTAACCACAACCAATTCTAAAAAATTTATATTTCTAACCATAAGCAATTCGAAAAAATATTCCTACACATTACTAAACTTGTGTACAAAATTTATATTCCTAACTACGTGCAATATACCTATTTTTTCTAAATAATAATAACATGGACATTAAGAAAAACAATAATATTTATGCCATCAATATTTGTAAACATTTAACACTCCTAATAGCTCTAAACTTGGACTAAAATATCTATAATTTTAACCAACGTAACAATAAAATTAAGGTATTGTTTGGTTGGAGGGGAATGGAGGGGAGGGAAGGGGAGGGGAGGGGTTTTAATAAATGAATTGTGTTTGGTTCAAAATTTTGAAGGGGAAGGGAGGGGAATGGAGGGGATCAAAATCCCTCCTCACTCAATTTTTTATTCCCTCCAATTGTGGGGGGATTGGGAGGGAAAATAATTTTATGACAAAAATATCCCTACACAAATTTGGTAATTCCCAAATTGAATAGAAGATACCTAATTGCTTCTGCTTATCATTCCTCTTCTCATTCCTTTCCATTTTTTTCATCTTCCCTCCTCCTTTCCATTTTTTTCTTCGTCGCATACAAGGTTTGATGTGTTGCTGAGTTTTGTTGGATTAAGCCACCCACACACATACGCTGCTGCTGCACACACATACTATTACCTATTGTTGATAATTGTTTTAAGCCACCCTCTCTTGCTGAGTTTGTCTACCCTGTTCTTGTAATGGTTTTTTTTTTTAACTGCTGTTCTTGTAATGCTTTGATAGCATGGTATTATGTTTCATAAACATGGAGTCTTTAATTGATTCGAAATATGAATGCGTTTAATTTAAATCGGGGTGTTGAGGTTAAGATGATGATTATTGATTCCAACTTAGTTTAAAATACAAGTAAATTTATAAAGGGTACAAAAGTAATTTAATTATAAAATCTCTCCCCTCCTCACGTGAACCAAAAAAAAAAAAAGTTATTTCCCCTCCCTTCCCCTCCTATGAACCAAACATAATAAGTATTAAAATCTCTCCCCTCCATTAAAATCCCTCCCCTCCCCTTCCCTCCTTTGAACCAAACAGAGCCTAAAACTCCTAACAGCATACATATCTAAACGGTAATATAATAGTTTAACAACAACTATACTATAAAAAACACTAAACAAGTACTAACCAAAAATGAGGATATTTGAAGGGGAGTGGTATACGTTGAGATGAGTTGCTTCAACTTGATGAGAGTGGAAGTTCTTAAAACCTTATAGATGATGAGTGGGAGTTCTTGAAAAGGTTGTAGATGATGAAGATGATGATTTTTTCTTTAGGAAATTTGAGGGAAATGAGAGAATGAGAAGATGATGAAGAAAATTATTTCAAGGAAATTTGAGAGAATGAGAGGAGTGAGAGCAGTAGAGTTCTGGCGAGAGGGTTTAAATGGTAAAATTTTAGGCACAAGTCGCAGGGGCCCCTGCGACTCCAGCGCCACGTGGCACCCAGCCACTGGAGTCGCGGGTAGTTGTGCGACTCCAGCACCCTTGGGAGTCGCGGTGGTCAATGCGACTCCCAATCCCACACAGGTCTTGTCTTGTCAACTGCTCCCCAGACAGCCTGCTGTTCCCCAAACATGCATAAGTCGCAGGAAGGCGTGCGATTCCCACCCTTCCCCATATGTCACAGGATCTGCTGCGAATCGGTCTTCCCCAGGCCTTGAATCGCATGCTTTTCTGCGACTTCCCCTCTGATTCTTCCCCCACCTCCACCTCAGCATCCTACATGGCACAAAGTTCCATAGTTCCCTAAATCTTTTTTTTTTGGACTTATTTTGCAATATTTTTTTGTATTATTAAAAAAAAAGCCCACGTTGGTCACTCGAAGAAGGAAATAGCTTCATAAATTTTTTATTTCAAATTATTTTAAAATAATATTTTGTGAAAAAATTTAAACACATTTTAAAATGTTAACTTTTTACCGATGATTTTGGCAAAGTCGTTGGTAATTTACTGAAAGTTAAAGTCATCGTTTCTCATGGCCTTAGTCGTGGGTAAGTTTTTGACGGTCCAAACCGTCGGTAAGTTACCGACGTAATAGGGCACGAAAGTGGAAGTGGTATTTTTGTACCCTTACTACTAGTTATCATCTATCTCACCCTCCTCCTCCTCCTCTTCATCGTGTTCGTAAGGGCGATAAGGAGAATCATCATCAAGGGTAACAAAAGCATAAATACCCCCATCTTGTTTCTCCTTCAACTTTGCAAGCTTCTCTTTTAAGGATTGTTGTCTAGGTCTCTTGCCGACCCAGCCTCTATTGGAGTGCCTCTTTTTGGTCCATCATTTAGTGAACTTCTACTAAATGTCAAGGGCACCTGTGGATAATGAGACCCCGAATTAGAAGCTCCAGTTGGCCCTGTATCAGGGGAGAAATGTCAGGTTTGTAACGCCCAAACACATCACCTGCACCATAGATATGTCCCTCGCGCTATCCACCTGCTGTGTCAACCTAGCGTTTCACAGCAACGGAGGAGACAACCTCTAGTGAGGGTTGACTCGTATCCTCCTCAAACTTGCTCTGAAAAAAAATTAGTTTTAAATTTATATATAACATGTTAAAAGTGATAGTAAGAAAACACACAAGAAAGGGGGGTTTGAATTGTGTGTGTTTTTAAATCTTCTTTTTCATTTCTAAGCAGTTATTATATTCAAATGAATATAAGAGTGTGTGCATGCAGCGGAAAATTAACTTAAGACTGAAAAATAAAGCACACAGGGTATTTATCCTGGTTCACCCCCATACTCGACAGGGCTACGTCCAGTCCTTGGCTTCACCAAGGTTTTCGACACTTCTCCCAGTATTAGAAGGACTTCTCCTAACAATTATTCTACAGGACTTCTCCTAGTATTCTAAGGACTTCTCCTTGCAAGTATTATTCAGGACTTCTCCTCACTAGTATTCTACAGGACTACTCCTGGTTCCTTTTCAAGGTAGCTTTAGTGTTCTACAATATTCTCTTCGACAAGAGTTAGGTAGAAAGATGAAGCACATTTTACAGAGAGGATATAGAATTAGGTTCTCTGTTTGGGTTGTGTGTGGATAGGATAAGAGTAACACTCTATAGGTTCTTCACACAGGCGGACGACTCAACTCAATTTAGGATGTCTTTAAGCTTGTGAGCTGTGGCTTGATTCTGTGGACAACTTGATGAGAATAAGTGATAATTTAGTATTCAAGTCGCCAAGTTGATCGGAAAGCAAACTTCTCTATTTATATCTTCAGTAGGATGTTCCGAGTAAGTTTGACGAATGTTTGAAAAATAGTTCTGTTGGAGCTTATGCTTCCTTGTGAGTAATGGATACTTCTTTGATTCTGAATCAGCATTAAATGCATTTTGTCATGCATTCATTGCAGCATTAATTGCTTTAGAAGACTTCATCTGGTCCTTTAATGCTTTCAGCCTTGAGCTTTTGTTTGGGCATTGAATGCTAGTGCAAGCCAGCTAAGAGAGCATTAATTGTTCTGAACATAAGATTTGGTTTTGACCGTTGAGAAGATACGATGTTCAGAAAGACCCGCTGTTGACTCTGAGAAGATTGCTTGAATTGCGGAACAGTAGAGATGTTTGCAGAAATGAGGAATAAAGTATTAATTGTGTCTCTTTCTTCATTCTGCAATCAATAGTGCTTCATTTAATGTACTGATGAGGTAGATAACCTTTAATGCTTGAAGCAGTTATTGACAAACGAATTCTTCAGAATCTTTGTCGAACGATCTCTTCAATGCTTCTACCGAGCAAACACTTCAGAATGTCTAGGCAGACGAACTCTTCACCAGAGTTGCCAAACGTTCTCTTCAATAGTGTTGCCGAAAAATTCTTCAGATGTTTGACAAACGTTCTTCTAAACTTGACTTGACACATGAACTCTTTAACATGAGTTCCCAAACGTACTCCTTTGGTGGACGTACTCTTTACCGTGAGAATACTCAGCAGACTAACTTCTTGAAGAGTGTCCAGACGTAATCCTTTGGATGAGTTGTCACACACACATTCTGTTGAAAAGCCGGGAGTGCTCCTAAGCTGGATATGCTCCTTTAGGTTTATGACCTGACTTACTCAACTTTCCCAGGTGTGCATCAATTTGTCAAGTGTATTTTAGTGTATGACTGTCATAGTAGACAAATTGTTTCTTTGGTGAGTTGTCGGACGATCTCCACTTATGTGCTTTCTTTTGAGCTGTCGGACAATCTTCATTTGTTTATTTTTCTTCGAACTTCTTTCTTTTGATAATTCCTTGCAGGAATGTATGCAGTTGTTCTTCATTTAGATAGATGTTCCTGAGTATGAAAATATTCAAGAAGTTAGGAATTCTATCTCTAACAATATTAAACCGTATGCGAAATTGTTATTTATCAAAATAATTCATTAAATCATTTGAATCTAACAATCTCCCCCTTTTTGATAATGAAAATTTCTTTTGAGAAAAAGGTTTAATATATTTACATTGTCAACAATTTTTATACAAACTTGGTATTTGTAGCAACAAGATTAGGCAATAATAATTATTTATACAAACTCCATTCACGACATATTCCATGTCTAAATTTAATTTCGAAACAATATGTTTGTTCATAATAGATTTAAGAATTAATTAGGTTTGTTTTCACTCATACGTTTCGTACATTTCAAGCAGTTTTTTTTGAAATAATTTCAAACAGATTAATTAACTAGATTTTTGAATTTTAAAAACTCTTAATACTCAAATAATTAATACTATTTAAGCATTAAATAATTTTTTACAATATTTTATAATTCATTATTTTTTTAATTTGTTTTAAAAAAATAGATATATTTTCAAGCAGACTAATTAGCAGATTAATTCACCCAGACTGATTAGCAAATTACATGTTATTATTCATAAATCATCATATTTAAGAACCTACCAATGAAATTGTTAGCTGCCAATGAACTGGTTATGCATTACACAATTACTTTAGCATTCCCTAATTGTAGTTAGTTGATAATAATACCAGGTTTACAACAACAAATAGAGAAAGGCAGAAAATAAACCAATAAGACTTTAAATTAATTAGTTTAGTGATTTGGTAAAAGTAGACAAATAAATTATGATAGTGAATCTGCTGATAAATAAGAGCTTGAAGAAGGTTGAGCTCTAACACTGTCAAAATTCTACATCACATCTAACATAAATAGATGAATATAATTGTGGTTGAGCAGATAAATATGATTTTTTTTTTCATTTTTACAATCTCTAAAGTGTTGGCATAAGACTTCTTATGCCCCATTCACACAGGAGACAAGAGGAATAATGAGAGGGACCGTGTAGACTTTTCTATTGGCGAACGTCCTCCTAACCAAACCATGCACTACACTAATCACTCCCCCGTGTCTAACATCTCAAAGAACAGTACGTCTTTTATATCTATAACTATAATTTAACTATATTAGTGACATTGTTACTGTTGTATGTTTTCTTCAAACCTATCTTAGTGCTCAATTTATTTTGGTGATTGTAATATAGATGAAAGCTCACTGAGTACAGGTCGAAAGAGACAACTTTGCACCATACAAACTAATGGACATGTCACAAGTAGGTTTGAACTGAATCCAAATACACAAAACAACACCCCAACAACATCATCTATACCTGTGTTATCGTCAGATGATAACACGTTCGACGTTGACCCGTAGATCAAGATGGTAACCGTTTTATACTATTCTTAACAAGATTTTGACACACTACGATGTTGGCCATCACAAAATGATAATTCAATTATGCACGTGACCTTGACATTTGATTTCCAGATCCTGTTGGTTTCGATGACATAAATTTGGGTGAGCTCGCTGATGATGATCTATTCAGCGACACTAACGGGTTCCAAGGTTAGTGAAATGTTATATGTGCACATAAACCAATATCTATACATACATGTTCAAATAATATTCAACAGTCAATGTAATGATATACATCGTCTTTTGATGACTACTATGTGTAGACGACGCCTCAGTGGAATTTTTGACAACCATCATGTGGATGAAAGAATTCTAAATGAACGAGATTCTTCTGAATCGGACGTCGAGGGTGGCTTGCTCGGTGAATGTTCATTCTGAACAACCTGGTATGTACATGCAGTTCATATTATCGCTTGACGTGTTTCATCTATTTTTAAAATTTCCTTTGTTGATTTAAATATCTACAATTATAGGGTTCTCAACCGCCACCCCATTTCCATTTTAAACCCTTCATGTCAAATATTTTATTATTATGGTAAACAATTGAAATATTTTATGAGAAATTATTTTCTAAAGTTAGCACAAGATGTGGCGTGGTGGTTAGCTCACTTCGTCCCTCGATCATGCAGAAAGAGGTTTTGGTCCTAACCTATAGGAGTGAAGCGCAAATTGTCACCAATCATTTACCACTGAGTGGCTATTTCTCACGACGAGGGTATTGGTCACTGTTGTCGACCTAACAAAACAGATATAAGAAGTTATAAAAATAAATAATTTCACACACATTAACTTTAGTTTATCCAAAGTTACCTGTGTTTTGCACGAGTTAATCCAGCTAGTTTGAAACAGAGTTCCTTCTAAAAAAAGGCTAATTAATAAAATTTAATTTAATTTTACTTAATTTTAAAACTTAGGCTCATTTATATAATGAAAAAAATTAAATTTTATAGAATAATAACTTTTTTTAAAAAATTAAATTTGAAAATTAAATTTTAATAAATATTATGTTTTTTATTCAAAAGGGAAATTTGATTATTTTTTATTGTTTATATGATATCCTATCCATCTCAAACACAAGATATGATAAGAGTCTATCTTGCTTTAATCTTATTATCTCATTATCCAACTATCTATTTTATTTTGCTCTTATCTTATATTGACCACCAAACTGACCCAAAATCCACATACCAATCAATGACTGATTGTTAACTATCATTGACGATGTCATTTGAATATTAAAAATATGGAGCAGCTAAATGTTAACTTGGATCCAGTGTAATAGTGGATTCAAATATTCTGCTCTGTTTTGCTTAATAAGAAGTTAATGAGACAACTTGACTAGAAGAGTATAAATTAATAATAAAATATAATAACTGGTGATAAGAAAAAACGTACCAACTGTTTCATAGGCTTTATTTCCAGTAGCTAATGTGATAACTTAAACCACAGTAGAATAGCAAACATCACTAAGGAAGAGGGCTACAATGGAATGTCTCTAGTAATGTTATTTTAGGCAATGCAAAATCAACTAAAATATCAAAGCCCAAAGAGTGCCCCTCTAAGAAATTTTAGGCTTCCATTTCTCTAGTTTGCAATACTGGCAACTTAAAAGACAACGTTGACAAAAAAAAAAAGTTTTATTAATTGCTTCACAAGAATCAATTATCTCATCTCTATAAATATCTTACATCCTCAATATGGATACAGATTATTCACTTCTGTAGGTATACAAAATCAACTCAACCACCTTTGGGTTCTCTTATTCCTCTCTCCTTTTAACAAAAACCTGAACTTGATCTTACCAAGGTGGACGATCTTCCTCGGGAGATTGAGGAGGAATTGCTTTCCATCCAGGTTTCTCATCCCAGTACATATCATAATATATGTGACCAGGATCTTGATCCGGCACGCAGCACCATATGCCCACATACCGCTTAACACGATTTCTGAACTTATCTTCCCTTTCCTTTAGAAAAGATAAAAATGCAAGGCATCAACACATGATAACGAACATTAATTGCTTTGTATTTTAAATGCTAACTTATAAGGTAAAACTTCTAATGGTAAAAGCAAAATGGCCTTGCCTTGTTGCTGAAACCTGTAAAAGCACCTAGCACTGAAGAGAACTTGATGACTTTTACATCCTTGAATGATGAGAATACTTTCATAAACTGAAAATAGATGGAGAAACAACCATGTTAAATCAACACGTTTCAAAAACAATACTAAATTTAGTGCAGAGGTGATTCATAAACAACCGTGCAGTTATTACTGGTTGACTTGTGGAGGAGTCTCAGCTCCACTGACATTCATAAAGCAAATAACTTTTAGAATCAAACATTATTTTACACAGAATTTAAGCAGTGATCAGCCTTAGTCCCTTACCACAGGCTTTGCAATCATAATAACCCAGAACCACGATATCCTACGACAAAATGTTTCTGACCAACCATTATACGAAAGCACAGCAGAGATGGACTCATGGTTGTTCGTATGATATTGGTGATAAAAGGGAGTGCTAACAAGTCAAAGAATCAAACAAAATTCCTCAGCAACACTTGTTTGTCTAACAATTTTTTTTTTTTTGAAATAAACTTGTTTGTCTAACATTGAATTTAAACTATCAAGTACAAAACATTTTTTTCTGAAAAAAAAAAGGAATACCACAGTTTTTTTTTTTTGGTAACAAGAGCAATACTAACAACAGAAAGAAGACTAGCCTATAGCGTCAAGATACAGAGATGCAGAAATAAAGGAAGGAGGCCGTTTCCAAACACGGTACGGAGAGTTGTCTCTTCCCACTGTACGTGCAAAACAATTAGCTGTGTTATTCAACTCGAGCAGAATATGATACAAATTAACACGCCAATCATCAGTGAGCATGGTTCTGATTCTCCGAAAGGTTTCTCTAGCCCATAAAAAACCCGCGTCCTCATTGCTCTGAAGGAAACGAACAGCAACAAGACAATCACAAGCAACATTCGTCTAACCCAGCTCTAGAAGGAATACCACAGTTTAGATTGCCTTGGCATGAATGAATTTCGCTTAGATCATTAGTCATAACTTATTTTAGGTTGAACCTGTTAGGAGATGCAACGTTTATTTATATGGATACTTATATCTAATAAATTGGATGGGGAATGTTTTATCAAGTATTATTACTAATCAGCAATTGCCCGAAAATACATAGCTAACCAACAATGTCAATTATTTAACCATCACACCTGATAATACACTTCTACAAACTTTAAAAAACACAGCTAATAACATGACTGTTCAATTCAAATTAAGTTATTCGGAATTTGTGAACCCTACAGGAAAAGAACCTCTCATTCCTTCATCTTCCTGAAGGAAAACACAAACTGATTAATTGAATTATCCATGTTTGGGTATGTT
Source organism: Acmispon strigosus (assembly GCA_030819835.1). Classification (NCBI taxonomy): domain Eukaryota; kingdom Viridiplantae; phylum Streptophyta; class Magnoliopsida; order Fabales; family Fabaceae; genus Acmispon; species Acmispon strigosus. Next base: position 75,501,812 of record JAUAMA010000002.1, on the reverse strand, counting down.
AGATATCTTGTAAATAAGTAGGATATCTTGCATTGATTGTAATTAGGTAGCGGAATCAATGCAAATAGTGTATAATACACTCCGTTATGTAGTTGAAACACACAAATTCAGTTCAACACCTCTCGGCTTTCTTCTCATTTAATAGGGATAATCAAGTGCCTACGAGGGTCAACCCTAATCCTAATTTATGATTACCGGGTGGACCCATTGCCAATCGAAGCCAAAAAAAAATTCGGAGACCGTGTCTCATCTCTGGTTTCCGAACCTTCTTCACTGTCGTGTCTCATTCTGATGGCCACCTCCGCTGCTGCCCCCACCGCCGGCACTCACCGGAAAGCATTGCCAACCATACCATCAGGGTAGCCTCGGCCAGATCAGCCCATCCCCGCTGGTTTCAACTTTCAACCTCATCGGAACTGCCACGCACTCTCACTACCACCTCACTGGCGCGTGAATCCCACACGCCCTGCTCACCATCGCTTGTGGCGGCGCGTTCGAGCACCTCTCTGACCGCCATTTGTCTAGCCAGTCTCACCTTTCTCACCTCGTTCCAAACTTGCCCTTGTTTCCTGGTTTTCATATCTCGGGAGTACGAGATCTGCAATTCCAGCTTCGGTTTTACAATTTTTTGGGCGTTTCTCTCTCTTTCTTGTGGTCCATGGTTGTTTCGTCATCTTCAAAGGTCGAGCCCCCTATTTTTACCAACTGCATCACTGCCCCACTTGCAGTTGACAAGTTGGACAACACCAACTATGATACCTGGCTTCCGCCACTAAGCTTTGGCTTCGGAGTGGAAGAGTAAGAAATAATGTGTAGTGGCAAGATCAAGTGCAGAAGCTGAATGCCAAGCCATAGATACAACCACTTTTGAACTTATATGCTTCAAACACTACTTCAAGACTAGAGATTGAGGAATGTTTCATAGATGACACTTATTTGTGACAATCAAGCAGCCTTACACATAGCCTCAAATTCAGTGTTCCATGAGAGGGATCAAACATTGAGAATTATAGACATTTTGTCAGAGAGAAGATTTTATCTAGATATATTAGCACTAAATTCGTCAGTTCAAATGATCAGTTGACTGATTGGTTTTACTAGTCTTTTAGAGGTCCTCAAGATAATTACATTTATAACAAGCATGGTGCATATGATATATATGCTCCAGCTCGAGGAGTGTTAGAAATCTTGTAAAAGGTAGGACATGTTGTATTAATTAAAATTAGGTAAGATAATCATCGTAAATAGGGAAACAGTGATATTAAGTATTTATTGTACCAATTATATATAAATACATTCCACTGTGTTGTGTAGTTAAGACACATGGATTCAGTCCAATACTTCTCAGTTTCTTTTTATTTAGCACCTATCTAACTTACTCTCTCAAACTACCCAATTAGGTGTGATTACCTAAAATGACCATAGTTTTCTAAGTCGACTTTTCTAACAAAGCTCTTGTTCGAAGACAATAAATTGTTTTGCTATAATAAAAGGCCAGTCATACAAAGATGATCATATCAATGTAGTTTATAGGGCTGATTTAGGAAACTTTGAACAGAAATAAGCATTAAACAAGTTACAGATATATAAAAGCTTGAATTCATAAAAATAAAAATAAAAGACAGATATAAGCTTGAATTTTTTTTAGTATCAAATACCGTTTCTTCATTGCTATCCTTTGGAAATTTAAGTAATCCCCCCGAAGTCGTATCATTTGATGCATCACAATCTTGAGTTCCTTCTTTGCAGAGCTGAACATCAAGCCATGACTTTTTCACCTGAACAAAAGAAACAAGACATTTATAGACAAAGTAACAAAAATAAAGAAATGAGATTCATGATTTAAAATTGGATGCAATTGACATTTATTCACCTCTGACGGCATAGAGGGGTTATCAAGTATTGAGTACTCTCTAATATCTATTTCAGGGCCAAAATCTTCTTCTGGGAGTTTTTTCAACATGACATTCACCTGCAATTAAGTGTACTCAGAAAAACTCAGCATTCCCTTAATTTTAAGTACACTCTTGAAGTAGCAGCTAGTTCAAACATGAACCAAACACCAAACATAAATTTATAGGATTTTATCAAATGAAATCACATCAGTACAATGTGATAGGATGAGAAATATAGTGCAAATGAAAATTCATACGGATAGTGAGCACATTCAATTTGAGATCCATTTCTTTTCTGCTTCTTGAAATGATAAGGGCCGAAATCATATATATAAAGAGGAAGGCTATGATCACACATTTCGCTCCCATCAGAGGCAATCTAGCTTTGTACTTTTATTCAACATCACACACCAGACACGGACAATTATTACCAACTCACAATGAATTGATATATTATAATTAAAATGTTTAATCATTCTTCTAGAGTTGCTTCTCAAAAGTTTGTTGTGTTTTTTGAGGAGTGCTTTAGAACATTAAGAGACTTTTTTCAAACACCAAGAGTTATATAAAATATTTCTATAAAATACGATGACATGCCACATAAATACTTATTTGTTGTAATTCTATCATTAACTCTCAGTTCAGCCCACGTTTTTTCATTACTAAAGCTATAATTATGGCGAAAACCTATTAACTCTCATAGACCTGCAGACCAAGAAAACAGTCCAAAAGCCCATGAACCGTTTTTCTTTTCTTGGTCATGAGGTCTGTTGGGACCTGTTAGAAGTATAATATAAATTTATTTCCGTGTCTTCACCCAACAGCTTAAGATTTTGGGATAATTGGTTCGTGACATGGAATCAGAGCCTCTAACTGAGTGGTCTAGAGTTCGATTCTTGTAGCCCCAATTATTCTAATAAAAAAAGTTGAACTTTAGCACATGGTAGGTGGGGCTGTGCATTATCCATGCTTCAAGCCCAATGGACTCTTGCATGAGGGGCGAGTTAGAAGTATAATATAAAACTATATATGTGTCTTGTTCACGCAACAGCTTCAGCCTTTGGGATAGTTGGTTCATTACAGTACCAATTGTCCCCATCCCCCTATGGTTGGAGGCTCAATTATTAAGAAATATATTGCTCAAGTATACAACGTATACAGCTGAAGCAAGCACTATCACCTTCCATTGACCTTTCTAGTTTGGTTTATGACTTTATGTGAATGAGATATATAAAACTGGTACTCAAAACCTATGCTGTGTATTTAGTATTTGGACTTCGAAGTATCTAGACAAATATTGAATCTTCCAGATGATTTAAATGATAAATAACACTAAAAAAAGAAACCATTAAAACTGGAAATACCTCAAATACATGGTCCAAAGGACAGAGAAAAGGTTGTCTAGTCATAGACCCTTCCAAAATACCAGGATGGCCATACCATAGCCTGTCAATCCTGCACCATAGTGGAGGCATGACCTAAACACACAAAGAACCACTTTAAGGAAAAAATATATATATGTAATTTTTACAGTTAAAATACCTTACAAAAGGAATCAACTCAATAACTAAGCACTACCACACTAGCCAAATCACTTGCCCCAGGTGTAATTTTTAATTGAAACTGTGTCAGGCAAAAACATTTCAACTAAAGCTAAAAATTGAAAAATAAAACCAGTAATTAAACCGTTTCAAAAATCTCCTAGCTGTTCTTTTCTATGAAGCAATAACATCAATAAAAAAAGACGAAAGAAAAGCACTAAGGAACCATGGAGCAGAATTGATGACAAAACTATATAGTTCATAATAAATATTCAGTGATTATAATGAAAAGAATGTGGATCTTGAACTCAACTGTAGCTAAGGAATATGCAGTAAAGCAATAATGTTTTAGAACCCTAATACCAAAGAATGCAAAGATCAGTGTATCACAAATGGTAGTAGATTTATGAACATCAGTTGAAATGATAATGTATCGGAATCCAAAAAATAAAAGACAAATAAAACTTATTCCAGGATTTCATTGGTTAAGTAGGAAAATTAAGTAAAAATCATGCTTATAACAATAATGATTCTACGTGACATTGTTACGCGGTTTCAATATGTAACCCAACATATATTTATGGAAGTATACAACCAATTCTCTTCTGTCAATGTCAGAAAATAATAATAATAATAGTAGGTGGGGATCCACTTACTCCAAGAATTACTGTGGTTAGTTACTCAGCTTAATAACTTTTTAGGGATAATCATCATATTAGTCCCTGTGTTTTACTCGCCGTCTGAACCAGGTCTCTCCCCGGAATTTTTTTTGTAAATGGTCCCTCAGTTTGTAAAGTGTCTGACATAGGTCCTCGCCGGAGCCCGGAGCTCCGGCAAGTGTTTACGTGGCATTACACGTCAGTAATTAAAAAAAAGAAAAGAAATTAAAATAGGGAAATTACTAATATAACCTTAATGAACTAAAACCCCAATTTGGAGAATTTGAATAAGATCCCTCACTTGAAATCCCTAATTTGGTTCTACTTTCCTCTTCCCCACATCCTGTTATGCACTTCTTATGTTCATCTTCTTCCTCCCACCATTGTTGCAGCTGCTACTGTTTGTTCTTCTCTCTTCTTTTCCACCATCACCGTTCCTAATTCTTCCAAGCCTACACGCATTGAATTTCACTGCAAAAGGGGTTCTCAGTACGCTGGAGTTCGATGCAACTGTAGTAGCTGGTCTGGTGGCCCTGGCTCTGGTACAAAGATTTTTTTTTTTGTTCTTTAAGTTTTTTTTTTCCTCTGTGTCTCTTGCTGCCACTAATGTTAATTATGTGTTCTTGAATGGCACGAAGATGAATATTGAATTCTATCATCAAATTCTGGGTTCATGGGTTGCTGTTGTTTGAATTTTGTTTTCACCCTTAGTGCTGCTGCTTCTAGTTCTGCAATTGTAACAGGGTTGGTTTTATTTATTTATTTAAATTCTTGGGATTGTTTGGGATTGTTTCCTATAGCTCTGCTGAAGGTGTTAGTTGTTTTAGTATGGAATTTGTCCTAATTCAATGCGTGTAGGCTTAGAATTAGGAACGGTGATGGTGGAAAAGAAGAGAGAAGAACAAACAGTAGCAGCTGCAACAATGGTGGGAGGAAGAAGATGAACATAAGAAGTGCGTAACAGGATGTGGGGAAGAGGAAAGTAGAACCAAATTAGGGATTTCAAGTGAGAGGGACCTTATTCAAATTCTCCAAATTGGGGTTTTAGTTCATTAAGGTTATACTAGTAATTTCCCTATTTTAATTTCTTTTTTTTTTAATTACTGACGTGTAATGCCACGTAAGCACTTGCCGGAGCTCCGGGCTCCGGCGAGGACCTATGTCAGACACTTTACAAACTGAGGGACCATTTACAAAAAAAATTCCGGGGAGGGACCTGGTTCAGACGGCGAGTAAAACACAAGGACTAATATGATGATTATCCCAACTTTTTATATAATACGAAATTAACATATCCAACCATTGAATTATGTGTTATTAAGTATTAACCCACGATCATGTAGGCCAAGTTTAAGTTAAATTATTAGGCATTCACGGGTATGTAATCTTATAATTGATATTTCCTTATGTTTTTAAATGTATATATCATCTATTAAGTTGAAGATCTGATGATGAAGTATCAATCAATTTCAAATTTTAATGAAATTTTGTACACGAGATCTACTTAACTAGAACTTTTAATTCCACGGTTGGATTTGTTAAATTCTTATTCCATAAAATGTTATTAAGCGAAGTAATTTTAACAAGAGTCACTATAAGTGTAAGTGGATAATAATAATAGTAATAATAATAATAATAATAATAATAATAATAATAATAATAATAATAATAATAATAATAATAATAATAATAATAATAATAATAATAATAATAATAATAATAATAATAGTAATAATAATAATAATAATTGAACGCAACTAGCCGTTCAATCACCCGGACGGGGGTGTTCGTCGAAGAGGGTACGGTGCTTCCGGTGGTGGCGGGACGAGCGGTCGTCGTAGTTCTCCTAATGGTCGTCCGGGTGGGATCCCTGCGAAAACACTCCGATGCTAAAGTCAGCGATCGTCTCGAGAGCTAATAATCTCAAGTCAGAGAATATGCGTACCTTGTGAAATGGTGAGGCTGGCTTTTATAGTGGGAGCCTGTAGCCATCAGGTCCGTTACCCTAGGTTGGTGTCAGAGTAGCCTGAATGATAGGCGGCAGGCTAGGTGAGGTGTCAGCCAGCACAACTGTCTTCCACTAGGTCTCCAGCTGTCCTGAGGGATGTTCCCATACTGGCCGGTCGGGTTGGAAGTAAGTGTCTGTCCGCATATGTTCCGAACAGGTAGATTCAAAAGGTGTGGGGGGTCAGCGATCGGCCCCCGTGTGGGCGTCATCGGATGACCGGTCATGGTGTCGGTCGGAGGTTACATAGGAACAGTTGCGTGGTGAGAGCTATCTTCCTCTCTTCGTCGTTCGTAGTATGGTTGTTGACCGTTCAGAGGGTTTCTGTGGTAAGTTCGCGCTTCTTCATGATAAAAAAATTTAATTTGCGGTTTTGCTTGTCGCTCGTTGAGTTGTTGTTTCATAGGTCGGTGTTCATTGGCCCCCAGCCGGTCGGCGTCGTGTTAACGTGGGCGAGCGGGTGCGACCCGTCTCCTGGGGTTGTTTATTGACCGTTGGTGGGACGTTTGATCGTTTGTCAGGGGAGAAAGCGAACTGTTTCCTCTTGGGTTACGTGCCTGCGTGCGCATCCATTAATGCGCTAGCGGCTTTTGAGGTAACTGTGCACGTGCCCCCTAGTGAGAGGTTTCGCGCCCTTTCCTGTACTGGGTAATCAATGCACCCTTTCGTCTCCTGGTGGGGTTGCCTACATAAAGGTTCTCGTTTCCTCGTTTCTTCACTTTCGCAATCGATGCAGAGCTTTGCTTCTCGGAGGGAAGACGAATAGTTCAGTTCGGTGGTCGTGTTTCGGTTCCTCATCTTCGTTTGTCAAGTATGATTCCGACCACCTTGCTTTACTTTGTGCCCGCTCTTCTTCTTCTTTTGATTTCCGTTAGGTGGAAGGGGGCGAGTGTGGTCTTCTCGCCTAGTTGCCATAGTTTGCTGGCCCCCTCGGGCCCCCTTTCAGGTTTACCATGGTGCGCCAGAAGGAGGTGACTTACCAGGGCATCAAGTTGAAGCCCGCTCGTCCTGCTAAGGTTTCAAGGAGGACGAAGAAAGATCGGATTAAGTATCCGGACTTGACCGGTGACTTGTTCAGATACAACGAGTTTTGCCGGGATATATTAAGTATGCAGTCTCGGCTGGCGAACATCGATCCCCATTACTTGGAGAGGTCGCGGATTGTAATGAGTGACGAAGTGGGTGCTGGTCATGAGGTCCATGCCCCCGATATGGATGATCGGCTTTGTTTCGAACCTTCGTCCGGTTTTTTCTTGCATTTGGTAGTCATCCGAAAGCTTGGCGTTCGGCTACCGTTTTCCGACTTTACGATGAGAGTTTTAAACTATCTGCAAGTGGTGCCGTCTCAACTGCATCCGTGAGGGTGGGCTTTTACTCGTTCTTTCGAGGTGTTGTGTGAAGTCTTCGGTCAGGAGCCGTCCCTGGATCTATTTTTCCACTTGTTCATCCCTTCACACACACATGGGGGTCATGGCATGGTTAGTCTGAAATCTAGGACGACTAAAGTGCTTCATAATTTTACCGACTCATATAAGGATTTTAAGGACTTTTTCCGAGTGACTACGACCGGAGAAGACCGCTCATGGTGGTACCGGACCAATTCAGCAGGGACCACCTTCAAACGCTTCCCCTGTGGTGGAGTGATAAGCATTTTGAGAGGAATGCTAGTCAGTACGGGACGGACGACACTAGGAAGTTGAAGTCGTCTGATCAGGAGTTCTTGGTCGTTTCGGAGAAGACGATGGTGATTGAGGAGGGTAGTAAGCCTCAGTACTTATTGAAGTGCCAAGAGCTCCTTCGTCACTCGCCCTCAACGCTGAAGAGGCGTTTTCGTGAGTACCACAAGTCTTAATAGATTTTACTAATTATATGAGATGTTTAATTCTTGTTTCTTTCCTTCTTTTTCAGTGAACATGACGATTGATCCGGCCGTTCGAGAGCTGATCCGACTAACGGAAGCCGACGGCCCCGGTAGTCCGTCGAGTGGTGAGGTGGCAGCGCAACCGGAGGTTAGGCGGTCGAGGGTCACCGTTGCGGTTAGCGATGACGAAGTTGATCAAGAGCCGCTTGCTAGCCGGAAGAGGAAATTGGGTTTTGAAGACCAAGCTGGTTCAAGCAAGCAGCCCAAGGCTGCCGGCCGGGTTCAATCCAACATTAGGACCACCATTGTCGTTCAACTGCCTCCAGTTGCCGCTCCGCCCCTTGTCGAAGACTTCATTGAGGTGAGTTCGAAGTCTGATCAGGTGGTTGGAGCGGGTGAACTCGAAGATAGCCGAGCGGACTCTTCGTCGAGCAGCGAACCGGAGACGCCTGAGCAGTTGACTAGAGGAAAGTCTCCTTTGGTCGAAACTGTTCTCACGGAAGGATTGGTGGTCGGTGAGGCGCCGGATGATGGCCCATGGGGCACTTGCATTTGGAACGATGACACCTTTGACGTAAGAAGGTACGTGAAGAAGGTCGATCAGCTAGTCTACCAGGAGGAGGACGTGCGGCGGATGAGCGAATTTCCAGCTCACCATATGTATGAATATTGCCATCATGTTTTAGGGCGAGTGTCGTTCGTCCTCCGGTACAGTCAGGTGCAAGTGTTGGGCGCCCTCAACGAGAGTGATCGGCAGATCAAAGAGCATGATGCCCATTTCGAGGAGTGGGAGAAGATCAAACGGGATCTGGCGAGCTGTGTTGACAATATGAAGAAGGACATGGCAGCCAAAGAAGACCAAATTGCGGAGCTTAGTGCCGCCAATGCCCGTTTGAGGGGCCAAGTAGCTGACCGGGTCGATGAGGTTGGCCGGTTACAAGGGCGACTGACCGAGGGTGAAGAGGAGGTGAAGACCCTCAATCGTCGGCTGGTTGACACCGATGAAGTCATTGGGGGCCTCAAGGATGATGTGCAACGCCTAACTGATGAGAAGGCGGGCGCTAATCGGCGTAGTGAGGCGCTAAAAGCGTCGAATGAAGAGATGCAAAATGTCGTCGATCAGCATATGGGGGAGGTGGCTGCTAGGAATGCTCAAAAGGCTACCTTGGAGGATAATTTGAGGAAGGTAGGCAAGGCTTCCTTTAAGAATGTCGTGGATCAACTGACCATTCTGAACCCTGGGCTTTTAACGATCGGATCAAGCTATAGGAGGGTCGTTTTGGATGGTCGGATCGGGGACCTTGTCGGCGGCGAATTCAGGCCCTTGCCTTCTCCCAAAAATCCTCTTGGGAACGAAGGGTTGGTTCAGTCAGCTGCACCGGATCAGCCAACTCCGGACCCCGGTCGGTTGCCGCGGCAGGATTGGGACTAGGTCCTCTTGTACGGATCTGTTTTATTTAAGTTCTTAGGTAGCCCCCTTTTATTTCCTGCAATGTAAGGGTTAAGCTCGTATTTCCCCGAGCAATGTACTTGTTAATTTCCATTCTAATGAATATTGTTTTTGCTGACGAGTTTTTTAGCATTCCTTCGCCTCATGTTTTATTTCGTAAGAGGAAAATTCATTGAGACTTCATGTGTTCGTCTTTGAGATTCGTAACAGTCGTTCGTGGTTGACACTCAGCCGACTGCTGAACCTATTGCGGATCTTGAAATTCGTAACCTTGGTTCAAACGAACGTTCGCGTTCGCTACTAAGGCCGATCGTTGAACCCTTTAGGGGTGTTTGAAATTCGTTACCTTGGTTCAAACGAACGTTCGCGTTCTCCGCCAAGGCCGATCGTTGAAAATACTTAATGTTTCTTCAATCTGATTTTCATTAACCTGTTCAAAAAGGCTTACAATTCGTGGCACATAAATAGGAAATGAGCTCTCTAGCTGTAGTAGTGCCTAAGGTTGGATGCGCTCCTGTGGCGTGGGATTTCTGAGCCGTCCAGGCACTCTAATTTATATGCTCCGTTCCCGGTAGAGTTGATTACTCTGTAAGGGCCCTCCCAATTTGCTGCGAGCTTGCCCCGGTCTTCTGGTCGGGCACCCACGCTTGCTCGGCGGAGTACGAGATCACCTGGTGATAACTGCCTTTTAATTACCTTTTTGTTATACCTGAGGGAGGCATACTGCTTGACGATCATCTGGCAGAGGTTGGCTTCTTGCCTTCTCTCTTCTGCCAAATCCAGTTCCTCTGCTAACCGTTTATCATTCGTTTCGACATCAAAAGCGAGTACCCGAGCGCTCGGTTCTCCTATCTCGGCCGGAATGACCGCTTCGGTTCCGTAGGTTAATCTGAAAGGGCTCTCCCCGGTGGTCGATTGGGGGTAGTTCTGTAGGACCAAAGAACATGATCTAGTTGTTCGGCCCATTGTCCCTTTGCCGCCTTTAGTCTCTTCTTGATCCCCTTAAGGATGACTTTGTTGGCCGACTCGGCTTGTCCGTTTGTTTGAGGGTGCTCGACCGAGGTGAAGTGTTGTTTAATGTGGAGTCCGCTGAGTAGCTCGCGGAAGTTCTTATCAGTGAACTGAGTGTCGTTGTCCGTGATCACCAAACGAGGTACCCCAAAACGGCTGATGATGTTCTTGTAGAAAAACCGCTGAACTCGAGCCGAGGTTATCGTGGCTAGGGGCTCGACTTCGATCCACTTGGTGTGGTAGTCGACCGCGACCACCAAAAACTTCAATTGTCTCGGGGCCTCATTGGTGGAAGGGCCACAGGGCGGTCATACTGGACAAATCTTGCGGCGGTGCTCAGTGAATGTCAGCGTGCTTTCAGCAGGCGTCACAATGTTTCACATAGTTGATTGCATCCTGGTTCAGGGTAGGTCAGTAGTAACCAGCCCTTAGGACTTTCTTGGCCAGTGTTTGTCCTCCCGGGTGGTGCCCACAGCTTCCTTCATGAATTTCGGCTAGAACGTACGAGGGCCTCTCGGGGCCCAAGCACTTCAACAGGGGGTTGGAGAATCCCCGTTTGTACAACTGGTCGTCAATGATTGTGAACCATGCTACCTGCCGAGTAAGCTTACGTTTCTCCAACTCGTCCTCCGGTAGCCAGTTGTGTTGAATGTGTTTTCGGATAGGGGTCGTCCAATCGTCTTCCGAGGTGAGGTTCCCGATCAAGGGGGTGGCTTGGATGGTTGGGTTGTTGAGTGTTTCTTGGATAACCAAACGGTTGTTTTCTGGCTTTTTGGTGCTTGCCAAGCGGGATAGGATGTCGGCCCTCTCGTTCTCTGATCGGGGTACATGGACGAACTGCACCTTGTCAAACTTCAGGAAGAGTCTTTTCAGGTGTTCCAAGTATTGTTGAAGGATCGGTTCTTTGGTCTGGTACTCTCTGTTGACCTGGGAGATGACCAGTTGTGAGTCGCTGAGCACGACAACTTCTCGGGCTCCGAGGTCGGAAGCCGTGAGTAGACCGGCAATACAGGCTTCGTATTCTGCTTGATTGTTAGTGGTGGGGAAATTGAAGCGGAGAGACTGTTCCACCGAGATACCTGAGGCGCATTCTACAACTATCCCTGCGCCTCCTCCCTTGCTGTTGCTGGATCCCTCCACGTGAACCGTCCAAGAGGTGCTGCTTGGCTCTTCTGCCCGCTCTTTCATCTCGGCCAAGAATTCAGCCAAGGCCTAGGACTTAATAGCTTGGCGTGGTTCGCATAGTAGACAATCCCGGATAGTGGGGCGTAGCGGCCGACCCCAAAACTGGGATAGCGGGATAGCGCATAGCGAGATGGCCGCTATTTCGATTATCGTAGGGTGAGGTCTCTAGTTGATTGCCCCAAAGCTTTGTACGCCGTATAGAACAGAATGTCGGCCAAGCTCCTAGTGTCGACCAGGGCCTTTGTCACTTGTTGATTGGCTATGATCGCGCTGCACACGATCGGGTCCCCCTCCTCTCCTATCTCCCTACCGTAGTCGGCGCTGGAGAAGGTGATGGTGGTATCATCTCTACCATGCCTCTATTCCGAGTTCTGGTTCGCCTCCGCCCTCATAACTGCCCTCAAACCCTTCTTCCTAGAGTTCGAGCTACTGCCTCCGCATGTGAACCCTCCAGCGATCGATAGGGTAAAGTGGGGTGCCCCCTAGGGGGGGGGGCCCTCCGATCGCACTCTCTGGACCGTTCACGACTGTTCCTCCGCCTGGGGCAGTCTTTGTTCCTGGGTTCGTAGTCTCGATCCCTTTGGAAGGAGCGGTCTGGCATCCAATCTCTGGGAGGACTCCTGGTACGGGGTGCTGGGTTCCGAGTGGAAGAGGGGGATGCCGATTGAACATATTTCGCCAGTCGTCCTTCCCTTACTAGTTTCTCCACACTGTCCATTAGTTGTACGCACTCGTCGGTCGTATTTCCTGGGCTATCGTGGTACTCGCGGTACTTTGACGAGTGGGCCACATTCTTTGATCGGATCATTGGTGGTTTCTCCCTCAACTCGCCGTGGGAGTTCTCCTTGCAAATCAGCGACAGGGGTGCGTTCAGAGGGGCGTATCGGTCGAACTTGGCCCTTGGTTTGTAGGTATATTTTCGTTCCTTCTGTCTCTCTAGTCTGTGGTCGTCCTTCGCGGGTGTGGGAAGTGGCTGGTCTTTGACGTTCGCTGGTCGAGCCTTTTCTAACTCGAGTGTGGCCTTTGCATCCTCTTGATTGATGAATTTTTCGGACCTCCTTTGGAACTCGGCTATAGTCCTGAGCCTGACTCCACCTAAGGACTTCCAAAATGGACCGGGCTGCAGACCTTTCCGGGCGAAGATCAAATGTACTTCTTCTGAAAGTCCCGGGGTGAGGTTGGCCTCTTTGTTGAATCTAGCCAAATAGCTCCTCAGGTATTCCTGAGGTCCCTGCCTGACTTGCTCCAGGGTCTCAATTGTCCTGGGCAACTCCTTGCTGGACGCGAAGTGTTGGGTGAATAAGCGGGACAATGTCCGCCCACTGTTGGATGGTCCCGGCCGGCAACGATTGGAACCATCGTTGCGGGACCCACCCCAAACTCATGGCGAAGAAACGGCAGCACAACGGATCGTTGCCCCGGCACACATCATGGTGCTTCTGAAGTGGTCCAGGTGAGCCCAAGGATCGTTTGTCCCGTCATACTACTGCATTTTGGGGGGACGGATAAAGTTGGGTGGCATCGGTTTTTGCATGATGGCCTGCCCCAGGGGATTCCCCTGGATCGTCCCCTGGGCTTGATCAGTGCGCGGGTGTGGACGAGTGGTCTCCTGGCGGAGTTGATTTCCGGCAGTCTCTTGCCAAGCGGGGGAGTGACGGGACTTGCTTTGGTTCCAACCTTGGTCGCGTTCCTCCTCTAAGCGCTGGATGTGATCTCTTAAGAGTTGGATGGTGACGTTTTGGTCCTCGGCGCCCTTTTGCCCCTGCTCTTCCATTGCCGCCATTCGTGACTCTAGCCGGATAAGGGCCTCTCGGTCGTTCTGAGCCTGGGTGACCTCCTGGACCCCTGGTCAGGGTGTGTCGGGCGTGATTTGAACTTGTTGTCTGATTGGTTGCTCTTGCTCCCCTTCCGACATCTCTTTCTCTCCTATCGTCTCTACTCGGACTGACCCTTCTTGCGCTGCTCTCGAAGTTTGCTTGGTAGCCTTCTTCTGCACCATTTCGTGGAGTTGGGGAAGCTTCACTGATCCCCACAGACGGCGCCAATGAACTCAACTAGCCGTTCAATCACCCGGACGGGGGTGTTCGTCGAAGAGGGTACAGTGCTTCCGGTGGTGGCGGGACGAGCGGTCGTCGTAGTTCTCCTGATGATCGTCCGGGAGGGATCCCTGCGAAAACACTCTGATACTAAAGTCAGCGATCGTCTCGGGAGCTAATAATCTCAAGTCAGAGAATATGCATACCTTGTGAAATGGTGAGGCTGGCTTTTATAGTGGGAGCCTGTAGCCATCAGGTCCGTTACCCTAGGTTGGTGTCAGAGTAGCCTGAACGATAGGTGGCAGGCTAGGTGAGGTGTCAGCCAGCACAGCTGTCTTCCACTAGGTCTCCAGCTATCCTGAGGGATGTTCCCATACTGGCCGGTTGGGTTGGAAGTAAGTGTGTGTCCGCATAGGTTCCGAAGGGTAGATTCAGAAGTTGTGGGGGGTCAGCGATCAGCCCCCGTGTGGGCGTCATCGGATGACCGGTCATGGTGTCGGTCGGAGGTTACATAGGAACAATAATAATAATAATAATAACAACAACAATAATATATATAGACATTCTATTGGTCTATATTTTAAGCAAACAGTGGTGATTGCACTGCACAAGTGCACAGAAAATTAGAGTAACTAACTAGCTCTGAATTCTAATATCTAGGACTCTACTACATTTTTAGACATATTTAAGAAGTACTGAGCCAAAAATAAAATAAACTAAAATTTCAGTCAATCTTTCATATATTTGCCATTACTTGATTACTTCACTTAATAGGATTCATAAGAAATTTTGATTAACACTGGGTAATGACCATACGGGTATAGCAATTGATGACGACACTCTGCAATTCAACATGCAATATAGTTCTTACCAGAGTTCTGTTCAGGAGGGAAGCAATTGCAAGTGCTGTCCTAATCTGTTTAATCTGAAGAAAATCCAGGTGCAACAAATATCAAAAAATTGCATCATAATTTTCCTAAAAATGCAGACATGAACAGGATCAGGTTGACACGTACATACTTGGTGATTAACAAGAGTAAAATGTGATTCAACTGAATGCTCCCCATTTAGCAACAAGCTTTTTGGGATATATGGCTTAAATGAAAAGAAACCCCCTGCAAAAGTTCATCTACGTTAGGTTGTAGTAGTAATTTCATGCCACAGAGTTGACTAATCAACCAAGAAAAACTGTAACCAATCCATTGACATATTAATGTGTAACTTTAAGATTTTGGTATCATCATCAGATGCTAGCTTCAGTGTTGATATAGTAGACATATTACAAGTAAAGTTAAACAGTGAAATGAGTGTACTTGCACCAGTGCATAGAAAAAATAAAATTAAGTGAATAGTATTCTGGGAGAAACAGCAACTAATTACCTGGAGGATTATAGTATTCTGGTGGATCATGGAAGAGCATAGCCTCTCGTAGTCGGTGGCGCTTTCCTTCAGTGCCTCCATATTGAAATGTTGTGTGCACTGCGTATGGCTCCAACCTTAGTTGCTGGTACATAGCCTGCAATCATAATATAAAAATATTCTTACATCAGGTATAAAAATCATTTCTCTAGTCCAATCAAGATTCCTCCAGGCAGTTAATTGCATAAAAAGTAAACAAATGTATACTAATCAAATATAAAAAAGGAAGTGATTTCAAAATTAAAAAGGCCCTACCTGGACAAAATATGTATGTCCACTACAGAAGATACTTGCAGGCAAAATTCCCATCTTCAGATTTCCATCAAAAGCAAAAACAAGTCCACTGTCATCATCAACAGATGGTCCTAACTGTCTGTGAACAATATCATTAAACCCATTCTGATCCCATATCTTATCATCAGCTAGAAGCATTTCTTTCCATTGCTTTGCCAATTTTTTCCCTGCCTCTGTAGGTCTCCAATGGAAAATTCCAATGTTGAGGGCACCACTAACTATTCAAGATAACAGACAATATCATTAATATACAATATCAAGAAACAACTGAACAAATTAAACATTCAGATTGGGCCATTTAATTGGTTGCTGAGATTTGGAAATGAAAGGTGATGAGAATATCATGCAAGCATGATGAATTGGTTACTGAGATTTGAAAACAAGATAACCAGGGAGAGAAAAACTTGTTTCAGATTGGGCCGTTTAATTTCACAAGTTTGTTATGCCAAAGAATGTGCAACAGGATATAAACTTCTGTAAGATTAATTTTGCTTTAATGTGAAGAGAAGACCAATAATAGAAAAAAAAAGGTGAACTTTGTCAAAGGTTGCATGATGAAAATTTATTTGCTAGCTTCTGCAAGAACGTAAATTATTAGGTAAAAGCACATGAATGTTTTATATAAAAGACAATGGCTCACGCACGAGCCATTTGGACTTGATGTGTCGACAACATACGTTTAATTGTAACATACATTCAAGGATCTAATTTTGTAACAAATATTCGTAGAGACTCTAATAAAATGTCATGAGCTAAACTATTCGGTAAAAGCACAGCACTGGTTTTATATCTAACAGTTTCTAATCTAAAGCAAAGCTAGATGGGTAAAAAGACAGTCTAAAGTGATGCCTCAAAATTATTAATTGACAAAAAAGATGACTTTCATTACAAAAAAAAAAAAAAAAAAAAGCAGCATTTTCAAGTATGTAGATGTAGATGTCATTTTACTTGCAAATGGAAATGATAGGTTAAAAGTTCTAAAAAATTCATACATATAGTGCATAAAGAAGATAAATAGGCTACAAGAACCGATATGAGCACAATAAGTTCTCATCATTGTATAATATTCACCTTCTTGCCAAATTTCCAAACTGTCATCGACGACTGTCGGTATAACCTGATCACTTGAAGTTAAAATATCTGCTCCTGGATAACGAGCAAGATATGGAAGTGGGTTCTGTTTTACAATTACATAATTGAAGATATGTATTAGGAATAACAAATATCTTACAATAATCATATTATTGGATTGGAGACATCCCAGCTGATGATTGTGATAATGAATATAACAAACAAGAAATCATAAAAATGACAAAGGCAAACATAGAGGAAAATAACAAAGACAAATGAGTCTAGAGGATTGGTGAATCTAAATGTACAGCAAGATGGACAAGATACTGAACAAAATCTGATAACTTTATAACATCAAGGGTTAAGAAAAGGAAAACATCCTGGTCAATATGAATTTGACGACTTCTTTTGTTCACTCATCAAAAGCTAAGGAAACATGTGAGTCACCCTTATAATTAGAAGACATTGACTTAGGAAAACAAATTTGTGAAATTGAAGATCACCTTCAACCAAACCATGTCAGTATCACACATCAACAGCTCGAATCCAAAAGGCAGTATTGAATCTATCAGAATAACTTTTTCTCTCCCCATTTTATGAAATGTTGGAGAGCCCCAGCCAACATCTACAGCGCTCATATGGCTGCCCATGTCAAAAACTGGCACCCCTTTCCAATACAGTGCCTCCAATAATGTGGTGTCCATTGCACCTAAAACGTAGATTTCAAACACATTTTACAAAGTCCAGTCAACAGTACAGATTAAGTGACAGAACAAGATAGAATACTTAAATGACGACACTCACCAATGAGAAGATTAGAAAGTCCCAGATCTGTTAATTGCTTAACCCAATTCAGAATAAAATCCATGAATGCATAGTTGCCAAAGGTCACTATTACAATGTTATCTTTCACCCTTTGCTGGACCAATTCCTTGGTAAGTTGGAAAGTCTTCAGGGGTGGCATTTTTTTATTGGGTGGTGGAACATCCCAAATAGGCCTTGGCCCTACATTTTGTTGCCCTGGAGAAGGAGTGGGCACCGTTTCTGACTGAGAAATGTTGAGTGTTTGATTTGTAAGGTGAAGATCCTCATCTGGAAAAGCATGTCCAATAAAGGTTTAAAATCTCACACATAATGGAAGAAGGCCAAAGCTTAAATATAATGCAAGGAAGTATGGATCCTTCAAAACAGTAGTACATGTGCCACACATTTCATGGGCACTTAAGATATTCCTAGTTGTATTTTGCAATATTCTTACTCTTTTTAAATTTGTATACCAATACAGATCAAGTGTTTTGAACAGGCACCATTAGACAGTTGACATAGTTCAAATCTCAAGTAAAAGAAAAACAAATCCAACTTTCCTTTTCTAACAAGAATTGAATAAGCAATACCAGATGAACTAGATAATCAACCGACCTAGAAGCACAGTATCTACATTCTAAGTATTTAACTAATGCTCCATACTCGAGAACTCAACATCATCTTTGAACATTCCCAAAACCCCAACCCTCCTCTTCAACACAGAAACCAAATATCATCATTACATAAGAAACAAAGCATTAAATAATGAATAATTAACAAGATTATGAATGGAACCCTAGGTTTAATGTTCAAATTCAAATAAGCATTTCAAAATTAAGCTATAATAACAACAAGTGTGGAGTAAAAGAGAAGAGAGTGTACGCGGTGAGAGGGAAGAAGAGAGCCACTCAGAAGGTTGAGAAGCAGGAGTGTTGGTTGAATATATGGCAGAAAAGACGTAGAAGAAGGAAACCACGATGCCAACGATGACGACAGTGTAGATCGTGAGAAACAGGGGTTTGGAATGAGCCACAGCTTCCTCGCACCCATTTCTCCAAACCATCTTTACGAATCAACAGTAATAAGACTTTACCTGTTACCTCCCAATTCGCCTCTTCCTTCTGTTCTTTTTTACGAATCACCAAAGAACAAGCCACAAACGATGTATCAATAAATTACTCGCATCTTCGTCGCTGTTGCAAAAGAAGAAGAAGAGTAGTGAGTGGTGACGAAATGGGTGAAAAAGCTACAAGTCACGACACAAGCCATTCACGAAATTCACGATTTGTAGCATTACAGTTACACTTTCTAGCTTTGTCTCCATATTTTCAAGTTTTTGATTTAATCTAAGCCACTGACTCGATGAATTGTCGTCACTTTCGTATGTGATTTTCGCGTGCCATATAGGTTTGCTTGCTCAAACCCCAAACCCAGATAGATAGATTTGACTTTAGAAAGAGGAAGGAAAGTGATTCAGATTGCCATTTCCAGAGCTTCGGAAAGGCCTAGCTGTGCTCTTGTCTGGTTATTGGTCAACCCGTGTGCTGGCCTTGCTCAACATGACATTATTGATGTTAATTTGGCAAAATCTCTAGCAACGGAAACTTTTTTAGTGTAGTTTATGGGAATGAGTTGAACCAATTATATTTTTTCACATTTAATCTCTAATTTAATATCATTATTCATGATTAAAACTAATTGTATTATGAAATTGCCCCTGACTTAACTATTTTCAATTTTAGCTCCTAATTGAACTAAAAAAACTTAACATGGATTAAAAAACTAAATTAACCCTAAATGAAATTTTCTTAACTCTAAAATAAATCTATATATATATATATAAAGAAACTTGAACTTTTACACTAAAAACCTTCCTACCTCTATATTAAAATACATTAACCAATAACAAATTTAATTTGTAATAAATATATTTAATAATAAATTTAAAACTGAAAATAATGTAATATCCAAAGCTATTCAACTACCTACATTAAATAAAAACATTTATAAACTTATTTATTGGGATTTTCATCATTATTTATATATTAATTGTAAAACTTCTTATACACATAACTAAAAATTAAATCACCCGGAATTTTTGGCAACGGGATACTACTATCTCTATTCGAGCTATGTTGGTGGGGGATTGGAAAGTCCAATTCCTCTATGTCTCGCGTGATAGAAATGCGGTGGCAGATATTTTGGCAAAACAAGCATCCCACACAGGGTGTCCATTGCGTGTTTGGAATGAGCCCCCGTCCTCGGTGATCCCGCTTCTTTGCAAGGATGCGGTAGCGTAATCGTTTTCTTGTTTTTTGTTTTCATTTTCTTATGTAACCAAAAAAATAAAGATGTGGTTAAAATATTAATTATTGACCTCAAGTTGTAAGAAAAATTAAAATTATACAAAGTAATATCTTTTATATTTGTAAATATATATTCCAGAAACTATTTTAAAAATTTTGAATGGTTATGTAGGTTGTCTAATATTGACCATAACTTTGTTCCATGTTATTTTATAGGCTCAAATATGTTTGGGGTCCCTGACATTTGAAAGGGAATCAGTCTAGGTCCCTGAAAAATTAATTTGTTAAATTGGGTCCCTGACATATGTTTTTTAATCAAATTAAGGACAAATCCTAATTTAAGCTGATTAATGATTCTAATTAGCCCAATCAGCAGTCCACGTGCCTTTTACTCCTTTTTTTAATTTCACGTCATATTAAAAATTAAAAAATAAAAACTAATTCAGAAATAATTTTTTTTCCAATTCTTTCCTCTCCCTCAGCCATCATTCTTTCTTTCTTCTTCTTCCATTTTCTTTCTTTTTTCCTCTTCTTCTTCTTCTTCTTCTTCTTCTTCTTCTTTCTTTCTTTCTTTCTTTCCTCTCTCTTGCGACCCTCCCTCTTCTCCCTCTCACCCGCGGTGCTTCCTCTTCCTTCCTTCTATGGCAACCGATTGGCCACCACCACCGCGAACCACCGTCGCCACCAAGCTGCTCCACCACTCTTCCTCCTTGTGGCCACCATCGCCGCCACCGCGCCCTTCTTCTTCAAGTTCTGGACCGTCGTCGCCGCCACCTTCTCTCCTGTTTTCCGGCGACGCCGCACCTCCAATGGAGAAACCGCCACCACCACCATAATCCCCTCATCATCCCCAACAAAACCCCTAAAGTAATTCGACGATCGGCCACCGTCGACCACCGCTGCCGCCGCTTCAATATGGGTTTGACGAGTTGTTGTCCCTGTTTCTCCCTCCTCCATCGTCTTCTTTTTCCCTCCTTCCCTTTTTGCGGTCTCTCTTCTTCCAGATCTGTTGCGCAACACCCCAAGCCTCTGTTGTTGTCTCTGAATCTCTTCCTCTTCTTTTAGATCTGATGGGTTGTGGTGGTGATTAAGGTTGAAGATGAAGATGGAGAGAAAGAGGGATATGATGATGAAGATGTTCTTTTTGGGGTTTCTGGGTTCTATGGAAGAGGTTCTGGAAGGATTGGACGGTGGCGGCAATGGAGTCGCAGAGGGAGGGAGGGAGGGAGTCAGAGGAAGACGAAGAGGAAGAGGAAGAGGTTCTGAACAATTGAGTTTTTATTTTTTAATTTTTAATATTATTCAGAAATGCTGATGTGGAATTAAAAAACTGGCTTAATATTAAAAAATTGTGACTGAGACTGCTGACTGGACTAATTAGAATCATTAATCAGCTTAAATTGGGATTTGTCCTTAATTTGATTAAAAAACATATGTCAGGGACCCAATTTAACAAATTAATTTTTCAGGGACCTGGACTGATTCCCTTTCAAATGTCAGGGACCCCAAACATATTTGAGCCTATAAAATAAATTTATAGGAGTATAAATTAAATATATATATATATATATATATTATAATTATTTAAGTCTTTTAAAATGAATGAATATACATAAGATGCTATAAGGAATAAACTCTTTATTATGTAATATTTTTATATAAAAAAATATTAATAATCAAAATTTATTAAAACACTATTTATTAAAATATAATTTAGACAAAATATTTTTAAAATTAAAGTACTTCTATAAGACTTTACTATTGACTATAATGTATTGTTTAAAGAGATTTCTTTAAATATCTTTTTTGATCCATTATATATTAGTAAAAATGACTTGAGGAAGCATAACAAAGGAAAATAATTATAACCAAAGTTGAATAAATTAAAATCTACTAAATAATGTTTTACTCTTTTAAAATTATAACTTATCTTAATTCATTACCTTATTTGATGAAATTATAATTTATTAGTGGTAAATAGTATACAAAAATATGCAATTATACCTTATTTGATGAAATTAAAATTCATTACTCAATTTAAAATATTTTAAATTCTCTTAATAATTTTTAAAATTTTTAAAATTACTTTATTGCTAATTATTAAATTTGATTTATATTCATTATTTACACAAAGAGAACTCTAAAATATTAATTGAAATGTCTTAACAACATTATTTTTATTTTAATATATTTTATAAGTAAAAGTATTTTTATATTTATTAATTTATTTAAACTATAATAATTTTTATATAATGTTAAAAAAATATTATAGATAAACCCGTACAACACACGTGTATTATATCTAGTTAATCCTAATTATTCATCTTTCATCTTCATCATTTTCATCCTTCTTCTTCCAACATCTTCATCAAAACTCAGAAAATCAAACTTTGTCTTCTACGAGATCTGCCACAAAGGGGTTCAAAATGCCCAGAACCTTCAACTTCACAAAAGTTTTGGCTTCAATCTCTTGAATTTCATAGCTTGGTTCCCGGCCCTTATTTTCTTTTTCTCCTCACCTCTCACCACACACCACCACCACTCCCACCGCCGAACTGTAACGCCCCAATTTCGGGTCAGGGGTCACATAGTAATAAGCGGAAAATGTATAAACCTCTCTCAAAACTCAGTTTTTAAACAGATCGCCACTCGATATTTATGATGAATATAACCTCATACTTTGA
Source organism: Acmispon strigosus (assembly GCA_030819835.1). Lineage (NCBI taxonomy): Eukaryota > Viridiplantae > Streptophyta > Magnoliopsida > Fabales > Fabaceae > Acmispon > Acmispon strigosus. The sequence goes on along the minus strand of JAUAMA010000002.1, from coordinate 75,479,591 downwards.
TTAATTGAAAACAGCGTATAATCAATAAATAAATATTAACAAGCTTGCACCAACATTGTGCTAAAATCTTTTTAAAATAACGAACAACGGAAATAAAGTATGTTCTTCAAGGTCTTCCAAATCTTCTAACGTCTCCTCAAGCTTGCATCATTTAACCTTCACCCAAATCCTCGTCCTGACAACTATGGCGTTAAGCGCCCAAACATCAAACAGAAAGGGTTAACTCTTAACAAAAACAACATATATATATATAAACATACAACATTTGTGGGACAAAAACAGTAACAAGAACAACACTAATCATTTTATAAACAGAAACAAAAAACAGCAGCAATTTATAACCTCATATATTTAACCCATCCTATCGCCCACAAAGTCTCAGGGCATATTCACTTGGGATTAAACTCATCTTATCACCCACGCGGGACAAATTCCCGCCACCTCAACCCAAACATCCTACATAATGCATAATGTTAGCATATATAGTATCATCATCATAATTCCTCTAATTTCACATCAACATGTTATATCTCATGAAACAATTTCAGCCTAGAGAACATAATCCACAACAATCCACCACAACAAGATATATATCTAGAATTCAATAGGGAAATCACACAATATACAAACATGCATGAGACTCTCTAGACATGAGTTACCCTTACCGTCGAACGTGTCGCATAAGCTTCAAATTCAACCTCGCTTGGCTTGCTTGATCGGGTAGAAGGAAAACACAACCCTTGTTCTACAATGATGGAGAGGAAAACTCGAGTAGGTTGAGTGAGAGCGTGTTGGAAAAATACTAAGTTAGAACTCTAGGAAGAGAGGAAAAGAATGGACAAAAGAATTAACAAATGGAAGAGTATGAATCACATACCGAAGAACCACCACCAAACACTCTTGGAGATGATTCGAGGAGCAAAACTTGACCACAAGTGGGGGAAGAGGGGCGGCAGCAGCAACAACAACAACAATACTTAGAAAATTTCAGCACTTGAGGCTTAGGGTTAACACTTCGGAATGAAAGAAAACAAGGGAGAAACCACCACAAATAGTGGTCTGAAGATTCCAACCCCAAGGAGAGAGAGAGGGGGTCGACCAATCCCTCCATTACTCTACATTATTCCTCATCGAAACTCAGTAAGCACAAGACCAAGCCATTAAACCCCATCAAAGCTCTTAATTGCCATTCAAAATTCAAAATTCAAACCAATTAAAAGCCAAAAAAGGACTAAATTCAAATTACTGAATAGCCCAAGGACTAAATCATATTTATTAAAATTCAAGGGACCAAATTACAATTACAAGAAATTAAGGGTCTTACACGAATCACTGCCACCGTACCACACATCAACAATGCCCATCAAACCCAGCAAATGAGGACCTTAAGGATGGAAGTTTTTCCTTTAACCAAGCTTTTCCCAATCAACAGTGTCCCTCTAACCTAAAATCACAAAACTCAACACTGGCCAACACTGTTTTTTTAAGACTAAATCCAAGTGAGAAGAACTAAAATTCAAGATCTAAAATCACAACATCAACACTGCCCCTTAAGATCAAGAACAAATCTTGAATTGATGCCTCTGCACAATTGAATCTTAAATTGTCAACAAAAGCAGAAGGAGAAAAATGAATCTTGAGAAGAGTTACCACCACCCTTCATCTTCATGTTAGATTCAAACGAGTTAGAACGTTTATCATGTTTTGAATGATAACAATTTTATTTCCTAAACTCAGTGTATTATTATTTTCAGGAAATATCCCTGTCGTCTATACGAAAGGAAAAGTATCATTTTCTCAGATTGTCAAATATCTGGAAGAGCATCGTTCAATCAAAAAACATTTATTCAGACTTAAATGGATGCATCGTCTCAGAGAAAAAATAGAAGCATCGTCTAAGCACAGAAAGAAGCATCGTCTGCTTAGACGAAATGGACAACATAGTCTGATCAAAATGGAAAGCATCATCCAAAGACAAGAAGTATCGTACAGAGAGCAACTACCGTTCAAAGACAAGAAGAAAGGAGCATTGTTTGTACAAGATGAGAAGCATCGTTTGAACAAGATGAGAAGCATCGTTTGAACAAGATGAGAAAGCATCATCTAAGCAAAGAATAGAAGCATCGTCTAAGAGAGAAGCATCGTATGTACAAGAATGGAAAGCATCGTCCAAAGAAAAGATGGAAAGCATCGTCCAAAGACAAAATGGAAAGCATCGTCTAATCAAGTGAGAAAGCATCGTCTGATCAAACGACACAGCATTGTCTATGTCAAGCAGAATATATTATGATCTGTCTACAACTGACAAATATCACTTACCGAGGAAAGAGCTCAGAATCACGTGATTAAGTGTCAGAACATCAACGACTCTATTCACTCTACACACTGCACAATCCTCGATTCAAGGAATCCTCGTCTAAATCATTTGCAAAGTCAACGACTATATCCATTCCAAGCTTTCAACGGTCAAGAGAATGAAATGAAGAAAAGATCCATTGAGCAACGGGCAAGAGGAACATCGTTACTCAAACTCACATCGTCTTCTTCAGCATCGGTACCTTCAACTGAGGATATAAAAGGAAGATAGAAGAACGTGAAGAAAAGAGGGGGACTAAGCGAACAAAATTCATATTGCAAGGAACTCAAATTGAATCTCTCCAAGCAATCCAGTTCCACTCGAACATAAGGGTCAAACAACAAACGAGTGAAATCGTCCAAGTGTGAGAAGAACTTAAGAGTCAAACACTATCAAGTTTTCACTCCAAAACAGAGAACCCATCGTCTGATCCTCTCTGTTATCACTAACCTCAAGAATACACTTTAGAGTCATATCCTCTACCCAGAATACCTTGAGTTAGTCGTGCCTAATGTCTTTCTACCTCACTCTTTCAAGAAGATAATCTTTGTAGAAGAAAAGTTTGTAAAAGGAGAAGTCCTTTGAATACTTGTTGGGAGAAGTCCCTGAGAATACTTGTTGGGAGACCATTCATAATTTAGCAAAGGAGTGGAGAACTCATAGAGATCATCCAATTGACAATATAATTGGAGACATATCAAGGGGAGTATCTACAAGATTAAATCTCAATAATTCAGTTTTAAATATGGCTTTTGTATCTCAAACTGAACCAACTAAGGTAAATGATGCTCTAGTAGATGACTATTGGATACTAGCCATGCAGGAGGAATTAAACCAATTTGAAAGAAATCAAGTTTGGGAATTGGTTCCTAAGCCTGAAGATAAACATATAATAGGAACTAAATGGGTATTTAGAAACAAGTTAGATGAAAATGGTATTATAGTTAGAAATAAAGCTAGATTAGTAGCACAAGGATATAATAAAGAGGAAGGTATAGATTTTGATGAAACATATGCACCAGTTGCTGGACTAGAAGAAATTAGATTGCTTCTGGCATATGCCTGTTCTTTGAATTTTCAGCTATACCAAATGGACGTGAAGAGTGCCTTCTTGAATGGTTACATTCAAGAAGAAGTATACGTGAAACAACCTCCTAGATTTGAAGATCCTAAATATCCCTCTCATGTATACAAACGAAAGAAGGCTCTTTATAGACTAAAGCAAGAACCATGAGCATGGTATGATAAGTTAAGTACTTTTCTATGTGAAAAAGGGTTTCAAAAGGTAAATCTGACACAACTCTATTTATTAAAAGATCAAAAAGTCACACCTTACTTGTTCAAATATATGTCGATGATATCATATTTGGATCAACTAATGATTTATTGTGCAAGTAGTTTTCTAAAATGATGCAAGGTGAATTTTAAATGTCCATGATGGGAAAGTTAAATTTCTTCCTCTGACTACAAATTAAGAAAATGAAGGATGGAATATTCATCAATCAATCCAAGTTTTTCAAAGAACTTCTTAAGAAATACGACATGGATGATTGTAAAGCCATAGCAACACCAATGGGATCCAACACATATCTAGATCAAGATGATTCTGGAACTCCCGTGGACATTACCAAATATCGAGGTATGATCGGATCCTTACTCTATATATCTGCAAGTAGACCCGATATAATGTTCAGTGTTTGCTTATGTGCTAGATATTAGGCTTGCCCTAAGGAATCACTTTGAAGTTCTGTAAAACGTATCTTAAAATATCTAAAGGGAATTACAAATGTTGGGTTATGGTATCCTAAGGGTAGTGTTTGTGATCTTATAGGATATTCCGATTCTGACTTTGCTGGTTGTAAAACCGAACGCGAAAGTACTAGTGGCACTTGCCACATTCTAGGTAATGCTTTAATTTCGTGGTCCTGCAAGAAACAAGCCTGTGTTGCCTTAAGCACTGTTGAGGAAAAATACATTGCTGCAGGTAGTTCTTGTGCTCAAGTCTTATTTATAAAACAACAACTAAGCGACTATGGCCTAAATTTAGGGTGCATTCCTATTAAATGTACTAGTGGTCCTGCAAGAAACAAGCCTGTGTTGCCTTAAGCACTGTTGAGGAAAAATACATTGCTGCAGGTAGTTCTTGTGCTCAAGTCTTATTTATAAAACAACAACTAAGCGACTATGGCCTAAATTTAGGGTGCATTCCTATTAAATGTGACAATACTGATAGTAATAAACCACACAAGAAAGGGGGGTTTGAATTGTGTGTGTGATTTTTAAAACTTCTTTTCAAATAAAAACAATTATTAGTTTTAAATACTATTCAAAAGTAAGTGCAGCGGAAATTAACTTAAGACTGAAAAGTAAAGCACGCAAAATATTTATCCTGGTTCACCCCCTTAATCGACAAGGCTACGTCCAGTCCTTGGCTTCACCAAGATTTTCCACTATTTTCACAAAATAGTACAAGTATTCTGCAGGACTTCTCCTAGTATTCGAAGGACTTCTACTTTACAAGTCGTAAACAGGAATTCTCCTAGTTTAGTATTCGGCAGGACTACTCCCAGTTCTTTAAAAAAAGAGGGTTTGTGTTTCTACAATGTCTCTTCAATAAGAGTGAGTAGAAAGATGAAGTACGATATACAAAGATGATAAGGAAGTTGGTTCTCTGTTTGGGTTGTGTGATAAAGGATAAGAGTTCTACTCTATGAATTGTTCATGCAGGCAGACGACTTAACTCAGGTAAATGATTGCTTTTAGTTTCTGAGTTGTGGCTATAGAACAAATTGCAATTGAAGAACTTAGAAAGATTTGAATACTTGATTGTTTGGAAGTCGCTAATTGAATCCGGATGCTAAGTTCTCTATTTATATCTTCAGTAGGATCTATGTTGTGAGCTTGATGAAGATTTAAAAATAGTTCCATTTGAATTTCCGCTTCCTTGTGAGTAACGGACACTTCTGCATCTCTGTATCAGCATTAAATGCATTCTGCCATACATTTATTGCAGCATTAATTGCTTTGGTTGACGTCGTTTGGTTCTTTAATGCTTTCAGCCTTGAGTTCTCATTTGGCCATTAAATGCTCGTGTATGCTAGCAAAGAGAACATTTAATGTTCTGAACAAGAGATTTTATTCTAATCATTGAGGAGATCCTATGTTCAGAAAATCACGCTGTTGACTCTGAAAAGGTTGCATGATTTAAGGAATGTTAGAGCTTTTGCATAAACGAGGAATAAAGTATTAATTATGTCCATTTCTTCATTCTGCAATAAACAGTGCTTCATTTAATGCTTTGACGAGGTAGATAATCTTTATTGCTCGAAGCATTTTGTCAAACGAACTCTTCAGCACTTTTGGCAAACGAACTCTTCAACACTTTTGGCAAACGAGCTCTTCAATCTTTCTTGACTAACAAACTCTTCAATAAAGTTACCAAACGTACTCCTTCAGGCGGACGTACTTCTCAGATGTGTGGCTAGACGAACACACTGTTGAGTAGCCAGACGTACTCCATAGCCGGACGTACACCTTTTGCAGACGCACTAACTGGAAAACTAGGTCTTCAATAAGTTGCCAGACGTACTCCTCTTCTTTGTTTTTCTTTGAACTTCTGCTTTTTATAATGCCTTGTATGGATGTATGCAGTTGTTCTTCAAGTAGATAGATGTTCCTGAGCATGAAATATTCAAAGTATTAGTAAATCTCTATCTAATAATATTAAACCTTGGGTAAAATTGTTATTTATCAAAATATAATAATTTACGGAATCATTTGAATCTAACAATCTCCCCCTTTTTGATAATGAAAATTTTCATTTGAGAAAAATGTTTAATATGTGTACTTCGGAAAATGTATATTAGAGAAAGTGTGTGATTTTCAAAGTAAAAATAGTATTGGAGGGAATATGTTGTTTTTCTTAAAATATTTCTTATCTTAGAAAAACATGAGCGATCTTGAAAACACTAGCATGCGAGAACATTTTAGTGCTTAGCATTATTTTTAGCAGACGAGGACATGTTACTACTTAGCTTTATTTTTAACTCCCCCTGAGAAAAATAAGTTACTAAGTTTTCGTTTCATTGCTCCCCCTAAGCATGATATATATTTTTCTAAATAAGTTTATCTATCTCAGGATTAAATTTTTCTATAAATTTGCTCCCCCTTAGGTAGTACTTCTCCCCTTTTGTAGGAACTTTTTCTCTTTATTTTCTCCCCCTTTGGCATTATCAAACGTATAAGATTAAAGTAGGGAATATAAGTAGTTTAAGCAAAAATGAACTGAATTGCATCAAGCATATATAACCAATTAAAAATCCAGCAAGGTAAATTTTTCAATGGAAATATCAAGAGAAAGAGTTTAGGATTTGAAGGTGTTCTTCATTTGGTCGAAGAATTTGGCAAGCATGTCCTCATCATTTCAAACTTGGTGTCCATGTGCCTCTTCATCTCTTTACGCAAATCTTCAGTTTTCTTATCATTGGCTGCCTGCATTTCTTCTACCTTCTTCCCCAGGAGGGAAATGCTTTCGTTGCAGTCTGGCTGTGTTGATGTGATTGCATTGTCTTCATTTGCTGCAACATCCTCAGTGGCGTCATCTTGCTGAGGCAAAGCACCTGAAAGAGGCTGAGCAGACGAAATCACTTGAGTAGCAACATCATCCTGAGGCATAACAATTGAGATTGGCTCGGGAGAGTGAACTTGATGAATAAGAGAATCCACAGAAACCCTTGGGATGTGATAGGGAAAGTAGCGTGCTGCCATTTTGATGAGTGGGCTTTGCCATCTTCAATGGTGGCGGAGCAGGTTGAACAGGTGGAACCTGAAAAGTGTGAGGAATTGAAAAGGAAGTCTCGTGGAGCTGGGCAGCAAGATCTTCTAAACAAGGTTCTTCAGGATCTGCACATAAAGGGATGTGATCTTGATTTTGTTCGTCTACAGCATCAGTCAGACTTTGAACTTGTACTGGATCCCTTGCCACACTTGAGTCACCCGCCAGACCTGGTACAATTACCAGACTAGATACTCTTGTCGGACTTGATACAGTCTCCGGACTAGGTACTCTTGCCGGACTTGGTACAGTCACTGGACTAGGTTCTCTTGCTGGACTTGGTCCGTTTGCACCCGCCAGACAAGCTACATCTCCAATCTCGTGTACAATTTCTGCAATTTCTTGTACAGTTTCTTCAGCGTGTTGAACAGCTTCTTGTACAGGTTCAGGAGATGAAGTGTGAACAACTGTTGGCCTTGGTGGAGAGACCATTTGACCATCATCCTCAGAATCATTAGGTATTTCTATATGATGAATGACTTGATAGTGAGAAAACACACAAGAAATGGGGGGTTTGAATTGTGTGTGTGATTATGGGGGTGAACCAGGATAAATACCCTGTGTGCTTTAATTTTCAGTCTTAAGGGCGACGTCCAGTCCTTGGCTTCACCAAGATTTTCCACTATTTCATCAAAATAGTACAAGTATTCTACGGGACTTCTCCCAGTATTAGAAGGACTTCTCCTATCAAGTATCATACAGGACTTCTCCTAGTATTCTAAGGACTTCTCCTTTCAAGTATTCTTCAGGACTTCTCCTCACTAGCATTCTACAGGACTACTCCTGGTTCCCTATACAAGGTGGGTTTGTTGTTCTACAAAATTCTCTTTGACAAGAGTAAGGTAGGAAGATGAAGCGCAGATTACAGAGAGGATATGAATTTAAGGTTCTCTGTTTGTTTTGTGTGTGACTAGGATAAGAGTAATACTCTATGGGTTCTTCACACAGGTGGACGACTTTACTCAATAAAGAGTAGCTTGAAGCTTTTAGAGTTATGACAATGGAAGCTTGGTTCTTTGGACAACTTGGTAGATATATGCAATAAGTTGTGTTCAAGTCGCCAAGTTGTTCCGGAAGCAAACTTCTCTATTTATATCTTCAGTAGGAAGTCTTCAAAGAGCTTGACGAAGAAAAGTGTTAGTATAGATAGCACCCTGAGGGGGGGGGGGGGTTGAATCAGAGTTGCCCTGATTTTCGCGTAATAGTACCAAATGACTTTCAGTGCAATTAGAGTTGTAACGTAAGAATGTTATTGTAGCGGAATATTGTAATTGCTTGAAAGTAAAAGATGAAGGATAAGAAGAACACACATGATTTTATCCTGGTTCACCTTCAATCCCAGAAGGCTACGTCCAGTCCTCTGATCACACAGAGATTTTCCACTATACCAGAAAGCAAACCACTTTCTGAAAATCACCGTTCACTGAATCACACAGTGAACTGATTACAACCCTCAGAACAGATCACACTATCTGAGTCAAACCCTTTACTGAATACCACAGTAAAGTCAGAACCCCTCAGAAAGATTACCACTTTCCGAAGAACCACTCCACTGAATCCCACAGTGAAGATTTACAATGATCAAGATTTCTTACAAGTACTTACACCAAGAACCCTAAGAACTCTTGTCAAACCTCAGATGGCAAACCACCAACTGATGACGCCGAAACCTACGTCGGACTTTGAATCAAACCCGATTCAAAGGACCTTTTCCACTATCACCGAACCTACGGCAGACTTTGAATCAAACCTGATTCAAAGGACCTTTTCCACAACCATCGAAAACCACGATGGACCTTTTTACAACCACCGAAAACCACGGTGAATGAATCAACTGATTCAAGAGAAGAAGAAGAAGATGCCTTTACAATGGCTGATCCAATCCTTTAGACAAGATGGATTGATCTTAGTTTGTATGCTTCAGGAAATTACAATGAAGGCTCTTCTATTCTGAGTTTCTCAAAAGATGAACAGCATGAGTGTTCTTATGAAAATGAGAGAACCGAAACTCAGATTGATGACTTTAATGAATATGAAAGTTATGGACCAAGTCATTGATGTTTCTAAGTGTCTAAGGACTTTATATAGGCGCTAGAGGTCGTCCATGAACCAACACAACCTTTCCCAACCGTTTTGAGACACAATGGTTCATGAAAAGACACATCTGTCGACCTGGTAATCGATTACAGAAGCCTGGTAATCGATTACATCATGCCGTTGATGTTTGAATTCAAAATTCAAACTTGGTAATCGATTACATACATGTGGTAATCGATTACACACATCCTGAAATCGATTACACACATCTGTAATCGATTACAGACAGTCCAGAACTCAGTTTTTGACTGTTTAAAACCTAATTGAGTGTTCCTACCAAGTTTTACTTGTGAGAACATATTGTACTCAATTAGTTGATCTTTTATGAGCCTTCAAGTGAAATATAACCTTAATAAAGCATAGCACACTAAGTTTACAAGACTTACTAAATGCAAGAACCTTCATGTTTGATCTTTGACGTTCCGAGCCGGTTCTTGAAGTCTTTCTCTTCTGAAGTCTTCTTGAAGTCTTTCTTCTTTTTGTTCCTTTCTTTCTTGAAGTCTTTCTTCTTTTTGTGATGTGTTTGTCTTCATCAAAACCTCAGCCGAGTCCAAGGACGAGACCTGATTTACAAAAAGAAAATAGATCCGTTAGTGCTTCTGCTTCCTTGTGAGTAACAGATACTTCTGTAATTTTGAATCAGCATTAAATGCGTTATGTCATGCATTAATTGCTTTTGTTGACATCGTCTGGCGCGTTACTATATTTAGCCTTGAGCTTTTGTTTGGAAATTATATCCCACTGCATGCCAGCTAAGGATCTTTAAATGTTCTGAACAAGATATATGGTTTTGACCGTTGAGGAGATACTATGTTCAGAATTTCTTGCCGTTGATTCCGCAAAAGTAGCTTGATTTGAGGAAAAGCAGAGAAGTTGAGGAACCGAGGAATAAAGTATTAATTGTGTCCTTTTCTTAATTCTGCGATCAACAATGCTTCATTTAATGTGCTCATGAGGTAGATGATCTTTAAAGCAAGAAGCAATTATGATGGATGAATTTTTCAAAATTTTTGTCGAACGATTTCTTTAATGCTTCTGCCAAACTGATTCCTCACAATGTCTAGGCAAACAAGCTTTCTGGCATTTATGTCTCTTGAGCACTTCAATGCTTTTAGACAGACGAATTCTTCATCATGACATGGCAAATGTAATCTTTGCAGTATTTCTAGAAGTTTGTCACCGAGTAAGTTGTCAACTGAATTATGCTATTTGGTAGTCAACTGTACTGTATAGACGGACGGACTCCTTGTGCCGAACGTTTACAGCTGTCAGGATGTTTTTGCTATGTAAGTGACCGGACGTTCTCTCCTTTTGTGCTTCTGTTGAAGTTCTCCTTTTGAATGGGTTGTCACCCAACTACTTTGCATAGAGGCTAGAGATTCTTCAAAGCTGGAAATGTTCCTTCAGGCTTATGACCAGACTTTCTCAACTTTGGCTAGACAGTATTCCTGTTTGTCAAAGCGTATTCAAGCACCGGACAGTTTCAATTTTTATCAAGTGTACTTTGGTGTTGAATGAGCATAGCTTCTTAAGTGCTTTCCAAAGGAAGTCTGTGCACTTTTAGACAAGCTTGGTCTTTAGTGAGTCGTCGGACTGTCTCCGCTTGGTTGCTTTCTTTGTGCTTTCTGATAGTTCCTCTTGAAAATGTATGCAATTTTTCTTCAGTGAGAACCCGGACGGTTTCCTCTTATTTTGCCTGTCTTTCATATTTCTATGACTTGATAATGCCTTGTAGTTTATGCAGTTCTTCATGAAGATAGTTTTTCCTGGACATGAGAATGTTCAACGAGTTAGGAGTTCTACCTCTTAGGACTATCAAACTATAATGAAATTGTTAATTATCAAAACATAATAATTCATTTAATCATTTGAATCTAACAATCTCCCCTTTTTTGATAATGACAATTTCTTTTGAGAAAAAGGTTTATTTGTGAAACCATAAAAAAATGTTTCTTACAGCGAGTGCTACAATTTCACAGATGGATTGTTTTTCTTAAAATATTTTATTATCTAGAAAAACATGATCGATCTTGACAGTTTTTGCATACGAAAGTATTCTTGTGCCATAACATTATTTTTAGTAAGCACGAGACTTTTAGTGTGTTAACATTAGTTCTTGGACGGACGAAGACATTATGTAACTCTGAATATTTAACCGTCCTCTAAGAGAAATAACTTAATCTCCTAAAGTTTTTTTATGTTTTCTCCCCCTAAGTGTGATACTTCTTCTCAATCCAATTTTGCTATATTTCTAGTTTACTCCCCCTAAACTAGTGCTACATTTTCTGTTCTCTTCTAGTACTATATTTTCTCTATTATTAACCTTTTTCTCTACTCTTCTACCCCTTTGGCATTATCAAAAGAAAACTACGACAGTTAAAACATTCAAGCATTAAGACCAGAAGTGAAACTGAATCAAAAGCATATATATAGCCAAAACTGCAGTAAAATAAAAATAAGATTTTTCAAAGAAAAACTGAGAGGAGAGTTTAGGGATCGAAGGGCTTCTTCAAATGATCAAACAGTCTGTTGAGCGTTGCTTGCACCATCCCAAATTGGGCATCCATCTGCTCCTTGATGTCCTTTCGGATTTCCTGGTTTTGGCTCTTCATCTCTTCACGCAGTTCCTTGGTTTCTTTAGCATGAGTTGCTTGCATTTCGTCAAGTATCTCTTTCAACAGGGCAAGCTAGGTTCGATCACCAAGTTGATCTGTTGTAAGAGCATCGGATTTTACACCGTCTTGTGATGGAACTTCAGCTTCCTCGTGAAAGACATCTTTGGGCAAGGCAACCGAGATTGGTTGAGAATTTGAAATCACGTTACTCAGGGAATATTCAGGAACATCAATGGAGACATGTTCGTGAAGGGGATTGTGAGGTGCATCGGCGGTTGTACCCATGGAACTTGAGGGTGTGTTGAGCAGATTTTTAGAAATTGTAACTGTTTGGGGATGATTGATGGTTGGCATGTGGGGTGGTGAATTATGTGTGACTGTGGGAAATGTTGGATATGGTTAAGGTTGAGGTAGTTTGGCAATCAGAATAAGCGACCATGATCCAGATTGAATCACCACGTTTTTGACGCCATGAATCAAGTTGAATGGAATGGTGCTTATATGAACGTGTCTGAGCACAGACAGTTCCCAATTGTGGTGAAAGACATCATACTTGGTTTGCTTGCCGAATTTAAGTTGAATTCCATCAAGAGCGGGGGGAGACCAGAGACGTGCCATTATGCAGAAGTTATATCCCAACAATTCTACTAGCAACCTTGGGAAATATATAGCATTTTCAATTGGAAGCAGTCTGGGTTGCCTTCATGACAATGGCACAATACTTAATCTGGGCTTCTTTGGGATATTAACCAGAAAGGTTTTTAATTCCTTTTTTAGAGATTTCTTCTGAGAAGATGACTGAGAGGCTTGAGTGACATCGTCTTGTCTCGGCTCAGATAGAGAAGCTTTTTCCATATGCTTTTGTTAGGCAGCCAGAATCTCATCTAGAGATGGATCTAGATCGCATTCATGAATGGCTTCATCCATGGCATCTTCTTTTTCTTCCGTCCTCAGCTTCTTTTTTGGATTTGTGGGCTTGGCACGTGACTTTTTCCTTGTTCCAACAGAACTGATTTTCTTTACTGTGGTTGGGTGAGCACTCTTCCTCAGTCGGACGAATGAATTGATCAGTTTCTGGGTTTGCTGCATCCGCCTTCATTGTATTTGAAGTCTTTACTTTAGTGGGGCTAGTATGTTTAACGTCCAGTGGATGAATTTCACTTGTGTTGTTTGCAAAAGGTGCTTCAGTGGAAAAAGGGTTCTGAGGTTGTAGTGTTGAGGGATGAGTAGGCTTTGGATGAGATATCATCTCTGGTCCTTTATCACTTGTCCGAACGGACTCGGTGTTAGAATGCTTGTTGATTGTTTTGATAGGACGCACATAAGTTGGATCAATAATTTTCCTGTACCGTCTGATTCTTGAGACAATTCGCTTACCCCATATTTCAGCCTCTTCTGAGCAGTGAGGCCTCCATTGTGGTGTACCATAGGGAAGCAAAGATTTGTTGCTCAATTTCACTCTTACCCAGTGACTGTCATCAATGTTGCACATGACAACAATGGTGGGAGGAACAGAAACTGGACCCACGAGAGGTGGATAAGTGCATGACTCCCTAAGACTCAGAGTCACCAGTATGATTCTGAATGCGGTTGCGACAAGCAAGCCCATGTCAGGAACATTGAACCACTTGGGAGAGAGAGCAGGTTCTCTAGGAGCAAGCCTTAGTGCCATACTCACATCCTCAAGATGTTTTTCAAACTCCAACGTGCTTAGGTGCAGGGATCGCCTTGCAGAGAGTTCTTCAAGCAATGTCTTTCTTATTTCTGGCCATTCATCTTCATTTCTACCAAGCCATTGAGCGATGCATCTGTAACCGCAGTTACCATCATCCTCTACATCAACTATGTCTTCCACATACTCGTGAAATAAGGTTGGCACGTGTGGAAGATACTTTTCAAGGATGGTTGATGGTTGAGCATCTTCTGGAATAGACTCCAGAGTAGGCTTCTTGACATTCTTCACCAAAGATGCTATTGGCAAAGCATCTTCAACATCTTCTGAGGAAGGCGTATCTTGTTTAGTGGTGGTGGTTGTTGTTGCTTAGTATCCCTTTATCACGTCTTCGTTTTGGTTCGGGAGCGGACGGAGACTCTATTTTTGTCATCTTACCAGAATCAGAGATTTGGTATTGTTTTGCAGGTGGAGGAGCCATAGCAGAAGTATCCCTCTTTTCTCTCAAGGTTATGGATTTTGGAGGAGATGGGCTTGCCCCCTTGGTTTGTATTGTTCGGTCATTGTTGCGAAGTTTCTTTTCCCAGTTTGTCAGCAGACTCTCGGGAACTTCAGAGGTGTCAATGTCTAACCTCATTTTTCTGAGATCCCCAAACTTGATGGGGGTAGGGTAGATGTAGTCGTGCTCAATGAACTCATTTTCTTCTTTATCTTTGTTAATGAGCTTCTTCTTTCCCATCATGGCGGTGATAAGTGCGCCATACGGGAGGTTGGATACTAAACTTTCAAGAGCGTTTACCATATGATGAAAGATCAAGTATGGAAGGTTGATCTTCTGCATGTTCATCATTTGGTAAAGAGCCCGGTGAGACATTTTGTTGACCAGATCACAAGACCCTTCCTTTGGGATTACAATCTTGCTTAGCACAGCGTGCGGAAACTTGCACTCGTCAACCATATTGTTGACATAGGTTCCGTGTGTCTTTGGGTCTTCCTTCCATATGCAGTTAGGGTTGACGGCAGAAGTTTCCCATTTGGGTGAGTAAATGACACCCTCAATTTACCTTGACGTCACGAGTGACTGCGATATCTCCAGGGAAAACCTCTGTTATGACTCTCATGCATCTGCTTTTGACGAAGAGATGCTTCGTCTTCACAACACAGTCAAAGAACTCCTTTACCAGAGGTTCAAGAACAGGAGTCTCTGAAATCTTCATGAGGTTGTTCCAATCTTGGAACAACACCATATTTAGTCCAACAACTTTAACGTATTTGTAGAGTAAGAGTTCGAGATATCTGGGTGAGACCAGATCCCTTTCTCCTAGCTCAGGGAACTTTTGCATCCCTATTTTCTCTACTTGTTTAAGGCGATTCGCAACAATGTTTTTCTTCGTCTGTGCTACCACAGCCTCTTGAGCAGGGGTTAGCTTTGGCTTGGTTGCAATTTTCTTCTTGGGAGCCATTTGTGAGTTCTGCAAAAAGTAGTTAGTGGTTGCAAGAGCGTAGATAGAGAAGAGCAAGAGATTCAGAAGATAAGAAATGAATTGTAAGTGTGAAGTTTATTTTTCTCAAGCTCTTTTGTTAAGTGTGTATGGAATGCAAAAGGTTTTGCTTGTTTCACTTAGTGAAATGATTAGCTTTACAGATGATGTGAGAGAATTGACGCTGCACGCGCATTAAATGAAAATCTTTAAATGTGCAGTCATGGCAGTTGAAAGATTTAATGCGTGTTGAGGAAGCTAGTATATGAAACGATACAGTTGTTTACCAATGACCCGAACATGGGCGACGTGGACACCAGATCGTGTCCTTTCAGTTATTCCCAGACGAGCTCAGTTGAGTGTTACAGTTATTGTGAGACTGAGTCATCACCAGACGATGACCAATCCTTGATTATCTTGTCCCATTCTCCTTTTGTGTCAGACCTTGTTTGGGTCAGACGTTGTCTACATTGGTGTTCGTCTGGCTTAACACATTTTGTCATTTCGTTGCCTTAGCATTCTTTCAGTATGCATTTTAATTGTCAGCTTCGTCGTCTTCTTGATGAATCAGTAAGTCTAGGATGAGCTTCAATCCTACTTGTGTTTTTGTCCTGCAAACTTTTGTAGAGAGTTCTTGCCATAGAACTTCATTAGTAGGATTACTATACTGTCTGGTAATATTACTTGCCAGATACACGTAATCTAGAGTACTCCCTAAGAGATTATTTCTCATGAGCTATGAGTTTTGAGATGGACGTCATATTACTATTACAGCCTACTTCAAGATATATGGTGCTTTGACTTGCTGACAGGGTCATCGAAGAGGGATAATACAGTTGAGTCGGTAGGTATAGGTTTGAATCTGACAATGTTCTTTCTGAACTGGAAAGTTATCAAAACGGAAATGAAAAAGGTGTATGTTTGGCTTCTGATAGATTGTCACTCATAAGCCCACGATCAGACGATAACGAGATGTGTTCGTCTGGGAGATCTTCTACTTCTTGTTTTCAGTCATAGCGAAGGCTGATGTTGAGCTCTTTTGGAGAGAGCATCCTCCTATCATCATATTGTAGATTGAAATATATTTCATCTGGACTCAATAATTGATCAGCTTCTGTTGATCATTATTGTAGTGGATGTTTCCCTTTGTTCTGGAATTCTGCGGCATAAAACATTGTACACTTTTGGTACCCATATTTTCTTGGGTCCAACTGGTTAGTTTTAGATATATATATATATATATAGTTGAGAAGATTATTTTTCTGAAGATTATAAACAAGATATAATTAACTTCAATCATAAGTATATGTGTATATACATATATACATGTCATAGATTCTTAAGACAGTACATTTCTCTTCATAGCCTAACACACATCTATCACCAGTTTATATGATTATCATTAAGGTTAGCATAGGTGCTATAGCCTAAAGTGGTTGTAGACAGATTCTTTAAATTTGCCGTAGAGACTTCGTTCTACTCAATTTGCTTACTTGAATAATATGTGTTTCAACATGTCCTTATTTATCTCAGTTGCATAAATAATGTCTGCTTAGATACATGCAATTGTCTAATCTTTCATACCTTCTTTGTTCATTTATGATGTTTTAACATCATAGGTAAGAGAGTAATAGAGATAAACTATCATATTTATCAATTAAAAGGTCTGAAGTTACCTCATCTTTATCGTTGGTAGTGTGGTCAAACGATTTGTCACAATCTTGACTTCTTAATCTTCCTCAAGATTAGGAGAATCAGTGAGCGTCATAAATATAGGATGTATTGTTTCATCTTCATTCTCCTGATTCGATAGTTCTAATCATGAGATTTTCATGAATCAAGACAACTTCTCTTTGAGATTCTCTACTCCTTTCTTGAGTTGATTTCTTAAAGGTTGTACTTCCTTCAGTGTTCTTTGGATCATGGTTGCTTCTGATAGAGGAATATACATGTTAACCATGGATCTTTTCGCTCTACACCTGTTAGGATGTTAGTACCTTTTAGAGCGGTTAGGCTCTAATACCAATTGATAGTGAGAAAACACACAAGAAAGGGGGGGGGGGGGTTGATTGTGTGTGTGATTTTTGAAACTTCTTTTTAGATTCTACGCAGTTATTAGTTTCAAAGGAATACAAGAGTGTGTGCATGCAGCGAAAAATTAACTTAAGACTGAAAATTAAAGCACACAGGGTATTTATCCTGGTTCACCCCCATAATCGACCGGGCTACGTCCAGTCCTTGGGTTCACCAAGATTTTCCACTATTTCATCAAAATAGTACAAGTATTCTACGGGACTTATCCCAGTATTAGAAGGACTTCTCCTATCAAGTATTATACATGACTTCTCCTAGCATTCTAAGGACTTCTCCTTTCAAGTATTCTTCAGGACTTCTCCTCACTAATATTCTACAGGACTACTCCTGGTTCCCTATACAAGGTGGCTTTGTTGTTCTACAAAATTCTCTTTGACAAGAGTAAGGTAGGAAGATGAAGCACAGATTATAGAGAGGATATGAATTTAAGGTTCTCTGTTTGTCTTGTGTGTGACTAGGATAAGAGTAACACTCTATGGGTTCTTCACACAGGTGGACGACTTTACTCAATAAAGAGTAGCTTGAAGCTTTTTGAGTTATGATAATGGAAGTTTGGTTTTGTGGACAACTTGGTAGATATATGCAATAAGTTGTGTTCAAGTTGCCAAGTTGTTCCGGAAGCAAACTTCTCTATTTATATCTTCAGTAGGAAGTATTCATGAGCTTGACGAAGAAAAGAAAATAGATCCGTTAGTGCTTCTGCTTCCTTGTGAGTAATAGATGCTTCTGTAATTTTGAATCAGCATTAAATGCGTTATGTCATGCATTAATTGCTTTTGTTGGCATCGTCTAGCGCGTTACTATATTTAGCCTTGAGCTTTTGTTTGGACATTATATCCCAGTGCATGCCAGCTAAGGATCATTAAATGTTCTGAACAAGAGATATGGTTTTGACCGTTGAGGAGATACTATGTTCAGAATTTCTTGCCGTTGATTCCGCAAAAGTAGCTTGATTTGAGGAAAAGCAGAGAAGTTGAGGAACCGAGGAATAAAGTATTAATTGTGTCCTTTTCTTAATTCTGCGATCAACAATGCTTCATTTAATGTGCTCATGAGGTAGATGATCTTTAAAGCAAGAAGCGATTATGATGGATGAATTATTCAGAATTTTTGTTGAACGATTTCTTTAATGCTTCTGCCAAACTGATTCCTCACAATGTCTAGGCAAACAAGCTTTCTGGCATTTATGTCTCTTGAGCACTTCAATGCTTTTAGACAGACGAATTCTTCATCATGACATGGCAAACGTAATCTTTGTAGTATTTCCAGAAGTTCGTCACCGAGTAAGTTGTCAACTGAATTATGCTATTTGGTATGCAATTGTTCTTCAGTGAGAACCCAGACGGTTTCCTCTTATTTTTCCTGTCTTTCATATTTCTATGATTTGATAATGCCTTGTAGTTTATGCAGTTCTTCATGAAGATAGTTTTTCCTGGACATGAGAATGTTCAACGAGTTAAGAGTTCTACCTCTTAGGAATATCAAACTATAGTGAAATTGTTAATTATCAAAACATAATAATTCATTTAATCATTTGAATCTAACATGACTGTGGGCACCTCGAACAACCTGTCAAGGAATTTGTCAGGATCGCCTTGAAGTAGCTGCTTAAAATGTTGCACTCGAGGAATGAGAGGAGTTCCTCATCCTTTCGCAACTGGAGTGCAGTGGTGCTTCCACTGAGGAGTGACCGTTGGTAGTGGGGAGTTTTCAGCCAATTTTACACTTACTCAGTGCCTGTTATTGATATTTCCAAGTACGACAATTGTTATGTACATCATTGGTTTGGCGCCAGGGTCACCAAGATGATGTTGAAGGTTGTAGAGGTCAATAGTCCAATGTCAGGAACAGAGAACCATTTAGGTTCCAATGGAGGTTCCCCTGGAGCGAGCACCAATGCCATTCTTACAGACTCAACTTCTTCATCAGAGCTGAGGATTTGGGTATGAAGAGGCGTGTTGTGAAGAAATTCAACAATGAGTTGTCATCTGACTTCTGGCAAATATTCTTCCGGATGACCTAACCACTGAGCAATACATTTGTACCCACAATTGCCATCGTCTTGGACATCCATAACGTCTGCAATGTTGTTATGGAAAAGCGGTGGTAGAAACTTCAAATAAAAAGCATGTGCAGCTGAGAGGAGATCAGCAGTGTTGTGCACTTTTTCTGGTTGTGCAGCCGATTGTTGAAGTGAAGTGGTAGGTTGTGCAGACTCTTCAGGTATAGTTTCAAGTCTGGGCTGTTGTTTGCTGGGCATGAAGGCTAAAATTGGCATTGCGTCTTTAGCTATGGCAGACGAAGGGGTCGTCTGATCATCAGTGACCTTTGCCATACGAGGGCCTTTCACCAAACGATGACGCTTGGGCTTTGGGCCAGATGGATTAGCTTCAGTAGCCTCGCCAGAAGGAGACGTAGGTGCAGTCAAAGCTCTCTTAACTCTTAGTTTTCTAGCAATATGAGCTTTAGAGGGAGACGAAGTCATATCTTTGGCTTTCTTTTGCTGCTTTGCCCATTTACTAAGCAGATTTTCTGGGACAGCTGAATCATCAATGTCAAGCCTCATTCTGTGAACATCACTGAACCGAATAGGTGTGGCATAGACGTAATCTCGTGCCATAAACTCCTTGTTCTGCTTTTCAGTAGTCAGCAGCTTCTTTGTGCCCATCATGGTTGTAATCAGCGAGCCATATGGAAGACTAGTGTTTGAGTTTTCCAGCGTCTGGATCATGTATTGAACAATGAGGTTTGGAAGATTGATCCGTCGGTGATTCTGCATCTGGTACAGGGCCCAATGAGAGACCTTGTTGACCAAGTCACAGAACCCTTCCTTTGGCACCACTATTTTGCTAAGAATTGCATGAGGAAAGACGTATTCTTCAACAAGATTGCTGACAGTGGTAGACCTAGTCGTCTTGGGATCTTCTTTCCATATACTGTTAGGGTTAACTGCAATAACTTCCCATTTGGGAGAGTAGGAGACACCTTCATTGACAGTGAAATCCAAGGTGAGAGCAACGTCCGCTGGATGAATATCCACGATTTTCCTCATGCATCTGGTCTTGATGTGGGTGGAGCTTATCTTCACAGCATGATGAATGGATTTTGTATGATAATTTTAGGGTCTTTTTAGTCATTTTATTTTGTTACTTTTGAGTCATATAAGTTTTTTATTGTTTTTATTTAGATTTTCTATTTATTTTGCATTTTGCATATGGATTAGCTTTTATTTGGTTTTTAAACTTTATTTTATATATTTAGGAATTTTTAGAGTTATTTTTATATTTTAGGAAAGCTGGTAGAATTAGTCATTTTTGTCCAGGGACCAAATTGTGAACTTCAGGGAAGGAAAGGCCAGAAAAGGAAAGTTCAGAAGATGAAGGGCTGAAAGTGAAGTCTCAGCAAATAAAGGACCAAAAGAAAAGAAGTGAAAGATGAAGCACCATTGCTAATTTAGCACATGGGAAATGAGGCATGAATAGGGAAATCAAGTCACTTTGCTGTTTCAGAATTGAAAAGGGACAAAATGCAGGCTAATTAAGCCATTCAATTCCACCATTGAAGAAGAAAAAGCATCCAAGAAGAGCTTCCAGCATATGAGCCAACGCTCAAGCGTTGGAAGGCCCAACGCTCAAGCGTTGGAAGGACCAACGCTCCAGCGTTGGGTCCCTGTTTTGCAGCGTCTGGAATAAATGACCCAATGCTCAAGCGTTGGGAATCCCAGCGCTCAGGCGTTGGGACATAGTCAGAGGCTATAAATAGGGCCTTTGCTTTCACTTGTAAACATCCCTTACTTCAGAATACAACAAGTATTCTTCTTTCTTCCTTGAGAGCATTGTTCCTGAGAATTGTGGGAAGCCATACTTGAGCTCCTAGTCCAGGGTAATCCGATGTTTCTATTAGCCATGCTTGGCTAATTTCTTTTAAAGTTTCTTGGGTTGTTTTAGCTTTTTAATTATGTTTTAGTTTTCTTCTACTCTTCTGAATAATAATACAAGTTCATGTTTTATTTCCTTGTTCTTTATTTTATTCTTGATGTACACAAGATTTCATGCTTACTTCTTATAAAAATGGAAATTGGTAACTAGTAAGGGAAATAGGACTTAAAAGAGGCAATAAGATATATCACTAAGGAATTACGATAGACGTTGCTTTATGTTGGCCTGAACTTCATCTTCATCTTCTTATTTAATTAACTAAATTGCAAGGAATTGAGTTTAGTAATTAGAAAGAAAGTTCTACAATGTGTAAGGAATTAACTTGTAGAAACAATAGGCTAAAACATCATGAATTCTTGTTTTAAAATTCAAAAATAAGGTAGAAGTTTGCTAGCATATTTTATAAGTTAAGTAATTCAACCCAAGAGCTTAAAATTCCATCATCTTTATCTGTTTATTTATTTCATGTTTAGTTCTTGTTCTACAACATACCAACATCAACCTTTTATTTTCTGCACAAGCTCTAAATAAATTAATAATTGGACACATATCCCTGTGGGTTCGATATCTTTTATATTACGCGATAATCATCCATGCATTTGCGGATTTGGCTATCACAGCACAGTCAAATAAAGAACTCTTTTACAAGAGGAGAAAGAGCAGGTGTCTCAGATATCTTGAACAAGCTACCCTAATCTTAAAACTGGACCAACTCCAAGCCTGCAACCTTCACATACTGATACAAGTGAATGTCCAGGTGTCTAGGAGTGACGAGCTCTCTGTCACCAAGATTGGAAATCTTCATTGGTCCAATCTTTTCGTCATGTTCTTTATGATTCTGATTGGTGCATTTGTTTCTTAGATCAACAACGGCCTGTTGATCCGGAGTTAGAGGTGGTAAAGCAGGGGCTTCCTTCTTGGATGCTTGTCTTTTGGGTGCCATGAGATATGGTTTATGCAAAACGGGTTAGAGAGAGAAAGGATAGAGGCAGACGAAAGCAAGAGTTTCAGATATATTGCCAATGAAGTATATGCAATGAACTTTGTTTCTGAAAACCTTTTGTTAAGTTTGCATGGAATACCGAAGGATTTTCTTGATTTTCGCAACGAAATGATTGACATTACTGTTGATGTGAGAGAAGAGAGATATAGCACGTGCATTAAATGTAAAGTGATAAATGTGAAATCATGGCAGTTGAAAATTTAATGCGTGTTGGAGAAGCAAGTAATTGAAACGACACAAGTGTTCACCGGTTAATTGAACGTAAATGACGTGGTCACCAAACGAGAACCTTTCAGTTACTTTCGAATGAGGATCCTTGCACCGGACGGAGTCTGTTTGAATCGTACAATGATTGTCAGACGAGTTCCTCATCAGACTAGGACTAAACTATGATCGTTTGACCTTTTGCGACTTTTGTCGAACGATGTCCAAGGCAGACGTATACACATCTGTGTTCTTCTGGCTTTCAAATAATTTCTGCAGAGAGGGCTAGTATAGACAAGAGCACTACAATATAGAAGTCATGCCAATTCTTTCTCTAAGATTTGTAAATCTATTTTCAATGAGTGTCTTGATGAAAATGTCAGCTAGTTGATAATCAGTATGCACATATGATATGTCAATGTTTCCTTTAGCTACATGATCATGTACGAAATGATGTTTTATTTCAATATGTCTTGTTCTTGAGTGTTGTACAGGATTTTTAGTGATGTTTATAGCACTAGTATTATCACATAAAAGAGGAATATTATGCTAAAAAATGTTGTAATCTTATAATTGATGTTTTACCCATAAGAGTTGGGTGCAACAGGATCCTGCAGCAACATATTAAGCTTCAGCTGTAGACAATGAGATTGTACTTTGTCTTTTGCTTGCCCAAGAAATTAGACATTGTCCTAAGAAGTGGCATCCACCACTCGTGCTTTTTCTTTCTATGCGGTCTCCAGCATAGTCAGCACCACAGAATCCTTTTAATCTGAAATCTTCACCTTTCTCGTATACTAGACCAGGATTAGTAGTGCCAATAAGATATCTAAAAATTCGCTTCACAGCACTAAGGTGAGATTCTTGAGGATTTACCTGGAATCTTGCACATAGGAAAACGCTGAACATTATGTCTGGTCTGCTTGCAGTAAGATAGAGCAATGATCCTATCATCCCTCTGTACTTAGTTGAATCCACAGGTGCAGATTCACTACTTTTATCCAGTATTACTCCAGGATGCATTGGGGTGCTCATCTCTTTAGCTTTTTCCATACTATACTTTTTCAAGAGATCCTTGATGTACTTCGTCTGGTGAATATAGGTATTCTCTTTTTCTTGTCGAATTTGTAATCCTAGAAAGAACTTCAGTTCTCTCATCATGCTCATTTCGAATTCACTCTGCATGAGCTTAGAAAATTCTTGACACAAGTTTTCATTAGTGGCACCAAATATAATATCATCAACATATAATTGAACTAATATAAAGTCAGTTGATGACTTGCGTCTAAAAAGAGTGTTATCGATGTTACCCCTTGAGAACCCATTACTCATGAGGAATGAGCTTAGGCGGTCATACCATGCTGATGAGTGGATATTATATGATGTTTTTAGGTTGTTTTTAGTCTTTTTATTTTATTATTTTTGAGTCACATATAGGATTTTTATTATTTTTATGTAGATTTTATATTTATTTTGCATTTTGCATATAGATTAGATTTTATTTGTTTTTCTAACTTTATTTTATATTTTTAGGAATTTTTATAGCTATTTTATATTTTTAGGAAAAGCTGGTATAGTTATCATTTTTGTCTAGGGACCGATTTGTAAAGTTTCAGGAAATCAGGGATCAAAGTGGAAAGGTTCAAGAGTGGAGGATTAAAAGTGAAGTTTCAAAAAGTTAAAGGGCCAGAATTGAAGTGCTAGCAAAGAGAGGGCTAAAAGAGAAAAAGAAGAATATGAACCAACACTCTCTAAATTAAGCACATGGAAAATAAGGATTAAAGGATGAGTGGAGAATTGATGGTAGTGAGAAGGAGTTTTGAAAATTTAATTGGTGGCCAATGAAGGCCATAATGGCCATCAACTCCTCCACCATTGAAAGGCAAATTTTTGCTATAAATAGGAGTGCTCATCCTTTGTAAAAAACACACCAATTCAGAATACAACAAGTATTCTTCTTTCCTCCTTAAGATCATTGTTCCTAGGAATTGCGGAAAGCCATACTTGAGCTCCTATCCACGGTAATTCAATGACTCTTTTAGCCATGCTTGGCTAACTTCTTCTTTAAGTTTTTGGGTTGTTTTAGTTTATAATTTATGTTCTAGTCTTTTTCTACATTTCTGAATAATATTTCCCTTCATGTTTTATTTCCTTGTTCTTCATTCATCTTGTGTACAAAAGATATCTTGCTTATTGCTTATTACATAAGGCCATTTGGTAAGTAGTAAGGGAAATAGGAAATAAAAAAGGCTATAAGTATATATCACTAAGGAATTAGGATAGACGTAGCTTTATGTTGGCCTGAACATCTTCTTCATCTTCTTCTTTAGTTAAATAGATGCCAAGGAATTGGATTTAGTAATTAAAAGGAAAGTTCTAAAATGCTTAAGGAATTAACTTGTAGTTACACTAGGCTATAGCATCATGAAATTGGATTTAAAATTCAGAAATTAAGTAGGAGATTACTAGCATGTTTTATAGACTATGTAAACCAACCCAAGAGCTTAATTCTTATCATCTTTATTTCTTATCATTTTATGCTTTTGTTCTTGATTGTTCTAAAACCAACATCATATTTTCATCTTTTAATTTTTCTGCACAAGTACTAGATATTATAATAATAAGGACACCTATCCCTTGGGTTCGATCTTTTTATATTACGCGATAGTCAATCGTGCACTTGCTTCAATCCATACAGTGCTTTCCTTAATTTGAAGACATCGTTTGGCAGAACTGGGTCTTCGAACCCTGGGGGCTGCTTAAAGTATACTTCTTCTTCAATATATCCATTTAAGAATGCACTCTTCACGTCCATTTGATATAGTTTGATGGAGCGTTGACACGAAAATCCCAGAAGTATATGGATTGCCTCAATACGTGCAACAGGGGCAAATGTTTCAGTGTAATCTATGCCTTCTTGTTGATTATACCCTTGTGCAATGAGCCTTGCTTTGTTCCTTGTTACCTTTCTGTCTTCATCCATTTTATTCCTAAATACCCACTTAGTACCTATAATTGATTTGCCTTCAGGCCTTAGTACTAGATTCCAGATGTAAGACCCTCTATTTTTGTAAATTGCATTTTGATTCTCGAACTACTTGTAATGGTGTTTTAGCCCTTGAGGCTTATGATATTATAATTTGATTCCTTGAGTATGTTTGATATTGAAATATGACTAATGGTTGAAAATAATTATTTTGGTTAGTTTCTAATAAGATGAGCCTTGGTTTAGTGGTTGAGACTTGAGTATTTTGCCTATGGGGCGAGGGATCAAATCCTGTCTAATGGAGAATTAATTTTCTTTTTCCTTTCCCTATTAATTTCGAATTTTTTTTTGAATAAGGAATATTCTTTTATGCTTATTTAATTTCTGAGTTAATAAAAGGAATAACCGAATGAACCTTGACACCGAACAAGACCCGATTCACTTTCTGTTTTAGAGAACTTTTCAAAGATGAAACCAGCCCTATTTGTTCTCTAGTTGGGCGTGGGTTATATGCTCACCAAGAAGCATATTCCTTGCTCTTATCCATTCTGATTCCCTACCCATTTGAATTCAAAATTTAAAATTTTTTTAAAAAAAAGATATAGATATTAGTGGGAGAATTGCTGCTAGAATTGTGGAGAGAAAATTGAATCACTTCCCACTCTCTCATCATACACGTTCAACATAAGAAGGTGGGAAACAAAACTGACCCTTCATCCACTACCTTGCTGAACATGTACAAGAGGAGAAAAAGTTCTAAGAGAGGAATTCTGGTTCCTAGTGCTGCAAAATCTTCCTAGCTGTTGCTACCTCCTTCTCCTTTTCTCAAGAGAACCAAGTCAAGAAACTCCCTCCTTCCTTTCTTTCACTGTTCGACCAGCCTCCTCCCTTAGCGTCGGAGGTTGAAATTCAATTTTCTTCAAGGTTACGAGATAGAAATCCTCCGGTAAGTGTCCATCCTTGTTTAATTCCTGACTTCTTTCTTTGATCACCTTCAACCCTGACTTAACCTTGTTCAATTTTTGGCCATAAATTCTTCTTATCAAATTCAAGCCAACCACGGATTCCTCCTCACCTTTGAGACAAGAACAAGTATTGGGACTTAGAAGGCGAACACCGGTTTACGTTCGTGTCCGGAGCTAATTTTGAGGTTGGTTTCACCTTGCAATTTCTCTCCTTATTCTACGTCATTGAGCCTATAAGCATTGGAAAATTTAATTGAAAAAAAAAATTAATTTTTAGATATTAAACTTGGCTAAAAATTTCCTAAAGGTTCATGGAACTTAATCGGTGGAAAATCCTTGTTGGTAGGATTTGAATACTCAAATTTTGCAAGTAAGACAGTTGAAACATATCAATTGGATGCAATATACTAGAAGGTAAGGGTAACTTCTCTATATAAGTTGTTTAACATTGTATTATTTTTAAATTTTGTTTTGGCAAATTGGTTGAGATAATTGTAATGATTATATGGACTCTTGTTGTTAGTGCTATGATATTGTAATATTTTGTTTGATACGGTGAGAATTTGAAATTTATGTGGATATAACATGTATATATGTTAAGAGAAATTAAAAGTAATTGACATATGGTAACATGACTATATTGAGTTGTTGTGTGAACTGTTGGTTCATGAGATTGGTAATTATTTGAGTCATATCATATGCATTACTTAGGTTTGTTTAGGCTCTTATGTGACGGATATTTGTCCCGTGGGATCAGGCCGAGGGTAATGTGGTGGGTACTTGTCCCACGTGATTATCCTGCCCTTGTTTTTGGAAAATTTGGCCATAGATATGCATGTAAAGATATTAAGGAAGATTTGCATCAAAAAGAAAAAAATAATAATAATAATTAGGACGTGTGGGTTCGTCCGTTGATTTTTTTTTATTTTTTATTTTATTCTTTTTATTTTCTATCGTTTGTTTTATACAAACAGTACTGTTCCGTTAACTTTTTTTATCTTTTTACTTTTTATTTATTTATTTTAGTTAAGTTCTATTGTCTGTTTTTTTTTTTTGTAAACAATATGTTTGTAAATGTTTTGTTGAGTAACAGTGCGAGTTGGATTACGGTTGAATTATATTTGTTTATTTATTTATTTATTTATTTATTTATTTATCTATTTACTCTATTTCTAATTTATTTTGTAAGTACATTTAATAATTGCTGATTATTGTGGAGTGATATTATTATTTGTCTTCGAAGTTAACCCTTTTCTGCTTGTGTGTATGTTGCCTGGGCGCTTAACGCCAAAGAGGAACGACGTGAAGCGTAGATTGAAGAGGCGAAGTGGGGCGAGGAAGTGAAGATGAAGTCGAGAAGACGAATTGAAATTTTGTGTTGATTTCAAATGCTTAGATGGATTTTATGTTATTGATACTTTATTTTATTTTCCGTTAGTTTTTATGTTAACTATGGGTTAATACTTGTTAAATATTTATTTGAGTGACGAATTTGAATTTTAAAAAAAATGAGGGACCCTTTTTGAGAGGTTTTACGAAACTTATTTCCGCGTAATTATAATGTGATCCCTCAATTCAAAATTGGGGTGTTACATTTGTGGTATCAGAGCGATGGTTGAGATAACCAGCGCTGTGGGGAAATTGCGTTTTGAGATTGATTGACGGGGTGTCAATCGAAGGAAGAACTTTGTGATTAATTGTTAAGTACACCTTTTGCCAGTTATGATTGATTGTTTTTCTTAGTGGGCGATCTAAGTGTTATGTACCTGATTAAGTTTATTTTCTTTCATTTTGTTCTTCTGTTTAACCGCTAGTTTCCCTATGAGCAGGAGTAAGAGACTAGCGAATCAGAATACGGAAATGGCAGACTCTAACGCAATGAACCAGGTAGCCGCCGCCCTTAACAGTTTGACCGCACTGTTGGCACAACAGGAAACCGCTAATGCTACTCGTGCGGAGGAAGAAGCCAAGCGGGCGAATGCGGAGGCTACTGCTCGTGTTGAGGAAGCGGCCAACCGTGCGACTGAGGCTGCTGCTGCACAGGCTCAGCAGGCCGAGAGAGATCGAGCTGCGGCCGAGATCAAGGGGCTGAATGACTTCAAGAGGCAAGACCCGCCGAGGTTTTCGGGAGGCTACAACCCGGAGGAGGCAGATCTGTGGCTGCAGGAGATGGAGAAATTTTTTTCCTTTCTTAAGACCCCTGCTGCAACCAGGGTGAACTACGCTGCGTACCTGCTGTCAGGAGAGGCTGAGCACTGGTGGCACGGTGCTAAGGCGATGATGGAGGCCGATTTTCAGGATATCAATTGGGAGTCCTTTAAGAGGGCATTCTTGGCCAAATACTTCCCCATGAGTGCCAGAGCTGCCCGCGAGAAGGAATTTTATGCTCTTAAGCAGGGGAGCATGTCTGTGGGTGAATATGCTGCTAAGTTGGAATCTTTAGCAAGACATTACAGGTTTTTCCGAGACCGGGTCGATGAGGGTTACATGTGCGAACGATTTATCGACGGGCTGAACTACGAGATTAAGCGTGCGGTGAAACCATTTGGTTTTGGTCGCTACCAGCAGTTGGTGGAGAAGGCCAAGGACATTGAGATTATTGATGCGCAACAGAGCAAGTCACAGGGAAGTAGTGGACCAGCCAGGTCCCAACCAGTCAGGGCAGACAAGGGAAAGAAGTCGTACCAGAGGCCTCAAGCTAAGGGGCGTGCTTTTGGGTCCAACCGACCAGCTGGAGGCTACATGGGGTCTCGAGGAGCTCAGAGACCGATTGAGGATGTTGTCTGTTTCAAGTGCAACCAGAAGGGCCACTATGCGAATAACTGTGGAGAGAAGTCCCTCATTTGCTGGAATTGTCAGAAACCGGGCCATGCCGCCAGAGATTGTCGTGCACCAAAGGTCGAGAGTACAGTGAATGCAGTTCGTGGAAAGAAACCAGTTGCGCACGGTAGAGTCTACAACATTACCGGTGAAGCCACTGAGGATTCTGAGGGCTTGATTAATGATCACTGCGATATCGCAGGTACGTCTTTGACTGTATTGTTTGACTCGGGTGCTACCCATTCGTTCATTGCTATTGATTGTGTCGAAAAACTTGCTTTGCCTGTGTTGCAGTTGCCGTTCGACTTGGTGGTGTCTATCCCTGCCGCCAAAAGTTTGATTGCAACCTCGGTTTGTTTGAATTTCCCCTTGATGTTCCGGGATAGAGAGTTCGTTGCGAACTTAATTTGCCTGCCCCTTAAACAATTGGACGTAATCATAGGCATGGACTGGCTTTCTCATCACCATGTGCTACTAGATTGCGCCAATAGGGAGGTAGTCGTCCCTGACACGAAGATGTCAGAGTTTCTTCACTCCTACCTTTCGAAGTCCTCCCTTAGAAGAGGAGCTTTGAAAGTCTTGTTGGCAGCAAGCGTCGGAGAATTACCAGCAGATGGCGTACAGGATGTACAAGTAGTTCGGGACTTTGCAGATGTGTTTCCGAAGGATGTGCCGGGAATACCCCCTGTCCGTGACGTGGAGTTTTCCATTGGCGTGGTTCCAGGAACCGGGCCGATATCCATTGCGCCATATCGGATGGCACCGGCAGAGTTAGTAGAATTGAAGAGCCAACTCGATGACCTTTTGGCGAAAGGTTTCATCCGACCTAGTGTTTCTCCATGGGGAGCACCTGTGTTACTCGTGAAAAAGAAGGATGGCAGATCAAGACTGTGCATTGACTACAGACAATTGAACAAGGTGACTGTGAAGAATCGTTATCCTTTGCCTAGGATCGACGATTTGATGGACCAGCTTCGAGGAGCGGCTGTTTTCTCGAAGATCGACTTGCGATCTGGGTACCACCAGATTCGGGTTAAGGAAGTTGATATTCAGAAGACGGCATTCCGTACTCGCTATGGACACTATGAGTATCTAGTGATGCCATTTGGAGTTACGAATGCACCAGCGGTATTCATGGACTATATGAATAGAATCTTCAATTCCTTCCTAGACAGGTTTGTGACTGTCTCTCTAGCGAATCTTCTGATCTTGTATGTTTGTGCACAAGATCTTAATCTTTTCCTTGCAGGTTCGTAGTCGTTTTCATCGACGACATTCTGATCTATTCAAGGAGCTAAGGGGAGCACGAGGAACATCTGCGTCAGGTGTTAACTGTTCTGCGTGAGAAGACTTTGTTTGCGAACGCGGCTAAGTGCGAATTCTGGTTGGAGGAAGTTAAGTTCTTGGGTCATGTGATCTCCAAGGAGGGTATTGCTGTCGATCCAAGTAAGGTTGAGGCAGTAATGTTGTGGGAACAGCCGAAGACCGCTACTGACATTAGAAGTTTTGTGGGTTTAGCTGGTTACTATCGAAGGTTCATCGAAGGTTTTGCAAAAATCGCAGGGCCTTTGACGAAGCTGACGAGAAAGAATCAGCCGTTTGCTTGGACAGAAGAGTGTGAGTCCAGTTTTCAGGAGATGAAGCGGCGTTTGACAACCGCACCTGTGTTGGCACTTCCACATTGTGAAGAACCTTACGAGGTTTACTGTGATGCTTCCTACCAGGGTTTGGGTTGTGTGCTGATGCAGAATCGAAAGGCTGTAGCCTATGCATCAAGACAGCTGAAGGTTCATGAACGAAACTATCCAACGCATGATCTGGAGCTTGCAGCGGTGGTTTTTGCTCTCAAGATCTGGAGGCACTACTTGTATGGGAGCACGTTCACGGTTTTCAGTGACCACAAGAGTTTGAAATACTTGTTCGATCAGAAAGACCTAAACATGAGGCAGAGATGCTGGATGGAGTTCTTAAAAGACTATGAGTTCACTTTGCAGTATCATCCAGGTAAGGCAAACGTGGTGGCCGATGCTCTCAGTCGTAAGGCTATTCATGTTTCCTCTTTGATGATTAAGGAGCTGGAGTTGATCGAGACTTTTCGTGATCTGAGTTTGGATGTCAAGGTGACCCCCGGGAAGCTGAGTTTTGGGATGGTCACAGTTTCCAGTGATTTGTTACAAAAGATCATAGATAAGCAGATGCAAGACAAGGAGCTGATTGAGAAGAGAGAGATGGTTAATGCTGGTAAGGCACCAGATTTTGCAGTAGGTGCTGATGGTATTTTGCGTTGCAGGGGGCGAGTGTGTGTTCCAAGTGATGCTGAGTTGTGGGGGGTGATCCTTGACGAAGGTCACAAGAGCAGGCTGAGTCTTCATCCCGGTGCAACGAAAATGTATTAGGATCTAAAGTTGAACTTTTGGTGGTCAGGTATGAAGCGAAATGTCGCTGAGTATGTTGCCGCGTGTTTGACTTGTCAGAAGGCGAAGGTTGAGCATCAGAAGCCAGCAGGGCTGATGAAATCTCTGGCGGTACCCGAGTGGAAGTGGGACAGCATCTCCATGGATTTTGTGGTTGCTTTACCACTTACTCAGAAGAGATTCGATTCTATATGGGTGATTGTTGACAGGTTGACGAAGTCTGCACACTTTATACCGGTGAAGACCACTTATAAGGTGGAACAACTTGCAGAAGTTTATATTGCGGAGATTGTGAGCCTGCATGGGGTTCCTTCGACCATGGTTTCCGACAGAGATCCGAAGTTCACTTCACACTTCTGGAAGGCTCTGCAGGGAGCTCTTGGTTCGAGGTTGAGTTTGAGTTCTGCTTATCATCCGCAGACGGACGGACAGACGGAGACGACGATTCAGACACTAGAGGATCTTCTTCGGGCTTGCGTGCTCGATAATCAGGGGGGTTGGGATGAGTTACTGCCATTGATTGAGTTTACCTATAACAACAGTTTCCACGCCAGCATTGGGATGGCCCCGTACGAGGCTTTGTACGGGAGGAGGTGCAGGACACCGTTGTGTTGGTTCCAGGATGGGGAGCATTTGCTTGTTGGACCAGAGTTGGTTCAACAGACGACAGAGAAGGTGAAGCAAATTAAAGAGAAAATGAAGACATCTCAGAGTCGGCAGAAGAGCTATGCCGATAACCGGCAAAGGGAGTTGGAGTTCGCACCAGGGGAGCATGTTTTCCTTCGTGTGACACCAACTACTGGAGTCGGGAGGGCGATCAAATCGAAGAAGCTGACGCCGAAGTTTATTGGGCCATATCAGATCATCGAGAGGGTTGGACCAGTGGCTTATCGTATTGCCTTGCCACCGTTCTTGTCCAAAACTCACAATGTTTTGCATGTGTCCCAGTTGCGGAAGTACATTCCAGATCCGTCGCACGTCATCACTTAGGATGATGTTCAGTTGAGAGAGAACTTGACGTTCGAGATTTCGCCGATTTCGATTGCTGATCGGAGGGTGAAACAATTGAAGAACAAAGAAATTCCTTTAGTGAAAGTGATTTGGAACCAGACCACAGGAGACGCCACGTGGGAACTGGAGGAAAAGATGAGGGAGCAACACCTTGATCTATTCCTTGACTCTTAGTTTCGAGGACGAAACTTGTTTTAGGGGGGTAGGATTGTAAGACCCTCTATTTTTGTAAATTGCATTTTGATTCTCGAACTACTTGTAATGGTGTTTTAGCCCTTGAGGCTTATGATATTATGATTTGATTCCTTGAGTATGTTTGATATTGAAATATGACTAATGGTTGAAAATAATTATTTTGGTTAGTTTCTAATAAGATGAGCCTTGGTTTAGTGGTTGAGACTTGAGTATTTTGCCTATGGGGCGAGGGATCAAATCCTGTCTAATGGAGAATTAATTTTCTTTTTCCTTTCCCTATTAATTTCGAATTTTTTTTTGAATAAGGAATATTCTTTTATGCTTATTTAATTTCTGAGTTAATAAAAGGAATAACCGAATGAACCTTGACACCGAACAAGACCCGATTCACTTTCTGTTTTAGAGAACTTTTCAAAGATGAAACCAGCCCTATTTTTTCTCTAGTTGGGCGTGGATTATATGCTCACCAAGAAGCATATTCCTTTCTCTTATCCATTCTGATTCCCTACCCATTTGAATTCAAAATTTAAATTTTTTAAAAAAAAAAGATATAGATATTAGTGGGAGAATTGCTGCTAGAATTGTGGAGAGAGAAAATTGAATCACTTCCCACTCTCTCATCATACACGTTCAACATAAGAAGGTGGGAAACAAAACTGACCCTTCATCCACTACCTTGCTGAACACGTACAAGAGGAGAAAAAGTTCTAAGAGAGGAATTCTGGTTCCTAGTGCTGCAAAATCTTCCTAGCTGTTGCTACCTCCTTCTCCTTTTCTCAAGAGAACCAAGTCAAGAAACTCCCTCCTTCCTTTCTTTCACTGTTCGACCAGCCTCCTCCCTTAGCGTCGGAGGTTGAAATTCAATTTTCTTCAAGGTTACGAGATAGAAATCCTCCGGTAAATGTCCGTTTAATTCCTGACTTCTTTCTTTGATCACCTTCAACCTTGACTTAACCTTGTTCAATTTTTGGCCATAAATTCTTCTTCTCAAATTCAAGCCAACCACGGATTCCTCCTCACCTTTGAGACAAGAACAAGTATTGGGACTTAGAAGGCGAACACCGGTTTACGTTCGTGTCCGGAGCTAATTTTGAGGTTGGTTTCACCTTGCAATTTCTCTCCTTATTCTACGTCATTGAGCCTATAAGCATTGGAAAATTTAATTGAAAAAAAAAATTGTTTTTTAGATATTAAACTTGGCTAAAAATTTCCTAAAGGTTCATGGAACTTAATCGGTGGAAAATCCTTGTTGGTAGGATTTGAATACTCAAATTTTGCAAGTAAGACAGTTGAAACATATCAATTGGATGCAATATACTAGAAGGTAAGGGTAACTTCTCTATATAAGTTGTTTAACATTGTATTATTTTTAAATTTTGTTTTGGCAAATTGGTTGAGATAATTGGAATGATTATATGGACTGTTGTTGTTAGTGCTATGATATTGTAATATTTTGTTTGATACGGTGAGAATTTGAAATTTATGTGGATATAACATGTATATATGTTAAGAGAAATTAAAAGTAATTGACATATGATAACATGACTATATTGAGTTATTGTGTGAACTGTTGGTTCATGAGATTGGTAATTATTTAAGTCATATCATATGCATTACTTAGGTTTGTTTAGGCTCTGATGTGACGGATATTTGTCCCGTGGGATCAGGCCGAGGGTAATGTGGTGGGTACTTGTCCCACATGATTATCCTGCCCTTGTTTTGGGAAAATTTGGCCATAGATATGCATGTAAAGATATTAAGGAAGAATTGCATCAAAAAGAAAAAAAAATAATAATAATTAGGACGTGTGGGTTCGTCCGTTGATTTTTTTATTTTTTTGTTTATTTTATTCTTTTTATTTTCTATCGTTTGTTTTATACAAACAGTACTGTTCCGTTAACTTTTTTTATCTTTTTACTTTTTATTTATTTATTTTAGTTAAGTTCTATTGTCTGTTTGTTTTTTTTTTTGTAAACAATATGTTTGTAAATGTTTTGTTGAATAACAGTGCGAGTTGGATTACGTTGAATTATATTTGTTTATTTATATTTCTAATTTATTTTGTAAGTACATTTAACAATTGCTGATTATTGTGGAGTGATATTATTATTTGTCTTCGAAGTTAACCCTTTTCTGCTTGTGTGTATGTTGTCTGGGCGCTTAACGCCACAGAGGAACGACGTGAAGCGTAGATTGAAGAGGCGAAGTGGGGCGAGGAAGTGAAGATGAAGTCGAGAAGACGAATTGAAATTTTTAGCAAGAAAAGTTGTAGCTTAGTGGTTAAGACTTAGGCATATGATGGGCATGGCTTGTGTTCAAATCCTAGTGAGGTAGGTTTTGATTTTAATTAGATTTTTTATGGTTTAAGGCTAAATTCTAAATGTGAGCTGAAAACAAGAGTTTAATGAGGAGTTACAAATAGAATTTGAATGGTATTAAGTGGTATTAAGAGAGTTAATGCTTTGTCGGGAGTTACAAATGGTAATAAGGTGTTGTTAGGTGAGGTTAATATCTTGTCCATTGGCTTAATGAGCAATGAAGTGATATATTCTGAATCATGAGGGCCTTGGTCGTTCCTCTCCCCCCTCTCTCACCCTCTCATTGCTAAAATCTTAAGTTTTAAAGAATTTCTATCATTCACTTGCTTCTTCACCCAAAGAATTTTCCAAAAAGACCTAGAACTCTAGTGCTGTTTTCCTTGATGAGGAGCTGTTGAACCTTGGTGCCATTGTGGGTCGATTCTCTTCTTCTATTGTGGTCCTCACTCTTGTTTCTCAATCCTCTCTCAAGTGTCCAGGTGATAGCCTAATCGGTAAGAGATTAAATCCTCTAAATTCTGAGTTTCTTGGTGTTCAACTCCTGTCTTCTTTCTAGAGTTAATTGATTGTTGTTCCAACCTTTGATTTTCATCAAGCTTAATTCCATTACACTCTGGGAGAGGCTAGGTTGGTGCTACACACAAGCTTGATCAACTCTCTCAAACAAGGTTGGTATTCTCCCCACTCTTTCGGTTCAAAACCTAGTTGTCTTCCTTGAACAAATGATTTTTAAGAAATTAGAAACCTTTGATCTTATGGGGAGAAAACTTATTTTTTAGGTTATAATATAGGTTCTGAACATGGAAAAATTTTAGTTTTGAAAGGAATTGGTTAAAAATGGAGTTTCGGGTGAAAAACTTGGTTTTTAGGGTTTCTGGCAGGGAGCCAACGCATGAGCGCTGGACTCCTAACGCCTGGGCGTTGAGGTTCTGCCTAATTCGTGTTGCCAGACAAAGATCCAACGCTTGAGCGTTGGAACCCAACGCTTGGGCGCTAGGCCCCTGACAGCAAGTTGCTGTTTTGCTTGTTTTGGGTTTAAATCTTGTGGAGTCGGTTTCTGGTCTTTTCCTTGTTTGTTGATGATTGTGGACATGTTTTGTCATGATAGGTTGGAGGACAAGACCAAGCAAAGGAGTAAAAGGTAAGGGTAACTCAAGTCTAGATTGAGTCAGTTGTGCTTACCATGAGCTTGTTGTTGGAAACTATTCTATGATTATGATGATGAAATTGATGGTGTTGTGATGCATGCTGGAATGGATATTTGATGATTATAATATGTTTGGATTTGGGAATTGTGATTATGATATATTGATGAAGATGATGTTGAGGTGAACTTGATTATGTTATGTTGATA
Organism: Acmispon strigosus; assembly: GCA_030819835.1. NCBI lineage: Eukaryota > Viridiplantae > Streptophyta > Magnoliopsida > Fabales > Fabaceae > Acmispon > Acmispon strigosus. Next base: position 75,443,234 of record JAUAMA010000002.1, on the reverse strand, counting down.
TCGTATGCGGATTGTTGTTCCATGTTGATGATGAATATTATGGCATTTCATATGCACATTTTATGATGAGATAGTGGTGGGGTGGACGGTGATTGCCACGGGACCATGATGACGGTGGGGTGGACGGATGGTTTCCACGTGACCGGAAGGGCGGTACGGTAGACGGTAATTGCTACGTGACCTCCCTGTTCCCGTTTGGAACGAAGTCGATCCCGTTTGGAACGATGCATTTTGGCCAAGGTTGTTGAGCATGTAGTTGTGCATGCAGTTTCATTTGGGAAGTTATATGCATGAGTTGTGATAAATGTCGTGAAGCATGATTTGTGATGTTGTTCTTGAGGAAATGAGTTTATTGTTGAAAGTGTTATTATTGTATTTTGAGAATATTGTTACTGTTAATTATTTTATTCCCTCTTCAACATGTTGTTTGGTATTTGTTGTTTGTTTAAGAGTTAACCCTTTCTGTTTTTGTTTGGGCGCTTAACGCCAGAAAATAGACAGGGCGATGATCATCGTCTCTCGAGGAGCTTACGGAATCAGAGCGCGCGATGGAAGTGTGGGGGATTCAGAAGAAGATGACGAACTATGTTGAAATACTATTCTGCTATTTTTATTTTGAATTTTGGGCTCGTCTGTTGAGCATTATTTTATTTATTAATATTCCGTAATTTCTGCTTCCGCTTATTATTATTTTATTATGGGAATATTATTGAGTAATATTTTGAGAGACGAAAACCTTTTTGAAAAATTGAGTTGTTTTTCTGTGAGGTTTTAATTTCCGCGTTTTTACTATGTGACCCTTAACCCATAATTGGGGTTTTACACATCTTTTGTTGCAAGGAATTGCACCCATGTGAATCTAGTGTAGTCATCGATGATGACAAGACATAATCTTTTTCCAGATCAACTAGCCATTCTAGTAGGTCAAAACATGTCCATATGCAACATTTCCAGAGGTCTGTTAGTACTCACAACGCTCTTAGATGAAAAGAGCTTTTTAATTGTTTTCCTTGAAGACATGCAGAGCATGTGACATTAGATTTGAAAGATAGATTTGGCAGACCATGTACTAGATCATGCTTGATCATTTTAGTAATGGTATATAAGGATGCATGCCCTAGCTTCTTGTGCCATATCCATTTATCATCCTTTGCTGACACTAGACATGTTACATTTTGACTTGCAAGGTTTTCCAAGTTTGTCTTATATAGACCCCCTTGTCTCTGAGCTTCAAAGATAACATTGTCATCGTCGTCTGTGACATTGCACTTCACTTGATTGAAGGAAACAGTGAATCCACTGTCACATAATTGACTTATGCTAAGTAGATTATGTTTTCGTCCTTCAACTAAAAGAACATTCTGTATTAAAGGAAGAGGAGCCTTACCAACGTCACCTTCATCGACGATGCGCCCCTTTTGGTTACCTCCAAAGGTAACCGTTCCTCCATTCCGTTTAGCACGGATCTTTGGGAATAAAGACTTTCCTCCCGTCATGTGACGTGAGCAGCCACTGTCCAGGTACCATTTCTCTTTTCGGTTTTGAACTGTTAAGCACATCTGCAAGTGGCACAATCATGGATTTAGGTACCCAAACTTTCTTGGGTCCTTGCTTGTTCGTCACAGACTTGAGAGGAACATTCCTCCTATATACCATTTTATTAGGAGTTCGTTTCTCCTTACCTTTGACAACCGATGTCTTAGGTTTACTCAGTTTAGATTCTAATGATGTAAATTTCATTTCAGGCTTATATACGCATGGATTTGCAGATGATATGTTTCTAGATGCAATGATATCCCAATCATCTTCAGAGCCTAGACCTCTTCTATCATACATTTTTCTATTATTACCACTTAGTTTTACTATGTTGTCATGTCCTAGAGTGAATGTAGATAGATCTTTGATTAAGCTATTGACTTTTCGTTTCAAGGTCTTAATTTCCTTGTTTGAATCTTGTTCTAACAAGGCTTTATTTTTCTTGGTCAGCATGAATTAAACTTCCTTAGATGCATGAAACTCTTTCTCTAGCTTATCATGCTTCTTCTTTAAGTTACTATATTTAACAGCTAAGGAGTGAGAGTATTCAAGCAACTCATTATAATCATCATTGGATATTTCTAAAGTTACCTCCTCTTTGTCGTCTATCTCATAGACAGACGTATCCACATTGATCATCATGGCTTCAGTTTCTCTATCTACTTCAATGTTAGACGAATCGATGGATGCCATCAATGCGCAATATGATTCTTCATTATCATCTCCTGCTTCTTCTTGCTCAGATTGTTCCTCAGACTCCTCATTCTAACTTGAGAAGGCTTTCTTCTTATGGAAGTTCTTCTTCTGAGCAGGTTTCTTCACTAGACGAGGGCAGTCTGCTTTGATGTGCCTAGTCTTTTTGCATTCGTAGCAATGACAACCCCTTTGCTTGGAGATTTCCCTTTGATCTGATCTTTTCTGGGCTCATATTTGGACCGAATTCTTTTGGCCCACATATTCTTGAATCTTCTGTTGAATAGTGGTTGTTCATCATCGGAGTTTTCAGACGATTCAGCAGCTTCATCAGACGATTCAACAACTTTTAGAGCCTTGGATGAGCTGGACTTGAATGCCACAGTTTTGTTAAATGTAGGCTTTCCTCGAACGAGTGCAGCATCATCTGCAAGGTCCTGTTCATGTATTTTCAGCTCTCCCAAGAGATCCTCCACTTGGTAAGTGGCAAGATTCTTTGCAGCCCTTTGAGCAGTGAGAAATGATCTCCAGTTTGGAGGAAGACTTCTGAGAATCTTAGTGACCTTCTCCTTGCTTCTAAAAGCTCTTCCAAGATTTCTTAAACCATTAAAAATAGTTTGAAGTCTGGAGTACATGCCGTCGATGGATTCATCATCCTTCATTTTGAATGCCTTGTACCGAGCAGTCAGCATACTAACTTTAGTATCCTACACAGCAGAAGTTCCTTCATGAGCCATGGCTAGGGTGTCCCATATTTCCTTGGTGGTGGTTAAGTTGTCTATTTTGTCATGTTCGTTTTTGCTTAACGCGCATATAAGGAATAGCCTAGCTTTGGAATTCCGTTGATTCTCCGTGCGTTGATCATCCATCCATTGCTCCTGTGGGACGGCTTTTCCTGCAGCATCTTTAGGAATGTAGTTTCCTTTTTCTACGACATCCCAAAGTCTCCAGTTTGTTGATTCTATAAACAGCTGCATGTGCTTCTTCCAATATGGGTAGTTGGACCCATCAAAGAAGGGTGGCTTGTTGGTAGCTGTGCCTGAGGGAATTGGTGCGTTTTCCAAGGATCTTTACACTCTACACCTGTTAAGATGTTAGTATTTCTCAGAGCAGTTATGCTCTGATACCACTTGATAGTAATAAACCACACAAGAAAGGGGGGTTTGAATTGTGTGTGTGATTTTTAAAACTTCTTTTTAAATAAAAAAATTATTAGTTTTAAATACTTTTCAAGAGTAAGTGCAGCGGAAATTAACTTAAGACTAAAAACTAAAGCACACAGAATATTTATCCTGGTTCACTCCCTTAATCGACATGGCTACGTCCAGTCCTTGGCTTCACCAATATTTTCCACTATTTTCACAAAATAATACAAGTATTCTGCAGGACGTCTCCTAGTATTCGAAGGACTTCTCCTTTACAAGTTTTAAACAAGTCTTCTCCTAGTTTAGTATTCGACAGGACTACTCCCATTTTTTTAAACAAAGAGGGTATGTGTTTCTACAATGTCTCTTCAATAAGAGTGGGTAGAAAGATGAAGTACGATATATAGAGATGATAAGGAAGTTGGTTCTCTGTTTGGGTTGTGTGATAAAGGATAAGAGTTATACTCTATGAATTGTTTAGGGTTTAGACCAATTAGGATTTTTTTTTATACAATTTTAGTTAATTTTCTTTTTATTTATTTAATTACTTGGAAACCAATTAAGTAATTAAATAAAAGTGGGGTTAATACATAAATAATGAAAGTATAAGGATAAATTAGAATGTAGAGTGAAATCATCACTCAATTATCTACTCAACTTAAATGTCTTTATACTTCTAGTACATGTCACTAGTGTATCATACACTAAATTTAATTGCTTGTACAGAAGAAAGAACCTGTTAATTTTTGGGTTAAATAGGTTTTTAGTCCCTGTAAACCTGTGTGCTGGTGCCTTTTAAAAAAATTATAGCTTTTAATCTTCTACTTTAATGAAATAGGTGAAGTTAGTCCCTGTGGTGCATTTTGTGGTTGTCTAAACCGTCACTAACCCATTTAAGGTGGTTTATAATCGCCACAAAATGAACTCCAGGTACTAAATTCACCTCTGTCGTGAATGTTGGGACTAAAATCTACGAATTTTTTGCAGGGACCAATTTCAATTCACTTTTATTTTATGGGGACTAAATACATATTTTAACCTTAATTTTTTTAACTTTTAAGTTCCTGTATAATAGGGTATGTTGAAAATGGTCCCTCATCAGAGTAAAGTTCAAATTAGTCGTGTTGAAGGTGGCGGCTCCGACCAACTTGTCAATGTATACGACGGTGCTAATGGGGCAAGCCACGTGTTTTAGTGAGGGACTAAATTCAAAAATAAAAATAAAAATCTGATATCACATTAACTATCTCTTTAACAAATTAATTAAATTAAATCTAATCCCAGTTATCTTCATTTTCGTGATCTTCAAATCCAAATCCAAATCCAGATCTGGAAACTACTCATCCCTAGTTTTTCTAGATCTTCTTCATCATCCATTCCTAGAGTTAAAGAGTAACAGTTACTAATATTCGAACAATTTCGAATTCTGATATTTTTAACACCCTCATCAGAATTGCAACAGACCAACAATTACTTATGTCTATCTAATATCCTTGTAATAATAGTATAATTATAGGGAATCAGCTACTGATCTGATATATATTTAAATGTGATATTTCTCAGTCAGTGAAGATAACTTTTCATCTATTCTTATCTATTTTTTTCACTTGATATCAGAGCCTTTAATTGAAAATGGAGGAGTTCCCGATTAAGATGAAATCATTGGCAGACAATCCAAAACTTGCAGGAAGCCCAGTCTCCACCATTGGTATGATCATTCAGACTCTTGTAGGCTTGGATGCCGACTACAATGCCATTTTAGTACAATTATCTGACAAAATTGGTTTGACTTGGGTTGATTTGCAGGCACAACTTCTGACTTTTGAAAACCAACTTGATTAGCTGAACAAACTTTCTAGTTTGGCTCTCAATCCATCAGCAAACATGGCAGCCAAAACAGATCACAAAAGGGGGTGATTCAACACTCGTGGAGGTTGGAGAGGAAACTACCAGCGAGCCCCAAGAGTTGGAAGAGGAAGAGGTAGTGTTGAGTTTGTCTCATCTCACAAGGGTTCGAATTTCGCCAAGGTGGAGATTGTTGGGAGTTGGCTCATGAGTTTTAATTATCTATCTAAAATCTGTTTATTATTAGCTAATATTTGTTTGTTATTAGCTAATATTTGTTTGTTAGTAGAGTCTGATTTGTTGGGATTGCGATAAGGTTTAATGAGATAATATCTTGTAATATCTGGATCATTAGAATCCTTATAAATAGGTAAACTCTGTAACGCTACTATGTGTGGTACTGGGTACCAGCCGTAGAGGTAGGCTCAATTGGCCGAACCGCGTGACTAAAAGATCATTCTGAATGAGAAAGGAGCTATAGCTACTCTATAGCCGCAGAGGTAGGCACAATTGGCCGAACTACGTGAATAAAAGATTCATGTGTTCTTTCTACCTTTATTTCTCCTAAAGTTACTCTATGCGATCCGGGTGTTTTTTGCTTACAATTGGTATTAGAGCAGATGGTTGTGCGATGCCATGGTGACGGCTCCTTGTGTCGAAAGTCTTCCTAGCAACGCGGCTAGGCAGCAGGTCCCGTTGATGTGAACGACGGTGCAAGTGCAGATAGCTTCCGTTGTATGCAAGTGTGGATTGCAAGAGTGAACAGCGTGGGGAGAAACCGACCGGTATGTTAGACATAGATTGGTCGGAGATGCAAGAGAAGGCTACAGGATTGATACGACTATGCGTTTCAGACGAGGTGGTGTATCATGTTGCAGATCTCATGACTCCAAAGGCCGTAGAAAGGTTCGTGAAGGAACTGGGTGTTGAGTAAGGTGGAGTTCATTTGTAGTGCAGTGAAACCGATACGTTTACCAAGTCAGTCACCGGTTCTCGGAGTTAATCCCGAAAGTCAGGATTCTGAAAATATGAGCAGTTGATCTCACATGGGTTCGAGATTTCGCGAAGGTGGAGATTGTTGAATTTGGCTCATCTCACAAGGGTTCGAGATTTCGCCAAGGTGGAGATTGTTGGGAATTGGCTCATCAGTTTTAATTATCTATTTAAAATCTGTTTATTATTAGCTAATATCTGTTTGTTACTAGCTAATATCTGTTTGTTATTAGAATCTGATTTGTTGGGATTGTGATATGATTTAATGAGATAATATCTTGTAATATCTGGATCATTAGAATCCGTATAAATAGGTAAACTCTGTAACCCTACTATGTGTGGTACTGGATACCAACCGTAGAGGTAGGCTCAATTGGCCGAACTGCGTGACTAAAAGATCATTCTGAATGAACCGAAGCTGTAGCTACTCTATAGCCGCAGAGGTAGGCACAATTGGCCAAACTGCATGAACAAATTTTTCTGTGTTCTTTCTACCTTTTGTTCTCCTAAAGTTACTCTGTGCGATCTGGGTTTTTTTGTTTACAAGTAGAATGTCAAGAGATAAATCAACATATCAAGTATGTGGAAGAACTGGTCATACTGCAATTCTATTCTTTTACAAGTTTGATAAAACATATATGAGTCCCACTTCTGATGAGAAGCTGGAAAAACATAATGTATTCATAGCCTCACCCTACTCAGTCAAGAATCTAGAGTGGTACTTTGGTAGTGGAGCTAGCAATCATGTTACCAATGACGTTGATCAATTCCAACAAGTTTCAGAGCATGATGATAAGACCTCATTGATTTTTGTTAATGGTGAGAAACAAAATATACATGCTTCTGGTACCACCACTTTAGAAACTTATAAAAGACCTCTTAACTTGCATGATATGTTGTTTATGTTGAGTGTGGCTCATTTCTGTTGCCTCGCCTGGTATGAGATCACCTTGGAGATCGTCCGGTAAATGATCATCCTAGAGATCGTCTGCCCAGAGTGTGCCTTAGTCAGAGATCGTTCGTCAAAGAGATCGTCTGACTTAGAACTGGTTGGCTTCGTCCGGTGGAACTCGTCCGGTAGCATCATGTTGGTGACACCGTCTGGTCAGGACACGTTGACTATGGAAGACAACTAATGAGCGCTGGCTACGCCGTAATGGATGTTGTAACTAGGATCTGATTGGTTAATAGGATTGCGTTAGGATTTAATGATATGATGTCGTGTGACATTAAATCCTAGTATAAATATGTTGTAACACTTAAACCCTAATTCTTGTTCTGAATAAGAATCTGAGCTATTGCAATTTATAGCCGCAGACATAGACATATCGGTCAAACTGAGTGAACAAATTTTTTTTGTGCTTTTCTATCCCTTTTCTCTCTCAAAGTTACTCAGTGTAATCCAAGTGTCTGAGACCAAAAAGTTTGTGCTCAAATTACCAAGAATTTATTAAGTGTCTCCAAATTGACATATGATAATGATATTGCAATTGATTTTAATTCCGATGAATGTTTTGTGAAGGACAAGCAGACAGGCAAGGCTCTACTAAAAGGGAAACTCAATAATGGTCTCTCCAATATCAACCATCAACTTGGTGATGACTCATGTCTCTACGTTTCAGTCAAGGAAAATTGGCATAGGAGGCTTGGACATCCTAGTAGTAAAGTTCTAGATAACTTCTTAAAGAGTTGCAATGTTAAAGTTTCCAAGAGTGATGATTTTAAATTTTGTGAAGCTTGCCGATTTGGAAAATCGCATCTTTTACCTTTTGGTTCTTCAGTTTCTCGTGCTAAGTAACCTCTTGAATTTATTCACACAGATGTTTGGGGTCCTTCACTAGGGGTGGCAAATAGATGGATTAGATGAATATGGATATGGATTGTAATGGATGGATACAAAACAATCCATTATCCATTAAGGATCCATTAAAATTGTTTAAAAAAAATTCATTCAATCCATCCATTAGTGAAAAAAATCCAACCAATCCATCAATTAGTGAATTTTTACTGGGTGGATATCCAATCCATCCAATAACTTAAAAAACGATCGAAAACCCAAAAAAACGGTGGAAACTCAAAAATCGACCCAAAACAAAAAAAGAAACGGTGGAAATTCAAAAATCGGCCCAAAACTCAAAAATTGGCCTAAAACTCAAAAATCGGCCCAAAATGATCGAAAACCTAAAAAATGGCCCAAAACTAAAAAAACGGTCGGAAACCCAAAAATCAGCGCAAAACCAAAAAAAACGGCCGAAACTAAAAAATCAGCTCAAAACCCAAAAAAACGGTCGAAAACAAAAAAATAGTGGAAACTAAAAAATCAGCCCAAAACTCAAAATTCGGTCCAAAACCCAAAAAAACAGTCGGAAACTGACAAAAACGATAGAATACCCAAAAATCGGCCCAAAACTCAAAAATCTGCCCCAAGACCAAGAAAACGGTCGAAAACTAAAAAAAACGATGGAAACTCAAAAATAAGGGCAAAACTAAAAAATCGGCCCAAAACCCAAAAAAACAGTCGAAAACCGACAAAAACGGTCGGAAACTCAAAAATCAGATCAAAACCCAAAAAAACAGTGGAAACTCAAAAATCAGCTCAAAACTCAAAAATCGGTCCAAAACGCAAAAAAAAAAAAGCCGAAAACCGACAAAAACGATCGAAAACCCAAAAATCGGCCAAAAACTCAAAAATCTGCCCCAAAACAAGAAAAAAAGATCGAAAACTAAAAAAAAGATGGGAACTAAAAAATCAGCCCAAAACCCCAAAAAACTGTAAAAAACCGACAAAAACGGTCAAAAACCCAAAAATCGGCCCAAAACTAAAAAATTTGCCCCAAACCCAAAAAACGGTCAAAATAAAAAAAACGGTGGAAACTCAAAAATCGACCCAAAACCTAAAAAAAGGTCAAAAACCTAAAAAAAGGTGGAAACTCAAAATCCATTTTTTGGGTTTTCGGCCGATTTTTGGGTTTTCAACCTTTTTTTGAATTTTTGTCTCTTTTTTTGGGTTTTCGACCGCTTTTTTGAGGTTTTGGGCCGATTTTTGAGTTTTAGGCCGTTATTTTTGTTTTGGGCTGGTTTTTGAGTTATGGGCTGATTTTTGGGTTTTCGACCGGTTTTTGGGTTTTGGGTTGATTTTTGAGTTTAGGCCGATTTTTGGGTTTCTGACCGTTTTTTTTAATTTTAGGCCGATTTTTGAGTTTCCGCTGTTTTTTTGCATTTCGGGCCGATTTTTGAGTTTCCACCGTTTTTATTCACAATCCGTTTAATTCATTTTTGTGATCCACTAAAATTTTAAGTTGATCCATCACAATCCATCAAATTTCAATATATAGACCCAATGGATTTTGATTTTAAATTGGTGGATTATGGATATCCAATGGATTAAATGGATGGATTGAAATCCATCCATTTAAATTTTTGTATACGAAAGGCATTGTATGAGCAATGGATTCTCAAGGGGTAGCATTGATAATACTTTGTTCAGAAGAAAAACATCAAAGGACTTCATTTTGGTACAACTATACGTTGATGATATCATCTTTGGTGCCACTAATGAAAATCTCTGTCAAGAGTTTTCCAAGCTGATGTAGAGTGAATTTGAAATGAGCATGATGGGAGAGTTGAAGTTCTTCCTAGGACTGCAAATCAGGCAGGAAACCACCAGAACTTACATCCATCAGACAAAATATATTAATGATCTTCTGAAGAAATATAGCATGGAGAAGGCCAAGGCAATGAGTACTCCGATGCATCCTAGAGCCGTGCTAGACAAAGGTGACGAGTCAACGCCTGTTGACTCAACAAAATACAGAGGGATGATAGGATCATTATTGTATCTCACTTCAAGCAGACCAGACATTATGTATAGTGTCTGTGTATGTGGAAGGTTCCAGGTAAGTCCCCAAGAATCTCACCTGAGCGCAGTAAAACGTATATTTAGATATCTCATTGGCACCACTAACCTTGGTCTAGTCTATGAGAAAGGTGAGGATTTCAGGCTAAGAGGATTCTGTGACGCTGATTATGCTGGAGATAGAATCGAAAGGAAAAGCACAAGTGGCGGTTGCCACTTTCTAGGGCAATGTCTCATATCTTGGGCAAGCAAAAGACAAAGCACAATTTCACTTTCAACTGCTGAAGCAGAATATGTGGCGGCAGGTTCTTGCTGCACCCAACTTCTATGGGTGAAGCATCAATTAGAAGATTATAATATTTTTGAGCATAATATTCCTTTGTTATGTGATAATACAAGTGCTATCAACATTACAAAACATCTTGTCTTGCATTCAGGAACTAAACACATTGAGATAAAGCATCATTTTATTCGTGATCATGTAGCTAAAGGAAACATTGACATCTCATACATACACACCGATGATCAATTAGCTGACATATTTACAAAACCTCTTATTGAAAACAAGTTCACCTGCCTTAGAGAGAGAATTGGGATGTTCCCTGCTTTATAATATGCTTGCATGCATTATCTTCCTCTCACAGATACAACGGTTCACAATTTTGAGTTCGTCTGCCTTCGTAACCTCAACATAAAACAATTATTATTTCTGTCTCTGCATTTAATGATGAATAGTTGAGTCATTTCAAAAAGATTGCACGCATTCCCTCTGCTGATACTTATTTATCTCTCTTCATTTAATGCCTTGGTATTAACTTTATTATTCATCATTACATTGGCACAATCAAGAAAACGTGTTATTTTCAAGAAAGAAAACGAACGGACTTCTAATATTGCCTCTGGTGGAAACCTTAGACTATTCATATTTTCCTCTAAACTCTTTATCTCCATCATACTTGTTCTTGCATCTATACTAACTTTTGCTATAGAGAACATGGCACCCAAAAGACAGAAATAGGGAAAGACTCAGGAGCCTCTTAACGAAGATGAACATCGGATTGTTGAACTCCAAAAAGAGCTTATCACCAAGAATCGCAAGGTGAAAGCCTCCAAAATTGGCCCTGTGAAGATTGAACGTCTAGGTGACAGAGAGCTTGTCACACCTAGATATCTTGATCTAAGGCTATATCAACATGCAAAGGTTGCTGGTCTTGATCTGTTGCTATCTCAGGATTGGGGAAACTTATTCAATATCTCTGCAACTCCAGCATTCTCTCCCCTCGTGAAGGAATTCTCTGACTGTGCCATCAAAGTTCATCCTAACCACATCCGAACACGATGTTTGCGGCAAGTGATAGATATTCAGTCCAGCGATGTGTCTGCCCTATTGAGCATTCCCCTTGACGGAGTATGTTACTCCTCTTCCTGGGAAGCCTCTGAAAGTAACCCTTTCACTATCTGGAACGAAATACCCAAGGGTTCTACGTCTCTCCGTGTGAAGAATCTTGTTGAGGAATGTATCTTCCCTCATGCTATTCTTAGCAAGATTGTATTGCCAAAAGAAGGATCTCGAGACTTGGTCAACAAGTTCTCTCAATGGACCCTATTCCAAATACAACACCGCAGAAAAGTAAATCTGCCTAATCTCATTGTCCAGTATATGCTTCACACTCTGGAAAGCTCCAACACGAACCTTCCCTATGGCTCACTCATCACAGCTCTTATGCGTCAAAAGAAGTTGCTCACTACCTCAACAGAAACAGTGGAGTTCATTGCGTGTGACTTTATATCTGCCACTCCCATCAAGTTTGGAGATGTCCGTCGAATGCATCTCAGCATTGATATATCTGTCGTGCCCGAAGACCTGTTAAGCAACTGGGCTAAGAAGAACAAGATAAGAGCACATCGAGAAAATAGGAAGCTTCCTGAATTGACATCGTCTGGCGACTACACCACTACTATGGACCCAGCACTCAAACGTCGTCGGTTGGTAAAGGATCCTCAGTTGAAATCAGACATGTCTCACCAGACTGAATCTCAGGCAACATTGTCTACTGCAGCACCCGTATCTACATCTACTCATTCTAAACCTCCTCCCGAGGCAGTACATACCACGGCTGAACTAATCTCGAACTCTCATGCACAATATCTGAAGTTCTTGCCTCCACTCTTTCACAAATACATTTCCGATGTCTTTGATGTCGAAGACGATGGCAATTGTGGATTCAAGTGTCTTTCTCAGTGGTTGGGTCATCCTCAAGACTATTGGTCAGAGATTCGCACACTGTTGATCAAGGAACTTCTCTCCAACAAAGAGCTTCATTGTAGAACATTTAGCTCTGATGAAGATATCGAAGCTGTTCGTCTGGCACTAACCCTCGGTGATAATGAACCTGCCTATGAACCCAAATGGTTTTCAGTTCCAGACATGGGACTACTAGCTGCTACTGCATTCCGCATTGTTCTGGTTACTTTAGCACCTAACCAGTGCTGCACTTACCTTCCTCTCTTAGGTCCTGTAGCTGAAGTACCTACCATTGCTGTTTTGGGAAATATCGCCAACAGGAACTGGGTTCGAGTCAAGCTTTCCGAAAATTCTCCCTTGCCAACCATATCACCTCAATGGAAACATCACTGTTCTACAGATGCTCGTGCTTGGGAAATGCCTCTTCAGTCAAGAATTGTGCACTTCAAAGGGACGCTGCAAGGCAAAGCTGAGAAGTTTCTCGACACGTTGTTTGATGTTCCCAAAATTATTCATCACATTGATCTTGACGATGACTCTGAAGAAGAACATGCTCTCACCTCTCTTCAACATCTAGTTGGTAATTCCCCTCCAGTTGTGCTCATGCATGAACGTTCCTCCTCAATTGCACCACCAGTTCAGGAGCACTTCGTTGCGTCATCATCCCCTGCATCTCAAAGCCTGGGAAACTTGCCTGAGTCTGCTTTTCCAAATGCCCTACTTCATTCTTTCGAAAGCCTTCAACTGAATGATATTGATCTTTGTCTCCGTTTGGCTGTGGATCATAGTCAACATGTTGCATTGTCTTCGAGGAAAGTAGATGCTCACATTAATACTAATATTAATGCATCCTATCTGTCACCAACTGTAACCTTCAATTCCTCAAGACTTACCCCCATACATAAAGATCTGGGTCTAGATCTTATGCCAACACTTCCGGCTCACTCCTTTCATGTTCCTCCTCCATCCACTCACTGCATGCATCGCCATATCAAAATGGTCAGGTCCAATTCCTTCATTGCCTCAGCTTGACACTATTCCCCTTCTCACAACCGGATCTCCGTCATGCCCAGATTTCCTCGTCGATCTCGATCCGCCTTGGGAAAACGCAAGAATCCCACAACTTCACAAAATGAACACATGCTTCCAGATGTGTGTCTACAGGTTCTTGGTTTGCCCTTTTGCTTCAATGCAGGTTTGTGGATCCCCACTGGATGCCATGACCTTCAGCTTGTTCAGTCTCTGCCTCAGTGCAACATGTTCTTCCACTTCGATTGGCAGCTGGCCGTCTCTGGTGTCACTCATGTGGCCTCCAGTCCTCTTCATTTGGCTGGTCGAGTAGATCCCTTGGTAGTAAACTTCAAGACCTGGACATTGGTCCTCTTTCCTGTCCTGCCAACCATGACGAAGACCTATGGTTTTGTTTGGCCCTGCATTCATCCCTCTCCACTGATACCTACTGTGGCACCTTTCACTCCAATTTTTCCATCGGTTCTTGTCACACCGCAGGTCCATGATACCTCCACTTCCAAGCGGTTACCTTCTGCTCCCAGTAAGCAGGCCGACTTTCGTGCATTGGTCACAATGCTCGCTTAAGAGATTCAGGAAGTTCGTGCTATCACCTCTCACGAGAGGCGTGATCTTCGTGACGATGTGCATGCCTGTCTTGACTCCATGCAGCACAACCTCACCACAACCATGGACACCCTCTTTGACCGGCTGAAGGACACAATGAAACTGTTCTTTGAGCAATTGAAACCATCCCTCTCTCCCTGACTCTTACTTTTCGTGCTCTTTGTCTTGTTTTAATTTACTCTATTCTAATGGTTATCTCCTTCGTCTACTTACTCTTGTCTTATCTGCATTACTCTGTTTTGTTTTGATAATGCCAAAGGCGGAGAAGAATAACTGAGAATGAAAAAGAAGAGCACACATTTAGGGGGGGTAATTTTTAAAGAAATCTTAAACTTAGGGGGAGGAAGTTTAAAAAATTATTACTCTAAAAAACTTTTTCTTGAAAAGAAATTGTCATTATAAAAAAGGGGGAGATTGTTAGAATCAAATAATTTAATGAAGTATTATATTTTGCTAAATAACAATTTCGCTAAGTATTGAACTTGTCAAAAATAGAATTCTTAACTTCTCAATGTTTATCATGCTCAGGAACATTCTTCTACTTGGAAAAAGCACTGCATGGACCTCTACAAAGCATTATCAAAAGCAGATGTTCAAGTTAAGGATAGTAGAAGAATTCGTCCGGCTACAGCCTTTGAGAATCAGTCCGCCAGCTAACAACGTCTGCTTCAGAGAGTCCATCCGGATATGGTAAACGTCTGGTCACTCAGTCATTAGGTTCATCTGAAGGAAAGAACATCTAAATTCCAGACAGAATTTTTGGTTGACTAGTGCAAAAGAAAAATCAGGAGGTGATCGTTTGCTCAACCCAGGATGAGCTGTCAAGCACCACTTGTCTCTTCAGAGCATTAATGGCGAAAAGGACAGAATTAAGCTCTTTATTCCTTGCAAATTCAAATCTTCTGACATTCCTTAATTCAAGCTGCTTTTGCGGAATCAGCGGCGAGCCTTTCTGATCATCATATCTCCTCAAGGTTCAAATTTAATTCTTCTGATCAGAGCATTAATGGCTCCCTTAGCTGTAATGCATGAGCATTAATTACAGAAGTTATAGCTCAAGGAAAAATGCATTGAAGAACCAGACGATATCAACCTCTGCCATTAAAGAAGCATTAAATGCATTGCGGATTGCATATATTGAAGCAGAAGATGCAGAAGTATCCGTTACTCACAATAGAGGAGAAACTCAAACGGAAATATCTTCAGATCTTCAGCAAAGGTCCCATTGATCATCCTACTAATGATATAAATATAGGACTTGGCACTAGATTCAATTTGGCGACTTTTACACGATCAAAGTATTCAAACTTTCTAAGTTTATCATCTACGATCCAATCTCTCTAAGCCAAACACTCAGCTGTCTCAACTTATTCATTATCTGAGTTCAGTCGCCAACTAGTGTGAAGATCTTCACAGAGTGCTACTCTTATCCTCTTTCACACAAAGCCCTTCAGAGAATCAACTTATTTATTCTCTCTGTAATTTGTTCTTCATATTGTCTGCCCACTCTTACTGAAGAGATTTTGTAGAAACCAATTCTTCTTGAAAAAGAACTGGGAGGAGTCCTGTCCAACACTCGAAAAGGAGAAGTCCTGCTAGAATACTTGTAAATGAGTAGTCCTCAGAATACTGGGAGAAGTACCTGAGAACACTTGTACTATTTTGATAAAATAGTGAAAATCTTGGTTAAGCCATGGACTGGACGTAGCCCTGTCGATTAAGGGGGTGAACCAGGATAAACATCTTGTGTGCTTTATTGTTCAGTTTTAGAATAATTTCCGCTGCACTCTTTAACAAACGTTTTCAAACTTATAACTGCTGTTTTTCGAAAAAGAAGTTAAAAATCACACACACAATTCAAACCTCCCCTTTCTTGAGTGGTGTTATTACTATCACGTCTGACCCATCGGATAAATATGGAAAATTAAGAGGAGAGCGAGTCATGTGGTCGACATGTAGACTAAGACTATCCATATCAGCACGCAAGGTAGTGTACATGGAATCGACTCGACCTTCCATACGATTAAAACGCCAAAAGGCCTAATAGCTTCTCAGTTAGCTCAAATGTCTTACAACAAAGTGAGTACCAAGTAGTTTGGCTCAAATGACTAAGTAATGAACATCTTGTCCAAATATTAACCGAGAAGGTGCGAAAGAAGCATTTACTGAAAGTATAAAGCATCACAAGATTATCTAAAGATACCCATCTTCTCCCAGAGACCACAAGTCACAGAAACTACGATCGCTGTGCCTATAAATACATGCACGGTTGTTCATTTACTCAAGCATTAATCATTTTGCTAGCTTTGGTTTCTTCTTAGACTTTGAGATTCTCTCTAATCTAGAAGATGACTTGAGCGTCGGAATGTATTTTTCAGGCACACCCCCTGTTTCTCCTTGTTGTGCTCCATCATGGCCATCTCCATCGCAACTAGAATATTCAGCCTACTATCACCACACGAAGACCAGAGTGCTCATAGTTCAATTTCTGGAAGAACATTTGCCGCTGTCTGTGGGGATTTGAGAAAAATATGTATTCAATTCTTATCGCAATGAAATGGTCACCATACTAGCAAGTTGAATCAAGAGATTTTAGCAAGAGAATTCATTCTCCATATCCCCTAAAGTTTGAAGGTGTCATCTACGCACCTTTCTCTGAGGAAATTTGAGCTTCGAACCTACCACTAAGTTTGTTAGAGAAAATCAACGTAGAATCATTTTTTGGGAAGGTCAATCCAATAGAGAATTTAAATATCTTCGCCTCGTGCATGAAATTCATGGGAATCATGGATGTCAGCCGACAGAGCTTTTTGTCACCTTTGAAGGGAAATGTCTTACATTGGCTCAAATCTCTTCCAACGTCTTCAATCGAAGATTGGGAGGTGTTCTCTCAACTATTTGTTCAGGAATTTTCTGAGCGGGAACAATGGATGGTTCCCTGGCAGAAACGATCGTTTGAAACTCAGTGACTTTCTCCCCCAATTTCACATAGAGGTAGCTGTAATTCCAAGATTAGGAACTAACGAAATTCTAGAATTAGTGTGTGATGCAGTGCTGCATGAAACGCCGTTCCATGCATATTTGGAAAGGATGCTCCGATCAATTTAATAGAGTTCTATGCTCGAGCTATAGATTACGTTGAGACGGAAGAAAATTTGATTTCTCCTATTCAATGACAAACACAAGGAATGAATTTGACCACAAACAAGTTCAGAAACAAGAAGACCTTCGGGGAAATTAGAAAGAATTCATTTCAGCAAGGGATTAATATCGGAAGTTTCCAAATTGATGCTCCTGAAATTCTTAAGGAAAAATGAGGTATCAACTATGTAAGGAACTACAATTCACCCTTGATGATTTCAGATATAATTGCACGAAAAGAATTTCAGGAAATTCTAGTGGATCCAGATAGTTCCACTAATTTGATGTCTTATAGTTGTTTTGTGAAGTTGTAATACAATTACGAAGATTTAACTCCTATAATGACTAGCTTCACAAGAGAAAGAATAGCTCTGATGGGGCTCATGAAACTTAGAATGACCCCTAGGAGCTGAGAAAGCTAGAATAAAGGTCCACATAATTTTTAGTGGTAGTTCGATCCTCAATATGCAGCACAAGGTTGGGCCGACCCACCTTACATGACTTAGGAGCAATCATTTTCACTTGGCACCTTCTGATGAAACTCAGAAGCAGAAGTGGGGAGATGATGGTGATATGAGGAAAGCAGGTGGTGACAGAGAATCACCATGAGAACGGTTGAAATAGTCCAGAAGAAAGTACTCGAGAGAAGCGATAAAAGGAAATTTGTTGGTGCCTAAAACAAAAATATTTAATAACACTTTTGTTATAGCCAAGTTTAACAAAACGGTTATCCAAGCGTATCGAAACACTAAAAGAAAAAAAAATGTTGTATATGACTTGTAGAGTACAATTTTCGATTGTCACATATAAAAAATTAAAATGTTTTCAGAAGGCAACATTATAAGATAGTTGTTCTCTAATCTGTTCTAACTTCTAATACACCAGCTTTTAACTCGTTGCAATGAGCGAAGTTGTCGATCGTAGATCCAAAATGTTTTTGTTCCATTGTTTTAAAAGGAATTCCAAAAGCCCCTCCATCAAACTCTTCTCTCAAATATTTTGTAAGTAACAATAATTGTTTTTGAAAGGATATATAACAAGATTTAAAAACTATACTTAAATATATTTATAGTCCTTATCTTACTGAAAATTATTAGTCTTAATCATTAGTTATTTCTTTTATTTGACTTAAGTCTCTCTAGCAATGTTTTAACTTTCAAGTCTCTCAAACGTCCCTGAATGATAGCTCAAGTGGGTAAGAGTTGGGCACATATGAGTTAGGAAAGGGAAGGTCCATGAATCAATTCTTAGAAGGGGAACTTAAATATTTTTTGATTTACCAAAAAGTCTCTCAAAGAACCAATACCAAAAAACAAAACTGCAATATTGCATTTTTCTTTTGGTATCAACCCTCTAAGCTACAACAACCGGACTATTTAAAAAATATAGAGATTAAAGTAAGAAAAAGGGACGAAAAGAAAAAAAAAATTCCCAATTATCTAAGAGTATCTATTTTATTTTGGTAGTATCAGAGCCTAATCGCACCCAGAGAAATCTCCTTTGTTCTCTTTCTCGAGGGTATATGGTATAATAGTATAATGAAGGTGAGTAGGAAGGAAACCCACACATATGAGTGACAACCAAATAGACTCCCCCAGACCCAGTTCTGTAAGCCATACCTCTAGAATATCTATTCCTGTTGATCTTTTTTATGACTTTCTTCATTAGGGAAAATAGGAGAACATCATCTATGTAAACCAGAGAAGTATGGAGTATAGGTTCAAAGATTCTGGTCATAGCTTTCTAAAAGAGCGACGGTGCAACTTTGAGGCCAAAGGGAAGGACTTGCCATTGGTAATGAGCATTTGGAATACAAAAAACAGTTTTGGGTCTGTCTTTTGGATTAAGACCAAGTTGCCAAAATCTTGACTTCATATCAAACTTTGAAAATATGTAGGCATTTTTTATGTAGGAATAAAGAGAATAGATTTTTGGTAAGGGAAACTTATCATCCTTGATGAAGTGGTTCAAAGGATGATAATCCACCACAAGTCTCTTCTTCTGATTGACTTGTTCTGATATTTTATTCACATAAAATGTCGTCCAAGCCCATTATGACTTTGTTGGTTCTATCAGACCTTGTTTCATGAGCTGCTGACATTCTTCCTGCGCCGCTTTGAGCTCAAAAGGAGTCATTCCAGGATGAGTTGCCTTTGTCGGGTTGATATCTTCATTTAATTTGAATGGCAGCTGAACAAAAAATTCTTCTTTCTTCTAGAGAGGATTTGGATGTTAAAATAGGTCATGACTATCAGCACAAAGCTTGAGTAGCTTTCCTTGTATTTCTTCATATCCTGCTGGAACTTCCGCTAAAGAAAAAAGCTTTGGAATTGAATAGAATGGCTTGAAATCTCTCATGTATTTGACTCCATTTATAAGAATTTTAAGCTTCTGGGATTGGATATGAATATCATGACCAATGAGAATGCCCTTGTCTGGAAGTTTTGATCCTATGATCTTAGTCCAAACAACACAATTAGGAAAGAATTTAATCCCAATTTTGGACTTAGTCACAAGAGTAGTCTTGAATGTTTCTCCATTAGCTGTTTTGAAACGATGAGTTTCATTTACTCAACATTAAGAGGGAAAAATTGTTGGGTTCATCATACTACGCTGGGCTCCGATAACAATATAAACAATGGAACGTACTGGAACATGGTACTTTAAAGGAAGTATTTGAATTCCAACATTTGGTAATTTCATGATTCAAAACATTCATTTCTGGTTTAACCTCTTCCATGTCAGCACCGAAAAATGCTTTGTATCAGCATCGTCCTCATAAGAGCTTATACAGATTCAACATCAGAATCTTGGATGCCAAAAATTGTGAAACCGTCTGGCGCTTCTTGCTCTGCATATAGAGACTCAACATCTTCATCTTCATCTAGAAGAAGAGATTGAATCAACTTGGATGCTTTATCTTTCTTCTTGGGACAATTTTTTGAAAAATGTCCATTTTCTTTGCAAATGAAGCACCTTCGGTTTTTTCCTTTTCATGTGAAGGATTTTTTCTTGAAAAACTTAAACTTCTTCTTGTTTCCTTTCTTAAAAAAATTATTTCTTTCCTTTTTTGAAAGGCTTTGCCGTCTTGCAATGACAATTGTTGTCATCACACTTGATTTTTTATATTTCTTTTTGCAGATGCCTTTATATTTATTTTGATCTTACATTATCTTATCAAAGAGTTGTTGTTGGCTGAAAATCTTTTCAAGAGCAGTGATACTAACTTGATAGATTTCTCCCATAGTCATCTGCGTGACTTCTTTATTCATAGTCTGAAGTATCATCCACATTTCTTCTTACAGTTCATCAGGGAGAGAACTGACAAAAGTATTCTTTAGACTGGGATCATTAACACCATTCAACTGGTAGAGTCTTTGAGACATTCTTTGATAGTGTCGTTCTAGATATGGTTTTTTAAGTGAACAACACTTCATCTATCTCAAAGTATTCTCTTCGAACTTCTTTATCTAGAAGAGATTGATCCCCTAGAAATTGGAATTGCAGGGTTGAAATCACATGTGGAATAGAGATTCTATGGAATGCATTCTGATGTACTGGGCCAAGGCTATCATACCATTCTTTTAGAACTGCAGTCATATTTGCACAAAATTCTTCAATGACTTTGTATTGATCAGCATCAGCTTTCACCATCTTTGCATCTACCCATAATCTAAAGTCTAGAAATTTCTTTCTCCATTGAGTTGGGGGAATATTGTCAATAGAGAAAAGAGGAGATTCTGAAGGAATGGGAGTATTGACCTCTCGAGGATGCAAATCTGTAGAATCGTAGTCCATTGTTATTGAAGGTTCTTCGTCCATGCCAGTTGCCATGAGAGTATTTGTTAAATCTGCATATTGAGAAGAATCTTCTGATTTCTCATCTTCTGATTTTTCTAACATTTTAGATGAAGTATTTGAAGACATTTCCCATCCATCTGAGAAGTTTAATTTTGGAACAAGTCCTGACACCATCAAGGCTTGTTTTGGGGAGGATTCAATGGAGGCTATCTCAGTTTTCTTTGGGGAAGGTTTTGGTGAGTGATGAGTGGATTTTATATGATGTTTTTTGGGTCTTTTTAGTCTTTTTATTTTATTATTTTTGAGTCACATGTAGTTTTTTTATTGTTTTTATGTAGATTTTATATTTATTTTGCATTTTGCATGTAGATTAGATTTTTTGTGTTTTTCTATCTTTATTTTATATTTTTAGGGATTTTTCTAGTTATTTTATATTTTTAGGAAAAGCTGGTTAGTTATCATTTTTGGGCCAGGGACCAATATGTAAAGTTTCAGAAAGTCAGGGACCAAATTGTAAAAGTTCAAGAGTGGAGGACTTAAAGTGGAGATTGGGAGAATATGAGGACTTGAAATGAAGTGCTAACCAAGGGAGGACCAAAGTGAAAAAGAAAAATATGAAGAGTCACTCTCCAATTTAGCACATGGAAAAAATGCTTAAAGGAATTGATGTTAGTGGAGGAAGGGTTTCAGAATTGATCAAGGCTGGTTAGTGGCTTTTTATGGCCATCAAAACCCACTACCATGAATGAAGAAGGAAGAACAAGCAAGAAGATGAAGAAGCAGCATCCCAACGCTCCAGCGTTGGGATCCCAGCGCTCCAGCGCTGGGGTTCTGACTAGATGATGAGTCAGATGGTGACCCAGCGCCCAAGCGTTGGAAAGCCAGCGCTCAAGCGCTGGGCCTCGGACAGAAAGTGGGTTTTTAATGCATCCTAGCGCCCAGGCGTTGGGAAAGCCAGCGCTCAAGCGTTGGAGGCTGGATTTTTACTATAAATAGGGCCCTTTGCTTCACTTGTAACACACCTTCATAGAATACAACAAGTATTCTCTCTTTCTCCCTCAAAGATCATTGTTCCTAGGACTTGTGGGAAGCCATATTTGAGCTCCTATCCAGGGTAATTCAATGAATCTTTTAGCCATGCTTGGCTAATTCTTCTTTTAAGTTTTTGGGTTGTTTTAATTTATAATTCATGTTCTAGTTTTCTTTTACATTTCTGAATAATATCTTCTATTCATGTTTTATTTCTTTGTTCTTCATTAATCTTGTGATCAAAAGATTTCTTGCTTTCTACTTATTCATAAGGCCATTTGGTAAGTAGTAAGGGAAATAGGAAATAAAAAAGGTTATAAGTATACATTTCTTAAGGCTATAAGGATGGACGTAACTTTGTGTTGGCCCGAATTCTCTCTTCATCTTCTTCTCTAATTAACTAATAACCAAGGCTATGGAGTTAGTAATTAGGTAAGAAAGTTCTACATTTCTTAAGGCTATTAGGATGTAGAAACTTAGGCTATAGCACCATGAATTTGAATTTAAAGTTCAGAAATTTAGTAAGAGTTTTCTAGCATGTTTTATAGATTATGTAAATCAACCCAAGAGCTTAAATTCCTCTCATCTTATTTCTTATCATTTTATGCTATTGTTATATCTTTGTTCTAAATCAACTTCATATTTCTATCTTTTAATTTTTATGCTTAAGTACTAAATTTTATATCAATAAGAACACCTATCCCTTGGGTTCGATAATCTTTTATATTACGCGATAGTAAATTGTACACTTGCAATTTCATTATCAAGTTTTTGGCGCCGTTGCCGGGGATAGGTTCTTTCAAGTTCTTATTTTTATTTTATTTAGTACTTCCTGTATATATATATAAAAAAAAAAAAAAATTTCTGCCTAACAGTTTGTTGCCATGTGGGAAGAAGATCCTTTAGAGACTATAATCTCTGAAGGATTGGATTTTGAAGATATTGAAAGCAATGACGAACAGGTCATTGAAATGGCAAGATATCTGGAAGCTGCCCAGTTTTTCCCTCCAAAGAAAAATTGGGTAGAGGAGCTGAAGAGAGAAGAAGAAGTTCAAGAGGAAAAGAGGGAACTGAAGCCCTTACCTTCTACCCTTAAGTATGTATTTCTTGAAGAAGGTAACTATAAACCTGTCATTGTGAGTAGTTCCCTCTCTCCTCTTGAAGAAGAAAAACTGGTAAGAATTCTTAGAGCTCATAAATCTGCTTTGGGTTGGACTATTGAGGACATTAAGGGCATAAGCCCCACTGTTTGTATGCACAAAATTTGTTTAGAAGAACAAGTTAAACCTGTAGTCCAACCCCAAAGAAGACTTAATCCTGCCATAAAAGAGGTGGTAAGGAAAGAAGTGATTAAGTTGCTTGATGCAGGGATCATCTATCCCATTTCTGATAGTGAATGGGTTAGCCCCGTTCAGGTAGTTCCCAAAAAAGGGGGAATTACAGTGGTTCCTAATGAAAATAATGAATTGATTCCCACCAGGAAGGTAACTGGATGGAGGGTTTGTATAGATTACCGGAGGTTAAATTCTGCCACCCGGAAAGATCATTTTCCCCTTCCCTTTATTGATCAAATGCTTGACAGGTTGGCTGGCCATGAGTACTATTGTTTCTTGGATGGTTATTCAGGATATAACCAAATTGTTGTTGATCCTAAGGATCAAGAAAAAACTGCTTTTACTTGCCCCTTCGGGGTGTTTGCTTATAAAAGAATGCCTTTTGGCTTGTGTAATGCTCCAGGAACCTTCCAAAGATGTATGTTTGCTATTTTTTATGATTTAATTGGTGAATGTATGGAAGTGTTCATGGATGATTTTTCTGTGTATGGCCCCAATTTTGACAAGTGTTTGGGCAATTTGGAAAGGATTCTAGTTAGGTGCCAAGAAAAGAATTTGGTACTTAATTGGGAAAAATGTCATTTTATGGTAAAAGATGGCATTGTGCTTGGGCACAAGATTTCTGAAAAAGGGATTGAGGTAGATAAGGCTAAAACTGAGATCATTGAAAATCTACCTCCTCCCACCAACGTTAAAGGTATAAGAAGCTTTCTTGGTCATGCAGGTTTTTATAGGCGGTTTATAAAAGATTTTTCTAAAATTGCTAAGCCTATGACAAACCTCCTTGAGAAAGAGGCTCCTTTCATCTTTAACGATGATTGTTTGGCTGCTTTTAAATTGTTGAAAGAAAAACTTGTTTCAGCCCCTATCATTATTGCTCCCCAATGGGATTTGCCTTTTGAAGTTATGTGTGATGCTAGTGATAATGCATTAGGGGCTGTCCTTTGTCAGAAAAATGGAAAAGTTTTGCATGTAATTTACTATGCTAGTAAGGTTCTGAATGAAGCTCAAAAAAATTATGCTACAACTGAAAAGGAGTTGTTGAGTGTAGTTTATGCTTTAGATAAATTCAGACCTTACGTTTTGGGTACTAAAGTTATTGTGCATACTGACCATGCTGCATTGAAGTACTTGTTTGCTAAGCAGGAAGCTAAACCCAGGCTGATCAGGTGGATCTTACTCTTGCAAGAGTTTGATCTTGAAATTATGGACAGAAAAGGGAAGGACAATGGTGTAGCAGACCATTTGTCAAGGCTTGAAGAGGGGAACTCCGATCCAATTCCTATTCAAGAGGAGTTCCCAGATGAGAGGCTTTTAGCTATCCAAGAGATAGCTCCATGGTATGTACATTTAGCTAATTTTAAAGCTGCTGGTGTGTTGCCTTCTGATTTGACTTGGCAACAAAAGAAGAAATTTTTACATGATGCTAAATTCTTTTTCTGGGATGAACCTTATTTGTTTAGAGAATGTTCTGATGGGATCATTAGAAGGTGTATTCCAGAAAAAGAATTTGAGGCTATTTTATGGCATTGCCATGGCTCCTATTATGGAGGACATTTTTCAGGTGAGAGGACTGCAGCTAAAGTCCTCCAAAGTGGTTTTTATTGGCCTACTATCTTCAAAGATAGTAGAGCATTTGTGGTAAGGTGTGATCGCTGTCAACGAACTGGTAATATCTCAAGAA
This sequence comes from Acmispon strigosus, assembly GCA_030819835.1. NCBI lineage: Eukaryota > Viridiplantae > Streptophyta > Magnoliopsida > Fabales > Fabaceae > Acmispon > Acmispon strigosus. The sequence continues at coordinate 75,418,297 of JAUAMA010000002.1, read as the reverse complement.
GGAATGAGATGCCCCAAAAAATGATTTTGGAAGTTGAGCTTTTTGATGTTTGGGGCATTGATTTCATGGGACCTTTTCTACCTTCTTTTGGTTGCCAGTATATTTTGGTTGCTGTTGACTATGTTTCTAAATGGGTTGAAGCATCAGCCCTTCCCACAAATGATGGAAAAGTTGTTCTGGATTTTCTGAAGAAAAAGATTTTTACTAGATTTGGGGTGCCAAGAGCAATAATCAGTGATGGAGGTAAGCATTTTTGTAATAAAGCTTTTGAAACTCTTTTGAAAAAATATGGTGTTAGTCATAAAATTGCTACCCCCTATCACCCCCAAACTAGTGGACAAGTAGAGGTTTCTAATAGGGAGTTAAAAAGGATTTTGGAAAAAACAGTTGGTACCTCAAGGAAGGATTGGTCAAAAAAATTGGATGACACCTTGTGGGCTTACCGAACTGCGTTTAAAACTCCTATTGGAACCTCTCCTTACCAGTTGGTTTATGGTAAGACTTGTCATTTACCTGTGGAACTTGAGTATAAAGCCTTTTGGGCTTTGAAACATTTGAACATGGACCCCAAAGAAGCTGGGGATAAAAGACAGGTACAGGTACATGAGCTGGATGAGTTTAGACTCCAAGCATATCACAATGCTAGGATCTACAAAGAAAGAACAAAAAGGTGGCATGATAAGAAAATCTTGCCAAAAGAATTCAATCCAGGACAGCTTGTGTTATTGTATAACTCAAGGCTGAGGTTGTTCCCTGGAAAGTTGAAGTCAAGATGGACAGGACCATTTTTGATCACCAAAGTCTTTTCTCATGGTGCGGTTGAGTTGGAAAATCGGGGAACAAAGAACACATTTATTGTCAATGGGCAAAGGCTGAAACCTTACTTAGGAGGAGATTATGAGAGTCAAGTGATGACTGTTGAACTTGCTGAACCCCCAATTGATTAAGGGGAAGGGTCTATCTCGGACCTTAACATTGAGCTGGTTGGGAGACAACCCAACTTAGGATAGTTTATTTTTATGTCTTTTTAATTTTCTGCACAACTCTTGTAAATAAATAAAAGAAAAGAATTCTATGTTGTTGCTGCAGGAGGGGCCAGCGCTTAGGCGCTGGAGGCCAACGCACGAGCGTTAGGCCCCTGTAAAAACCCCCTGGTTCCAGTTGATCCCAGCGCTTAGGCGCTGGAGGGCTAGCGCTCATGCGCTAGGCCCCTGGAATCCACCCAGTTTATTTTCTATTTTCCAGCGCCATAGCGTTGGAACCCAGCGCTCAGGCGCTGGGACCTCTGATGCCCAGTAATTCTTTTAATTCCAGCGCCCAAGCGTTGGCATCCCCAACGCTCAAGCGCTGGAACTCGGGCAGTTTGCTGTTTTTACTTTTATTTGCTGTTTTTAATTTTTAATAAATTTTGTGTTCACCATTTGCTGAAAGTTTTAAAGTTCTTTGAGTTTTCCCTTGGTTCTAAATTGGTTTTAATTTTTGGGAAACTCAAGAATTCTTGTTTTTAAAAGGTGGACACAATTTTTCAACCCATGATCTTTTGTGCTGATTTTGGAACTAACAAGTCAAGCAAGTTTCTACTTGTGAGACTTTTGTTTGTTCATTGTTACAGGATAGGTACCAAAAGGAGGAAGAGCCCTCTTGAACTTGAATGTTCAAAGTGATTTTTACATTGAGGTTCCCTTGGACCTTTGTGGAAAATTTGTTACTATACCAGCTTGATAGTTTTTATTTTTCTTTTTATAGTTTTTAGTTTTATTTTTATTTTTAGTTTAGTTTTTCTGTTTTATTTTTGCATGAGTCTTGAGTATATTATCCATTCTGAATATTGCTATGGCTTTGTGAATGCTTTATCTGATTGAACTGCTTTGTGAAAAATTCTATGTTTTTAAGCAGTTAGGATTGCATGCTGTAGAAAGGATTTTTGATATCTTGATTGTTTGGTTGTTGGCTAAGTTTTTTTCTGAGTTCTAAAAAGGGTACCACTTACCCTATCTTTTTCTGAGAGCTGAGGACTCTGAATTCTTGATTGTGAAATTTTTCTGCCTTGTGTTGCATGTTGATTGGAGTTTTGTATACTTTGTGAGCTGAGAAGAGATTATAGGCATTTTTGAAAACTCAGATTTTTGCTTGAAATGTTATATCCACTAGTAGCCCCTTTTGAGCCTTAAAAGAGTCATTCTTTGGAGCCTACTTTGTGTGATAATTTTTAAGTTGTTAAAGTGATGCATGTGCTTAATTTGATAGAGCTATGTTTGTTGGGTTTCTCTCTAAAAAAGAAGGAAAAAGTTGAAGAAAAATAAGGTATGTGCCTTAGGAAAAAATAATGATGTAGTGGGGTGAGAAAGAGTATGAGGGGAGTAAAATTCAAGTCATTCATCCCATACATTCCACTACTTTGTTCAAAAAAAAAAAGAGAAAAAGAAAAAAATTGAGAGAACCCTTGTGTGAATTGTTTAAAGCTCTTAGTCAAAGAAAAATCACTTAACAATAAATTCTGAGTCAGCCAATAGAGTTGCCAAGTCTTGAAATCCATACCTTAAATTGTTCAACCCTTTGGCCAAGTTACAACCTTCAAAAATCTCTTCAAAATCACTTGGTTGCTTTACTTCAGTTTTGATTTGAATTATAGGCAGGATTATTGAGCTTTCTTGTTTTCATGGAGAATATTATTTTTTTTGTGAGCTTAATTGATGAACTCAAACATGTTAAAAGCCCAGCCTAACTTTCTTGATTCTTTGTCTATAAAACATGCATGTCTTCCTTTTCTGCTAAGCTTTCTTTGAAAGGTTTCTGTGCTTCATGTTGTAATCAGATAAAACTTTCTCAAAACCCAGGGACGAGTTTTTCTTTAAGTTTTGTCGCTTGAGGACAAGCTGTCGTTGGGTATAGTGGTGTGATGAGTGGATTTTATATGATGTTTTTTGGGTCTTTTTAGTCTTTTTATTTTATTATTTTTGAGTCACATGTAGTTTTTTTATTGTTTTTATGTAGATTTTATATTTATTTTGCATTTTGCATGTAGATTAGATTTTTTGTGTTTTTCTATCTTTATTTTATATTTTTAGGGATTTTTCTAGTTATTTTATATTTTTAGGAAAAGCTGGTTAGTTATCATTTTTGGGCCAAGGACCAATATGTAAAGTTTCAGAAAGTCAGGGACCAAATTGTAAAAGTTCAAGAGTGGAGGACTTAAAGTGGAGATTGGGAGAATATGAGGACTTGAAATGAAGTGCTAACCAAGGGAGGACCAAAGTGAAAAAGAAAAATATGAAGAGTCACTCTCCAATTTAGCACATGGAAAAAATGCTTAAAGGAATTGATGTTAGTGGAGGAAGGGTTTCAGAATTGATCAAGGCTGGTTAGTGGCTTTTTATGGCCATCAAAACCCACTACCATGAATGAAGAAGGAAGAACAAGCAAGAAGATGAAGAAGCAGCATCCCAACGCTCCAGCGTTGGGATCCCAGCGCTCCAGCGCTGGGGTTCTGACTAGATGATGAGTCAGATGGTGACCCAGCGCCCAAGCGTTGGAAAGCCAGCGCTCAAGCGCTGGGCCTCGGACAGAAAGTGGGTTTTTAATGCATCCTAGCGCCCAGGCGTTGGGAAAGCCAGCGCTCAAGCGTTGGAGGCTGGATTTTTACTATAAATAGGGCCCTTTGCTTCACTTGTAACACACCTTCATAGAATACAACAAGTATTCTCTCTTTCTCCCTCAAAGATCATTGTTCCTAGGACTTGTGGGAAGCCATACTTGAGCTCCTATCCAGGGTAATTCAATGAATCTTTTAGCCATGCTTGGCTAATTCTTCTTTTAAGTTTTTGGGTTGTTTTAATTTATAATTCATGTTCTAGTTTTCTTTTACATTTCTGAATAATATCTTCTATTCATGTTTTATTTCTTTGTTCTTCATTAATCTTGTGATCAAAAGATTTCTTGCTTTCTACTTATTCATAAGGCCATTTGGTAAGTAGTAAGGGAAATAGGAAATAAAAAAGGTTATAAGTATACATTTCTTAAGGCTATAAGGATGGACGTAACTTTGTGTTGGCCCGAATTCTCTCTTCATCTTCTTCTCTAATTAACTAATAACCAAGGCTATGGAGTTAGTAATTAGGTAAGAAAGTTCTACATTTCTTAAGGCTATTAGGATGTAGAAACTTAGGCTATAGCACCATGAATTTGAATTTAAAGTTCAGAAATTTAGTAAGAGTTTTCTAGCATGTTTTATAGATTATGTAAATCAACCCAAGAGCTTAAATTCCTCTCATCTTATTTCTTATCATTTTATGCTATTGTTATATCTTTGTTCTAAATCAACTTCATATTTCTATCTTTTAATTTTTATGCTTAAGTACTAAATTTTATATCAATAAGAACACCTATCCCTTGGGTTCGATAATCTTTTATATTACGCGATAGTAAATTGTACACTTGCAATTTCATTATCAGTGAGGTATCAGGAGACGACAAGTTCAGAGTGATAGCTTTCTCCTTTCTCTTTTCTTTTGAGGAACTAGTGTCTATCTTTAAGTAAGGAGGGAAAAGTGGAGTGGCCATCTGAGGTTTGGACAGGCTGGTATTTGGAAATTTTTTTGAAGGTAGAACATAGTAAGGATCACCTTCAAATGTTATTGGGTTTTGGTGTCTGGAAACATGCTCTTTCAATTATTCATACTAAGCTTGTAATTTCCTCAACTCTCTTTCCTTCCCCATAAAGGCAGTATTGAAATTTTTTTCTTTGTTCATCAAGCTTATTTCTTCTTCAAGGCTTCCAAGCTTTTGTTTAACTTCCTTGTAATGTTTCTGCAATCTTGTGGACATCTTGTTGATTTCTTGCTCCAAGAAATCAACCATTTCATTGATCTTTTGCAGAATCTTGTTTTGAGCCAAAGGGTTATGTGTTTGCTAGTTTAGAACTTCTTCAGCTTGAGTAACAGGTTTTAAGGTTCCATCATGAACTATTTCTGCACTGGTGACAAAAGTCTTGGTTTGGATCTTCTTAATTTGGTCATTTTTCCTTTCAAGAGGAGGGAAATTATGGTCATAAGAACTAGAGGAAGAGAGCATCATGCATGCTTCTCTTGGTAGAGGTTTTGGTATAGAGAATCTGTTGTTATTTTTGCAATTTGAAGGAGGAGACCAGGTAATTAGTGTAGGGTCATTTGGTGGAGGAAGAGACCCTTCTTTTCTTAGCACCTTTAATCCCTTTTTATAAAGAGGTAAAAGTTTAGGTTTGGAGGAGAGAGTTCTTGTTTGACTGTTTGAATCTGGTTTTTCCAGCTTTGGTGGTGGTTTGCAAGGAAAGTTAATCTTCTTCTTCTTGGTTTAACATATAATTAAACCTTTTATAGTAATATTATTCGGCATATGAAAAGTAATAGCTTCCAGACTTTTGGCTTCACTAATTGGGCTATGATATCAGAGGCCGCAGACCCCAACCACGGTGAAAGGCACTTTTTCTTCAAAAATGTCAATGTCTTTTTTTTTTTTTTTATGGGTTCAATGGAAAATAGCCAATGTCTCAAACAAGTGTAATGTTTAGGCCATCTCCAAATTGGCCAAAAATAACAGGCCTCCAAGTAGCTGGTAATTGGACCAAAAATAAAAAAGTAGCTCGTAATAAAGTAGCAAGCAACTCCTCTTACTTATTAGCAATTGAATTCAATCTTTGTCCAAAAACAAAAACTTATCAGCCATTACAAGAGTAAGCGTGTAGGTCAACTAACACGAGAATATTATTCTAGTTTATGTAGAATTATTGGGTTCCAACCATGTAAGCATTTGCATGTAAAAGTGTTCTGGGAATAGAACAGTATAGAAGAGAAATAAGATTATATTCAATTAGAGAAAATCTGAACCCCTTTACATGAGCCTCCCTTGGCTATTTATAGGGAGGGAAGCCATAAATGACATGTAATTAAGACTAAGCCTATGGGCCTCTATATCGAGCCCAATAAATTACAAAGTTTAACCCCGTGTATTACAGATATGCCCCTGGAATGGTCAGCTGAGGCCACCCTTCGTCGAGGGAGGGCGCCCACTAGGAGTAGTGGGGCGCTCGCCCAACCCACAAGCCCACAAGACACAAGTTTGAAACCTGAAAGTGAAGTGTCTTTAACTTATCTTTGAAAGATTCTTGAAAAATCCTCAGAATGATGGTGCCAGCCCACAAGCCCACAAGGCACGAACTTGAAATTTGAGAGTGAAGTATCTTTGACGATTGCCCGCCTCGAGACATGCCTTCGATGAATGCTCGCCTTGGGATTCCAACCTAAGCTTCCTTTAGGCGGTCACCCCTACAAGGCGTTGCCTCATTAAAACCTTCCCTGGAAAAACCCAGTGGGATAAAAACCAGGCGAAGGAAAAAGAGTACAACAACCTATAGGAGAATGAGTCGCTTAAGGCGAGGACGTAGGAGGATAGGTGCGCCAATTCCTTTGCATAAGAACAGATAATCGTTTGTGTTGAGGCGTGCATGACCAACCGCCCACATGCTGAAGTATGTACTATTTGAGCGATTTTCATTACGAGATGTTTGTTTACCGAGGAGGCGGTCGCCCTACCTCCATGAAAGATGCTCGCCGCCTCACACTATTCTTTTTTTACTTGTCTTGTTTGATTCTACCTTTATCTGAGGATAACACACCATTAACTTTAAAAATAATTTAAATGCTGAGAATTACCTTTTCTTCTACTATCCCATCGCCTCCTTTTGTCCAATCAACTCTTCTGACCCTTGATGTACTGACCCTTGATGTGCCCTTGCCTAGGGTTTCGCTCGCACACGCCATCTAAACTTTAAATGCGACGTAATCATTACTCTAAGAAACAGCGTTACCTAGAGCGGCGCGTCACAATGATGTAGTGCGCATCATTTAATTTCCATTCTAAACTGTTCAACCACCCACGTCGCTTCCTCTTCTTTGGTTCAAACTATAAAAACCGCTTTCCTCCTCCTTCCTCGTTTACTTCCATTCCCAAAAAACCCTGTGCATTGTGCGATTTCCGGCCTTCCCTTCCCTTGAAATCTCCTTGTTCCTCCGTGCTAGAGTTGTGCATTCCTCCTTGTTCTTTCTCACCAGTACGTTTTCTTGCTCCATTCTTGTTTTCCTTGCTTTTAACTTGTTGTAATGGAGTCTACGTCCAAAAGTTCTTTATTTGTATCGGAAAGGTCTTCATTTTCCGATGCCGATGACGGCGGCGAATCATCTGTGAAGTCTTAAAGGCTTTGCAGGTCGCCCCCACTCAACTAAGTCCCAACTCCTGGGCGTTCATCCGAGGCTTTGAGATTTTGTGTAACGCCCTCGGGATCGCCCCAAAATACGAACACTTCTTTCATTTCTACAAATGTATTCCCCCAAACAAAAAGGGGTTAGACGTGGTGCCCACCAGTTCATGGGTTTCTCTAACCGCCAAGCCCTCTAGGTCGCGATTCAAAACCTGGAAAAGTAATCCCCATGACCAATGGAAAGGTCATTTCTTTAAAATAATTGACAATCCTTTAATTCGTCACCTTGTTCGCCATGCCAAATTCGGTCGAATGCGATTTCCCCCGTACTGGACCGAATCACCCAACTTTTCCCTTACCGTGGACGATGAGGCGCTCACCGATGAAGATTGGTTGATCATTAGGTTTTTAAGCAGGGAGAGTCCCATACATATTGGCGATCTGCTTACCGCCCAAATGAGAGGGGACGCCACAACTCACTTGAGTGAGTGTTTACCTTCGTATATTGTTATTTACACATGCATTTCTGTACTAACCTCTGCTTTCTGTGTTTATATCTGTAGTGGACAAATACAAGATGTCGAGGGCTGACATCATGCGAGCAGCAAAAGAAGCAAAGGCTCAAGCTGCCAGAAATGAGGCCGAGGCCAACGCCCGTGGCCCTTCAGTGGAGAGACCTGCAGCCAAGAAGGCGCGCGTTGACACACCTCAATCCATGCCCTACTCCCATGTCAATGAATCTGTAGCTGATCAGCCGGGAGGGGGCCCCATCGACCAAACAGATGTGTGGCAATCGGTCGAAGCGGAACCAAAACGCAACCGTCGGAAATCTGGGGGCGGTCTAAGAAAGTCACTGAAGAAGGCGCAACCGCCGCTGATGCTGAAGTGAACCCCGCCGCTGATGGCGAGGCAGGGAATGACTATGAAGACTTGATCTTCATGCAAAATAATTTTTACTTGGACAATTATTTCCAAGACCCAGCTAGTCAAAATGTTCACGCTGTTGCAAACAATGTGATGACTAACACCCTGTCCGCCGCTGCCTGGAGTTTGGTTCTTCTGCGCAGATATGAGGAGGCGGTCAAGGTTCTTAACACCCGTTCCAAACGGGTGAAGACTTTAGTCAATGAAAACAAGGAATTGGTCGCCACCGTTGAGCAAATGGAGAAAGATCTTGCAGACGCCAACGTTTGCCCCCGCCTCGCCCGAGAAATGAAGGCGGAAGTGGAGATGTTGCGATCAGAGAAAGCTGAGTGGGAAAAACAACTGCAAGAGGCAACCAGTCGCCATACTGAGGCTTTAGCAGAACTTGAGTCAAAAAGGAAGAGTCTGGAGGCAACCTTGGCTGAATCTGACGCCAAGAAGACGGCTGCCGAAAACAAGATCTCTGATTTGACGAGCGAGCTAGCCGAAGTGAAAGCATCAACAACCCGCCAAACCTCTGATTTGACTGCCAAATCTCCGTTTTGACCAATGAACTTGACAAGACCAAAAATGAAGCCGCCCATAGTGCAGAAGACCTAAGTGTCTTAGAAAAAGGGTATAGAGCATAAAGCGTCAAACAATTCATTGAATGCTTCAACCATGCCAAGGCTCAAGTGAAGTTCTTGTTCCCTAACATTTACCTGTCTGCAATTGGAAAGTGGAAAGAGATAACCGCCGGCGGACTTGAAGGAGAAGACTCTGAGGATGAGGCGGGCGAGGCTGTGGCTGATGGGGAGCCAAATCAAGCAGCTCAATCTTGAATTTTGTTCTTGTCTTGGTGTCTTTGATTTTTTTTCGTTGCTCTGTTATTCGACTGCTTATCTGGGCGGTCGCCATTTTGTACCCTGCAATCACTATCAATGAAGCATTTTCTTTTTGCCAGTCTTTGTATGCTAAGTGTGTTTCTCATTTTTCTAAATAATATAAAGGCCTAAAAAAAGATTTTATAGCTATTTCGCAAACATATTTAGTAAAGCTTAACCTAAATCACATGTCGCTCGCCACTCAAATCAGAACACTTTGATTGAAAAGTGGTATAGGTTAAAAAAAACTCGAAACATTTAACAAAAAAGAAAGTATGCATTGTAAGCGCCTTTAGGCCATCAGTTTGAAAAGATCATATTTACTAAAACGTGGTATACTCAACCGCCACTGGGCCATTAATTTTGAAAAAAGTATAAAGTTTAAGGATGCTTGCAAGCCTTGAAATAAAAAGTAGTAATGTGTATCGCCACTAGATCTTTGTTGCACGCATGGTTTCCGCTCGCGTAATGAGTCGTACTCGCATGGCTCTTCTAACGAGGCTTGAGGTGCTCGGTCTTACGCAGCTAGGGCGGCCCGAGGCTAGATATTTTATGAGTCACGTAATGACCCGCACGCCCTGATTTGTGCTATTTGTCTGTTATGAGGCTTTGGCCCGCTCATGGCGGGGCTTTCGCTCGACCTTATTCTGGTGAGACTTTGGCTTGATTTAATTCGATCAAGGCTTTTGCTCGCATAGCGAGGCTTCTGCTCAGTGAGACTTTTTTCTTGGATCCTAGTGGCCACTGGGGTTGCCCAAGGCTTGGCTCAATAGACGTGCTCGATTTAATTCGATCAAGGCTGGGCTTTCTTCTTCGTATCGCACAAGGGTCGCGCATGTCGTTCCAAGTGAGCCACCATTCACGCACCTCGCCCTCCCGCATGGAGAGCTGGGCGGCACGCCAGGATAGAGGGTATTATTCCCCCTTGGCTTCTTGGCAACGAACGAGAGGTAATGTCTTTGGTCGCCACTGGACCACTCCTTTCTGATGTTAAAATTTTGGATTTAGACCGCCATTGGGCCTTGCAATTTAGACCACTACTGGGCCTTGGAATTTGAACGTAGCTTTATTTGGGATCTCTCACATTAGTGCCAATTTTCATAATATTGACATGCGAGGCGGCCAAATTTTGGTACAAGGGTCACCTCATCAGAAGTCCCCCCCTAAGGAGAATCTTTAAAAGCTCCATGAGGGGATTCCTCCATGCCCTTGCCTTACCTTTGAAAATTTAAACTTGAATATGGACCACTACTGGGTCATAATACAAAAACTTGGAAAACTCTGACTTTACCTCTTTATTGAATTTAGCTGGGTCGCTAACGGACCATTATTCAGGACGCCACTGCTTGGGCGGCTTATTAAAATTGTTCTCCAAGAAATAAATACACACTTACATGATACACGCTTAGCTATAATAATGCCTCAAATGGGTGGCGTTCCAGGACCTTGGAACTCTTTTTCCAAATAAATCTGATAGATGGTACGCTCCATTGCCTAAAGCCTCCGTAATTTTGAATGGTCCTTCCAATTGGGCGTTAATTTGTTAACGTCTGTTGTACCTGTTCGTCGACGAAGCACTAAGTTGCCCACACGCATTGCACGCAGGACGACTCGAGTGTCATACCGTCGAGATATTCGCTGCTTCATGGCTACTCCTCTAAGGCGAGCTTCTTCTCTTATTTCAGGAGCTAAATCCAGGCTTACCAACAAACTGCTCTGATTGTGATCTGGGTCGGTGGCCACTCCTCGCCACGCCTTATTCTTCATCTCCACTAGTAGCATGGCATCTATTCCATAAGTCAGTTTGAATGGCATTTCTCCTGTGGTCGACTGAGGAGTCATGTTGTAAGACCAGAGGACAATGGGAAATTCCTCCAGCCATCGCCCCTTGGCTTCGTCAAGGTGCCTCTTCAACCCTGCCAAAATTACCTTGTTAGCAGCCTCTGTTTGACCGATCGTTTGTGGGTGCTCGACTGAAGTGAATCGATTCTAGATTCCCCATTCTTCACAAAATTCCCTAGTGGTCTTACTTGAAAACTGGGCCCCGTTATCAGAGATGATCGCCTGTGGCACGCCAAACCTGCAAATAAGTCTTTGAAAATAAAACTTTTTAATCTTTTCAGAAGTGATGGAGGCAAGCGGTTCTGCCTCTATCCATTTGGTGAAGTAATCAACCGCCACCAAGATGTACTTTATTTGTGACTTGGTAGAAGGGAATGGGCCAACCAGATCTACCCCCCAGAGGGCGAACGGCCACGGGGAGGAAATGGTCGCCATTAACTCTGGGGGCGCCCTATGTAAATCTGCGAATACCTGACACTTGTCACATTTCTTTACAAAAGCTTGGGAATCCTTCCTCAAAGTTGGCCAATAGAACCTAGCCCTTAGAATTTTTGCACCCAACAATCGACCCCCAATATGGATGGCGCATGCCCCTTCGTGTACTTCCTTCATCAATTCCTGAGCCTGTTGTTCAGCTACGCACTTTAACAAAGGAGCAGAGAAGCCTCTTCTGTACAACTCGCCCTGAATCATTGTGAAATAACTGGCTGCCCGCCTTCTTTCTGGCGTGATTCCAGTCGAGCCCATAGAAGCTCCAGTTAAGACCTCAATTATTGGAGACATCCAGGTGTTCCCATCAGCCACAACACATATTTTCTCCACCCGTTCAATGCTTGGAGAATGCATTATTTCATGAATCACAGACCTGTAGTTTCCCGGTCGCCTTGTATTCGCCAGCTTGGCAAGCAAATTAGCTCACTGGTTTTGCTCCCTAGGCACATAACTGATCCCCACACTCTGAATCCCCTTCATCAAATCCCGGGCCCTACTCAAGTACTTCTCCAGTAGTGGATCTTTGACCTGGTAAATGCCTTTTATTTGATTGGTGACCAGCAAAGAGTCACTTCGTATTTCCAATGTCTCTATCTCCAGTTCCTTGGCTAAACCCAAGCCCGCCAGCAATGCCTCATATTCAGCTTGATTATTACTAACCTTGAATTCAAACCGCAAAGATTTCTCAATTTGAATTTCATTGGGGCCACTCAATATTATGCCCGCCCCACTGACACGAGAGTTGGATGACCCATCAATATGCAAAACCCATGCTCTAGAACCCGGCTCTTCGCCCGCCATTGTTAACTCTGCCACGAACTCTGCTAGTCTCTGGGGCGAGACTTTTCCCCTCACCTCGTATATCAGACCATATTCTGACAATTCAACAGACCAACCCACTAGGCGCCCTGAAAGGTCAGGTTTCTGCAAAACCTGCTTCAATGGTAAGTTTGTTTTTACTTTGACCTGAAAACTCTGAAAATAAGCCCTCAGACGCCGAGACGTGACCAAGACCGCTAGGGCTGCCTTCTCAATCCTTTGGTACCTTTTCTCAGCACCCTGCAATGTATGACTCACAAAGTAAATTATGCGTAACTCACCTTCGATTTCCTGGGTAATTACGGCACCATGGGCGTGATCAGTGATGGCGAAGTATAGTTGGAGTGGCTCGTCCGCCATTGGCTTTTGCAGAATTGGAGGCTTAGACAAAAATTGCTTTAACTGTTTAAACGCCTCTTCACACTCAAGTGTCCACTCAAACTTTGAACTCTTTTTCAAGCACTTGAAGAATGGAGCCGCCTTTTCCCCTGCATGCAGTAAGAAACAGGCCAATGAAGCGATCTTTCCTGCTAAGCGCTGAACCTCCTTAAATGTAGACGGGCTAACCATATCCAAGATCGCTCTGCACTTATTAGGGTTAATCTCAATTCCCCTGACTGTTACCATGAACCCCAGAAATTTTCCACCCAAAATCCCAAAGGAGCATTATTCAGGATTCAAGCGCATGTTATAATGCCTCAATCGCCCGAACGCCTCGCCCAAATCCGCCAAGTGGTCCTCTGCTTTGACGGATGTAACAATCATGTCATCCACATAGACTTGCATATTCCTTCCCACCTGTTCCTCGAATACCTTTTCCATCAGGCGTTGATAAGTCGCCCCTACATTCTTGAGCCCAAAAGGCATTGTTTTGTAACAATAATTTATTTTTGGCGTCATGAATGCAGTCTTCTCCTCGTCTTGCGGATGCATGCATATTTGATTATACCCCGAAAAGGCATCCATCAGGCTAAGGACTTCATTCCCAGATGCCCCATCAACTAACTTGTCCACATTGGGAAAAGGATATGCATCTTTTGGGCACGCCTTGTTCAGATCTGTGTAATCAGTGCACATGCGCCATTTTCCATTTGCCTTCTTCACAAGTACCACATTCGCCAGCCAAGTTGGGTACTTGACCTCCCTGATAAAATTTGCCTCCAAAAGCTTCGCTGTCTCTACCTCGACCACCTTAACCCGTTCTTCACCCATCTTCCTTCTAGTGTAGGCGACCGGCTTTACATTCGCCCGAATTGCCAATTTGTGACAAATCACGTTCGGGCTTATTCCCGGGACATCCTTAAGCGTCCACTGTAAGACCCTCTATTTTTAGTATTTATATTTTTGGTCCCTTAGTTTGGAATAATTATGTTTTGGTCCTTGAACTATTTAGTAGTTTCAGTTTGGTCCTTGACTGACCGTTTGATTGACTTTATTATTATTGGAATGGGCTTTGTGTTAGTTGAATTGTTTTGTATTTATCATTTTGGAAGAATATATATGAATTATTATTTTTTTAAACTGTTAGAAATATATCTTCTAGTGCGAGTATTTTGGGTTAAACTATTTTAGTAACCTATATTAAATATATATATTATATAAAAAAAATGTTTTATTATTTATTATAAATGATTATTTTGTTATTAAAGGAAAAAGAAAAAGAAAATAATATAAATATATATAACGCAGATATATTTATTTAAATATATTTTGTTTTTTTTAGTTTTTGGTTGAGATCATATTTTGAACACAAATTGTATTTTACTTTATCACAAAATTAAGGAAATTTGATTTGAAAATTAAGATAAGCATACTACCTATTTTTATGTGATATACTAATAGCTGTTGTTTTCTCTGTTTTAATTAGTTATAGTTTTGTGTTGGTAAGTTTATATATATATATATATATATATGATTATAAGAAAGGAAAATAATAATAATAACAGTAACTTACCATAACACACGTGTATGCTAATATATATATATATATATATATATATATATTAAATTTTGTCTTATTATATATTAAATTGGTTATATATTAAATGTTTTTTTATTACATATCAATTGGTTATTTAGATTATGAACCGAGTTAAATTATACTAGAGTGTCTTTTATCCTATTAAGAATCAGTGTGAATTGAGAGATAGAATATTTATCTCTGAAATTAAGATAAAATTTTTTGTTAAGAGATAGAGAAGTAAAACTGAAATAACATTTTTCTCTCTTAAAATAGCAAATTCAGCTCTCTCTCGGGAACTCACTAGCAACACTCTGAAAACCCTAACCTCTTCTCTCTCCTTCTAGCAGCCGCTGCCCTTCTCCTTTTTCTTCCATTAGACATCAGATAGACAATAGAGAAAAGCATAACCATGAAAGCAGAAGAAGAAAGATTGAAGGATGATTCTCTGATGCCGGCGGCGAACTGTGATGGTGATTGCGCGATGGTCAATTCCGCAGCAGAGCTAAGGCACGGTGGGGCTTTAGGTGATGGTTGTCATCGCAGTGGATTCTGATCGAGGCGAACGACGGCGGGTTCTAGGCTTGTGGCAGACACTGGATGGAACGGCAGGGCTCGCGGTGGACTCGACGTCATGGTACAGCGGCGTTTTGACGTGGTTGAACGGTGGTGGAACTCAGCGAGAGAGAGACAGCATGGGCAGTGGCGTGGTTGCCGATTTGCTGGAGATTTTGGGCGTTTCTGTTTCTTCTACTTCCCTTCTCTGATTGTGGGTATAGGTATTTTCTTCCTCCTCCTTTACTGGTTTGGGGTTGTGGATTCTATTCAAAGCTTTTGGGTTCGGTAATGGAAGTGAATATGGAAGGTCAGAGGTTGTAGATGATGGCTCTGTGGGGTTTCTATTTGGAGATGGCTAGATGGGGTTTGCTGTTCTTCATCTCTTCTTCCCTTTCTGATGGAGATTTGGGGAAAGCCTCCTTCTTCCTTCTGTTTGATGTTTTTCGTCTGGTGGCTCTGTTTGAATGGCACGGAATTAATGTCTGATGAATAAAGGAGGTGAATGTTGGACGCGGAGCCAATGCGATTCTACCTTAGAAGGTAAGGGTAACTTCTCGCTAGGAATTGATTGCCGTTGTGTTTGCCATTAATCTATTTGTTCTTGAAATCTTGTTGTGTTGTGTTTGCCATTAATCTATTTGTTCTTGAAATCTTGTTGTGTTGTGTTTGCCATTAATCAATTTGTTCTTGAAAGCTTGTTGTGTTGGCTTGATTAATTGCATGATTTATTCACTCGCTACTGTGTGATGAGTAATTGAAGTGAAAATTTGATATAACATAATCATATGTTAAGAGAAATTTAAAGGTATTGGCATATGATATTATGACTACTTGGATTGATGTGGGAACTGTTGTTCATGATGTTGGAAATCACTTGAGTCATAACATATGCATTACTTAGGTTTTGTTTAGGCTCTGATGTGACGGGTGCTTGTCCCGTGGGATCAGGCCGAGGGCAATGTGGTGGGTGCTTGTCCCACGTGATTGTCCTGACCCGGTTAGGGTGAATTAGGGCAATGTGGTGGGTGTTTGTCCCACGTGATTGTCCTGCCTTTGTTCGAGGAAAATCTGGCCATAGCTATGCATATAGTTATCTTAGGAATAATTTGCATAAATTGGAAAGTTTAATGAAAAACCTTGTATTATATTGTTACTGTGATTTTATCTTATTTATCACTTGCTGATCTTGGTCATTATCATTTGTTTTCGAAGTTAACCCTTTATTGTTTGCATGTATGTTGATTGGGCGCTTAACGCCACAGATGAGCAGCGCGGGGCGTAATGATTGGAAGTTAAAGATGAAGAGGAAGTGTGAAGAACTCGGATCATTCTTTCTATGTTTTAGTTTACATATAAAGATTTAGAAACTTACATTGTTATTATTTTATGTTGATTATACCGTTAGAGTATGGTAACTCATGGGTTTATAATTATTAAATAATTATTTGAGCGACGTTTTTGCTTTCAAAATAATTGAGGGACCTTTTTGAGAGGTTTTATGAACTTAATTTCCGCTTATTTACAATGTGACCCCTGACCGAAAATTGGGGTGTTACATTTGTGGTATCAGAGCTTTGGTTGAGAAAACCAGAGCCTTGGGTAGATTTTGCTTGTTAGGAACCTTGCATTCTGAGATCGATTGACGGGGTGTCAATCGAAGGAAGAATTTTGTGAAATATTTGTTTGATTTTATTAATTGTGTGAGATTGTCACATGAGCGAACGATCCATGTGTTTAGTGTTTGACTTGTTTGACTGACTGTCTGATTTGTTAGAAAGTTGTTCCATAAGTGGATAGCCTAACAAGATGTAGCCAATTAGAAGAAGAGGACCTTACTTTTTTTTTTAAAAAAAACATAGTCAGGTTTAGAAGAATTTAATTCGGATAAGAGTAAATACCAAGAACATTTTGATGTTTCAAGGAGTGTAAGAAAAAGGAGGTATTGGATGTTTCAGCGCTGTCTGTTCCTTGTATTGTTCTACATTTCGTATTTTAAAAGTGACGGAATAGATCCTAGGAAGATTTATTTCATTAAATAAAGTTTTGTTTTCAAAAAAAAAAAGAAGGTTATGTTACTGGCTGATGATTTGGGTCTTATTTTCAGTTCTTAAGCATGGATTCTCTTCCTATGTTCATGTTTTTTGCTTCACCACACTTACTTAAGACTGTTTACTTGACAGCTAAAAATATTGGTAGGTCCCAAGAGAGGCAGGAAATATAAATTAGTTTTCTTGATAACTTAGCTTTTGATTTGAGAATATTGGCTAAACTAGGCAAGGCTTAATCTTTACTTCTAATGGGCAATGAGTTTATCTATATCGGCTAGATAATGAAACTGATGACTTTTCCTTTGTGCAAAATGCAGTTATGCATTAAGGATGTTATTTAAATATCATGTTACCCACAAAATTCTCTTGGTTTTAATCGCTCTTATACCAATCTCATATATAATTCAAATCAAAGTATGAATCCTAACTTGAAGCTTCATCTAGTTGTGCAGAATTTGGTGTTATCATCATTTCAATCTGAATATTTCTCTTGTATTTCTCAAATAGACTTGTACAATTTATAGGCATGACAAAAGGATAAAAGAAAACTAAATTTTGATTTGGATGTTTGCTCTGACATTGATTTGAATAGTTGTTGAAAAATCTGTTTCAATAAGAGGTTAGCAAGTCTCTGGTTTGTTCATTGTACAAATTCATAACTTTTGATACTTATACCAGTGATCACAGTTATATTTTAATGTTTGCTTAAGTTATATGATCTTCTTTTAGTAATAGAAATTTTGTCTTTATTTTTTTCACCCCTTCCTCTTGATTTACTTATCACTCTTAAGATCATTTGCATGCCATTCACATATCATGGGATTTTAACAAGATTGAATTTTGAAACCAGTTTCTTCTTTACCACGAGATCAATGACATCTCCTATTGTGCCCAAAGAAATTTCTAACTAATGAAGGGTTTTTAGGGCAATGCATGAGGCTTTAATATTTTTCGTTTGTGCAATTACTTTCTCCTTTCTTTATTCCACCTGTATTTTATATGGTTTGGAAGGATGTCTTATTGTTTAATTCTATAGTTTTCTATTTCTGAATTCCTATGGGAGGAAAATTTATAACCACATTTTAATTAAATTTTCTGCTTGGATATTCATATTCCTGTGTCTGTGTACTCTGTTATTGGAATGTAAAGTAATGTAGCCTTCATGTTCTGCAGTAAGTTTCTTCCCCTTAAATAATTTGCGAGATGTAAATAGCTTAGTGTACTGGGGAAACATTTATCTACTAATCTTCAGTTTTTATTTCTGTTAGGTGTTTTGGCACTTTCACTTTATTGATAACAACAGTTTTCTTATGTCATGAGAGGAAAATTTAATTGTGTGAATTTCTCATTTTCTTGGCTGGCCCAATTTTAAAATGGAAGAATCTCCAATTATTCAGGCATTTTCTTGTGTGCATCATGTCCCTATTTTCTGTGTGGCTTCTTGAAAGCTTATTGACCATATGTCGCAGTACCTTGACTACATTCCAATATTGATGTCTTACTGTTATTCTCTTTTTCCTTATGATTCTAATTCCAATATTTAAATTTTTCTTGAACTACCTTATTTATTGTTTTGATATAAGAGCAGATCTGAACTTGGCTTGTTTGAGAAAACTCCATTTTTTTTTTTTTGTCTCTCGACTTTGAGTTTCGAGGACGAAACTCTTTTTAAGGGGGTGGTATTGTAAGACCCTCTATTTTTAGTATTTATATTTTTGGTCCCTTAGTTTGGAATAATTATGTTTTGGTCCTTGAACTATTTAGTAGTTTCAGTTTGGTCCTTGACTGACCGTTTGATTGACTTTATTATTATTGGAATGGGCTTTGTGTTAGTTGAATTGTTTTGTATTTATCATTTTGGAAGAATATATATGAATTATTATCTTTTTAAACTGTTAGAAATATATCTTCTAGTGCGAGTATTTTGGGTTAAACTATTTTAGTAACCTATATTAAATATATATATTATATAAAAAAAATGTTTTATTATTTATTATAAATGATTATTTTGTTATTAAAGGAAAAAGAAAAAGAAAATAATATAAATATATATAACGCAGATATATTTATTTAAATATATTTTGTTTTTTTTAGTTTTTGGTTGAGATCATATTTTGAACACAAATTGTATTTTACTTTATCACAAAATTAAGGAAATTTGATTTGAAAATTAAGATAAGCATACTACCTATTTTTATGTGATATACTAATAGCTGTTGTTTTCTCTGTTTTAATTAGTTATAGTTTTGTGTTGGTAAGTTTATATATATATATATATATATATATATATATGATTATAAGAAAGGAAAATAATAATAATAACAGTAACTTACCATAACACACGTGTATGCTAATATATATATATATATATATATATATATTAAATTTTGTCTTATTATATATTAAATTGGTTATATATTAAATGTTTTTTTATTACATATCAATTGGTTATTTAGATTATGAACCGAGTTAAATTATACTAGAGTGTCTTTTATCCTATTAAGAATCAGTGTGAATTGAGAGATAGAATATTTATCTCTGAAATTAAGATAAAATTTTTTGTTAAGAGATAGAGAAGTAAAACTGAAATAACATTTTTCTCTCTTAAAATAGCAAATTCAGCTCTCTCTCGGGAACTCACTAGCAACACTCTGAAAACCCTAACCTCTTCTCTCTCCTTCTAGCAGCCGCTGCCCTTCTCCTTTTTCTTCCATTAGACATCAGATAGACAATAGAGAAAAGCATAACCATGAAAGCAGAAGAAGAAAGATTGAAGGATGATTCTCTGATGCCGGCGGCGAACTGTGATGGTGATTGCGCGATGGTCAATTCCGCAGCAGAGCTAAGGCACGGTGGGGCTTTAGGTGATGGTTGTCATCGCAGTGGATTCTGATCGAGGCGAACGACGGCGGGTTCTAGGCTTGTGGCAGACACTGGATGGAACGGCAGGGCTCGCGGTGGACTCGACGTCATGGTACAGCGGCGTTTTGACGTGGTTGAACGGTGGTGGAACTCAGCGAGAGAGAGACAGCATGGGCAGTGGCGTGGTTGCCGATTTGCTGGAGATTTTGGGCGTTTCTGTTTCTTCTACTTCCCTTCTCTGATTGTGGGTATAGGTATTTTCTTCCTCCTCCTTTACTGGTTTGGGGTTGTGGATTCTATTCAAAGCTTTTGGGTTCGGTAATGGAAGTGAATATGGAAGGTCAGAGGTTGTAGATGATGGCTCTGTGGGGTTTCTATTTGGAGATGGCTAGATGGGGTTTGCTGTTCTTCATCTCTTCTTCCCTTTCTGATGGAGATTTGGGGAAAGCCTCCTTCTTCCTTCTGTTTGATGTTTTTCGTCTGGTGGCTCTGTTTGAATGGCACGGAATTAATGTCTGATGAATAAAGGAGGTGAATGTTGGACGCGGAGCCAATGCGATTCTACCTTAGAAGGTAAGGGTAACTTCTCGCTAGGAATTGATTGCCGTTGTGTTTGCCATTAATCTATTTGTTCTTGAAATCTTGTTGTGTTGTGTTTGCCATTAATCTATTTGTTCTTGAAATCTTGTTGTGTTGTGTTTGCCATTAATCAATTTGTTCTTGAAAGCTTGTTGTGTTGGCTTGATTAATTGCATGATTTATTCACTCGCTACTGTGTGATGAGTAATTGAAGTGAAAATTTGATATAACATAATCATATGTTAAGAGAAATTTAAAGGTATTGGCATATGATATTATGACTACTTGGATTGATGTGGGAACTGTTGTTCATGATGTTGGAAATCACTTGAGTCATAACATATGCATTACTTAGGTTTTGTTTAGGCTCTGATGTGACGGGTGCTTGTCCCGTGGGATCAGGCCGAGGGCAATGTGGTGGGTGCTTGTCCCACGTGATTGTCCTGACCCGGTTAGGGTGAATTAGGGCAATGTGGTGGGTGTTTGTCCCACGTGATTGTCCTGCCTTTGTTCGAGGAAAATCTGGCCATAGCTATGCATATAGTTATCTTAGGAATAATTTGCATAAATTGGAAAGTTTAATGAAAAACCTTGTATTATATTGTTACTGTGATTTTATCTTATTTATCACTTGCTGATCTTGGTCATTATCATTTGTTTTCGAAGTTAACCCTTTATTGTTTGCATGTATGTTGATTGGGCGCTTAACGCCACAGATGAGCAGCGCGGGGCGTAATGATTGGAAGTTAAAGATGAAGAGGAAGTGTGAAGAACTCGGATCATTCTTTCTATGTTTTAGTTTACATATAAAGATTTAGAAACTTACATTGTTATTATTTTATGTTGATTATACCGTTAGAGTATGGTAACTCATGGGTTTATAATTATTAAATAATTATTTGAGCGACGTTTTTGCTTTCAAAATAATTGAGGGACCTTTTTGAGAGGTTTTATGAACTTAATTTCCGCTTATTTACAATGTGACCCCTGACCGAAAATTGGGGTGTTACATCCACGCAAATAAATCCAAATTGTCCTTCAGCAGGCGAGTGAGGCGATCCTCCTGGGCGGGAGATAATTGTGTTCCTACTTTCAACATCCTTTGCCCTACCTTCACCATTTTTGTTTCCTCAATGGGGCTTTGGCTAGCCCCTGGTACTTCTACTCTTGGATCCAGTGTACTACCTTCACTAATTTCGTAGCATCGGTGCCGAACCTTGGCATTCTGCTTCCCATAGCTAGCCACACTCTCGCTATAGCACTCACGAGCTCTAATCTGGTCCACCGCCAACGTTCCAATCTTCCCATTAGCTAATGGATATTTGACCTTCAGATGTTTTGTGAATATGACTGCACAAATCTGACTAAGAGTGTCACGTCCAATCAACACATTATATGATGACTTACAGGCGAGCACAATGTACTTGACAGTGACCGCCTTGGTGAATCCATCAGACCCAAAGATTGTCCTCAACTCTATACAACCCTTGGGCACAACATGCTCGCCACTGAATCCAATAAGAGTTCCCGTGTATGGTGACAATGCTTCCTCTTTCAAGCCCATCTTCTCAAATGCGTCGCCATATATTATATCTGCCAAACTTCCTTGATCCAAAATCACGCGCCTAACATCATAATTATTAATTCTCAACTGCACCACAATGGTATCACCCTTGTGCGACAATAACCCTTTGAAATTCGCACTTGTGAATGTGATACCAGGGTGGTCAAACCCAAACTCACCCTCCTGGATAGAATGTACCGTGGCATGTGCCTCACGTATGTACCTTTTCCGGCCTGCCCTCGACTCATCGTGAAAACCTTCTGAGATGCAATTGACCATTCCCGTAGGATCTCCCAGTGGCGTTGCTTCATCCGCCTCGTCAAAATCATCCTCCCGATTAGCTCGACCCTGTCGCCCAGCACCCTGAGTGGGCACCTGTTTAACATAATGGCCAAAGTGCCCCGCCTTTATCAACCGTTCCACTTCCCTCTGCAGGGTAACACAATCATCTGCGTCATGACCCAGGATGCCATGGTACTCACACCAGCGCCGGGTGTCAACATTCGCAGGAGGTCTCTTAGGGGGATAAGGGCGGGCTATGAGATTAGTCTCTCTATTGTCCGCCAATATTCTGGAGAGGCCTACCGCCAACGGAACCTTTGCTCGCTGAGCCACCGGGGAATAGTGAGGTACCTGAGGAGGTGGTGGTGGTTGTACCTGTCGTTGGGGTACGCCTCGTCTGCCAAATTCCGGGCGAGTCGGATGATTTCTTCGTTCCTGATTGGCAAAGGCGGTTGTTTGATATGGATTGCTATGGTTTCCCCTCGCAGGATCCCGAGGTTGCTCCCTTGGATCCGTCTCGCCCGAATAGGTATCCAACACAAGATGCTTCACAACGTCAGGTATGGGAACCACCTGGGTGGCGGGTGAAAAGGGTTGAAACTTGATGAGTGGATATTATATGATGTTTTTAGGTTGTTTTTAGTCTTTTTATTTTATTATTTTTGAGTCACATATAGGATTTTTATTATTTTTATATTTATTTTGCATTTTTCATGTAGATTAGATTTTATTTGTTTTTCTAACTTTATTTTATATTTTTAGGAATTTCTATAGCTATTTTATATTTTTCAGGAAAAGCTAGTATAGTTATCATTTTTTGTCCAGGGACCAATTTGTAAAGTTTCAGGAAATCAGGGATCAAAGTGTGAAAGTTCAAGAGTGGAGGATTAAAAGTGAAGATTGAAAGAGTTAAAGGGCCAGAATTGAAGTGCTAGTAAAGAGAGGGCTAAAAGAGAAAAAGAAGAATATGAAGCAACTCTCTTCAAATTAGCACATGGAAAATAAGCTTCAAGAATTGATGGTAGTGGAGGAGAAGTTTCAGAAATGAATAAGGGCTGAGTAGTGGCCTTTGAAGGCATTCAAAACCCACTACCATGAGAGAAAGAAAAGCTTGAAGATGAAGCAGCAGCGACCCAACGCTCCAGCGTTGGGATCCCAACGCTCATGCGTTGGGACTCTGACTAGGAGATGAGTCAGATTCTAACCCAGCACTCAAGCGTTGGAAGGCCAGCGCTCAAGCGCTGGGCCTCGGACAGAAAGTGGAATTTTAATGCATCCCAACGCCCAAGCGTTGGGAATGCCAGCGCTCAAGCGCTGGAGGGTGAATTTTTACTATAAATAGGGGCCTTTTCTTCACTTGTAAAGCACACCATTTCAGAATACAACAAGTATTCTTCTTTCCTCCTTAAGATCATTGTTCCTAGGAATTGTGGGAAGCCAAACATGAGCTCCTATCCAAGGTAATTCAATGATTCTTTTAGCCATGCTTGGCTAACTTCCTCTTTAAGTTTTTGGGTTGTTTTAGTTTATAATTCATGTTCTAGTCTTTTTCTACATTTCTGAATAATATTTCCTTTCATGTTTTATTACCTTATGCTTAATTTCTATCTTGTGGATCCCAAGAGGTTTTGCTTATTGCTTATTACATAAGGCCATTTGGTGAGTAGTAAGGGAACTAGGTAATAAAAAAGGCTATAAGTATATATCACTAAGCAATTAGGATAGACGTAGCTTTATGTTGGCCTGAACATCTTCTTCATCTTCTTCTTTAGTTAACTAGGTGCCAAGGAATTGGATTTAGTAATTAAAAAGAAAGATCTACAATGCTTAAGGAATTAACTTGTAGTTACACTAGGCTATAGCATCATGAAATTGGATTTAAAATTCAGAAATTAAGTAGGAGATTACTAGCATGTTTTATAGACTATGTAAACCAACCCAAGAGCTTAATTCTCATCATCTCTTTCTCTTATCATTTTATGCTATTGTTTATTTCTTGTTCTAAAACCAACAACATATATTCATCTTTTAAATTTTCTGCACAAGTACTAAATATTATATTATTAAGAACACCTATCCCTTGGGTTCGATCTTTTTACTACGCGATAGTCAATCGTGCACTTGCGATTTAGCTATCAAAACTCCACCAGACTTTCAATCTCCTTGAAGCTCTCCATTCCCGAATCCTTTTGCTGGCGAAAGTACTCCAGCTGAGCCTGCAAATGTTGATTTTGTTGTTGCACAAAATCTAGAGCACCACATACCCTATTCCATTCAGCAAGGGATATGTTGAAAGGAGTCGGGTTCGGCACACCGCTACCTGGCGTCGCCACCTGCGGCTGCTCCAGATTAGGGTTTGGACTTCGTGCCGGCGAGGGAGGCGGTACGAAGGGATCGCCCGCCGTCCGTCCTCCCCGGCCATGGCCTCGCCCTCTTCTTCCATTGCCTGGCATAGCTTCTTCTCACGTGGTCGTGGGGTTTAGTTTACCTTTCCCCGCAGACGACGCCAAAATGTTCTGGGAATAGAACAGTATAGAAGAGAAATAAGATCATATTCAATTAGATAAAATCTAAACCCCTTTACATGAGCCTCCCTTGGCTATTTATAGGGAGGGAAGCCATAAATGACATGTAATTAAGACTAAGTCTATGGGCCTCTAAATCGAGCCCAATAAATTACAAAGTTTAACCCCGTGTATTACATATATGCCCCTGGAATGGTCAGCTGAGGCCGCCCTTCGTCGAGGGAGGGCGCCCACTAGGAGTAGTGGGGCGCTCGTCCAGCCCACAAGGCCACAAGACACAAGCTTGAAACGTGAAAGTGAAGTGTCTTTAACTTGTCTTTGATAGATTCTTGAAAAATCCTCAGAATGATGGCGCCAACCCAAAAAGTGGCTTTCAACTTGGTCCATCCTAAAAATTAGAAAAAATAATGATAAAATATTAATCAACTCCATTTTAACCATAAAAAAGAAATAACGTATAATGCACCTATGTTGAATGGATTGGTCACTACTTTCGGCGGTGGATACCCTGAACTCGAAAAAAAAAAATGTGGAATGCGTATTGAAGATTTTGTTTAGAATTATTTAGTTTTCTGGGGAAAAAAAAATTGAATAGTAATTATAAAAAATGATATAATAAACATTAACTTAATAGTTCAAATAGTGAAAATGATATAATATTATAAAAAATTTAAAAACTATATGAAAATTTATTTTCGATGGTTGCAATATACACTAATATAATCTCTAATTATAGTGCAAATTGCATTGATCTCCCTTAAGATTTATCATTATGGGACTGGCCTTCCATCTATTATTTAACAAGACACTAACCACCTTTACTTTATTGGAAACATTGCACTAACATCCCTTAAGTTTATCATTATTGCACTGAGCATTCCCTAAGATTTATGGTTATAACACTCAATACCCCTCTATTATTCAAATTTATATATGAAGGAGGGGAGGTCAATGCATTTTACAAACTAGAGGGGAGGTAATGTTAAATCTCAAGGGAGGTGATTGCAATTTCCCCATAATTTTATCATCAATCGCGTTGATAAAGTGATGAGAAATTAATTAGCTTAAGCAGAGGTCTTGGGTTCGAGTCTCTAACAAAATGCACAAATGTCTTAATTAAAATTTGAATTAGACCTACCCAAAAGCTAGTTTTTTTGGGTAAAGTTAGACCTAACAAAATTTTAACATGATATCAGAGTTTATCCTAGATCCGTTTAATGTAAATCATCTATATATGGGTCACTCGTAGATGTTCATTCCTGAAAATTTCACGCTTTAGATGTCCAACCTTAATCGTGAAAGAGTATGTTGAGAAGTTTCTTATTGGCTAAAGATATGACTAAAATATAGTAGTCTTTATAAAGGGTCGAATAACTTTCAACCCTAAATTAACTTTTTAGGTAGAATTAGGTTGGCTTAAATATGTTAGGGGTCCCTAACATTTGAAAGGGAATTAATCTAGGTCCCTGAAAAAATAATTTGCAAAATATCATCCCTAACAATTTTTTTAATCAAATTAAGTCATTTTGACCAATTTCGACTAGTCAACATGGGATTTTACTTAGTCAGCACCTCCACGTCATCTTTTTAATCCTACATGGAATTTTTATTTATTTTTTTAGCCACATCAGCCACCTTCATCCTCTTCCTCTTCGTCTTCTTCTTCTCCCTTCTTCCTCTTTCATCCTCAAATCCAGAAACTTCAACAAATCCAGAAATGTCACCAGAATCATCCTTTGCTTCTTCCCTTGCTACTCCAACCTTCAATTCTGATCTACTTCCCTCACTCAACCTTCTCCTCCCCCAAAAACTCGTCTAAGCAGCCAAAATCCTCTTTCCCCTCCCCCCAACTAGCCGCCACCGCCAACCTTATCCTCCATGCGCGCCTCGCACTCTCAGAAAACCCATAACTCGATCTGGGTTCTTCTTCTCCTTTGTCCCCCATCCTGAATCAAAGAATCGTTCTCAACAATCACACCCAAAACTCAATCTAGGTTCTGCTTCTCCTTATCCTTTAGAAATATTTCGATTCCCCTTCCTTTTCTTCAACTCCAGATCCGGCAACATCATAGCGCGAGGTCGCAATGGTGAACGAGCGACGCAGGCGACGACGGAAATTGGTGCGGGCAACAGCGAGGTGCAGGGGTGGGTGGCGCAGCGGCACCGTGATGGGTATCTGCTTCTTCTTCGGATTCGATTTAGGGAAGAAGGTTTTAATGGAGCTGTTGGTGGGTGCGAAGGGACTAGTTTGAGATGATGACTCTGTTTGGGGTTGAACCAAAAATGAAGGTTTGGAGAGTATTGTGCTGCTAGGCTCAAGTAATGGTGATGTTAATTTGCTGATGAGAGGAGAAGGCGTCGACAGTAGTGGTGGCTGTTTGAGATGAAGGTGGCTTAGTGACAAAAATAGAGAGGAAGAAGATGAAGTGAGGGAGAAGGGAAAGTGGATGGTGGCGGCTGGATAGAAGAGGATTAGGGTTCTGTTGGGTGAGAGAGAGAAGCTGATGTGGCTGAAAATAAAAAAAAAAATTCCATGTAGGATCAGAGAGATGATGTGGAGGTGCTGACTAAGTAAAATTCCATGTTGACTAGTCAAAATTGGTCAAAAAGACGTAATTTGATTAAAAAAAATTTGTTATGGATAACATTTTACAAATTATTTTTTCAGAGACCTAGATTGATTCTCTTTCAAATGTTAGGGACCCCAAACATATTTAAGCCAATTAGATTTAACTCGAATTCTAAAAACACTGTTGAAGAATGATGATATCCAGGTTTATGGTCAAAATGTTGAATCCAAAACTACATGGTGCTGCAAAATTAGAGCAGCTTAGGATGTTGAGTACTAGTATAATTAATGCAGCTTTTATTGAAAATTTTGAACCATGACCAGATATTATCCGATCCACATCGTAGATAGAATACCTTGTTGCATGGAGCCTCAATTTTAACATATTCTTTAATTTTCTTTTTGGCCTAAGAAAATATGGTAGCTACTCAAGATGTTTTGGAAATGTTAGGTGTCACGTTCAAGTCAACAAGCCAACTAGCAAGTAGACCCAGAAGATGAAGTGTGAGAATTGATGGCTATAATTGATACATGAATCCATGACATAAATACATAAAATCTATTTCTAATTCAAAGTCTCCTCTCATGTGGGGTTTCCCCAGCAACCAGATTTTCAATTGGAAACCAAAAGCCAAACTCATCCACTAGGGCTTTGAACTCTTGTTTATTAACAAATACTTCTGTTTATAATATCTTGAGCTAACCTCCAAAAGTTGAAATATCAAGTGGGAGGAAGTTGTTTGAAAATAACTATAAAATAGGCTAACATGGATCAATTTGTGGCTTCTCAACATTAAGCTGATGTCATTTGCATAAGTAGCCATAGCTCGATATACAAAATGTTTATTAAGTCAAACTCAACCATAGTTGCTTGGACAGCGTAAAATGTAACCAGATGAAACCTCTGCTATCAATTATTTATCATAAAATATTATGGTAAAATAATTTAAATTATATTTATCTTTACTTAATTGTTTAAGCTGACTTTTTAGTTTATACGGAACCTAATAATGTTTAAGTTCAAGACACCACAAAAACCTAAAAGTCACATGTTTTATTATTAATATTATCATGAATATATCTATAATTTAGGAAATTATATAATTTATGGTTGATGCACGGTAGTGAATTTTTTTTACACATGTCTCTAATTGATTTCCACCATATTTAAAATCTATTTTAATTAAAATTAAAAAGAAATATAACCTCTCGGTCATGTATGACATAATGTGATTGAATGTCAGTGCATATTTATTAATCTCAAAAAAAAACTCTCAAATTTGAGATAAATAAAAAGAAATAGAGGGAGTAGTAATAATATAAAAGTGTCTAAAATATGGACAATTCTGTGTGTGGATCATACCATATTTTTAATACTAACATTTAGTACGAATTATCTATAATGTGCTGTTTAATTATATGTTAAAATTAATTTGCAAGAAACTGAATCATATTTTTCTTGGTCCACCATACCTAAATGAAACAATAAAAGACACAATAAAATTATTTGTGAATTTTCACCAAATAATTTAAAGTTTTAGTAATGATGGAAATTAAGAATATGTTTTGCAAGTGGATCGATTATTATAGAAACCCTAGCTAGCCTAGTCAGCAACTAATCCACGTATATCTTTATGTTTGCTGTGTTTTAAGTGTCAAAGACTGCTGCCAAATGCCAATTATGCCATTTAATCGTGTTGACAACTCTTTAACAGCAATTAACTATTATATATATGACATATACTCAAGAATCCAAGCGTTCATGCATGAACAAACGCAAGAAAAGAAGAAATTGATATTATTTTATAAAGCCTCTTAGTCGGGGCATCATTAGCAACTAATTGTTATAATTATTTATAAAAGCAGTTACAGACACCTGATTTTAGGTTGCTTGCCCCTGTGCCAATAAAATGAGTATATTATTTGATACATACCACAGTGCAATACCAATGGTGTATACGTATTGTAAAATTATGTACTTGAATGTGTACGTCGAAATAAATGAAAATGAGGCACGTGCAGGCAGTTGCATTAATTCTCACAACTACTCAACACATTTATTTATAAGACTTTCAGTATATACAACTACATAATGACCAAAGGAAAATTCAAAATAACAAATTAAACCTTTTGAAAGTAATAATATTAATAACAACAATAACAACAACAATACAATACTACAATGTAAATAATAAGAAAATCAATTTTCCTTCATCGGTAGGAATTAATATGTTAGATGAGGTGATGATAGCAAACTAAATGAAATTCTGGATGACGCTAAAAGAAGGAAAAAAAACTGGTTGCTTGTTGTTCCAGTAGTTGGGAAGATACCTCCTGGACTCACGAATGTCGATTACACGAATGCCTACTCTCCTTGAGACGCATCCGAGTCATTGATAGTGAGCACCCGCATAACCCTCAAAGGTTTTGAAAGTCGTGAACAAAGAAACCCAACTCACAAGAGATCCCAAACCTAAACACGGAAACCCTACGACAGCCCCCCTAAAAAGACGACGACCAACAAGTCTTTCGGCTTCCGACTACGACCATGCAAAACTGATTGCGACCCCTCCACTCAACTAAGGATATTGTAAAATCTACAAAGTTTCGACATCCTATCTCCTAAACCGAGGGCCCAAGCTCAATGTTTTCCCATCACCCATATCCCATCAAGGGTCAGCAGCCTAGCAACCAAGGAGCAGACATAGAGCTCAAGACCATAACAAAGCTGACGCTAATGAACATTGATTTCTCTGCCCCAACTTATTTATAAGCCCCTCTCTTCCTCATTCTCCTCAAACCCTTTCACCCTTTCACTCACTCTCAGTCCTCCGCCGCGCCTCCTCCTCCTCCGCCGCCACTTGTTCGTCACCTTCCCTTGCTGTCCCCTCGCTCCTCGCCCCTCACCTCACCCTCACCCTCTGCCACTGCCCCTCCCCCTCACCTTCCTCCTACGCTCCTCACCCCTCACCCTCCTTCGTCGCTATGAGCATCCCCTTCTCTCATCCTCCGCAACTGTCACCCTCACCCTCATCCCTTCCCTTATTCCTCTTCCACCCTCACCCTCCTCCACCGCTTGAGCCTCTCCTTCTCTCCTCCTCCGCCACTATCATCCTCACCCTTACCCCTCCCTTATCTTCTTCCACTCTCACCCTCCTCCGACAACCCTCACCATCCCTTCGCACGAAGCTACCTATTTCACCCCCTCCTTCCTCCTCCTCTGCCGCGCTCACCCTTTCTACCTCCCCATTTTCGCGCCGCTGCAGCCCCACTTCCATTGTCGAGCGATGCCTCATTGCTGCGCGCCGCTCCATTGCTTCCACTCCACACTGCCGCGTTGTGATCGTATCCACTACCTTCTATTGGATTTGCTAATATGCTGATATGATTTTTTTATTTATCTGATAATCATCTGATTTGTATGTTTCATTTCAGCTAACAAATTTTTGCTGATTGTATGAGTTTTATTTTTCTAGGTTATTTTTGTTTGTTATAGATGCATCGAATATAATATGTTATGAAAGGAATGAAGCGCATATTTGGAAAACGATAAATCTCAAAGCATACATGTGAAGAATAATGAAATCGGTTAGCGATGTGTTGCTCATGTATTTTTTCTGTGCCGAGATTGTATCATTTGTATGGAAAAAGGAATACCCTATATAGGAATTATAAGAATATTTTAATATTTTGATGCATTGCATGAAAACTGAGAAACAATATATAGGAATTATCAAAATATTTTGTTTTGATGTTGAATACATATTATAAGCATGTGAATGAAATAATATGATAAAAAAATATAATCGTACTATGAAATGTGACGTTATTGAATTCATGAACCGTAAAACTTACCGAAACGGTCTAGATGTATACCAATATGAAAAAGACTCCTCAAAATTGCCTCAAATGCTATTGTGTTCCCTGCAAATGCCCTTTTCACTACTTTGAGAGTCTTTTCCTTATTGCCATACATTTAGACTATTTCGATAAGATTTTCAATTTATGAGTTTTACATTATGTGGTACTGTTATTTCAATTATTTTTACAATTTTTTCCTACTTAGCGTCAGATCATGAAGGTTAGAGTTGGCCTATACGACCAACGCTAACTGAAAGACGTTAACGTCGGCCATCCTGAGACTGTGTAGCGTTGCCTCAAAGTCAGCTAAATCGACGCTAATAGTTTGCATCATCCGCGTGGCTAACAAAACACGTTAGCTTTGAGACTTTAAACATCATCAACGATACCGATGCTAAGCTGATGCCAAACCGACTGTAGCGTCAGGTTTTAGCTCATTAGCGTCAAATTTTGACAGACGCTGATCAACGCTTTTCTTGTAGTGGGATAATGCACTTCTAAATCTTCTTTCCCCAAATTTTGTATCACCAATTTTTTTGATATTTGGCTGGAATGCCTACTTTAGAAGGTTGCAACCAAGAGACAATATGATGCGTAGAGGGTTTGCTTTGGAAAATAATAATGTTTCATGTCCTCTATGTACTTGTGGCCATGAATCATGTTCTCATGTGTTGTTCTCTTATTTAGTTTCTCATTCTATCTAGCAGTACGTTTTTAATTTGTTTGGAGTTCACACAACACTCAAACTCAATGTTGATTGCATGGTTAATTGTAAAGACTAGATAGAAACCTAAGAGAGTGGGTGAATTAGGTTTGTATAAATATTTCCAATTTAAAAATTTACGAATTCAGAACTCTTAATGTAATGGAAGCGTAATATAATAACTAGAATGAATTACTCAAGAGTGAAAACAAAGTGAAAGCAAGATATTGAAATACAGAAAGTAAATAGCAAGAGTTAAGAAGATTCACACAAACGATATACTGTGGTTTACCTTCAACCATTGAAGGCTACGTCCAGTCTGCCTTTTTGATTCAGAGATTTTTTCAGTGTGATCAAATACTCTTTACAAGATTCACACCAAGCACTCAAAAGAACACCTATCACCCAAAAATAAGCACACCACTTCTTTTTGACAAGCACTCACCAAACCCTATGGTGGACTCTGAATCTCCCTGATCCAAAGGACTTTTTCCACAATCACTGAAACCTATGATGAACTTCATTAAAAACTATGGTGGAACAAGAATCACACCGATTTAAGAAGAAGAAATTTTACAATCGCTGAGGACTTCAATTCCCAATCTAGACATTATAATCCATTTCAAGAACACTTTTCAAAATAACAACACTCAAAGGATTAAATTTCAGATTTTTTAAAAGTTTGACAGCATTTCAACACTATATGATTTGAGAAATCACTTAGAAATTGTGTATATTTGGTTCCTAGGCTTCAGGAAAGTATATATAAACTCTATGGGGACACCATAAACCATTACAATGCGTAAGCAATGTACAAAAACTCACCGACTCGTGAAAAATGTGTTATGTCATATTGGTAATCGATTACACACATGTGGTAATCAATTACATGCATCTGATGAGCATGTATCGATTACATGCTTCAGGGAAATCGATTACCATGCCTCAGAATTCTTGTAACCGATTATTATACCCTATAATTGATTACCACAACTCTAAAACTTTGTATACTTCTTTTTTAAAGCCTATTTAAGTGATTTCTACTTCTTTTAACTTGGAAAACATATTAGTCTATATTTATGCTAGTTTTAATGAGCCTTTGAGTGATATTGAACTGAAAAATTAATCTATCAAAGATAAAGACCGATTATTTTTAAAAGCTTTTAAACTTATCTAATGAATTTGACGTATTGTTCTCTTGAACTTCATGGTCTTCATATTTTTCTTCTTTGTTGATGTTTTGTTCTTCATCAAAACCTAGCCAAGGTCAAGGAGAGACTCTTCTCCACATTAATTTTGCACAACTTATTGAGCTCCTTTATGGTAAGCACCCAAAGAGGACAACTATATAATTCGCTATCATTTAGATCATTTGGAGTGTATGCAATGATATTAACTTTTGAAATTTTAATTTATGTATTGCATCTAATATGAAAAATAGATAAGGCTTTAAATTTGTCTTAAATTAGATGTAAACTAAAGGCTCGCTTGGTGGGCAGGATAAGAAGACAAAATATGATAATGTAATCATATCAAACTATAATATGTTGTTTGTTGCACCAACATGATATAATAACACAATACTGTCCCATATCATATCATATCATATCATATCATACCATATTGTTAAGTTCAAACGATTTCACGTTTATCATGTTTTGAATAATAACAATTTTACCTAAGGTTTAATCACAATAGATAAAGATTTCCTAATCTTTACATGTTTTATATTTCAGGAAGTATCTACCAATACTTTGAAATGAACGTCTACTCTCACTTAAAGAATCCAAAGAAGCCTGTTCAAATTGTTCGATGAAATGAAGAAGGAACGTCTGTCCATGTTCAAGTAGAACGTCTGACTACATTCAAGTGGGACGTCTGACCACCATATGGTGATGAGCCAGTCATTCCTGGATGGGTAGCAGACGGGACACGATGATAGCAGGTGCTGGCATCATGGCCCCACTTGTGATAGATCTGGAATTGAACGAAGGAACGTCCACCACGTCCACGGTTGCAGCCACCACAACCACCAGAGTGATTACCAGAACCACGGTAATCACCAGACGAGCCATAGTTGTGGGTTGGCGCAGAATAACCCTCAGTTCCAAGTGATATGGCATCAGGGGTGGGAAATACGCCATATTGAGCAGGTGATCCAGAGGAATAGTTCACCTAGGTAGACTGCTGGTTCGGGGCGGGAGATTCTGTTGTCTGCATAGGGGTATGAGTGAGGAAGGCAAGGTGGTGTGTCAAGAAGCTGTCACTTGCGAGAGCGAAGAAGGTAGGATTTCCCTCAAAAAGCATTGTGAGTACAAGCAGACCTCTAGAGATGTTACACATGGACTTGTTTGGACCAACTAGAACGACTAGTTGTTCTGGAAAAAGGTACTGCCTTGTCATTGTTGATGACTACACGAGATTTACTTGGGTTCATTTCCTAAGTTCCAAAGATGAAACTTTCAAGACCTTCAACATCCTTGCCAAAAGAGTCAAGAATGAGAAGGGCTACTACATTATATATATTTGAAGCGATAGAGGAGGAGAACTTGTCAACGTATAGTTCAACAACTACTGTGAGCAGAACGACATCTCTCATCAACTCTTAGCTTCTAGAACACCACAACAAAATGGCGTAGCAGAAAGGAAGAACAGGTCGTTGCAATATATGGCCAGAACAATGCTGAGTGAAACTTCTTTTCCAAAGTATTTTTGGGCTGAAGCCATTCACATTGCCTGTTACATCCAAAACAGGATTCTCATGCGACCTATTCTGAAGAAGACTCCATATGAACTATGGAAAGGGAGGCAACCTGACATTTCCTATTTCCATCCTTTTGGATGCCCCTTTTTTCTACTCAACACAAAAGATGATCTCGGGAAGTTTGATGCCAAATATGACAAAGGAATATTTCTGGGATATTCCCCTCACTCAAAGGCCTACCAAGTGTACAGCCCGAGAACAATGATGATTGAAGAATCTATTCACGTGAAGTTTGATGATGTCAGCTCGTATGGAATTCAAGCTAATCTTGAAGAGGACTTTGATAATATTGATTTAAATGATGAACCATCGTCTACCAGTGCCCAACCACCCAATGAGTGTGTACCATCAAAGCAGGTTGTATCGTCCGTCAGTCATCCATCGAAAAAGGAAGATGCTACTCCATCATCTGGCGCTCCATCATCTGACCCTGCACGTCTGACCAAGTCATGACATCCAGTGGAATCTCTCTTCCAAAAGATTGGAGATTCAAACCTGAACATCCTCCGAATTAGGTCATTGGTAGGATCTCAGAGAATGTAAGAACTCGCTATTCATTTCACAATTATTGTAACTATGCTTTCTTATCTGAGATAGAACCAAAGAACGTGGCTGAAGCATTACAAGATGAAGGTTGTATTCTTGCTATGCAACTTGCTATGCAAGAAGAGCTTAATAAATTTGAGAGATGCAAAGTCTGGAGTCTTGTCCTTAGACCTGAAGGAAAATCCATCATCAGAACCAAGTGGGTCTTCAGGAACAAAGTAGACGAAGATGGGAAGGTGACAAGAAACAAAGCAAGATAGGTAGCTCAAGGCTACAATCAATAGGAGGGCATTGACTACACTGAAATGTTTGCTCCTGTTGCTCGTATTGAAGCTATTCGCATACTTCTTGCATTCGCATGCCAACACTCAATCAAGCTCTATCAAATGGATCTGAAGAGTGCCTTTCTGAATGAATATATTGAAGAAGTCTACGTGAGACAATCCCCAGGTTTTGAAGAACCAACATTGCCAGATCATGTGTTCAAGCTTAGGAAAGCACTATATGGATTGAAGCAATCTCCAAGAGCTTGGTATGATCGTCTGAGCTAATTTCTGATGAATAATGGGTTCACAAGGGGTAGTAAAGTTAACAATACTTTATTTTAAAAAAAGTCATCAAATGATTTTATTTTAGTTCAATTATACGTTGATGATATAATATTTGGTGCTACTAACGAAATTCTGTGTAAGGAATTTTCAAGTCTTATGTAGAGTGAATTTGAAATGAGCATGATGGGAGAATTGAAGTTCTTCCTTGGTTTGCAAATTGGACAAGAAAAGGATAAAATCTATATCCATCAAACCAAGTACATAAAAGATCTCTTGAAGAAGTACAACCTAAGCAATGCCAAAGAGATGGGCACTCCCATGCATCCTGGAGTCATATTGGATAAAGGTGATGAATAAACACGTGTTGATTCTACCAAATATAGAGGCATGATTGGATCACTTCTCTATCTAATATCTAGCAGGCCAGACATTATGTTTAGTGTTTGCCTATGTGCTAGATTCCAGGTTAAGAGGATTCTGCGACGCAGATTACACTGAAGATCGTATAAAGAGAAAAAACACAAATGGTGGATGCCACTTTCTGGGTCAATGCTTAATTTCTTGGGCAAGCAAACTTCAAAGCACAATCTCTCTCTACTTCTGAAGCCGAATACGTTGCTGCAGGTTCATGCTGTACCAGCTCTTGTGGGTTAAGAATAAATTAGAGGATTATGGTATTTTCGAGCATAACATTCCCCTATTATGTGATAATACCAGTACTATAAATATAAATAAGAATCAAGTTCAGCACTCAAGAACAAAGCATATAGAAATTAAACATCATTTCATTCGTGATCATGTTGCTAATGGAAACCACATGTCGATGCCTCCGCCATTGACACAATGGAACTGCGTTCCACCTCCTTGGAATCATACGTGGCCGCACACGACCCAGAATAAGGAACACTCCCCTTTGGCTTCCCCCTCAAGACCTTGATATTCTCTCTTTCCTGCGTGTCCTCCACCGCCTTTCTACTCCTCTTCTCACGCCACACCTGCTTTGGCGCCACCGATTTTCTTTGTCCCCGAAACTTTGTACCGCCTCCCCATCCCACTCCTTGCTGCCCCAATGATGGGCCATTTCGTGCCATATTTACAAGCAGGTAGTGTTAGATTCAAATGACTTCATAAATTATTATATTTTGATAAATAACAATTTCGCTTAAGGTTTAATATTGTTAGTAATAGATTTCCTAACACTTTGAATATTTCATATTTAGGAAAATCTATCTACCCGAAGAAGAAGAACTGCATACATACATACATACATACATACATACATACATACATACATACATACATACATACATACATACATACATACATACATACATACATACATACATACGTACGTACATACATACATATATACAGGGCATTATCAAAATGCAGAAGTTCAAAGAAAAACAAATAAGTGGAGAACGTCTGGAAACTTACTGAAGAGCTAATTTGCCAGTTGTGACAGTCCGTCACTTAAAGACACTTGAGAAGTTGTGTTCGTTCAACACTGGAATGCACTTGACAAGTTGAGTTCGTCCGACAAAAAAGTTCATTTCTCAAAAAGAGCACACTTGTCAATTGAGTGCGTCTGCTAAAGAAGTACGTCCGGCTATGGAGTATGTCTGACTTCTCAACAGTGTGTTCGTTTGGCAACACACCCAAAGGAGTACATTTGACAACTACTTGAAGAGTCCGTTTGGCAATACTACTGAAGAGTTCATTCGCCTAAAAGTGCTGAATAGTTCGTTTGACAAAGTGTCTCAAGCATTAAAGATTATCTACATCGTCAACACATTAAATAAAGCACTGTTGATTGTAGAATGAAGAAAGGGACATAATTAATACTTTATTCCTCGTTTCTGCAAACCCCTCTACTGTTCCTTAAATCAACCAACCTTTTCAGAGTCAATAGTGGGATTTTCTGAACATAGTATCTTCTCAATGATCAAAATCAAATCTTCTATTCAGAACATTAAATGCTCTCTTAGTTGGCTTGCACGAGCATTTAATGCCCAATCAAAAGCTCAAGGCTGAAAGCAATGAAGGACCAGACAACGTCAACAAACGTAGTCAACGCTGCAATAAATGCATGGTAGAATGCATTTAATGCTAATACAGAGATGCAAAAGTATTCGTTACTCACAAGGAAGAAGAAATTCAAACGGAACTATTTTCAAATCTTCATCAATCTCACATTGCTAATCCTACTGAACATATAAATAGAGGACTTAGCATCCAGATTGATTGGGCGACTTGAACATGATAATATCTCTTATGCTCCCTAAGTCATCCACAATAATAAGTTTTAATAGCCTTAACTCAGAAGCTCAAAGCCATCCTGAACTGAGTCAAGTCGTCCACCTGTGTGAAAATTTCACAGAGTGTTACTCTTATCATATTCTCGTACAACCCAAACAGAAAACCTAAATCTATATCCTCTCTATAAACTATTCTTCATTTTTCTACTCAACTCATTTTGAAGAGATCATTGTAGAATCTCAAAGAAAATTTGAAAAAGAACAGGGAGTAATCCTGTATAATACTAGCAAGGAGAAGTCCTGAAGAATACTTGTAAGGAGAAGTCCTTTGAATACTAGGAGAAGTCCTGAAGAATACTTGTAAGGAGAAGTCCTTCGAATACTGGGAGAAGTCCTGTAGAATACTTGTACTATTTTGTGAAAATAGTGAAAATCTTGGTGAAACCCAGGACTGGACGTAGCCCTATCGATTAAGGGGGTGAACCAAGATAAATACCTTGCGTGCTCTACTTTTCAGTATTAATTTATTTTCCGCTGAACACACCCTTATTAATATTTGAAACTAATAACCAATTATATTTTGAAAAAGAATGTTAAAAATCACACACAAAATTCAAACCCCCCTTTCTTGTGTGTTTTATTACTATCAATTGGTATCGGAGCCTAACCGCTCTAAGATATACTAACATCTTAACAGGTGTAGAGTGAAAAGATCCATGGACAACATAGCATATCCCTCAGGCACGGCTATTTCCTATATGCGCGTCAAGCAAAAACGAACATGATAAAATAGACAGCGTAAATACTGATAAGGAAATGCAGGAAATCCTAGCCATGGCACATGAAGGAACCCCTGTTGTACAGGATACTAAAGTTAGCATGCTGACTGCTCAGTACAAGGCATGTGAAATGAAGGACGATGAATCCATCGACGGAAAATTCTCCAGACTTCAAACCATTCTTAATGGGTAGAAGATTCTCTAGAAGAACTGAAAATACATGAACAAGACAGCTCATTCAAAGCACTAAAAACAAAAGAATCGTCTGACAACATTGATAATGAGTAAGAACTATTCAACAGAAGGTTCAAGAAGATGTGGACCAAAAGAAAAATGATCAAAGGAAAGTCCACCTCCAACTCAAAGAGATATTAAGAGAGAAGCCCGAGAAAAGAGGCCAACGCCTGCTATGAATGCAACAAGCTGGGCATTTCAAGACTAATTGCACTCGTTTGAAGATGAAGCAGACAAAGAAGTGAAATGCATGATAATCAATAAGAAGTCATTTGACTACGAGACATGCAACAATGATGAGGTAACCTCGAAAAATTCAAATGATGATTGTGATGAATTACTTGAGTACTTTCATACCTTAGGTGTCATGTATAGTAACCTAAAGAACAAGGAGGATAAACTCGAAAAAGAATTGCATGCATCCAAAGAAATATCATTCATGCTAACCAAGAGAAATAAAGCCTTGTTAGATCAAGTGTCAAATATGGAAATTAAGATCTTGAAACAAAGAGCCAGTAGCCTAATCAAAGATCTATCTTCATTCACTCTAGGGCATGACAACTTAGTAAAAATAAGTGGTAATAACAGAAAAATGTATGGTATAAGAGGTCTAGGCTATGAAGAAGATAACTGGGATATCCTTGCATCTAGAAATGTATCATATGAAAATCCATGCATATATAGATCTAAAGTGAAACTTACATCATCAGAATCTAAACTGAGTAAACTTAAGACCTTGGTTGTCAATGGAAAAGAGAAACAAACTTATGAATGGGAGAAATGTTTCACTCAATTCTGTAACTAATCAGTAAGGACCCAAGAGAGTATGGGTACCAAAATCCACAATAATTTTTGTTGCAGATCTTCTCAACAAAGTCAAACCAAAACCAACCATGGCTTGTGGACAGTGGAAGGTTACAATGCTAAATAAGAAGAAAGTCTACATTCCCAAGAACTTTTGCTGATCAAGAACCAAACATTAACTACAATGACAATCAATAGAAGCTGATCAATTGTTGGCTCTAGGTAGACCAGCATCCTGCCTGCTATGTAGCATTCGAAACGTAGCGTGGTTGCTACGCCTTAAAGGAATTTAGTTGTGCCCTCACTAACAACAATTGTTTTTGGCGTAATGGTAAGCGCTAAAGGTCCAACAGATCACTCCAGAGATCACCTCCACAAAAGCTGAAAGAAGAAGATCATAGTGAATTAGAGAGTTTATGGAAGTTGCAGATCTCTCAGACGAACACATCTTGTTCTCGTCTAAATAAGCGCCCATATGCTTCAAATTCTCAGAAGCTAGACAGACACCTTTTTCTGTCCTGATCTGGTAATGCACTGGTCCGGCAAAAATATTGTCAGATTCAAGCCTATTCCATCTAATTCAGCTGAACGACCCTCGTTCGGAGATCATGTCTTCAAATTAAAGAACTATATAGCTTGAAGCAGGCACCAAGAGCATGGTATAATCGCCTAAGCTCATTTCTCATGAGTAATGGGTTCACAAGGGGTAACATTGATAACACTCTGTTTAGACGAAAGTCATCAACTGATTTTATATTAGTGCAATTATATGTTGATGATATCATATTCGGTGCTACTAATGAAATGTTATGTCAAGAGTTTTCTAAGCTCATGCAAAATGAATTCGAAATGAGCATGATGGGAGAACTGAAGTTCTTCCTAGGCTTGCAGATTCATCAAGAGAAAGACAAAACCTACATTCATCAAATGAAGTACATCAAGGATCTCTTGAAGAAATATAACATGGAAAAAGCTAAGGAGATGGGCACTCCAATGCATCCTGGAGTAATACTGGATAAAAGTGATGAATCTGCACCTGTAGATTCAACCAAGTATAGAGGGATGATAGGATTACTGCTCTACCTCACTTCAAGCAGGCCAGACATAATGTTTAGTGTATGTGTATGTGCAAGGTTCCAGGTAAATCCTCAAGAATCTCACCTTAGTGCTGTAAAACGAATCTTTAGATATCTCGTTGGCACTTCTAATCTTGCTCTAATGTATGAGAAAGGTGAAGATTTCAGGTTAAGAGGATTTTGTGATGCTGACTATGCTGGGGATCGCATAGAAAGAAAAAGTACAGGTGGTGGTTGCCACTTCCTAGGACAATGTCTGATCTCATGGGCATGCAAAAGACAAAGCACGATCTCATTGTCCATTGGTAAAGCCCAATATGTTGTTGCAAGGTCCTGTTGCACCCAACTTTTATGGGTAAAGCATCAACTAGAAGATTATAATATTTTTGAGCATAATATTTCTATATTATGTGACAATACTAGTGCAATCAACATAACTAAAAACCCGGTGCAACATTCCAGAACTAAACATATTGAAATAAAACATCATTTTATACGTGATCACGTTGCAAAAGGTAACATCAATATATCATATGTGCATACTGATGATCAATTGGCTGACATTTTCACCAAGCCACTCATAGAAAACAGATTTACACGTCTTAAAGAAAGAATTGACATATCTCGTGCACTATAGTATATTTGTCTGTGCTAACCCATTTGCAAAAAATAGTAGAAAGCCAGACGAACTCAAATGTGTACAAGTCTGCCTTAGACAAAGTTTGAAACAAATAAGAAGAGGTCAAACGATCACATTTTGGTCGTAGTCTGATGATGACTCTGTCTCACAATGAATGTACGATTTAAACTGACTTTGTCTGTGGAAACTAAAAGGTCATAGTCTGGAGAAACTGAAGGGTCCTCGTTTGGGAGTAACTAAATGGTCCTGGTTTGGTGCCCACATCGTTCAAGTAACTGGTGAATAGTTGTGTTGTTTCAATTACTTGCTTCTCTAACACGCATTAAATTCTCAACTTCCATGACTGCACATTTATAACTTAACATTTAATGCGTGTGCTACATCTCTATTCTCTCACGTCAATTTTAATGTCAATCATTTCATTACGAAGATCAAGAAAATCCTTCGGTATTCCATACAAACTTAACAAAAGGTCTTCAGAAACTAGGCTCATTACACTTAAAACTCATTTGCTTTCCCTCTGAACCGTTTGCCTTCATCTACCTCTGTGTTTGCACACTCTAACAATTTTTGCAGGAATCACTTCAATGGCTCCCAAGAAGCAAGTCTCCACTAAGCCTAAGTTGACTACTGCTCAACAAGCTATAATTACTCAGAGGGAGAAAAACATTGTAGCCAACAGGCTAGAGTAAGAAGAAAAAGTTGGAAAGAAAAAGATTTTCAACATGGGGGACAGGGATCTTGTTACACCAAGATATCTTGACCTCATCCCCTACAGCTATGTCAAATTGGTTGGCCTGGACCTTGTGATGGTTCAAGACTGGTCTAAACTTATGAAGATTTTAGAAACTCCTGCAATTTCTCCTCTGGTTAAGGAATTCTACGACTGCGCCGTGAAGCATGGGCCAATCTGCATCAAGACCAGGTGCATGAGATTCATCACTGACATCTATCCTGGGGATATTGCTGTTACCCTAGACGTTAAAGTAGATGAAGGAGTTATCTACTCACCAAAGTGGGAAATGTCCACTGTCAACCCCAACTATATTTGGAAGGAAGATCCAAAGATAAAGGGAACCACTGTCAGTAATCTGATTGACGAATGCATATCCCCCATGCAGTATTAAGAAAAGTTGTGATTCCAAAAGAAGGAGCCCGTGACCTAGTAAACAAACTCTCGCACTGGGCTCTCTATCAGATGGTGAACTATTAGAAAATTAATATTCCATATCTCATCTTCCATCACATGCTGAACACTTTGGAAAATTCCACAACCAATCTTCCATATGGCACACTCATTACAGCTATGATGGGGAAGAAGAAACTTGTAGATAAGGAGAAACAGGAAAATGCATTCATAGCATATGACTACGTCTATGCTACCCCTATCAAGTTTGGGCATGTTAGGAGGATGAAGTTGGACATTGAGATCTCTGATGTTCCTGAAAATCTGCTAAGTGAATGAGGAAGGAAGCAAAAAGGCAAGGCTATAACATCGTCACCCAAAAAAGCAAGCCAAACACTACCAGCAATCAGAAGGTCAAGAGCCAAGAGGGATGCATCTTCAATGGCGCCTCCGCCCGGTAAACTTTACCAGGTGTCCCCATCTGGCAAGATTACTGAAATAGTTCCTTCGTCCGCTGAGGTTGCGGAAGAGACACTGTCCGCTCCTAAGACCAAACGAAGACTGTGACGCTCCTTTCGCCCAAAGAATAAACGTTACTACTTCACCTATTCATTCTTCGAACCAAGGATTGCCACAGTTTTTTTTAACCAATCATGTCTTACCAAAAGACGTTCGCGTGTTAGTATATATGTATATCTATATATATATGCGGAAGCTACGGTGTTACCTGTGCTTATTCTAACACCTCGGTTCATTTACTTATCATGAACCCTTACTTATGATAATCTATGATCTGCCAAATATATTAGTCACACACAAATTCTTATTCAAAACACATTAACAGATATATTACAATGACAGAAATTTAAGTAGAGTGTTCAACCAGCGGATACACTAGGTACCCTCACATCATCCTTCAAATACACAAGTTAAAAACATCGTGAATAACATAACAGAGTCATCAGTAATGTAATGTAACACCCGAAATTTTCCCCAGTAATTAAATAATTATTTAATTATTCCAAGCTACTGTTTAGACCCGCTCGGTGGCATCGGCAAGCGATGTCGTCGGCCGAAGTACCGATGGAGTATTCTTTGTGACACTTGGTAGTAAACCAAGCTGAACCCGACTTTGAGTTCGGACGAGAATGCATGTTCCCACTATCAACACGACGATCAGTGGAAAATTTCGTGAAGAACGACTATAATATTGATATGGTTTCCTCCCGGAGCCCGGGAAGG
This sequence comes from Acmispon strigosus, assembly GCA_030819835.1. Taxonomy (NCBI): domain Eukaryota; kingdom Viridiplantae; phylum Streptophyta; class Magnoliopsida; order Fabales; family Fabaceae; genus Acmispon; species Acmispon strigosus. The sequence continues at coordinate 75,374,595 of JAUAMA010000002.1, read as the reverse complement.
ATTTTTCGCGCTAACGAGACTTTTAGCGAAACTTCAACAGGAGAAACGAACGACTTCGGGACCCCGGATCGAGAATCTTAAAAACTCCAAAAGATTTCGTTTGGTGTTTCGAGACCAATTTTAGGCAGAATATTTTTGTGAATAGTGACCCGGTGAATAGTGTTTTCGGGCAGCGTGGCGCAGACTTCGAGAAAGATTGACCCGGCCCCGAATTGTGCGGGGAATGTCGAACAACCAAGGCAAAACATGGCCAGGGAATGTCGAACACCGAAGGCAAAACCGAAGTGATCGTCACGAAGGAAACCTGAGCATACAGTTGGAGACTGCAAGGTGCGGAGACAGAGCCTTCTATGGGTGTGACTCATCATCAAGTTCCTTTCAGTAGGGAGCGGTGCATTCGCCCATTCGATGAATGGAGAGGACTGCTAGAAACTACATGACTTTCCTTTGTCGTTTATTTGGCAATATTTTCTGTTGTTGTTCTCTTGATTATTGGACTGTTGTGTGCTTGTATGCTGATGATTATGAGAAGAATTTCTTCTCTTGTCTGTTATAAAAATATATATATATATATATGTATATATATATATATCCCCCCTACAATCTCTGAATAAGCCGATTATCTCAAAACCATGTGGAACTGGATAGTCTAAGTAGGAAAGAACAGAGTGTCTCTAAATGTTTATAGAGAACCTCGTGGTAACTGCTCGAAGAAAGGACTCCGACAGTGTTCTTTTATCGGTCAGCATTGAAGAGAGAAGGGAAATGGAGATGTGAAGCGTGCAAGCGACACAAGACCCATCTCAGATGCAACTTACGGATTACGCCTGCGCCGTCCACCGAGTACAAGTGATGGACCCACGGAATTAACTCGGAGTGGTCGTGCAAGGGTAGAGTTTTTCGCTTGCTGAAAGCACCAACATTTCTATTAAGGGAGAAGGACAGGAGGTCCCGACCCTGTATGGATTGACGACAACAAAGTGGAACGACGATAAAAGACTAATGTTCTTACTAAGGACCGATGACTTGGTGAACCAACTTGAGAAGCAGTGTGGTTCTTTAAGATCGGCCAGGACCACCATATCATCAGAATCAGATTGAGGAAGAGGATGTTCCCAAGACCATTTCCAGAACTTGTCACAGACAGAACGAGTGTCGTGTGGTGCCTTTGAGTGACAAATGCACCAGTCATCTTCGTTAGATACGAGGACGGGGAGACCTCAGCCACTCTTGGACCACTGGTGGCCTTAATGATTGATGACGTACTTGTGTGCGCCAAGATTTTTGAAGAATAGGAGAAGCTATCTCCGACCAGTACCGCACGTATTACGGAGAAGAAGCGGTATGGTAGTCCTTCAAGTTCGAGTTCGACTCGAAGGAGTAAAACCTTTTGACATGTGATTTCAAGGGAAGGAATCGCAGTCGACCCAGCCAAACGACTGAGGGTTAGCTCACCTCTACCCGCAAAGAAAGTCTTCAATGTACAACGAACGTCATAAGTAAGCTTTCAAAGGATGCTTAACTGCACAAAACGTGCCCATCATCACCTCGGGTATGGAAGATATTCCAATCTCCCTTGAGGGAACGATCCAAGGGGCTTAGAGTTGAAGCCCTCTCGTCGAAATCGAGCAATTTGAAGTCGTTACAGTTACGGTTAAGCAGCACCCTAGACCGGAGATGCAATCTTTCGGGAATGTTATGCGAAACGTACCCGTGTAAGTGACAACTCACGAATGTCCGCTGCACTTTTTGCGCACGGAAATCGGTTGAGTGTCCCACCAACCTACGAGATTTGGTGCTATCCTTTTAATGGAATTTTTGTACAACTGGGAGTTGTACGTTCACATAGGAACCGTAGAGTCATCGACCTCACTGTTTATTTATTTTGGTGTGGAATGTGCCTTACATGTCAACTTGAATGTTACCTACGTACTTGACTGCCTAGTTTATGCTTGACGGTATTTGAAGACGGGACCAAGATTCTTTTGTCACCCTTCGACGGCAAAGCATAACTAAACAGATATTGGGATCACTGGAGGATTTGCAAGGCTTGTGTCTTGGATCATCGTAAAAGCTGGAGGGAACAACTACCTTTCATGGTGTTTATCTTCAGCGACGACTATCGTGCAACCCAGGGATGGAACCCTGCGAAGCAAAGTGTGGACGCGAGATGTTTCAAGCTACACCGAGGCGGTGGAAGCCGGTAATTGGAGTAGACTTTCTCGGAAAACCATGGAAGGGTTTGAGTCGAATAAAGAAAAGATGAGAACTTCTCAGAGCAGGCGTAAGGACTACCCCAGTAAGAGGATTGGAGCATGAAACGAGAAACATGCCTACCTCAAAAGACCCTGACGATGGGAGTCGGGAAGGCAATTAAGCCAGGAAGGCTTATGCATAGTTGTTGAGTCAGAGCACTCGCAACTCAAGGATGACCTATCACTCATAGTCTCATCTATGAAGACCGAGGACAAGGACGGTAAGAAGTCCAAAGGGAAACCAAGCTGAACCCGACTTTGAGTTCGGATGAGAATGAGATGTTCCCACTATCACCACGACGATCAGTGGAAAATTTCGTGAAGAACGACTGTAATATTGATAGGGTTTCCTCCCGGAGCCCGGGAAGGGTTTTTCGTTCTAACGGGACTTTTAGCCGAAACTTCAACAGGTGAAACGAACGACTTCGGGAACCCGGATCGAGAATCTGAAAAACTCCAAACGTTTGGCGTTTCGAGACCAATTTTATGCAAAAGATTTTTGTGAATAGTGACCCAGTGAGTAGTGTTTTCGGGCAGCGTGTCGCAGACTTCGAGAAAGATCGACCCGGCCCCGGATTGTGCGGGCCCGGTACCCCGAAACCAATGAATGACCCCGGGGCAGATATTATCAGTGACACTAAGGTAATCACTGTTGACCAGAACCTGATGATGACCGGTGACTTAACGCACTGACGCATTGGCGCACTGACGCGCTGATGCACTGCTGCGTCATGATTAAGAATTTATTAATAAATAAACCTAGATATTTTTTTGAACTTTCTAAGCTTAGAGTTTAGTCCCTGAACTTTGAAAACCTTACGGTTTGGTCCTCGAACAACAAAAGTTTTTTTTAATTTAACCTTTTACCGTTTCAACTTTGGTCCCTTGAGTAATTGAAAAATTAGACTTTCACCCCCATTTGAGCCCAATGGGCCACGGCCCACACCCTTCCTAAGGGGTTTGGTTGGCCTTTCAAGACTTATTAGGTCATTAAGTAAAAATTTAGTGAGTTTTAGTGATTGTTAGAGAGAGAAAATGAAGCTTTGATGAGTCTACTATTTATCTTCTTCCTCATCAACCATGGCCGACCCTTTCCCTCCTCCATGACAGCCACTTCTTCATCTCATTTCCTCTTGATCCTTTGAGGTAAAGTGTTCCCCTCCCCTTGATCTCTATTGCTAACGATTCGGTTTTTCTATTTGTTAAGTTTCAATTTTATGCATGTACTAGGATTGGAAAGTTCCTTCACAAATGTTGTTCCCACTACCTTTAGCTTCATTTTGAACCGATTGGATTTTTGATTGAATGAGTTTTGGTTCTTTGAAAAATTTTAAGTTGGGTTTTTGTTAGGGTCCCCTTTGGAAAAGTCATTCCCATGACATTGATCTTTGAAAATCTCTAATTTGTTTTCTTGGAAGTTCTATTTTTAAAAAATTGATTATTTGGAAAAGTGATTTTTCAAGCATTAGGTAATTATTCACCCTAGATTTCTTGTTGTCTTTGATGTGTACAAATTAGATTTGGAAGAAAAAATTTCCCTTGAATTAAAGTTGTTTGGCCGAATTGACTAGTGTTTTAGGACTTTGGAAAATTGATTTTCTAACTAAATTTTTGTAGTGTTTAAAGCTTGTATGTGAGGTTTGATGCAAAGGAAAATTAATTGCCCTAATTTTTTATGGAATGGCCGAGAGTTAGAAAATGTTTAAAGGTCTTGGAAAATTTATTTTATTTTGGTTTTGAGAGTTAAAGTTTAGAGGGACTAAATATTGAACTCTTGGGTAATTTTGTTTATGTAACTTCTAGCTTGTTTTAGGGTTTTGAAAAGTTGGGAAATAGAGAATTTGAAATTTGACAATTGAGTGAATTTTGTATGTTCACGACACTTAGGGTTTTTTTGAATACAAGAATGTTAGAGTAAAATATTTAAATGAATTAACCTATTTTGATAAATAACAATTTCGCTAAGTGTTACTGACCTCTTTAAATGTTTTCATATTCAGGAACACTTATGGACTGAAGACATGCTGCGAAGATCTCGACAAAGCATTATCAAAAAGCAAGTGAAGAAACCGTCTGCCTATGAGAAATTAGTCTGCCTTCAGAGAAAAGTTCGTCTGCCTGTAAAGACTGTCCGGCTTAACCACTGACGAACACATGTGTTGACTAAAGAGCAATGATTGAAGACTCGTGCAAAAAGAATTAGCATAAAGGTGATCGTTTGCTCAAACCAAAGATGATTTGTCATGCACCTTTTGGTGGTTCAGAGCATTAATGGCGAAAGAGACAAAATTAAGCGCCTTATTCCTTGAAGATTCAAATCCTTTGACACTCCTTAATTCAAGCTACTTTTGCTGAATTAACGGTGATATCCTCTGATCATCGTATCTCCCCAACGGCCAAATTCAAATCTTTTGGTCAGAGCATTAATTACTAGATTAGCTGTAATGCATCTGCATTAATTGCAGCCTCTGATAACCAGAACAAATGCATCGTCAGACGATACCGCTCTCTCTCTGTTGAAGAAACATTTCTCACCTGGCAGATGACAACTGCAGATGCAGAAGTATCCGTTATTCACAATCAAGCAAAAAATCAACGGAACTATTTTTGAAGATCTTCATTGAAGCCTCCAGTTATCATCCTACTGAAGATATAAATAGTGGACTTTGCATCATCTTCAACTTGGCGACTCATACACTATCAAAGAATTCAAACCTTTCAAGTCAGCTTACAATTTGAACAAGCTTTAGTCAAGAACACTCAGTAACCTTAGCCTTCTCATTTTCTGAGTTCAGTCGCCAACTAGTGTGAAATCCATTACAGAGTGAAAACTCTTATCCTTTCTCACACAAGCCTTTCAGAGAACCAATTTGGATATCATCTCTGATTTTAGAACTTCATATTTTCTACCCACAATTAGAAATATTTATTGCAAAAGAATAATTTCGATTGATATTGGTTGTAGGAACCTTGAGGCGAGTGAACCTGTAACTTCTACGATGGATCAACAAATTGTCTTTGTGTACTACAACGGCAGGGCTTACGAAGGCAGGCAAGGCGTTATGTTCGAAGGTTCGACAAAGGCCATATATCTGAAACAAGGAATTTCTTTCGAACGCTTGAAGAGGAGAGTTCACGAGAAGTTACAATTCAACAGTAACCAGGTTATTTCGAGTATTACGTATAGATTTTTAGCTTCGGAAAACCCTATGTTTTTTAAAAGTCTCCAGATATGTGACACTGAAGACGTCAACATCATGATGGACGCTTTTAGCCAGCAATCGTCGATGAGAATGCTGGAGTTGTATGTTGATATTGTTGAGGCCGGAGGATCGTCAATACCAGTGTCAACGTATACGATGGAAACGCATGAACTATTGTCGGATGAAGGGGTTAGGCACATTGATGAAGCGGTTCCTGATCCATAGTCAATTTGGCCGACGACATTGACACCATCCCCGTAGACAACGTGGATCCTGAAGTTAACCATTCGGATGATGAATTGGACGAGGATGATAGATTGCTTGAAGGAGGATCGTCAGACTCAGACATTGAGGCTGAGATTGGTGGCAATACAGGACCTCCGTCAGCCCATACTTCCATTCCTACTTCGTCGCCAGTACCGGTGAATGTTTACTCTGAACCACAAGGTATGTATTCGTCCATAGCTCCTTAGTCCTTTAATTTACGTTATTTCGATTCTTTATGAAATTGTTTTCCTTTTAGGCGTCCCAAACTCCAACCCCTTTTGGAGTACCTCATCCCACTATACCTATGTTAATTGGGACCACCCTGATGTGGAGACCGATTTTTTCCCCGGCCTGGTTGTCCAAGGGTCATGGCAAACAGGTGAAGAATTATATGAAGGTCTATGATTCAAGACCAAAGCAGATGCTCAGACGGCCTTGAAGCACTTCTGTATCAAGAAAAATCAGACATACGTGGTGCATGAATCTTGCATAAGATATTTCACCGCAAGGTGCCCAAATTCAGATAAAGGATGCCAGTGGAGGATGAGGGCAATGTTGTCCAAAAAAACAGACGACTGGGTGATATCGAAATGGAAGGGCCCGCATACGTGCGTTAGTTCGACGAGATCCATGGACCATGACAAGTTGAATTCGGAGTTCATCTCCACATACATCACAGGTATTGAAAGTTAGTTTAAAAGTTATTGCATGCTTTGTGCCACTTCCTTCGAATGTTAAATATTTTGACTTACGTGCTTTATTTTACATCGCAGGCATGGTTAGTCTGCAACCAGCCATCCCAATTTCCCTTATACAAGAGAGAATTAGCGGGGAGCTGCATTACAAGGTATCTTACTTCAAAGCGTGGAAGGCAAAGCAGAAGGCGCTTGCGAAGATATTCGTGGACTGGGAAGCGTCGTACGACGAGCTGCCAAGGTGGTTGGAGCATATGATGAGGTATTCCCCTGGGTCGTATTACAAGATTGTAACGAATGACTATGTGGGTGGTGATGGCGAGATCGATGGTCGATTTAGGAAATTCCGCAGGGTCTTCTGGACTTTCAAACAATGCTGTGATGCCTTCAATTACTGCAAGCCAATGATACAGGTAGATGGCACTTGGCTTTACGGAAAGTACAAGTCAACTTTGTTGATAGCCACAGCCCAGGACGGAGATAGTCATGTGTTGCCATTAGCATTTGCGGTCGTAGAGGGGGAATCAACAAGTACTTGGTCATGGTTTCTGCGGCTGATCCGATTAAAAGTTACACAGAAACAAGGCATATGTCTGATATCAGACAGGCATGCGGGCATAAAAGCGACCGTGAGAAACCCTAATAACGGCTGGCAACCACTACACGCTCAACATGTATACTGCATCCGGCACATTGCCAGCAACTTCAACCACAAATTCAAGAATGTTAAGCTGAAAGGAGATTTGATAAAAATGGGTAACTATAGCTCATTCACTAAAAAGTTTAATTGTTTAATGCAGTGTTTGAATAGTGTTTAATAATTATTTGTCTGCTATGTCCAGGATACGATCCGTGCCCACATTATTTTGAGAGAAGGCTCCAGTGGTTTCGAGAACAAAGCCCTGAGATTCGAGAGTGGATTGACGGCATCCCGAAGGAGACATGGAGCCTGGCTTGTGATATTGGTGGACGTAGGTACGGCCACATGACGACCAACTTGTCAGAAGCTGTTAACAAGATTTTGAAGGGAGCGAGAAACATGCCGATCACAGCACTTGTGAAGTGCACGTACGGGAGGCTTGTGGATTACTTTGTCGAGAGAGGTTCGATGGCAAGAGCAGAACTGTCTGAAGGACAGGTATATTGCACGGCCATAATGAAAAAACTATAACTGTACGCAGAGGATGCAACACGTCATACTGTACGCACATACAACGTGCAGAAGACCAAATTCGAGGTGGAGGAAGGATTCAACCCACGCCGGCCTTGGAGGCACGGTACAAAATGGGTGGTGGAATTGGACAACGGGACATGTACTTGTGGTATATTCCAATCACTCAAATACCCTTGTCAACATGTCATTGCCTGCTGCCTGAAATGGTCGTACAACTATTACGTGTACGTTGACCCTGTGTACAAGTTACAGACCATCGTCGATGCATATCAATTTCAGTGGTATCCAGTTGAAGAGAGAGAAACCACGGTTGCGGTTGATGGGCCTAGGATTATTCCTGATCCGACAACAGTACGTGGCAAGGGTCGCCCGAAATCAACTCGTATTAGGAACGAGATGGATTTGTTGGAGTCATAGCCAAGTCGGAGAACAAGTTCCCTTCAAAGATAATTGTAATGTGAGCGTTGTGTTTAAAATCGTTTTCTTTCATAACTTGTTGTAATGACACTTAATGGTTGTTAAATAGATCAAGTTTAATATCATATGTCTCATTACATAGTCACAAAAAAATTTAAGGTTAACAATCCAACTATTAGTGGTCGTGACGTCCGTGACGTTCGTCAGTCCCACAAGGCGGCCAAGGACGGTGTCTAGCTTGCCTATCCATGTTATGTCTCGGAGGTGGAGGGGTGAACGCCATGCTCAAGTCAAGATCCAAACTCTCTTGTATCTCATGTGCCTGTACAGGATCAACTTCATAATTATGTTCACCTCTTGATTGCATAGGGATGTCGAGAACCACATCCGAATAGCCTCCCCACTGTTGCGTTTGTCGTTGCAAATCGATAGGCGTGTGATAGTCAGCCGCAAACGGAGTCCCCGCAACAAACGATTGCAACCCATAAGTATTAGGTACACAAGGATGGTATCCGGATGCATCAGAAGGTTCCGGAATATAAGCTCGTGACCCGGACGCCTCACAATGATCCGTGCCATAATACATTGGCTGGGACTCCAGGACCTGCCCATGTTGTTGGGGGCTTTGGCTTGATTCAGGCGCAGGATACCAATTGTATTCAGTGTATGGATTGTCAAACTCTTGTGTTGGGGCAAAGTAGACTCCTGGAGCAGGCTCTTGGGTCGACCCCAGTGCCACTCATTGTGCAACATGGGTGGTTCTACGTCTTCCAAGACCTTTGCCCTCGGTTCTGCCAACTACAGGGTTTGCATCTTCTGTGGGCTCCGGAACCTCAATCGGCCTGGGGGGAGCCGGTGTGGATGGTCGCCTGATCCGGTCAACCTCATGAACCAGGGCAAGGCAACGATCGATTTCTGTACACAGATCCGCATCGGTCCACCGCTTATCACTCGCCGGGGAATAAGCATACCAGATTCGATGAAGCCGCTCAGCCTATACATACAAAACAATAAACGAGTGTAAGTAATGTACATTATAAAAATCAATTAAAAGGAACTCACAAGCAACATATCAGAATTGTACCATTTGTCCAGTCGTCGCAGATTTTCGTGTTAACCATCGCCGCGAATGTTGCGCATACCACAACGTGTATTGATCGTTCGGACCAACGAAGTTCTGAGCCAACGGTTGGGTGAATACGTATTGGTGCCTGTCGTCCCAGTGGGCTATGAAGCGGTGGAGCTTCTGAACCCAATCCTCTTTTTCCTTTCCCTTACGCGAAATGTCATGTAACCATTCGCTTTGCAGGGGCTTTTGAGGTATGGGCTGTTGCATCCCAAATTGCTGCATGACCTGGTCAGGTTGATGCCACTCCACACGCCAGTATAGTATCAGTGGGACAACAGCTCTCCATACGCTGTTACCTGCTTGACCAACGTCCGGAAGCGCAGCCAATACATCGTCACCATATGGCATCCAACGAAACTAAATACAACAAAGACATGTTAACAACTCAAGCCGTTGGTCAAATAATTCTCAATATATGAGTAACTTTACTAGTAACTAACCTCATTGCTGCGCAGTGTGTCCATAATTGTGCGGTATTCGTCAATGGAGAGCCTTTCGTAGCTCTCCGGAACGTCATTCCACCTACGCAATTAAGAGACATGTATCAACAACGGTAGGAAAATAAAGTGTACCAAAAATTAAAATGTAAATGTAAAAAGATAAAGATCATACCTAGTAGCCAGTGGATGTCCGACGATGGCATCAAGTTCCGGCATCTGGGGACCAATGCCGGGTATCCTTGCCCACGCCCATAGTTGGAGAAGATATGTACAGCCTGCGATCTGGGCTTTCCCCTGGTCGGTTGCAGCACACAACTCATGGTATAGATGAGCAAGCAATGCAGATCCCCAGCTGTACAGACCCGCTTGGTCAAAATCTCCCAGCAATGCGAGGTATCGCATTGATATCCTGGCTCCTGTGTGGTCGATGAACATAAAATCCCCAAGCAAAACAAGAATGAATGCTCGAGCGTATCGGTCCAACATATCATCATCGTCGGGGTCTACAACCATGTTCGCCATGACCTGTCTCAACCATGACAACTTAATTACACCTCCCTTAATAGCATCTGGGGGAGGAGCCTCTCCTAGCATATTCTGCACGAGTAGTGGCCAGTTTTTCCAGGTGCTACCGGTAACAGGAAGGCCATCTACTTTCAGGCCGAGGAGCACCGCCACATCCTGTAGCGTGATCGTCATTTCCCCAAATGGCATGTGAAAGGTGTGGGTCTCTGGCCTCCAACGCTCCACCATGGCAGATATCAACTCCTTGTCCAGAGGTTGGTTCCTAACGAGTGCGACCTCGTACAGCCCAGCATGTTGGAGTCGGCTAACGATCAACTCTGGAACCCCAAGACGGTTCACCGCCGGTTTCTTCACATGGAGTATTCTGTTGGGTTGTTCATTCCAGACATAATTCGAGACATGCTTGTCCTATAGGTGCAGGAGAGTCGTGCTTAGAGGGCCGGGGTAGATGTACGCTTCATTCGCCATAAGGTTCCTACAACCAAATTACATGCGAAATTAATAATTGGCAATAAACATCAAAAATTCTAATTAAAACAAACAAGTTTCAAAAACTATACAATATTCATGGATATTGTATATTTATAGGGTTTAGTGTTTACGGTCTAGACAATAAAATCTAACTTGTTAATTCTAAACAATAAAAAAAATATACATTGTAATACCTACACACTAGTTCAAAATTTAAAAAGTCTAGGCAATAAAATTATTATCATTATTATTATTATTATTATTATTATTATTATTATTATTATTATTATTATTATTATTATTATTATTATTATTAAACAATAAATCTAACTTGTTAATTCTAAACAATAAAAAAAATATACATTGTAATACCTACACAGTAGTTGAGAATTTAATATTTCTAGGCAATAAATTTATTATTATTATTATTACTAAACAATACATCTAACTTGCTAATTCTATACAATAAAAATTTACACTGTAATACCTACACGCTAGTTCAAATTTTAAAATTTCTCGGAAATAAAATTATTATTATTATTATTATTATTATTATTATTATTATTATTATTATTATTAACCAATAAATCTAACAATAACAATATACATTGTAATACCTACACAATAGTTAAAACATTAATAGTTCTACACAATAAAATTACTATTATTATTAACAAGTATTAACAATTCTAAATAATATTACTAAATGCTATATATATTTTACATACTAACCAACACTAGTTATTATTTCTAAATAATAATATTAACTTCAAATTTCTAAACATTAACAACATACATTATGCTTGCATCACAATAATTAAAAGTTTAATTTTTATAAAGAATTATATTTATTATCTGAGTCTAAAAAATCTACATTTTTAACCATTAACAATTCTACATAATATTAATAGATACTACATATTTTTTACATGCTCACTAACACTTATTGTTATTTCTAAACAATAAAATTAACTTATAATTTCTAACTAAGTCTTGAAACACCTAACAGCATACATATTAAAACTACAAACAATTCTAACTAACACATTTATCATAAGCAATAATACTATAAGAAAATCCAAACAAAAACTAACCAAAGTGTTAATATCTGAAATGGAGGAGGAGGGTAGGTTTAGATGAGTGACTTCAAGTTGCTTGGACTTGGAGTTCTTGAAACCTTGTATATGAAGAACTTGAGGGAAGAAAATTTTTAGGAAAGAAAGGGAAAAGAATAGTAGAGTCTGAAGAGGAGTAAGGGAAAAGGGAGGGAGGGAGGGAGGGGGTTTAAGTAAGGGTGGCGGACGTGTGGAAGTCGCACCATACCCTGCGGCTCCCGCGCCACGTGGCGCACATGCAAAGGGAGCCGTGGGTTGATATGCGGCCCGTGGGAGTCGCACCAGTCAACGCGACTCCCCGTAGCTTGTCCCCCTACTCCCCTACTCTGCTCCCCTGCTCCCCAGCCTTTAGCACCCTTCAGCACAGAAAAGCGAGCCGCATTAAAGCTCGCGATTTCCAGGAAGGTGAGCCGCATGACTTTATGCGACTCACTGAACACGAGGCGCACCACACCGTGCGACTTCCATGCTCCGTCCACCTCACCATCCCACAAGGCACAAAGTGTCATAGTTCTCTAATTTTTTTTTTATTGTTCTATTTTGCTAATTTTTTTTTGTAATATTAAAAAAAAAGCCAAATTCCGAACCGCAATGAAATGTTTTAGAATGTTATAAGGATTCTATTTCTAAAATAAAAATATTTTTAAACAAGGTGAATTATTATTAGTTCGTAAACAAGACGAATTTCCGACGTCGCGCTCGGGAATATTGAGTTGGCCGTATGGGGGCTATATGGAAGCTATTATAGTCTTCTTAGCTCATGCCACAAAATCTTTTAGTGAATAGTGCAGAAGATATGAATATCTAATAATGGTTTTCTTTTACCATTTTTAGCATAATATAGGTTTCCATACTTTTGACCACACACAAGCTAGTAGGATAAGATTTTTTTTTTTTGTGCGTCTTTCTCTTAAGAGGTGGCTGAACCACACAGCTCCATTATTCACAAGTTCATTTCATCTTTTGCTAAGGTTTAAAGAGAGAGAAGCAGAGAGAAAATAGGAGAGAAAATAGAGAGAGAAAGTGAGAAGTTTTCCATCTTCATCTTCTTCCTCTTGAGGCCGCCACTTCCTCATCCCCAACCACCACCATACTTTCATCTTTTGCACTTCCTTCCTTTATTAAATACGTAGGAAATCTCAAGGGCTTTGTGTTGATGGTTTTTGTTTCATGAAAGGTTCAGACTTTAAGTTTATGCTTGCTCAAAATACAAACTTGTCTTCTTTAATGTTTTTATTCTTCTTCTTGGCTTCATGAAAATTTAAAAAGCCTTGTGAAAATGTTGAGTCTTGATGTTTGGAAATTTTGAGTTTGGCTTTTGAACTAATTTTCTTCACTAAAGTGCTTGCCAGGGTAATGATCAATTGAACCATGAAATCAGTTTTTGAAAAACTTAAGTTTTGAGTTTACATTTTGCTTAAGTCCCTTTATGAAAGTGTTAGCCTATGCCTTAATAAGTATATTGATGGTTTTTATTTTGAAAGATTTTGAGTTCTCGCACTTAAGAAAATTTAAGTATGAGAGTTTTTTATAGTGCCTTTGGAAATGTTCTTCCCATTAAATGGATATTTCCAAAGTGGTTATGTTATGATCTTTGGAAAAATTTTGAAGCTTGAACTTTTCACTAAGTGGCTTTGTAGTTTTTTTTGTTTGTTTTTATAAGCATTTTAAAAATCAAATTAGTTTTCTTAAAGATTGAATCTTGAAAATATTCTTTATGACCTAAGGCTTGTTTTTGAACTTTGAAGTTAAAATCACCATAGATTTAATTTTTGAAGAAATTAATTAATTTTTGAAAATGTGGATAATTAATTTTTGAAGAAAAATTCACCTTGGAATCTTGATGGTTAGGCCGAGGCTTTGTAAGGGGAAATGAGTGAAGATTTTCAAGTTAAAAACTTGGTTAAAAGTGATGTTTAAGTGTAGAAAAATGGTGTTCTGGTTTTTGTTTTGTGGAGAAATCTAGGGTTTTTAGAAGTTCTTGGTGGACGCTTTGAAAGAAGGAAAATGAGTGCGAAAAATCTAAGTTAAGATTGTGTATTTCATGTTAATTTGTATTGAAAAATGTTGTTGTTAAAAAGGTTTCAAGAAAGATTGAGTATACATATATGTATTTGGGCCGAGGCTATGCATAGAATAAGAGTGAAAAGTTTTAAGTTAAGAACTAGATTTGATTTGAAGTTTTGTCATGAAAATAATGGAGATTTTAAGAAGAAACTTTGAGAAGAAATTTGATAGAAAAATTGACCTAAGGTCGAGAGCCCCTTAAAATAAAAAAGGAAGAGGAAAATGTTTTTGGACTTGATTGTGTGATTTTAATTGCCTAAGATTGTGAAAATGTTGCATTGAATAAAATGCATAATTGTTTGATGGTTATCTGGATACTAGAGTAAAAAGAAGTTTATAATTGATTGTGGTGGAAAAGATTTTTGGAAAATAATTTTATTAAGTTAATTTTTCCGAGGTGATATTGATGCATACAAATGTTTCTGACTTTAGGATACACCCAAGACTTAGCCTAGAGAGTATAAGTTTAGTTGAGGAAAATAATAAGTTAAGTATGTGTATGTGAAGGTATGAGGAGCGAGAACGTGTCCGCGTCAAAGTTGAAACGCGGGAAGGAAAACGTCAACGGTAATGGCACTTCGAGATTTGGATGATGCGTTGTATGTTATATCTTTGTATACTTTATGTGGAAAATGTTGGTTGGCTTATGTGAAGCATTTTGCTAGCTTATGTGAAGCATTTTGTTGGCTTATGTTAAGTGTGTTTTTGGCTTATGTGAAACATGTTGATGGCTTATGTGAAGCATGTAGTTTAGCTTATGTGAACCATATTGTTTGGCCCATGAGAATGTGCAAGTGACACTTGAAGTGTATAATTTTGTGATTGATGACGTGGTATTGAATTAATGTACTTTAACTAAGTTATATGTGCTTGCAATATTGATTGTATTATCGATTGTTATCAAACATGGAAGCAGTGGAAAAAAGAGAGCTACTGGCTAGACGTAAAATCTTGTGATACCTTGCCATGACAGAGCTGATTTTGGGGCAGTGACATAGTGTTCAAAGAATATAAGGAGGATACTTTACTTAAAATCAATTAACATTTCAGAAGTATGCTTTTAAGAAAGTCAACAATTTAACCAAGATTTTTCTAAACGGAATAACTGTACCATATGTTTTTCATGAATGAAAATTCATAATTCACCTAAGTGAATTCATCAAACCCTTTTATAAGTTAATAGTGATTTTACTTTCTTCAAAATACGAGGTTTCTTTCAAAAGAACTATAAGAGATGATTTCAAATAAAAGGGGGGGAGACTTTATATGGGGATTACTAAACTACGGTTGAGAGGAGAAATATTATTAATAATTAAGGACAAGACTTAGACACTGGGTGAAGGGTGACCTCGACTGTGAGGACAAGACTCTGAAACTCGGTGAAGGGTGATCTTGATGGTGATGAAGAGGCCTGGACAGTCGGCGAAGAGTGATCTCGAACGCGAAGATGAAACTTAGGTGCTCAGATTTAGGGCTAACTCATTGTAAGAGATGAACTCAGATACGTGTGAGGTCGTTTCTGTTTTGTGTGATTAACCATGAAACATATCATGAAATTATATGTTCTCCTCAAGACTCATCATTGTTATATCTGTAATTGATTAGGACAGCAAGATTATCCATCAATCAGCTGTGTGCAGGCTGTGTGCGGGTTGTGTGCGGTTAATACGATTGGGATACCAGGATTATCCATCAATCAGCTGTGTGCTGGCTGTGCGCAGTGGCGCTTACATCCAGATCATTGTAGACACTGCATGGACATGACATGTAGACTAACTCTAAGGTTATTGTTAATGTGTGAAACTAAATATGTGCCTATGTGATTTGTATGTGACTCTGAGGTGATTGCATATGTGTAACTCTAGTTATGTGCTTGAGTGTTACATTATTGATGAAACAATGTGAGTAAGTGTGAATTGGAATGTTCAGAGCATGTAATATGCCGTATGATCTATATATACTTCCTGATCCTTTTAGATATGTATTATTTTCTTTTCACCGCTATACTACTATGATAAACTCTTTCAAGAAGTTGACCCTTGTACTCCTTTCTTTGTGAATGTACCTTGGGCGTCTCCACCAGACAATGATGCCTTCTTCAGGGATGGCTTTAGATGATACAGATGGAGGACACTGATGACGAGGAGGACCCTTCTGAGATGTCGCCTTGTGGATTAGTACAAGTTCGCCAGTGAGTGACATGTGTATGCTACTAATATTGTAGTAGTTTATATGTGTGAGTTATTGGTATTATGTATATTTTGGTACGAAAGTATGTTTACAAAAAACAGTTCCCCGCATTTTTAATAATTATTGAAAGACAATCAACACTTATTTTCTTGTAAGAGGTTACTAAGGTAACACCAAAAAATCGGGGCGTTACTATAACACTACTACAAAATTGTCTTTTTACCACGCCCCTGTTACCACGGTTCCCTGATGAACCCTGGTAAAATGGTACCCGGAGCTCTGTTACCATGGTTCCTTGTGGAATTGTGATAACTGAGGTGCTCTGTTACCACGGTTCCATGTCACCCGTGGTAACTGAGATAGTTTTTATTATTTTTTTAATTAGCATTTCCTATTACCACGGTTGATACCTTAACCGTGGTAATAGAGTTTATTATTTTTTATCTAACACTATCTATTACCACGGTTGTCAGGCGAACCATGGTAATATGTATGTCTTTTACCACGGTTCTCAACCGAACCGTGGTAATAGGTATTATATTATTAATAAAATATTGTTTTGTTAACTAGCAAACCCTAATTTGCAGATCAAAAACCCATTTGTGAACCCTTTCTCTGTTGCACCTAATGACTATTGTTCCTGGCCGCTGCACCTCATCACCATCCCTCCTTCTCTCCGCAATGCCACCGCCGCTGCTTTGCATGCTCGTCGGCGCCAAGCTCGTCTCTGTCAATCGCAATCTTGCTCGCAGTCGTGACAGTCACGTCATTTTCGTCTTCGTGCGTCGTCGTTCTCGTCTTCTCCCGTTGGCCATTCTTCTCTACCTCAATCGTGAGTCCTCTTGACTTGCTTCTACTTCTAGGGTTTTGTTTTGAAGATTGTTGTTGTTGTTGTTGTTGTTCAGTACTAGGGTTTTGTTTTCCTGGAGCACATGAAGCGTGCACCATTTCCGTCGTAAATGCTTGTCTCTCCACCCACTTAATGGTATCTTCATAAATTCTTTCCAGCGCGGTTTCTCCAGCATGCGCGGTTTCCTTCTTCTAAATAGTCACGCCTGTTCTCCTTCCCATACGAGTTTCACATTTCTCAATACATCCTCTTTACTCTGCACTTTTGAACATTCATGGTGGTTACTCTCCTTCATCCGTTTCACTTTCCATGTTTGCTTATAAATTCCAAAAGTATCTCTCAGTTCTCCATCCATCACTCCATCATGTACATGATTATGAATGATGAGCGTTTTAATGTTGTAGACATCGTCTACAATCACCTTGCTTCTGCTCTAGTTCACAACTAGTAAGCCATTCCCTATAGTTTCCTCGTAATAAAACTCCTCAGGGGTCCAAATGGATTGCTCTTTTTGGCTTGGAACCCTTTAGAGGAGGTGGCTTCTCAGGTGATCGGAGTAGAATTCTTCCGGTCAAGGGGTATTGACATTGGTGAGCCACTGGATGAACCCTACGAAGACTCGTATGACTCTTCTTCGGATGACTCCTCCGATGATTCTATGGAATCATTAGGATCCAACCCTGATCCCTGATTTTTAATTCAGCTAAGTAGTACATGTTGTACCTTTTTTTTTAATTTGGCTGTACAATTTTTCTTCAAGTGAATATAATTTTTGTTCAAGTTAATATATGGCTGATCTTGTTAATTCCTAATAATCTACTTCTCTGTTTATTCATTGTTATATTTTTTAGAAATATAATGCCAGGAACTGTTCGGAATGGCATAGCAATATATTATGTACATAAGGAATGGTTTAGCAGCATATTAACATGCTTAGTAGCATTCCGGGCTCGGAGATATCAGAAGCAGTTGGGAGCACAAGCAGGAGCACAAAGATCGGTTGAAGATGTTATGTTGTAACTGTGTTCTAATGCTGAATTGTTTTTTCTTTTTGAATGGACTGCTGAACTGTTTTGGCATTGGAGTAACGAGATATTAGGATAGTTTCCTATAGACCATGTTTTAGTTAATTAC
Source organism: Acmispon strigosus (assembly GCA_030819835.1). NCBI lineage: Eukaryota > Viridiplantae > Streptophyta > Magnoliopsida > Fabales > Fabaceae > Acmispon > Acmispon strigosus. Next base: position 75,356,663 of record JAUAMA010000002.1, on the reverse strand, counting down.
CTTTTTCTTGGGCATTGGGCTGTTTTTTGTTGTTTGGGTGGTGATCCATATGCATATTATATATAGTTTATTTGGTAATTTGGTATTTATAGTTTCTTGTAGATCATGTTTTAGTTAACTTGATATTTTGACAATATAATAGACTGTTTTTTTATCTGAATGTACAATTAATTAAGGTGAGAGAATATAAGAAAAACAAAAAAAAATAGACCTATTACCACGGTTCAATGTTGAACCGTGGTAATAGGAAGATATATTACCACGGTTCAGCAATGAACTGTGGTAACAGATGTATGATATTACCACGGTTCTTTGCTGAGCCATGGTAACAGAGTTGCGATATTACCACGGTTATGCCTTCAACAGTGGTAACAGATATGTGATATTACCACGATTCCACCTTGAACCGTGGTAATTTATCTATTACTTCGCTGACTAACTGTGGTAAAAGGCTGCCCGGAACCGTGGTAATATGACAATTCTGTAGTAGTGTAAGTTTCCGGCCCATACTTCTTCCAGACTAATGAGGCTGTATCCTTGAGAAGGGTTACTGATGCTTGCTGCTCGATGAACTGTATCTCTTAAAAATGTTACTTGGGCACACACTTTATTCTAATCAGTTGGTTGTATCCCTTAATAGGGTTACTTATGTTCCTGTCTTTCTTCGAGATGGACAAGGCTGTATCCTTATCCCTGAAAATGGTTACTTATGCCCATCGCTCGGTGGACTGTATTCCTTAGAAGGGTTACTTTGACCCAAAATTCATTTCAACCGGTGGATTGTATCCCTTAAAAGGGTTACTAATGTCTAGTTCGGGCTAAGACGGGTAGACCGTAGTCCACATACACATTAATTTTTTAAGGCCTACTCCGTTTAGGCTGTTATTCTGCAAACACGAACAACAAACACGAAAAAATAATTTTGATAATCTTGCGTCAGCTTTATTGAATTCGAAATAGAACATGTGAAAACATAAGGAGATTATGGCTATTAGTGAAAAGCTAATAATCCATTTAAATTTTATTTTCGTCAAATTATGAAATAAGCTGTGTTACTAAAGCTGGTAGCTGACGAATTTATAGCTCCCTCCTCATTGCACTACATTCCTTGCAGATGGGGCATTTCTCGTATCATTACGACGCGTTACGAGCAAATTTTCTATCGCGCCGTCCGTCCTGAGCTCAGAAACTTATGAAATTTTCCGAGTTGAGGCGATAGCCTCTAAATCAAATAAAGTCGGCCGGACTAGGATGGCACTCTCTTCAAGAAGATGGAAAACTACCACAAAACGTGCTGCTATTGTCTTGCTCTTCCTTCTTGCTCTCAACGTCACTGAAAGTGTTTTAACTCCAGCTGGAGCTATAGTATAGTCACCGTATCCTGTCAAATTATTCATCAATGGTGTCAAATCTCCTACTTCGTATCCGAGTCGGGTGAAGCATCGGAAAAACATCAAGTCCATAGAACTTACTGGATCTAATATCACTTCATTGAATTCCTCATTATCAATCACTGTTGGAATCATTATAGGATAATCCACATTCGCCTCAGCTTGAAGTTCATTCTCCACCATTGTTGAGCTCATCTTTGGCCAAGTTTTGCAGCCTTAAGATCGGATACCTTAACGCCTCTTAAGAAAACACGAAATTGCTTATCACTTGTGCTGCTCATATAAGTCATACAACCGCTGGTAATTTGCAGCTTGCTCATGGAATTCTATCATTCTATCCTGAGGGTTTCTTATCAGAGAGGCATGGAACGAAGTTCCCAGTGTCACTGCATTGACAACAATCGTTAAGACCTCTTTCGCTTCTAGTCCAAGTGTCAAGGTCACCTTCTTATGGAAACGTTGTAAGAAGTCTCTCAAGATTCACTACTCTGTTTTACTTCTGTGTAAAACACCATGTCCTTTGGTTCTGGTTCAAGCCTCAGTTTGTTGCCTTTGTTTGGCTTTCCAAACTGTTCACTGAAAATTTCATTGAAATCGAACCAGTTCTTGATTGTAGAAGCAGAGAGTGATTTAAACAATTGAAGCTCCTCTCCCTTTAAAGTTGTTTGAAAAAACCTGCATGTCATAGCATATGCTTCTTCCATTGATTCATTATGCATCAGTTTGCCGCGTATCTCAAAAGATTGCAAATGCTGCTCTAGGTTTGCTGGCGTCGAAAAAGGCTCCACATCAAATTTCTCAATCAAGCCACTCGACAATTCCTGAAATCGAATCCTTATACTAAAAGGTTTGAAAATATCTTCTGTCGAATCTCCCAGAAGAGTAAGCTTCCTTATGTTTCTTGGTCTTGCATCCCCTAAAAATTTTTCTAACCTTTGTCAAATTTCTGGTGCCCTTCATGTGATCAGACTCATGGTTACACTAGGATCGGTAGGATTGGTAAAAGAATAATTTCTACTGCAAGGAGAATTGTCTTCCCCACATACGACGCCAATTGTTCTTTTGAGAATCTTGACTATCGTTCTTCTTGAACTTTGGTGGTGATGCTTTGCCGTAGGTTGGCGGTAGAGTGTGGCAGCATTGTTCTCGAGTGTTGGGGCACTTGCAGAAGAGACTCCAACTCTCAAGTTAGTATGGCTACAAGGAGAGAAACCATGAGTCTAAGATGAACCTAGAGAATGATAATAATGAATATATGTTAAGTAAATGAACGATAGAACCTGCATTTATAAGGTCTGTATCTACGCTCAGTGCCTCTGCAGGTATAACGGAAGTCCTTAAGTAGAGCTTACGAGCACACGATTGGCTTAGTTTCTTCATGCTACGTGTTTCATCTCATCCCTTTTTCAGGCCACTCGGACACTTCACTAGTTTGGACGGGGTGTTCCATTCCTAAATAAGGTTGTGCAACCTGCCCTTATGGTGAATCCTTAAGAGTAATTCCTTGCGGATCGGCTGCGACGCCATTGAATTTTATGGCTTAAGAGTCAACCGGAACAATAACTCTCTATCGTGTGGTTGCAAACTATATTAATGAACGATGGGGCGACAATAGTGTTACATGGAGGGACATCTTCCCTCTGTGGTGTATGCGCTACGCACATTGATGTAATGCAGATATTGTATTTATCCTAACTTGCAATGGTTTAAGGAAGAAAGTGTCAACGAAGCACTCAGGTCACATCATGAGCGGATCATTCATTTCCATGTTGGCCAAACATTATGGGTACTAGCCTGTAGATGCTACATACCCCATCCCCATGGAGCTTATAGGAAAAGATGTCTTGCTAGACATTAAGGTCGTCCACTGTGATGGTACAGGGGACCTTTTTCAGAATATTACTGAGGGTATGGGCTATCAGGAAACCCACCAGTCAAACTCGTAGCACGATGAGCCAATCTGGTTGGAGGAGGCCACACCTTTGCACTCTCAGCCCACAGACTATTCTTCATTGGTCGAATGCTTGGACACCATGAGCTGAAAGTGCATTGGTGTCTCAATGCCATACATGCCTGATTAGACTCAGACTTCGGAGTAGCTTGCGGCTATGCTAGCATTGCTTTAGCAGATCCAGGAGCAGCTTAGTGGGGCACCACCTCCATCAGAATGAATTTTTTTTCTTTCCTTTTAGTTATTTTTTTTCTCTTTTCTTTGTATTTTATTTCAATTAGGACCATGTTGCTAAGTGCGGGGTGTAAGACCTCATTTTTCGTATATTTATGTTTTGGTCCTTCGAGTTTGTAATAATTATGCTTTGGTCCTTCGACTATTTTATACTTTACGGTTTGGTCCCTGTTGACCTTTTTGGCTTTGTTGACTTGAACCGATTCTGTTTCTGTTATTTTATTCGAGTTTTAATTTGAGGATAGAATAAAATCTACGAATATTTGGTGATTAGATTTGGTTGTTGATTGATTATTTCTGAGTATCTAGTGCAGATTTTATTTTCTGGTTTTTTGTTTTTCTTGTTTTGTTTGAAGATAAGGGAATTAAAGAAGAGAAAACACATTATAGGGCTTGGGCGTGTAGCTCACTCTACTTTGGCAGCAATGTTGCTTGTTTTTTGTTTTGTTTGGCTTTTAAATCAGAATTATGTTAGGGTTGGTTTAGATACAACTTGATATTCCTTTTAGCTAAAAGATAGGAGAGAAAAAGTGAAAAAAAAAAAAAAACTTCCTATCACCTTAGGGTTCTCGATCAGCATATAGAGGGAAAAAGCTGAGTTCTTTTCTATTCTTCTTCAAACAACACTCTTAGAAATGTAAAAGCAAACAATTGCAGTGGAAATAAACATTGCTTGAAAGTAAAGATGAAGGATAGAAGAATTCACACACACAAAATTTTATCCTGGTTCACCTTCTATACACCGAAGGCTACATCCAGTCCCTCAAGAAAATCCCTTGAGGATTTTTCCACTATTGATAAAAATCTCTTACAAGTTCTTACACCAAGGACCCTAAGAATTTCTATCAATTTCCTGTGAAAGTATACCACTTTCAACAGCCCCTGAAAGTATACCACTTTCAGTTCCTGAAGGCAAACCACCTTCAGACCTTGAAGGCTTGACCACCTTCAATCAACACCCTGAAAGTACACCACTTTCAGTACCAACAACCCTTCACCGAGATCCACGGTGAATACTCAATCTATCAGAAAGAGATGAAGAAGAGTTTACAATTGGCTGTATCAATCCTTTAACATACAAGTGGATTGATCATGAGAATTTATGCTTTAAGGCTCTTAAGCATAACAAGATTCTGAGTTCCTCAAGATATGAACAACTAGAGTGTTCTTATGAACATGAAGATCATGAACTCAGAATTTAGGCTTTTTGAAAGTTTAAGTTCTAAAAGACTTAATGATAAGAACTATTTTGACAAAGCTTTGGCCTAATGTTGTATTCTCAAGTGTTGTTGTGTTCTGGACTCAAATGGACTTTATATAGGTAAGGGGAAACGTCCTTGAACCAATGAAACCCTTCCCAAAAGGTTTGAGACACAATGGTTCACGAAAAGATGCAACTTTTCGTGTGTGTAATCGATTACATCACTTAGGTAATCGATTACACTAAGAACCAATAAAGTTTGAATTTCAAATTCAAACATGTAATCGATTACAAGCAAGAAGTAATCGATTACTTGCCTAGGAGTAATCGATTACCAGAAGGCTGAAATCGATTACACTAAAGTCCAACTTCCAGAAACATGAACTTTTAGGATCGGCTTAAGTTTTTCTACTTCTTTTAAGTTATGAAAACATTAAGCTTGATTAGTTTAGATGTTTTAAAGAGCCTTTATGCTTTGAGAATCCTTTAGAAGCATAACTCACCTAAACTAAGACTTCTAGGTAAATGATGAACTTTATAGCGCTGTTTCCTCTAAGTCTTCTTTTCTTCTTTTTGCCGATGAGTTTTCGTCATCAAAACCTCAGCCAGGGTTAGGAGCAAGACCTTCTTCACAATTCTGTGTGTGAATTCTTCTACCTTTCATCTTTTCTTTCAAGCAACACTTATTTCCGCTGCAATCATTTACATTTACATTTATCTTGAAAGTAAGAAGGTATTAAGGCGAAAATCGGGTAAACCTGATTCACCCCCCCCCCTCTCAAGTTGCTATCTATACTAACAATTGGTATCAGAGCGTAACTTTAGGTAAGTTGTTCCAAATATTTGGGAAAAGATGGCATCCTCTTCCAATCATGGAACCAGTGAAGGATTCAACATTAACAGACCAACATACTTCAATGGAGACCACTATGACTTCTGGAAAATCAAGATGAAAATCTTCATAAAGTCATTAGACGCAGGAATCTGGAAAGCCATTGAAGAAGGTCCCTTTGTTCCTGTAGAAGAAGTTGAAGGAAGTTCACGACCAAAACCAGAAAACACTATGAATGAAGAAGAAAAGAAGAAGGTTCAATATGATCTCAAAGGAATGAATATTCTTACATCTGCTCTTGGCATGGATGAGTTTTTCAGAGTATCAACATGTACAACATCGAAAGAAATATGGGATACGTTGATGGTGACTCATGAAGGAACAGATGAAGTCAAGAGATCAAAAATCAATACTTTATCTCAAGAATATGAAATGTTCAGAATGCTTCGAGGAGAAAAGGTATTGGATATGCAAAAACGATTCACTCATTTGATTAACCATTTGATTGCTCTTGGTAAACAATTTTCAAACAGTGACTTGAACATGAAAGTTCTAAGATCACTCACAAGAGTATGGCAACCAAAGGTTACGGCTATTTCAGAGAAGAAGAGTTTATCAAATATGACTCTTGCAACTCTCTTTGGAAAACTCCAAGAACACGAGTTGGAATTGAATTGTTTGGAGGAGAATGAACAACATGAGAAGAAGTATCGATCCATTTCCCTAAAGGCAAAAGAAATCATTAAAGATGATTATGATGCAGATTCTGAAGAAGAAGATAATGGGAATATGAATCTTCTAGTGAAGAACTTTGGAAAGTTTCTATTAAGAAAAGGTATGAAATTTAACAATAACAGATCTTTCCAAAGGAATAATGAGTCCTCCTCTTCTCAAAAGATCACATGCTTCGAATGTGGTAAACCTAGACACATCAAGTTAGAATGTCCAAATCTTCAAAAGAAGAAACATCGTTTGAAGGACAAATTTGGAAAGAAGGATCAACCCACACGAAGAGCATACTTGGCTTGGGATGAAAATGAAGTAAGTTCATCATCAGATTCTGACAAAGAAGAAGCACAAGTTGCATTAATGGCTTCACATGATTCTGATGCTGAAGATACCCAGGTTAGTGAAAATTCTATTTCTTTTCATGATTTAAAGTATACTATGGAAAATATGTTTAAATTATGTCAAAATTTCTCTAAGGTTAGCACTAAGAAAAATGATTTAATATCATCTTTAGAAAATAAGTGTAGGAATTTACAAGAGGAATTAGACATAGTGAAATCTAAGTTAGATATTACACATAAATGCACTAAGTGTAGTTCTCTAGAATAAAAGATAGATAATCTTCAACAAAGAGTTCATAACTTCAACACAGGAAAACAAAAGTTAGATGATATTCTAAGTGTGCAAAGGCACTCAAACAATAAGTCTGGACTAGGATATACATCTCATCCAAAGACAAAAGAAGTTAAGAAAACTGTGTTTGTAAAACCAAACAAAGTGGAAGGATCTTCTGAAAATGCTAAGACTAATTCTTTTAGGAGTATGAACAACAGGAAAAGTAATTTTCGTAGACCTCCTAAGAAGATCAATCCTTCTCCTAGGCAAACATCTAGTTACAATCAATATTCATGTACTTATTGTAACAAAATAGGACATACCCCTAGTAGATGTTATTACAAGAATGTTGGAGTACCAAATAGGGAATATATATGGGTTAGGAAGAACACTAACTTAGAAGGACCCAAAGCATATTGGGTTCCTAATACCCATGTCTGAACTTTGTCATGTAGGTGTGCATGAAAGCAGCAAAGGATTTATGGTATCTTGATAGTGGCTGCTCATCACACATGACAGGAGACAAAACAAAATTTTCATTACTTATACCTAGAGAAAAGGGATTTGTCACATATGGAAACAATCAAAAGGGAAAGACACTTGGTATTGGAAGAATAGGCACACCCCCTCAAACAGTCATCGACAAAGTTCTATATGTTGATGGTTTGATGCATAATCTTCTAAGTATCAGTCAACTTTGTGACAAAGGTTTGAAAGTTGGTTTCATTAATGATATCTGTGTGGTAAAGGATGTGAAAACTAAAGAGATTAAGTTTTCCGGATATAAAGTCAATAAGGTCTTCATGATATCCTTGGATGAAATTCCACAAAATGTCAGATGCCTTTTGGCCAAGAACAATAGTGATTCATGGCTATGGCATAGAAGATTGGCTCATATACACATAGATCATTTAAACAAACTAGTCAAGCATGATCTAGTTGTTGGACTTCCAAAGATAAGATTCGAGAAAGACAAGCTTTGTGATGCATGTCAAAAGGGGAAGAAAACAAGAACGTCATTCAAGCCAAAGAACATAGTCTCAACTACAGGACCTCTCCAATTACTACATATGGATTTGTTCGGACCATTAAGAACTAAAAGCATTGGAGGTAATCTTTATGCCCTTGTTATTGTTGATGATTTCTCTAGATTTACCTGGACATTATTCTTGCCTCATAAGAATGAAGCCTTCAACGCATTCAAAAGATATGCAAGGCTAGTTCAAAATGAAAAGGCTTTAAAGATCTCTTCTATTAGAAGTGATCATGGTGGAGAATTTCAGAATCATCAATTTCAAGAATTATGTGATGAGAATGGAATATCACATAACTTCTGTACTCCAAGAACACCACAACAAAATGGTGTTATAGAAAGGAAGAACAGACTACTTGAAGAACTAGCAAGAACCATGCTAAGTGAATCCAATCTTCCTAAATACTTCTGGGCTGATGCTGTAAGTACTGCTTGCTATGTTTCCAATAGAGTTCTTATTAGAACTATTCTGAAGAAAACTCCTTATGAACTCTACAAAGGAAGGAAACCAAATATTTCTCATCTACATGCTTTTGGATCAAAATGCTCTGTCTTAAACAATGGAAAGGAAAACCTTGGTAAGTTTGATGAAAAGTCTGATGAAGGTATATTCCTTGGTTATTCTCTAACAAGCAAAGCTTATAGAGTCTTTAACAATAAATCTCTATCTATGGAAGAATCCATACATGTTTCCTTTGATGAGTCTAACTCTTCAAAAGAAGATATAGTCGATCTTCCAGATAATGATGAAGAAGATATCATTATCAATGAAGACTCTCAAAAGGAAAAGGATCAAGATCCAATACAAGAAGAGCATATTGAAGATAACACTTATCAACTACCAAAGGAATGGAGAATCCACAGGGGTCATCCAGTTGATAATATCATTGGTGATATTTCTAGAGGTGTATCTACAAGGCTACGCTTAAATGATTCAGTCTTGAACATGACCTTTGTCTCTCAAATAGAACCCTCAAAAGTGAATGATGCTCTGGAGGATGAGTATTGGATTGTGGCAATGCAGGAAGAACTAAACCAATTTGAAAGGAATCAAGTTTGGGAACTTGTTCCTAAGCCCACTGACAAGCATGTCATTGGAACAAAGTGGGTATTCAGAAATAAACTAGATGAAAATGGTATTATTGTTAGGAACAAGGCAAGGTTGGTTGCACAAGGGTATAATCAAGAAGAAGGCATTGATTTTGATGAAACCTATGCACCAGTAGCAAGGTTGGAAGCCATAAGACTTCTGTTAGCGTATGCTTGTTCTTTAAACTTTCCATTATATCAAATGGATGTTAAAAGTGCTTTCCTGAACGGATTCATTCAAGAAGAAGTCTATGTGAAGCAACCTCCAGGATTTGAAGATCCCAAGTTTCCTTCACATGTCTTCAGATTAAAGAAGGCACTCTATGGTCTTAAACAAGCCCCTCGTGCATGGTATGACAGATTAAGCACATCCCTTTGTGAGAAAGGATTCCAAAAGGGTAAGGCTGACACAACCTTGTTTATCAAGAGAAGCAAAGGTAATACTTTATTAGTTTAAATATATGTAGATGATATTATTTTTGGTGCAACTAACGAATCTCTATGTAAGGATTTCTCTAACATGATGCAAGAAGAATTTGAGATGTCCATGATGGGACAATTAAATTTCTTTCTAGGATTGCAAATTAAGCAATCACATGATGGGATATTCATCAACCAACCAAAGTTTTGCAAGGAACTTTTAAAGAAATATGATTTGGATGATTGCAAAGCCATAGCCACACCAATGGGGTCTAACACGTATCTAGATCAAGATGAATCCGGTGTTCAAGTAGACATTACCAAATACAGAGGTATGATCGGATCTCTTCTATATTTAACTGCAAGTAGACCTGATATCATGTTTAGTGTGTGTCTATGTGCTAGATATCAAGCATCTCATAGGGAATCACATTTGAGTTCAGTTAAACGGATTTTCAAATATCTGAAAGGAACTACAAATGTTGGTCTGTGGTATCCCAAAGGGAGTGTTTGTGACTTGATTGGATATTCTGATTCAGATTATGCTGGATGTAAAACTGAAAGAAAAAGTACAAGTGGTACTTGTCACTTGTTGGGAAATGCTCTTGTTTCTTGGTCTTGTAAGAAACAAGCATGTGTTGCTCTAAGTACTGCTGAGGCAGAATACATTGCTGCAGGAAGTTGTTGTGCACAAACCCTATGGCTCAAACAACAACTAAAAGATTATGGCTTAGAGCTGGGTTGCATCCCAATCAAATGTGGCAACACAAGTGCCATTAATCTCACTAAAAACCCCATCATGCACTCTCGAACTAAGCATATTGATATAAGACATCATTTTCTTCGAGATCATGTCATGAGAAAGGATATTGAGATTTCCTTCGTAGATACACACAACCAATTAGCTGATATTTTTACTAAACCTCTTCCTAAAGATTCATTCTTTAAGATTAGAAGAGAATTAGGTATATTAGATGAACATGATATTTAAGTAGATAGTTATCTAAAAATGTGTTTATATGTTTTAATTATTTACATGATTTTTGTGTGAACTTATATGATTACATGCTTAGTTTACTAGTCAAAATTATGATTGCATGTATCTAAGTTGCTTATATGCTTAAATGTTCTTCTAGTAATGTATCACATAGGTATTTATAGCTTAGAACCTATAAAACTGTCCTAGTAATCGATTACCATATACCCAGTAATCGATTAAACCTGTTTTCAGTCCTCGTGCCTTTAAAATATTCTGCGTAATCGATTAACATAACTGCTGTAATCGATTACATCATCGAAAACTGTCAGAATTTCGAAATTCCCTTCATCTTTTTGAAATTCAAATTCAAGGAAACCGCTCTGTAATCGATTACTCAACTGCTGTTGATGTCCTTCCATGTTGATGTCCTTACCACCACAAACCGCTTGCTTCATTATTTCATTCATCAAATTCTTCTGCCATAGGAAGATCTTCTTGCTCACATTAGTGAGTTAGAATTACAAATTTTGTATGGCATCATTAATTGTCATGCCATCGACTGGACTTTCCTGGTGATGCACCATATGCCCACATGGAGAGATGAAGCAAAATCCTTTCCGTACGCACCCATTATCACCCGTCTTCTCCTTCACTCTGGTGTACCCATCGCCAAACTGTACGATGTGCGGTTCTCCAACTACAAGTGCGTTGATACAACTATTCTGTCACATCTGGGCTTATTTCATGATTAGGGTATTGATACTCTTTCATGGATGCTTCATTATGACGGGCATGACCCATCGACAGATGATGAAGACTCCTCCGATGATTCTTAGTCTTCTAGGATTGTTTCTTGTTTATTTTCTGTTATTCTAAAGTCTGTAATATTTCTGTCTTGCATACTTTTTATTGTTTGCCCTCTCTATGTTTTTATATATATATGTAAGTATTGGCTGTTGTTTATCACTCTTTTACATCTTTACCCCCCAACCCCTATGCTTTATTTGAATATACACTTGTATGGTTGTATGCCTGTTTTTGGCCTTTTCTTCTTTTTGATGAAGTCAAAAGGGGGAGAAAGGTTTTGTGTTCTTTAAAGACTATATGCAGGAATTCAACAAGTGAATCAGAAAGGGGGAGATATATTGGATTACATCAAACAGGGTGAGTTTTCAACAAAGAAGCATATCTGATCTTCAAGTTTCAAAGAATGTGTTTGCCATCATCAAAAAGGGGGAGATTGTGAAGAATGTCTTGCTCCTGACCCTGGCTGAGGTTTTGATGACGAAAAACTCATCGGCAAAGAGAAGAAAAGAAGACTTAGAGGAAACAGCGCTATAAAGTTCATCTTTTACCTAGAAGTCTTAGTTTAGGTGAGTTATGCTTCTAAAGGCTTCTCAAAGCATAAAGGCTCCTTAAAACATCTAAGGTAATCAAGTTTAATATTTTCATAAGTTAAAAGAAGTAGAAAAACTTAAGCCGATCTTAAAAGTTCAAGTTTCTAGATATTGGATTTGAGTGTAATCGATTTCAGCTTTCTGGTAATCGATTACACCTAGGCAAGTAATCGATTACTTCTTGCTTGTAATCGATTACATGTTTGAATTTGAAATTCAAACTATAACGGCTCTTAGTGTAATCGATTACCTAAGTGATGTAATCGATTACACATACGAAAAGTTGCATCTTTTCGTGAACCATTGTGTCTCAAACCTTTTGGGAAGGGTTGCATTGGTTCAAGGACGTTTCCCCTTGCCTATATAAAGTCCATTTGAGTCCAGAACATAACAACACATGAGAATACATCATTAGGCCAAAGCTTTGCCAAAATAGTTCATTTATTAAGTCTTTTAGCACTTAAACTTTCAAAGAGCCTAAATTCTGAGTTCATGATCTTCATGATTAAGAGAACACTTTAAGTTGTTCATATCTTGAGAAACTCAGAATCTTATTATGCTTAAGAGCCTTAAAGCATAAATTCTCATGATCAATCGACTTGTATGTTAAAGGATTGATACAGCCAAATTGTAAACTCTTCTTCATCTCTTTCTGGTAGATTGAATATTCACTGTGGGTCTTGGTGAAGGATTGTTGTTACTGAAAGTGGTGTACTTTCAGGGTGTTGATTGAAAGTGGTCTAGCCTGCAAGGTCTGAAGGTGGTTTGCCTTCAGGAACTGAAAGTGGTGTACTTTCAGGGATTGTTGAAAGTGGTATACTTTCACAGGGAATTGATAGAAATTCTTAGGGTACTTGGTGTAAGAACTTGTAAGAGATTTTTATCAATAGTGGAAAAATCCTCAAGGGATTTTCTTGAGGGACTGGACGTAGCCTTCGGTGGATAGAAGGTGAAACAGGATAAAATTCTGTGTGTGAATTCTTCTACCTTTCATCTTTACTTTCAAGCAACGCTTACTTCCGCTGCAATCGTTTGCATTTACATTTATCTTGAAAGTAAGAAGGTATTAAGGCAAAAATCGGGTAAACCTGATTCACCCCCCCTCTCAGGTTGCTATCTATACTAACACACTGGTAGGCCTCTTCTTTCTGTGCCGTTTTGATTCCAAAACCTTTTCCGTTATGTGGTCCTCTTTTAAGAAAATTTTTTATGAAGCATTAGAACCTTGGAAAATTAGTTTTGATGTCATGGAAATCTTTTCGACAAAAATCCGGTGTTAAAAGCTTGTTCTGGACTCCTTTCTACATGAAAATCATGTTTTTCGACCGGTGTTACAGAGGGGCGACGCATGTGCGTGGCCACCCTGCGCACATGCTCAGGGCCTCTGTTTAATTTCGGCCAGTTTCTAGAATGGCCACGCATGTGCGTGGGTGTTTACTCTAATTTTTGGTAAACAAATAGAATCAGGTAAAACCACAAGAAAATCCAAATGTTGATAAAGAGGCTGGATTCCGATCCTCTTACGGGCTCTGGGATATGGAAACTCCTATTGTGTGAATAGTGAAGATGGAGTGGATGAAAGATGCATTCGTCGAAAGTGGTTCTAGCGAACTGGACAGGCAAATTTAAACGAAAAGACTGAAAGTAAAGGTGTTTCAAAGCAAATAAAAGGTAAAGTAAAAACAAAGGGAAAACTGCATTGAATTATAAAGTGCAGGAAAACATAAAGATTTTTGCATGAAATTTAAAGGGTGGTCAGTTGAACTCGCTCAGTCACTCACGTTTGACTCATTCCTGTTGTACTGCGTCACGGTTGCTTGGACTTATGGCGTAGGGGTTGAGAATTAACCCTTATGGACGTGTTGCGAATGGGACGAAAAACCCCGATTCTGTGCTTATCTTCTTCTATTTATAGGCTGCTTCTTCAACTGTTTGCAACGGGTGAATTCTCTAGGTCTGACACATGTCCTATGTTTGCTTCTTTGCTCTACACGCGTCCTGCTTGATTAACTGCCTATAACTTTTGCTGAAATGCAACTTTATGCACAACAAGACTTTAGTTGAAAACAAGTTTAACACTTGTTCATTTCAAGACCTTATCTCCAACATGACTTCGACTTCAACTCAGCATGCCGTCTTAGTCAAATATTTGGAAATTGTCATATTAGCCTTAGCTAAATATCTTTTATTCTGGTCGAAATCATTTCATTGTGTACTCTTCGACCAAACGAAGACTTAGGAAAAATTCTAGGCTAATTGATGCCCCCCAAAATATATCATACATCGAATAAACCTTTTTGCTGAGAAGTGTGATTTTTTAATTAAAGAAAAAGACAAATTATTTATCCTTTATTTGATTAATTAAAAGGAAGATTGATGGTTTAACATGATAGTGGAGCAGTTAGTAGCCCACTATGCTAGTAAATAGGTAATGATGGATATTGGATTTCCAATGCACTGACCCATGTGCTTGAAATGAATGATGTGAACTTAACCATTTTTAATTAACCTATCAGTTCCATCAATCCCACCAAGACCTTTCTGTTTTCCTCTTCTCTTCTTATAAATAGAAGAATTTCACACGCCTTTCTGTACCTCAAAGCTTTTCTTTCTCTTCACCTTATTCCTTTCTAATTCTTAGTTCTTTAGAAACCTAGTTCAATGGCTTCCAACTCTATAATGCATTCTGCTCCATGATCTTCTCAACTGAAAACCTCTACTGCTGAGAAACGGATAAAAATTGAGGGGTTGCATACCTGCATTTTAGATTCCGTTCCTCAAGATGATGCATTCAAACCGCTGGCATTCAAACCGCTGGAATTTACCTTCGTAGAAAAAAGACGCGTAACTGGACCAACATTCAAAGAACGTCTTTCCGAGTTTAAAGCCAATAAGAGAATTACTGTCGACAATTTGATTTCATGCAATGTTGGTTTATATCTCTTTAAATATTTTCCGTTTATGTTAAAGATCCGTCGATCTGCACCAACTTCTTGAATCGAATATGAATTTTCGGAAAATACTTTTATAACATTAAAAGGTCATTCCCAATTTGGAGACCATTTACCATAAGTTTAATCTCGTTTATCCATAGGTAAAATGACTTTCCAAACTAAATCACCAATGGTAAAAACTTTCGCCTTGACTTTCTTGTTATAAGCTTTAGTCACTTTTTCCTTTTGACGTATGATAGATTCCAAAGTTGAAAGGATTTCTTCGTCTAAATCAATTAATTTTTCTAACATCATATTCCAATAATGTTCGACGGGAATCTCCATTTTTCTTTGCACACGGGCCGATTGTAGATAAATTTCAGCTGGCAGCACTGATTCGTGTCCATAAGTTAGTCAAAATGGAGATGTTCCTGTAGCTTCTCGAGGAGAAGTCCGGTAAGCCCATAAAACTTCATCTAAACTTCTATGCCAACCTTTTGGTTTTTCATCTATGTTTCTTTTGATCAAACCAATAATAACCTTATTGGCTGCTTCGACTTGACCATTAACTTGGTCATCATACGGAGTGGAATTTATTAACTTAAACCCCAATTCATTGGCAAACTCCACTACTCTTCGACCAACAAATACTGACCCTTGATCAGTTGTTAAAGTTTCAGGAATCCCGTAATGTGACACAATGTACTTTTGCACGAAATCAATCACGCTATCTTGGTTCACTGTTCTCAAAGGGATTGCTTCCACCCACTTGGTAAAATAATCAATAGCCACAATAATGTATTTGTCGCCTTTAGACGAAGAAGGACTGATTTCACCAATCAAATCAATAGCCCAACCTCTAAAGGGCCAAGGCTTAATTATTGAATGCAATTCACTTGCGGGGACATGCTGGATTCCTGCATGCTTTTGAATATCTTGACATGACTTTGCATATTCAATACAATATTTTAACATAGTTGGCCAATAAACCCCTTGTCGAATCAATAAACACTTCATTTTATGGCCAACTTGATGGGCGCCGCAAGATCCACTATGTACTTGTGAAACAACAATTAGAGCTTCGTCTTCATTAAGACATCTTAGCAAAGTTCCAAGATCATTCTTCTTGAACAATTCATTACTCATGATCACATAGGTCAAAGCTTTATACTTTACCTTTCGATCAGCAGTTGAGCTAGGATTTCGCAAATAATCTACTATGGGCTTCCTCCAATCATTAGGAAACAAATTGTCGATCGCTAAAACCTCAAACTCTTGATATGGAACCATCTTTGCTCTAATTTTTATCAACTCTTTTAGTTTCTTCTTTGAAACTTTGTAACCAGAAAAAACTTGAGCTAATTCATTGGCTTCTTGATTTTCGATTCTCAGCACATGTTGTATTCCGACATCATCGAAATGAGCCAACAAATGATAAGCCTACACAAAGTATTTCACCAAATTTTCATTTGTGCATTTATACTCTTTGGTCAATTGTTTGACTACATGTTCTGAATCACCTTTAATATCGACCGTTTTTGCCCCCAAAACTAGCAACATTTCCAAACCGGCGATTAATGCCATTATTCGAACAAACACCTTGAATTTTAAATTTGAACCTTGTTGGAATATTTTGGGGAGATATAATTAAAACCCCTATTCCTGTTCCTTTCTGATGTTTTGACCCATCAAAGAAAAGTTTCCAAGGCTTAAGACTAACTAATCTCTTGCATTTCCATTAAGGAATACTCAGATAAGAAATCCGCTACTACTTGGCCTTTCATCGACTTTAAAGGTGCATATTTCAAAGAGTATTCAGATAATGCCAATGCCCATTTCCCAATTAGATTATGTAATATAGGCTTCGACAACATATGCTTAATAATATCGAAGTGAGAATAAACGAAAACGTCGACAGGCTTTATGTAATATTTCAACTTTACACATGAAAAGTATAAACTTAAGCACAACTTTTCAATTGAGCATTTATCTAGTTTCCGCATCATTCAAGATTTGGCTAAGGTAATAAATGGCTATTTCAACACCATTTTCATCCTCTTGAGCTAACATGCTCCCTATTGTTTCTTCTGATGCGAAAATGTACAATTTCATGGGTTTACTACTTATAGGTGAGGCCATTACAGGAGGATTGGCCAAGTAGCTTTTAATGTCATCGAACGCTTCTTGGTGTTCAGCAATAAAACTCTTCTTTTTTAAGTCGAAGGAGTGGCAAGTGTTAGGAATTGCATTGGATTTATTCTTGTTGATTTCGATCCCCTTTTTATGGACCACAAAGCCGATAAAATCCCCTGCAACAACACGAAACACACATTTAATGGGATTCATTTTAAGACCAAACTTTGTCATTCTTTCGAATGATAGTCGTAAAAGTTCTAAATGCTTAATCTTCGATGTAGGTGTAATCACTACACCGTCGATATAAACCTGCATGAATTGGCCTATCAAATCATGAAAAATTGTACTCATGGCCCTTTGATAAGTAGCGCCAACATTCTTCAAACCAAAAGGCATTACAACCCATTCATACGTTCCCAATGCGCCCAGGCATCGAAAAGCAGTTTTAGGAACGTCATCTTCAGCAATGAAGATTTGATTGTAATCGGAATACCCATCTAAAAGACTAAGATATTCATTTCGAGCTGCTGAATCAACTAACGTGTCAGCAATAGGCATTGGATACTCATCTTTTGGAGTGGCAGCATTTAAGTCCCTAAAATCGATACACACTCGAAGAGTGCCATTCTTTTTTATTACGGGAACTATATTTGCAAGACAATCTACATACCTTGCAGTTCTGATGAAATTATTCCTCAAAATTCGTTCGATCTCTTCTTTGATCTTCCACACGACTTCGGGAGCGAAGCGTCTTGGAGTTTGCTTTATTGGTCTTTTATCAAGTCTAATTGGCAATCTCAATTCTACCAGTTCTCGACTTAAACCAGGAATCTCATTGTAATCCCAAGAAAAACAATCTTTATACTCATGTAAAAGTTCGACCATTTATGTTTTTAACTCAAGATCAATCAATGAACTGATATATGTAGGCCTCTTTTTCGACTCATCCCCTAAATTAATTTCTTCTAAGGGATCTTGAGCCTCCATATTTCTTGCTGAATCGAAAGTTGATTTCTCGAACGCTAAAGGACTATCATCATATATGCAGTAAGTCCTGCACCTTCAAATGGTAACTCTATTTGGCTTCCATCATTTTCATCAAACCGCTTCTGATCATCAGACTCGATAGATTTGTTTCGAACAATTTCCTCAATATTTCTAGCTTCTTGTGCTACTTCATCTATTTGAGGCATTTGATTTTCTTCAATTTATGAAATTTCTGAATTAGAATCTTTATGTATAGAGACCATTCTTTTTAAAATATTTTCGACCCTTAAAGCCGCTTCAATCCTGTTTCCGGCTACGTAAGCCGAAATTCGAGCCCAATTCATTTTAGACATCATCAACCTCATGCCACTCCCTAGCGGCATCTTCGTTGAGATTTATAAGGCTGAATTCACGCCATTGATAGAATCCGTAATCAGGATCAAGCCTGACTGAACAGAGCATCGGTTCTCCTTCCAATTCAAGGGTTGAATTCACGCCTTTGATAGAATTCATAATCAGGATCAAGCCTGATAGAATAAAGCATCGGTCACCTCTGTGGTTTGGTCAAACTCAACTGGGAGAATAGACACTACATTACAAATAATGTCTAAACTTTCAGCATCGCTGCCAAAGTTGTGAGTGAGCATGTTTTCTTCCTCAATAGTTAATGGTTTAGGAAGTGTAGCTTTTGGCGTGAATGGCTTGGCTTCGGTACTTAACTTAGGTTTATAAGCTAAGCCCGTGTAAGTTAAAGTCTTAGTTAGACTAGATTGTCCAGTCTCGAATGAAGACTTTCCTTTTTGACCAATCTTTGTCGAAGAGTCTTTCCATCCAGTATCTTCGACTATAGCATTCCCTTTTTGAGTAGCGGCTCTCTCTCGAGCAGCTTTTCTCTTTCTCTAAAACCTTCTCCATTGAGTTTTGGTCATGGGGTTAGTTCTAAAGTAAGTATTTGGGACATGGGAGTGATTCTTCGAAGCATGGGAACTCCCATTTTGAAAAGTGTTGTGTCCCACTTTGACCTTTGAATATAAACCAGGCTTTGGTTGAAATGCAGTTACAGTTAGTATAGATAGCAACCTGAGAGGGCGGGGTGAATCAGAGTTGCACGATTTTTGCCTTATCAAAATATTACTTTCTAGATAATAGTGATCACAAAACTTCAATTGTGATAGCAGCGGAATTCAGGACTGCTTGAAAGGAAAATGATGAAGGATAGAAGAAATCACACACGAGATTTTATCCTGGTTCACCTTCTATCCACCGAAGGCTACGTCCAGTCCCTCAAGAAACCCCTTGAGGATTTTTTCCACTATTGATAAAACTTCTTAAAAGTGCTTACACCAAGTACCTGAAGAGTTTCTATCAACAACCCTGAAAGCAAACCACTTTCAGATAATCAACCTTCATCGAACCCTACGGTGAATCATTCACTCAACCAGAATGAAGATGAAGAAGAAATTCTAACCGGCTGAATCAATCCTTTAAAACAAGAGTGGATTGATCATAGGAGTTATGCTTTTAGGCTCTTAAGCATATGAAGGCTCTCTTGATTCTGAGTTCTTCAAAAGATGAACAGCAAATGTGTTCTTTTACAATGAAGAATAATGAACTCAGAATGTAGGCTCTTTGAAAGTTTAAGAACAAGGCTTAAATGAATATGAAAGAGTTGTTCAAGTGTAATTTTGGCCTATTTCGTGTGTGTTATGTTTCTGGACTCAAATGGACTATATATAGGCACAAGGGATCATCCATGAACCAACACAACCTTTCCCAAACGATTTGAGACACAATGGTTCATGAAATAATGCAACTTGTCGAGCATGTAATCGATTACATTACTTAGGTAATCGATTACACTAAGAGACCGTTGCTGTTTGAATTTCAAATTCAAACATATAATCGATTACAAGCAATCTGTAATCGATTACTTGCCTTTGTGTAATCGGTTACCTTAATGGTGTAATCGATTACACTCAAGTCCATTATCCAGAAACTGAAGCTTTAAGGTTCCTTTGAGTTTTTCTACCACTTTTAACTTATAAAAGGGTTTATACTCAATTACTTTTAGATGTTTTAGAGCCTTTATGCTAAGAGAAGCCTTGGAAGCATAACTTACCTATTTACAAAAGACTTAGTTTATCTTGAACCCTTGATATTGCTTGAGACATGTTGCACCGGTTCTTCTAAGTCTTGTTTTCTTCTTTTTGTCCATGAGTTTTTTGTCATCAAAACCTCAGCCAGGGTCAGGAGCAAGACCTTCTTCACAGTTACCCACTGGTTAGGTCGAACTCCTGCTGGAGGAATGAAGCTTTTCCTCTTATGAGCTGAAGTATGCTGAGGCTTCGACTCGAATAGGTTGCTTGAACCTAAGCGTTGAGCAGAGGGAAGTCGATGCCCTAACCTTTCAATCGTTGGCTTGCGATTTATTCTCTTAGCCATTTCTACGGCTTTTGCAGCACTTCGATCGAACACTGAGCTCCATCTTGGACATAAGGTTACTTCAGCATCCTTATATTTACACCTTTTCAGGTATTCAAGTAAGGTTTCACCAACTTTTGGATAAACTTCCTGCATCTCTTTGTCAAATTCTTCGATCACATTGATCTTAGACTCAGGAATTTCTGCAATGCCTACAGTGCAGATTGCCATAGGCTCTACGAAATTGGTGTTCTGAACTTGTAACGGATCAGAATCTATCTTCATGGTTGTTTTCTCCTTAGGTTCGAAGATTAACCTTTCATCTTGCATGAGCTTGGACCAAATCCCAGGATTTAGTACATTGATTAGTCCAATGGCCAAAAAAGTTATGGTACTTACAATATCTTCAATCTTTCCTTTGATCAAGAGAAAGAACTTTTTGATCAAGAGGAATGTCAATTTGGCCGTCTTTCACCAAGATATCATAGGTAGCCTCACATTTTGAAATATCAAAATTATAAACTTTAACAGGAAACTTTGAATGTCGAGGCACATCATTATTAGTTGGTCTTCATTTATTAAGCATTAGCATTTTTAACACATACGGAGGACCTTCTTTAAGTTCAGCTAATGGAACATCATGGCATTTGAAATCCACGTAAGGCTCAAAACTCATAGGATCATCTCGACTTATATCGCCTGTTTCGATATAAGAAACTTTTTCTTTCTTAGGAAATTTACTGTTTTTCAATTTCTCTTGCCTAAGGATCTCAACTTGTCTAATTCTATTAGCTAATTGTGCCAAATCTCTTATGTGTTGAGTATCTATCTTTTTCCTGATCGAATAATCTAAACCACCACCAGCAAATTCGACTTGTTCGTGTTCAAGAACTTGCATGAAGCATTTCGACTTCATGTGTCGGAATCTGCCTAAATAGTCAACGACGGATTCCAATACTTCCGTTTTTACACATGCTAGTTCTTGGAGGCTTACTTTAGATTCACCTCTAAATTATTCATCGTGGAAGAATCGTTCCAATTGGTTCCAATTAAATATTGAGTTTGGTGGTAAAGTTGTGAACCAAGTGAAAGCGTTCTTCGTCAAAGAACTAGGAAAATACTTCATTTTTAAATATTCATTATTTTCTAAATCTCCAGCTTCGACTTTGTATCTAGCAATGTGTTCAACAGCGGATTCTTCGACTTCTCCTAAGAACTTAGTAAATTTGGGGATTTTCCATCCCCTTGGAAGTTCTGTTTGAAGAACAATCTCAGGAAATGCCAAAACCAAATGTGGTTGATTAGCATACCCCACATTAAATCCATGTTGATTTAACAGTTGTTCTACTATGTTAGCAACATTCTGTTGCCCCCCAAAATGGTTTTTCTGAACTCTTTCTATAACATGTTCGGTGTTTTGGTTCCTATTAACAAAAACTGGGATTCCCTCATTTCGACCAAGATTACCTTGGTGAATAGGCTCATTAAGGGGAACCTATTGATTAGGTTTAATTTCTAACACTTGGGGCAGGTTAAGCAAAGGAGCTTTTCGACCAACCTGGGCAATTTGTTCGACTATAGGATTCGGCAGTGCGCCGAAAATATCCGCTAGTTAACAAAGTTGAGTAGTCAACTACTGATAGGAAACTGTAGTGTCTCTAATCATGGGATTAAAGATTTAACCAACTTTTTGAGTCAAAGTATTGACTAACTCATGGTTACTATCATCCATTTGTTGGCTAAGTACATTTACTATATTGTTAGTCAAGGCGAATGGGGATCCATTAAAACTGAAAGTGAATGTCCTACATTTCTTGATCCCATTGCCCTTGATCCTGATGCTACATATTGATTTCCCGGGGAACCCGTTGAAACCACATTATCATAATACATCAAGGGATAAGTTCCTACCTCTTGCATCAATAATCAAGTCATCCCGTAAGGGTGACTAACAATATTCAGGGGATTCCTATTATTGTTCCAAGACACTGGTTGCGCAACACCAACAACAGCCTGTGAAATGGCAGGAGGTGTAGGACTTGGAGTTGGAATTTGGGCCAAAACTTGTGATAAGACTGGACCTGTCGTGTATGGATTTGATGCCTCATTAGAAATTAATCCAACAGGCGGTTGAGTCAAATTCTGACCAGTCGAAACCGGAGGTTGAGTTTGACTCGTTGTAACATTTGTAATTGCCATGTTTGGATTGGAAACAATTTCCATCCTTGGAGGATTAACACTATCGTTAGTATTAACTGGATGTTCTCCATTAACATTGTAACCATTACTGGGTTCAACATGAGACCCTGGAGATTGGTTTCCTCTAGAACGATTGGTCATACTAACAAATTTACCACTCTCTAATAGCATACACTATTCCAAATCTTATTGATTAAGAAATTATAAAATCAAGGCACTGGGGAAGATTTATAACGAAAACATATCCCTTTTGTCCCACTGGGCGTGCCAATTTGTTTACTCTGATTTTTGGTAAACAAATAGAATCAGGTAAAATCGCAAGAAAATCTAAATGTTGATAAAGAGGCAGGATTTCGATCCTCTTACGGGCTCTAGGATATGGAAACTCTTAGTGGGTGAATAGTGAAGATGGAGTGGATGAAAATGCATTCTTCGAAAGTGGTTCGGACGAACTGGACAGGCAAATTTAAATGAAAAGACTAAAAGTAAAGGTGCCTCAAAGAAAATATAAGGAAAAGTAAAAAGAAAGGGAAAACTGCATTGAATTGTAAAGTGCAGGAAAACATAAACATTTTTTCATGGGATTTAAAGGGTGGTCAGTCGAACTCGCTCAGTCCTTCAGGTTTGACTCGTTCCTGTTGCACCGTGTCACAGTTGCTTGGATTTATGGCGTAGAGGTTGAGAATTAACGCTTATGGACGTGTTGTGAATGGGATGAAAGACCCTGATTCTGTGTATATCTTCTTCTATTTATAGGATGCTTCTTCAACTGGTTTCTAAAGTCGAATTCTCTAGGTCTGACACATGTCTTGTGTTTTCTTCTTTGCTCTCCACGTGTCCTGCTTGATTAACTGCCTACAACTTCCGTCGAAATGCAACTTTATGCACAACAAGGCTTTAGTCGAAAACAAGTTTAACACTTGTCCATTTCAAGACCTTATCTCGATCATAACTTCGACTTCGACTCAGCATGTCGTCTTAGTCGAATATTTGGAAATTGTCTTATTAGCCTTAGCTAAATATCTTTTGTTTTGGTCGAAACCATTTCATTGTGTAC
Source organism: Acmispon strigosus (assembly GCA_030819835.1). NCBI lineage: Eukaryota > Viridiplantae > Streptophyta > Magnoliopsida > Fabales > Fabaceae > Acmispon > Acmispon strigosus. The sequence goes on along the minus strand of JAUAMA010000002.1, from coordinate 75,333,059 downwards.
TCTTTGACCAAACCAAGACTTAGGAAAAATTCTAGGCTAACAGTGGTTATCCCTGCGCACATGCGTAGTGTTGCTATCTGTTTCTGCTATGTTTTTCCTAAAACCCCGTTTTGGCCGATCTGTTTCCAGTTTCTTTTGAGGTTGACTTCCACCCTTCCAATGGTTGTTTGATTGTTATTTATGTGTTTATCTTGCAGGGTAGGAGATCAAGTTTATGCGACCCGTTTGACGGTAAGGGTAACTCGATCTAAGAAGAGTCGTGTAGATTTGTGATTGTGCTGTGATTTTCTCTTTGAAATTTCTGATTATATCTTGTTATGCGACGTGTGGAGGCATGTTATTGAGCCTGATATTTCCTATTGAATTCTATTATGACATGATTGAATGAGTTTATGTGTAACTGAGGCTGAAATTTATCACATGATTGGAATATGTTGTTGTGGGTTAAGGGATTAAATTGATGATACTAACATATGCTTATACTATGACTAAAGGGATGTTCTGAACTGTTGGTTCACTTGATGTTGACGATTATTGTCATAGCATATGCATTATGTAGGTTTTGTTTAAGGTTGATGTGACGACACTTTGTCATGTGGGATCTTCCTAGGGCGATGTGGTGGTAGTTTGTCCCACGTGATCGTCCTGGCCCTGTGGGTAAAATTTGGGTCATAGTTATTCATATAGCTATTGAGGACTAACAAGCATGATTTGTGTGGTAATTTAATTGAAATACATGGAAATCTGCACTGCTGTTTACTGTTACTGTTCTTGTTAATATTACTGTTTCTGTAAAACTTAATTTGTTATTGTTGTTCATGTTACTGTTTTATAACTAATGTTGTATATGTAATCACTGTTGTTTCTGTATTTACTGCTACTGTAATGCTACTGTATTCTATTTTATAATGTTGTGCTGTATTATGACTTTGTTGTGTGCTGTTTTTAATTATCACAACTGTTGATTATTCTATTGCTTTTTTAAAAGAGTTAACCCTTTTTGTTTGATGTTTGGACGCTTAACGCCATAGATAATCAGAACGAGGATTTCCATGAAGGTTAACTTTTGATGCAAGCTTAGTCGGGCGACAGAAAGGCTATGCAAGTGTTGGAAGAATCTTGGAGAAGTCGTTTAATTTATTTTTCCGCTGTTTCTATTTTTAAATGACTTCAGCACGATCGTAGTGCAAGTTTACTATTAGTTTCTTCTTGAATATACGTTGTTTTATTTAATCTAATTCTAGGATTAGTACTTGATAGCAGAATCGCAAGCGTACGATTTACTATCGCGTAGTAAAAAGATCGAACCCAAGGGATAGGTGTTCTTATTAATATAAAATTTAGTACTTGTGCAAAAAAAAAAAAAGATGAAATATATGTTGTTGGTTTTAGAGCAAGTAAGAACAATAGCATAAAATAAAGAAGAGATAAATATGATGAGAATTAAGTCCTTGGGTTGATTGACATAGAATATAAAATATGCTAGCAAGTATCTACTTAATTTCTAAATTATAAATCCAAGTTCAAGGTGCTATAGCCTATTATATCTACAAGTTAATCTCTTACACATTGTAGAACTTTCTTTTTAATTACTAAACCCAATTTCTTGCAATCTAGTTAACTAAAGAAGAAGATGAAGATAGAGTTCCGGCCAACACAAAGCTACGTCTTTCCTAATCTCTTAGCGAAATATACTTATAGCCTTTTTTAATCCTAGGTCCCTCACTACTTACCAATTCTCATTCGTATAAGTAATAAGCAAGAACACTTGTGATCACCAAGATGAAATTAAGAATAAGGAATTAAAACAAGAACTGGAAATAAAATTTAGAAAGGTAGAAACAAAACTAAAACATAAATTTATAAACTAATACAACCCAAAAACTTAAAGAAGAATTTAGCCAAGCATGGCTAAAGGAGACATTGAATTACCCTGGATTGGAGCTCAAATATGGCTTCCCACAAGTCCTAGGAACAATGCTCAAGAGGGAGAAAGAGAGAATACTTGTTGTATTCTATGAAGGTGTGCTTTACAAGTGAGGAAAATGCCCCTATTTATAGTAAAAAATCAATGGTGGAGGAGTTGATAGCCATTATGGCCTTCATTGGCCACCAATTAACTTTTGAAAACTCCTTCCCACTACCATCAATTCTCCACTCATCCTTTAATCTTATTTTCCATGTGCTAATTTGAAGAGAGTTGCTTCATATTCTTCTTTTCCACTTTTGGTCCTCTCTTGGTTAGCACTTCAATTCTGGCCCTTTAATTCTCTCAATCTTCACTTTTAGCCCTCCACTCTTGAACTTTCACATTTTGGACCTTGATTTCCTGAAACTTTACAAAGTGGTCCCTGGACAAAAATGATAACTATACCAGCTTTTCCTAAAAATATAAAATTGCTATAAAAATTCCTAAAAATATAAAATAAAGGTAGAAAAACAAATAAAATCTAATCTACATGCAAAATGCAAAATAAAAATAAAATCTACATAAAAATAATAAAAAACCTATATGTGACTCAAAAATAATAAAATAAAAAGACTAAAAACTACCTAAAAACATCATATAATATCCACTCATCAGTACTATCAAAAATATTGCGTGATGTTTTCTATTTTTAAAATCTGAGTTATTTTGAGAGAGGTTTTATAAATATTTCCGCTTAATTACTTTGTGACCCCTGACCGGAAATTTGGGCGTTACATTTGTGGCCTAGATCCTTGAAAACATCAACACACTAAAAAAAACTCTAGCTATCAAGATCAATTCCACGCTAAATGTGGATACGACCTCCTCTGAAATTTATGTATGGCTCCTAGACACAAACACCCAAATGATACACAATCAGATTGAACGACTTCCTACAATAACAAGATAAAGATTGCTCAGAATGTGGTGATGTGAAGAACATGGATATACAATTAGACCGCATATCAAGAACCAAAGCAAACAACACATCAACAGAAGCACAAATCTTAAATATTGGTTATTTTACAATTCAGAGCATGAGTTAACAATCCCTATTCTGCCCTAAGATGAGACTGATTAGACTACCTCTTTTTTTTTTAACTAATCATAAAGATGAAATTCAAAGATGAAATTTGAAGAAAACACCCTAATAAGAAAATGGGGTATAGTGAGTGAGAAGAGGTTGAAGAAAGGAACTTTCTTGGACTCTGATTGCGATTACGATTACGATTACTTGGCTCCTTCACTTTCAGAGATTGAGACGATGGAAAATGAAACATGGCACCGCGTGGAGATGGAAGACGAAAGGATGGAGATGGAAGAAGAAAGGCTGGAGACGGAAGACGAAGAATAAGAAGAAGCAAGGCTGGAGATGGAAGAAGAACAATAAGAAGAAGAAAAAAAATGTAAATGTCGAAGAAGAAGAAGAAGAAGAAGAAAAGACACGATTTTGATTTCCTTTTTTTTTACGTTTTAAAGTTTTTAATTAATAATTGGGTTAAAAAAATACATTCCACGTGGACTCATTAAACGATCTGGCCATTGCCACGTAGAACCTGCCGTGACACCTAGGCACGACGATCAACGACTAATACTGGCAGGGACCGAAACCAAACAATAATCAAAGTTTGAGGCCTAAAATCCACCTTTACGCCGGTGAGGGACGAAAACCAAATATCGCTCAAAGTTCACGGACCAAAAACAAATTTAAGCCTTTTAAATACAATTAAAATAAGAAACAAAATTAGAAACATTTCAGCCTATATATAGGCATAGTTTGCTGCACCTTAGAGGAAGAAATAGGTCAATTTTCTTGTTCAGAAAACCTTATCGATGGATAGAGAGAAAAAGGAAGAAAAGGTAAGAAACCTTCAGCCTTTTCCTCTACTCTTTGCACTACTACAGAATTTCATTTTTACCACGGCCCTATTACCATGGTTCCGTGTGGAACCGTGGTAAAAAGTTGCTCAGAGGTCTGTTACCACGGTTCCGTGTTGAACCGTGGTAACTGAGGTTCTCTATTACCACGGTCATATGGTAAGCGTGGTAATTGAGATAGTTTTTAATTTTTTTTTATTATCACGGTCTCTGTTACCGTGGTAATAGAATTTATTATTATTTTATTTAACACTGCCTATTACCACGGTTGTCAGGGGAGCCGAGGTAATAGGTATTATTTTATTTAAAAAATGGTGATTTACCACGGTTAATGAGGCAACCGTAGTAATAGGTGCTTATGTTTTTTCGTTTTCCCTCTGTTATAGCTATCAGAATCCCTTGATTCGAGAAAACCCATTTGTCTTCCCGCTTCTCTATCGCGATTCCGTTGCTCTTCAACCTCGTCACTGATAGCGGAATCGCAAGTGTACGATCAACTATCGCGTAGTAAAAAGATCGAACCCAAGGGATAGGTGTTCTTATTAATATAAAATTTAGTACTTGTGCAGAAAATTAAAGATTAAAAATGTTGTTGGTTTTAGATCAAGCAAGAACAATAGCATAGAATAAAGAGAAGATAAATATGATGAGAATTAAGTCCTTAGGTTGTATAACATAGAATATAAAATATGCTAGCAAGTATCTACTTAATTTCTGAATTTTAAGTCCAAGTTCAAGATGTTATAGCCTATTATATCTACAAGTTAATCTCTTACACATTGTAGAACTTTATTTTTAATTACTAAACCCAATTTCTTGCAATCTAGTTAACTAAAGAAGAAGATGAAGATGAAGTTCCGGCCAACATAAAGCTACGTCTATCCTAATCTCTTAGCGATATATACTTATAGCCTTTTTTAATCCTAGGTCCCTTACTACTTACCAATTCTCATTCGTATAAGCAATAAGCAAGAACACTTGTGATCATCAAGATAAAATTAAGAAAAAGGAATTAAAACAAGAACTGGAAATAATATTCAGAAAGGTAGAAACAAAACTAAAACATAAATTTATAAACTACTACAACCCAAGAAACTTAAAGAAGAAGTTAGCCAAGCATGGCTAAAGGAGTCATTGAATTACCCTGGATAGGAGCTCAAGTATGGCTTCCCACAATTCCTAGGAACAATGCTCAAAAGGGAGAAAGAGAGAATACTTGTTGTATTCTAAGAGGTGTGTTTTTTACAAAGGATGAGCACTCCTATTTATAGCAAAAAAATTCCTTTCAATGGTGGAGGAGTTGATGGCCATTATGGCCTTCATTGGCCACCAATTAACTCTTGAAAACTCCTTCCCACTACCATCAATTCTCAACTCATCCTTTAATCCTTATTTTCCATGTGCTTAATTTAGAGAGTGTTGATTCATATTCTTGATTTCCACTTTAAGTCCTCTCTTTGCTAGCACTTCAATTATGGCCCTTTAAGTCCTTGAAACTTCACTTTTCATCCTCCACTCTTGAACTTTTCCACTTTGATCCTTCATTTCCTGAAAACTTACAAATCGGTCCCTGGACAAAAATGATAACTATACCAGCTTTCCTAAAAATATAAAAATAACTATAAAAATTCCTAAAAATATAAAATAAAGTTAGAAAAACAAATAAAAGCTAATCTATATGCAAAATGAAAAATAAATATAAAATATACATAAAAAGAATAAAAATCCTATATGAGACTCAAAAATAATAAAACAAAAAGACTAAAAACACCTTAAAAATATCATATAATATCCACTCATCAGTCACCGCCACTCGACACTCCTTGCCGCTGCACTTCACTACCGCCGCTTGCCGCTGCACCTCATCATCAACACTCATTCTCTCTGCATTTTCTCTTACACTGCTTTGCAAGCTCGTTGCGACCAATCCTTCTCTTGCTCGCGACCTCCCTCTTTGTGTGGTCACTCAGCTCGTTCCTCGTGCTACTCAGCTCGTTCCTTTTGCTTCCACACTTCACTCGTGAGTCTTCTTCACCTACTTCTACTCAATAAGTTTGCTTGGCATTTTAATTTTTTTGGAATGTAAGGAACTTATGTGTTTGATAATTACCAGTTATTATGCCTTTGCTGTTGTTGTTCAGTACATTTTATGGAATGCGTATTCTGTTGAAGATTTTTGTTGTTGTTCAGTACTTTACCATGATTTGTGTATTCTGTTTTGTGAGGTCATGTTCGATTGTAAGGATTCTGTGATGATACTAACTAGTAGCTTTTTATTTAACGGTTGCTTCTAATCTTCCGAACATTACATATTTTACAATAACATAACCTAAAGTTTAGAATCCTAGCTAGAATAGGAATCTCCCTTTCTAAATTTTAGTAGGACGTACTAGACTTCGAGGATGTGGTAATTGCATGTATGCATTAACATATGTTGATCAGGTACGTATGGATCGTAAATTGATGTTTGCAAATCGCTTATCTGATGAGTATGCGGCCGGAGTGGAAGAGTTTGTTTCCTTCGCGGTTCAAGGTGCAAAGAATTCTAATAGCATCTTATGCCCCTGTTTAGATTGTTGTCATGGTATTCGATTTAATCCACATGAATTGGAAGGACATCTAATTTAAAATGGAATTGATAGAACTATATACATTTTATATGGAGGCCCAAGATGATTGGAGTTGTTTACACTGGTTTTTGGTAACCAGGGTAACACCACAAGAAAATCCGAATGTTTATGAAGAGTCTGGATTCTATCCTTTTCCTTGTCTTGGGGAGTACGAAAATCTTCCGTGTGCACGGGCGGGGTGCCTGTGTGTGTGTGTGGAGTGGGTGGAGCGAAATCCGTTAAAAGTGGTTTGAGCGGAGTGGAGCGTATTTCAAGATAAGTTACTTGAGAGTGAAGCACTTCCTAGAATTGAGGAGGGGGTTATAGGCAGGGAAAGGGTTATACACAGATAAAAAAAGAAAAAGAAAAGACAAAACGCAAATTGCATTGAAATGTAAATTATAGGGAAATGTAAAGGTTCGGCCTATCGACCACCACTCAGCCACTCACGTGTGTCTCATTCCTGTTACGCTGCGTCACTACTAGTTGGACTTATGGCGTAGGGGTGAAGGTTAACACTACCGGGCGTGTCGTAATGAGAGCGAAAGACCCTGAACTCTGCCTTCCTTTCTTCTATTTATAGGAAAAACCTCCTAACTGCTTGCAACGGTAATCTCTTCTCATCGTTACACGTGTATTCTGTTTGTTTCTCCATTATCCACGTGTCTTGTTGATCTAACTGCTCTTAACTGCTCCAACGAACTTCGTCGAAATATAGCTTTATGCATATCAAGGATCCAATCGAGATTTAGCTCTAACACTTGTTCGTTTTGCGATCCTGTCTCCAATGTGCATTCGACTTCGAGTCAGCGTGTCGTCGCAATTTTCGGTCGAAGCTTGGAAATTGCCTCATCAGCCTTAGCTAAATGTCTCTCATTTCGGTCGAAACCGTCTCTTGGTGTATACTTCGACCGGGTTGAGACTTGGGAAAATTTCCGGGCAAACAAATGCCCCCCAAAATATCATACTTCGAGGGATTTCTTGTTGAGAATTGTGATATTTTTTCAATTCAAATGAAAGACAAACTTGATTACATTTCATTTTCATTTTTATTTTTTAGAGTAAAAGGATGATGGACGGTTTTGCAATGATAGTGGAGCAGTTAATAGCCCACTACGTTTGCAGATATGTAATGATGAATCTAGGATTTCCAATGCAAACAGTTCTCGTGGTTCGAACATCGAACCAAGCGTTAGCCGTCTTCGAATGGCTTGTCACTTCCATCTATCAGAAACGAAACCTCTCCATCTTCCTCCCCCTCTCTATAAATGGGATCACCTTGCATGCTTCTCTTTAAAACATGTTTTCTTCTTCCACATTCTTTCTGAAAACACTCTGTTGAAAGAAGCATCATTATGGTGATTATCTGTTTCCCCTACTACGTCAACCTTCCTGAACTTCACCGCTATCGGGTTCCTGGCTCCATTGCCCTAAGTCGCGCCAGCCTTTTGGAGCTGAGTGAAGTTTCCAACGAATCTATGTACCCTGAACTGGTACTAGATTTATGGTCTTCTCTCTCTCAGCCACAATGGTGGCTTCAGGAGAAATATGTTGAACCGCAACATTTTCTTGACCAGGGAGAAACTCTCAGAACTCCTCAACAACGACGACGATGGTGAAGTTTACTCAAAGTGCTAGTGGAAGAAACACGACCGTGAGGATGTTGATGAAGTCTTCTACCATATGGACAACCCCACTATCGCTGAACGCTCCCTCTATTCCTCTCCCTCCGTTCCGGCTAAGGTTCTTCACCAAGTAATCACGAGATTGATTTGCCTGAGAGTCGATCACTTGGAGGATGTGTTCAACAAAGATTTATTCCTCATATACTCCATTCTGAGTGAGGATTATATAAACGTTGTAGACATTGTCTACAACCACTTGGCCTACACCATTGCTGACTAGGAATGAGCCATTCCCTATGGCTTTCTTGTCACCAAGCTTCTCAAAGGCCCTACCGGGTTACCTCCTCAGGCTTGGAGGGCTTTGGAAGAAAGATCTTGCCGAAAGTCAGGATGGAATTTCTTCGTGCCAAGGGATTTAATGTCGAAGACCTATCCTCTTCCGAAGATTTGGATGACTCTTCGGATGACTCTTCGGATGACTCTTCGAGTAGCTCTGATGATTCCATGGATTTTTTCCAAGAATCAATCGGCTCTTCACCCTTTTTATGATTTTAGGCAAAACTTTAGGAGAATTTTAGATTATGTCCAGGCTTTTAGTCGAATTGTATTTATTTTCTATTTTGTTTCGACAACCTGGTCTATCTTCTGTAATTTTGGGATTTTCTTCATCATAAAAAAGTCCATTCTTAATTTATCTTTTGTTGCCTCTCTTCCCTTTTATACCCCGAATTTGGACTGATAATAACAATTAAATTTTGTTTCAATCATCATTGAATAATATTTCCAAAGCCTCTTTCTCGACTTCGATTGAGTATTATATGCTCCGACAAATAAAATTCAAGTAACGAATGAATAAGTTAACTAGTCAGAGGCAATCGCAAACATAAGTTGGCTTAATACGAATCTTGCCTAATTTTTGCATATTACCTATAAGAGTTTTATCAAGGTAATAATACGACGTTTGTTTTTCCATGATTTGCAAAAACGAAATATCCTTCGAAGGCAAGAAACCACATTCTGTCTTCCCAGATCGGATGTTGGTTTACTCAGATTGCGTCAAAACTAGTCTCGGCCTCTCAAGATAAATTACAACTTGGTTAGAAGCAAAAACGACAATAACTGGAACGATAAATCAACTTTTTATTTATAATTATAACCTTGAAAAGCATACTTCAGGCGTAATAATGAAATTCACATCACACCTAATATTACAGCGTTCGAAATATCTAAGGTAATGACATTCTCTTGACGCCATCGCCATACTCGATGTAACCTTTGTATACTTTTCAAAAGTAGAAGTCGAGTGCGTTCCATTAGGCATATTTCTGCCTTCTTGAACCATTTTTACCATTGTCACTTTTCCGCTATTTGAGCCGAATATCGAACATCTTTATGCTCAAATGGGATCCACTATGTGCCACTCGCCTGTGGCATCTTCGTCTAGGGTTGCAGGGCTAGATTCATGCCTTTGATAAAACCCATAGTTAGGATCAAGCCTAACTGAGTAGAGTGAAACTCCCTTACCCTTCAGTTCAATCGCCAAATCATCCTAAGGAGGAATGTTGGCAAGTTTCTTGTCGAATGTTTTTCTGTTGACTTGATCACATTCGGCCAAGAAATAACTTTGAGCCGCGTCGACGTTTTCCAGGACGCCATCCTCTCTCCAAAGAAATAACTGCTCCGACACCATGGATCCACTCTCGACCCAAAAGAAAGTTGCAGTTTGCTTTTGTAGGGACTAGTACAACAGTGTAGTCCTAGATACCGTGCCAACAGTAATCTCGAGTCGAATCACTCCTAGTGACTTGTTAGTTTTACCTTCACAGTCAGATAGGATCATGTTGTGCGGCGGAAGATCCGCCTCAGTTTTGCCCAGCTTCTTCATTAAGAACTTAGGCATTAGGTTGATCGCCGCTCCTCCATCGACTAGAACCTTGTTGATCCCTCGGTTCTCGACTCAAGCCCATACAAATAGCGGCTTCAAGTGCTTTTTCATCTCAGGATCCGATTTCTTAAAAATCGCGTTTTGCTCTTCCACTCCACCTTTGGTCATGATGCAGTAGCACAAAGGATTGTCGTTGTCTTCGTCTTCGACGCAGTAGTCATCTTCACTTTCGACTACCTCTGTGGTTTGATCATACTCGATTGGGAGTACGGACACTACATTGCATATAATGTCCAAATTCTCGGCATCGCTGCCGAAGTTATCAGCGAGCATTCCCTCCTCTTCAGTAGTTACAGGTTTAGGAAGAGCAGCCTTAGGTGTGAACGGCTTCGCTTCTGTACTTAGTTTAGGCTTGTATGCTAAGTCCATATAGGGTAACTTCCTGATTCGACTAGATTGTCCGGTCTCGATTGCGAATTTCTCCTCGTTATCCATTTTTTGTAATGGATTCTTCTTTCAAGTGTCTTAGACTGCAGATTTCCCTCTATGGGCAGTTGCCTTCTCTCGGGCGGCTTTCCTCTTTCTCTGAAGTCTCCTCCACTGGGTTTTGGTCATTGGGTTCGTTCCAGAATAATTGTTTGGAACGTGGGATTGATTCCTTGAAGCATAAGGATTCCCCTTGCTGGCAGAAACATGTCCCACTTCGACCTTTGATTTGACAGTGGGCCTTGGATAAAATGGGGCCACCCATTGATTAGGTTGAACCCCTGTTGGAGGGACATAACTCTTCCGCTTATGAGTTGCAGCACGTTGTGGTCTCAACTCGAATGAGTTGCTCGAACCTAAACGTTGAGATGCAGGGAGCTGACGCCCCTACCTCTGCATCGTTGGCCTGCGATTCACTTTCTTGGCCGCCTCCACGGCCTTTGCAGCATTTCGATCGAACACTACACTGCATCTAGGACATATATTTACCTCAGCATCCTTTTCCTTGCATTTCTGGAAATTTTCGAGTACGGTTTCACCATCTTGTGAGTAAACCTCCTTCATCTTCTCACCAGGCCCTTCAAGAGTATGGACTCCAAGCTCGAGGACTTCGGCAATGCCTATAGTGAAAATTTTCGTGGGCTCCACGAACTTAGTGTTCTGAACCGGTAATGGGTCAGAATCAATCTTCATGGTAGTTTTCTCTTTGGGCTCGAAGACTAACCTCCCTTCTTGGATAGCTGTTTGGACCAAATCTCAGAATTTTGAACAGTAATTAGTCCAGTGGCCAAAAAGATTATGATATTTACAATACTTACGACCTTTCTTTTGATCAAAAGAAGGGTTCTTTTGATCAGGAGGAATGTCAATTTAGCCATCTTTTACCAAGATTTCATAGATAGCCTTGCATTTCGTTATATCGAAATTATAAACATAGGGAGGACCTTCCATAAGTTCAGCTATCTGAACGTCATGGCACTCGAAACCCTCATAAGGTTCAAACGTCACGAGGTCGTCTTGATCTATATCGCCTATTTCGATATAAGCCACTTTTTCCTTCTTAGGAAATTTAGTATTTTTCAACTTCTCTTGCCTGAGAAACTCAACCTGTCGGATTCTTGCAGCTATTTGTGCCAAATCTCTTATGTGTTGAGTATCGATCTTTTTCCTGATCGAATAGTCTAAACTGTGAAGAAGGTCTTGCTCCTGACCCTGGCTGTGGTTTTGATGACGACAAACTCATCGACAAAAAGAAGAAAAGAAGACTTCGAAGAAACAGCGCTACAAAGTTCATCAATAGTCTAGAAGTCCTAGTTTAGGTGAGTTATGCTTCTAAAGGTCTATTAAAGCATAAAGGCTCTTAAAACACCTAAACTAATCAAGCTAAGTGTTTTCATAACTTAAAAGAAGTAGAAAACCTTAAGCCGGTCTCAAAGGATCAAGTTTCTGGAAGATGGACTTCAGTGTAATCGATTTCAGGATTCTGGTAATCGATTACACCTAGGCAAGTAATCGATTACTTGTTGTTTGTAATCGATTACATGTTTGAATTTGAAATTCAAACTAAAACGGCTATTAGTGTAATCGATTACACTAAGTGATGTAATCGATTACCAGAACAAAAAGTTGCATCTTTTCATGAACCATTGTGTCCCAAACCTTTTGGAAAGGGTTGTGATGGTTCTAGGACGTTTCCCTTGCCTATATAAAGTCCATTTGAGTCCAGAACACAACAACACATGAGAATACAACATTAGGCCAAAGCTTTGTCAAAATTAGTTCATCTTTTAGAACTTAAACCTTCAAGAGCCTAAATTCTGAGTTCATGATCTTCATGTTTATAAGAACACCTTTGTTGTTCATATCTTGAGGAACTCAAAATCATATTATGCTTAAAAGCCTTAAAGCATAAATTCTCATGATCAATCCACTTCTATCTTAAAGGATTGATACAGCCAATTGTAAAACTCTTCTTCATCTCTTTCTGTAAGATTGAGTTTTTCACCGTGGTATTTGGTGAAGGGTTGTTGTCACTGAAAGTGGTATACTTTCAGGGTATTGATTGAAGGTGGTTTAGCCTTCAAGGTCTGAGGGTGGTTTGCCTTTAGGAACTGAAAGCGGTTTGCTTTCAGGGGCTGTTGAAAGTGGTTTGATTTCACAGGATATTGGTAGAAATTCTTGGGGTCCTTGGGTTAGGAAGTTGTAAGAGATTTTTATCAATAGTGGAAAAATCCTCAAGGGGTTTCTTTGAGGGACTGGACGTAGCCTTCGGTGGATAGAAGGTGAACCAGGATAAAAATCCGTGTGTGAATTCCTCTCATCCTTCATCTTTTACTTTCAAGCAATTCTCAATTCCGCTGCAATCACAACTATCGTTTCGTGATCATCATTATCTTGAAAGTAACAATTTTCGAAAAGGCGAAAATTGGGGCAACTCTGATTCACCCCCCTTCTCAGGTTGATATCTGTACTAACATAAACCACTGGCGGCTAACACGACCAGTTCGTGTTCGGGAACTTGCATGAAGCATTTCGACTTCATGTGTCGGAATCTGCCTAACTAGTCATCAACGGTTTTCGACGGTTCTCTTCTTATGATTGCTAGTTCTTTTAGACTGACTTTAGATTCTCCTCTAAAGTATTGGTCATAAAAAACACGTTCCAATTGGATCCAACTCAAAATTGAATTTGGTGGTAACGTTGTGAACCAAGTGAAAGCGTTTTTAGTCAAAGAACTAGGGAAATATTTCATTTTTAAGTATTCATTATTTGCTAAATCTTCGGCCTCGACCTGGTATCTGGCAATATGCTCAACAGTAGATTCTTCGACTTCGCTTGAGAACTTAGTGCACTTAGGGACTTTCCATCCCCTTGGAAGTTCTGTCTGCAGAACTATCTCAGGGAATGCCGAAACGAAATGTGGTCTATTAGCGTAGCCCACATTGAATCCTTGTTTATTCGAAAATATTAGCAACATTTTGTTGCCCCCCAAAATTGTTTTGTCGAACTCTCTCTAGGATTCGCTTAGCATTTTGGTTCCTGTTAACCAAAACTGGGACTCCTTCATTTCGACCAAGGTTAACTTGGTGAACGGGTTCGTTCTCATTCCGACCAAGATTGACTTAGTGAACGGGCTCATTCTGCGGGACCTGTTCAGTTCGACCGAAGTTAACTTGGTGAACAGGCTCATTCTGCGGAACCTGTTTGTCTCAACCAATATTGACTTGGTGAGAGGTTCATAAAGGTGAACCGGTTGGTTAGGTTGAATTCCCAACACATGGCGTTGGTTAGTCGGATAAGGCGCTTGTCGACCAACTTGAGCAATTTTCTAACTATAGGATCTCGTGCGCCAAAGAAATATGCAATTCGACCCTGTTGAGTCATCAATTGTTGGTAGGAAACCATGGTCTCTCTAATCATGGGATTAAAGACCATACCAATTTGTTGAGTCAACATATTGACCAACTCCAATTTTGGGTTGAGGGTTACATGGTAAATACGCGGAAATTAAAACCTATCAGAAAAACAACTCAATTTTTCAAAAAGGTTTTCGCTCTCATAGTTACTTAAATAATAGTGGTAATAGTTCCCAATAGCTAATATTTATTACGCGGAAGCAAAACGAGGAAAATATTACTACAAAGGAAATTTCTCAACAGCGAGCCCAAAAATAAAATTAAAATAAAATAGCAGAAGTCCTTAAAATTTCATCTTCAGAAATCTCTCATGCATCCGCTGCGCACTCTGATTTCGTAAAGCTTCTCAAGGGACGACGATCAACACCCTGTCTATTTTCTGGCGTTAAGCGCCCAAACACAAACAGAAAGTTAACTCTTAAATAAACAACAAATACCAAACAGCATGTTGAAGAGAACCTAACATAAGTGACAGCAACAATATTTCCAAGATACAACATCTTCAACAATATGATCATTTCCTCATGAACAACAACACAAACCATGCTTATGAATCCTCAAATGCAACTACAAGTTATAGCATGATCACATGGGACTAAAACCCATCTCATCACCCTTAACCACGATCCCATGGGACTAAAACCCATCTCATCGCTCTCAGGCACGACCACATAGGACTAAAACCCATCTCATCGCCTCAGCCCCAAAAATATGCATATGCCATGCCAACATGTTCAACATCATCATGAATGAACAATTGTCAATATAACATAATCAACTTAATCATCTTCAACATAATCATGTAAACAATTCTCAATTCCAAGCATCACAATACCAACAATTCCATCATAATAAACAAAGTAATTTCCAACAGCAAAATCATATGTAGAGCACAACTGACTCTATCTAGACCTAGAGTTACCCTTACCTTTTATTCCTTTGCTTGGTCTTGACCTCCAACCTACCATTGTAACATGTGTGTAAAATCATCAACAATCAAGGAAAAGACCAGAAACCGACTCCACAAGATTTAAATCCAAAACGGTCAAAACAGCAACTTGCTATCAGGGGCCTAGCGCCCAAGCGTTGGCTTCCAACGCTCAAGCGTTGGGTCCCTGTCTGGCAACACGAACTGGGTAGAATCTCAACGCCCAGGCGTTAGGAGTCCAGCGCTCATGCGTTGGCTCCCTGCCAGAAACCCTGAAAACCATGTTTTTCACCCGAAACTCCATTTTTAACCAATTCCTTACAAAACTAAAATTCTTCCATGATTACAATTCATATCAAGTTCTAATAAACAAGTTTCTTCCCCAAAAATCCAAAGGTTCCTAATTTCACCAAAACTCAAAAATTAGAAAGGATTGATCACTTACCAATAAAGCTAACCTCAAGGGTTAGAGAGAGAGGTAGAACACCACAAGAAGAGAAGAGAGTCGACTCCAAGCAGCACCAAAGTCCAGAAACACTCCAAAGGATTCAGCTCTAGAGTTCTAGGTTTCTCTAGCAAACACTTCTGTGTGAAACAAGCAAAGGAAGCCAACACTCTTAAGCTTTGAGTTTTCAACAACTAGAGGGAGGCAGAGCACGACC
The DNA here is from genome assembly GCA_030819835.1 of Acmispon strigosus. Lineage (NCBI taxonomy): Eukaryota > Viridiplantae > Streptophyta > Magnoliopsida > Fabales > Fabaceae > Acmispon > Acmispon strigosus. Next base: position 75,317,601 of record JAUAMA010000002.1, on the reverse strand, counting down.
AAGGCCCTCAAGATTCAGGTAGTGTTTGGCCCAGCTTTTTTTTGACTTTTAAGTTGCTTTTAAGATAAGTTGGGCCAAACACAATTGTGTATAAGATCTTAAAAAATAAGTTACTTTTAAGTTACTTTTTTTTTTACACACAAAATGTTGAAAAGTAACTTTTAAGTAAAAAGTTGATTGAGGGAGCTTTTTTCTAATAAGTTACTTTTTTCACTTCCTACCGCCCCGGCCACCACCACCACCTTCGACCACCACCACCTCCAGCCACCACCGCCTCCGACCACCACCACCGCCACCACCTCCGACCACCACCGCCGCCACCTCCGACCACCACCGCCACCTCCGACCACCACCACCACCTCCGACCACCACCGCCACCTCTGACCACCGCCGCTGCCTCCGACCACCACCGCCACCTTCGACCACCACTGCCACCACCACCGCCTCCGGCCACCACCACCACCACCGCCCCCGGCCACCACCACCACCTCCGACCACCACCGCCACCTCCGACCACCGCCGCTGCCTCCGACCACCACCGCCACCTTCGACCACCACTGCCACCACCACCGCCTCCGACCACCACCACCACCACCGCCCCCGGCCACCACCACCACCTCCGGCCACCACCGCCACCTCCGACCACCGCCGCTGCCTCCGACCACCACTGCCACCTTCGACCACCACTGCCACCACCACCGCCTCCGGCCACCACCACCACCACCGCCCCCGGCCACCACCACCACCTCCGGCCACCACCACCGCCTCCAGCCACCACCACCGCCTCCGACCACCACCACCACCTCCGGCCACCACCACCGCCTCCACCCACCAACACCGCCTCTGGCCACCACCACTGCCTCCGACCACCAAACAACTTTTAACTTAAAAGTAACTTTTAAGTTAAAAAAAATGAAAAATTGACAAACAGCTTTTGCCTTTTTTTTTAAGATCTTATTGTGAGCTTTAACTTAAAAGTAACTTTTAAGCTAAAAAAAAGCTGGGCCAAACGCTACCTCAGATTATATCACTTAGTTTCTCATTAAGCCAATGGACAAGACATTAAGCTCACTTTAAACCCCCTTATTAGCCATTCGTAACTCCCGACAAGCATTAAACTCACTTAACACCCCTACAACTCATTCAAATTCAGCTTGTAACTCCTTTCCTCCTCATTAAACTCTTGTCTACAACTTCAAATTCGAAATTAGCCTTAAAACCATCAAAAATCTGATTAAAACCAAAACTTACATCACTAGGATTCGAACACAAGCCTTACCAATCAAATGCTTAAGTCTTAGCCACTAAACCACAACTCTTCTTGTTAAAAATCTTAACACAATAATCTTATAATTCTCTAAGTCGAGTCATCATGACCCAATTTCAAATTTGGATCCCAAAACCTCCTTAAAAGCTCTTAAATGCGGACTTCCAATTCAGCCTTGACTAGTCCAAGGACTAAAATGCAAAAAACCAAACTTAAAGGACCAAAACCTAATTATAAAATCTCCAAGGACCAAAGTATAATTACTCAAAACTTGAGGGTCTTACACTTGCTAGTTATTTTAGACTAACTTTAGATTCTCCTCTAAAGTATTGGTCATAAAAAACGCGTTCCAATTGGTTCCAACTAAAAATTGAATTTGGTGGTACGTTGGGAACCAAGTGAAAGCGTTTTTAGTCAAAGAACTAGGGAAATACTTCATTTTTAAGTATTCATTATTTGCTAAATCTTCGGCCTCGACCTGGTATCTGGCAATATGCTCAACAGTAGATTCTTCGACTTCGCCTGAGAACTTAGTGCACTTAGGGACTTTCCATCCCCTTGGAAGTTCTGTCTGCAGAACTAACTCAGGGAATGCTGAAAGGACAAGTGGTCTATTAGCGTAGCCCACATTGAATCCTTGTTTATTCGACAATTTTTCGACAATATTAGCAACATTTTATTGCCCCCCAAAATTGTTTTGTCGAACTCTCTCTAGGATTCGCTTAGCATTTTGGTTCCTGTTAACCACAACTGGGACTCCTTCATTTCGACCAAGGTTAACTTGGTGAACGGGTTCGTTCTCATTCTGACCAAGATTGACTTAGTGAACCGGCTCATTCTGCGGGACCTGTTCATTTCGACCGAAGTTAACTTGGTGAACAGGCTCATTCTGCAGAACTTGTTTGTCTCAACCAAGATTGACTTGGTGGAGAGGTTCATAAAGGTGAACCGGTTGGTTAGGTTGAATTCCCAACACATGGCGTTGGTTAGTCGGATAAGGCGCTTTTCGACCAACTTGAGCAATTTGCCCAACTATAGGATCTGGTGCGCCAAAGAAATAGGCAATTCGACCCTGTTGAGTCATCAATTGTTGGTAGGAAACCATGGTCTCTCTAATCATGGGATTAAAGACCATACCAATTTGTTGAGTCAACATATTGACCAACTCATGCTTACTATCGTCCATTTGTTGCCTAAGAACATTAACAATGTTGTTGGTTAAGGCAAATGGGGATCCATCTACACTAGGAAGAGGGGGTCCCATGTTTCTTGATCCAACTCCTCCTGATCTCAATGCTATGTATTGGTTTCCTGGAGAATTCGTCGAAACCATGTTTTCCGAATACATTATGGGATAAGTTCCTATCCCTTGCATCATCGACCAAGGCATTCCGTAAGGTTGATTTATGAAATGTTGGGGAATTCGAAAATTATTCCAAGACCTTCGGTGGATGACACCAGCAACCGTCTGCCAAGTCGCAGGAGTTGTCGGACTCGGGATCGAAATCGGGGCCATAACTGGCGTTAACATTGGCCTTGATGTGTATGAACTCGATGCCTGAGTAGGATTTGTTCCAACATGCATTGCTGGTTGTGGCTGAGTCAAATTATGACCAGTCAAAACTGGCAGTTGCATTTGACTTGTTTGAGCGTTTGTAACTACCATATCCGTAATGGAAACGGCTTCCAAATGTGAAGGATCTACAGAAGGGTTAACATTATTATTAGTATTAATCTGCATTTCTTCACTAACATTAGGACCTATATTCGATCCCAATGCTTGGTTTGCTCTAGAACGGTTGGTCATTTTACCACTCCGTAATCTCATACACTATTTAAATTTCCCTTAATTCAAGAACTACTTTCTGAATCAGAAAAATTCGTTTAAGGCACAAAGATGATTTCAAATGAAAACATACTCCTCGTGGTCCCACCAGGTGTGCCAATTTGTTTACCGTGGTTTTTGGTAACCAGGGTAACACCACAAGAAAATCCAAATGTTTATGAAGAGGCTGGATTATATCCTCTTTCGGGTCCTGGGGAGTACATAAATCTTCCGTGTGCGCGTGCGGGGTGCGTGCGTGTGTGTGGAGAGTGGGTGGAGCGGAATCCATCGAAAGTGGTTCGAGCGGAGTGGGTGCATGTTTTAGGATATTTTACTTGAGCGCGAAGCGCTTCCAAGCGTTGAGGAGGGGGTTATAGGCTGGGAAAGGGTTATAGACAGATAAAAAAGGAAAAGAAACAAAAAGAAAATTGCATTGAAATGTAAATTACAGAGAAATGTAAATGTTCGGCCAATCGACCACCACTCACGGTTGTCCCGTTCCTGTTGCTCTGCGTCACTACCAGTTGGACTTATGGCGTCGGGGTGGAGGTTAACGCTACCGGACGTGTCGTGATGAGGGAGAAAGACCCCGAACTCTGCCTTCCTTTTTTCTTTTTATAGGCAAAACCTCCTAACAACTTGCGACGGTCATCTCTTCTCGTCTTTACACGTGTATTCTGTTTGTTTCTCTATTCTCCACGTGTCTTGTTGATCTAACTGCTCTTAACTGCTCCAATGAACTTAATTGATAGACAGCTTTAAGCATATCAAGGGTCCAATCGATAACAAGTTCTAACAATTGTTAGTTTCACGCTCCTGTCTCCAATGTATATTCGAATTTGACTCTGCGTGTCATCTCAATTTTCGGTCGAAGCCTGGAAATTGCCTCGTAATACTTAGCTAAATGTCTCTCATTTTGGTCAAATTCGTCTCTTGGTGTATACTTCGACCGGGTTGAGACTTGGGAAAACTTCCGGGCTTACAGGAGTAAAATGCAAAACAGTGGTGTGACTCTTGTTGGTAGAGCTATGCATGTATCTAGCGCCAAGGATAGAAACCCCAAATATGCAGACATGTCATACTTTGGGGTAATTCAACACATATGGGGGCTAGATTACACAACATTTGGGTTCCTGTGTTTGGTTGTAAGTGGGTTAACAATAATTCTAGTGTTCAGATTGATGACTCAGGGTTCATTCAGGTTTTTTTTAATAGGGTGAGGTCCAAGGAGGATCCTTTTATTTTGGCATCGCAAGTAGAGCAAACATTTTATTCCCTGATCCCGTTGACAATAAAATGTCCATTGTTCTTTTATCAAATAAAACAAATATCAACAACGATGATAGACAATTCTTTCATGAAAAAAATGCTATTGAGGATGACTTTTTCTTCGGGATACCACAACCAATCGGCCTTGATTTAGATGAAGATGATTGTTTGTATGTTCGAGATGATCATGAAGAGGGAATTTGGATGAATATAGGATTCCATAAGAAAATAGGAAAAACACGTATGCGCATATTGAAGAAAAGGAAAAGAACTAGTAAAACAAGTTAAAGAAGTATGAATTTTTTTATAATTATTTTATGGGTAGATATATTTCATATATATATATAATATTCTTATATTTGTCACTTACACTTTTAACACGTTGCTTCAGGAAAATGGATCCTTCACAGCAAGGTAGTGGTCAGACCGGTGAGAGCCGGGCAATTAGACGTGGAAGGACCATCATGAAAGAAGTACTCAATGCAAGGAGTAAAGGACAAAAGTTTGAGGTAACAATTCAATACAATATTTATGTTGTTTTTTGTTTTATTGTTTAAATTCACATGTCTCTATTTACATGTTTAACATTTAAATGTATTAGGTTGGTTGAGATTCGGATGATGTACCGATTGACCCCAACAAAAATAAGTTTGTAGGCTATATTGGGTATCTCGCTCGCATAGTGGTTCCAATTACTGAAAATTTGTGGCCAGATGTTGACGGAGATCTCAAAAATCACATATGGGAATAAGTTGAGGTTAGATACATACTCTTACAATTTGTGCGTGAAATTATATATGCAAACATACTTAATATCAATAGAACTTGTGTTATTGCAGGCTGGTTTTCATGTTGATGAAAAGCGCAAAGACTATGTGCTTAAAGAAACAGGTGCTTTGGCTAGATATTTTAGGGAAACTCTAGCCAAACATATCTTAGATAAATATGGCAATGTGATTGACCATCCATCGGCAGCTTATGTCTGAGTGATTGATGATAGTCAGTGGATGGAATTTTTTGCTCAACATCAAAGTGAGTAGTTCAAGGTGAAATATCTATTTGTGTGACGTGCCATGCTTGCATTACGTTTTGAATAAAATTATGTAATGATACATATGTTTTGTTTTGAAATAGAAACTAAGTGAAGCGAACAGGAAAAGAGCACTGATGCCCAAGTACCCATACAGATTATCCCGTATACGATACGCTTGCCTTCAGCAAAAGATGGTACACACACACACACACACATAATGCACCTTCAACTCCCATGTATTAAATTTAAATAATTAAGTGTTATTTGTGATTATTTTGCTTGTCTTAATATAATTGCAGGAGTCTGGATCAAGCGCCATATCCATTCCTCGCAATCTCTTGTGGAAGCGTGCTCGTATTTCCAAGAAGGGGCCAATCGACAATGAACATGTTTCAGAAGTTATCAGTACATGTGTAAGTATGAATTCACAGATAAATAATAATTATTTCTTATGCCCCTAATTGAGAATTTTTATATATGCCTCATGAGAATCTCTCACAATCTGTATCGCAAGAGGACTTGCCCAAACGTACACTAGATGACATTCTTGGCAAAGCATTGCAAAAATCCAAGCATCCAGGTCGTGTAAGGGGAGAGACCTTTCCCATATGCCAAAAAACCTACTTCAAGGTTCAAAAGAAGGAAAACGACAAGGAGACTCCACCAAAACTTGCATACGTCCTACAAGTGGTGGCATCCCTGCAACAGCAAGTCTCTATTTTGATGCACGAGAGGGAGGTCGACAAGGAGTCTGTGCATGTGCCTTACAACACTGGGAAAGATAGTTGCACACCTTAGGTTGATATTCATGAGGTAATTGGTGTTTTTTGTGTTTTTGTAATACATTAATGATAGTTCGTTAAAGGTAGTGCCCTCAATAGTTTCTTCATTCATGTACAGGAAGAGGGACAAGAACGAGCCATTTGTAACCGAGAATGAACCACTAAAACCATCCATTAACTTTTCTAAGGTAAGTTGTTTTATTGGTGTTTGAAAATATATTATTGACGATGTAAGTGTTTGATGATTAACTTTTTTGTCATTGATTTAGGGTATTACACCTTGTTCACTGTGTTTGGAGAAGCCCTATTTCCGTGTGGTTTCTAGGGGTAGAGTGTATAACATTGAGAGCAATAAAATCCATAACCGCCCCATTCCCAGCGGCTGTGTAAAAGTTTCTATTGACGTTGCAATTGAGGGTGATGCAGAACTCCCGAAGCCTGATGAATATGATGATTTGATTAGCATCCAGGACGAAATAGGTGCAACGGTGGCATGGCCTATCAACCTTGTTCAAGCTGATTGCACGGTATGTTATGATATGATATAATTCTACAAACTCAATCGCTTATATTTGTAGTCACTCATTGATTATACATGAATATATCATTTTCAGGCGCAAGAGAAGAACAAAAGAAAGGCGGAAGAGGAGGACAAGGAGAAGGCAAACGAGAACGAGAATGTGAAAGGGAAGGAGAAGGAGGTTGAAAAAAACCAGACAAGGGAATCTGTTGCATCCCCAAGTTATCAACATATGCCTCGCATTGGAAGAAATGATGATCCACTTAAGAGCTACAAATTTCTCGACATACATGTAGAAAAGGCACTTACTGACGGCAAGCTTATCACAATACCAATGGGGGAGAGAATGTTTGGCCATGTTTATTTTGAGCACATTGGTTGTGAAGAGCTCCGTCAAATCACCCGACATGGTGAATTAGGTGCTTCAGTTATTTGCATTTACATGAGGTACTTTGTTAAACTTAAGTATAACTAAGTTTTTGGTTTTCTTAGCTCAACAATGATCTTAATATTTTATGATATGTATAATCTTATTTAAGGTACTTGTTTGATCAATGTGTGGTTGAGAATTTGTGTGAGAGATTTGCTTTTCTCAGTCCTCATAGAACAACACACCTCGTGAAGCACCAAAGCCAGTATATTGCAGATACAATAAAGGCACACACACACCCATACCAATCATATCTTGCACCAATCAATACAGGGTGAGAAATTTATATGATCCGTTTATAACTTTATAATCAATTTATATGAAACTTAGTTACTTGATGGTTTGTTCGTTTAACATGTGATGTAGGGGACATTGGGTGTTGGTGGTGATGAATGCCACCAAAGGAACCTTATTTTTCTTGGATCCTTTGCATGGTGATTTAAGAAACTGCAATGAAATGAAATAATTTTTTTATCGGTAAGCATATAGATCTAGCGTGCTATATAGTCGTACTATTTGACATGTTTACTCGTTGGGTTATTTGTTCATTTTGTTAGCGCAATGAAGATCTACCGTGCTACTTGCAATGATAAGAGGATTAAATGGAGCAATGCAAAGTGGAATACTATAAAGGTAGTGCCATCAATTATATCCACCAAATCACTTATATTTTTTATTTGTTTTTTGTAGTGCCTTGCTCACACAAACAATATAGAATGTGGTACTATGTGCTAAGCTTTCTAAGAGACATCATTGCGCACAATCAATCTACAATTCCTAATGCGTACGGAACTTTACATTTATTTGTTGTTTATATAAAAAATTCTTATCTTTTCGTATTTTTAATTTCTACTCTAACTTCGGTTATTTATATTGTCATTTTGAAGTACTTCCCTGATTGTCAATTTGAATCTTATGATCAAGACCACATAAATGAAATTAAAGAAGAGTGGGCTACTTATGTGTTACAAAATTTTGCCTAAAATGTCTAGATGTGGGCTGTTTAGGTTAATTAACTGTACCATTAAACCCAATATGGATTATGTTTGGTTGTGTACATATTATATTGGTTGTACATTATTTCGTTATGGGTGTTTGGTCTATATATATGTTCTGTCATATACTGTTGATCATGATTGAATGATGGATTTGTTTGATTATTCTCTAATTTGTACGTAGCATTATAGTCGCTCGGCGGCCTTGGACAATGAAAAATCACTCTCTGGTCGCTCTGCGACCTCATAGGGTCGCTTCGCGGCCCTGGGCAATGAAAAACCAATCTTTGGTCGTTCAGCAACCTCAAAGGGTCGCTTAGCTCCCCTGGCCAATGAAGAAATGCCTCTCTGGAGATAAAAAAAATCCAAACATATTACCAGGGTTCATACAGGAACCGTGGTAACAGAGGTAAAAAAAAATCCAAACATATTACCACAGTTCATACAAGAACCGTGGTAACAGAGGTAAAAAAAAAAAAACATATTACCACGGTTTAGACAGGAACCTTGGTAACAGAAGTAAAAAAAAAAAAACCAAACATTTTACCACGGTTCTTACTGGAACCGTGGTAACAGAGGAACAAAATTACCACGATTCCACCTTGAACCGTGGTAACAGATTACCACGGTTCCTCCTTGAACCGTGGTAATACAGGCATGATATTACCACGGTTCCGCTTGAACCGAGAGTATTGCAGAGGTATGATATTACCACGGTTCCACCTTCAATCGTGGTAATTGATCTATTACTACGCCACGCAATACCAAAGTTTAACCGTGGTAATATGTTGCTCGGAACCGTGGTAAAATGGAAATTATGTAGTAGTGTTGTCTGTCGGCTTCACCTCCCAAACCACCTTCTCTTTTGTTTCATCTTCTTCTTCAAGAGGTGTTAGCAGAATGTATGAACGGGAACACATATTTTGGAAGGAAAGCGTCCAAGACGATGACGTGTTTTTGGGGACGAGTGCAGTTGATAGAGACTGAGGACATGGACGATGAGGAGGACCCATCTGAGATATAGCCTTGTGCTTTAGTACTAGTTCGCCTGCGAGCGATATGTGGTTGCTACTAATATTATGTTAGTTTATGTCTGAGAATTATGGCTAATATGTATTTTTTGGTATAAAAGTATTTATTTTGAAAAAAATTACTCGCATTTTTACGTTTAAAGCATATTAACTGAGCTAAGGTTACTCTCGTAATCCCTGAAAATTGGGGCGCTACAATGACAATGTCAAGGACTTGTTTGAACAGTGATGTGCACACTGTCTATCAGATATGCTATCGAAGGCTAGGGTGAAAGGTGCTAGGCCTTCTTGGATTTTAGAGGATGCTTGGCATGTACTTGAGCACTATCAGGCTACAAATGCAAACTTTTAAAAAATGTCTAGGAAAAATAAAGCAAACAAAGCATCGAAGAGGTGTGGGACAGGGCACAACTCAGGGAGCAAGTCACATGTTGATATGGCTATGGAGCTAGTAAGTTTATTTCCAATCTTATATCCGATAAATTTAATAATTGTAGTGTTGGAATATATTGAAATGAGTTGTAGTGATAGATGACAAATAATATTTCTTTTCTTAGGATGGGAACCCTTGATCGATAACCACATCCCGATGAGCTCTTCTTGCAGACACGCATGAGGAAGTTGGAAGGGTAGGTTGACACCCTATCTCAACTACATACGTAAGTATTTAATGCGTCATCTATTTTTCTTTGTCATTCTCTATATACATGTTTACTTCCTAACTAACTTGTTTGTGCATTCATAATATTAGAGTAACTACCATGGCAAGCTGAAGATGACCCAGGCTAGCGAGGACGTTAGAGCCACCCATCCACCATAGATGAGGCTACAAGGCTTCTTAAATGGAGGGAAGTGGGGGGAGGGGGGTGAGGAACACATGTTGCTGTTTATGTGTAAAAACCAACCCTGACAATAAAACGTATTTAGCCTCGATTTTTAGCTCATTAGCGTCGGTTTTCGGCCTTCAATATATTTTTCACTTGTGCTCCTTTTTCACTTTTTTTCTCTTAAATATATTTTTGGTTTTTAAAAAAATGAGAAGGTTGATGTCTGAAATATAAAAGGAATGAAGAAATTAAATCTACTCTCACTAAAATTTTATTGACACGACTAGCTAGTTGATATTAACTAAAATATGCTTCAGCCTTCAACAAACGAAAACATTTCTTTTGCATTTGCTACCTACTTTATGACCATGCAATATTTGTGCCCCTTGTCATCCTCTGCTTAATCAACTAACAAGAAGATGTTGTTATAGTGATAAACATGCTAGGCATTGGCGGTGTAACTCCCTTCTCTCTTTCATTGTATACTGTATTTTGGGCGTTGAAAGTATTCTTGAGATTACGATTCTTAAAATTATATACTGTTAGTAAGGTTATACTGTATTGTGTAGTGAGATGCAACTTTGCGGCACCGACTCCCATAACTATCATTTTCTAGCTAGCTAGCTAACAAAAACTTTATCGAAGTGCTATTCAATGTCTTGGTGTCAAATTCTGAGAATGATAAATAACGGAAAGCAAAGGGAGCAACAGCAAAACTCCTGTACGAAGAACAACACAACATGTATATATGCTAATCACCGTGAATAAGTACTAGAAAATTAAAGGCATGGTAAGTAAGTGCGTGCGTGAACATGTCATGTTGTAATGCATAATGACGAGGATTTAGTTTGCAACATGGTAATCAGTTATTAGCTAGATGACAATAGGTGGTAAACACTAATTAAACAGATTCGATCCAAACTGCCCACGATACATAAATGATAGGGCTGCTATATGTATAGGATAGACTGAAGCAAGCCATGCTAAATAATTAATTATTCAGACTTCTAAAATATCTTACTTACTAGTAACTAGTTACTATATGTTATGGAAGCTAGATTGTTCAGTGTGCCGTCCCATATAAAGAGGTCCAACGCGATTGGGACATCTTAGAATTCACAATACTTAGTTTTTCGGTTTTCCAAATATCTTTACCGTCAACACTTATGAGATTAATCTCTTGAGATTCCGAGATAACGTTAAGTGGATAGTTTTCTACCGACAAATCTTTCTCCATATACATCGCTCAGAAATCAACCTCTGCATTAAATGCTTAAAAAATTCAATTATCTACCAATTATACTAGAACTTGTTGATAGAATTAAGGATACTTAATCAAAGATATTTAGAGAACTATTATTATTAGGGATTCACTCTAGATTTAAATCAACAACTCCATAAATATGACAGATGTTAAGTAAGACACACTCTTCCTAAACCATAATCTATATAATTTCTTTCTCAATTTTGCTAATTTGAGTGTGAGAATGTTTTACATGTATATTCACCTCGAGTGAACATTGTTGAAGGAGACATCAAAATCAAAGTCAACACTCAGTCTAAGTCACTAGACCTAGATATTCACAACTAATTTCTTAAGTCAGCATTGATTTGGGTTATTGGATTAAATCTTTATTTCTCGAACTAACACCCTAATGCATTAATGTTCATAAAGCGAGCCAACATAATTAGATATCATTCTCATTCCTAAGGATACAATAAGAGAGACAAATAAGGGAGGCGGTTTAGTTTTGTTAGGTTCATTGGAGAGAAGGATCTGCTGGCGTTAGGGAAAAAAAACTAGACTAGATCATTATTGGGAGTGATAAGATACATGTGAACATCCCAAAATATGGATTAAAGTGTTAGAATCAAATAATTTAATGAATTAGTATATTTTGATGAATAACAATTTCGCTAAGTCTTGATCTTGTCAAAGATAAAATTCCTAACTTCTCAATGTTTTTCATACTCAGGAGTATCTATTTACTTGGAGAAACACTGCATGGACCTCTACAAAGCATTATCAAAAGCAGATATTCAAGTAAAGAATAGAAGAAGAATCCGTCCGACTATAGCTCTTGTGAACCAGTCTGACAATTGACAACGTTTGACTGAGAGAGTTCGTCTAGCTATGGTGAACGTCTGGTTCTCAATCATTGGGTTGATCTGAAGGAAAGTGAATCTAAATCACTAACAGAATATTTGTTTGACTAAACAACGCTTGAAGACTCGTGCAAAAGAAAAATGAGGAGGTGATCGTTTGTCAAACCCAGGATGATCTGTCAAGCACCATTTGTCCCTTCAGAGCATTAATGGCGAAAAGGACATAATCAATACTTTATTCCTTGCAAATTCAAATTCCCTGGCATTCCTTAATTCAAGCTGCCTTTGCGGAATGAGTGGTGAGCTTTTTGATTATCAACGTTTAAATCCAAATCCTCTAAACAGAGCATTAATGACTCCCTTAGCTGGAATGCATGAGCATTAATTGCAGAAGTCATAGCTCAAGGAAAAATGCTTTAAAGAGCCAGACGATGTCAACCTCCACCATTGAAAACGCATTAAGTGCATGGCAGATTGTATTAAATGCTGAACCAGAGATGCAGATGTATCCGTTAATCACAATAGAGGAGGAATTCAAACGGAACTATTTTTAAGATTTTCAGCAAGGCTCCCACTTATCATCCTACTGAAGATATAAAAAGAGAACTTGGCATCAAATTCAAATTGGCGACTTTCACATGATCAAAGCTATCTAAAACTTTCTAAGTTCATCATCTGCGATCATACTTCTCAAAACTAAGCACTCAGCAATCTCAACTTGTTTATTCCCCGAGTTTAGTCGCCAACTAGTGTGAAGTCTATCATAGAGAGCAACTCTTATCCTTTTTCACACAAACCTTCCAGAGAATCAATTTGTTTAATCTCTCTGTAATCTGTTCTTCATATTTCTACCCACTCTTATTGAAGAGACTTTGTAGAAACCAACTCTTCTTGAAAAAGAACTGGGAGAAGTCCTGTCTAATACTTGTAAAGGAGAAGTCCTGATAGAATAATTGTAAAGGAGTAGTCCTCAGAATACTGGGAGAAGTCCTGATGACTACTTGTACTATTTTGATATAATAGTGAAAATCTTGGTAAAGCCAAGGACTGGACGTAGCCTTATCGATTAAGGGGGTGAACCAGGATAAATACTCTGTGTGCTTTATTATTCCGTCTTAGATTGTATTCCGCTGCACTTTTCAAACAAACGTTTTCAAACTTATAACTGCTGGTTTTCGAAAAAGAAGTTAAAAAATCACACACACAATTCAAACCCCCCTTTCTTGTGTGGTTTCATTACTATCAATTGGTATCAGAGCTTAACCGCTCTGAGAATATACTAACATCTTAACAGGTGTAGAGCATAAAGATCCATGGACAACATCGCATATCCGACCGGAACAACAACCAACAAGCCACCATTCTTTGATGGCTCAAACTATCCATACTGGAAGAAGCACATGCAACTCTTCATTGAGTCCACTGACTGGAAGCTTTAGGATGTGATAGCCAAAGGAAACTACGTCCCCAAAGACAGTGAAGATAAATCCATTCCAGCAGATAAGTGGACTGACGAGCACAGAACAGAGAACCAAAGAAATGCCAAAGCTAGGCTATTTCTCATATGTGCCTTGAGCAAAAATGAACATGACAAGGTAGACAGTCTGGGAGCTGCCAAAGAAGTCTGGGATACCTTAGCAATTTCTCATGAAGGAACCTCAGCTGTGCAAGACACAAAAATGAGCATGCTGGCCTCTCAATATGAGACCTTCATGATGGAGGATAATGAGTCAATTGACTCTATGTTCGCTAGACTTCAAACCATCCACAATGGAATGAGGAATCTAGGGAAGAGTTTCACTAATAAGGAGCAAGTAATTAAGATTCTCAGGAGTCTCACTCCCAACTGGAGGTCGTTTGTTACTGCTCAACGAGCAGGAAAGAATTTTGATCACTACCAGGTGGAAGATCTCTTGGGAGAGCTGAAGATTCACGAGCAGGATCTCGCAAATGATGCTGCTATCATGCTAGGAAAATCGTCCACCACTAAAGTTGTAGCCTTCAAATCTAATGACTCCAAAGCATAGAAGGCTAACGAGTCGTCTGACAAAAGTATTGTACTGTCTGATCATTCTGATTATGAACAGGCTCTGTTTAATCGAAGATTCAGAAGAATGATGGGGAACAGAAAGCAGTTCAAAGGAAAATCGTCTTCCTCATCAAGAGATGGAGAGAAGATTCTAAGCAAAGGTGGAATCGTATGTTATGAATGCAAAAAGCCCGGACATGTCAAAGCAGACTGTCCTCGTCTGGGAAATAGGTGTGTTCAGAAGAATCTCTACAAAAAGAAGCTGAAGGGGACAATGATGAAACCTCATACTGTGCCTTCATGGGACCTATCGACACGTCTGACATTGAGGTAGACAAAGAGTCAGAAGCATTGATGATCTCTGTTGATGTATCCAACTACGAGGAAGATGACAAAGATGAGGTAATCCCTGAAATCTCTCCTGAGGATTATAATGAGTTATTAGAATATTCACATGCATTAGTAATTAAGTATAGCATACTCAAAAAGAAACATGATAGAATTAAAAAAGAACTGCATGCCTCAAAGGAAGTCTCAATCATGTTAACTAAGAAAAATCAGGCTTTAATGGAACAAGATACGAATAAAGAAGTCAGATTTTTAAAACAAAGAGTAAATAGCTTGATTAAGGATCTATCCAATTTCACTCACGAGTATGATAATTTAATTAAACTAAGTGGAAACAATAGATCAGCATATGATCGTAGAGGACTAGGATTTGAAGAAGAAAATTGGGATATCACTGCAATAAAACATACTTCTTCTGTTGTTCCATATATTTACCAACCAAAAATCAAACATGCATCATCTCTGCCTCAACCAAGTAAACCTAAGACAGCTGTTGTCAAGGGTAAGGAGAAACAAACTCCTCATAAAATAGTATATGGGAGGAATAGTCCGCCCAAGATTGTAACTAACAAGAAAGAACCCAAGAAAGTTTGGGTACCTAAATCAATTGTAAATCAAGTCTCGTCCTTGGACTCGACTAAGGTTTTGATGAAGACAAACACATCACAAAAAGAAGAAAGACTTCAGAAGAGAAAAGGAAGACTTCAAGAAATCTTCAAGAAAGAAAGGAACAAAAAGAAAGACTTCAAGAAGACTTCAAGAAGACTTCAAGAAGACTTAAGAGAAGAAAGACTTCAAGAACCAGGCTCAGAACGTCAAGATCAAAACATGAAGGTTCTAGTTTTAAGTAAGTCTTGTCAACTTAGTGTGCTATGCTTTATTAAGGTTTAATTGCATTAGAAGGCTCATAAAAGATCAACTAATTGAGTACAATATGTTCTCACAAGTTAAACTTGGTAGGAACACTCAATTAGGGTTTAAAATGGATAAAACTGAGTTCTGGACTGTCTGTAATCGATTACAGATGTGTGTAATCGATTACCACAAGTGTGTAATCGATTACCAAGTTTGAAATTCAAATTCAAACTTCAACGGCATGGTGTAATCGATTACACTAACTGTGGTAATCGATTACCAGGTCGATAAGTATGTCTTTTCATGAACCATTGTGTCTCAAACCATTTGGGAAAGGTTGTGTTGGTTCATGGACGACCTCTAGTGCCTATATAAAGTCCTTAGACACTCAGAAACATCAATGACTTGGTCCATAACTTTCATATTCATTAAAGTCATCATTCTGAGTTTCGGTTCTCTCATTTTCATAAGAACACTCATGATGTTCAACATTTGAGAAACTCAGAATGGAAGAGCCTTCATTGTAATTTCCTGGAGCATACAAACTAAGATCAATCCATCATGTCTAAAGGATTGAATTAGCCATAGAAAAGGCATCTTCTTCTTCTTCTATTTGAATCATGTTGATTCATTCACCATAGTTTTTTGTGGTTGTGAAAAGGCCCTTTGAATCAGGTTTGATTCAAAGTCCACCGTGGTAATACGGTGTCATCAGAAAGTGGTTTGCTTTCTGAGGCATGATGGGTCCTCTTAGGGTCCTTGGCACAAGTATTGCTAAGAAGACTTGATCAATCAGAAGTGGGTTGCTTCAAGAAGATTGATAAGATATCTTAGGGTCCTTGGTGCAAGTATCTGTAAGAGTACTTGATCATGGGAAATCTTCACTGTGGAATTCAGTGGAGTGGTTCTTCAGAAAGTGGTAATCTTTCTGAGGGATTCTAACTTCACCGTGGTATTCGGTGAAGGGTTGTTGATTGAAGGTGGTTTAGCCTTCAAGGTCTGAGGGTGGTTTGCCTTCAGGAACTGAAAGTGGTTTGCTTTCAGGACTGTTGAAAGTGGTTTACTTTCACAGGATATTGGTAGAAATTCTTGGGGTCCTTGGGTTAGGAACTTGTAAGTGATTTTTATCAATAGTGGAAAAATCCTCAAGGGGTTTCTTTGAGGGACTGGACGTAGCCTTCGGTGGATTGAAGGTGAACCAGGATAAAACTCTGTGTCATTTACTTCTCCTTCATCTTTTACTTTCAAGCAATTACAACATTCCGCTGCAACAACGTTCTTAAGTTACAACTCTAATTGCGCTGAAAGTCGTTTGGTACTATTACGCGAAAATCGGGCCAACACTGATTCACCCCCCCCCTCTCAGGTTGCTATCTGTACTAACATCAATGATTGTACCACTTGCAGATGTGCTTAACAGCTCAAAGCCAAAGAGAGCTATGGTACCTGGACAGTGGATGCTCACGACACATGACGGGAAAAAGGTCTTTATTCCCAAAGATTTGTGAGAAACAAAACGGAGGAACAGTTACCTTTGGAGGTAACCATTAGGGGTTCATCGTCGGTGAAGGTGACGTTGGTAAGGCTCCCCTTCCGGTAATACGGAAGGTCCTATTAGTTGAAGGATTAAAACACAATCTACTTAGCATAAGCCAATTATGTGATAGTGGACTCACTGTTTCCTTCAACAAAGTGAAGTGTAAAGTCACAAATGATGATGACGAAATTATCTTTGAAGCACAGAGACAAGGAGATCTATATAAGACCTCCTTGGAAAACCTTGCAAGACAAAAGGTAACATGTCTAGTGTCAGCAGAGGATGACAAATGGATATGGCATAGGAAGCTAGGGCATGCATCCTTAAAGACCATTGCTAAGATGATCAAACACGATCTAGTAAGTGGTCTGCCAAATCTATCTTTCAAATCTGATGACACATGCTCAGCATGTCTTCAAGGAAAGCAATTAAAAAGTTCTTTTCACTCAAAGAACATTGTGAGTACTAAGAGACCTCTGGAGATGCTACACATGGAATTGTTTGGACCTACTAGAACGGCTAGTTGTTCTGGAAAAAGATTATGCCTTGTCATCATTGATGATTACACAAGATTTACATGGGTACAGTTCCTTGGAACCAAGGATGAGACATTCAAGTCATTTCTGATCATTGCAAAAACAATCCAGAATGAAAAAGGTTACTGTATTACAAGTATACGTAGTGATCGAGGAGGAGAATTCATCAATGAAGATTTCAAATGCTAATGTGAAGAAAATGGAATATTCCATCAAGTATCTGCTCCAAGGACTCCTCAACAAAATGGAGTAGCTGAAAGAAAGAACAGGTCACTTCAAGAAATGGCCAGAACTATGCTTAGTGAAACTTCTCTACCCAAATACTTCTGGGCTGAAGCTATTCACACTGCATGCCATATTCAAAACCGAATCTTCATGCGTCCTATATTGAAGAAAACAGCATATGAGCTATGGAAGGGAAGAAAGCCAAGTATTACCTACTTCCATCCACTCGGCTGCCCATGCTTCCTACTTAACACAAAGGATGATCTTGGGAAGTTCGATGCAAAGTCAGACAAAGGAATATTCTTAGGTTATTCGCCCAACTCGAAAGCCTTCCGGGTATACAACTCCAGAACAATGGCTGTTGAAGAATCTATTAATGTCAAGTGTGATGATAAGCACATATGTGGGAGTCATACAACATTGGAAGACGAATTTGACGATCTGGAAATAAATGGAGAGTCTTCCCTACTCCAGTTCAGACATCAACTTCTGACAAAATTACTGACTCAAGCATCTCATCCTCCGTTCAACCAGACAGTGACAGTGTAGCTCCATCTGACGTTGCCTCCACTGATCAAATCATGACTTCCAGTGGTATCTCTTTATCCAAAGATTGGAGATTCAAACCAGATCATCCACCCACACAAATAATTGGTAGTATACATGAAAAGGTAAGAACTCGATCTACGTTTAATGATTATGCTAACTGTGCGCTCTTGTCTGAAATAGAACCAAAGAACACAGGTGAAGCCCTGCAAGATGAAGGATGGATCCTAGCAATGCAAGAAGAGCTAAACCAATTTGAAAGAAGCAAAGTATGGGATCTTGTGCCCAGACCTAAGGAAAAGTCCATCATTGGCATTAGATGGGTATTCAGAAAAAAGATGGATGAAAGTGGGAAAGTCACAAGAAATAAAGCCAGATTAGTTGCACAGGGATACAATCAGCAAGAAGGTATTGACTACACAGAGACCTTTTCCCCTGTTGCAAGAATCGAAGCCATTCGCTACTAATGAAACATCAAGGGGTAGCATTGATAACACTCTGTTCAGAAGAAAAACATCAAATGATTTCATTTTAGTACAATTATATGTTGATGATATTATCTTTGGTGCTACTAATGAAACTCTCTGTCAAGAATTTTCCAAGTTAATGCAGAGTGAATTTGAAATGAGCATGATGGGGGAATTGAAGTTCTTTCTGGGTCTGCAAATCAGGCAGGAAACCACCAAAACTTACATCCATCAGACGAAATATATCTATGACCTTCTAAAGAAATATGGCATGGAAAAGGCCAAGGAAATGGGTACCTCAATGCATCCTTGAATTGTGCTAGACAAAGGTGACGAGTCGACGCCTGTTTACTCAACAAAGTACAGAGGGATGATCAGATCATTATTGTACCTCACTTCAAGCAGACCAGACATTATGTATAGCGTCTGTGTATGTGCAAGGTTCCAGGAAAGTCCTCAAGAATCTCACCTCATTGTTCTAAAACATATATTTAGATATCTCATTGGCACCACGAATCTTGGTCTAGTCTATGAGAAAGGTGAAGATTTCAGGTTAAGAGGATTCTGTGATGCTGATTATGCTGGAGATAGAATAGAAAGAAAAAGCACAAGTGGCGGTTGCCACTTTCTAGGGCAATGTCTAATATCTTGGGCAAGCAAAAGGCAAAGCACAATTTCACATTCTACTGCTAAAGCAAAATATGTGGCGGCAGGTTCTTGCTGCACCCAACTTCTATGGGTGAAGCATCAATTAGAAGATTATAATATTTTTGAGCATAATATCCCTTTGCTATGTGATAATACAAGTGCTATTAACATTACTAAAAGTCCTGTTTTACACTCACGAACTAAACACATTGAGATAAAGCATCCTTTTATTCGTGGTCATGTAGCTAAAGGAAATATTGATATTTCATATATACACACCGATGATCAATTAGCTAACATATTTACAAAACCCCTTATTGAAAATAACTTCACCTGCCTTAGAGAAAGAATTGGTATGTTTCCTGCTGTATAATATGTTTGCATGCAGGTGACGTCTGCCTTAATGCATATGTTATTTATAGCTTTCTTTCCTATAAATAGCCAAGGAAGGCACATGTAACAGGGGGTTCACAACTTCTCTAATAAAATTATATTCTCTCTTCGCTCCTATACAATCTCGTTCGCAGAACATTTGGCGCCGTCTGTGGGGAAGGTAAACCAAACCCCACGTCCACGATTAAGGAAGCTATGTCAGGTAACGCAGGAAGAGGGCGAGGTCGTGGGTGGGGAGGACGGACGGCAAGGGATTCAGTCGCGCCGCCTTCCTCGCCACCACGGAGTCCAAACCCTAATCCCGAGCAGCCGCAGGTGGTGACGCCAGGTGGAGGCGTGCCAAATCCTACTCCTTTCAACATCTCCCTTGCTGAATGGAACAGGGTATGTGGCGGTCTTCAAGCCGCACAGCAGTAGAACCAAAATCTGCAGGCACAAATGGAAATGCTGCAGTAACAGAGGGACCACGCCCAGGAGAGCTTGAGAGAATCTGAAGCAGTGGTGAATTTCAATCCCTTTTCAGAGGCAGTCGCCGTGACGCCAATACCAGAAGTGTTGAGAAACTTGACACTGGAAACCTACTCAAGCGACACTAATCCAAAGGAGCATTTGCAAAACTTCATTGTAAAGATGGCAATTTGTCAAGCGCCTGAGTATTTGAGATGCCGCCTATTCCCATCAACATTAAGGGGAACGACACTGATTTGGTTTACGAAACTACCGCCACGCTCTATAACAGGTTTTAAAGATTTTGCATATCAATTTCTAACACATTTTGCAGCAAGCAAGCCGCCCAAGGTCACGACATCCGCATTATTCAACATACGACAAGAGCTAGCAGAAAACTTGAAGCACTAAATGATGCGGTTCAATAGAATCATCATACAAATTGAGGACGCCCCACAAGAGACATGCCTCGTCGCCTATAAAAAAGGTTTAAGGGCGGGAACCTTGAACAACAAACTAAGTAGGCGCCCGCCGCGTGATATGGAAGAGTTAAGGGCGAGGGTGCAGCGTGTCATCTTAGAAGAGGAGGACGATGACCATAAGCGGACGAGAGATGCTCCCAATTAATTGCTTCATTATGCTTCAGACCATATATGATTTGTAACTCCTAATCACTTATCTGAGCATGGTTAGAGGACTAGGGTAGAAGAACATAACTTAGCAAGTAATGAAGTAAACGGTCCTCTACACTGAGATATCCAACAGCAAGGATATCCCTAGAACGGTTGACCTCCGTTCATTGCTTCTTCATCTGTATCTCTTCCTCAGAAAACCAACACAGAGATAAATAGAAAGATTTCTTATCATAATCAGCCCAGGGACACATAATCTCAGGGCCTAGTCGGGCTCCAACATATGGAATCGACAGTAAAGTTCCCAATTGCTCTTAAGTCAAATAAATGTCAACTCCTTTTGTGAAGAAGGTCTTGCGCCTGACCCTGGCTGTGGTTTTGATGACGACAAACTCATCAACAAAAAGAAGAAAAGAAGACTTCAAAGAAACAAGCACTACAAGTCCATCAATAGTCTAGAAGTCTTAGTATTAGGTGAGTTATGCTTCCAAAGCTCTATTAAAGCATAAAGGCTCTTAAAACACCTAATCTAATCAAGCTAAGTGTTTTCATAACTTAAAAGAAGTAGAAAACCTTAAGCCAATCTCAAAGAATCAAGTTTCTGGAAAATGGGTTTCTGTGTAATCGATTGCAGCTTTCTGGTAATCGATTACACCTAGGCAAGTAATCGATTACCACTTGTCTGTAATCGATTACATGTTTGAAATTCAAATTCAAACTGAAATGGTCATTAGTGTAATCGATTACACTAAGTGTGGTAATCGATTACCAGAACGAAAAAGTGCATCTTTTCATGAACCATTGTGTCCCAAACCTTTTGAAAAGGGTTGTGATGGTTCAAGGACGTTTCCCTTGCCTATATAAAGTCCATTTGAGTCCAGAAAACATAACATACACAAGACACAACAAGAGACAACACATTACACATGAGAAAACATCATTAGGCCAAAACTTTGTCAAAATTAGTTCATCTTTTAGAACTTAAACATTTTGGAGCCTAAATTCTGAGTTCATGATCTTCATGTCTATAAGAACACTTTAGTTGTTCATATCTTGAAGAACTCAGAATTGTATTATGCTTAAAAGCCTTAAAGCATAATTTCTCATGATCAATCCAATTGTATGTTAAAGGATTGATACAGCCAATTGTAACATCTTCTTCATCTCTTTCTGTAAGATAGAGTTTTCACCGTGGTATTCGGTGAAAGGTTGTTGTCACTGAAAGTGGTATACTTTCAGGGTTGTAATTGAAGGTGGTTTAGCCTTCAAGGTCTGAGGGTGGTTTGCCTTCAGGAACTGAAAGTGGTTTGCTTTCAGGGGCTGTTGAAAGTGGTTTGCTTTCACAGGATATTTGTAGAAATTCTTGGGGTCCTTGGGTTAGGAACTTGTAAGAGATTTTTATCAATAGTGGAAAAATCCTCAAGGGGTTTTCTTGAGGGACTGGACGTAGCCTTCGGTGGATTGAAGGTGAACCAGGATAAACTCTTGTGTGTGATTTCCTTTATCCTTCATATTTACTTTCAAGCATCGCTCATTCCCGCTGCAATCATAACGATCATTTCGTGATCATCGTAAACTTGAAAGTAACAATTTCAATAAGGCGAAAATTAGGGCAACACTGATTCGCCCCCCCCCCCCCCCCCCCCTCTCAGGTTGCTATCTGTACTAACAATTGGTATCAGAGCGGAAGTTTAGGTAAGTTATTCCTAAGATTCGGGAAAAGATGGCATCCTCTTCCAATCATGGAACAAATGAAGGATTCAACATAAACAGGCCACCATTCTTCAATGGAGAACATTATGACTTCTGGTAAATCAAGATGAAGATATTCATAAAGTCATTAGACGCAAGAATATGGAAAGCCATTGAAGAAGGTCCCTTTGTGCCTGTAACAACAGATGAAGAAGGAACTTCACAACCAAAATCAGAAAGTACTTGGAGTGAAGAAGAAAAAAAGAAGGTTCAATATGATGTCAAAGGAATGAACATCCTTACATCTGCTCTTGGCATGGACGAATTTTTCAGAGTATCAACGTGCACTTCATCAAAAGAAATATGGGATACGTTGATGGTGACTCATGAAGGAACAGATGAAGTCAAGAGATCAAAGATCAATACTTTATCTCAGGAGTATGAAATGTTCAGAATGCTTCTAGGAGAAAAGGTATTAGATATGCAAAAACGATTCACTCATTTGATTAATCATTTGATTGCTCTTGGAAAACAATTTTCAAATAGTGACTTGAACATGAAAGTTCTAAGATCACTTACAAGAGTATGGCAACCAAAAGTTACAGCCATCTCTGAAAAGAAGAGTTTATCAAATATGACTCTTGCAACTCTCTTTGGAAAACTCCAAGAACATGAGTTGGAATTGAATCGTTTGGAAGAAAATGAACAACATGAGAAGAAGTATCGATCAATTTCCCTAAAGGCAAAAGAAAGCATAAAAGAAGATTATGATGCAGATTCTGAAGAAGAAGACAATGGAAATTTGAATCTTCTAGTAAAGAACTTTGGAAAGTTTCTTAAAAGGAAAGGTGTTAAATTCAACAACAATAAATCCTTCCAAAGGAACAATGAGTCTTCTTCGTCTCAAAAGATTACATGTTTCGAGTGTGGCAAACCGGGACACTTCAAGTCAGATTGTCCAAACCTTCAGAAAAAGAAACATGGTCTAAGAGAAAAAATCGAGAAAAAGGATCAACCTACTCGAAGAGCATATTTGGCTTGGGATGATAATGAAGTAAGTTCATCATCAGATTCTGACAAAGAAGAAGCACAAGTTGCTTTGATGGCTTCACATGACTCAGATGTTGAAGATTCCCAGGTTAGTGATAATTCTATGTCTTCTCATGATTTAAAGTTTGCTATGGAAAATATGTTTAAATTGTGTCAAGAATTTTCCAAGATTAGTACTAAGCAAAATGATTTGATTTCATCCTTAGAAAGTAAGTGTAGAATCTTACAAGAGGAATTAGACATAGTGAAATCTAAACTAGATATTACACAAAAATGCACTAAGTGTAGTTCTTTAGAAGAAAAGATAGATAATCTTCAACAAAGAGTAAATAACTTCAATAAAGGAAAACAGAAGTTAGATGATATTCTAAGTGTGCAAAGACATTCAAATAACAAGTCAGGTCTAGGATATTCTTCTCACCCAAAGACTAAGGAAGTCAAGAAAACTGTGTTTGTAAAACCAAACCATATGGTAGGATCTTCTAGTAACAAAAGGATTAATCCTGTTAAAAGTACACACAATAGGAAGAATACTCAAAATAGACATCCTAAGAAGATTCATTCCTCTCCTAGACAAACATCTAGTTACAGTCATTACTCTTGTACGTATTGTAACAAAGTAGGACATACCCCTAGTAGATGTTACTACAAACATGTAGGAGTACCAAATAGGGAATACATTTGGGTTAGAAAGGATGTTAACTTAGAAGGACCCAAAACTTGTTGGGTTCCTAATGCCCATGTCTGAACTTTGTCATGTAGGTGTGTATGAAAGCAGCAAAGGATTTATGGTATCTTGATAGTGGCTGCTCATCACACATGACAGGAGACAAAACCAAGTTTTCATTTCTTATACCTAGAGAAAAAGGTTTGGTCACATATGGTAACAATCAAAAGGGAAAGATACTCGGTATTGGAAGAATAGTCACACCCCCTCAAACAGTCATCGATAAAGTTCTTTATGTTGATGGTTTGATGCATAATCTTCTGAGTATTAGTCAACTATGTGATAAAGGTTTGAAAGTTGGTTTTATTAATGATATATGTGTAGTGAAAGATGTGAAAACTAAAGAAATTAAGTTTTCTGGGTATAAAGTAAATAAAGTCTTCATGATCTCCTTGGAAGAAATTCCACAAAATGTGAGATGCCTTTTGGCCAAGAATAATAGTGATTCATGGCTATGGCATAGAAGACTTGCTCATATTCACATAGATCATTTAAACAAACTAGTCAAGCATGATCTAGTTGTTGGGCTTCCAAAGATAAAATTCGAGAAAGACAAGCTTTGTGATGCATGTCAAAAAGGGAAGCAAACCAGAACATCCTTCAAACCAAAGAACATAGTTTCGACTTCAAGGCCCCTTCAATTGTTACATATGGATTTGTTCGGACCATCTAGAACTAAAAGCCTCGGAGGTAATTTCTATGCACTTGTTATTGTTGATGATTTCTCTAGATTTACATGGACATTATTTCTGCCTCATAAGAATGAAACCTTTAATGCATTCAAGAGATATGCAAGGCTAGTTCAAAATGAGAAGGCTTTAAAGATCTCTTCTATTAGAAGTGATCATGGTGGAGAATTTCAGAATCAACAATTCCAAGAACTATGTGATGAAAATGGAATATCACATAATTTCTCTACTCCGAGAACACCACAACAAAATGGTATTGTAGAAAGGAAGAACAGATTACTTGAAGAATTAGCAAGAACCATGTAAAGTGAATCTAGTCTCCCTAAATATTTCTGGGCTGATGCTGTAAGTACTGCTTGCTATGTTTCCAATAGAGTTCTTATTAGACCTATTCTTAAGAAAACCCCCTATGAACTCTACAAAGGAAGGAAACCAAACATCTCTCATCTACATGCTTTTGGATCAAAATGCTTTGTCTTGAATAATGGAAAGGAAAACCTTGGAAAGTTTGATGAAAAATCTGATGAAGGTATATTCCTTGGTTATTCTCTAACAAGCAAAGCATATAGAGTCTTTAACAAGAAAACTCTATCTGTGGAAGAATCCATACATGTTTCTTTTGATGAATCTAAACCTTCAATAGAAGTTAGAGTTAATACTCCAGATATTGAAGAAAATGATATCATTGTAAATGAAGATTCTCAAAAGGATGAAGATCATAATCCAAGACAAGAAGAGCACATTGAAGATAATACTTATCAACTTCCAAAGGAATGGAGAACCCATAGGGATCATCTAGTTGATAATATTATTGGTGATATTTTTAGAGGCGTTTCTACAAGGCTACGCTTAAATGATTCAGTTTTGAATATGGCCTTTGTCTCTCAAATAGAACCATCAAAAGTAAATGATCCTCTAGAAGATGAGTATTGGGTTGTAGCAATGCAGGAAGAACTAAACCAGTTTGAAAGGAATCAAGTTTGGGAACTTGTCCCTAAGCCTAGTGATAAACATGTTATTGGAACAAAATGGGTATTTAGGAATAAGTTAGATGAAAACGGTATCATAGTTAGGAACAAAGCAAGATTAGTTGCTCAAGGTTATAATCAAGAAGAAGGTATAGATTTTGATGAAACCTATGCACCAGTAGCAAGGTTGGAAGCCATAAGACTGTTATTGGCATATGCTTGTTCTTTAAATTTCCCATTATATCAAATGGACATAAAAAGTGCCTTTCTGAACGGATACATTCAAGAAGAAGTCTATGTGAAGCAACCTCCAGGATTTGAAGATCCAAAGTTTCCTTCCCATGTCTTCAGATTAAAGAAGGCACTCTATGGTCTTAAGCAAGCCCCTCGTGCATGGTATGATAGATTAAGTACATTCCTTTGTGATAAAGGATTTCAAAAGGGTAAGGCTGATACAACCTTGTTCATCAAAAGAACCAAAGGTAATACCTTATTAGTTCAAATTTACGTTGATGATATCATTTTTGGTGCAACTAATGAATCTCTCTGTAAAGATTTCTCTAACATGACGCAAGAAGAATTTGAGATGTCCATGATGGGACAATTAAATTTCTTTCTTGGTTTGCAAATCAAGCAATCACATGATGGAATATTCATCAATCAATCAAAGTTTTGCAAGGAATTATTAAAGAAATATGACTTGGATGATTGCAAAGTCATAGCCACACCAATGGGGTCTAACACATATTTAGATCAAGATGAATCCGGTAATCAAGTTGATATTACCAAATATAGAGGTATGATCGGATCTCTTCTATATTTAACTGCAAGTAGACCTGATATAATTTTTAGTGTGTGTCTATGTGCTAGATATCAAGCATCTCCTAGGGAATCACATTTGAGTTCTGTTAAACGAATTTTTAAATATTTGAAAGGAACTACAAATGTTGGTTTGTGGTATCCCAAAGGAAGTGTTTGTGATTTGATTGGGTATTCTGGTTCTGATTATGCTGGTTGTAAAACTGAAAGAAAAAGTACAAGTGGTACTTGTCACTTGTTAGGAAATGCCCTTGTTTCTTGGTCTTGTAAGAAACAAGCATGTGTTGCTCTAAGTACTGCAGAAGCAGAATACATTGCTGCAGGAAGTTGTTGTGCACAAACTCTATGGCTCAAACAACAACTCAAAGATTATGGCTTAGAGCTGGGCTGCATTCCAATCAAATGTGACACCACAAGTGCCATTAATCTCACTAAAAACCCTATCATGCATTCTCGAACTAAGCATATTGATATAAGACATCATTTTCTTCGAGATCATGTTATGAGGAAAGACATTGAGATTTCATTTGTGGATACGCATAATCAATTAGCAGATATCTTTACTAAGCCTCTTCCTAAGGAATCATTTTTTAAGATAAGAAGAGAATTAGGCATATTAGATGAGCATGACATTTAAGGTAACCAGTTATTTGCATAATCTTTATGATAATTATATATGCATTTAGATAGATTATGTGCTAAGGTGCTTATATGAAAATGTGTTACATGAGATTCTAGAGCCTAGAATTTATAAAATTGTCATAGTAATCGATTACCATAGGTCCTGTAATCGATTATCCATGCTCTAAGTCCTTGTGCCTATTAGAAATATCTGAGTAATCGATTATCATAACTGCTATAATCGATTACATGTTCAAAATTTGAAATTTTTTCAAATTTGTAACTGATGTAATCGATTACCATAACTGCAGTAATCGATTACATGCTCGAAAAACTGCCAGAATTTCAGTTTTCCCTCCTCTTTTTGAAATTTAAACTCAGGATAACTGTCCAGTAATCGATTACCCAACCGCTGTAATCGATTACATCCTCAGGTCTATTTAAACAACAGCTTAAGTTGATTCAATTCCGTTCCTATCATTCTACATTTTGTCCTCAAAACCTTTCTACTGTGCTGATAATCCTTCTCACTACTCTCATTCTAAGACTACTATGGATCCCTATCCTTCTCGTTCTTCTCGGCCCATGAACCTTACAAGACTTCTCACATCCACGCACCAAAGAACTAGGTTTGTTTCACGATTTATAAATCAACTCATTCGTAAACCTTTGTTTGGTGATCTGGACTCCTTCGTTGAAAATGGTCACACATTTCCCGCATATCTCCGTTATCAAAACCTTGAGGAGTTTATCTCTATAAGCAATCCTTACTACCCAGAACTAGTAAAAGTCTTCTATTGCAACTTAGAACCTCTGCAAGATGGATTTCAAAGTTCTGTCAAGGGGATTCTTATTCGACATTCATTTTCACCTTTTGGTTGTTGCCTTGGACTTCCTTCATCCGGTGCTCTCTTAGGTCCTAACCTCCCCTGCCCCTGGTCTGACTACAGCCATGACTCCTTTTATAAATCACTTTGTAGATTTGAGTCGGTAGACCTCCAGAGAATTCACCCGCCTCATACTACCTCTTGCCCCTACAACACTGATGTCCTCACAACAAACAATCATCTACTACACTACTTC
Source organism: Acmispon strigosus (assembly GCA_030819835.1). Classification (NCBI taxonomy): domain Eukaryota; kingdom Viridiplantae; phylum Streptophyta; class Magnoliopsida; order Fabales; family Fabaceae; genus Acmispon; species Acmispon strigosus. Next base: position 75,289,204 of record JAUAMA010000002.1, on the reverse strand, counting down.
ATCAATCAAGTAGTTCTTCCTGAAGAAACTCTTCTCGCTCACATTAGCGAATTTGAGTTACAAATTCTTTATGGCATTCTTCATTGTCACAAAATTAATTGGGCGTTCTTAGTCATGCACCACATGCTGCGATGTCGTGACTCGGCGGAATCTTTTCCTTATGCATCGATCATCTCCCGCCTCCTTCTCTACTCCGGAGTGCCTATCACCAAGCTTTACGACACGCGGTCCTCTCATCTCAAACGTGTAGACACATCCATTCTTCCTTCGCTCAACATCACCAATGACTTTGGCCTCTTTCTTCTTCCTCGTCAAATTCATGATAATGGTCGGGATTTCGTACCCGTGCGTACCATTGATGATGTTGCCTCTCCTACTAGTACTTAGTCTTCTAGGAGTTTTTCATGTTTCTTTATTTCTTCTTGTAATGTGCTCACATTTTATGTGACTTTTTCGTTTGAATGATATGTTTGGATGCTTTTGTTTTGTTCACGCTTTCATTATTTATGCTTTATGTTACAATATACTTGTATGGATATATGTATGCCTGTACATTTTTTTTTTGGCCTTTTCTTCTTTTTGATGACGTCAAAAGGGGGAGAAAGGCTCTATGCTCTTAAAGATCATATGCAGGAGTTCAAAAAGTACATTAGAAAGGGGGAGAAATGCTAGATATACTAGATTCCATCAAACAGGGGGAGTTTAGCATCAAGAATGCATATATGATCTTCAAGTATCAAGAATGTGTTTGCCATCATCAAAAAGGGGGAGATTGTGAAGAAGGTCTTGCTCCTGACACTGGCTGTGGTTTTGATGACGACAAACTCATCAACAAAAAGAATAAAAGAAGACTTCAAAGAAACAAGCACTACAAGTCCATCAATAGTCTAGAAGTCTTAGTATTAGGTGAGTTATGCTTCAAAAGGTCTATTAAAGCATAAAGGCTCTTAAAACACCTAATCTAATCAAGCTAAGTGTTTTCATAACTTAAAAGAAGTAGAAAACCTTAAGCCAGTCTCAAAGAATCAAGTTTCTGGAAAATGGGTTTCTGTGTAATCGATTGCAGCTTTCTGGTAATCGATTACACCTAGGCAAGTAATCGATTACCACTTGTCTGTAATCGATTACATGTTTGAAATTCAAATTCAAACTGAAACGGTCATTAGTGTAATCGATTACACTAAGTGATGAGTGGATTTTATATGATGTTTTTAGGCTATTTTTAGTCTTTTTATTTTATTATTTTTGAGTCACATGTAGGTTTTTTATTGTTTTTATGTAGATTTTATATTTATTTTGCATTTTGCATGTAGATTAGATTTTTTGTGTTTTTCTATCTTTATTTTATATTTTTAGGGATTTTTTTCTAGTTATTTTATAATTTTAGGAAAAGCTGGTTTAGTTATCATTTTTGTCCAGGGACCAATGTGTAAAGTTTCAGGAAGTCAGGGACCAAATTGTAAAAGTTCAAGAGTGGAGGACTTAAAGTGAAGATTGAGAGAATTCAAGGGCTTGAATTGAAGTGCTAACCAAGAGAGGACCAAAGTGAAAAAGAAGAATATGAAGAATCACTCTCTAATTTAGCACATGGAAAAAATGCTTAAAGGAATTGATGTTAGTGGAGGAAGGGTTTCAGAATTAAACAAGGCTGAGTAGTGGCATTTTATGGCCATCAAAACCCACTACCATGAATGAAGAAGGAAGAACAAGCAAGAAGATGAAGAAGCAGCGTCCCAACGCTCCAGCGTTGGGACCCCAGCGCTCCAGCGCTGGGGTTCTGACTGGATGATGAGTCAGATTTTGTCCCAGCGCCCAAGCGTTGGAAAGCCAGCGCTCAAGCGCTGGGCCTCGGTCTGGAAGTGGGATTTTAATGCCTCCTAGCGCCCAAGCGTTGGGAATGCTAGCGCTGAAGCGTTGGAGGCTGGATTTTTACTATAAATAGGACCTTTCTCTTCACTTGTAAAACACACCTTCTTAGAATACAACAAGTATTCTCTCTTTCTCCCTCTTGAGCATTGTTCCTAGGACTTGTGGGAAGCCATATTTGAGCTCCTATCCAGGGTAATTCAATGACTCATTTAGCCATGCTTGGCTAATTCTTCTTTAAGTTTCTTGGGTTGTAGTAGTTTATAAATTATGTTTTAGTTTTGTTTCTACCTTTCTGAGTTTTATCTTCAGTTCTTGTTTTATTTCCTTGCTCATATTGTTATCTTGCTGTACACAAGAAGTTTTACTTATTACTTATGTCATAAGATCATTTGATGAGTAGTAAGGGAACTAGGATCTAAAAAAGGTTATAAGTATATATCTCTAAAGATCATTAGGATAGACGTAACCTTATGTTGGCCCGAATTCATGCTTCATCTTCTTTTCTGGTTAACTAAATTGCAAGATCATGTATTTAGTAATTAGGAAGAAAGTTCTACATTTCTTAAGATCATTAGGATGTAGAAATTCTAGGTTATAGCATCATGGACATGGGTTTAAAATTCAGAAAATAAGTAGGAACTTGCTTGCATTTTTATAAGCTATGTAAATCAACCCGAGAAGCTTAACTCTTATCATCTTTATTTCTTATCATTTTGTTGCTATATCTTTGTTCTAAAAAACAACATCTATTCATCTTTTAATTTCTGTTTAAGTACTAAATATTATAATAATAAGAACACCTATCCCTTGGGTTCGATCTTTTTATATTATGCGATAGTAAATCGTACACTTGCGATTTCATTATCAAGTTTTTGGCGCCGTTGCCGGGGATAGGTTCTTTTTAAGTTCTTATTTTTATTTTGTTTAGTACTTCTTGTATATATATAAAAAAATTAAAAAAAAAAGTATTTCTGCCTAACAGTTTGTTGCCATGTGGAAAGAAGATCCTTTAGAGACTATAATCTCTGAGGGGTTGGATTTTGAAGATATAGACAGCAATGACGAACAGGTCATTGAAATGGCAAGGTATCTGGAAGCTGCCCATTTTTTCCCTTCAACGAAAAATTGGGTAGAAGAGCTGAAAAGAGAAGAAGAAGTTCAAGAGGAAAAGAGGGAATTGAAGCCCTTACCTTTCACCCTTAAGTATGTATTTCTTGAGGAAGGTAACAATAAACCTGTCATTGTGAGTAGTTCCCTCTCTCCTCTTGAAGAAGAAAAACTGGTAAGAATTCTTAGAGCTCATAAATCTGCTTTGGGTTGGACTATTGAGGACATTAAGGGCATAAGCCCCACTGTTTGTATGCATAAAATTTGTTTGGAAGAACAAGTTAAACCCGTAGTCCAACCCCAAAGAAGACTTAATCCTGCCATGAAGGAGGTGGTAAGGAAAGAAGTGATTAAGTTGCTTGATGCAGGGATCATCTATCCCATTTCTGATAGTGAATGGGTTAGTCCCGTTCAGGTAGTTCCCAAGAAAGGGGGAATTACAGTGGTGCCTAATGAAAATAATGAATTGATCCCCACCAGGAAGGTAACTGGATGGAGGGTGTGTATAGATTACCGGAGGCTAAATTCTGCCACCCGGAAAGATCATTTCCCCCTTCCCTTTATTGATCAAATGCTTGACAGGTTGGCTGGCCATAAGTTTTATTGTTTCTTGGATGGGTATTCAGGATATAATCAAATTGTTGTTGATCCTAAGGATCAAGAAAAAACTGCTTTTACTTGCCCCTTCGGGGTGTTTGCTTATAAAAGAATGCCTTTTGGCTTGTGTAATGCTCCAGGAACCTTCCAAAGATGTATGTTTGCTATTTTTTATGATTTAATTGGTGAATGTATGGAAGTGTTCATGGATGATTTTTCTGTATATGGCCCCAGCTTTGACAAGTGTTTGAGCAATTTGGAAAGGATTCTAGTTAGGTGCCAAGAAAAGAATTTGGTACTTAATTGGGAAAAATGTCATTTTATGGTAAAAGATGGCATTGTGCTTGGGCACAAGATTTCTGAAAAAGGGATTGAGGTAGATAAGGCTAAAACTGAAATTATTGAAAATCTACCTCCTCCCACTAATATTAAAGGTATAAGAAGCTTCCTTGGTCATGCAGGTTTTTATAGGCGATTTATAAAAGATTTTTCTAAAATTGCTAAGCCTATGACAAATCTCCTTGAAAAAGAAGCTCCTTTTATCTTTAATGATGAATGTTTGGCTGCTTTTAAATTGTTGAAAGAAAAACTTGTTTCAGCCCCTATCATTATTGCTCCCCAATGGGATTTGCCTTTTGAAGTTATGTGTGATGCTAGTGATAATGCAATAGGGGCTGTTCTTTGTCAAAAAATTGGGAAAGTTTTGCATGTGATTTATTATGCTAGTAAGGTTCTGAATGAAGCTCAAAAAAATTATGCTACAACTGAAAAGGAGTTGTTGAGCGTTGTCTATGCTTTAGACAAATTCAGACCTTACGTTTTGGGCACTAAAGTTATTGTGCATACTGACCATGCTGCATTGAAGTACTTGTTTGCTAAGCAGGAAGCTAAACCCAGGTTGATCAGGTGGGTCTTACTCTTGCAAGAGTTTGATCTTGAAATTGTGGACAGGAAAGGGAAGGACAATGGTGTAGCAGACCATTTGTCAAGGCTTGAAGAGGGGAACTCCGATCCAATTCCTATTCAAGAGGAGTTCCCAGATGAGAGGCTTTTAGCTGTCCAAGAGATAGCTCCATGGTATGTACATTTAGCTAATTTTAAAGCTGCTGGTGTGTTGCCTTCTGATTTGACTTGGCAACAAAAGAAGAAATTTTTACATGATGCTAAATTCTTTTTCTGGGATGAACCTTATTTGTTTAGAGAATGTTCTGATGGAATTATTAGAAGGTGCATTCCAGAAAAAGAATTTGAGGCTATTTTATGGCATTGCCACGGCTTCGATTATGGAGGCCATTTTTCAGGTGAGAGGACTGCAGCTAAGGTCCTCCAAAGTGGTTTTTATTGGCCTACTATTTTCAAAGATAGTAGAGCATTTGTGGTAAGGTGTGATCGCTGTCAACGAACTGGTAATATCTCAAGAAGGAATGAGATGCCCCAAAAAATGATTTTTGAAGTTGAGCTTTTTGATGTATGGGGCATTGATTTCATGGGACCCTTTCCACCTTCTTTTGGTTGCCAATATATTTTAGTTGCTGTTGACTATGTTTCTAAGTGGGTTGAAGCATCAGCCCTTCCCACAAATGATGGAAAAGTTGTTCTGGATTTTCTGAAGAAAAAGATTTTTACTAGATTTGGGGTGCCAAGAGCAATAATCAGTGATGGAGGTAAGCATTTTTGTAATAAAGCTTTTGAAACTCTTTTGAAAAAATATGGTGTTAATCATAAAATTGCTACCCCCTATCACCCCCAAACTAGTGGACAAGTAGAGGTTTCTAATAGGGAGTTAAAAAGGATTTTGGAAAAAACAGTTGGTACCTCAAGGAAGGATTGGTCAAAAAAATTAGATGACACATTGTGGGCTTACCGAACTGCGTTTAAAACTCCTATTGGAACCTCTCCTTACCAGTTGGTTTATGGTAAGACTTGTCATTTACCTGTGGAACTTGAGCATAAAGCCTTTTGGGCTTTGAAACAATTAAACATGGATCCCAAAGAAGCTGGGGATAAAAGACAGGTACAGGTACATGAGCTGGATGAATTTAGACTCCAAGCATATCACAATGCTAGGATCTACAAGGAAAGAACAAAAAGGTGGCATGATAAGAAGATCTTGCCAAAAGAATTTAGTCCAGGACAACTTGTGTTATTATATAACTCAAGGCTGAAGTTGTTTCCTGGAAAGCTGAAGTCAAGATGGACAGGACCATTTTTGGTCACCAAAGTCTTCCCTCATGGTGCGGTTGAGTTGGAAGATCAGGTTAAAAAGGAAACATTTCTTGTCAATGGGCAAAGACTGAAACTGTATTTAGGGAGAGATGATGAAAGACAAGTGATGACGGTTGAGCTTGCTTCCCCCAATTGATTAAGGGGAAGGGTCTATCTCGGACCTTAACATTGAGCTGGTTGGGAGACAACCCAACTTAGGATAGTTTATTTTTTATGTCTTTTTAATTTTCTGCACAACTCTTGTAAATAAATAAAAGAAAAGAATTCTATGTTGTTGCTGCAGGAGGGGCCAGCGCTTAGGCGCTGGAGGCCAACGCACGAGCGTTAGGCCCCTGTAAAAGCCCCCTGGTTCCAGTTGATCCCAACGCTTAGGCGTTGGGAGGCCAGCGCTCATGCGCTAGGCCCCTGGAATCCCCAGTTTTATTTTTCTATTTTCCAGCGCCATAGCGTTGGAAACCCAGCGCTCAGGCGTTGGGACCTCTGATGCCCAGTTTTTATTTTAATTCCAGCGCCCAAGCGTTGGAATCCCCAACGCTCAAGCGCTGGAGCTCGGGCAGTTTGCTGTTTTTGCTTTTGTTTGCTGTTTTTTGTTTTTAATAAATTCTGTGTTCACCATTTTTCTGAAAATTTTTAAGGTTCTTTGAGTTTTCCCTTGGTTCTAAACTGATTTTAATTTTTGGGAACTCAAGGATTCTTGTTTTTAAAAAAAAAAGGTGGACACAAATTTTTCAACCCATGATCTTAAGTGTGCTGTTTTTGGGACTAACAAGTCAAGCAAGTTTTTACTTGTGAGACTTTTGTTTGTTCAATGTTACAGGATAGGTACCAAAAAGAGGGAGAGCCCTCTTGAACTTGAGTGTTCAAAGTGATTTTTACATTGAGGTTCCCTTGGACCTTTGTGGAAATTTGTTACTATACCAGCTTGTTAGTTTTTATTTTTGTTTTTCTTTTTATAGTTTTTAGTTTTATTTTTATTTTTAGTTTAGTTTTTCTGTCTTCTTTTTGCATGAGTCTTGAGTATATTATCCATTCTGATGTTGCTATAGCTTTGTGAAATGCTTTATCTGATTGAACTGCTTTGTGAAAAGTTCTATGTTTTTAAGCAGTTAGGATTGCATGCTGTAGAAAGGATTTTTGATGTCTTGATTGTTGGGTTGTTGGCAAAAGTTTTTCTGAGTTCTTAAAAGGGTACCACTTACCCTATCTTTTTCTGAGAGCTGAGAACTCTGATTCTTGATTGTGAAATTTTTCTGCCTGGTGTTGCATGTTGATTGGAGTTTTGTATACTTTGTGAGTTGAGAAGAGATTATAGGCATTTTTTGAAAACTCAGATTTTTGCTTGAAATGTTATATCCACTAGTAGCCCCTTTTGAGCCTTAAAAGAGTCATTCTTTGGAGCCTACTTTGTGTGATAATTCTGAAAGTTGTTATTGTGATTCATGTGCAGAAATTGTTAGAGCTATGTTTGTGGGTTTCTCTCTGAAAAAGATGAAGGAAAAAATGGAAAAAAATAAGGTATGTGCCTTAGAAAAAATAATGAGGTAGTGGGGTGAGAAAGAGTATGAGGGGAGTAAAATTCAAGTCATTCATCCCATACATTCCACTACTTTGTTCAAAAAAAAAAGGCGAAAAAGAAAAAATTGAGAGGACCCTTGTGTTGAATTGTTGAGCTCTTAGTCAAGGAAAAAATCACTTAATAACAACTTCTGAGTCAGCCATTAGAGTTGCCAATTTCTTGAAATCCACACCTTGAATTGTTCAACCCTTTGGCCAAGTTACAACCTTAAAAATCTCTTCAAAATCACTTGGTTGCTTTACTTCAGTTTTGATTTGAATTATAGGCAGGATGATTGAGCTTTCTTGTTTTCATGGAGGATATTATTTTGTGAGCTTAATTGAGGAACTCAAACATGTTAAAAAGCCAAGCCTAACTTTCTTGATTCTTTGTCTATAAAACATGCATGTCTTCCTTTTCTGCTAAGCTTTCTTTGAGAAATTTTTGTGCTTCAAGTTTCTAATCAGATAAAACTTTCTCAAAACCCAGGGACGAGTTTTTCTTTAAGTTTTGTCGCTTGAGGACAAGCTGTCGTTGGGTATAGTGGTGTGATGAGTGGATTTTATATGATGTTTTTAGGCTATTTTTAGTCTTTTTATTTTATTATTTTTGAGTCACATGTAGGTTTTTTATTGTTTTTATGTAGATTTTATATTTATTTTGCATTTTGCATGTAGATTAGATTTTTTGTGTTTTTCTATCTTTATTTTATATTTTTAGGGATTTTTCTAGTTATTTTATATTTTTAGGAAAAGCTGGTTTAGTTATCATTTTTGTCCAGGGACCAATGTGTAAAGTTTCAGGAAGTCAGGGACCAAATTGTAAAAGTTCAAGAGTGGAGGACTTAAAGTGAAGATTGAGAGAATTCAAGGGCTTGAATTGAAGTGCTAACCAAGAGAGGACCAAAGTGAAAAAGAAGAATATGAAGAATCACTCTCTAATTTAGCACATGGAAAAAATGCTTAAAGGAATTGATGTTAGTGGAGGAAGGGTTTCAGAATTAAACAAGGCTGAGTAGTGGCATTTTATGGCCATCAAAACCCACTACCATGAATGAAGAAGGAAGAACAAGCAAGAAGATGAAGAAGCAGCGTCCCAACGCTCCAGCGTTGGGACCCCAGCGCTCCAGCGCTGGGGTTCTGACTGGATGATGAGTCAGATTTTGTCCCAGCGCCCAAGCGTTGGAAAGCCAGCGCTCAAGCGCTGGGCCTCGGTCTGGAAGTGGGATTTTAATGCCTCCTAGCGCCCAAGCGTTGGGAATGCTAGCGCTGAAGCGTTGGAGGCTGGATTTTTACTATAAATAGAACCTTTCTCTTCACTTGTAAAACACACCTTCTTAGAATACAACAAGTATTCTCTCTTTCTCCCTCTTGAGCATTGTTCCTAGGACTTGTGGGAAGCCATATTTGAGCTCCTATCCAGGGTAATTCAATGACTCATTTAGCCATGCTTGGCTAATTCTTCTTTAAGTTTCTTGGGTTGTAGTAGTTTATAAATTATGTTTTAGTTTTGTTTCTACCTTTCTGAGTTTTATCTTCAGTTCTTGTTTTATTTCCTTGCTCATATTGTTATCTTGCTGTACACAAGAAGTTTTACTTATTACTTATGTCATAAGATCATTTGATGAGTAGTAAGGGAACTAGGATCTAAAAAAGGTTATAAGTATATATCTCTAAAGATCATTAGGATAGACGTAACCTTATGTTGGCCCGAATTCATGCTTCATCTTCTTTTCTGGTTAACTAAATTGCAAGATCATGTATTTAGTAATTAGGAAGAAAGTTCTACATTTCTTAAGATCATTAGGATGTAGAAATTCTAGGTTATAGCATCATGGACATGGGTTTAAAATTCAGAAAATAAGTAGGAACTTGCTTGCATTTTTATAAGCTATGTAAATCAACCCGAGAAGCTTAACTCTTATCATCTTTATTTCTTATCATTTTGTTGCTATATCTTTGTTCTAAAAAACAACATCTATTCATCTTTTAATTTCTGTTTAAGTACTAAATATTATAATAATAAGAACACCTATCCCTTGGGTTCGATCTTTTTATATTATGCGATAGTAAATCGTACACTTGCGATTTCATTATCACTAAGTGTGGTAATCGATTACCAGAACGAAAAAGTGCATCTTTTCATGAACCATTGTGTCCCAAACCTTTTGAAAAGGGTTGTGATGGTTCAAGGACGTTTCCCTTGCCTATATAAAATCCATTTGAGTCCAGAAAACATAACATACACAAGACACAACAAGAGACAACACATTACACATGAGAAAACATCATTAGGCCAAAACTTTGTCAAAATTAGTTCATCTTTTAGAACTTAAACATTTTGGAGCCTAAATTCTGAGTTCATGATCTTCATGTCTATAAGAACACTTTAGTTGTTCATATCTTGAAGAACTCAGAATTGTATTATTCTTAAAAGCCTTAAAGCATAATTTCTCATGATCAATCTAATTGTATGTTAAAGGATTGATACAGCCAATTGTAACATCTTCTTCATCTCTTTCTGTAAGATTGAGTTTTCACCGTGGTATTCGATGAAAGGTTGTTGTCACTGAAAGTGGTATACTTTCAGGGTTTTAATTGAAGGTGGTTTAGCCTTCAAGGTCTGAGGGTGGTTTGCCTTCAGGAACTGAAAGTGGTTTGCTTTCAGGGGCTGTTGAAAGTGGTTTGCTTTCACAAGATATTGGTAGAAATTCTTGGGGTCCTTGGGTTAGGAACTTGTAAGAGATTTTTATCAATAGTGGAAAAATCCTCAAGGGGTTTTCTTGAGGGACTGGACGTAGCCTTCGGTGGATTGAAGGTGAACCAGGATAAACTCTTGTGTGTGATTTCCTTTATCCTTCATATTTACTTTCAAGCATCGCTCATTCCCGCTGCAATCATAACGATCATTTCGTGATCATCGTAAACTTGAAAGTAACAATTTCAATAAGGCGAAAATTGGGGCAACACTGATTCACCCCCCCCCCCTTCTCAGGTTGCTATCTGTACTAACACCTTTGACAGATGAACAGATTTTGCCACCCCTCTTGACCAAATTACAATAAAAGACTTTAACAAGTTCGGGATAATACGTACCCGTGAAGCCAACAAATTCATCAAGGCCTTCAAAGTCGACGAGAGATGGGAAGAGAAGTCCAGTGTTGATGAAGGAGTTCAAGTCGCCATACTTGGGAGGAAGAATCGGCCTTTCAAGGTAGTAGGCCAAGAATCGTTCCTTCTGTTCCTCGGTGACAAGGAGACGAGATAGGTCAAGGGTATTCATGGAGAGATTCTTCGATCGGTGCCTGCGAGAGGAAGAGGAAGCCATTTTTGGAATTGTGAGAGGCTAGGGTTCGAGAAAGGGGTTTTGGGTAGAGGCCAAATTGGAAAATCCGAATGGGTTGAGAGGCAAGGGAGAAGAGGGATGAACAAAACCCACAAATTGATTCTGAAAATGAGCAAGAATCGAAGGAGAATGGTGGGAAATTCAGCTTCAACGTCGAGGGGAGGAAAAGGAAGAAGAACAGTGTAATCGATTAAGAAAATCTGACCAGCGATACTTATATTATCGAATTGGTAATCGATTACAGGCAGTTGTGTAATCGATTACCACTAATTGAATTTTGAATAATATTTAAAATTCGCAACTGTAATCGATTACAGCAATTAATGTAATCGATTACTGGCAGTTTAAAATTTGAAAAATTTCAAATTTCGAATATGTAATCGATTACACCAGTTATGGTAATCGATTACTCAGAGAATTTTAACAAGCACGAGGACTGGGAACAGGGGTAATCGATTACAGGACCTATGGTAATCGATTACAAGGACAGTTTTATAGGTTCTAAACTATAAATTCCTATGTAACAAATTTCTAGATGAGCATTTAAGCATATAATCAATTTAAATTCATGTAAACATGTAAGTAAAGATTATGCAAGTATCTAATAGTAAGAACTAACATAGGACATATGTTTAAGCACATAGATAACTTAGATATATACAATCATAGATTTAAAAACATAATTTAAACTTGTAAGCATATATGTTCACACATAAAAATTATGCAAATAATTAAGACATATAAGCACATTCTTAGATAATTATCTATTTAACGATCATGTTTGTCTAATTTACTTTTGAATACCTACTATGTTCCTATGAACTGCTAGTCAGTGGGCTTAGAAACAAGTTCCCAAACTTGGTTCCTTTCTAATTAGTTTAGTTCTTCCTGCATTGCCACAATCCAATACTCATCTTCCAGAGTATCATTTACTTTTGAGGGTTCTATTTCAGAGACAAAGGCCATATTCAAGACGGAATCATTTAAACGTAGCCTTGTAGAAACACCTCTAGAAATATCACCCATGACATTATCAACTGGATGATCCCTGTGGGTTCTCCATTCCTTTGGTAGTTGATAAGTGTTATCTTCAATGTGCTCTTCTTGTATTGGATTTTGATCTCTTTCCTTTTGAGAGTCTTCATTGATAATGATATCTTCTTCTTCATTATCTGGAAGATTGACTATATCTACTATTAAAGATTTAGACTCATTAAATGAATCATGTATGGATTCTTCCACAGATAGAGTTTTCTTATTAAAGACTCTATATGCTTTGCTTGTTAGAGAATAACCAAGGAATACACCTTCATCAGATTTTTCATCAAACTTACCAAGGTTTTCCTTTCCATTATTCAAGACAAAGCATTTGGATCCAAAAGCATGTAGATGAGAGATATTTGGTTTCCTTCCTTTGTAGAGTACATAGGGGGTTTTCTTCAGAATAGGTCTAATAAGAACTCTATTGGAAACATAGCAAGCAGTACTTACAGCATCAGCCCAGAAGTATTTAGGAAAACTTGATTCACTTAGCATGGTTCTTGCTAATTCTTCAAGTAGTCTGTTCTTCCTTTCCACAACACCATTTTGTTGTGGTGTTCTCGGAGTAGAGAAATTATGTGATATACCATTTTCATCACATAGTTCTTGAAATTGATGATTCTGAAATTCTCCACCATGATCACTTCTAATAGAAGAGATCTTTAAAGCCTTCTCATTTTGAACTAACCTTGCATGTCTCTTGAATGCGTTGAAGGCTTCATTCTTATGAGGCAAGAATAATGTCCAAGTAAATCTAGAGAAATCATCAACAATAACAAGTGCATAAAATTTACCTCCGAGGCTTTTTGTTCTTGTAGGTCCGAACAAATCCATATGTAGAAATTAAAGGGTTTTAGTACAGATAGCAACCTGAGAGGGGGGGTGAATCAGAGTTGCCCCGATTTTCGCGTAGTAGTACCAAACGACATTCAGCGCAATTAGAGTTGTAACGTAAGAACGTTGTTGCAGCGGAATATTGTAATTGCTTGAAAGTAAAAGATGAAGGATGAAGGAAATGACACACAGAGTTTTATCCTGGATCACCTTCAATCCACCGAAGGCTACGTCCAGTCCCTCAAAGAAACCCCTTGAGGATTTTTCCACTATTGATAAAAATCTCTTACAAGTTCCTAACCCAAGGACCCCAAGAATCTCTACCAATATCCTGTGAAAGCAAACCACTTTCAACAGCCCCTGAAAGCAAACCGCTTTCAGTTCCTGAAGGCAAACCACCCTCAGACCTTGAAGGCTAAACCACCTTCAATCAACAACCCTTCACCGAATACCACGGTGAAGTTAGAATCCCTCAGAAAGATTACCACTTTCTGAAGAACCACTCCACTGAATTCCACAGTGAAGATTTCCCATGATCGAGTACTCTTAACGAATGCTTGCACCAAGGACCCTAAGATATCTTATCAATCTTCCTGAAGCAACCCACTTCTGATTGATCAAGTCTTCTTAGCAATACTTGTGCCAAGGACCCTAAGAGAACCCATCAAGCCTCAGAAAGCAAACCACTTTCTGATGACACCGTATTACCACGGTGGACTTTGAATCAAACCTGATTCAAAGGGCCTTTTTACAACCACCGAAAACTACGGTGAATGAATCAACATGATTCAAATAGAAGAAGAAGAAGATGCCTTTTCTATGGATGATTCAATCCTTTAGACAAGCAGGATTGATCTTAGTTTGTATGCTCCAGGTAATTAAAATGAAGGCTCTTCCATTCTGAGTTTCTCAAATGTTGAACATCATGAGTGTTCTTATGAAAATGAGAGAACCGAAACTCAGAATGATGACTTTAATGAATATGAAAGTTATGGACCAAGTAATTGATGTTTCTGAGTGTCTAGGGACTTTATATAGGCACTAGAGGTCGTCCATGAACCAACACAACCTTTCCCAACCGGTTTGAGACACAATGGTTCATGAAATAACACATTTGTCGACCTGGTAATCGATTACAACAGTTAGTGTAATCGATTACACCATGCCGTTGAAGTTTGAATTTAAATTTCAAACTTGGTAATCGATTACACACTTGTGGTAATCGATTACACACTTGTGGCAATCGATTACACACATCCTGTAATCGATTACAGTAATCGATTACACACATCTGTAATCGATTACAGAGAGTCTAGAACTCAGTTTTTGACTGTTTAAAAACTAATTGAGTGTTCCTACCAAGTTTTACTTGTGAGGACATATCATACTCAATTAGTTGATCATTCATGAGCCTTCTAATGCAATTAAACCTTAATAAAGAATAGCACACTAAGTTGACAAGACTTACTTAAAACTAGAACCTTCATGTTTTGATCTTGATGTTCTGAGCCTGGTTCTTGAAGTCGTTCTTCTCTTAAGTCTTCTTGAAGTTTTCTTGAAGTCTTTCTTTTTGTTCCTTTCTTTCTTGAAGATTTCTTGAAGTCTTCTTTTTCTCTTCTGAAGTCTTTCTTCTTTTTGTGATGTGTTTGTCTTCATCAAAGCCTCAGTCGAATCCAAGGACGAGACTTGATTTACAAAGGGGTCTTGAAGTCGAAACTATGTTCTTTGGCTTGAAAGACGTTTTGGTTTGCTTCCCTTTTTGACATACATCACAAAGCTTGTCTTTCTCGAATCTTATCTTTGGAAGCCCAACAACTAGATCATGCTTGACTAGTTTGTTTAAATGATCTATGTGTATATGAGCAAGTCTTCTATGCCATAGCCATGAATCACTATTGTTCTTGGCCAAAAGACATCTTACATTTTGTGGAATTTCTTCCAAGGAGATCATGAAGACTTTATTGACTTTATATCCAGAAAACTTAATTTCTTTAGTTTTCACATCTTTTACTACACATATATCATTAATGAAACCAACTTTCAAACCTTTGTCACATAGTTGACTGATACTCAGAAGATTATGCATCAAACTATCAACGTAAAGAGCTTTATCGATGACTGTTTGAGGGGGTGTGCCTATTCTTCCAATACCGAGTATCTTTCCCTTTTGATTGTTTCCATATGTGACAAAACCTTTTTCCCTAGGTATAAGTAAAGAAAACTTTGTTTTTTCTCCTGTCATGTGTGATGAGCAGCCACTATCAAGATACCATAAATCCTTTGCTGCTTTCATACACACCTACATGACAAAGTTCAGACATGGGTATTAGGAACCCAACAAGTTTTGGGTCCTTCTAAGTTAACATTCTTTCTAACCCATATGTATTCCCTATTTGGTAGTCCAACATTTTTGTAATAACATCTACTAGGGGTATGTCCTATTTTGTTACAGTAAGTACAAGAATAATGATTGTAACTAGATGTTTGCTTAGGAGAGGGGTTAATCTTCTTAGGAGGTCTATGAGGATTACTTTTCCTATTGTTCATACTCCTAAAAGAATTAGTCTTAGTGTTTTTAGAAGATCCTTCCACTTTGTTTGGTTTTACAAAAACAGTTTTCTTGACTTCTTTTGTCTTTGGGTGAGATGTATATCCTAGACCTGACTTATTGTTTGAGTGCCTTTGCACACTTAGAATATCATCTAACTTTTGTTTTCCTGTGTTGAAGTTATGAACTCTTTATTGAAGATTATCTATCTTTTCTTCTAAAGAACTACACTTAGTGCATTTATGTGCAATATCTAACTTAGATTTTACTACGTCTAGTTCTTCTTATAAAGTTCTACACTTACTTTCTAAGGATGAAATTAAATCATTTTGCCTAGTGCTAACCTTAGAAAATTCTTGACATAATTTAAACATATTTTCCATAGTAAACTTTAAATCATGAAAAGACATAGAATTGTCATTAACCTGGGAATCTTCAACATCTGAATCATGTGAGGCCATCAATGCAACTTGTGCTTCTTCTTTGTCAGAATCTGATGATGAACTTACTTCATTATCATCCCAAGCCAAGTATGTTCTTCGTGTGGATTGATCCTTCTTTTCGAATTTGTATTTTAGACCATGTTTCTTCTTTTGAAGATTTGGACATTCTAACTTGATGTGTCCAGGCTTGCCACATTCGAAGCATGTGATCTTTTGAGAGGAGGAGGAATCATTGTTCCTTTGGAAAGATCTGTTATTGTTAAATTTCATAACTTTTCTTTTGAGAAACTTTCCAAAGTTCTTTACCAGAAGATTCAAGTTCCCATTGTCTTCTTCTTCAGAATCTGCATCATAATCATCTTTGATGCTTTCTTTTGCCTTTCGGGAAATGGATCGATACTTCTTCTCATGTTTTTCATGCTCCTCTAAACGATTCAATTCCAACTCGTGTTCTTGGAGTTTTCCAAAGAGAGTTGCAAGAGTCATATTTGATAAACTCTTCTTCTCTGAGATGGCTGTAACTTTTGGTTGCCATACTCTTGTAAGTGATCTTAGAACTTTCATGTTCAAGTCACTGTTTGAAAATTGTTTACCAAGAGCAATCAAATGGTTAATCAAATGAGTGAATCGTTTTTGCATATCTAATACCTTTTCTTTCAGAAGCATTCTGAACATTTCATATTCTTGAGATAGAGTATTGATCTTTGATCTCTTGACTTCATCTGTTCCTTCATGAGTCACCATCAACGTATCCCATATTTCTTTTGATGAAGTGCACGTTGATACTCTGAAAAACTCATCCATGACAAGAGCAGATGTAAGAATGTTCATTCCTTTGAGATCATATTGAACCTTCTTTTTTTCTTCTTCACTCCAAGTACTTTATGGTTTTGGTTGTGAACTTCCTTCTACTTCTGATACAGGCACAAAGGGACCTTCTTCAATGGTTTTCCAAATTCCTGCGTCTAATGACTTTATGAATATTTTCATCTTGATTTTCCAGAAGTCATAGTGTTCTCCATTGAAGAAAGGTGGCCTATTTATGTTGAATCCTTCACTGGTTCCATGATTGGAAGAGGATGCCATCTTTTCCCGGATCTTAGGAATAACTTACCTAAACCTCCGCTCTGATACCAATTGTTAGTATAGATAGCAACCTGAGAGGGGGGGGTGAATCAGGTTTACCCGATTTTCGCCTTAACAATTTCTTACTTTCAAGATTTATGTAAATGCAAGCGATTGCAGCGGAATTAAGCGTTGCTTGAAAGTAAACATGAAGGATAGAAGAATTCACACTCACATAATTTTATCCTGGTTCACCTTCTATCCACCGAAGGCTACGTCCAGTCCCTCAAGAAACCCTTGAGGATTTTTCCACTATTGATAAAAATCTCTTACCAGCTCTTACACCAAGGACCCTAAGAATTTCTATCAATTTCTTGTGAAAGTATACCACTTTCCACAGCCCCTGAAAGTAAACCACTTTCAGTTCCTGAAGGCAAACCACCCTCAGACCTTGAAGGCTTGACCACCTTCAATCAACACCCTGAAAGTACACCACTTTCAGTACCAACAACCCTTCACCGAGATCCACCGTGAATACTCAATCTATCAGAAAGAGATGAAGAAGAGTTTACATTTGGCTGTATCAATCCTTTAACATACAAGTGGATTGATCATGAGAATTTATGCTTTAAGGCTTTTAAGCATAACAAGATTCTGAGTTCCTCAAGATATGAACAACTAGAGTGTTCTTATAAACATGAAGATCATGAACTCAGAATTTAGGCTCTTGAAAGTTTAAGTTCTAAAAGACTTAATGAACTAATTTTGGCAAAGCTTTGGCCTAATGTTGTATTCTCATATGTTGTGTGTGTTCTGGACTCAAATGGACTTTATATAGGCAAGGGAAACGTCCTTGAACCAATGCAACCTTTCCCAAAAGGTTTGAGACACAATGGTTCATGAAAAGATGCAACTTTTCGTGTGGGTAATCGATTACATCACTTAGTTTAATCGATTACACTAATAGCCGTTTCAGTTTGAATTTCAAATTCAAACATGTAATCGATTACAAGCAAGTGGTAATCGATTACTTGCCTATGTGTAATTGATTACCAGAAAGCTGCAATCGATTACACTGAAGTCTATGTTCCAGAAACTTGATCTTTTAAGATCGGCTTAAGTTTTTCTACGTCTTTTAAGTTATGAAAACATTAAGCTTGATTAGTTTAGGTTTTTTAAAGAGCCTTTATGCTTTAATAGACCTTTAGGAGCATAACTCACCTAAACTAAGACTTCTAGGTATTTGATGTACTTTATAGCGCTGTTTCCTCTAAGTCTTCTTTTCTTCTTTTTGTCGATGAGTTTGTCGTCATCAAAAGCTCAGCCAGGGTCAGGAGCAAGACCTTCTTCACACTTTCTACCACCATTAATCTTTCCAACCTTATTTTACATGTGCTCAAATCAAAGAGTGTTGCTTCACATTCTTGAATTCCACTTTAAGTCTTCTCTTTGTTAGAACTTCAATTCTGGCCCTTTGACTCCTTCAAACTTCACTTTTCATCCTCCGCTCTTGAACCTTTCCACTTTGATCCTTTATTTCCTGAAACTTTACAATTCGGTCCCTGGACAAAAATGATAACTATACCCGCTTTCCTAAAAACATAAAATAACTATAAAAATTCCTAAAAATATAAAATAAAGTTATAAAAACAAATAAAAGCTAATCTATATGCAAAATGCAAAATAAATATAAAATCTACATAAAAATAATAAAAATCCTATATGAGACTCAAAAATAATAAAATAAAAAGACTAAAAACACCCTAAAAACATCATATAATATCCTGTCATCAATGTCCAATCTACGGAACACAGAGAGCGGCATCAAATTGATACTAGCTCCTAAATCACACAATGCCTTGGCGTTAGGAAATCCTTCAATATCCACCGGAATGGTGAAACTCCCAAGATCTTTTAACTTTTGGGGGAGTTTCCTTTGGACAATGGCACTACATTCCTCAGTGAGCATAATGATTTCCTCTATCTTTCTCAGTTTCCTTTTCCTATAAAGAATATCTTTCATAAACTTAGAGTATGTTGGCATTTGTTCTAAAGATTCATAAAAAGGTATGTTTATCTCAAGTTTCTTGAAAATTTCAAGGAACCTAGAAAACTGTTTTTCTAAATTCTTTTTAATCAAAGCTTTAGGGTATGGAACCCTGCCAACACATCCTCTAGCAAAAGTAACTCTGCTCTTATCATTTCCAAAATTTACAGCAACATTATCATCATTCAAATCCTCACCCTCTTTATCTTTTTCCTCACTACTCTTCTCATTTTCAGGAACAATTCTATCAGGCATAGTTTTACCACTCCTAAGAGTGATTGCAGACACATTTTCTAATTTTTCTTTTGGATTAACAAGAGTGTCTGATGGGAACGTACCTGGAATCCTCTCCGCAATGGTCTTGGCCAGTTGGCCAACCTAAACTTCAAAATTTCTTATGGAAGCTTCGTGATTTTTGGAGTTTGTTGGGCCATTTCACCAATAATTTCTTCCAGACTCTTCTTACCTTGCCCTGGATTTTGAGGAACCGGAGGCCTTTGACTTTGATATGGCCTTTGGAATTGTCTAAGTCCTCCAACTTCTCCTTGGTTCTAGTCCCTCCATGAAAAGTAAGGGTGATTCCTCCAATAGGGATTGTATGTGTTGCCATAGGGTTTATTCTGAAAATTCCCCATAGCCTTCACTTCAGATTCTAATTCAGCCTCTTCAGGACTCAACTGGACTCCCTCCATCTGCTTGACCATGGCCTCAACCTTCCTAGATAGCAATTTATTGGAATCTAAAACAGCATCAAATGTTTCCACTTCATACATACCTTTCCGAATGGCCCTGTCCTTGTTTGAATGAGCAGCCCTTGCAGCAAGTTTATTGATTAGATCAAGGGCTCCCTGAGTGGGTATAGCATCAAAGGCTCCACTAGCTGCGATGTCAAGCTTGTCCCTTGCACAGTCATTGAGGGCTGCATAAAATTTCTCCACTTGGTCAACAGTGGATATGTTATGGCCTGGGCAGCGCCTTAGGAGTCCTTTGAATCTCTCTCATGTCTCATACAAGTTCTCTAAGTCCTGCTGAATAAAGGAGTTGATTTCCTGCTTCAACCTCCTTATCCTGTTGTAAGGAAAGGATCTAGCTGTAAATTTTTCAGCTAGATCATCCCATGAGGTAATACTCTGGTGTGGTTGAGAGGATAACCACTCCTCCGCTACATTCCTGAGAGAAAATGGAAACAGCATCAACCTTACCGTATCCAAATTCACATTGTTCCTCCTCAAGGTGGAAAAATGCCTGGTGAACCTCTCCATATGGGTGTGAACATCCTCATTTGCACTTCCTCCAAACTGATTTTGGCAAACCAGTGATATGAAATGTGGAGGAATTTGGAAGTCCGGCAATGCATCGGCCGGCACCACAATGCTCCCTTCAAAATTATAGAACACTTGGGGGGCTATGGTGTCATGAAGAGAACGGTTAGCATCTCTTTCTTAAGCTTCTTGCTTCTGTCTAGTGAGTCGAGCCTCGACCTCAGCATTGAGTCGAGCATCAACCTCAGCAGCAATTAGTTCCTCATACTCAGCACGAAGACGTGCCTCCAATTCAGCTTGTGCTTGTGTTTCTGCCATTGCTTGTGCTAGTCTCTGGAGTGTCTGCAATGAAACGTTCTTTGAATTTCAGCGTCAAAATTAAAATCACCTAGCATGAAGAACAAACAAGTTAAGAGAACCTATTCACAGCTCAACAGAAAAAAAAATTCGTAACCAAAAATCTTAAAACAATCAACAAGAAGGTCTAAAAAAACAGAAACCTATCTTCGGCAACGCGCCAAAAACTTGAGAGCCAAATCCGCAAGTGCGCGGAGGTTATCGCATGACATAAAAGATATTGAACCCACAGGGATAGGTTGTAATTCAAGACCCCAAAATCAATTGTTTAAACTTTAAAATACAGAAAATAAAAGATTTTGTTTGAAGGTTGTTTTGTAGGAACAAATGAATAGGAAAAAGACTAGATAAAATATATGATCAAAGCAGTGCTTGGATTGAGCTTCTTTATTTCTAGCTTAAGCTATTCGAATCAATTTCATATATGAATTATAAAACATGCTCTTAGGTGATATAGCCTAGTGTTTCCTACTTGTTAATTCCTTAAGCAAGAAGAATTTACGAATTGTTAACTAAGCCTGATGCCTTAGTTATTAGTTAATTTCATTGACAATTATTTCATGAATTCAGGCCAACATTAACAAGCCACCCTTATACCTAAGAGGCATGCAATTGTTCTTTCTATTCCCATTTCCCCTAAATTCCTAACAACTACCATTGTATAAGAACAAGGTAAGAACACTTGTGTACATCAAGATAATATTATAACAGAGAATAGAAACTAAGAACTTGAACTTTATTCATATATTTCAAAAGAAACTCAGAACATGGCTAGAAAATAAATAGACTACGACCCAAGACACTAAGTAACTTAGCCAAGCATGGCTAAGAGAAACATGATAAAAACCTGAATTGAGAGCTCAAGAATTGGCTTCCCACACCTCAGGCAATGCTCTGAACAAGTATCCAAGTGTTTCTCCAAATATCCAAGTGTGTTTTACAAAAGAGAATAAGCAGCCTATTTCTAGATTTTCCCAGCCTGCGTCCCAACGCTCAAGCGCTGGGACTAAATGATGCCAGACGTGGCCAAACAGGGGCTCAACGCATGAGTGTTGGCCCTTCCAACGCTTGGGCGTTAGAATTAAATAGGAATTGAGCACAAGTCAGGTGCTCAACGCATGAGCGTTGGCCCCTCCAACGCTTGGGCGTTGGCAAATAATGAAAACTGGGCTTCTAGGCAGAATGCCAACGCATGAGCGTTGGGATTCCAACACTCAGGCGTTGGACATGTCTGCTGCTTCATTGCCTTGGCTGTTTTATTCTTCTTTCTTGATGAGGCTTCATGGCCATTAATGGCCTTCATGTGGCATCATTCTTGTCTCTCAACAGCTGAATTAGCATCAATTTCTTCCTTCAATTCCTTTTTCACATGTGTTAAACAACATAAACATTTTGATGCTTTTTCTTGTCCATTAATTTTCAGCCACAATTCTTCCTTTATTTGCATCAAAATCCCCACAAATGTTCTTTATTTGACCTGAACCTCTAACAAGGACTAAAATGTAATAATACGAAACTAAAAGGACTAAAAACACAAAAGTTTCTTAATTTTATGCAAATGCAAAAATAAAACAAAATCACTAACAAAATGAAATAAAAACTATATGAGACTCAATAAAAACAAAATAAAATAAAATAAAATAAAATAAAAAGATACTAAAAACATCATACAAATCTCAGTCATCACATAATGTATGGGCAAATCTCATAGATTGCCCTCTTCTCAATCAAATACAGTTTATTCTCATCCCTTAGAACTTGTGTTTTCTGACTTATGGGGTCTAGCCTCCATTGAATCTTCTGCTAGTTATTCTTATTTCCTTACCTGTGTTGATGCATATACACGTATGCTACTTTTCCTTTATGGAAGAAATCTGAAACATATGCTACTTTTCTTCAATTTCAAACCATGATCAAATTACAGTTAAATCTCAAAATCAAAGCTGTTCAAACTGATGGAGGTACTGAATTTAAACCTCTTAGTTCTCATTTTGCTCAGTGTGGCATTATTCATCGTCTGACTTGCTCTCACACACACCATCAAAATGGTCATGTGGAACGCAAGCACAGACATGTGGTTGAAACTAGTCTTACTTTACTTGGAAGATAATCTTATATAGATCTCCTTGTCTCTGAGCTTCAAAGATAATCTTGTCATCGTCGTTTGTGACACTACACTTCAATTTGGTGAAGGAAACAGTGAGCCCACTATCACACAATTGACTTATGCTAAGTAGGTTATGTTTCAGTCCTTCAACTAGCAGAACCTTCCGAATTACTGGAAGGGGATTCTTACCAACATTACCTTCTCCGACAATGAAACCTTTTTGATTGCCTCCGAAGGTCACTGTCCCTCCTGTCTTCTTCTCATGGATCTTTGGGAATAAAGACCTTTTTCCCGTCATGTGCCGTGAGCACCCACTGTCCAAGTACCATTGTTCTTTTTGGTTTCGAACTGTTAAGCACATCTGCAAGAGGAATAATCATGGATTTAGGTACCCAAACTTTCTTGGGTCCTTTTTTGTTAGTTATCACCTTGGGTGGACTGTTCCTCCCATGTACTATTTTTTGAGGAGTTTGTTTCTCCTTACCCTTGACTATGAAAGTTTTGGGTTGGGCTTTAATAGGTAAAGATGAAACATTTTTCTTTTCAGGTTGATATCTGTATGGGACAGCAGAAGAATTATGTTTAATGGCAGTTATATCCCAATCTTCTTCCTCATAGCCTAAACCTCTTCGATCATAAGCTGATCTGTTGTTTCCACTTAACTTAATTAGGTTATCATAACCTTGAGTGAACATGGATAAGTCTTTGATTAGACTACTAACTCTCTGTTTTAAGAATTTAATTTCTTTGTTTGCATCTTGTTCTAAAAGCATTTGATTTTTCTTTATTAGCATAACAGATACTTCCTTCGATGCATGCAATTCTTTTAAAGTTTTATCATGCTTCTTTTTGAGTGAACTGTATTTAATAGCTAATGCATGAGCATAGTCTAACAATTCATTATAGTCATCAGATGAGATTTCGGGACTTACCTCATCTTTGTCATCTTCTTCGTCATTGGATTGGTCGACAGAGATCATCAGTGCCTTTGAAGGAAGGAAAATGGCAAAAGCAAACAAAAAAAGAAGATTTGTTCGGTGATTGGAGGGAAAAAGGGAAAGTAGAAGATGAATTGCATAACATCCAAATTATATAAACTTTTCTCCCGACAAAAGTAACGTTAAGTTTTGAAAAGTTCAAAATAAATAGTAACAATTGAAAATTACAAAAGTATGGCACTGGGGAAAGAGAACAATCATTTGGAGAACACTCTTCAGTAAATGACGACATATCCACTACTGCTACTGCTGATCGGAGTTTGAGTACGGATCAACTACAAATTTAAAACTACTCGGAACTAGTAAAGCTTAAATGGGAACTACCAAGTGGACATCAGAACTTTTAGAAAATATTATGCCTGAACACATGGTAGATGGCATTTGGAAATTGTTCTTATTGGGTATGAAGCTAGAGGGAAGAACACATCCAAGCAGACAACTGTCTGCATCATTTCAAGTAGGAGTTAACCTCGAGATTTTGTTGAGCGTGTCTTAGGGATGATAAAATCTGAGAGGATTCTCTCCTCGGAACAAGTAGTAAAGTGCATGATCAACAAGCATGAAGACAAAAAGTGTATGACAGAAAGTCTATTCTCGCAAGGATCCTAGAACCAATATAAAGCAAGAGACATTCGACAGAGCTTGGCATGCCAAAATTGACACACCAAGCTGGGGTTCTCCTGTTCCGGCAGATTTCTATGCCTTAAGGCACGACAGCATCACAGCTAACACAAATCAAAGCATGAAGATAAAAAGCCAACCATGCCCACGGAAGCTCCTTTTAAGGACTTCTCACACACTTGCAGAAGACAATCGTCATGGATTCTGAGTCTATAAATACAAGTTCTATTTTTCATTTACGCAACATGTTATTCATTCTAGCATTCCTAAGATTCTATTGTGACTCAGGGATTCTCTCTGTGCCCTCATGCTGAGTTGAGCGTCGGAGTGTCTTCTGCATGTACCGCCCTCTCTAACAAGGAACCAACAGCACCACCACTCTTTCTGTCATGGAAGAACTCTCGAAAATCTACAATGATTTTTGGTGCTTACAGGTATCCTCTTTGGGAGGCAATTTTGTTCGAGGCAACAATATCCACATCATGGTGGGGCTAACTCTCCTAGCGGGAGTTTTTTCCATTCACAAGACTCGAACCCGAGTCATTACTTAAAGGAAATGAAGCATGTAGCACTTGAACGAACTATCCGTTGATAAAATCCATAATAAATAAACTGATTCTATTTGTGAAGATTTTTATAAAAATGAGAAAATCGCTCAAAATCGAAATTCGAGGATCAGAAGCTCAGTTAAAGCCAATTGTTTTCTATTTATTACTTTGGCATTGCTACATATAGTTGTGTAGTCAACTTCACCACATGCATGCATCATGTACATACGTGTCAAGATGCATATTTACGTTTAAATTTTTATTATCAATGCACGATAGCATAGTATCATCTTAGTTTATTCTCAAATAAAGAAAATAATTGATCAAATGATATCATCGTACCCAATACTTGCGAAAACATGTGATGTTAGTTTATAAATAAGACTACTTTATATTATCTCATGTATCAACATGCTAGGTCAAAATTGACTTTGATGGGATACTGAGGTTTAACTAAAAACTTTACATTGCGCGCATATTAATTAGATATTAAGACCAAATTCAAATATTTTTTAGTTCATTGCTTAGAGTAAGGGAAGAGTAAGGATGTCAATGGTATTATATAAAATAAGTTAAGGAGATATAATAAGGAATTTTACCAATAAAGTTTCATACCCACCTCAAGTTGATCAGAACCCCATGATAATATGAAGAAAAAAGAAAAAAGTGAGAAATATAATGTAAAAATATGATAGATAAAAACAAAGAGATAAAAATAAATATGGGTGGAAATAAAAAAAAATAGAAGAGAAAGTGAGATGTATGTGAATTATAACTCAAATTTTTACGGCTAGTGTTGGCAAACCGTGACTCTTCGGACTATTTTAAGCATACCGTACTGTTGGTATAGATACATATAAAACCCAAGATTTAGATTCCACAGTGATCTCAACTCAAAACATCAATTATTTTAAGAATGAGATATAATCTAGTACGTAGTACTAAGTGCTATAATCGCAAGACTTATAACACTCTTATGTTGAGTCTCCTTCAAATCTTAATTAAGGAATGTGTAGTGCTAAGATAAAGGTCATGTACCTCCTGAGTCCTGAAGAAAGCTCAATGTTGTATTTCAAAAGGTTAAAAAGGTTTTAAAAACCAGTTTAATTTCCATTTATTCTGCTTTCTTTCGAAAAAACTGATACTTTCATTTATGAATAAGTCCAGAGAAACCAAACTCTGGCAGAATATTACAAGAGCAGAATACATTCTTCCAGTTACAACCGTGCTTGGCAAGACTATCCATAAATACATTCGATTCTCTAAAGCTATGAGTATCCGCAAAGCAATTTGTTTCTACTCTAAGATGGTCAATTAGATTTAAAACATTTAACATCCCAATAGGAGGGTTAGTCCTGTTATTGACCCAACTCAAGGTCAAAGAAAATTCACTCTCAAAAATATATTTTCATTTAGGTTTAGATATGATTTAGGAGTTTTTTTTTGAATAATAGAAAAAAAAAATTCAGTTTGGGGTTGGATTATAAATATATGTTAATATGGGGTTGTTTGCACAATTAGCCTCACTTGAGGAGACACATATGGGGCCTCAGATGAGGAGTTTTGTAAAACTCCTCATCTGAGGCGTTTTTCACATAGGACAAAAATAGAGGGAATCAGAATCTTACTGTTGACTGACTGATGGGATGTTTGCTGCAGGGGAGCAGGTAACCCACGTGCACAAAACTCCTCATCTGAGGAGTCTTGTAAAACGCCTCAATTGAGGAGTTTTTCTTTGTGCAGAAAACGCCTCACTTGAGGAGTTTTATAAGACTCCTCATTTGAGGAGTTTTATGCACATTTCTCAGAAATCCGTTCCCTATATATACCCCCAACATATACTCTCAATTCACACATTCAATCTCAATTCATTCTTCTTCATCCACTCATTTCTTCCATAATTTTAAAATTCTATATTTGTTTTCATCATGGCCGAAGTGTTTGCTTTGATCTACTTCAATGGTCGGAAATTTGAAGGCAACGAAGGGCAAATGTTTGAAGGTGAGAGGAGAACAACACGAATCAAACACGGCATGAGCTTGAATAATTTGAAGAGGAGACTCCACACCAAGTTGAAGCTTGGTCGCAACCAGGTTATAGGTTCCGTGACATGTATATTTTTGGCTTCCAACAATCCCAGGCAATACATCGGTCTTGAAGTCCACGACACCGAAGACGTAGGAATAATGCTTGACACATTTGCGCAACAAACATTCATGAACGTGCTTGAGTTGTACGTCGACATTGACGAGGCCGGTGGCTCATCTGTACCCTCCCTACCAGATTTGATGACCGTAGAACCGCAACCACACATTGGTGAGATATATCGTGGAGAAGAACCTGAAAGTCAATCTATCATTGTTCCTTTGTCAGACGAGAGTGAGCAGAACAACAATTTTATTGTTGATCCCAGCGCTTATATCTCCGTAGATGAAGATGTTCATGACGACGATTGCCACCTCGCTGAGGATTCGTCAGATGACGAGCGTCCCAGGGCACCGGTCTCCCCTTCGTCCCCGATTGCAGTGGAAGTGCCCATCAACGTCCACCCAGGAACAAGCGGTATGTGATAAAATCTCCAAAGTACGCACACGCATTATTATTTATTTATGTGAAAATTTACTTAGTAACTAATTTTTTCTGTTTAGATGGCTCTATCGTACCATTCTGGAATGATATTCCCCACTACACAAACATTAATTGGGAATATCCAGATCAAGAACCAGAGCGAGATTCGTTGGCTTTGCGGGGCAACTGGGAGTCTGGGGACGAGTTGTACGTTGGTCTACGCTTTGATTCCAAAGAAGCTGTTCAACATGCTTTGAAGCACTACGTGATGAATGTTCATCAATCTTTTCGTGTGGTTGAGTCCAAACCAACTGTGTATTACGTCAAATGCCCAAACTCCACAGAAGAACACCCTTGTCCGTTTAGGATGAGGGCAATATTGTCGAAGAGATCTACAAAGTGGGGGATAACGAGGTGGGGTGGTCAACACACATGCGTCAACCAGATGTATAGTCAGGACCATAGCAAGTGTAGTTCCGATTTCATATGCTCGTGCATAATAGGTGTGGAACATATACTCTGTTGTGATTGATATTATGTTGTTTGTTTTCTGAAACTTATGACAATTTTTTACCGTAGGAATGGTTAAGGAAGAGCCTGCAATATCCATTTCTCTTATTCAAGAGAGGGTTAATGGAATGTTTGGCTACTCGGTATCCTACACGAAAGCATGGAAGGCCAAACAAAAAGCGCTTGCAAAGGTATTCGGTGATTGGGAGGAGTCGTACGATCAACTTCCGCGATGGCTAGAATACATGCTGCCCTTTTCTCCTGGTTCCGTGTACAAGGTTGTCACGCACGAGTACAGACGAAATGGGGTTGTTGACCCCCGTTTTCGGATTTTCAGCAGGGTGTTTTGGACCTTCAAGCAGTGTTCTGAGGCATTCAACTACCGCAAGCCTATCATTCAAGTTGATGGAACATGGCTTTACAGGAAGTATAAAGGTACCTTACTCATTGCCACTACACAGGACGGGAACGGCAAAATTTTGCCCATCGCTTTTGCTGTGGTTGAAGGTGAAACCTTGAGCGCTTGGACGTGGTTCTTACGGTTGATACGATTCCACGTTACGGCTAGACAAGGAATATGCCTCATTTCAGACAGACACGCAAGCATAAAGTCGGCCGTTGCGTCGTTGCCTGAATGGCAGCCACCGTATGCTAACCACGTTTACTGCATCCGACACATCGCAAGTAATTTCAACCACAAGTTTAAAAACAAACAGATGAAGGATGAGCTTGTCGACCTTGGTAAATTTTTAACTTTAAAATCTTATCCACGTTTACCTAAATGCTATAGCTGACTTTGTCTGATCCTCTTTTACAGCTTATGATCCCTGCCCTTATTATTTTGAGATGCGATTGGCACACTTTCGATCTGAGGCTAGCCCTGCCGTCCGCGAATGGATTGACAATATTAGGAAGGAGACATGGAGCCTTGCTTGCGACGTTGGTGGGTCGAGGTATGGACACATGACGACCAACCTAGCTGAAGCCGTCAACAAAGTCCTTAAGGGTGCGAGAAATTTCCCAATCACAGCTTTGGTCAAATGCACTTACACCCGACTAGTGACCTAATTTGTTAATAGAAGTGGTCGAGCAAGAGCGGAGCTGGCGGAGGGGAGAGTTTATTGCAAAGATGCCATGAAAAAACTGGAAAAAAATCAACAATTGGCAGGTCGCTTTGAGGTGGTGTCGTTTGACCTCCCGAGGTCAAAATTTGAGGTTCAGGAACGAGTAGATCCACTCACTCAGAGCGGTGGCATGAAATGGCGAGTCATCTTGAAGGACAGGTATTGTGAGTGTGGACGCCTTCAGGCATACAAGCTTCCATGCGCACATGTTATAGCTGCATGCAGCCGTGTAGCAGTGGACTACTTCCAGTTTGTGGATCCAGTATACAAACTAGAGAGTGTAGCAAAAGCCTATGACCAGGTGTGGAATCCAATTGGCAATGACTTAAACATGCCTGCAAGTACAGGGCCACGCATTGTACCCGATCCCTCCACAGTTCGTGGTAAGGGTCGTCCGAAGTCTACACGTATCCGCAACGAGATGGACGGGAACGAGGGTCGGTCGTCAAACAGATGCGGCCATTGTCATGGGCGAGGTCACAATAGAGCCGGTTGTCCAATCGTAGCAGCTCGTGTGAATGCATTGTTTGAAGATGATGTACCAAATCAACATGAATAAACTAAGGCAATCGTTTTGCGTTGTGTTGATTAATATTTACGTTGCGTTGCTTCATTTTGTTTTAGTCAATTGTTATAATTTTCGGTTTTCTGTTTATTCATCACACAAACTTAATGCTAACATAACACGAAAACAAGATTAAAGGACAAACAACTTCCATTGCTTTAGAATGTCACAAATACAGAATTTAATAACGCAACATACAAACGTTTCCTAATTAATGCTACCAACCACGTCTCCTTCGGGCGGGGGCTTCAGATGCATCGGGTGCGGAAGCTGGGCTCTGCGAGGATCCCGCTGCGGCTAAGGTCAAGGAAAGCTCTAATTCGGATTGTAACTGGCCAGGATTGTCACCGAAAAAATACTGGGGTTGACCGGTTTCCATAAATCTTGTATCTCCATGCCCGATCCCATAACGGGGTGCCACAGGAGCTCCTGGAGTAAATGGCATAGATGTGTCACCCGGCATCTCTGGCGTAAAAAAGTCAGGAATATAGTCCGACTGCGTCACCACATCTGGGAAGATAGACGGAGTGGGCTGGGCGCCCAAATCTGGGAAGACCGACGGTGTCGACAGATGTTGGAAGTCAAGACCCTCGAAGAAGCTGGGGCTGCTCTCTTCCTAGAAACTTCTAGGCCCGATATTGGGTTCAAAGAACGGGACCTGATAAGGAACGTATGCGCCTTCACCTCCCTGCTGAGGGTCTGCTGGAACATCCCCCACCAGTGCACACTCGTATAAACCCGCCCGCATGAGGTGTGGAACAATTTCTTCCGGGACGTTGCTGACAATTCGCCCTTCGGGGGTCTTCGAGTCCCGACAACGCCTCACTTTCAAAATGCGGTCCTCATAGTTACCGCTCCATACTTGCTCTGACACGTGTATAGATTGCTGGGTCAGTAGGGAAGGATTTATGGGACCGGGGTTAATGACGTTTTCTCCGGACATTGTTGGCGTAGTAAAAATTAATATGAAGTGTGTGGGATTAGGAGGGAAATGAAAGTAGAAGAGAGTGGAAATTATAGTAGAGATAGAGTGAAAGTGATAGTAGGAATGGGTTTAGTTTTGGTGAGTCAAAATTGGGGTTAAATATGAGTTTTTATAGTGAAAAATGGTGTTAGGGATAGGTGGGAGGGGGGGTGGCCGGTTATGCATTGGGAAGGGGGGGGTTTGGTTTCTTGGACATGTGAAACCACCCCATGCAACCAATGAGGTTAAAGGGGCCTCATGTGAGGAGGCTTGTATAGGGCCTCATGTGAGGCGTTTTCTGGTTGTGTGAGTGACGCCTCACATGAGGCGTGATGTGTGTGACGTGTGTGTGTGTATAACGCCTCATGTGAGGCGTGATGTGTGGTGCTTGATTGGGCCTCAGTTGAGGCGTGATGTGTGTCTCCTCAGCTGAGGAGTTTTACTCACCCATCAAATCCTGCTTCCCTGCTTCTGACATCCCATCCAACAGTGAGATTCTGATTCCCCTATTTTTTGTCCTAAGTGAAAAACGCCTCAGCTGAGGAGTTTTACAAAACTCCTCATCTGAGGCCCCATATGTGTCTCCTCAAATGAGGCTAATTGTGCAAACAACCCCATATTAACATATATTTATAATCCAACCCCAAACTGATAATTTTTTTTTTCTATTATTAAAAAAAAAACTCTATGATTTAGTCCCAAGAAATATAACAAATGTTGCTTTTAATCTCTTAAAAATATTTATTAGTTTTTAATCCTGAAAATATATATTGTTATTTTTTATAATCATTGGCATTAACTTTGCTTATAATGTATATTGAATGGTGACTCGCTCATCTCATATACATGGTTTTTTTAATCTGATTTGGTGTTTACATGTCACACAGTATGATTTGAAGTCAATTACATGTCTCAAAATCTGATTTGAAGTTCCACTGTGATCCATGTGAATCTCACTTGCACAGCCTACGTGGCATTGAATAGTGTTAATGGGTGGGCCCTTAATGCCAAATCAGATAAATACTCCAAGTAGGAAGCGTGAATCACCATTCATTAAGTCGCATAAACAAAAGTTAACTGTAAAGACTAAAAAGGATAACAATGTATATTTTCAAGGATTCAAAACCATTAAATTTTTTAGGAACTAAAAGCAATATTTGCTATATTTTCATAGAATAAAAACATATTTAAGCCTTCCATTTATTATGTTTCATGATTCCTTTTTAAAAGGTTGCCACAATTTGTTCTTTAAGCAACATCACATCAAATTGGATTCTTTGTAGCATGATTTGTCTGCATTACAGCACAATCGATCTAGATAAAAATTAATTTATTAAGTAAAAAGGATCATGTGTATTTGTTTGCTGAAGAGGATTGAGAGGTGGTAGAGGATCTACATTCATATTAAATAAAGTATTTTCCCATATGAGCAATTAATAAAGATAACTTTAAAAAATAAATATAGGATAACAATGAAGTATATTTTCTTTTATGGAGTGGAGTGATTCGAAGACTTGACTCCTTCAATGTGAGACATGCACTTTACAAAATAAAATATATTTATAAATGTTAATTAAAGGTTATAATTTGAAAGCACATATAATAAGGTTAAACTAATTTGTATAGTCTCTTTAAGTTTACTATCTTTTAATTAAGTCCTTATAATTTAAAATCTTTTAACTAGTTCCTTATATTTTAAAATTTTGTAACAAAGTCCATGAATGTTGACACTGTTAAACCACCATAAGTATTGCTCCGACCGGCCCAAAATGTCAAAAGACCTATAGCATCTTGGTTGGCCTAAATTTTTCATGACTAAGTAAATACCATAAGGGTGGACTAATGACTTAGCCAATTAACGACTTGTGACATCCAAGGTGATTGTTGCATGACAACCAAGTAAACAACAAATAAGCAAGAGGTTGCAGGATCTCATGCAACATGACATGTATAAAGCCGAGGAGAGATTCAAGGCTTTGAAAACTCAAATCATCAACCTAGAAAGCATCCTCTCTCAAAGAGCTCAAGGAATGCTTCCTTGAAAAACAGAGCCTAATTTAAGGTACGAAGCTAAAGCACTGACAACCGAAAGAGAACAGGGGATGCACTTCAAGAGGTACTAATGAAAGAACCCATTTCACTTAAATTTTTCTGATGACTACATTGATTATGCTCATGAGATTAGAAAGGTTAAAACATGATAGAAAAAATTTAAAAATACAAATTTGAGGGAAAGCCAATCTGAAAAAATGCTTAATTGATTTGGGGTCTAGCTATAACATTATTCCATTAAGGGCTTTCAGAACGTTGGGACCACATAAGATCCAATCAACTAATGTTTCTATTGAGGTAGCTGACAGGTCAAGAGTAGAAGTGTGTGGAGTAGTGGAAGACATGGTAGTGCAGGTTGGTAAATTCACTTACATGATAGACTCCCTACTGTTAGACATGGAAGAAGACAAAGAATGTCCAACATGTGAAGAAGGTCTTGCTCCTGACCCTGGCTGTGGTTTTGATGACGACAAACTCATCAACAAAAAGAAGAAAAGAAGACTTCAAAGAATCAAGCACTCAAGTCCATCAATAGTCTAGAAGTCTTAGTATTAGGTGAGTTATGCTTCCAAAGGCTTATTAAAGCATAAAGGCTCTTAAAACACCTAATCTAATCAAGCTAAGAGTTTTCATAACTTAAAAGAAGTAGAAAACCTTAAGCAAGTCTCAAAGATCAAGTTTCTGGAAAATGGGCTTCTGTGTAATCGATTACACCATTATGGTAATCGATTACACCTAGGCAAGTAATCGATTACTCATGCCTTGTAATCGATTACATGTTTGAAATTCAAATTCAAACTGAAACGGTCACTTGTGTAATCGATTGCACTAAGTATGGTAATCGATTACCAGAACGAAAAAGTGCATCTTTTCATGAACCATTGTGTCCCAAACCTTTTGAAAAGGGTTGTGATGGTTCAAGGACGTTTCCCTTGCCTATATAAAGACCATTTGAGTCCAGAAAACACACAACACACAACACACACGAAACATACACATTACACATGAGAAAAACACATTAGGCCAAAGCTTTGTCAAAAATTAGTTCATCTTTTAGAACTTAAATCTTTTGGAGCCTAGATTCTGAGTTCATGATCTTCATGTTTATAAGAACACTTTAGTTGTTCATATCTTGAAGAACTCGGAATTATATTATGCTTAAAAGCCTTAAAGCATAATTTCTCATGTTCAATCCAATTGTGTGTTAAAGGATTGAAACAGCCAATTGTAATATCTTCTTCATCTCTTTCTGTAAGATTGAGTTTTTCACCGTGGTATTCGGTGAAAGGTTGTTGTCACTGAAAGTGGTTTACTTTCAGGGTTTCGATTGAAGACAAGTTTGTCTTCAAGGTCTGAGGGTGGTTTGCCTTCAGGAACTGAAAGCGGTTTGCTTTCAGGGGCTGTTGAAAGTGGTTTGCTTTCACAGGATATTGGTAGAAATTCTTGGGGTCCTTGGGTTAGGAACTTGTAAGAAATTTTATCAATAGTGGAAAAATCCTCAAGGGGTTTTCTTGAGGGACTGGACGTAGCCTTCGGTGGATTGAAGGTGAACCAGGATAAAATCTTGTGTGTGATTCTCTTCATCCTTCACATTTACTTTCAAGTATCATTCATATCCGCTGCAATCACAACGATCATTTCGTGATCTTCATAAACTTGAAAGTAACAATTTCAATAAGGCGAAAATTGGGGCAACACTGATTCACCCCCCCCCCCTCTCAGGTTGCTATCTGTTCTAACACAACATAGTGGAAGAAGAGCCTTCCTTAGTACCGCAAGAGCTATTATTAATGTGCATGATGTGGGAACCCATCCTGGCATCTCCAACATAGTTCCCCATATTCAAAATTATAACTCTCCTCTACAAACCTACACCCTTTTTTTCTTTCTCCTTAAACCACGCATCTCATCTTAGTTTCCTTTTTCACATTTCCTTTGTACTAATAGCTTAACCTTTTCCTATTTCTTCTCTACTTTTACATTCCTACGCACATGGTTACGTGTTAGGCTCATGGTCTTCACTCAACTAATCATAACTCTCTCTCTATTATTTTCATTAACTACCCAACATCTATAACCATACATACACTTATCACATGCATACCAAGACACACACACACACACACGTATATAAACATCCACATAAGCCCATAAATAATGGCATGACTATCGTCAGCTTAAAGAGAAACCTATCAAAGTTAAGGTGTTGTCATGCCATTACAGTCATCCAAAGAAACACATCAAGTAAACATCATAAAGACATCCAACATCAACAAAAACAACAAAACCGAAGTCAAGTTTCTCCACCACTATCCACATGACCACCTTGATCCTCCTGTCCTTCCATCTCCTCCTTAGGAAGAGCTTCTCCGTTTGCAGCAACTATTGATCCTCCTGAAGACCTCACCCTACAGTACAAAGCTATGTAAGCTTTGGCATCCCCTCCAGTCCTCCGAGGAGCAGTGACTCTCTTCCTAGTAGTAACCATATGTCAAGGTCCACTCCTTGTAGGAATGGATCATCCACTGGAATCTCAGGAACGGGATCAGGCGGTAATTGTACTGGTATCTGGAACTTA
Organism: Acmispon strigosus; assembly: GCA_030819835.1. NCBI lineage: Eukaryota > Viridiplantae > Streptophyta > Magnoliopsida > Fabales > Fabaceae > Acmispon > Acmispon strigosus. Next base: position 75,254,273 of record JAUAMA010000002.1, on the reverse strand, counting down.
GGTGGTGGTGGAATATCAACATCAGAGTACAAGTGAGGAACTGAGTAGCGACGAGGAAAAATAAAAAGAAAATGAACGAGGCATATTAACAGGATATCCTAGTATCGTGGCACCCAGCTACCCATACCAAAACACCGACATACCGACATATCTACATAAACATGTGGCTGGATCTATCTTCTAGCCCTCCAAGACAAACTCTTCAGAATTCCGCTCGGGAACATGAGTTCTCTCACTGACCCACTCCTCTTACCGAGTCTTGATTATCATATTGGCTTTCAGTTAGGATGACACAGCCTTTCCCAGGCTTCCCACTCCACTAGCTGGAATACAAGGTATCCAAATCAATGGCCTAGTGTTGAGTCGCTCCACTGAATCATTCCTAGGTCACCCTATCTCTGGAATGTTGCCTCAAGTATCTCGAAAGTCCACACTAGGTTCACACCTGACTATCACAGTGGAAGTTTTCACGCGTTCTTACTCCTTATTCCTCCAACAAATGCATATGAACTATGACAATCATATCACAAATATACAAACATCTCCCCCTTATATGCTCTGCTCATACATCCTTCACCGGCTCATAACATATTTCCCTGGCCCAGTATATATGACTGGCCATTCCTGGGATACAGGCATCATACTCGTCCAACCACATGTTGGGAACCTCATCACAAAGGTCGATGATGAGTGGATTTTATATGATAATTTTAGGGTCTTTTTAGTCTTTTTATTTTATTATTTTTGAGTCTCATGTAGGTTTTTTTATTGTTTTTATGTAGATTTTATATTTATTTTGCATTTTGCATGTAGATTAGATTTTATTAGATTTTCTAGCTTTATTTTATATTTTTAGGAATTTTTCTAGTTATTTTGTATTTTTAGGAAAAGCTGGTTTAGTTATCATTTTTGTCCAGGGACCAATGTGTAAAGTTTCAGGAAGTCAGGGACCAAATTGTAAAAGTTCAAGAGTGGAGGACTTAAAGTGAAGATTGAGAGAGTATGAGGGCTTGAATTGAAGTGCTAACCAAGAGAGGACCAAAGTGAAAAAGAAGAATATGAAGAATCACTCTCTAATTTAGCACATGGAAAATAATGTTGAAGGAATTGATGATAGTGGAGGAGGAGTTTCAGAATTAAACAAGGGCTGAGTAGTGGCTTTTGATGGCATTCAAATCCCACTAAACCATGAAGAAGGAAGGAAAACTTGGAGCTGAAACAGCAGGTCCCAGCGCTGCAGCGCTGGGAAGCAAACGCTCATGTGCTGGCCCTCGATCTGACAGTGGATTTTTAATGCTCCCAGCGCCCAAGCGTTGGGGATTCTAGCGCTGAAGCGTTGGAGGCTGGATTTTTACTATAAATAGGACCCTCCTCTTCACTTGTAAAGCACACCTTCATAGAATACAACAAGTATTCTCTCTTTCTCCCTCTTGAGCATTGTTCCTAGGACTTGTGGGAAGCCATATTTGAGCTCCTATCCAGGGTAATTCAATGACTCCTTTAGCCATGCTTGGCTAATTCTTCTTTAAGTTTCTTGGGTTGTAGTAGTTTATGTTTATGTCTTAGTTTGTTTTTACCTTTCTGAATATTATTTCTATTTCATGTTTTATTTCCTTGTTCTTCATTCATCTTGTGTACAAAAGATTTCTTGCTTATTACTTATACGAATGGAAATTGGTAAGTAGTAAGGGACCTAGGATTTAAAAAAGGTTATAAGTATACTTCGCTAAGGAATTAGGAAGGACGTGACTTTATGTTGGCCTGAATTTCTTCTTCATCTTCTTCTCTAGTTAACTAAGTTGCAAGGAATTGAATTTAGTAATTAGAAAGAAAGTTCTACAATGTGTAAGGAATTAACTTGTAGATAATTAGGCTATAGCATCATGAATTAGATTTATAATTTAGAAATTAAGTAGGAACTTACTAGCATATTATATAGACTATGTAAACCAACCCAAGAAGCTTATTTTCTATCATTTTATTCTCTTCTATTTTATTGCTATTTCCATGTGCTATCTTAAAACAAACTTTCAACAAATACATCTTTTTAATATTTCTGTTTAAGTACTAAATATTATAATAATAAGAACACCTATCCCTTGGGTTCGATCTTTTTATATTACGCGATAGTAAATCGTACACTTGCAATTTCATTATCAAGTTTTTGGCGCCGTTGCCGGGGATAGGTTCTTTTCAAGTTCTTATTTTTATTTTGTTTAGTACTTCTTGTTTATATATATAAAAAAAAAGAAAAAAAATATTATTTGTGTGATGAATTGGTGCTGCTAATTTTGTTTGTTGAGTATTGGCAGGTATAGCAATGGCTGAAACATTTGAGCAAAGGGAGGCAAAATTCCGAGCTAAACTTGAAATAGAGTATGAGAAAAAGAAGCAGGAAGCTTTCACTCTTATTGAAGAATTCTATTCTAATTTAGAGTGCAAGCGGAATGCAGGATTTTTGCCAACCCCTGAGCAAGAATGTAAGGCCATGGAAGAGCTACAAGTGAAAATACAAAGCATTTTAAGGAGGCAGCCCAGCGAAGAACAACAACAACCAGTTCATGAAAATGAACTTGTTGTTCAAAGAGAAGAGGTAAAAGCAACCTTCATTGTAGAAGTTGTCTTTGAAGACAAATTGGAAATGGAGGAAGAAGAACCTCAAGGAACCTATGTCATAGGTTCAGAAAATCAAGGCAAAGCACAAGAAGGGAAAAATTGTCTTATCCCTTCTATTTGTAATTTTATTAGTATTGCCTTGATGGCTGAAAATTCATTTGGCACCATGATGTTTTTGTGCCAAAATTTGCATGATTTGCGGGGTCTAATGAATTTTGTAATAGACCCCGGTTGAAAGTAATTAGTGGAAGGGTCTATCTCGGACCTTAACAATGAGCTGGTTGGGAGACAACCCAACTTAGGATAGTTTAAATTTTTGTCATTTAAATTTCTGCACAACTCTTGTAAATAAATAAAAGAAAAAAAAAATTTCTATGTTTTTGCTGCAGGAGAGGCCAGCGCTCCAGCGCTGGAGGCCAACGCTCAAGCGTTAGGCCCCTGCTTTGCACCTCTGATTGCCCAGTTTCTGTTTTAATCCAGCGCCCAAGCGTTGGCATCCCCAACGCTCAAGCGCTGGAGCTCGGGCAGTGTTGCTGTTTTGTTTTTATTTGCTGTTTTTAGTTTTTAATAAATTTTGTGTTCACCATTTTCTGAAAAGTTTTAAGGTTCTTTGAGTTTTCCCTTGATTCTAACTGTTTTTAATTTTTGGGAACTCAAGAATTCTTGTTTTTAGGTGGACACAATTTTTCAACCCATGATCTTTAGTGTGCTGTTTTTGGGACTAACAAGTCAAGCAAGCTTTTGCTTGTGAGACTTTTGTTTGTTCATTGTTACAGGATAGGTACCAAAAGGAGGGAGAGCCCTCTTGAACTTAAGTGTTCAAATTGATTTTTACATTGAGGTTCCCTTGGACCTTTGTGGAAAATTTGTTACTATACCAGCTTCTTAGTTTTTGTTTTTTCTTTTTGTAGTTTTTAGTTTTATTTTTAGTTTTTTCTGTTTTCTTTTTGCATGAGTCTTGAGTATATTATCCATTCTTAATGTTGCTATAGCTTTGTGAAATGCTTTATCTGATTGAACTGCTTTTGAAAAGTTCTATGTTTTTAAGCAGTTAGGATTGCATGCTGTAGAAAGGATTTTTGATATCTTGATTGTTTGGTCGTTGGCAAAAGTCTTTTTCTGAGTTCTAAAAAGGGTACCACTTACCCTATCATTTTCTGAGAGCTGAGGTCTCTGATGCATGATTTTGAATTTTTTCTGCCTTGTGTTGCATGTTGATTGGAGTTTTGTTTACTTTGTGAGTTGAGAAGAGATTATAGGCATTTTTGAAAACTCAGATTTTTGCTTGAAATGTTATATCCACTAGTAGCCCCTTTTGAGCCTTAAAAGAGTCATTCTTTGGAGCCTACTTTGTGTGATAATTCTTAAAGTTGTTATTGTGATTCATGTGCTAAATTGTTAGAGCTTTATTTGTGGGTTTCTCTCTAAAAAAGAAGAAGGAGAAAATTGGATAAGGTATGTGCCTTAGAAAAAATAATGAAGTAGTGGGGTGAGAAAGAGTATGAGGGGAGTAAAATTCAAGTCATTCATCCCATACATTCCACTACTTTGTTCAAAAAAAAAAAAAGAAGAAAGAAAAAGAGAAGAGAAAAATTGAGAGGACCCTTGTGTTGAATTGTTGAGCTCTTAATCAAGAAAAATCACTTAACAACAACTTCTGAGTCAGCCATTAGAGTTGCCAATTTCTTGAAATCCACACCTTGAATTGTTCAACCCTTTGGCCAAGTTACAACCTTAAAAATCTCTTCAAAATCACTTGGTTGCTTTACTTCAGTTTTGATTTGAATTATAGGCAGGATTATTGAGCTTTCTTGTTTTCATGGAGAATATCGTTTTGTGAGCTTATTTGATGAACTCAAACATGTTAAAAGCCAAGCCTAACTTTCTTGATTCTTTGTCTATTAAACATGCATGTCTTCCTTATCCGCTAAGCTTTCTGGAAAATTATCATATTTCAATCGGATAAAAACTTTCTCAAAACTCAGGGACGAGTTTTTCTTTAAGTTTTGTCGCTTGAGGACAAGCTGTCGTTGGGTATAGTGGTGTGATGAGTGGATTTTATATGATAATTTTAGGGTCTTTTTAGTCTTTTTATTTTATTATTTTTGAGTCTCATGTAGGTTTTTTTATTGTTTTTATGTAGATTTTATATTTATTTTGCATTTTGCATGTAGATTAGATTTTATTAGATTTTCTAGCTTTATTTTATATTTTTAGGAATTTTTCTAGTTATTTTGTATTTTTAGGAAAAGCTGGTTTAGTTATCATTTTTGTCCAGGGACCAATGTGTAAAGTTTCAGGAAGTCAGGGACCAAATTGTAAAAGTTCAAGAGTGGAGGACTTAAAGTGAAGATTGAGAGAGTATGAGGGCTTGAATTGAAGTGCTAACCAAGAGAGGACCAAAGTGAAAAAGAAGAATATGAAGAATCACTCTCTAATTTAGCACATGGAAAATAATGTTGAAGGAATTGATGATAGTGGAGGAGGAGTTTCAGAATTAAACAAGGGCTGAGTAGTGGCTTTTGATGGCATTCAAATCCCACTAAACCATGAAGAAGGAAGGAAAACTTGGAGCTGAAACAGCAGGTCCCAGCGCTGCAGCGCTGGGAAGCAAACGCTCATGTGCTGGCCCTCGATCTGACAGTGGATTTTTAATGCTCCCAGCGCCCAAGCGTTGGGGATTCTAGCGCTGAAGCGTTGGAGGCTGGATTTTTACTATAAATAGGACCCTCCTCTTCACTTGTAAAGCACACCTTCATAGAATACAACAAGTATTCTCTCTTTCTCCCTCTTGAGCATTGTTCCTAGGACTTGTGGGAAGCCATATTTGAGCTCCTATCCAGGGTAATTCAATGACTCCTTTAGCCATGCTTGGCTAATTCTTCTTTAAGTTTCTTGGGTTGTAGTAGTTTATGTTTATGTCTTAGTTTGTTTTTACCTTTCTGAATATTATTTCTATTTCATGTTTTATTTCCTTGTTCTTCATTCATCTTGTGTACAAAAGATTTCTTGCTTATTACTTATACGAATGGAAATTGGTAAGTAGTAAGGGACCTAGGATTTAAAAAAGGTTATAAGTATACTTCGCTAAGGAATTAGGAAGGACGTGACTTTATGTTGGCCTGAATTTCTTCTTCATCTTCTTCTCTAGTTAACTAAGTTGCAAGGAATTGAATTTAGTAATTAGAAAGAAAGTTCTACAATGTGTAAGGAATTAACTTGTAGATAATTAGGCTATAGCATCATGAATTAGATTTATAATTTAGAAATTAAGTAGGAACTTACTAGCATATTATATAGACTATGTAAACCAACCCAAGAAGCTTATTTTCTATCATTTTATTCTCTTCTATTTTATTGCTATTTCCATGTGCTATCTTAAAACAAACTTTCAACAAATACATCTTTTTAATATTTCTGTTTAAGTACTAAATATTATAATAATAAGAACACCTATCCCTTGGGTTCGATCTTTTTATATTACGCGATAGTAAATCGTACACTTGCAATTTCATTATCAGTCGACATGAAGCCCTGTCCTCGGAACCCCTAAAACTCTTGAGAAATGGTTGAAAACACTTTCAAGCATGCTAAAAACTTCAATGCAATTAATCTTGTGAGAATTAATTAGATTCATTTATCCTACATGCAAAATCACTTGAGAATATACTCATTAAACTTCCATTTCTCAACGAGTGATTCCTCGACTTAGGTCACCTGATACCAAATTATTCACAAGGATCACATAGCCCATTTCCTCAGCTACACTTAGCTGGAAACATCTCCTTTTCAAAGTTATCAATTCAACAACCATTAATAGGTAATGCAGAGGATACGAACTTCACATCGTAAACATGAAATCCACAGTTCACGACAGCATAGCTATTTCATTTACTTTTCATTTTATCAAGTCATGATTTGTTAATCCATAGTTTAAGAAAATAAAAGGCATATAATCAGTTCATCATCACATGTTTCACATAAACATCATCAGCATGCTCACAACTTAGCATTCAATAGTCAACCGCGAAACTCAATCATCAGACCAACAATCAACAAACGAAAAGCATAGTAAATAGTTCAACCACAAGCCCACCACCAATCTGGCAGGTCTGAATATAAATCCCCTTATGCTTTATCAACCTGTAAACCCCTAACCTGGTGGTCCTGAAGCAGGAGCGAGGTTCCCTTCGAGGTGCAAGCCCACGGAAATATAGCGGATGTTTTATTAATTTCCAATCACACAATATCAAATTATAATTTACATTTCCACGATCTATTTTCATTTGATTAATGCTGTAATTAAATTTGAATTCAGATATATTTATTTTTTCTCAAGGTCATGTTTGGTTACACCTAAAATAGAGTCAATAAGCTAGTTTCTTCATAGAATCAATTCTCCAAAATCAAATTCAGCTTTTCAGAAATCTAATTACTTTATAAGCTTCCTAAAATTACTCTAATGCACGTTTGGTTGTTCCTAAACCCTTATTCACTTCCTATGTATAACCAATTCCATGTTCAAAGTAGCCTGTTTTGTCAAACATCACTATTATTGCTCAATTCCTTAGAATCAATTCTGTTTTTTCTTTTCCTTTGCTCAGTTCATGCTCTGGGACTTATTTGAGAGGTTCCCCTAGCCTCTGGTGGCTAGGTTTGAGCTCCACCATGGAGGCTCGATGAACCAGAGAGAGTGAGAGAGTTTATCTCCTCTCCTTAACTCAATTATGTCATTAAAACACACATGCAAGGGTTCCATCATGTTCCACAGGTTCTCAGAACAACAACCAAATTAATAGGTTTTGATCACCATAGAAATGACATGCATGGGGTTGTTTTGACTGAAACCCTAATAGCTTTGATCATCATGGAAAACTCATGGTTTTTCAAAACAAATTTTATATTTGGACGCTATAGAAGGTAAGGAATAGAAACATGTAAAGAAGTTCGAGTTCTGGGAATTTTTCCAACGAACCTTGTTAACCCGGGTTTTAGGGCTTTTTTGATAGTTATTTTGCATATAGATTTATAGGTTAATAAGGATCTTTATTCAATTTTCATGCATTTAGTTAAGTTGCATATGGGTAGCTATGTTATATGTATCCTTTTTTTTTTTCTTTTTCTTTTTCTCTTTTTTGCTCTTTGTGTATTATGCATTGGGGTACCGCTTGTACCACCTATAATACAAGTTGGCTTATAAACAAAAAACACTTTTCATGCATTTAGGTCTTACATCATGTATTTTTATATTTCTAGGTTGTTTTATGCTTTTATTTATTTATTAGATATTTCTATAGTTTTTCTTTGAGTTTTGATGTCCAAAAGTGCGAGCATTGCGGAGCAGAGAAGACACAAGTTCGAACCAGACCAGTTCGCTGCTAAGTTGGGCGCGTTTGCGCCGGTCTTCAACAAAGCAACGCAATGTTTCACTTAACTGGCGCGTCCGCACTGGATGATGGGCGTCATCGCGCCAGAAAATGAAGCAGCCCCTATGAAGATGGGCGCGAGTTCGCACCGCCTCATGGGCGCATTTGCATTAGTGCTATGTTATATGTATCCTTTTTTATTCTTTTTCTTTTTCTGTTTTTTGCTCTTTGTGTATTATGCGTTGGGGTACCGCTTGTACCGCCTATAATACAAGTTGGGTTATCAATAAAAAACACTTTTCATGCATTTAGATCTCATATCATGTATTTTTATATTTCTAGGTTGTTTTATGATTTTATTTATTTATTAGATATTTCTATAGTTTTTCTCTGAGTTTTGATGTCCAGAAGTGCGAGAATTGCGGAGCAGAGAAGACACAAGTTCGAACCAGACCAATTCACTGCCAACTTGGGCGCGTTTGCGTCGGTCTTCAACAAAGCAACGCAATGTTTCACTTAAACTGGCGCGTCCAAACTGGATGATGGGCGTCATCGCGCCAGAAAATGAAGCAGCCCCAATGAAGATGGGCGCGAGTTCGCACCGCCTCATGGGCGCGTTCGCGTCAGTGCTATTAGTTGCTTTTTTCTTAAGCAGTTTTTGGGCACAAACGCGCCAACCCTCTGGCGCGCGCATCGTTTTCGCAGATTTCAGATTTGCTATATATTTTAGATATAGTTTTTGGTTTTTGGAGGTTCATGGTGGAGAGTTGCGGCTAGCTACTTGGAGGCCAGTTCTAGGGAACCATGGAGGAGTCATACATCTCCTCCGGAAGGCCATGGTTTCGATTCACCTTGGGTTCTATCTTCCTTCTATTCCCTCTCTTCCCCTTTTATGTTGTTTGATTCTATTTTGGTACTTTGGATGGTGTAATTTGATTTACTCTTGTTCAATGTATCTTTATGCAATTATTATGATGGGTTTTCGTGGTTGAGGGTTGCTCTCTATGTTTAATGCTTCATTTGGTCAATTGGTGAATTCTAAAGCTTGTATTGATTCATAGGTATATTGGAAAATTGATATGGATTAATGTATGCTTGATTATGAAAGGGGTAAATGCACTCATGTCTTCGGTTTGTTATTTTCTCATTGTGCTTCATGTATATCTTGACCACGTGATGATTTTTAAGGCTTTCACGCCAAATGGGATGTTGGTGTGAGTTTAGTAAATGAGAGGAACCGTCATTTGCATTAGTCCTCTTAGGAATGGATTGTCTTAGGCTAGGTGAGGTCTTATAGGTGACGATGGGAGACACTCACCACTAGGTAGGAATATCTTGAGTTGGGAATGAGGTCTAAATCGAGTGACTAGTCAGGATACTCACCACTAGGATAGGAGTACCTAGGAGGGAACCAATGGGATTTCATGAGAGACAGTCATAGATTCCATCCACTAGGACACAAATTCCTTCGGTTAGGAATGGATCTTGGGGCATGTCTCATCGAGCGGGTTTAAGCTACAATGCGTCTTTTGGGATCGCTAGAACTTAAAGGGATTAGGCTAGGTTCTCAATTAGTAGGCTTTGAATAAATAAGGAATTTGTTAGGTGAATAAATCTTATAGGCATCTTAAATGTTAATTCCATATTATATGAGTGTTTTGGTTGAGAACAAGTTGTGGATCAAGTGAAATCATTTTCTAAGTACGCTTTCTTCTTTGTTTACCTTGTGAAGAAGGTCTTGCTCCTGACCCTGGCTGAGGTTTTGATGACGACAAACTCATCGACAAAAAGAAGAAAAGAAGACTTAGAGGAAACAGTGCAACATGATTATATATCTGCCTAAGTCTTAGATAGGTGAGTTATGCTTCTAAAGGCTTCTCTAGTATAAAGGCTCTTTAAAACACTTGAGCTAATTGAGTTTAACCTTTTCATAATTTAAAAGAGGTAGAAAAACTCAAGCCTTTCTTAAAGGTTTCCTTTTCTGGAATCTGGACTTGAGTGTAATCGATTACACCCTTAAGGTAATTGATTACACATAGGCAAGTAATCGATTACAGCTTGCTTGTAATCGATTACACGTTTGAATTTGAAATTCAAACAGCAACGGTCACATAGAGTAATTGATTACCTAAGTAATGTAATCGATTACATGCTCGACAAGTTGCATCTTTTCATGAACCATTGTGTCTCATATCTTTTGGAAAAGGTTGTGTTGGTTCATGGATGATCTCTTATGCCTATATATAGTCCATTTGAGTCTAGAATCGTGACATACAAGCAACACACACGAAATAGGTTTAAAACCTTCTTGAATTGCTCTTTCATGTTCATTTAGCCTTTGTTCTACAACTTTCAAAGAGCCTAGGTTCTGAGTTCATATTCTTCATTGTTTAAAGAACACTCTTGCTGTTCATATTTTGAAGAACTCAGAATCAAGAGAGCCTTCTTATGCTTAAGAGCCTTAAAGCATAACTCTCAAGATCAATCCAATTGTGTGTTAAAGGATTGATACAACCAATTGTAAAACTCTTCTTCATCTCATTCTGGTTGAGTGAATATTCACCGTAGGGTTCGGTGAAGGTTGATTGTTCTGAAAGTGGTGTGCTTTCAGGGACTGGAAATGGTATGCTTTCAGGGGCTGTTGAAAGTAGTGTGCTTTCACAGGTTGGAGTTGATAGAAATTCTTAAGGTACTTGGTGTAAGCACTTGTAAGAGATTTTTATCAATAGTGGATAAATCCTCAAGGGGTTTCTTGAGGGATTGGACGTATCCTTTGGTGGATTGAAGGTGAACCATGATAAAATTCTGTGTGTGCATTCTCCTACTCTTCATCTTTACTTTCAAGCAATGTTTATTTCCGCTGCACTCGATTGTAAATATCTTTATCTTGAAAGTAAAGTGTGTTAAGGCGAAAATCGGGTAAACCTGATTCACCCCCCCCTCTCAGGTTGCTATCTATACTTACATACCTTTCAACTTCTTTTATCGCTTTCTTTATTGTTTTTATCATTTATATAACTATCACCTTTGAGCCACTCATCCAATGTCTAGCTAATGAGATTAGTACGTAGCAACACAATCCCTATGGAGACAACAAAAACCGATACTACACTATGGTTGAGTGTTGAAAGGGATTCGATAGTAGTTCCGTTGAGGAAAACCTCTTTCATCAAAATAGCGTTGTTGCCGGGGATTGTGCTTTTTGCTACTATTAGTTAAACTAGCCGAGTGTTGCTTTGAGCATTGTATATAGTGTGCATTTTTTTTACTCCTATGTGTCGATTCAACTCATTTGTTCTTGTTCTGATTGCTTGTTGAGGTATGATCAACTATAACATGAAATGAGGTTTGGAATTTTGTGAACCTGACTCATAATGAATGATCTAGTGAATTTAATGTGAATTAGGTTCATTAGTCATGAATTGATGATTTTATGCATAGGATTTTGAGTCTTAGTGTGTCTTAGAGTCTCATGCATTTTCTATGTTATACACTGTGTGAGATGCAATGACTGCTATATTTTCTGTGGTACTTTGATGTGTTTCTTCATGTTGCAAGGACTTGGTATTTTTCTGGAAAGTGCAACAGAGGTTGGAGGGTCCAACAGTTGAAGAAGTCATGGTGCTATCAAGTTTTTCACCTACATGGAATAGACAAGGAAGTAATTCTGAACCACATTTCTTCTTTCAGTGGCATCATAGGTTACCCTTCATATCTCTTGTACACGCTAGTATTGCACATGCCTTATTTCCTAGGATTGTGTAAGAACCTCAAGTTTTGAGTAGTTATACTTTGGTCCTTGGAGATTTATAATTAGATTTTGGTCCTTTAAGTTTGGTTATTTGCATTTTAGTCCTTGGACTAGTCAAGGCTGAATTAGAATTCCGCATTTAAGAGCTTTTAAAAAGGTTTTGGAATTCAAATTTGAAATGGGGTCATGATGACTCGACTTAGAGGATTATAGGAGTATTGTGTTAAGATTTTTAACAAGAAGAGATGTGGCTTAGCGGTTAAGACTTAAGCATTTGATTGGCAAGGCTTGTGTTTGAATCCTAGTGATGTAGGTTTTGATTTTAATCAGATTTTTGATGGTTTTAAGGATAATTCGAATTTGAAGTTGTCGACAAGAGTTTAATAAGGAGAAAAGGAGTTACAAGCTGAATTTGAATGGTAATAAGTGGTGTTAAGAGAGTTTAATGATTGTCGGGAGTTACAAATGGCTAATAAGGGGGTGTAAAGTGAGTTTATGACGGTTTAATGAGGAGTGAAGGGGGCTGAAATCAGATTAAAGAGGAGGGCTGGTCGTGCTCCTCTCCCCTCTCCACCTTACTTCTTTTCTTTTTCCCAAATTGCTATCATTCCCTTGCTTCTTCACCCAAAGAATTTCCTAAAAAGACTTAGAACTCTAGTGCTATTTTTCTTGAAGAGTTGCTGAACCTTGGTGCCATTGTGGGTCGATTCTCTTCTTCTATTGTGGTCCTCACTCTTGATTCTCAATCCTCTCTCAAGTGTCCAGGTGATAGCCTAATCAGTAAGAGATTAAATTCTCCAAATTCTGAGTTTCTTGGTGTTCAGCTCCTGTCTTCTTTCTAGAGTTAAATGATTGTTGTTCCAACCTTTGATTTTCATAAAGCTTGAGTCCATTTCATTATGGAAGAGGCTAGGGTCGTGCTACACACAAGCTTGATCAACTCTCTCAAACAATGTTGGTATTCTCCCCATTCTTTCAGTTCAAAACCTAGTTGTCTTCCTTGAACAAATGACTTTTAAGAAATTAGGAACCTTTGGATTTTTGGGGAAGAAACTTTTTTATTAGGTCTTGATATGGATTGTAATCATGGAAGAATTTTAGTTTTGAAAGGAATTGGTTAAAAATGGAGTTTCGGGTGAAAAACATGGTTTCCAGGGTTTCTGGCAGGGAGCCAACGCATGAGCGCTGGACTCCTAACGCTTGGGCGTTGAGGTTCTGCCCAGTTCATGTTGCCAGACAGGGACCCAACGCTTGAGCGTTGGAAGCCAATGCTTGGGCGCTAGGCCCCTGACAGCAAGTTGCTGTTTTGCTTGTTTTGGATTTAAATCTTGTGGAGTCGGTTTCTGGTCTTTTCCTTGATTGTTGATGATTGTACACACATGTTATCATGATAGGTTGGAGGACAAGACCAAGCAAAGGAATAAAAGGTGAGGGTAACTCAGTTCTAGATCGAGTCAGTGGTGTTTTACCTATGATTTTGTGTTGGAAACTATTCTGTTTGTTTATGATGATATGTTCTTGGATTTGAGGATTGATGTTAAGACATGTTGATAATGATGATGTTGAGTTGAAGTTGATTATGTTATATGGGCAATTGTTGATTCATGATGATGTTGAACATGTTGGCATGGCATATGCATTTTTTTGGGGCTGAGGCGATGAGATGGGTTTTAGTCCCATGTGATCGTCCCTGAAAGCGATGAGATGGGTCTTAGTCCCATGGGATCGTGGTTAAGGATTATGAGATGGGTTTTAGTCCCATGTGATCGTGCCTTAACTTGTAGTTGCATTTGAGGACTCATAAGCATGGGTTGTGTTTGTTGTTCATGAGGAAATGAGTATACTGTTGAAGGAGTTGTTGTATTTTCAAGATATTGTTGTTGTCAATTATGTTAAGTATTCTTCAATATTTTGATTGGTATTTGTTGTTTGTTTTAAGAGTTAACCCTTTCTGTTTGTGTTTGGGTGCTTAACGCCAGAAAATAGACAGGGTGTTGATCGTCGTCTCTTGAGGAGCTTTACGGAATCAGAGTGCACATCGGAAGCGTGGAAGATTCAGAAGAAGATGACGAACTACGTTGTTATTATATTCTGTTTTAATTTATTTTTGGGCTCGTTGTTGAGCATATTTCCTTTGTTGTAATATTTTCCTCGTTTTGCTTCCGCGTAATAAAATATTATCTATGGGGAAATATTACCTATATTATTTAAGTAATTAAGAGAGACGAAAACCTTTTAAGAAATTGAGTTTTTTTCTGAGAGGTTTTAATTTCCGCGAAATTACCATGTAACCCTCAACCGAAAATTGGGGTGTTACAGATTGCATACTCTTCTGTTGAGGCTCTATTTTTATTGTTTGCTCTGTGTTTGATGCTTGCTTTATTATGAAAAGGTGATGCATGGGTGAGTGAATCTTGTAGGACATGTGGAGATTTAAGTGATGGAAACTTGATTGAGTGTTGGGAAAGTGCAGTGAGGTTATTAGGGATACCAATTTGGTGGGGATAATACATGAAGTATAGCTTCCTTTTAACCTTAATATTGGGTTTGCACTATTTTTTGCTGTGAGGTTAATAAAAGGGAACACATGTGAAAAAAGAGTAAAGTGCAAAAAGAATAAAGACGAGGGAAGGAGAGAAATGTTTTCTAAAAAAAAAACATTGGTTGATTGGGATCAGCCATATTAGAGTTTTCAATGATTGCAAAAAGAATAAACACACATGGATTAAAGGTGGTTTGATTGGGATCAAGTTTTCTCTCACAATTTGACTTTGCACCACTTAGAACTCATGAAACACAATCAGGGTGCATGTCATTTTGGTCCAAAATTCATGAAGGTAATGTCAGTGTTTAGGGAGTGAGATTAGATAATGGTGAAAAAACTCATGATTGCATGAGGTATGGTGAAGTGAGGGAGTTGTTGACCAAATTTAAATTCTAGTCCCAACTTCTCTTTACACTTTGGTCCTCCTTCCAATTTCTATTCCGTTTAATAATATAAGATAAATTATTATTGTTAAGAAGGTGATAATCTCATGGCTAATGAGATATTTGGGTTCCACATTAGTTTCTTTAAATTACGTATAAGCTTCTAATATTTATTTTAATTTATTTTTCTTTTCTACATTTCATTCAAACACACACAAAAAAACACACACACACATATTATTCAGCATAAGTTTATTAATAGTACTAGTAAGCTTGCAGGTAAACTCACGAGATGTGACACATGAAGGAACAATTACGCTAAAATCATGGGAACTCAGAGAAAACCATGTAGCATGTGAAAAGACGAAAGAAGGCCCTTCAATATGCAGCTGAAAAAACCTAACGGTGGAGGAGTAAGAAGCGGGAAAGGAAGATACTAATGACAGAACAAGATGTTTCCTGAACTAAGAGGATAAACTCCTTGTCATGAGCTAAATCTAAAAGGTAAAAATAACCGGCTTATGTAATCAGCATAAGTTCTAAGTTTTTATCAAAGGTCTTATGTAATCTTCCCTACATTGCAAGTACAATAACCGGGTTTGTTTCATGCTTTCTAAGTCAATTTAGGCAGAATCTAACTTAAATTGTAGGACTAAGGCAAATTCAGCGAAGCACACTAGTGCACTGAAACCAACACGGCAGTGGTTTGGTCAGCAGGGTCGTGCTCATCATCTGGCATGCCCGTGTTCATCAAAACAGAGAACTGAACTGACAAAATTAGTTATGTGTGTTTTTCAGGTATCTGTTATGGATTCTTATAATGCAAAGTCAAGGAATGGAAATAAAGCAAAACCCAGCATACGAGGAACCTCTACACCCGTCCCGGAGAAGTACATGCAGAAATACCATAACCTTTAGACATTTGTCTTGCATTCCACGTGACATCTACACATGCCAGCTGTGAAGGAGTATCACTTGGACGAAGAGGTCAACCAAGCGCTTCAAACCATTGGATGGGAAAAAGTTGCAGAAATTATTGAGCCAACATAAAAGAGACCTTCACAGGAGTTTCTAGCAACCTGCCATGGACGGAGGCATGCTCCCACTGTTGATTTCCCTGATGGTGCCTACATGGTCAAATTCTTTATGATGGGCATGGGGAGGAATTTATCTATGGCCCAATCCAATGTGATATGCGGGTTTGAAACAAAAGATTTTGTATCTTCAAAGAATATCAGAACTGCGGAGAAGCAGGATGATGAAAATTTCGATGCAACATCATTTTGGGAAGAGCTTACAAGAGATAATAACTATGTTCCTAGTGTATTAAAGTCTAGTGAGATCATGAGACCGGCAGCTTGCACACTGCACCGCTAGGTCTCGCGTTTTACTCACAGGGATATTTATGCTTTATGGTGCATGGCGCACTGGTGTTGGACATGCATGGCTTTAGAACAGAGGACCTCCAAGAGAAAAACCGGGCACATCACTATTGGATCTTTCATAGCACAGGTGGCAATATACTTCCACCACATGGTCAGGCTGTTTTCCGGCGCCTATTTCGCGGTGGTTCATAGAACCACCGTCGCTCCTTATTTTTAAGCATAATTTCAGGGCGGTTTTGTTAACTGCCAGGAAAAACTTTTTTATTAGCGGCGGTTTCAACCGCCGGCATGTTTCTTCAAATCTTACGGCGGTTACAACCGCCGGTAATTATTCTTCATTTATTGTTCCCTTTATTTTACAGCAGTTTTAACCGCCAGCATGTTTTTAAATGCTTTACGGCGGTTAAAACCGCCGGTACTTTTTTTTCCACCCGCGAAATAATGTTTTATTTCCCTCCTTCTTTTCTTTTTCCCCAAAACCCCACAACCCCACAACCCTATTCAACTTCCACCGTCTCCTGTGTCGCCACCCACAACCCCCACGACCCTCTCTACTAGCTCCGTCGACAGCCTCTCCTCCGATCCCCTGCTACAGCAGCACGTCCTCTCAACGGCGGCCAAAACCCCAGAACCCTTCAACTCCCACGGCGGCAAGGTCCTGTCTCGTCCGCTCCCTTACTGCAGCGGCTAGGTCCTCTCCACGGTGGCCAAAACCCCACAACCCTTCAACTCCCACGGCGGCAAGGTTCCTCTCTCTGTACGACGTGATTCTCCTTCCTTTCTTCGTCCTCTTTCTCGTTTCCCTCTCATCTCTGATTTTTGTTCTGCGTTTTTCAGTGAAGGTCGAAAGAGCCCCATTTGCAACGATTTCTGTTGGCTGAAGCTAGAGGAAGATAAAAGAGCTTAAACAATCATTGAACAGGTAGGTGCTGATAGCTCGATTTCTGTTTTTTTCCCCTTCACGCCTGCCATTTCATTTTATTTCTCTTTCTTTTAAGGTTGCATTATTATAGTTTGAAAATGTGATGCTATATAGTCCTTATGATTTACTTTTGAAAATGCTTTATTTAGGGATTTCACTGCTTATATATGTGGCTAGGTAGAGTAGTTGATACTTGATGATAACTGGTGGGGATATAAATAAATTGTGATTGGTATTGCTGCAGTTGTTAACTGATATCTGTTGTAAGATTAGGTCGACATAAAATGCTGCAGTTGTTTCATGCCAAAATTTGGATGCATTTAAGCATAATGTTGTTATTGTATTCACTTATTGAGTTGCTAAACAGGAAGGAACAAATTTGAATAATTATTTTGGCTAATTTGGATTAATTTTGCCTTGTTGTTACTTAAATGGTATTAGTGGATGCGAAAACCCGAAAACTCGCTGCTACTTTGTTTAGTGTGTTTAATATCTGGGGACAGTTTCATCTTGCTGTGTAACTTGTATTAAACAACTTTTGAAAATTCAAAACATCGGATATCATTGTTAAGCTCATGAGTTGAATGCATCAGACAAGGCTGGTAAAGCAATGGTGAAAAAAGTGGATTTTATTTTTGCTGCAGAGTTCCTAGGTGATTGAAGAGAAATGAATTCTTAGTATCATGACTTATGTTTCTAAGCTAATTCAGATTAACAGGGCTCTTGGAATTGTACCTGTGTGTTCAAGCTGAATCAGAACACAATTCTCTTGAAAACTTTGATTGTTTAAATTAAAGCAATTTGTACCATTATCATATCTTGAACACAAAGAGTATGTTTATGTTTACCTAGAATTTACATAATTAAAATCTCAAATTGGACTATTGGATGTCTTAAACTTGTCAAGTATATAGCTGCTTTTGGAACCCTTGAGAGGTTTAATGAATAGAGTGTGTATAGACTTGTAATGAACATGATACTGTCACAAAATTGTTGCATCTGCGAAGTAGGATTGATGATATATCTGTGGAGTATTTAATTAGGCAGCACATTAACTAAGAGTGAGAGTGGGACACAGGTAGAGAAATTCTCTGATGAATGCTATGTGCAATTCTTCCCATATTAGTGTAGCATCAATTATGAATGTGTATCTGGGGACATAAAATTATTTCATTTATTCCATATTTGATTTTCTGCAATTATATTTTATTGAATATAACATGCATGAAACTATTGAATTATAAGTAATAACATGCTAAGTTATTAACGAGGACTATTTAGAACATGAACATGCGATTTAGTGAAGACATCATGAGTATATCTAAACTATTGAATTATAAGTTATTAGCTTCCATTTTCTCTTAAGTTCTTCTTGTTCTGTTACTCCTTTATTGGTATTACTTGGTTTTATCACTAGGAGAGTGCTTATTCTTTCCCTTTAGGCCGTATTTCATTTAACAATGTGATCCCCTAAATTTTTTTTTAACTCAGAAAAGAATATTGAGTTGTAGAGCTATGGATAATTCATGGATACCGAAGCCACGAAACTCAACTGAGTACGAGCAAGGAGTTAGGGGATTTATTGATTTTTCCCTTGAACACCGTTCGGTCAATGGCAAAATCATATGCCCTTGTAAACGTTGTAATTTCAAAAAATGGCAGAGCAGATATGAGGTGTATGATCACTTAATCTGTACGCCATTTCCAGAAGGATACACTTGTTGGTTCTATCACGGGGAGAGTGCATCGGGAGAAACTCAGAATGCGTCTTCCACCAACACCACATATGCAGCTGAAGGCACAGTTTTTGCTGAAAATCCTGTTCAGAACATGATCAATGATGCATTCGGAGTCGATAGGCACAGGGAAAATGAAGTACCCGTTGGAGCAGATGTGGATGTTGACATTGATGAAAATGCAGCGGAACCTACATCTCAAGAAAGGCTTGAAGCTGATGAGTTTTATGCTTTATGGTGCATGGCGCACTAGTGTTGGACATGCATGGCTTTAGAACAGAGGACCTCCAAGAGAAAAACCGGGCACATCACTATTGGATCTTTCATAGCACAGGTGGCAAGATACTTTGGATATAAGCTAGAGAAAGATACAAATCATGTCCCAATGTAGCCTATGGGATGAAAAGTGTAACAAAACATTAAGGTTTTGACCAGAGAAGGTTTGGGAACAGTGGTTCTAGGCACTGAGGCACGAGCCCATCAGGAATAAAAGGCAAAGAAGAGAAAGATGGATGTTCAGCATGCTAAGCACAATCATAACACTGGTGCCACTTCATCCCACCTTAGTGATCATTGGATACACAGTAAGTTGGATGATATGAAGCAGATGATCAGAGTAGAATCTGTAGCTAGGGAACAACAACCGGCGCGCATGACCACAGTGGAGCAATGACTAGGGGACGCCTTAGCCTTACTGCACCAGATTTCAGCGCAGCTTCCTCAACATCCTCCACCTCCACATGCTGATTAATGGAGTTATTATATTAGTTAGTATATTTATATTTCCGCATTTTATAGCTTTCTGTTATTTAAATCATCTTCCTGCCTTGTCACACAATGACAGAAAGTGCCTTGAGTCCGACCGGTGCTAAAGCATACCCGTCGAGTCCAGTGAAATTATCCATCCAAGGAGTCAAATCTCTTGCCTCATATCCTAGCCGAACGAAACACCTGAAGGACATCAGGCTGATTAGGCTTCCTGGCTCAACCTGGACATTTTTGAATGCCTCATTATCAACCAAGTCCGGTATCTCTAGGACATAATCATCCCTTGGCGCTCGGATCTGTCGAACCTGAAACTCAATCGCCTTCGCCTCTTGAAGCCAGTCAAGGTATTGAAGATAAGTTATATATAAACATAAGCTCTTTTTCATAAGCTACTCTGGTTAGCTTATAAAAATAAGCTCAAAACAGCTTATAGGTTGGTCATAAGCTGTTTCCATAAGCTCTCACAAACACTTGCATAAGCACTTATACTTTAAGTTAAGCTCATATAAGCTCTTCCAAACGGGGCCAAATGACACATGAATGATTGTATTTCTGACAACCATTAACCCGACGCTAAGCTGACGCTAAATCAGCTATAGTTCAGCTTTTGCATCGTTAGCATTAGCTTTCGGTCAACACTATTTAGCACTTTTGTTGTAGTGAATATATGATGTGATGTGATGTGATCTGATCTGATAAAAAGAAAGATTGAGAGAAAATTTAGTGTACATGGAGTGTGTATGTTGTATATATTTATGTGCCAATAAATTATAACTCAAACCTGTATTAATGCTTGTTAGTTGTTACTAACCTTTTGTAAAAAAATTTATTTCAATATTTCTTTAAAAAGGGCTTAGGAGGAAAACTTTCCAATTCTAATATCAGGACATAATATAGGTTTTAGGGCGAATTACATTAAAACCAAGACAATTAAAGCTAATTGTTACCAAATTTAACAACTACTTTCATGTTAATCAATCAAAGAAGATTTCAATGCCTGAAGGATCATATTGGTAACTAGTTTAAGCAGTCTTATTGATCTTTATTATAAGAATGAATTCATTAAAGGTTGTGGTATATTAATTATTATTTTTATAAGAATATTTTTATTTAATTTAACTTTTTTTTCCTACTATCTAAGCATTAATAATGCGTAGAAATTAAAAAATATGAGTTTAGGCTACTTTTGGCAAGTTGAAATAAATAGAAAACAAATTTAATGCTACTAATTACATTAACAACATCTCTTAAATTGTGTAAGGTAGTTATTTGATTCTTATACTACCTTCATTCCTTATTAACTGTCCACTTAGAGAAAAAAAAATTTGGTTCTATATATCTGTCCATTTAAAATTTCAAGAGAGTGTCAATTGATATTTTTCAAGTATTGTCCTTGTGAGAACAATAAATGAATATAGAAAAAACACATTTTATTAGGAAAACAAATAATACTTTTTTGAAAATTAACAAATTTAATTGTACTTCGTGTGTTTATTTTCTGTCTGGACAGTTAAAAAGGAATGGAGGTAGTAACTTCTCCGTCCCTAATTATAAGGTCTTATTAAGACAATTACGCTTAATAAGAAAACATATTAATTAATGCATTGATTTTAAATAAGTTTATATAATTTTCCTTAATTAATGTATTGAATAGTGTGGAGTAATAAAAAAATACAGCAATAAATTAGTAAAATCCGTAAAGATTGCAAAGACAAAATGCAACTTAATGATTTGGGACCATGAGAGTTCCAAGGCCTTTTACTTGCAATCTGAATGAATGAGTAATGAAAGGTGGGTGCAGTCCAATTAATGTGAATGCTCAGCTTACAGCTGTGAACCTACTCAATACATTGCTGAAACAACCAAACCACACACAAGTCCCATTTCAAGAAGATGCTAACATTTACCCAAAGCTCAGGTTAATTAAATTAAAATCCAACCATGGATCTTGCTGATTCTCTGTTCTTAAATGGGTACCGTTTCGTGCGCTGACCCTGAGGCGAAGGATTAGTCTCACGGCAATCGGCTGTGGGGATACCTTGGTCAATACCAAAAAAAAAAAAATGGGTGCTTCTACTGTCTTATGAGTCCAGCACCAAGTGTACTGGAAAAAAACAAAGCATAACAAGGATCAACAGCACTCCTATGTAATGTAATGTAATTGCTTGAAAATGAAGATACAAACTAAAGCATAATCGAAATTGTACGGAATAATGATAATGATTAGTACCACATGAAAAGCTTATCTTTTCTACATGTTCACGTTTGGTTTGGGTTCGGTATTCTTTGGTTGTTGATATTTGCTACTCCTATTTATTATTATAATTTTAATACATTTACACTTATTTTTTTATTTCATATCAGTTTCACTTCTTTTTTTTCTTTAAATATCTCTATTTTCATATTATCTCTTTTACTTCTCTTGCTTCTATTTTTATTGCTATATATTGCGAACAGAAAAGTCAACGAAGTGTAAGAAGAAGAAGTTTTTATTCTCAATAACAATAGTATCTATCACCATTTGAAACAAAACAGAAGTAGTTGCCTATATTAAGGGATCGAGGACCAACCACATTCACTTCAAAATCATTTGTAACTTCGTATCCGTAACAAACAGTATTTTCCTTTTCTCTCATTATTTTCTTAAGGTGCTTTGTTGTGGTTGCCTATACTTTAACTCATATACCAATTAAAAGATCAATTTTGTTTTATTGCAGTAATGCAGTGTTCCATTCTTAAGGACGTGAGATTTGTTCAATTAAAAAAAAATTAGGTACCACAGAATTTATCTTTTTTTAATCATATGCATCGTGCAGTAAAATTTTCTCTATCAAATACTTAATGTAGCTGCGTTTATATGGATACAAATGTAAAACAATTGCTTAAATTAGAACAATCTTACATCATTATTCTTCAAACTTGTTGGTGGTACTTTTATTTCACTTTAAGTGTTGTCCTCAACGGTATCCAGAATTTATCATTAAAGAATCGAAATAAAATAATAAAAAATCTACAAAATCTTTTGTGATAACAGACTAATGATTAAAAAGTTCCTACTTAAAAACATGTAATCAACATAGAAATAAGTTCTTTAGGGGCATCATAGCCCCTACCACCCTTCCTTAGATACGCTTTTAGCGATGAAATTAAGGTAAAGTAACAATTCATTCATATTAATTTTTCTTTATTTTTTCTTCTTATCTTTATACGTGTTTCCTATTACATCAATTACTCAATATCTATCTTATGTTCTCATCACACTGTTGGTGTAAGTTGAATTAAAATGTGAATCATGTATTATTCATTGAGATTGAGATATGAATGTAGTATTGTTTTCGTTATTATTTTATGAAGACTATCTTCCCACAAAGAGAAAGAGAGACACCCCTCCCTCCCTCACAATACGGAACTCGTATGTGTCCGTATATACGGTGTTGAGACACGTGCTCAGTTTTTGGTTCTGTTTTTCCTGCCTTCCAGAATTAAATTAGTCCAAAAACCATAAATGAGCTGTTCAGAGAAAAATAGATTCCGTGTGTGCAAATTGAGCTGTAACTGGTAACAAACCGCCCTCCTTCCCACTCTCTTCCTGTTTCTTCTTCATTCATATCATATCTTTCCAATTTCACTTCTATAAATACCTCAAATCTGAACACCCAAAACATCACAAAAATGGATACCACCACTGCTTTTTCCTTCTTTGCTTCTTCTTTTCTCTTCATTCTTCTCTTCAAATCACTCTTCTTCCCTTCCAAAACAACAAGACAATTGCCACTCCCTCCTGGCTCCATGGGCTGGCCTTATATTGGAGAAACCTTTCAAATGTATTCTCAAGACCCAAACGTCTTCTTTGCCTCAAAAATCAAGAGGTTCGTTCGTGTCTATTCTTTCATTTTGACTCTCGTGCACTATTTGGTACTTGGATTAATTGTTCATTAATTTTTTTCCATATATAGGTATGGGTCAATGTTCAAGTCCCACATTCTCGGTTGTCCTTGTGTGATGATTTCTAGCCCAGAAGCTGCAAAGTTTGTGTTGAACAAAGCTCAACTCTTCAAACCAACATTTCCTGCTAGCAAAGAGAGGATGTTGGGGAAACAAGCAATTTTCTTTCACCAAGGAGCATACCATGCAAACCTGAGGAAGCTTGTCCTTCGCACCGTCATGCCTGAAGCCATCAAAAACATTGTCTCTGACATAGAATCGATAGCCCAAAGTAGCCTCAAATCATGGGAAGGAAAGTTAATCACCACTTTCCTTGAAATGAAAACGGTAAGTCCTTAAAACATACCACAAAACAGAATATAATCCTCTGTTTCTCTGTAAGATCAAGATAATGAAAAGAAAAGAGAAGAAAAGAAATTAATCATTTACCATTTCTTGCTGACTTCTATTGTTTATTGACCAGATAAATAATGGATTTTTCTTCTTTTCTCGTTATCTTTCGCAGTTCACCTTCAATGTTGCCCTGCTTTCAATTTTTGGAAAAGATGAAATTCATTACAGAGAGGATCTGAAACGATGCTACTACACACTTGAGAAAGGGTACAACTCAATGCCCATAAATCTTCCAGGGACACTCTTCCACAAGGCTATGAAGGCGAGGAAAGAGCTTGCGCAGATAATGGCAGAGATCATGGCCACAAGGAGGAGTACGAACCAAGATTACAATGACTTATTGGGATCTTTCATGGATGAGAAATCAGGACTCACCGATGAGCAAATAGTAGATAACATCATTGGTGTCATTTTTGCTGCTCGTGACACCACTGCCAGTGTTCTTACGTGGATCGTCAAGTACCTTGCTGAAAATCCCAGTGTCTTAGAAGCAGTAACCGTAAGTATATGGGTCCTACCTTCTATTCTATTTTTTGGTTTAGAGCAGTGTATTCACAGACGATAGCCGTGACTAATCTTCTGTCCCTGTTCCGGTCGTTATCTTGTATTCTATCTAAAGTAAATTTTCAATTTAATGATAAAAATTAGATTTTTACTTAGAGTTTACTAGACTTGAGGTTAATTTTGGACCTTATAAACAATTTTGGTTGTGACTTTTACAGGAAGAGCAAGAGTCAATATTGAAAGGAAAGGATGAAAATGGTGAAGACATTGGTTTGAATTGGGAAGACACAAAAAATATGCGAGTGACTTCAAGGGTCATACATGAGACTCTAAGAGTTGCCTCAATTTTGTCTTTTACTTTCAGAGAAGCAATAGAGGATGTTGAATATGAAGGTGATAACCAAATCTGATGTGGTATCTTTTCCTTTTTAGCCCAAGAATTCTTTTCTTTTTTTTCCTTCTCTGCTCACATATTTTGTGTTGGTTCTTCAGGGTATCTCATACCAAAAGGGTGGAAAGTATTACCTCTTTTCAGAAACATACATCACAGTCCAGACAATTTTAGAGATCCAGAGAAATTTGATCCTTCAAGATTTGAGGTAATTATTGCACAGAACTTATGCATTACCTACCTATTTTCTTTTTTTGTTTCTATTGAATATTGATACATGATTCTTAGTCCAGTCTTGACGTGTTCTGTTGATTGTTTTGCCAGGTTGCTCCAAAACCCAACACTTTTATGCCATTTGGCAGTGGGATCCATGCATGCCCTGGCAATGAATTAGCAAAGTTAGAGATTTTGGTCCTTATACATCATCTTACCACAAAGTACAGGTTGGTAAACTGAATCTTAACCATATTTGAATACTCGTTCAAAAGAAATGTTAAATTTAAAGTTTATGGTGGACAGAAACAACTTACTTTAAATTAAATTTCTATCCACTATGATTTTATCTTCTCCATAGTTTTCGAACGAGTTTCGTCTCATTGCAATATTTTCAGTGGAGATGTTCCAAAATTATAATGTCTAGACTTTACGGTGATTCTAAATGTAGTTACTATGTTATTGTTGTGCAGGTGGACTGTAATAGGTTCAAAAAGTGGGATTCAGTATGGTCCTTTTGCACTTCCACAAAATGGTTTGCCCATCACACTATACCCTAGAAATAAATATGGCTCAAACAAAAAGACTAACCATGACATGGAAGCAACTTTCTAAATATTGAATTACTATGACGGCAAAGCACCATATAGGGAAAGATCAATCTTTCCCTTTACTTTTTGGTCAAGAGACACCCAAATGGGAAAAGCCTTGAGATTATTGTACAAAAAGGAAGTCAAGTGTATAGAGGAGGTTTCATAGTCAGAACTCAGAAATGACCATGTTAAGCTTTTTATTTTCCTACTTCACTTTTAGCGGTTCTATTATTTTATTGAGGAAAAGTCCTCCAGAGATTGGATTGATGTATTGAAGTAACTACTTATGAATCCATATATATTAATATATATGTATGAAAGAAATTAAAGAAATTTAAGATGGAATATTGATTTCTTCTTTCTTTCTTTTTTACTTATATGCGCCAACAATGAAGTTCAAAAATCTTGCAAAGATGACAATAATATTCCAATTTTCCTTTTCTAGATAAGACTATAGAATATAAAATGACTTTAACTCAGCCCATAACAAATTGTTTATGCGAAATAATTTATTATAATTATAACATTTTTATTTAAAACATTTTAAAGATTTTTGAATAGTTTCCTTTTATATATATTTTATTTTGATAATAAAGTCAACTCAGTTTGTGCGTGAATCTTGGACGGTGGCGTTCTCGGCGGAGCTCAGCTTTGCTCCGCGGCATAATTGAGGTGGAGTCTTCGTCATGCAGTGCATTGGGGGACCTGCAAAAGGCACTCCGACGCTCAAGTCAGTTTTGGTGCGATGAGAGCATACAAGAGCTCAACTCGAACATGTAAGAACACAGAGTGAACTTGTAATGTAAATAATGAGTGAGAATTGTTCCAAGAGGAACGGTGAAACATGTATTTATAGGCGCCGAAGGTGTTGCAGGTGATGAAAGGAAGCTCGTAAGTGAGGATTCAGAGCGAGAGTGGCTGTCTGGCCGAGCGGCCATGTAATGCTTCCCTCGGCCTTTGTCCAGGCCGGTCAAGTGAAGGGTCACTATGTTGGATATGCTCGTCTTTAGCTCAAGTCGTGTAAGCTGCCTCTTAGGCGTATGCTGAAGAGCATCCCTATGGGCTAGCTGTTATGCTGTAAGGTCGTATGGTTGAAGAGTCGACCGGAACAAACTCAAAAATCTTTGTTGGGACATCATTGATATTTTTGATTTTATTAATAGAAACTTAATGTTTATGATAGTAAATATATCAGTATCTTATACCTCTTAATGCTCTGACCTGAGGTGAAGAATTAGTCCCACAACTACCGGCTCCAGGATAGCTTGGTCAAGACTAAAAATGAATATTTGAGTATCTTAATATTTACAATATTCAAATACCCTAATATTTACAATATTCAATTACATATATTGATAAATATTCTTTTTATTTTCCAACAACAAAGATGATATATTGATTAAAGAGGTAAGAAGTACATGATGATAATGTGCTACATGCAGGCGGGTTAAGCATAATAAGACCAATTCCACTTCTCATTTCCATCTTATTGCAGATTGCTTTTACAAAAAAGATTCCTTTCGGATCACCCAGCCATAGAATCGTATCTTTCCTCACACTAGGAACCAGCGAAGTAATTGCAGCAAGGAGCTCATGATGCTCCTCAATTTCTGAGCCATGAAAGTTCCCACTTCGCTTACCAGAATTTCTCTGTTGATTGCTAGGGTAATATAAACGGGGGAAAAACCAGTGCAAGGGGACTGTGCTTTGCCAAGGGTCAAGCCAAATGATCTCACCAAATGCATCACCCTATCTTGCAGAATATTGCAGCTAATTAGAAATGATTTATTGAAATTCACAAGAAGGCCTCCAATGCTGCACTAATTTTTCCCAATTGGCTTTCATCATTCTCACAAAAAATAAGTGTGTCATCGGTAAAATGTAGGTGATTTATGGAAAATTTATTTCCCGCATGAACTCCACATGGCTGATCCTGAAGGAGCTCAGCAGAAGGTTTAGCATGCAAGACAGAGCATTAATGCAAATTTCAAACAGAAGAGGGGAGAGAGGGTCCCTTGTCTCAGCCCCTTCTCAATGGAAAAGAATTCCAGTACCGCCAAAAAAGCAGAAGAAATGCAAAATTGCATCCAAGATAGCCAACGATTTCCAAACCCCATACTCTTCATCGTGTTCATCAAAAACTTCAAGTCCATGTTATCGTATGCCTTTGCAAAGTCTAGCTTCAGTAAAAGGCCTCCTCTTTTTTTTTTTATCATGTAATCAACCACTTCATTCGCTATTAAGATGCAATCAACAATCAGCCTACCCTTCGTGAAGGAAAACTGGTTTGGAGTAAGTAAAGATGGCATTATAGTCTGTAGTCTCCCCGCTAGATGTCAGAATATTGAACCAAATCAATCCAGATTTAGTTAAATATGTAATTAGGGAAGAGATCAATTCTATTTAGGGAATGGATATTATTGTCATTATTGTATTTCCTTATTCAGAGGGCTGAATCATTCTATAAATTAGTCCCTACTTGTAAGCTATCAAATCAAGCAATAGAATTACAATTTCCTTCTAATATTTCCCTAATGTCTATTATCTATTCCAATATGGTATCAAGAGCAGGTTTCTTTATCTTCATCTTCTTTCTCTAGCCAGATAAAAAAAAACCACCAAAACCATGTCAGACGTTGAAGAACCTGACAACCAACCAAACCAAACAAAATAATATTTCTGATGAACTAACCCGCCAGATTGCAGCACTGCTGCGGAACAGCCTACAAGCACAGGTCTCAACAACCAATTCTGAGAATTTATCTCTCGGAATAAAACTTAGTGGAGACAATTATCCACTATGGTCAACTCTGATGAAAAAGGCCATTGGAGGCAGAGGGCAGAGCGCTCACATCACCGGTGAACCTGCGGCACCGTCAAAAACAGATCCAAAGTGCACACGCTGGGAGCAAGATGACCAGTGTGTTTTTACTTGGTTGATTCAAAATATTGAGTCGCATTTAGTAAACAATGTTTCTCAATACCCAACAGCAAAAAAATTATGGGATGGATTGGCTCTAACCTATGGTGCAGGAATTGATTCTTTGCAGGTCTTTGACCTTCATCGAAGGGCAAATTCTTTGAGGCAAGGGAGCAGCACCTTAGAAGAATGTTGGAATAAACTTCAAAGCCTCTGGATTGCCATTGATCGGCGAGACCCCAATCCGATGCAGTGTCCTGCAGATATTCAAATTTACAACTACAAAGTCCAGGAACAGAGACTGTATCAACTCTTGGCTGCCATTGATGACAGGTTTGAATCAATTAAACGAGATATTCTGAAATGCGATCCTCTCCCCTCAGTCGAAACAGCCTTCACTACGGTAAGGCGGGAGGTCGCCAGGCTTCACATTTTGAAAGCGGCAACCTCCGAGAGCGACTCATCATCGGGGATCGGAGCAGGTTTGGCAGCCAGAACAGCGGGGGATCGGGACAACAGAGATGCGGGGCATGCAGCAACCA
Source organism: Acmispon strigosus (assembly GCA_030819835.1). Lineage (NCBI taxonomy): Eukaryota > Viridiplantae > Streptophyta > Magnoliopsida > Fabales > Fabaceae > Acmispon > Acmispon strigosus. The sequence continues at coordinate 75,225,300 of JAUAMA010000002.1, read as the reverse complement.
GAACCAAAAATCGATCCAAAGAGAAAGAGGATAAATCGAAACTCATGTGTACTCACTGTGGGATGAAGAAGCATACCAAGGAGACATGCTTCCGGATTGTGGGATACCCAGAATGATGGGAAGACAACCGTAAAGAAAAGACAGATTCTCGCATGGGCAAAGGTGCCGCCGCCACTGCCACAAGCCACCATCCCACCACTGCTCCACGGCCTCCCCACCCGCGAGCACCGGACGACGAAGAAGGGTGGCACAGGGGCCACCACCGTCGCGATTCAGAACACGATGGCGCACAGCCACAGCCGCCGCTCAGCGCCGCCAGCCTCCAAGATCCATCACACAGCGCCGCAAGCCACAAGGGAGAGGGTTTCGACCTAGGAACCCAGCAAGGTAATGGGTTTGGGAGTGATGACCCAAGCCCAATACTTATTACATCCAGTTTTTTTCCACAAAATTATTCTTTTGGTACTGAAGATGGAATTAAAACTGGGCCAACACATGGGCTGCCCCCTGCAACTGAAATTAAATCAGAATCCAAAGCATATATAGCCCAAAATGCCATTAAGGATAATTCTGAAAAAATCAAATGCTTGGATTTTTGACTGTGGAGCTACAAATACTATGACTTATGATCACACGGATTTTTTAAATTTATCCCCACCACCTAAGACCCATATTGAGACTGCTAGTGGGGAACTTATTCATGTGAAAGGAGGGGGCTCTATTGTTATTTCTGACAGGACGAAGTTACATAATTGTCTATATGTTCCATCTCTATCTTCCAAGTTGCTGTCTATTAGTCAAGTAACAAAAGAACTTCATTGTGTGGTGCTAATGTATCCAACTTTTTGCCTCTTACAGGACATTCTTACGAAGGAGATCATTGGGCGTGGTACTGAGCGAGGAGGTCTTTACTACGTCGATGAGGTGGTTCACACGGGACATGCCATGCTTGCTCATGGAACAGTTGATAGGCAACTTTGGTTGTGGCACCGACGCCTTGGCCATCCCTCCTTTGGGTATCTTAAGTTTTTGTTTCCAAGTCTTTTTTCCAATAACTCCACTCCTCTAAAGTGTGAAACTTGCATTCGTGCTAAGAATCATCGGGTTTCTTTCCCCTCAACTAACACTAGAGTGGACTCTGTTTTTTCCCTTATTCATTCTGATGTCTGGGGCCCCGCTCCGAATTCTAATAAAAATCGTTTTCAGTACTTTGTTATATTTGTCGACGATTTTTCTCGAATGACTTGGCTATACTTTATGAAACACAAATCCGAAGTTCCGGAAAAATTCATTGCTTTTTACAAAATGATTCAGACTCAGTTTCAGAAACAAATTAAAATTCTTCGTTCAGATAATGGTGGAGAATTTGTAAATCAGTCAATGCAAGTTTTTTTCCAGGAACATGGCCTCATCCACCAAACTTCATGCCCTCACACTCCACAACAAAACGGCGTAGCCGAACGAAAAAATCGGATTCTTCTTGAAATGACTCGGGCCTTACTTCTTGACTCTCAAGTCCCCACCTCGTTTTGGCCCGAGGCTCTTGCCACTTCCGCATACTTGGTTAACAGGCTCCCTACCAAAATCCTCAACCATAAAACCCCCTTGCAAGTTCTCGCCACTCACACCAAAATCCCATCCATTCTAACCTTACCTCCTCGTGTCTTTGGGTGCTCTGTTTTTATTCATGTCCCTCGACTTTACAGAACCAAATTGGATCCGTGTGCTGAGAAGTGTGTGTTTGATGGCTATGCCATGCATCAGAAGGGGTATCGTTGTTATAACCCCGTTACTCGTCGCATCCATGTCACTATGGACTGTGATTTCTTGGAATCTGAATACTACTATTCCCAACTTAGTGGTCAGGGGGAGACTGTTAGTGATGAACCCCTAAGTTGGCTAACAAACTTAAGTTGTTCCGATATTGTTCCAAAAGAGCAGGTAGATGGAGCCATCGAACCCGCAACTGTTGAAGTAGTCAGGACTGACAGACCAGTACACACGTCCGATGTTCAGCCTTCGGACGATGTCCAACAAGAGGTAAGTGAATCTCACTCTGATGACTTGTCACTTGATTTAAATAATATCACCTCTCGTGATGACAGTTTAGTTCCGGAACCAGAAGAGCTGGAGACAAGTATTCTGCCTCCAAGAAGAAACAGGGGTGTGCCTCCTGACAGATACTCTCCTGAGCATGTGCCCCGGTCCTCCAGGTACCCGGTACATGGAGCCAGAAGGGGGATAGATGATACCGCAAATGCATTCTCAGTCAGACTTCTCTTAGAGGATATTCCAAGAAACGCTCAGCAGGCAATGGAGAAGATAGAATGGCGAGAGGCAATGAATGCAGAAAAGGAAGCCCTTGTGAAGAATGGCACATGGGAAAAGTGTGCATTACCAGTTGGGAAGAAGCCAGTTGGATGCAAATGGGTGTTTACCATCAAGTATAAAGCAGATGGAAGCATTGAGCGGTACAAGGCAAGGTTAGTTGCCAAAGGCTACACACAAACTTATGGCATTGATTATGCAGAAACTTTCTCTCCGGTTGCAAAAATTGACACCATCAGAGTACTATTCTCAATTGTTGCAAATGAAGATTGGCCTCTTCACCAATTTGATGTTAAGATTGCATTTTTGCATGGAGATTTGAAAGAAGAATTGTACGTCGAGGCTCCACCTGGGTTTGTAGGTGATTTCCAAAGATAAGAAGTATGCAGGCTAAGAAAGGCTTTGTATGGGCTTAAACAATCTCCTCGTGCATGGTTTGGGAGGTTCACTATGGCTATGAAGAAATATGGATACAAACAGAGCAATGCCGATCACACACTTTTTCTCAAGAGGAGAGGTAATTTGGTTACCTGTCTCATTATTTATGTGGATGATATGATTATAACAGGTAGTGATGAAGAAGAGATTTCCCAACTCCGGAAGAATCTCTTCACCGAGTTTGAGATGAAAGATATGGGAGGGCTGAAATACTTCTTGGGCATTGAGGTTCTCAGATCCAAAGAGGGGATTTACATCTCTCAACGAAAATACATATTGGATCTATTAGCTGAAACTGGTATGGTAGATTGTAAACCAAGTGATTCACCAATAATGGTAAATCACAAGCTCAAGATCACTGAGGAATCTAAACCAACTGATCGAGAAAAGTATCAGAGACTAGTGGGGAAGCTAATCTACCTAGCCCACACTAGACCAGACATTGCATATGCAGTTGGGGTAGTGAGTCAGTTTATGCATCATCCACAGGTAGAACATATGGAAGCAGCGATGAGGGTTGTCAGATACCTCAAAAGTACTCCTGGAAGGGGTATCATTTTCAGAAGAAATGGGCATCTGAACATTGAGGCATATACTGATGCTGATTGGGTAGGTAATCCAAATCATAGAAGATCCACAGCAGTGTATTTCACTCTACTGGGAGGAAACCTTGTTACTTGGAGAAGCAAGAAACAGAAGGTAGTTGCACTGTCTAGTGCAGAAGCAGAGTTCAGAGGTACTGTAAAAGGGATAACCGAAGTTCTCTGGCTGAAGAAACTGATAGGTGAAATTGGCTTTCCAGTGGATCTCCCTACCGAACTGAGGTGCGACAATAAGGCAGCAATTAGCATCTCTGAGAACCCTGTTCAACATGATAGAACAAAGCATGTTGAAGTGGATAGGAATTTCATAAAGGAGAAAATTGAAGAAGGCATTGTCAAGCTTCCTTTCGTGAGATCCGCAGATCAGCTGGCTGATATTCTCACAAAAGCCGTATCAGGAAGAGCATTGGAGACAGTCTTGCGCAAGTTGAGCATTGGAGATCCCACCGTTCAACTTGAGGGGGAGTGTCAGAATATTGAACCAAATCAATCCAGATTTGGTCAAATATGTAATTAGGGAAGAGATCAATTCTATTTAGGGAATGAATATTATTGTCATTATTGTATTTCCTTATTTAGAGGGCTGAATCATTCTATAAATTAGTCCCTACTTGTAAGCTATCAAATCAAGCAATAGAATTACAATTTCCTTCTAATATTTCCCTAATGTCTATTTTCTATTCCAATACTAGAACCTTCGCAATCAGCTTATAAACACTTCCAATTAAGCTAACTGGTCAAAAATCAGCCAAGGAACTCGGAGCTCGCTCTTTTGGAATCAGTGCTATAAATGATGCACATAACCCCCTAGCAATCTTTCCATGCACACAGAAATCCTGGAAAACTCTGACTACATCTTCTTTTATCAAATGCCAAAATTCTTTAAAGAAGGTAATGTTGAATCCGTCAGGACAGGGAGCACGATTGCCATCACATGCTTGGATGGTAGCCCATATCTCTTGTTCAGTGAATGGACCCTCAAGCATAGAGTTATCTGTCACCCTAACTTTTTGGAGGTTTTCACATTTGAAAATCACATTAGGTCTTGATTCTGCTTTAAAGAAGCTCTGAAAGTATGAGAAAACGGCTAATTTGATGGCGGCTGGATCCGTTAATTGCACCCCATTATAGCACAGACTTTCCAAGTTCTTCTTAGCTGCCCTTATTTTGCAAACCTTATGGAAAAAACCTGAATTTCGGTCCCCTTCCTTAATCCAACACATTGTAGCTTTTTTCAGCCACCGACTCTCCTCAATCCTGTACTATTTCCATAGTTGATGTAAGATCTGCAACCTCTCCTTCCTTAGATTCTCATTAGTCCTTGTTAAAATAACTCATAGTATTTCATTGATTCAATTGTGTACAGGTAGAGCTGTTCTTATAGTACAATTCAGAGTATTAATTAAGGAAATAAAATAAATACAATAATGCCCAGATATTCTCTCCCTAATTATCGTTGATCTCCTCCCTAATTACTGTGGATCCTTTGACCATATCTGAATTGATTCTCTTCTTTAATTTCTGGATATTCTGGATATTCTGACACTCCCCCTCAAGTTGAATAGTGGGATCACCAATACTCAACTTGTGCAAGACTGTTTCTAAGGTTTTTCCTGTCACTGCCTTTATGAGAATATCAGCTAACTGATCTTCAGATCTCACGAAAGGAAGCTCAACAGTGCCATCTCGATCTTCTCCTTTATGAAGTGTCGATCCACTTCAACATGTTTTGTTCTATCATGTTGAACAGGATTCTCAGAGATGCTAATCACTGCCTTATTGTCGCACCTGAGCTGGGTAGGGAGCTTCACTGGAAAACCAATTTCACTCATCAGTTTCTTTAGCCAGAGAACTTCAGTTATCCCTTTTACAATACCTCTGAATTCTACTTCTGCACTAGACAGTGCAACTACCTTTTGTTTCTTGCTTCTCCAGGTAACAAGGTTTCCTCCGATTAGAGTGAAGTATCCCGCTGTGGATCGTCTATCATTTGGGTTACCAGCCCAATCAGCATCAGTATAAGCCTCAATATCCAGATGTCCATTTTTCCTGAAAATGATACCTCTTCCTGGAGTGCCTTTGAGATATCTGACAATCCTCATAGCTGCTTCCATGTGCTCTACCTGTGGATGATGCATAAACTGACTCACCACCCCAACAACGTATGCAATGTCTGGTCTAGTATGGGCTAGGTAGATTAGTTTCCCCACTAACCTCTGATACTTCTCTCGGTCAGCTTGCTCAGATTCTTCAACAATCTTGAGTTTGTGATTTACCATTATTGGAGAATCACTTGGTTTACAATCTACCATACCAGTCTCAGCTAATAGATCCAGTATGTATTTCCGTTGAGAGATATAAATCCCTTCTTTGGATCGGAGGACTTCGATACCCAAGAAGTATTTCAGCCCCCCAAGGTCTTTCATCTCGAATTCTGTAAAGAGATCCTTCCTGAGCTGAGAGATATCTTCTTCATCACTACCTGTTATGATCATGTCATCCACATATATTATGAGGCATGTGACCAGATCACCTCTTCTTTTAAAGAAAAGTGTATGATCAGCATTGCTCTGTCTGTATCCATATTTCTTCATCGCCATAGTAAACCTCCCAAACCATGCACGAGGAGATTGTTTGAGCCCATACAAGGCCTTCTTCAACCTACACACTTCTTCTTCTTGGAAGTTTCCTGAGAACCCAGGTGGGGCTTCCATATACACTTCTTCATTCAGATCTCCATGTAAGAATGCATTCTTAACATCAAACTGGTGAAGGGGCCAGTCCTTGTTTGCTGCTACTGAGATCAACACCCTGATGGTGTCAATTTTTGCAACTGGGGAGAAGGTTTCTAAGTAATCAATCCCATAAGTCTGTGTGTAGCCTTTGGCAACTAACCTTGCTTTGTATCGCTCAATGCTCCCATCAGCTTTATACTTGATAGTGAAGATCCATCTACACCCAACTGGTTTCTTTCCTTTTGGTAGTACACATTTTTCCCATGTACCATTCTTTCTGAGAGCTTCCATCTCTGTATTCATTGCTTCTTGCCATTCAGTTTTCTTACTTGCCTCCTGAGCTGTTTTTGGAATATCCTCTGAGAGAAGAGTGACAGAGAATGCCTTTGCCGCCTCAATAACTCTTCCCCTGGCTACATTTACTGGATATCTTGAAGCACGGGGCACATGCTCAGGTGAGTATCGATTAGGAGGCACCCCTCTATTTTTCCTCGGAGGTAAAGCACATGCCTCTGGCTCTTCTGGTTCTGGGACTATGCTATCATCATGAATAGTGGCTGGGACTATGCTGTCATCATGAATACTGGCATCATTCAAATCAAGTGACAAATTATCAGAGTAAGGTACATTTACCTCAGGTTGGACATCTTCTTCCGAAGTCGGACCATCGATTGTGTGTACTGGTCTGTCAGCCTCCACTACATTGATAGTGGTTGGTTCAGTGGCTCCATCTACCTGCTCTGTTGGAACAGTTTCAGAACAACATTGATTACTTAGCCAACTTAGTGGTTCACTGACGCTCTCCCCCTGAACCCTAAGTTGGTGGTAGAAAAACTCAGATTCTAAGAAGTCACAATCCATAGTGACATGAATTCGACGAGTGGTAGGATTATAGCACCGATACCCCTTTTGCTGCATGGCATACCCCACAAAGACACATTTTTCGGCACAAGGGTCAAGTTTGTTTCTGTCAATTTTGGGAACATGGACGAAAACAGAACACCCAAAGACTCGGGGAGGTAAGGTTAGGATTGAAGGGATAGTGGTTTGAGTGGCTAGGGCTTGTAAAGGAGTTTTGTGGTTAAGAATTTGGGTAGGAAGGCGATTGGTGAGATATGCAGATGTAGCTAGAGCTTCAGGCCAAAATGAGGAAGGGGCTTGGGATTCAAGTAATAGGGCACGAGTCATCTCAAGTAGAATCCGATTTTTTCGTTCGGCTACACCATTTTGTTGGGGGGTGTTAGGGCACGAAGTTTGATGGATAAGACCATTTTCCTGAAAAAAGACTCGCATGGACTGATTCACAAATTCTCCCCCATGATCAGAACGAAGGATTTGGATTTTCTTTTGAAACTGAGTCTGAATCATTTTGTAAAACATAAAGAATTTTTCAGGCACTTCTGATTTATGTTTCATAAAATATATCCAAGTCATGCGAGAAAAATCATCCACAAACAACACAAAATACTGAAACCGACTTTTACTAGAATTTGGAGCTGGACCCCAGACATCAGAATGAATTAGTGAAAAAACAGAATCAACTCTAGTGTTGTTTTGAGGAAATGAAACCCTATGACTCTTAGCACGAATGCAAATTTCACATTTCATATGAGTGGATTTATTGGGAAAAAGGCTAGGAAATAAAACCTTGAGATACCCAAAGGAGGGGTGGCCAAGACGTCGATGCCACAACCAAAGTTGTCTATCAACCGTTCCGTGAGCAAGCATGGCATGTCCCGGGTGAACCACCTCATCAACGTAGTAAAGGCCTCCGCGCTCAGTACCACGCCCATTGATTTCCTTCGTAAGAATGTCCTGCAAGAGACAAAAATTTGGGTACATTTGCACCACACAGTTCAGTTCCTTTGTCACTTGACTAATTGACAGCAATTTTGAAGATAAGGATGGGACATATAGGCAGTTATTCAATTTCATTTTATCAGAGAACTCAATAGGGCCTCCTCCTTTCACAGTGATGAGTTCACCACTAGCAGTCTCAATGTGAGTCTTAGGTGGTGAGGATAGATTTAAAAAATCCTTGTGATCATAGGTCATGGTATCTGTAGCTCCACAATCAAATATCCAGTCGGTTGATTTTCCAGAATTACCTTTGCAAGTACATTGAGCTATATAAGCTTTGGGCTCTGAATTACAATTATTCTTAATTAAAACATCAGTATGCAACCCAATGTTTTCTGATGGCCCAATTCCAATTTCAGATTCAGAGTCAAAAAAACAATCAGGTGGAAAAAACTTTGGGTTAAGGAGTATTGGGCTTGGGTCATAACCCCCAAACCCATTACCTTGATGGGTTTCAAAATTGAAACCCTTACCATCTGCTGCTGCTGCGTTTCTACCATCTACTGCTGCTGTGTTTCTACTTCTTCTTTCTGCGTTTCCCTTGAGCTTCGCTTCACGCTCATCATTTTCTGCGGACCTCTTCTTCTTCGCGGCTTCAAGGTGTGCTTCGGGTGGGAGGCCATATGCTGAAGGAGATGCCGTTGAGGTTGGAGGCGGAGTGTTGGTCTGAGTTGTGCTGCGGCGGCGGCAGAGCGGTGGTTTCTTGCTATGATGCGGCTGCGGAAGTGATTTCCGGGTCGGACATTTTGAGAGGGATTGAGGTAGGGATTGTGTTCTGTAAACAGAAAACACTTAAGTGATTTTGAATGGTTTTTTGGTTGTAGTTTGGATTGTATTGTTGTCAGAGGTTTTACTAACTTCTGACATGATTTGGGTTTGTTGATTTCGGGTTGTGGCCATTTTTGGCTAGCTCAGAGAAAAGAGAAGAAAGGAGAGGCTGATGAAATGGTTCTGAGTTTCCAGGATCAAAGAACGCTGCTCTGATACCATGTTAAAATAACTCATAGTATTTCATTGATTCAATTGTGTACAGGTAGAGCTGTTCTTATAGTACAATTCAGAGTATTAATTAAGGAAATAAAATAAATACAATAATGCCCAGATATTCTCTCCCTAATTATCGTTGATCTCCTCCCTAATTACTGTGGATCCTTTGACCATATCTGAATTGATTCTCTTCTTTAATTTCTGGATATTCTGACAGTCCTCTCTTCCTCCATTTGGCGCATTATCTTTTGAAGATGGTCTTGTTACAATTTTATTTTCTAAGATCCCCACACCACTCTCGAATCTTATTTCTCAGACCCTTTAATTTTTTACCAAGCGCGTAGCTTGACCAGCCCTCCACCGAGGCTGAGTACCTCCAATCCGCCACCAACTTATCAAAACCTTCTTCGGTTCTTCCTGTAGCTAGTAGTCGTAGAAGCAGAATGGTTTTGACCCAAATTCACTAGACCCCAAAGTCAAAGCAACTGCCTTGTGATCAGATACATTCCATTCGTGGATGGATTGTGATGGCCCATTAAAGAGGAGAATGGAATCATCATTCAGTAGCCATCGATCCAATTTGCTCCAAAGCCCCCCATACCGAGTACTACTCCAGGTGAACTCACCCTTTAACATAGGCAACTCGTTTAGTTTGTGAAGAAGAGCTTCTCCTTGACCTTGACTAAGGTTTTGATGAAGACAACCGCATCAACAAAGAAGAAAAAGGTGAAGACCATGAAGAACACGACCACAAGCTTTCAAGACATTCAGTTAAGGTTCATAGGTTTTATTTCTTAGGTCTTTACCTTTGATGGATTGCTTTTTTCATAATCACTTAAGGGCTCTTTCGAACATGGTTAATAAGAGACTAAAATGTTTTCTAAGATAAGAAGGAAGAAATCACTTGAATAGATGTTAAAAACATAATAATAAGAGTTTTTTCACGGCTGTAATCGATTACAATATCAAGGTAATCGATTACAGTATCAAGGTAATCGATTACACGTATGTCAGGTAAGCGTAATTGATTACCTCATTAATGTAATCGATTACATGACCATCAGAGGCGTGTAATCGATTACCACGCTCGTTGTAATCAATTACCAGCCTGACATAACACGTCTTTTCATGAAGCAATGAGTTTTTGAACGTCTTTTAAGAGTTGCAATGGTTCATGACGACTCTCCAGAGTCTATAAATACTTCTTGGAACTCGGAATTCGAACAACAACTTTCAGATTACAAACTCACATGATTTTCAAGTGATTTCACAAAAGCAATATTCATGGTCTTATGCTGTCCAAATTTTGAAAAAACCAAAATCATAAGCCCTTGAGTATTAGAGTTCTGAATAAAAATCTTGATAAGGATTCTATCTTCTAGATTGGATAGAGAATTTCTAAGCCATTGTAAAATCTTCTTCTTCATCTTGAATAGGTTTGATTCTTGGTCCACCATAGTGTTTGGTGAAGATCACCATAGGCTTTGGTGATAGAGAAAACATACTTTGGATCGGAGTGATCCAGAGTCCACCGTAGAGTTTGATGAGTTGTTCTATTTTCTTGTCATCTTATTTATCTTTTTCTAGGTGAAAATAATGCAAAAAATGAACTCAAAAGGAGAAAAATACTGAAAATTCACAAAACAACACCAGAAAAGCCGCACGCGCGTGTACGGATGCGCTAGGGAACCGCCCGTGCATGGGCGGACACGTAAGGGTCCGCGCGCGTGGGTTGATGCTCCCAGGGACCAGACCCGCGCGAACCATGCCCGAGCCGGGTGAAAAACCGCGCACTCACGCAGACCAACACGTCCCTAGATTTTCCTGCGCAATTTTCGCGCCAAATCTCGGCCAGTTCTTGCGCGCCTGCGCGCTGCCATCAACAAGGGGCTGGATCGCGCGGGTTTTCACGTGGGTCATGTTACTTCACGCGAATTTGCGGCTGTACCGCCCAGAAGCCTTTTTAATCCTGTTTTGGACCTATTTTGAGATATCTTTTGCATTTGGAACTTATTTTGGGAGAGATTTTGAGGAGAGTGTAAGATTTTCAAGCCCCTTTTAGGTTATTGATTATTGGTATGCTTTACTCTTTGAACTCCTGCTTTTCTATTATGATTATGTGTAATTAATCTCCCATGTACTGGGGGTAGATGGATTTGGTTATGATTTTGGATTGATTTACTTGAGTTTATATATGTGTTATTTATTTCTTCTACGTGTTTCTTTTCGTGTTTAATTGAATTTGGAGTGCACTTCAGATATATTGCTTTGCTTAGGCACATCGAAAGGTTGGTACGTAAAAGGGAATTGAAAAGAAATCGAATAAGGGTCTGTACTCACTAGAAATAGGGGTCGCATATTGTTTGTGTTGTCTTGAACTTGAGAACTTAATATCTAGTTAATAAGGATTAGATAGAAAGAAATTTGCTATCACTTGTTAATTAGAAGGGATATCTGAACATGCGAGAGCAGCAGGTAGACATCTAGGTAGAGCACCGTAGAAGAGTGAATTCAACTTATATATTAATTATAGTATTTATATCCATAGGATTAACCTACGAAATCAGAACCCAATGCGCTTCTCTTAATTGATTTCTAAACATCATTTAATTATTTTCTTTTCTTTGACTTTTGTCCAATTGCTACCATTATCAATCTATCAATTGAACCCCCCGTTTTATTGCTTATTTTTATGAATTAAATCCTTGAAAAACGAGTAGACTACCACACTCCCTTTGGATTTGATATTTAAAACCTCGGGCGCAACTGTACACTTGCAGTTTGGCACATCAAGTTTTGGCATTGTTGCCGGGGATTGGGCTTTAGTTAACTTGTGTGGAATTGATTTAGTTCTGTTTCTTATTTTATTTTTATTTGTATTTCCACCGGTGCTTTTAACCTGTTTGCTAGTGTATGCGAGACACAGTTAGACCAGATTCACTACTCTTTGATACAGAGATCGAAGCAACAGGTCATAGAAACCGTGCTAAGAAGAAGAAGGAGAAATCTGCAGTCGCCATGGCTGAGGAAACACGGGCACAGTTTGAGGCACGAATCTTGGCTGAAGCTGAAGCTGAAGCTGAAGAGAGGGTGCAAGCTGTTGTTCAAGCCCGACTAGAAAATGAGCATCGGGAGCTAGCTGAATGTGATGCAGGGCGATCCCTAAGGGAAATCAATGCACCTCAGGTCAATTACGAGTTTGAGCCAAGCATTATCCCTCCCACAGATCTGCCCGTTGGTTTCAAAATACCACCGCACTACATGCATTTAGTGCGACAAAACCAGTTTAGCGGGACTCCACTTGAGGATCCATATACTCACATGGACCGTTTGACTATGCAGTGCACTCCGATGAGGATTGAAGATGTGAATCTGGACTCCATCAGACTCTTACTTTTTCCCTTTTCTGTAAGGGATGCTGCTTTTGAATGGTTAAGAGCACAACCTCGACGGAGTATCGCTTCTTGGGATGATCTGGCCAAGAAATTTGCAGAAAAATTCTTTCTTACTTCTCGCATGAGGAGACTGATGCAAGACATTAATTCCTTTTACCAGATGGATTCAGAGAATTTACATGACATACGGGAGAGATATAAAGGATTGCTGAGACAATGTCCAGGTCATAATCTGAAGGAATCTGAACAGGTTGACAGGTTTTATGCAGCTTTGAATGACTACTCCAGTGATAAGCTTGTTAGATTCAAACGATTTCATAAATTATTATATTTTGATAAATACCAATTCTACTCAAGGTTTAATATCGTTAGATAAAGATGTCCTGATGCTTGAATATTTTATACTCAGAAACATCTATCTACTTGAAGAACAACTGCATACATCCATACAAGGCATTATCACTTTAAAGAAAAACAAAGAAGATGAGCACGTCTGGCAACTTATTGAAGACCTAGTTCGCCAGTTGAGTGCGTTTGCCAAATGTGTACGTTCGGCTATTGAGTATGTCTGGCTACTCAGGTGTACGTTTGGCCACACACCCAATGGAGTACGTCCGGCTTAGGAGTACATTTGGAAACTATCTAAAGAGTTTGTTTGCCAAAAGCTCTGAAGAGTTCCTTTGTCAAAAGCTCTGAAGAGTTCGTTTGTCAAAAGCTCTGAAGAGTTCGTTTGCCAAAAGCTTTGAAGAGTTCGTTTGCCAAAAGCACAGAAGAGTTTGTTTGACAAAATGCTTCAAGCAATAAAGATTATCTACCTCGTCAAAGCATTAAATGAAGCATTGTTGATTGCAGAATGAAGAAAGGGACATACTTAATACTTTATTCCTCGTTCCTGCAAACACTCTGATATTCCTTAAATCAAGCAACCTTTTCAAAGTCCACGATGTGATTTTCTGAACATAGTATCTCCTATACGATAGATTCAAGTCTCTTGTTCAGAACATTAAATGTTCTCTTAGCTGGCATGCACGAGCATTTAATACCCAAACGTGAACTCAAGGCTGAAAGCATTGAAGAGCTAGACGACGTCAACAAAAGCAATTAATGGTGCAATAAATGTATGGCAGAATGCATTTAATGCTGATACAGAGATGCAGAAGTATCCATTACTCACAAGGAAGCCAAAATTCAAATGGAACTATTTTCAAATCTTCATCAAGCTTCACATTGCACATCCTACTGAAGATATAAATAGAGAACTTAGCATCTGGTTTCAATTGGCGACTTCCAAACAATCAAGCATTCAAATCTTTCTAAGTTCATCAATTGCAATCTGTTCTATAGCCACAACTCAGAAACTCAAAGCAATCTTTTACTTGAGTTAAGTCGTCTGCTTGTGTGAACAATTAATAGAGTGTAACTCTTATCTCTTATCACACAACCCAAATAGAGAACCAACTTCCTTATCTTCTCTGTATATTGTACTTCATCTTTCTACCCACTCTTATTGAAGAGATATTGTAGAAACACAAACCTTCTTTGCTTAAAGAACAGGGAGTAGTCCTGTCGAATACTAAGTTAGGAGAAGTCCTGTTCAAAACTTGTAAAGGAGAAGTCCTTCGAATACTAGGAGAAGTCCTTCGAATACTAGGAGAAGTCCTGTAGAATACTTGTACTATTTTATGAAAATAGCGGAAAATCTTGGTGAAGCCAAGGACTGGATGTAGCCCTGTCGATTAAGGGGGTGAACCAGGATAGATATTCTGCGTTCTTTAATTTTCTATTCTAAGTTAATTTCCGCTGCACTTACTCTTGAAAAGTATTTGAAACTAATAATTGTCTTTTAATTAAAAAGAATTTTCAAAAATCACACACACAATTCAAACCCTCCCTTTCTTGTGTGGTTTATTACTATCAAAGCTGGATCTTGCAGGTAGAGGAGGATCTTTTGTTCTTCTGCCCACTCAGGAAGCCCTATAAATTATTAACAATTTGGCTCAACGGGCTGCACATTCGAACAGTAATAGACGTTGAAGAAGAAGCGTAAATGAAGTTCAAGTTTATGAGAGTCTATTAGAATCAAATAAAAAACTATCAGATAAAATGGATGATATTAATCAAAGGCTAGATAACCAGCAGAGGAAGATTGAGGATGCAAATTTTGATGAGGAGATAAAATTTGTTGACTACTTCTTGTCAGGCCAGGTTGTTGACTACTTCTTGTCCTTCCACATGGGCAGACTCTCTGTGTTACTGGATGCACCGAGATTAAACCAAGGAGCAACTTACGCCTTGGGCTGGAACCTGGAACTCGATCGACATGACCTCAATGAAACTGTGTTTGGCAGACGGCATATATCCTACGCAGATTCCACCAAGGTTGCTAGTCTAACACCTGCTGCAAAGCTCATTCACGTCATGATTGTGAATGTGTTTTTCCCCAGCACAGCTTTGCATAACTACATTCTGGATAAGGACTTGTTCATCATCTATCACACACTCAAAAAACTGCCTCTGGACCCCGTACACTTGTCCACGATCATCTACGACGGGTCATGGAGAACACCACATGCAGTATTCCATACGGATTCCTCATAACACTTATGCTGGAGGAAATGATTGCCCATCCTTTTCCATGGAGCCATTTTACTGGGGAAAAAAAAGCATTACGATGACAAAGGAATTCCTCGAAGGGTGCGGCATTGTGGTCGACCAACCTGTCCGTCGCAGTGGAGATGACGATGATGACGATGATGATGATGGTGATGATGATTCCAGCGGTGGTGATGGGGATCGACGTGAGGGAGATGACCGTGCTGCTGGAAACGATCGAGTACGTGAGGCTCAGCAAGGGATTTCTTCAGTTGCTGAAGGTGGAGGTGGAGCTGCACGGGGTATAATATTCCGTGATCGGAATTATGCATCACATACTTCCACTCGTAATTCCTCCTCCCCTTCATCAACTGATGTTCGGCTGATGCGTGTAGAAAGGAAGAGGAAGCGAGATGAAGGACCCTCCCAACGAAGAACTCCTTAAATTTTTATGTTTCATTTAATTTAATTTGTAATCGGCTGACAATTTTTATTTTGTTTTTAAGCTTGCCTGTTGTGCAAGCATGACTCGTTTGGATTGTTGGTTATTACGTTTGGTTTTCTATGTCGTTTGGCTTGTGTTGCGATTAGGTTACTATTTCTAGGTTTATTATGGCTTGGGATGTGTTGTTGCTTTTATTGTGTGTGCTGTGTTGTGATCTCTTTTGCAGGTTGTTGGCTTCTGGGGCCCTTGTTCCTGGACCGAAGCTCACAAGCCATGTTGATGCTTTTATTGTGTGTGCTATGTTGTGATCTCTTTTGCAGGTTGTTGGCTTCTGGGGCCCTTGTTCCTGGACTGAAGCTCACAAGCCATGTTGATGCTTTTATTTTGTGTGCTATGTTGTGATAACATTTGCAGGTTGTTAGCTTCTGACTACCACTGGTTCCTCATATCGAGTATATAGAAGTGGAAATCGAAGATGCTTACTACATGTGACATATGTATAGGTTTTTGTAAGGATTGAGTGGATATGTAACTGTTAGATCAAAGGGGGAATTTCCCCACAATGGAGCAATTCTAGATTGTTAATGAATAAAAGTTTTTTTCTCTCAATCACTTGGAGTTTTCAGTGTTAGATCACTGTGCTTGTAGCTTTTCAAAATTGTTCATTCTTGTGTTGGATCATTGTGCTCGTAGCTTTTCAAAATTTATCATTTAGTGCTTTGATTGATTTTGTAATGTCATTGTGATTTTTGTCTCATGCTATTCATTTCCCAGGATTAAGTTATTTATGAATCAATTTGTTGTTCTTGACCATGGAAGACACAGATTTAAGCATGCAAGATAGGTGAGTAGTGGTTATATTGGTGAGTTTGTGGATTAATAATTGATGACTTGCAGCAAACATTCACCATCAATATTTCTCTAGAATCAAACAACTGAATTTGAATAAACTGTATTCAGTACACACACTATAATTTCCGCTTTGATTCTAGATTTTGTACACAAAGTAACACTGGTTCCAACTTCCATCAACATAGTATTCCAACAAACATATCCAAATTTAAGGGTCCACATATTATATACGTGCATATCTTCATCATGGATAGTTTCAACCTCGTCCACCTAAATTTGACTTTTGCTTTGCTTTCCTTTCTACTTCGTCCAACATGCCTGTGAACTGAAATCAAATTGAAGGGTAGTTTCAGTGAAATATGAGATAATTTAATTCACTTAACAAACACAAACATATACACAGAATAGTATTGTGCAAACCTTAGGGGGTATCCCAGCACTAGGGCCACCTTGTCCAAACGTAGTCACGGGAACTTGAGGATATGGATACTGTAAGTGCCTAGCCGTGCCAAAATGGGGGATCATCTGGACTCCAGCAGGGAAATTGATGGGATAGTGTGGTGCCCAATATGGATGAACAATAGGAGCACCAGCTGGAGCACTATATCCATGGACCTGTTGCTGCACATATTATGAGTACACTCACGTCTTATTCTACTAATTCAAATAATTTGTAACGTGCCAAATTGTGAAGAACGCAGTACCACGAAATGGACAACCATACTCACCCCTTTGTTCACTGATACTTGGCTCGAAGGTGCCACAGGCCGGATCTCACTCTGCTTAGATCCACGCTTGTTCAGCTTAATACCCAAAGACACAACATTATTTTCCCCATCTTGCGAAGCAGCAGGAGTAACATGATCTGGACTCTCATTCACAGACATTTTGCTGGATGGAGTTCCAATTGGGCGGTCTAGCTGATTAGATTTACGCTTGCGAGGTTGGCTTCATATAGAAGCATTGTTGTCTGCTGGATCTAAATTCTCCACATTGACCTGTAAATCAATACATAATTAACTTCATGTTACAACAAAACCAAATCACACATGCTACACTATTATGCTGTCAATCCAATAAATAAAATAAAATATTACCTCATCATGCCTGCCATCATCTTCCACTTCAACTGATGATTGGACTCCTTCGTTATTAGCTGTTCCATCACGATCAACCAATGCAGGACACCTCCGGATAGTGTGTCCAACTCGCTTGCAATTTCCACATCGCTTCTTGCTCCTGCCAAAACCTCTCTTCTTACGGGGGGCACCTCTAGAAGGAACAACAGTTGGATCCCCAACATCAAATTTGGTGCCATTATTATTCGCAGAGGTTGGATTACAACGTTGATGAGCACCTTTTAGCAGCTTATATATGTCTTCCATCACATGTGTGAACTCATCATCCCTTTCACATACAACCTCTGCAAGATAGTTGCAAGCTGCAGACATAGCCCCTTTACGCAGCAATTTCATATTCTTAGACTGTATACCAGCATCCGGAATAGAATACACATGGTCTGCTTTTGCTGACTTCAACCACCTCCGGGACACAAGATTCGTTGGAAAATCATCAATGAACTCACTTCTCATTGCAGCTATAATATGACAACATGGAATGCCACAGAATTCAAAGAAACCACAATCACAAACAAACTTTTTCTGCATCTTATCATAAACAACAATGTAATCTCTCCTGCGATTCGTGTGTTTTTTCATTTTGAACATGACAATACTGGACACCTCCTCACGTTCAACCACATTTAACCCCAAGGCATCTTCAATCTCACTCTTAACTTCCCAAAACATATTCCTTGTCAGGATTTTCGAGGCTCCATACTCAATGCCAGTAAGAGCAGTTGTAATAACAGGCTCACCATATGTGGACTTAAAATCAGAAGCCACGTCATTGTGCCTGTATTGCTTCACAGATCGCTCAAAATTAAAAAGAAAATCCAACAGGGAGCACTTACAGTGAAGATACCTCTTTATGAACGAGTTAATACCTTCACATAATGACGTCGTTCTGATACCGGCAAAGAATTTGTCTTCCATGAAGGTACTAGCCCAGGAAGTCCTCGTCTCATACATCATCTGCATCCATTCATTCTCGGCTAAGTCATACTTCTCAACCAATTTTTTCCACTTCTCATCAAACCTGTCTGGAGTTAAATTAGCATACACAAATAAATTGAAATCATCTGAAAAATCAGAATTTTTAAGATTTTTCAAAGCATTCTGCTGAATGTGCCATGAACATAGCCGATGCGTGCAATTAGGCCACACAACTTTAATAGCTTCCTTCATTGATTTGTCTCCGTCCGTTACAGCCACCTTAGGATGCCTATTAAACATGGCTTCAGTGAATTTCTCCAAAACCTACTTGTAGGTCTCAACTTTCTCATCATGTACAAGTGCAGATGCAAAGATCGTTGTCTTCTTATGATTGTTATAACCACAGAAAATAACCAACGGTTTGTTGTACTTGTTTTTCTTGTATGTGATATCAAAAGAAATCACATCCCCAAACACATTGTAGTCAATCCTACTATTCCCATCACACCAAAACAAGTTCAATAAATTGCCTTCAGGAGATTTATTGAACCTGAAGAAAAATAGTGGGTCATTGTCACATTTTCCCTGTAAATAAGATAGAGCAGCAACAACATCACCATCTTTCACCCTCTGTCTTTTTTCCTTACCTAGGTGGTTGGCCAAGTCCTTGCTCGTAAAACCTACCGACTCATGCCCACCTTTCTGACCCAACAAAACCTCCATAATGTTCCGTGTTCTGACACCACATAACTTCATACCATCAGCCTGAGCTTTGTCCCCATCACTCATGCTCCGAAATCTAGGAATCAAGTGAACATGTTGAGAAGGTGCCATTTGGTGATTGTGATTATCATCAAAAAATACAACCTTCCACCGATTGCTACTAGTATCCCGACGAAAGCAAATTCTGGCAGGACAGCCAACTCTTGTAAACGGCTTTGGTCGTTTAACCCTGTCCATTCTGTGCAGGTGCTTCCGATGTCTTAACCCAGCCTTATTGCACACCACCTGACGCGCGACAATGTTTCCATCGGAATCCTTATACACATCATCTTTCCTCGGAGCGAACCCACGAAGACGGGCATATTTAGAATAATATTCAACTGCTTCCTCTTCCGAACAGAAATCCATACCTCTAATGTCATCTGAATACGATGAAAATAACCTATTGACGAATTCCTCATCGGATTTTGTATATCCTTCTTTGTCATCGTCAGCCACACCCAAAATGTCATCACTATCACCTTCACTAACCCCTACACTCCCAGCTTTCTGATTACCATTGACCACATTCTCCTTCACATTTCCTTCACTATCCCCTGCATTCCCATCATTCGGACTATCATTCACCACATTGACATTCCCATACTTCTCATGCTCATTCCCATACTTCTCATTCCCATACTTCTCATGCTCTGTCCCATACTTCTAATGCTCAGTCCCAATCCCAGTATCAAAACTATCTTCCTCAGTAACAATGAATATCTCAGTATCGAACAGATTAACCCAGTTTTCTACATCGGAATTACCCATTTACCCAAATCTGATAACAATACCAAAACACATGTTCATCCACACTCTTACGAGCTATCGAAGGACATAAAGATAATAAAACAAGATGACACCATACTAGCTATCGAAGTAACAGTTTTAAGCAACACACTTACCAGAAAAATTTGCAAATTGAACCAATTTTGGTGCAAATGTAAACACGGAAATCGCTCCGATCCTTCTTCAGAACGCTGGGTCAATTGCGACGAGTGGAGTATCGACCATGCCGTCCCTTGCAGGAACGAAATCTGAGGCAAGAGCAGCGGCGGTGGAGAGCGCAACCGAAAGACGAGGAGCAAAGAAAACACAGGGGGTGGCGGCGGCACAGTGGATGGAGGAGGACGACGATTAGGTTTTTGGAAGATGGAGGAGAGTTAATCCAGATCTCTTTTTTTTTTTTAACCTCTGATGAGTTTTTTTTACCTCACACCAAGGCTAATGTAGTAAGTTATTGAAATTGAGGGACTAATTCATAATTCATACAAAGACTTAACTATTAAGGGATATAAAATAATAAAAAAGTATTATAAAAAATCTGATTGGTACAACACATCAGTGTACCGTACCCATAAAAAAAGACCGGGCACCAGAGCTTTTGCCTTTGAGTAATGTCTTAAAATAAGACAGTTTGAATACAATTCCAAATTTAACCAATAAAAATATGACACATGACATTAAATCTTCTATGATTAATATTTTACTATTAATCCCAAATAATTTACATTAGTATATTTTGTTCCAAAAATATAATGAATTATAATTTATCTCACAAAATTTAATCAGATTACATTTTAGTCTTCATTAGTCTATATTTATATGTTACTATATAAATAATAACAAATTACAACAGTGGGCGGCGGCTTGTGGCGAGCAGCGTTCCATGTGGACAAGGGCTTGTGTGTGTAAAGAATGATGGCGGCGTGGAGCGGCATTTCTGGTTTAATGGTTTTGAGGTTGAAATGATGCTTGCTAGAGTTGAGGGTGAAGATACTTAATTGGTAGCTGGCCGATACAAGTGGGCAAGGTTCGCAGACGAAGGGGCTTGCATCGGCGGCAGCAGATAAAGGGGCTTGCATCAGCGGCAGCAAACTGCGGTGAGTGGTGGTGACATTTTGAGGGAGATGATGATGTTGAGGGCGAAGACAAATATTTTTGTTTTGAAAATATATGAAGTTGAACCAATGTTGGTTTAGCTCTAGGATTTAGGAAAACAAATTAAATTTTGTTTTGAGTTATAATTTGTGATAGTTTGTAGAACAAAATATAAAATATAGGTCAGTTAATATTAAAGTATAATTTGAGTAAATATAAGTGTGTTAAATTATAATTTATTATATTTTTAAAACAAAATATAAGAATATAGATTAATTGGAGTTAAAATTTAGTTTTGAAATATCTAATGACCCGTGTCATGTTTTTATTTGTTTTTTTTTTTTTTTGATAAGCAAAATTGTATTGAAGTGGAGTACTAGGGGTACTCCAACCCGTATACAGATGTAGAAAATAGAAGAAAGAGGAAGCAGAAGACAGTGCATATCAGAACATTACAAACTGCCAAACAAAAGATGGTCTAAATTATATCTACCATAATCCTAGCAGTGGCGGAGTAGCGTTGTCAAAGCAAATAATAACAGCACCATTCCACAACCAGTGGCACAACAAAAGAACAAGGGAAGCAAAAAGCATGGAATAATGCAAAAAGCATGGGATAATAGCAGCACCACTCCACCATTGCAGGGTACCAGTGACACAACAAAGGAGCAGGGTATCAAATGCATCACCATGACTTATGCCTTTCTCGCATATGAATCGGTTAATGTCAAACACCTCAACCATGTACACCCGCCCTGTTAAAGGCTTACCCCAGCGCCCCACAGCCATTCAGACCTGCTTAGTGATTTAACCATCAAATAGTTCCCAGACAATATGTTGGATTGACTGACCACTCATACAGGGAGCATTTAAATCCCTTCGTTTTGGCTGAGATCCACTTCCAAGCTCTAAGCTGTGCCATTTCCAATACGAGATTCACATCGGCTTGCGCTTGGTTAAAAACAATTGCATTTCTGTGTAGCCAAATAGACCAAATCACCGCCAACCATATTGCACCCAAACCTTGCCTTTGTTTCTTGCTCCAAACCCCATACTCATGCTGTGAGAAGTGCAACCAACACGAATTGGGCAAGACCATGACTACTCCCAGCCATCTATAACATCCCTTCCAGACTCTCAATGAGAATGGGCATACCAATAGGAGATGATCTACGGATTCAGCTTCCGAAGAGCATAGAGGGCAAATCAATCCCGCTCCTTCCGTTATAATCCGTCGCTTAAGTAGATTGGATCTTGTTTGGATCCTATCTCTTAAGACTCTCCAACCAAAGGCAACAACATTGGATGGCGCCGTGGACCTCCACAACCTTCTGAATACATCAATTGGTTCAACATCAATTGTTCCTGCCAAGAACTGATACGATGACTTCACCGTGTATTCACCTTCCGAGTTGCACATCCATGTCCACTCATCCGCTACTCCTTTCTTTAGATTGGTTGAGTTTAGATCTTCCTTGAGTTCCTCTACCCATTGCAATTCTCTTTCCAGCAACTGTCTTCGCCACGAGAACATCCACCTCCATGTCTCATTTTCCCACCTTCCCATCTCGGCCACCCGACATTGATTGTGTGTGGCTAAGTTAAATAGCCTGGGATATTTGGCACCAAGGGGCCTCTGACTTAGCCAAGGATCCTCCCAGAATAGGGTATCATTACCTTCACCCGTCTTCCTATTGACGCATAGGTCAAACCAACGCCCATTTGGGTCCAGGTAGCAAGTTTTCAGAATGTCTTTCCACCACTGTGACATGCGAGTAGTAATAACTGGCACTTCTCCCGCTCTTGGAATTACATACTTTGACCGTAATACTCTGCACCACAAGCTGTTTTTATTTGTTGAATTTGATACTGTATTAAAACTGTCTTACCTGAGACCGTATCTAAAAATTCACCTAAATAATATTAATTTTTTGTTGTTCAAAAATGTTAGAGAGTAATAAAGGAAAATTAAAATAAATTTTATATATTTCTCAATCATTTTTTTTTCTTTTATCTCATTTACAATTGTTTTTTTATCGTATCATTCATCATGTTTATTACTTGCATTCATATCTCTTTCTATTAGATGTGAGTGGAAGGAATCAACTATTTTCTAATTTTTGTTTTTGCTTACATAGGAAAAGAATTATTTTCTAAATTAAAGTAAAGTCAGTTTATCTGTGCACATGAAATTTAGAATTGAAAAGCACAAATTCAATGCTTGCTTGAATAAGAAATTGCAAAATAATGTGGATTTATCAAGAAGCTAAAATTTTCATACTAAATTGAGGACACGGTACTGCTAAATAGATTTGGTGTGTTTCCCTTCTCACAAACACATGCACTCGACGGTTGGAACACATGCAATAGGCCGGTCACTTTAACTTGCAAATTAATCAACTTAACTTTTCCTACGATTCAAACATACGTCTTTTCATGTTAGATACACGTGGCTTTTCTTCGTCTAGAAAATACTCGAATGACAAGTATTATTTTACATTTCCTTCTACATGCATAACATTTTCTTTAAAATAAAACTTAATACTCCATGCGTTCTAAATTATAAGACCACATTCAAACAATCACATTTATTGAGAAAAGATGTAATAATCTTTGTTTTATTTATTTTTATATAAATCTTTCATATATGCTTTTATTTAAAGTTAATTGATGTATCAATTGTATCTCACTTAATACTCGAAAAATAATGAATGTAGGGGTAAATTAGGAAAAACTACTTATTTTTTTCTGAAATCTAGAAGGGGTCTTATATTTTGGAACACTAAATTTATCTCTAAAGGTCTTCTAATTTAGAACGGAAGGAATATGTAATGTGGCGTGGTGTTATAGTTCATCTTATCCCCTTAATTATGAGGTTGAATATTCGATTGTAACTCATGTGCCATGAAAATAGAAATATTTTTTAGTCAACTATATATTTATATTGTTTAGTGTGAGTACTTGTGGTGAGGTGAGAGGATAAATCACAACAATCTACGCTAGGTTTCCTAAGCTAACCAAAAATAAAACTTCACATATACTAACGCTCAAAGAAATATTTGACAAATATATATATATATATATATATATATATATATATATATATATATAATGGATAATATTATTGGAAAAAATAAGAAAGAAAAAAATGTTGAATGGGTTTATAACAAACTCTTCACATATAAATTATGTAAAATTGTTAATTATTAAAAAAACGTGAAATTTTGTATAATTTCTAATAAGGAAAAATATATCCAAATTATTAGGCAGATTGAAGGAAACGTGAATAAACCAATCCACTTCAACTAGTTAAATTAGCTATAAATTGTTTTCTATCATAAATAATGGGTTTGGTTCATCATTTCCAAAAAAACAATATTGTTAAAGCTTACTTCCATTTTAAAGTACCTGTTCAAAAACAAAAGAAAAACACATATTAAAAAACATTTGTTTAAAACATTTGTTTTACTATTTTAATATTTAAAATGTATTATCTCTTATCATTTATTACTTTTATAAGAGCATTATATGGAAAAATATTAATTAATGCTATTTTAAAATTTTAAATAAACAATTATTATGAAATAATTTTTTTTTCTCTAAGTGGATAATTATTTCAAAACGGAGGGAATATTTTGTTAAAGCATAAATTACATGAACATTAAAATGCATTACTCTACATTGTGCACGCAGTTTGTTCTTCTATTTTTGCACACGTGGGTGCAAGTGGCAACATTTTGACAACGTGTTCATTGGCCCTCTTCGAGATGGCGGAGGTTAGTAAATTTTGTTTGTCGGTCCATTCAATCTTGCCCACGCTGGATCAACATATAGTCTCCCTGCCATGTCTACTTTATCACACCTATAGTCTTTAGTTCACCAGTTTTCCTTCAATGAAAACAAGATCAGGATCTTCGGAATTAACGATCCTTTGGAGGGCTCATACAATTCCAACTTAGGGTGTGGCACAACTTATTTTTAAAAATTGTTTTTGAAAACAGCTCATGTTCTCAGTTTTAAAAACTAAAATACCATAACAACTAAAAGATATTTTCAGTTGCTGTTTTTAGTTTTCAATTTTCAATTTTTTAGATGCTGGAAAACATCTCATTCAAAAGTTTTTTATATCCTTCTTTACGGTTTTCTATAATCCCACGTTATTTACATCACTTTATTCAACTCTACTTACTTTAAACTTCATCCCAACAACTCTAAAAAGTTGTTTAAATAGACCCTACAATAAACTCACACTCACATAACAATAATAATATAATATTAAAAAGTAAAAGTATGACCCATAAAACAAACCAGCTCTCTGCAACTGTTGCTAATTTAGCAACCCATGAGAATTGTGTGCAATGGTAAAGCAACTTGTAGTTGAGTTGCTAATATAAAGAGCAACCAACAATAATGATGCTCTAATATTATTTATTACTCCCTCCGTTCATAATTAAGTGTCACTATTTTTATCCATTTTTTGTTCCTAATTAACTATCACTTTACAAAGTTCAATGGAGTATTAATTATGTTTTACCAATTATACCCTTTAATTAATGGTGATAGGAAATTAAAGAGTCTAAATTAAGAAGAAAGATAAAAGGTATATTAGGAAGTTAGGTAGTAACTTTGATAGAAACAAGAACATTAATACAATTCCTTAATATATGTGCAAAACCTTAAAGTGACAGTTATTAAGGAACGGAGGGAGTACTTCTTCCGTTCCGTTCCTTTTTATAAGACCCTTAAGAAACATTGTTGATCCCTTAATATCAGACTCCCTACTACATTTTAGGAATATTTATTATTTTTTTCATATATACCCCTTGTATTTATTTATCTTTCCTAATTCCAAAGTTTGACTAACACTTAATTAATTTTCTTTCACACTACCCAATATATTAATTAAGAGTAAACATGAAAGATTGGACAAACTTTTTAAAAACCAATACATTAATTGATCACATTATATGTTTTCTTAATAAGCGCAATATTATTTTAAGGGGTGTAAGGGGTCTTATAAATAGGAACAGCGGGAGTAATTTATACTCTATATGTTTCAAAATAACTGTCCAGAAAGAGAAAAAACACATATATTAAGAAATGCAATTAATAGTGTTAATTTTTTAAAATATATTATTTATTTTACTATTTTAACCTTTAAATTGTATTCCTATCTTTCCTCATTTATTGTTATTGTTCTCGAATAAACCCTAAAATTCAAACAGCTCTGGAATGATAAGGCTCTTATGATTGCATTCGATTGGAAAAGTGAACATACATTGAGTAATGCAGCCACCCCTTATATCATCAGGGAGCCTGCCAAACCTAAGTCTAAGTACATTGTATCTAGTCGATTACTTGTTCCCCAAGCCATGCATAGCGGAAATGGAATCTCGAAATATCTGATCAATTATGAACGCCTGGCCTGGTAAGTGCCAAGTCATCCAGGTGCTTATTCGTTGGATGCTTGGGCCGGATCCACCAACTAAAGGGCCTTGTATTAGGGCTTGCTCTAACACCTGGGTCCATTACGAAGATAATACGGCTGGCCTGAGCCCCCGGTTGGTTCGCCAACAACCTTCACCCAATGGGCCAGATCACCTCTATGCCAACTTCATAACAAGTCGGCCAGCTAGGAACGTTCACCGGTTCAGTTATCATAGGGATAATATGTTGAAAAACATCAGTTAATGCTCCATTTGAATTCCAAGTGGACAGTTATAATGAAATAAAGTTTTTTTCTTCTAAGTGGACAGTTATTTTGAAGCGGAGGGAGTATTTATTTATTCAGTAGTTGCTTAATGACCCCATTTTTATTTAGTTAATTCAGTAATGACTCCACTTTTATTTCAATCACATGTTCTTCATTTTCATGTTCTTCATCTTGTTCAAACACTCATTTTCAGTATTCAACAAAAACAATCTCACTCCATTTTCTTAATTTTCTTTTTCTTTCTCAATCTCACCTCAAAACCTAACCCCGAAACCCTTCCAAACCCAGAAACCCCTTTGACACAAACCCAAAAGCTTTCACCCTAAAAGAGAACCCAAAAGCCCCTTCAACCATTCAACTCATTCCTCGTCGTTCACCCCTTGTTTTGGCTCTATCAAGGAAGAGAGAAAAAATCTTTGTCATGGCAATTTTTCGTGTAATGGTAGGTTTTATACAATAAATCCTCAGTGTATGTAATTTTATACTAGAATAGTAACTCCATTGTGCTGTAATTTGTTAATAATTGCCTCTAATTGATCAAGGTTTAATTTGTGGCATATGTTAATTGAATTGTTCAAAGGGTTGACTAAAGAAATAGAAACTCATGAAAAAAGGTGGTACATAGAAATAAGTGAATGGATGGAAAGAAACTTACGGGTTTACTTTGTAGTTATATAAGAACCGCTTGCATTCAAAATAAAAAGTAAGCTTTTGTGCGAGTTTCTTTGTCTACAGATTCTTAATACCACAAAAAATCCATTGTAGAGTTCTGTATGAGGAACTAGGTGTCCTATAGTTTTGGGTATAGAGTGTGATTACTTGTATCTCTTAAATTCTAGATTAATATAACATTTGCACCGTCTTGGCAAAACATTGTATCTTTATTTACTGAGGTTATTATTTTCTCATTGTCAAATTTCCGCTTCTGCACATACAAATTTATAACAAGTGGTATCAGAGCCATTCGGTTCTGATATATCCTGGACCTCTTGATGGCTTCTCCAAAGTTCGAGATAGACAAAGTTGACGGGGAAAATGACTTTAACCTTTGGAAGGTTAAGTGGAGGCGTTGCTTGGCCAGTAAGGCTGTCAAACAGCCATGATTGCTGGAGGTATACAAGCAAATTGGGATGCCGCTAAGCGCGTCAATGCTAAAACAAAAGCACGCAATACAATATTGTTATCTCTGGCAGATAATGTGCTGCATGAGGTGATAGAAAAGAAGACGAAAAGGACTCTATGAGAAGAATCAGAGAGCAAGTATACACAACCAGTGTTTTAAAACCGGACCGGCCAGGCCAGTTCTACAATTTGACTAGGACCGGGATCTCTGGCCGGCCCCGCTTTGGTCAAACCTAGAATAATGTAGAAAAAGAACTCAAAAAAAGGTTAAGGCCGGATCGAACCTTGCATATCCTAGTAAAAAGGAAAGACATTTGCCACTAAGCCATTTTACTGCTTGCTGAAAGTTATGCACCATTTTTTTTATATGTTATTACATTCATAAAAAAATATTTATATAATATATTGTATATATAAATATTATATGTATATAATTGGGTTAAGCAACGACTCTTTGGTCAAACCGGTTGAACTATTTACTCATTGACCCAGTACCTTGACTGAGCCAATAGTTGAGTTGAGTTTTAAAACACAGTACACAACAAAATTTCACTAGAAAGATGTTTCATAAACGTCGTTTGTACCACTTTAAGCTCAAGGAAAGTACATCGATGAAGGATCCTTTGAATGAATTCAATAAGATGATTCTTGATGCATAAGAATCGGAAATAACCATCAATGATGAAGATAAAGCCTTAATTATGATTTTGTCACTGCCTTCATCATGGGAACATTTAACATATACCATGTTGTATGGTAGAGACACGATCTCCTTAACAACCGTGAAGAATGAGTTGCTGCAAAAAGACCTTGAAAGAATGAACATCGGTGTAAGTCCTAATGACCAAGGGCAACGCTTGGTTGTTAAAGGAAGAACGATGGAGAAAATTTCTTGCAGCAAAGGCTAGTCTAAATCAAATAGCATAAAAATCACCAAAGCCTAAAGTGTTTTCATTGTCACCAGCCTGGACATACTCATAAAATTTGTCCACAGCGGAAGGAAAAGCAGGTTGTAAACGTTGTAGCAGAATTTTTGGCTGATGTTGATAGGTCAGATGATGCTGAAGCTGAAGTCTATACAGTATCCTTGGGATGTTCCAAGGAGGTCTAGAGCCTCATTTCATACGAAACCACATCTAAAATATTTCTCTACTTACCAAAAGAAAAATGAAAAGGTGGAGGTGGGTGATGATTGGTTAATACAAGTTATTGGTGTCAGAATCATAAAACTCAAATTTGAAAAGGGTATTGTTACAGATTTTCAAGACTGGTATGTGTCGGAACTAAGTAAGAACCTGATTTATTTGTGTACCTTACAAACATAAGGATACAAATATTTTGGGGAAGATGAAGAGAACATGTATGTAAGAAAAGGAAAAAAGGTGGTGATGAAAGCGAAGGTGTATCATGGAATTGCTAGGATGACCGGTGCTGCAATAGTAAACAAAATTACTGCATCTTCATCAAAGAAGTCAGAAATTACTACTACACGGTTGTGGCAAATGAATCTTGGACACATGAGTGAGAAGGGAATGGTGATACTATCAAATCATGGTCTTTTGGGTGGCATGAAGAATTGCCAACTTGAATTCTGTGAACAATGTGTGTAACACCCCGATTTTCAGGGCGTTACTGTAGCGAATGAACAGTAAATAGATATGCAGGTGCATTTTCAAAGCTTGGAAAAGGGAGTATATTTTTTTTTGAAATCATTTTCATTTTCGAAACATGCCATGCTGAAGTGCATTAGTATTATAAATACCTGATTCGCAAATAGCCAAACATATGGCATAAGGGGACCGACCAGCAGTTTAAGGATAATTTACAAAACATATACTTGTTTTCAAAACTCTGCTGTCAGTTGTAAAATGCAAACTAAAGACTCTACCCTGACACGTAATCATATATAATATTATTACATAATATTAAAAAAGCGGCTCAAGTCTTCCAGCTCTATGCGCCCGACGTCTGGTCATGGTTCTCCTGTGACGGCATCCTTCCGCATCTTCCGGCTAAGGGACGTCCGGCTGGCGACGGATCACCAGGAAATACAAACAACACACAAATGCAAGGGTCAACTCAAAATAAAACATTGGATCCAAATAAAGCCTAAGGAAAACACATAATATCCAACAGATCAACATGTTGCAGATAACAGTATACATACATTTATTTGACGCAAGTAGTTGAAAAAGTCTAGGACTCTATATGCACGTACATCTTCCTCATGTACAGAAAAAACTTTTATCCGGATATGCACCAACTCCCGAAGGCAGGTGGGACACTCTCCCGAACTCCGAACGAACTAGAAAGTACGACGGTAAGTCGAGAGTTGCCACTTACACGAGACGCTCTTTTTAACGCCCCGATGGTGCGTCATCTAGCACGTGACTCTTTATAGCCCCGAACCATGACGACTTTCACGACTACATGCTTGACACGACATGACCCAAAAACATAAGTAGGACTCATACGTATTTAAACGAGGCCTAACATAGCTTCATAATTAACACTAATCATGTAGAGCAGTTGCACATATCTTGAGCAGATATAAATCATGTCGAAGGAAGAAACATGCTTTCAATTGTCATCAAAGCAATAACATCCAATAAGTCAAGCCACATATCACAACAATCCAACAATGCCACGCATCAGACAAAAACTAATCCAGCATATCAGATGCCTTCAGAGACTGCATTCATATATCAATTAAATACAGTTTAAAGTCGGGTCGTTCTCAGAACGCCGTCAACTACAATTCTAAGATTATAGTGCAGCATGGTATATACATATATACTTATGCTAATAGACAAAGATACGAAGTGCCCTTACCTTAAAGGTAGTCGATCCTGGCGGTCACGTAAACTTCGTGCGTCTAGATCGGTACGGGGTCTCGTTATCCTTCAACAAACACAACCTAGCTTAGAACTTTGAACTTAAACCTAGGGTCAAGGGGCTGGTCTAAACAGGGTCTAATCACTTAGACGAGGTTCTACAACTTAAGAAATTCTCAAAGGTCGACAACACTTAAAAAGGATTTTCGACGATTACCAAAAGAACTTAGAAAAAACCTAAGTTACAAAACCAAAACTTGTCAAAACTTTTAACCATTCAAAGAGCATCAAGGCTAGATGCTTATAAACCATTTTTGAAGCCTTAATCAAGATTTTAGAAGCTAAAAACAGACCCAAAACCACCAAACATCAATTCTGCCCAAATTCTTTAAAACCCTAAAATTTTCCAAATTTTCACCTAACACTTCACAAAATTTCCAAATCAATCACACAATCAAAAACATAACTTTTTAATCCATTTTCCACACCAATTTACCCAAGTTTTCAGAATGTTCAAAACCCTAATTTGAACTATAAGTTTCAAAATCCAACTTGCCCAAAAACTCAACTTTTTCTACAAGTTTCCAAATCAATTTTTCAACTCTTAAACTCAACAAAATCTAAGTTTCAAGAACAAACAAAATTCATTCAATTGTCAACTTTTAAGCTCTCAATTTCCCAACTTTTCAAAACCCTAAAGCAAGCTAAAAGTTCCATAGTCAAATTTACCCAAGTGTTCAATTTTAGTCCCTTAAAAACTTAACTCTCAAAACCAAATGAAAACAAATTTTCCAAGCCCTTAAAACACTTGTAACTCTCGGCCATTCCATCAAAAATAGGGCAATTAATTTTCCTTTGCATCAAACCTCACATACAAGCTTTAAACACTACAAAAAGCTAGTTAGAAAATCAATTTTCCAAAGTCCTACTACCCTAGTCAATTCGGCCAAACAACTTTAATTCAAGGGAAATTTTTTCTTCAAAAACTAATTTGTACACATCAAAGGTAACAAGAAACCTATGGTGAATAATTACCTAAAGCTTGAAAAATCACTTTTCCAAATAATCAATTTTTCAAAAACAAAACTTCCAAGAAAACTAATTAGAGATTTTCAAAGATCAATGTCATGGGAATGACTTTTCCAAAAGCAACTCTAACAAAAACCCAACTTGAAATTTTTCAAAGAACCAAAACTCAACCAATCAAAAATCTAATCGGTTCAAATTGAAACTTAAGATGGTGGGAACAAAATTTGTGAAGAGACATTTGAGTTCTAACACATGCATAAAAACCAAACTCAACATATGGAAAAACCGAATCGGTAGAAGTGTAGATCAAGAGGAGGGGAGCATTTTACCTCAAAGCACCAAGTGGAGAAGAAAAGAGTAAGGGGCTGCCATGGTGAGGAGGAGGTTCGGCCATGGTGATGAGGAGAGGAAGAAGATGAAGCTTTCTCTTTCTCTCTCTAATTTTCTCTCTAAATTCCACTTAATGAAGGCTTAATGGAAGAAAACACATGGAACCCTCACTTAAGGGGGTATGGGCCACGGCCTAAGGGCCCAAAATGGGGGGAAAAACTCAATTTTTACTTACCCAAGGGACTAAAGTTGGAATGGTAAAAGGTTAAAGTAAAAACAAACTTTTACTGTTCGAGGACCAAACCGTAAGGTTTTCAAAGTTCAGGGACTAAACTCTAAATTCATAAAGTTCTAATAAATATCTAGGTTTGTTTATTATTAAACTCTTAATCATGACGCGTCAGTGCGTCAGTGCGTCAGTGCGTCAATGCGTCAGTGCGTCAGCGTGTCAGTGCGTCAATGCGTTAGTGCGTCAAGTCACCGGTCATCATCGGGTTCTGGTCATCAGTGAGTACCTCAGTGTCACTGAGAATATCTGCCCCGGGGTCATTTATTGGTTTCGGGGTACCGGGCCCGCACAATTCGGAGCCGGGTCGATCTTTCTCGAAGTCTGCGTTACGCTGCCCGAAAACACTATTCACCGAGTCACTATTCGCGAAATTCTTCTTCACGAATTTGGTCTCGAAACGCCAAACGAAATCGTTTGGAGCTTTTTAGATTCTCGATCCGGGGTCCCGAAGTCATCCGTTTCTTCTGTTGAAGTTTCGGCTAAAAGTTCCGTTAGAGCGAAAAATGCCTCCCGGGCTCCGGGAGGAAACCATATCAATATTACAGTCGTTCTTCACGAAATTTTCCACTGATCGTCATGGTGATAGTGAGAACGTCTAATTCTCGTCCGAACTTAAAGTCAAGTCCAGCTTGGTTTCCTACCAAGTGTTGCAAAAGGTGTTTCACTGGTACTTCGCTCGACGATAACGCTTGCCGATGCAGCCGAGCGGATCCAAACAGTACCTTGGAATAATTAAATAATTATTTAATCACTGGGGAAAATTCCGGGTGTTACAATCCTACCTCCCTTAAATTAGTTTCGTCCTCGAAACTATAGGTCGGCGAAGTGCTTGAGTATTCTCTTCCGTGGTTCGTCCAATACCACTTGGCTAGGGAAATTCTCTCCCCTTGGTACTTCTTACCGTCCTTGTCCTCGGTCTTCATAGATGAAATTATGAGTGGTAGGTCATCCTTGAGTTGCGAGTGCTCTGACTCAACAACTATGCACAAGCCTTCCGGGCTTAATTGCCTTCCCGACTCCCGTCGTCAGGGTCTTTCGAGGTAGGCATGTTCCTCGTTTCATGCTCCAATCCTCTTACCGGTGTAGCCCTTACGCCTACTCCGAGAAGTTCTGATCCTTCATTACTCGACTCAAACCCTTCCATGGTTTGCCGAGCAAGTCTACTCCAATTACCTGCTTCCACCGCCACGGTGTAGCTCGAAACATCTTGCGTCCACACTTCGCTTCACAGGGTTCTATACCTGGGTTGCACGATAGTCGTTGCTGAAGATAAACTCCATCAAAGGTAGTTGTTCGCTCCAGCTTTTTCCAATGGTCCAAAACACAAGCCTTGCAAATCCTCTGGTGATCCCAATATCTGTTTAGTTCTGCTTTGCCGTCGAAGGGTGACATAAGAATCTTGGTCCTGTCTTCAAATATCATTGGGCATAAATCTGAGCAATGAAGCACGTAGGTAACATTCAAGTTTCCACGTAAGGCGCATTCCACACAGAAATAAATAAACAGTGTGGTCGATGGCTCTACGGTTCCTATGTGCACGTACAACTCCCAGTTGTACAAAAATTCCATTCAGATAGATAGCACCAAACCTCGTAGGTTGGTGGGACACTCGACCGATCTCCGTGCGAAAAAGTGCCGCGGACAGTCGGGAGTTGTCACTTACACGGGTACGTTTCGCACAACGTTCCCGAAAGATTGCATCTCCGGTCTAGGGTGCTGCTCAACCCTAACTGTAACGACTTCAAATTTCTCGATTTCGACGAGAAGGCTTCAACTCTAAGCTCCTTGGGTTCATTCCCTCAAGGGCGACTGGAATATCGTTCCATACCCGAGGTGATGCTGGGCACGTCCCGTGAAATTAAGCATCCTTCGAAAACATACTTCTGGCGTCTGTTGTACGCTGAAGATTTTCATTGCGGGTAGAGGTGAGGTGACTTGGTCAATCCTCGATTATCCATATCCATCGATGTACCGTCCCACTTCCACTCGGGGACGTTAAGGGGCTGAAACATTTCTGCCAGCTCTTCATGTCCCGTTCTTGCCTTCTGACAAGTAAGGTACGCCATCACACTCAGTCTGACTGCTTCCTTGTTCCTGATAGCCTGATCCAACTTCAGACCTTGAAACCGTTTGAACAATTCCACCTTTCTCACCGTCGTGGTGGAGGCATTCATTGCTGGTTGATCCAAGACCTGGCAACCACGATGAACTCCCTCAGATGGTACTGCGGGGTAAAATCCTACTCCCTCATGGGCTCTGCCCATTCACGCCGCTTCAAGCTTCCTCCTTCAAATCAAACGAGTATTCCAAACTCCTCGTGATAGCTGAAGGTAACATAGCGCTCTCGTAGAGGTGGCGTCTTCATATCTTGAGCGCAAACTCCATTGCGGATAATTCCAACTGATATCTTTGACGACCCTGCTTCGGCGTCTATAACCGTTTCCAAATGGGCATCAACACTCTGAGGTCCTGCTTCAGAACACGGCCTATTATTTGGTATACGTATCGACATCGACTACGTATTTTTCTCCCAGTTGTGGCAACTAGTGTTGACGAAGTCATCCACTGTTTCTCCATTCGTTGATAGCTAGACTCACCCCTCTTGGTCCTTACAAGAGGTTGGTCCTTCCTAGCGAGTCGCATTTGCGGTCCCACTAGCTTCGAGAGTTCTTCAGTGAAGTACCGATAGTGACCATCCAAGTCAAAGCAACTCTTCATCCTCAATTGTTGTCTTCGATCGTTCCCATGCTAACTCTGATTTCTCTTGGCTGGGTCAACCGTGATTACTTCCCTTGAGATCACATGTCAAAAAGGTTTTACTCCTTCGAGTCGAACTCGGACTTGAAGGACTGGAATACCGCTTCTTCTCCATAATACGTGCGGTACTGGTCGGAGATAGCTTCTCCTGTTCTTCAAAAATCTTGGCGCACACAAGTACGTCATCAATCATTAAGGCCACGAATGGTCCAAGTGTGGCTGAGGTCTCCCCGTCCTCGTATCCTACGAAGACGATTGGTGCATTTGTCACTCAATGCGCCGCACAACACTCGTTCTGTCCATGACGAGTTCTGGAAATAGTCTTGAGAATATCCTCTTCCTCAATCCGATTCTGACGATGTAGTGGTCTAGGAAACCACACTACTCCTCAAGTTGGTTCGCCAAGTCATCGGTCCTTAGTAAGGATGTCGATCTCTTACTGTCGTTCCACTCGGTTGTCATCAATCCATAAAGGGTCGGGACCTCCTGCCCCTTTCCTTTAACAGCAATCCTGGCGCTTTCCCAAAGCGAAAAACTTTACCCTTGCACGATCACTCCGAGCTAATTCCGTGGGTCCATCACTTGTACTCGGTGGACGGTGCAGGCGTAATTCGTAAGTTGCATATGAGATGGGTCTTGCGTCGTCTTGCACGATTC
The DNA here is from genome assembly GCA_030819835.1 of Acmispon strigosus. Classification (NCBI taxonomy): domain Eukaryota; kingdom Viridiplantae; phylum Streptophyta; class Magnoliopsida; order Fabales; family Fabaceae; genus Acmispon; species Acmispon strigosus. The sequence goes on along the minus strand of JAUAMA010000002.1, from coordinate 75,189,638 downwards.
ACATCTTCATTTCCCTTCTCCCTTCAATGTTAATCGATAGGTGAACACTATCGGAATCCTTTCTTCAGGCGGTTCTCACGAGGTTCTCTGTAAAACATCTAGAGACACTCGGTTCTATCCTACATAGACTATCCAGTTCCACATGTTCTGGGATAATCGGCTCATTCAGAGATTGTAGGGGGGAGATATACATATACATATATATTCATAACAGACAAGAGAAGAAATTCTTCTCATAAACATTAGCATTCAAGCACACAACAGTTTAACGATCAAAACAACCACAAAAGAAGTACATGCAAAATAAAAGGCAAAGGAAGGTCAATGTAGTTTCTAGTGGTCCTCGCCATTCATCGAATGGGCGAATGCACCGCTCCCTACTCAAGAAATTGATGACGAGTCGCACCCATAGAAGGTACTGTCTCGGCACCTTGTCATCTCTAACTGTACGCTCAGGTTTCCTTCGTGACGATCACTTCGGCTCTGCCTTGGGTGTTCGACATTCCTTGGAAAAGTGTCCAGTCTTCTGGCAACGATGACACCTCTTCTTCTCCCCTTTGCAAGTCCTCGCAAAATGTCCTGCTTCTCCACATTTGTAGCAAATCACCGTTCCCTTTGAGGGTGGAACTGCTTGGCCTCTCCCGGATGCAGCTTCCGACTGGAGTGGTCCTGTCGCCCGGCCTATCCTGTGCGTCCGCTGATATAGCCTCTTCTGATGTCCTTTCCCTAGAGTCTCTCGGTCTTGTGTCCTTGGCTGGGATGGTCCACCTCTTCCGAACTTCCTCTTCCGCTCGTTCCTCATGGTTTCGATTTCTCGGCACTTCTCCACAAGTGGCTGGTACTGGGAAATCCCTAAGGGTCTTACTAACTTCTCGATCTCATATCGAAGTCCCCTCATGAACCTTGAACAGAGGTAGGGTTCGTCTAACCTCCGTGCGAAGAATCGGAAGTGTCTAGCCAAAGATTCCAGCTTTGCAGCATACTCGTCCACCGACATATTTCCCTGGCACAGCTCCAGGAATCGGGACTCCATCTCTTCACGGGCGCTAGGCGGGTAGTACCTCTCCAAAAGGGCGTCTCGGAACGTGTTCCATGTGACAGCTACCTGGTTGGCCTCCATGATCTGTCTGGCTCCTTTCCACCAGTATTCTGCATTGCCTCGCGGCAGGTAAGAAGCAAACTCCAGCTTGGATTCTTCCGGAGTGTTCAGAACTCCGAAGATCTTCTCAACTTGCTGAACCCAAAGATCCGCTTCCTCCGGTCCAGCTTCCCCTAAGAATCTTGGCGGGTCTTGTCGTCGAAAGGCGTTGAGTGCTTGAGTGCGAACAAAGGTCTCTTCCCTTTCTTGCTGGCGTGCACAACGCTCATCCTCCACTGCCTGTCGTTGAGCAGAGGCAGATTCTCGTGCTTCAGTCGTAGCGGCCTGCTGAGCAACCACGTCAGTCAAATTGTCATTGCTCGAGTCATCTGGTTCAGGCTGGTCTGCATTCCCTCTTCTGAGTCTGATGGTGAAGACATCTCGTTCCTTAAACACACAAACATTCATCCAGACGAGGAATGGCTAGATTCCAAGGCGTCTTGCTCTTCTATATGAGCTAAATAACATGCCTTAGGATAATCACACAACAGGGGCTCAAACATAAGCTAGCGTAGAACTAACTACTACAAGGATAGCAGCCAAATACATAGGGAGGTTTTCCTCTCAAGGGATAAACCTAAAGCAATCTCTAAGTTCGGCTACTTCAGGATTTGTCATGCTTGGAGCAGCCATAAGGCTGACTAGGCTTTACAACCTAACTCCCTAGCAATCAACCGAAATATCCTAATTGCAAACACAAATAGCAGAATTTTTGGCTGATGTTGATAGGTCAGATGATGCTGAAGCTGAAGTCTATACAGTATCCTTGGGATGTTCCAAGGAGGTCTAGAGCCTCATTTCATACGAAACCACATCTAAAATATTTCTCTACTTACCAAAAGAAAAATGAAAAGGTGGAGGTGGGTGATGATTGGTTAATACAAGTTATTGGTGTCAGAATCATAAAACTCAAATTTGAAAAGGGTATTGTTACAGATTTTCAAGACTGGTATGTGTCGGAACTAAGTAAGAACCTGATTTATTTGTGTACCTTACAAACATAAGGATACAAATATTTTGGGGAAGATGAAGAGAACATGTATGTAAGAAAAGGAAAAAAGGTGGTGATGAAAGCGAAGGTGTATCATGGAATTGCTAGGATGACCGGTGCTGCAATAGTAAACAAAATTACTGCATCTTCATCAAAGAAGTCAGAAATTACTACTACACGGTTGTGGCAAATGAATCTTGGACACATGAGTGAGAAGGGAATGGTGATACTATCAAATCATGGTCTTTTGGGTGGCATGAAGAATTGCCAACTTGAATTCTGTGAACAATGTGTGTAACACCCCGATTTTCAGGGCGTTACTGTAGCGAATGAACAGTAAATAGATATGCAGGTGCATTTTCAAAGCTTGGAAAAGGGAGTATATTTTTTTTTGAAATCATTTTCATTTTCGAAACATGCCATGCTGAAGTGCATTAGTATTATAAATACCTGATTCGCAAATAGCCAAACATATGGCATAAGGGGACCGACCAGCAGTTTAAGGATAATTTACAAAACATATACTTGTTTTCAAAACTCTGCTGTCAGTTGTAAAATGCAAACTAAAGACTCTACCCTGACACGTAATCATATATAATATTATTACATAATATTAAAAAAGCGGCTCAAGTCTTCCAGCTCTATGCGCCCGACGTCTGGTCATGGTTCTCCTGTGACGGCATCCTTCCGCATCTTCCGGCTAAGGGACGTCCGGCTGGCGACGGATCACCAGGAAATACAAACAACACACAAATGCAAGGGTCAACTCAAAATAAAACATTGGATCCAAATAAAGCCTAAGGAAAACACATAATATCCAACAGATCAACATGTTGCAGATAACAGTATACATACATTTATTTGACGCAAGTAGTTGAAAAACTCTAGGACTCTATATGCACGTACATCTTCCTCATGTACAGAAAAAACTTTTATCCGGATATGCACCAACTCCCGAAGGCAGGTGGGACACTCTCCCGAACTCCGAACGAACTAGAAAGTACGACGGTAAGTCGAGAGTTGCCACTTACACGAGACGCTCTTTTTAACGCCCCGATGGTGCGTCATCTAGCACGTGACTCTTTATAGCCCCGAACCATGACGACTTTCACGACTACATGCTTGACACGACATGACCCAAAAACATAAGTAGGACTCATACGTATTTAAACGAGGCCTAACATAGCTTCATAATTAACACTAATCATGTAGAGCAGTTGCACATATCTTGAGCAGATATAAATCATGTCGAAGGAAGAAACATGCTTTCAATTGTCATCAAAGCAATAACATCCAATAAGTCAAGCCACATATCACAACAATCCAACAATGCCACGCATCAGACAAAAACTAATCCAGCATATCAGATGCCTTCAGAGACTGCATTCATATATCAATTAAATACAGTTTAAAGTCGGGTCGTTCTCAGAACGCCGTCAACTACAATTCTAAGATTATAGTGCAGCATGGTATATACATATATACTTATGCTAATAGACAAAGATACGAAGTGCCCTTACCTTAAAGGTAGTCGATCCTGGCGGTCACGTAAACTTCGTGCGTCTAGATCGGTACGGGGTCTCGTTATCCTTCAACAAACACAACCTAGCTTAGAACTTTGAACTTAAACCTAGGGTCAAGGGGCTGGTCTAAACAGGGTCTAATCACTTAGACGAGGTTCTACAACTTAAGAAATTCTCAAAGGTCGACAACACTTAAAAAGGATTTTCGACGATTACCAAAAGAACTTAGAAAAAACCTAAGTTACAAAACCAAAACTTGTCAAAACTTTTAACCATTCAAAGAGCATCAAGGCTAGATGCTTATAAACCATTTTTGAAGCCTTAATCAAGATTTTAGAAGCTAAAAACAGACCCAAAACCACCAAACATCAATTCTGCCCAAATTCTTTAAAACCCTAAAATTTTCCAAATTTTCACCTAACACTTCACAAAATTTCCAAATCAATCACACAATCAAAAACATAACTTTTTAATCCATTTTCCACACCAATTTACCCAAGTTTTCAGAATGTTCAAAACCCTAATTTGAACTATAAGTTTCAAAATCCAACTTGCCCAAAAACTCAACTTTTTCTACAAGTTTCCAAATCAATTTTTCAACTCTTAAACTCAACAAAATCTAAGTTTCAAGAACAAACAAAATTCATTCAATTGTCAACTTTTAAGCTCTCAATTTCCCAACTTTTCAAAACCCTAAAGCAAGCTAAAAGTTCCATAGTCAAATTTACCCAAGTGTTCAATTTTAGTCCCTTAAAAACTTAACTCTCAAAACCAAATGAAAACAAATTTTCCAAGCCCTTAAAACACTTGTAACTCTCGGCCATTCCATCAAAAATAGGGCAATTAATTTTCCTTTGCATCAAACCTCACATACAAGCTTTAAACACTACAAAAAGCTAGTTAGAAAATCAATTTTCCAAAGTCCTACTACCCTAGTCAATTCGGCCAAACAACTTTAATTCAAGGGAAATTTTTTCTTCAAAAACTAATTTGTACACATCAAAGGTAACAAGAAACCTATGGTGAATAATTACCTAAAGCTTGAAAAATCACTTTTCCAAATAATCAATTTTTCAAAAACAAAACTTCCAAGAAAACTAATTAGAGATTTTCAAAGATCAATGTCATGGGAATGACTTTTCCAAAAGCAACTCTAACAAAAACCCAACTTGAAATTTTTCAAAGAACCAAAACTCAACCAATCAAAAATCTAATCGGTTCAAATTGAAACTTAAGATGGTGGGAACAAAATTTGTGAAGAGACATTTGAGTTCTAACACATGCATAAAAACCAAACTCAACATATGGAAAAACCGAATCGGTAGAAGTGTAGATCAAGAGGAGGGGAGCATTTTACCTCAAAGCACCAAGTGGAGAAGAAAAGAGTAAGGGGCTGCCATGGTGAGGAGGAGGTTCGGCCATGGTGATGAGGAGAGGAAGAAGATGAAGCTTTCTCTTTCTCTCTCTAATTTTCTCTCTAAATTCCACTTAATGAAGGCTTAATGGAAGAAAACACATGGAACCCTCACTTAAGGGGGTATGGGCCACGGCCTAAGGGCCCAAAATGGGGGGAAAAACTCAATTTTTACTTACCCAAGGGACTAAAGTTGGAATGGTAAAAGGTTAAAGTAAAAACAAACTTTTACTGTTCGAGGACCAAACCGTAAGGTTTTCAAAGTTCAGGGACTAAACTCTAAATTCATAAAGTTCTAATAAATATCTAGGTTTGTTTATTATTAAACTCTTAATCATGACGCGTCAGTGCGTCAGTGCGTCAGTGCGTCAATGCGTCAGTGCGTCAGCGTGTCAGTGCGTCAATGCGTCAGTGCGTCAAGTCACCGGTCATCATCGGGTTCTGGTCATCAGTGAGTACCTCAGTGTCACTGAGAATATCTGCCCCGGGGTCATTTATTGGTTTCGGGGTACCGGGCCCGCACAATTCGGAGCCGGGTCGATCTTTCTCGAAGTCTGCGTTACGCTGCCCGAAAACACTATTCACCGAGTCACTATTCGCGAAATTCTTCTTCACGAATTTGGTCTCGAAACGCCAAACGAAATCGTTTGGAGCTTTTTAGATTCTCGATCCGGGGTCCCGAAGTCATCCGTTTCTTCTGTTGAAGTTTCGGCTAAAAGTTCTGTTAGAGCGAAAAATGCCTCCCGGGCTCCGGGAGGAAACCATATCAATATTACAGTCGTTCTTCACGAAATTTTCCACTGATCATCATGGTGATAGTGAGAACGTCTAATTCTCGTCCGAACTTAAAGTCAAGTCCAGCTTGGTTTCCTACCAAGTGTTGCAAAAGGTGTTTCACCGGTACTTCGCTCGACGATAACGCTTGCCGATGCAGCCGAGCGGATCCAAACAGTACCTTGGAATAATTAAATAATTATTTAATCACTGGGGAAAATTCCGGGTGTTACAATGTGCGTATGGAAAGCAAACGCAAGTTAGCTTCAGTGCTTCAAATCATGCAACTAAGAGGGTTCTTGATTATGTTCACTCAGATGTGTGGGGCCTAACAACAACTTCATCTCTGGGAGGTTGCTTATATTTTCTCACTCTAATTAATGATTATTCAAGAAAAGTTTGGTTGTATTTCTCAAAACACAAAAGTGAAGTGTTTGTCAAATCCAGGCAATGGAAGGTTATGGTTGAGAAGCAGACTAGACGATCAGTGAAGACACTGACAACAAACAGCAGTGGCGAGTTATGCAATAAAGAATTTCACGAGTTCTACAAGGATGAGGGCATAGTGAGGCATCATATTGTGCCAGGAACACCACAACAAAATAGGGTTACAGAATGAATGAACAGAACTTTTTTGGAGTGTGCAAGATGCTTGCGTAATCAGGTTGGTCTTCCAAAACAATTTTGAGCTAAGGCTGTCCACACAGTAGTCTACTTGGTGAATTGATCTCCGTTAGCTGCAAAAAATAATCAAATTCTATAAGAGGTGTGGTCCAATCAACCTGTCAACTACTCTAGTTTGAAGGTATTTGGATGCCTTGCATATGCTGATGTGAGGGATGGTAAGCTGGAGTCGAGGAAAAAGAAGTGCGAATTCCTAGGCCACGCGCACAGGGTGAAGGGATATAGATTATGGTGCATAGAAGATCCTAGTTCACCAAAATTTATCATAGGTAAAGATGTCAAGTTTGATGAGCACACTCTACTAAACTAGAGGTGAAATCCTGGAAGTGATTGTACTAGATCATGGTGCTAAGAAAAAGGTGGAGTTGTATGAAGTCACGAGTGAAGAACAACATAATGAGGTAGAAATAAATCAGCCCATAGATACTGATCACGTAGAACAGATAGAGGAACAATATAGTATTGTTAGAAATTGCGAGCGACGCCAAACTAGACGTCCCCTGAGGTATGTCAATATGGTTGCTTACGCAATAAAAATAATGGAAGAAGATCCTGCATCATATGCTTTGGATATGGCAGATAACATTGTAGGTGACAAACCTTTTACCTACAAAGAAGTTGTTAGTGTCGGTGAGTCATCCGAATGGATACTAGAAATGAATGAGGAGATTGAGTCTCTTCAGAAAAATCAAACATGGTAGTTAGTACAATTTTCTAAAGGTAATCGAGTGATAAGCTATAAGTGGGTCTATGAAATAGGTAATTTTAGGTGTTGAGCCGTCAAAATACAAAGCAAGACTAGTTACAAAAGGCTACTCTCATAAGTAGGGAATTTATTTCCATGAAGTATTCTCTACAGTGGTGAAACATTCCACTATTAGAATACTTCTGGCTTTGGTTTGTGTAAAGAATTTGGAGCTAGAACAACTTGATGTAAAGATTGCTTTTTTACATGATGAGCTCCAAAAGAAAATTTACATGAAGAAACCAGAGGGATTTCTAGAGCCTGGAAAAGAGGACTATATATATCTTCTTATGAAGTCCCTGTATGGTCTGAAACAATCTCCAAGGTAGTGGTACAAACGCTTTGACACAATTATGGTTGGTGCTAGATTTACAAGAAACCAACATGATAATTGTGTATATTCTTGGAAGCTCCCTGATGACTCATATATCTATTCGTTGTTGTACGTGGATGATATGTTGGTTGCAACACATGACAAAGCTGAAATCAACATGTTAAAATCTCAGTCGTACAGAGTTTAAGTTGAAAGACTTAAGCACAATGAAGAAAATTTTAGGAATGGAGATTCACCGTGTTCAAAACCATTGCAGACTCATATTATCCCAAAAGGGCCATGTAGAAAAAGTTCTACAACACTTTGGAATGGATCAAGCCAAACCTGTAAGTACGCTGCTTTCCGCGCACTTTAAGCTTTCTCTTAAAGATACACCAAAAAATGAGATATAGCTGGACTAGATGTATCAAGTACCATATGCAAATGTTGTTGGAAGTCTCATGCATGTGATGGTGTGCACGAGGACAGAAATTTCACTCGTTGTAAGTGTTGTAAGCTGGCATATGGGTAATCCTGGGAAACGACACTAGGAAGTGGTGAAATGGATTATGCGTTACTTAAGAGGCTCTACAGATGTTGGCTTGGGGTATGATGGGAATCAAGCATCTGGAAGTGTGGTAGGCTATGTTCATTCTAATTATGCAGGTGACTTGGACAAAAAACACTCAATGACAGGTTATGTCTTTACGATTTTTGGGTGCACAGTGAGCTGAAAGGCAACACTACAATAAACATTTGCATGTCAACTACTGAAGCTGAATACATCGCGGTGATAGAGGCTGTAAGAGAAAGGAAATGGTTGCATATTTTGTTGGATAGTTTAGGTCTGAATACACAGGTTCTAGAAGTGCATTATGATAGCCAGAGTGCTATACATCTGTCCAAGAATCCCGTTTATCATGAACGAACCAAGCACATTGATGTCAGAATGTACTTTGTCAAAGAAAGTATTGCCAATGGGCATGTTGCAGTTGAGAAAATATCTACCGCAGATAATCCAGCTAACATGATGACAAAACCCTTGCCCAGGCACGGATCCAGGAATTTAAGTACGTGGGGGCAAAATACACATAAATTTGTAACATAGAAAATATAACATTGTACTATTAAAAATTTAAAAGTACATCATAATTGTTCCCTACGAGTTTTCATATTTTGAAAACTCTGCACTATCTTTTCATTCTTAACACTATCAAATACATCTTTCTCTATATAAGTAACTAAACAATCATTTAGCCATTCATCTCCCATACGATTTCGCTTCTGATTCTTGATGATATTCATAGCGGAGAAAGCTCTTTCAACTGTCGCAGTTGCTACAGGAAGTATCAAAGCTAACTCTAAAAGAAAATATACCAATGGATATACAATATGCTTCCTATTCTCCACAAGCTTTATAGCAAGATCACTAATCCCCCTAGTCCTGAAAGTGCATCATCAGAGCATGCATCAATGAAGTAATTTTCAAGCTGATTATCTAGTGCCAAAAGTTCAATTGGGGAAAAATCTGAAGGATAAAAATGAGCTAAATGAATCAATTTTTCCTTATCAAATGCAACAAATGAATCTCTTGGACTCAAGCAAGCTACACAAAGAAGCAACTCGCTATTCACTTCAGTAAAACGATTATTCAACTCTTGAAGTTGTCGATCTATCACTTGAAAGAATAATTCAACCTGAAAATGATGCACATTAGTAACTTTCTCCATTTTGCGTCTTGATCGTCCTTGTGTTTGAAATGTATCAGCCATATTAAGAATGGCAACATTGTGCCTTTCACAAAACAATGAAACCTGTTTGAGCAAAGAATCCCAACCATCATCTCTCATAACTTGCAATCTCTGCTTTGACACAGTAACCAACTTCATAGCATTTACAATATCTTGATCACTTCTTTGTAATGCTTGAGACAACTCATTAGTTATCCCTAAAATGTTTTTCATCAAATGCAAGATGAAAACAAACTCAAAAGACTGCATCAAATTCAGCAAAGCACATGCTTCAGCTTTTTGGTCTAAACTTATAACATCTTCTTCAACAAATTCAAGCACATCAACCATTGAAGAGAACAAAGAAACTATACTAAGTAGTGTACCATAATGTGATCCCCATCTAGTATCCCCTGCTTTCTTGATCATTATTTCTTGATTCAAACCACGACCACTAGAGATTTCTCCCTTTTGCAATGCTTCTTTCACCTTAGCACTTTGACTATCACGAAGAATATCTCGACGCTTACATGAAGCTCCAACAACATTAGATAAATTAGCAATTGTGTTAAAAAACAATGCAATTGCAACATGTTTTTTTGATACTGCAACAAGAGCTAATTGGAGTTGATGAGCAAAGCAATGAATATAGAATGCACAACTATTCTCTTTTAGTATCAAACTTTTGAGCCCATTAAATTCACCTTGCATATTACTTGCTCCATCGTATCCTTGTCCACGCAATCTTGACAAGCTTAACCCATATTTTGCAAATAATGACCCCAAAGCCGATTTTAGTGATAAAGCATTAGTATTTGAAACATGAACAAGACCAAGAAGGCGCTCTATAACTTGTCCTTTATTATTCACATAACGCAAAGCCACCATCATTTGCTCCTTGATTGAGATATCACGAGATTCATCAATCAAAATAGCAAATAGTTTATCTCCCATATGATTAAGTATAACTTTAGTAGACTCACTAGCAGCGGCTCTAACAATTTCTTTTTGAATAGAAGGAGCTATTAATTTGAGATTTCTAGGAGCATGCTTCAAAACTTGATGAATAGTGTCATTATGGTTGGAAAGAAAATCTAGAAGCTCAAGAAAATTCCCCTTATTGCTTGAACACATTGACTCATCATCACCACGAAAAGCTAACCCTTGGCGCAATAAAAATCGAATGCAATTGATGATAGCAATCAACTGAATTTGATAGTCTTCTTTAACTTGGTCAGACTGTTTACACAAAGCAACTTCAATGTGTTGTTTTTGTTTCATTAGCACTTGGCAATTTCTCCAGGCTTGATTATGAGGACTATTTTGGCCTCCAACATGAGTTTGCAGTCTCTCACTCTTTTTCCAGTTTGAAAAACCTTCAATTGTAAATGTATCACCATTACCAACATCCGATCTCATGAGATAACAACATAAGCAAAATATCGCATCTTCTTTTTGACTATATTCCAACCAATTTCCAAATTTGGAATACCAATCAGGATTGAACCTACGCAGTGTCTTCCCAAATTGTGTTTGTGGAAAATCAATCTCTTTTGGTTGACAAGGACCCTTTTGTAGATAATATCTCCTGATTTCATCTCTATCACTAGGATGATATAACAACATTGGTGGCCTTAACCCAGGATCACTAGGAAGATTTTCTGAGTCGAACTCCAAAAATCTTTTTTTCAAGGTTGGGCCTAATGTTTTTTTGAGTTCTTGAGGTTGAGGAGAAGATACTTGCTCTTGCTCTATACTTTTTCTTTTGAAATATTTTTCCATTGCTGGATAAAGTTAAGAATAAAGAAAAATTTGTTAACAAACTTCAATTCTGGCATGTAATACATGAACCAATGCTCAATAGCAAATAAGTAAATAACTTCAAAATCACTAGAAGCTACCATTCACACAATCTCCTTCAATTACAGAATTCTCAAATACAAACACTTTTCAACCTAGTATCTCCAATAGCAACATTAATCATGTATTATTACATATATTACATTTATACAAAAGAGTCAAATACAAACACTTTTCAACCTAGCATCCCCAATAGCAACACTCTGCATCAAATGAACCAATGTTCAATAGCAAACAAGTAAATAACTTCAAAATCACTAGAAGCTACCATTCACACAATCTCCTTCAATTACAGAATTGTCAAATACAGACTCTGCATCAAACTTAATCAATTAGGCAGTAAATTAAAGGAACTACTGAACTACATAAGCGGGAAGAGATTGAGTCTAAGAGGAGGGTGGATACCTTGCTGGATTGAAATTTGAAGCAGAAAAGGGGAGAATCAAAAAAGGGTTTGAACTTTGAAGCAATCGGAGAAGGACGAACGCGGCGGCGACGGAGGAGGAGCAGGCAGAGTCGCGGTGGACGGAGATGGCAGAGTGAAGCACGAGGCGGCGGAGAAGGACGAACGCGAGTCGAGCGCAAGGCACGGAGAAGGACGAACGCAGATGCGAGTGGCGACGGCGGAGGAGATGGTCCGACGGAAGCCGCGCGACGGCGGAGGACCAAGCAGACCAGCAGAACGGATTAGAAGGAAGGAGAGAAGTGAAGCAGGTAGAAGGAATGGAGCCTATGGAGGTGCGTGCGGCGCTGGTTCTTGGGGAAGGAGAAAGAAATTAGGTTGGGATTTGGGAATACTATTAGTTTATTATTATTAGTATTATTATTATTTTTTTCTTAAATTTCTGTGGGGGCATTTGCCCCCCACCATATAGGTGGGTCCGTGCCTGCCCTTGCCTATAGGAAAATTTAGGCGTTGCCTAGATTGGTTAAATGTAAGCAAGGGTTGTTGATGTCCTTATGGGCATGTTGCATGAAGACTATGATAAAAGATCTGACTCTGTAAATTAGAGTCAAGGTGGAGAATTGTTAATAATTGGCTCTAATTGATCAAGATTTAATTTGTGGCATATATTAATTAAATTGTTCAACGGGTTGACTATATAAATGGAAATCCATGAAAAAAAGTGGTACATAAAAACAAGTGAATGGATAGAAAGAAACTTACGAGTTTACTTTGAAGCTTTGTAGCTATATAAATAGTGCTTGCATTCAAAAGAAAAAGTAAGCTTTTGTGAGAGATTCTTGGTCTAAAGATTTTTATACCATAAAAATACTTAATAGAGTTCTATGTGAGGAACTGGTGTACGAGAGTTTTGAGTATATAGTGATTACTTATTTCTCATAAATTCTAGATTAATTCAAAATTTGCACCATCTTAAAAAAACATTGTATCTTTATTTATTGAGATTATTATTTGCTCATTGTCAAATTTCCGCTTCCGAGCATACAAATTTATAACATAACTTAGGCAAAACCTTTCACCGAATTTTGGTTTCAACCAAATTAAATGGAAACTTCAAATTATTTTTAAAATTCCAGCATTCCTTTCACTCCTAAAATCACCCAGATCTAAAACCCATGGCTTCGCTACATAAAAACTCCTTTTACCACCAAATTCTAATCTTGAAACAACATCTTCTGCGAAGACAAAAGGCCATGGTTTTGTCACTTTGTGGTATTACTTCAAATATGCTGAGTTGAGAGTCAAGACGAAAGGCAATGGATGATCAAACTTATAGTTAGTGGGATTTTTATATTGCTTCCCTTCAAGGTTCTATCTTTTTTTGGGTTGATCCTAATTTCATATTATAAACTTGCAGCTGTGAGAAAGGGGGAAGAATCGGGTGGGTTGCTCAAGGACTAACTAGGGAGTTCTGTTTGGCGCCACCCGCAATTAGGGTGGCGCCATCCCCTATTTTAAAAAATGTCAAAAGTGCCCTTCTTAAAAAAGAACCTTTGGAAAAAAAATGTCTAAAAATATAATTCTCTCAAATACACCATCTCCATCCCCTTCAACTCATCATCATCACCATTTCACTCCCCCTTTTCCTTCCCATCTACCTTTATATTGAGTTGGAGGGAAGGGAGAAGCTAAAAATCAAAGTGGGTCTTCTCTATAAGCAAAAAAAAAAAAAAATTGTATAAGTTCGATCTGTTCTGGTTATTATTCGCACCTTCATGTGCGATATATGGTTAAAAATCGCACATCAAAGAGCGAGATTGTTATTTGTTTTAATTTTTTTAAATTTTATTGATTTCGCACATTTACGTGCGATTTAGATGATAATATCGCACCTAAAGGTGCGACTTTTTTAAAAAAATTAAAAATAAAATAAAACGTAAGTCAGGGTTTAAAACCCACGACAACACAACCACCACCCACACACGTTTTATATTTGTATTACGAACCCTAGCCGCCCTCTCCTTCCCTTTTCTCTCTTTTCTTCCACTTTACACACAAACCTCTCTTCTACCTCTAGATCTTTGCATTTCCTCCCCAACAAAAGCTCAGGTACTGCCCCTTCTTCCTCTTTCTTTTTTAACTCTGTTTTGCATGTGGATTTGTTTTTCTTCTCCCTTTTTTTGATTTCTTGAGGTCCTGCTATGAAATCGTGTTTTGAAGGGTTGTTTTGTTCTTGGTCCTGTGTTGTATGTTCGTGTTGCAAAAAACTCGCACCTAGAGGTGCGATTTGACTGTATTTAACTCGCACCTACAGGTGCGATTTGAATGTATAAAAATCGCTCCTCTAAGGGCGATTCTGGTGTTTAATTAAAGGTCTTCTAAGTGCGATTCCATTAGTTTTGCATGAATCATATTGACTTAGGTCCCAGAAATTAGATGACCTATGCTGCTCTAAATTTTGTATGGCTCTCGTATTCCTTTTGTTTTTAACTCAAATTTGGATGGAAACTAACCATTTGTAATTTGCTCATGTTGTTACAGAAATGGCTAGGACCCGTCACACCGGTCGCCCGGTTGATGTCGATGACGCACAAAGCCATGAGGACGACATCCGCCGAAGAGGTCATGCTTCGCACCGTAGGCGGCGTGCAAAGGCTACGGTTGTGGAGGAACAGTCATATAATGAAGCTGAATATGAGGAGCAGGAGCAATGGCGGGACAGGTTTGATGAGCAGGGAGGGTACATTGACGATGATCAGGATGCCGAGGAGATGCAGTACACTGAGGGTGGTCAGGGCGAAGGAGCTGATGATGATGAGGAGCATAGTGACGGTGATGATGGTGGCGATGATGAGGAGGATGATGATGATAATGAAGATGGGGTCCGTGATGACGGGGCCAAGAAAGAACTGAAACGAAGACTACATGCGATTGACAAAGCTGACAAGCAACTGACCTCGTTCCTAGGTGGACCGAGTAATCTGGCAGTGCTGCAGAGCTATGGTACCCATGTTTCCGGGAGGGTCTGGCGATCTTACATTGATGGAAACATACCAGATAGGTCGCTGTTAAGATTGTACAATCACGAGAAGAGGCTGAGGGTGGATCTGACTGGGGGGAATGCATACATATCTAGCGTCCTAGCTAGGTCTGGTCTAGCAACTCTCGTTGATTGTAGATACACCACATATGACCGAGGTCTGATATCAGCCTTCGTGGAGAGGTGGCACCCTGAGACCTCATCCTTCCATTTGCCATGTGGAGAGATGACAATCACATTGGATGATGTGGCGTCTCTCCTGTACATCTCGGTCCGAGGCAGCTTCTTCACTTTACCCGTACTAGACAATGAAGAGTGCGTCGTGGTTCTTTTTGCGCAGTTGCGGGTGATTGAAACTCGGGCAAGCTCGGAGTTACTAAAGAATAAGGGTAAATCTGTACGTTTTAGCTGGTTGGAACAGATTGTCGAGATGAAACTGAAGAAAAGAGACTTTGATGTAGCCGCCAAGGCGTATATGCTCCGTCTGTTGGGCATAAAGCTATTTTCTGACAAGACCAGGACCAAGGTACAGGTCTGGTTCCTATCCCTTGTGGCTGATCTCGAAAACATTGGAAACTTTGCATGGGGGGCTGCAACGTTGGCTTTCATGTACGAATGCTTAAGTGCTGCTAGTCGTAGGAACACATTGTCGATGTATGGATACACCATGCTGCTGCAGGTTTGCATCTGTCCTAAATTATTGAATTTGTTCACTATATGATACTGAATATAGCATATATGTTTGACATGTTTTTTTGATGTTGCATTTGTTATTAGGCATGGATATACGAGCACTTTCCGGCCTCCTTGTTTCCTAGAAAGTTGAATCAGGCGTACACGGAGAACATGCCAAGGGCTATGAAGTGGGCATGCACTAAGGCAGACGGAGCCATTTCTCAGAAGAGAGCCATTTTAGACGATATTTCAGGTGATATCATATCTTGGACTCCATATGATGATCACAGGAATGTCTGGGCTTTTGATGATATATCCCTCTATTGTGGGTGGCTACGTTGCTCTGGGATGATGCACCCTCACCAGCCACAGAGAGTTCTCCGGCAGTTTGGATATATACAGGCCATACCTCCAGCTCCGATGATTGAGGCACCTTCTTGCGAGGAGATTGACCAAGCATGGTTGATGTATCACTCTTTTGTGATCCGCCCGTCCCATCGTGCTATATCACCGTCTCAGGCATCTCCAGACTATTTTCCTTGGTATCGTTGGCACTCACATCCGTTGATGATACCACCAGAGACGAGGGAGCTTGCCACGACGTCTGCTGCTGTAAGTCGTACTAACTTGTTAATTTGTTAATCACGAGTAGAAAATATTAATAAAAACATGTCTGACACATTTATACCTCAGGGACGATTCGCTTTGATAATGAAGTGGTTGGACGTGGCCATGGACCCGAAGAGCTCAGGGGCACCCCCCGAAGGGTCAGCTGTTTGGGTTGCCCATCAAAACCTCCAGGCAATCGTCGGACAGAGCTTGCACAGAGATTTAGTATATAGGAGGACGAAATCACGCAGTACTCGAGGCTCTTCAAGCTCTAGGCCTAGGTAGTAGTTCCATTACTTTGATGTTTCGGATATTTGTGGCTTTGTAATTTGTCAACTTATTTTGCATTGAGATATTAGTGTTATTCTATAAAAGTTGTGTACTTAATCTTGATAAATTTCGTTATTATTATAGTTATTTTATTTGAATGTGCTTCTTTGTTGTTAATGTTGATTTGAATGATTATATTAATCTTCCCTACTCAGTTGATGATTTTATTCATTATTTTACTTTATTATATTAACAATGTGTATGGAAATCGCACCTCTGAGCGTGAATTATGTATGCAAATCGCACTCCAAGGTGCGATTGATTAAACTACATATTTATTCGTTAATTCAATTTATTTAAGTCACCATTTTTACATCAATCGCACCTCTGAGTGCGATTCAAATCCAAAAATCCCACCTTAGAGTGTGATCTAATAAATTAAACATTTATTCAATATTTTATTTTATTTTAGGAATGAAAATCGCACCTTGGAGTGCGATTGTTTAAACTAAATTTATTCGTTATCTTAATTGCTCATCTTGAATATTTTGCTGCAATTCGCACCTCTGAGTGCGAATTATGTATGCAAATCGCTCTCACAGGTGTGAATTTGGGTCATTCTTCCATATGTTATGTTTGTAACCCATAAAAACTTGTAAATTGAATCTAGCATAAGGAACAACCAGTATTTCATAATTATGTACAGATCCACATTTGCCCACGAGAGTCTCCTCCAGATATAATGAACTGAACCCAATGGCACACATGTGAACCTTGCAAGCTCACGCGCACAAGGTAACCCATGCGTTCTCTGCAGAATGCAACCACAGGAAGAACTATCAACTCCCACTCGGCCAACTCTAGCCCGTTCCTTTGCAAGACATTCAAGCGCTCTCTTGGATACAAACCCTTGCAAGTTCTTGAAAAACCTGTCCTTGAACTTGTGGCCCCTCAGGAAGATACTATGCTCAAATGACGACATAATCTTCGTGTGTTGTAGCACGGTTTGCTTGTTCATCGCCATCCAACAAGAACACAAATCTCCCTTGCTGTCTTTAAGTATAAGCTTCAATGCTGCATGAGCGCCTTCGACCCTGCTTACATGAAACACAAATGGTATGAAACGCAATTGGCAAAACATACAAAACTAATCATTACTTGAATATAATCGTACCTGTTAGTTGTTGTATTTCCCAGATGCATAGAGAAATCAATCCAGCACTTGACAAATTTGTGTCTGTGATCATCCAACCACGTCTTATGAACGTACGATATGAACTGTGGAAAAGGCTCACATATCACTTATAGCTCTTGTAGATGAATATCGTACTCCTCTTCAGAAATCGAATCCAGAAGAACACTCCATGCTTCTCTGACTACATCCCATTTACCTTTGTCACAATACAACTTAGACTTTGCATTGACGTTCTTACTTATGTGAAACCTACATAACAGGTGCTTTGAAGTAGGGAAGACGTCTTCTACAGCTTCCATCAATGCAAGGTCTTTGTCTGTCACAACCACACCTGGCAAATTTTCCTGTTTGTCAATCAACCTCCTCAATTTCTTCAACGCCCATACAACATCGGGTGTTTTCTCAGTAGTCATGTAGGCAAAGACGATACTAAATGTCATGTTGGTTGACGTCACACCTACCATCTCAAGCAACGGCAACCCGTACCTATTGGTTTTGTAGGTACTATCTATGAGCACAACATTTGGGAAAATGTTAAACAACTCTATTGCCCGAGGATGCGACCAGAAGATGTCTTCAATAACACTAGTGTCTTCGTCCTTCATGTGCCAATAAACACATTTGTCACGTTGCAGCAACTCCATTAAATATTGCATCTCAATCAATGGACCCCTCTTTGTTCTCTTGTACCACGTGCTTGCAGTGTATATTTGTTTTGTCGTAGTTAGATTCTGGGGATTGTTATCCTTCAAAGCAACAAGCACTTGTCCTGGTTTAACTCTGTTCTCCATCATGTCATAAAACACCTGTTTTTCCTCAGGATTCAATCGTCTAGCATATGCGTGTCTGACTAATGATTGTGCCCTTGCATGATTATGAAAACCACATAACATGTTGAGCCTCCACAATTCGTCAGCCTTCCTAGGTCTTCCTCTTAGCTTAAAGGGACATTCACACTTTCTTGTTGCAGTGCTCTTATTTGTCAACTTCCCCTTGTACGGTCTGTATTTTCCACCACGCTCACAACCAAGAGTCAAGAATTCTTTTCTATTTACGCTTCCATAATCAGACTTTGCAGTTACAACAACAAAACCAATTTCCTTCCCAACTGCACGAGCCCAGTCAAAGAGATCATGTCGGTTTCGAAAGACCTACAAAGAATAAAAACACCTAAGACTTTTGTCTTTGCAGTAGATAGAGAAAAACAAATTAGCGCAACACAAATACAAATCTTATCAGTTGTAAATGCTTTTGTACAGTCAACCGGAAGAGCATCCGAAGATTCATTACCAGAGGGGTGTTTTAAACCATCATCTTCAGTCTTCACTCAGAGAACTATTTCTTTCCCATGACCATCATTTTCTACGTCGTCTGGATTACCAATCTTATCAACCTCCTTTGACTGAATGGTTTGCATGACTGGCATGCCACACAAAAAAATTCACAAAAACTCAGAAAATTTAAACTTTAATCAGTGGTCGCACATATAGGTGTGACCCAATAAATAGATTCATATTATTAAACATGTCGGACTCATAAGTGCGAAAATAAACCAGACCCTTCTTCGCACCTCTAAGTGCGATTTTATGCTCGAAAAACCCAAATTCAAAATTCACACGAAACAAACGTGGAAAGGAAACGAGAAGGGAATGGAAACGTAATGGAGAAAGAAACGTACCTCCCAGTAAATATGAGTGGAATGTATAAAAAGATGACGGGTAATGGTGGATTGGTGATGAGGGAATTTGAAAGTTGATGGTGGAAATTAGTTTTCTAAGGAGATGGAGATGAGTTTGGTGGTGAAAAGAGGAATGTGATGGTTGTGGGGGTGGTGGTCACAAGGTGAAGGGATGGTTGTGGGGGGTGGTGGTGACAAGGTGAAGGGATGGTGGAATGATGGTGTATAGAAGAGGAAATGGGTGGTGGTATGAAAATAATGAGAGAGAGGAGAAAATGGGTGGTGGTGGAAGATTAGGGATGATGGATATGTTAGGAAATTTTTTTAAGGGGTAAAAAGGTATTTTACTGCCATGGCGCCACCCGCAATTGGGGGTGGCGCCAAACAGAACTCCCGACTAAGTAATAGTAATTAAAAAGTCCATGGCGCTGATTTAGAAATTATAACAAATTTGTAACTTTATTTATTGAATAAAATAATATTTACATGTGTAAATATACAATTGGTACATGTCATTCCAGTATCATGCCCATAAAATTTTCCATATTTATATCAGTGTGGTTTGAGTTAAAATTAAAGGGAATTTATAGGATGCCACATTCCCAATCCAAAATACACCTTCTCCCGGCAGTGCTTGTCATCCAACACTGTCGATACATTATCAATAATCATTGCAGATCTTCCTTATTCCCTTCCCATGATCTCCTCATCATTCTGTATCACTTCCCTCTTCCTCCCATCCCCAATGGTGATTCCCATAGGTTCAGAGTGGGAGGTAATAGTTCTGGCCACTCTCTTCCATATCTTCGGGCTCAAGATGTGGTCCTCTGTGGTTTCCTGATGAAGACCCCCTTCTCCATCTACTTTGTTTGGAGTTACTATGTTTGGAATTGGAGGATTCACTTGCAAGGCCCAATCGGAAGTAGTATATTTAGTCCCACTCGCAGACATAGCATTAAAGAAAAGCCCATAGACTAGTGAGTGCACTCCATAACCAATGGTTTCAGACAAAGCAGAAAAACAAGAAGACCTTGACCCATCTTCTGAGGCCACTTGACTTTGACCTCAGTGAAGACCAAAGATGATACGTTTTTCTAGTGAAAGTATTGGGATCTGACATAGCCACAACAATCTTCAATGTAGACAGTTTCTAAACACCTATTACATGTTGGCCCACCTCTGAATCAGCGCTCAGATTCTCCACAATGATTGGGATGGAAAGTGGTCTTCCTGTAACATCATTTGTAACTTCTTCATTCTCATTGAATACGAGGCCGTATTACTCCTCTTTCTCCCCTTATTCACGCACGCTATCTTGCATAGATAGGTTTTCCTGTGTTATAAACCGATTTCTCCCGACCTTT
The DNA here is from genome assembly GCA_030819835.1 of Acmispon strigosus. NCBI lineage: Eukaryota > Viridiplantae > Streptophyta > Magnoliopsida > Fabales > Fabaceae > Acmispon > Acmispon strigosus. The sequence goes on along the minus strand of JAUAMA010000002.1, from coordinate 75,169,229 downwards.
GCTTTTGAATCAAGATGCTTCTTTATTGTGATCCTTTTAGAAATCAGCCTTCTCCCCTACACCCCTGCCCTCAAAGAAGGGCCCAAGTTACATGACAACACTGTGGAATATTTTTCTTCATATGCTGCTTTGAGTAAGAACTGGTCACCATCCGCAAAAATAGCAAAATTGAGGGAGCTTCTCGTATTTGAAATCAACCTAGAACAAACCACCTCTCTGGTTGCCGCTAATGGCCCCTTCCATCAGAGGCTTTGTAACATCCAACTTCTCCAAAACCTTCACTATTATCTTCTTGCCCGATATAACACCCCGTTTTTATAACAGGACGAGACGTCACGTTTAACAAATAAATGCGGAATTAATTAAATAATTTATTTCGACTCTTATAAAAGGGCGGGTGTTTTTTTCTTCAAATAGAAACGAATAAATTTTGTGCATCGTTTATACAAAGAAGTTAAACTCTTAAATCCGAATGAACCATAATCCATACATAAATACTCATAATACAATAAATAGTCATAGGACTGATCAAAATAGTACATAGTTCCAAGAGAAAAACCCATCACGGTAAAAATAGGAACTTACACAGAAGAAGGTAAAACTCCCTTCTGCCATACCCCCGAGGCTAACACGTAGGTAAGCACCCATAAGGTATACTCGCGGACTCTACCCGATCAACCCCAAAATAAGCAGATAAGCAAAACCCGCAAAGGAAGAATATAGGTAGAAGGAAACATCAAAAGTTCTACCGCATACACTACCCTTTGATCCCAGGCTCCATGCTCCGCTACAGCAATTCTTCGTCTAGTTTCCGAACCTCTGTGCCATCTACAGTTTGAATCTGTAGGGTCAAAGCCAAAAAGAAAATACAAAGGTCAACCACATGGAATCTCCTAACCAAGTGACCAAAACACAACCAATAAACAATTCACACAAGCAATCAACACTCAGGGGAACTAGCATTCAATTACTAAGTTCTTTTGGGCAAAGTCTAGTTAGTAAGTCAGAGTGTACAAGCGCACGGTCATGACAATTCAAAATGTTAACGACTTCATTGTTCCACGAGCAGGACCACGATGTACAAGTCTCTCCCCTAGCCCTCCGTCCACTACTTCGCGAGTAGAACCACAACATACATGACCATCCCCTGATGCTCCAAAACCAGTCAATAAACTCTGGCCCGTTCAGTGACGTCTGTAACGGATGCTCCACGAGTAGGATCACTACTCCTTCGGTGTCCGTAATTAAAAGGTCAGCATCACTCATCACTCGAATGTTCGCCAAAATACAGTTAACAGTTGATATCACATTCAACAGTTATATCAAAGCATCTTATCATATAGAAGATAATCATGACATCATATTCATCATGGTAAACATGTTTTTATTACAACAACACATATCATAGTTTAACATGTAGTAGTTGAAGACAGATATCATATTACAGAGTCATATCTTGTAACAGTAATCAACAGATATCACAGTTCAGATCATGTTATCAGATAGCAGATTCAAAACATCATATTGGACAAAAACATCTACCAAACAATTGGGTCATCCATTGGATGTCGTCAGATATTTCCCAACACATCTTACACTATCATGCATAAGTCATAAATCATTCCTATAATCTAGCATACAAGATTACTAGGATATAAGCTATCCAAAATGCGTAGAGCCCTTACCTGTAACACTTTCCTCGTGAAACTCGGCTACCACAACTCTCGACCCGGCCTTGAGCCCCATAACTTACACAAGATATGCAACTATATGCTTATCATTAACGTTGCTTTCGCAAGACTTTAACGTTTTGGCGTCCAAAACATTTAGTTCTACGTAACGAGTCTCGACTTGAACTCGTACCTCTCGTCGCCTCTTAGAGATACCGAATCCCCGTTTTAGACATTCATCGAGGTAAGTACATTTAAATTAAGAACATTCTTTTATTTCTGATTTTATGGTCATTAAATCCAATCTTGTCAACTATGGTTGAAAACTCTTAGGTCTTTGATGAACCAATTTATCATACAAGCTTCCACGTATTTAGAATAATATCTAAAGTCAAAACTTAGTCATAATAGCTAGGTAGGTTCGGCCCTGTCTCTTGAATACATAGATAAGGTTTTATTCCAAAACTAAATGATTCATTGAGAGGCTTCATCGCCCATATGAACATTTTTAACATAACTACAAGATTTCCACATAAATCACTTGCATTATTTTCCATTGAATGGCCTAGCCTATCCACAAACTCAAGGAGAAACTTTTCACCAAACCATAATGGTTTGTAAAGAGTTTATGGTGCATGAGCACATTCTTGAGGGAACAACATTTAACTTAAAAGCACGAAGTCCTAACTTCCTCATAAGCTTAACAACCCACAAGACTCTAAAATGGAACTTTTCCATCCAACCATTATGGTTTGCACAAGAGTCTATGGTGCTTGAACCTATTCATGGCAAGTCAAGAACACAAAACAACTTCACAAAACCCAAAGCTTCTTGTTATGGTTCAACTAGTCCATTGTAACTCAAGATGGATCTTTTCCCATCCAACCACAATGGTTTGAAAAGAACATGTGGTGCCTTGAACCCCAAAAGCAAGAAGCATTTTCTCTACATCTAGTCCCTAGCTTATTTTAAAAGCTATTTCACATCAAAACACCTTAAGATGAATTTTCCAAACAACATAACCCCTTTAAAACTAGGTTAGGGTTTTGGCCATACCCTCTCAAAAGCCATTAAATTCTCAATTTTTACCCAAACACACCCAAACATATTCACAATACTTTTAAGCATTAAAACAAGCTTTAAAAATCGAAACCTGTTAGAGAAATAAAGGATCGTCTAATCTACTCAAATACTGTATCGTCTGACTAGCTAAGTCGGCTACCTAATGTATCGTCTGATCAGCAGTCATGTCAGCCGTATAAGTTGACCACGCGTGATAGGTGTCATCTCTCATTAATATGACTGTGACCCGCAGTTTATGTTGACCCAGAATATTCGAGATCTTGTCTGTTTGTCTATTTTCCGTCTGTATAAATACATAACTTGTAACAGTGAAATATTTAGAGTAGAAAGATCAATTTACGTATCTTCAATTTCTCAAGTCTTTTTCCTTTTCTTTCAAGAACACCTTTGTTCTTAACATGGTATCAAAGAGCTAGTCTCGATCTGTAATGTTTTTCCCTTTGCTTTTCGCTATAGCAAAAGCTCAGACTTCATTTTCGCCTTCCTTTTCTCATATTGTTTCCATCAAGCTTGATGAAAAAAAAAATTCGATCCTGGGTACAATACGTTGAAGGTTTTGTGCACCAACATAGTTTACAAAAGTTTCTTGTAGATCCCATTGTCCCACCCCGTTTTTCTGAATGATGCTGATAGAAAAAAAATCAGTAGATAACTCCTTATACACTTCCTGGATAAAACAGGATTCAACCTTCTTTACTCGGTTACTCTTGAAAGTAATAAAACAACACAAGAAAGGGGGGATTTGAATTTTGTGTGTGATTTTAGTAAACTTTTCGTTTTAATCAGATATAAGTTTTGAAAACGTTTTCGAAAACTTGTGCAGCGAAAAATAAACAGAGCTGAAAAGTAAAGCACACAAAGAGTTTATCCTGGTTCACCCCCTTAATCGACATGGCTACGTCTAGTCCTTGGCTTCACCAAGATTTTCACTATTCACTCGAACAGTACAAGTATTATACAGGACTTCTCCCAGTATTCGTAGGACTTCTCCTTACAGTCAAGTATTATGCAGGACTTCTCCCAGTATTCGTAGGACTTCTCCTTACAAGTACTATGCAGGACTTCTAGTATTCAACAGGACTTCTCTTAATTATTTTACAAAGAATATTTCTTTTCTACAAAGGTCTCTTCAACAAGAGTGAGGGTAGAAAAGGTTTAAGTACATGTTATAGAGAGGATATGAATATGGATTCTTTGTTTTGGAGTGTGAGAAGGATAAACGTTTTCACTCTATAAGAATATCACACAGGCAGACGACTGTATATGTTTGAAGGCTAGATTGCAATGAAAGACTTTGAATGCTTAAGATTTTGATCGTTGTAAGTCGCCACTCAATCCAGTGTTCAAGTCTTCTATTTATATCTTCAGTAGGTTGAACGTTGGTGAAGATCGTGAAGATCCGTTTGAATTTCTTCTTCTTTGAAGGTGCAACGGATACTTCTGGCAAGCTATCAGAAGCATTAAATGCAAACCTGCTACACATTAATTGTAGAATTTAATGCACTTGTGTATGTCGTCTGGTCTTTGCTGGTCTGTTTCCTTATATAGAGCTTGTTCATTTATTGCCGAGGGAAACAACAAAATGTATCTTCCATTCTAAACGCGGAGATTTGATTCTGACCTTTGATGTGATACAATGTTCAGAAAATATTATCGTTGACTCTGAAAAGATGTCCCTTGATTTACGGAATGTTCAGACACGATAGGCAGATACGAGGAATATAATATTTAATGCGTCCTTCCTTGTACTTTGAGCGAACAGTGCTTCATTAATAATCAGATCTTTGTGAGTCTTTGTTGTTGGAAGCATTGAGGCAGAAGTTCTAATTTAGAACGTGGTAAGACGATTTGCATGATCATAGTAAGACGTTCTTCTTGAATGTAGTAAGAAGTTCTTCTAGAGCGTAGTAAGACCTTCTTCTTCTTCGATACATATAAATGCGCTACTTTTGAATTCCTCAAGATATGACAGACATTGCGTTTCTTCCATGTGATAGATACTTCCTGAAATATAAAATATTCAAAGTCTTAGGAAATCTTTATCTATCATAATTAAACCTTGAGTGAGATTGTTATTATTCAAAACATGATAACAATTAATTTCGTTTGAGCTTAACAACTCTTCTCCCTCTTGCCTGGCATTCTGCCTGTTGCAAACAGTCATTAGAGATCTGGAAAGAAGTCCATGACTTCTTCAATGTTCATCCTCTAGCCCAGTCTACTGCTCTCCGCTCTGAGCTTCGCACCATGGTCAAAGGGGATAAATCTCTCTCTGATTACTTACGGTGCATCAAAACCATTGTTAATGCTCTTATTTCCATTGGTGATCTGATTTCACACCGTGAGCACATTGAAGCTATATTTGATGATCTACCAGATGAATATAGTTCTGTTATGCCTCTTATCAACAATCAGGAAGTGCACTGCTCCGTCTCTCAAGAAGAGGCCATGCTTGTTGCCCATGAAGCCTACCTACTTCTCTCTCGTAAGGGACAACTTCTTAACACACCACCGTCTGCACTCCTCACTCATACACCTATGCAGACAACAGATTCTCCCGTCCCGCATCAGCAGTCTTCCTAGGCGAACTATGCCTCTAGATCACCTACTCAACATGGCATATTACCCACCCCTGATGCCACATCACTTGGAACTCAGGGTTACTCTGAGCCATCCCACAACTATGGCTCGTCGGGTGATTACCGTGGTTCTGGTAATGGCTATGGTGGCCGTGGTGGTCGCGGCTGTGGGCGTGGTGGACGTTCCTCCATTCAATGCTAGATCTGTCACAAGTGGGGCCATGATGCCAGCACCTGCTATCATCGTGTTCCGTCTGCTACCCATCCTGTTATTGTTAGCTCCTCACCATTTCAACAGGATGGCCTTGGGCCTCCACCCTTCTATCAGATTCACACCACTAGGCCCTCCCAACTGCCCTTTCCCAATGCTGGTCTAAAGTCTAATCCTCGTGGCTATCCTTTTGGTATTGCTTACCCACCGTTTGCTGGATATGTAAATGGTTATTCTCAGCAGACGGTTGGCCCATCACCCTTTATACAGCAATTTCCAGGACACTCATTTCCTCAGCAGATGATGGGACAAGCTCTGCTCACTGCCTCTTCATGCCCCAGTCAAGGGACCTGGTTATCAGATACTTGAGAAACTCATCATGTCACTCATGATGCTACTGCCTTCTCCAACCCTGCACACCTTCAACGAAATTATCACATTCTCATGGGGAACGATCAAGGTTTGCCTATTCACTATGTTGATACAGTCTCTTTTTTATCACCATGTCAAACTCATGCTACTCTTTCTCTTCGTGATTTATTACTAGTCCCCTCCATCACTAAAAATATTGTCAGAGCTAGTAGGTTTGCTAGGGATAATCATGTTAAATTTGAGTTTGATCATTCTCGTTGTCTTGTCAAATATCAGGCCAATGGTGATATTCTTCTCCAAGGGACTATTGGGGATGATGGTCTCTATTATTTTGATGGCATGCATGCTTCCAAGTTCTTCAAGAACAAGTCTTCTGTCATTCCAGCTCCACCTTCCTCTATTTTTCATTTCCCTAAAACACATGTAACCACAAGCAAAAATAGTTCACTAGCAGAGTCCACCTCCTATGACCTTCGGCACCATCGTCTGGGTCACCCTACTCATGAAATTTTACATTTTGTTCTGTCTAAATGTAATGTTTCAATTCCTTCTCGAGATATTTCTCGTGTTTGTCGTGCATGTTGTATGGGAAAATCTCATAGATTGCCATCTTCTCAATCAAATACGGTTTATTCTCATCCATTAGTACTTGTGTTTTCTGACTTATGGGGTCCAACCTCCATTGAATCTTCTGCTAGGTATTCTTATTTCCTTACCTGTGTTGATGCATTTACACGTTATACATGGATTTTTCCTTTACGGAAGAAATCTGAGACATATGCCACTTTTCTTCAGTTTCAAACCATAATTGAATTACAATTAAATCTCAAAATCAAGGCTGTTCAAACTGACGGAGGTACTAAATTTAAACCTCTCAGTTCCCATTTTGCTCAGCACGACATTATTCATCATTTGACTTTCCCTCACACACATCATCAAAATGGTCGTGTGGAACGCAAGCACAGACATGTGGTTGAAACTAGTCTTACTTTACTTGCCCAGGCATAAATTCCACATAAGTACTGGGATTATGCTTTCCTCACTGCCACCTTTCTCATCAACTGATTACCCACCTCTGTTTTAGGGAATGTTAGTCCTTACTTCAAACTTCACAATGTCTAACCCGATTATAAATTCTTAAAAGATTTTGGGTGTGCTTGCTATCCTTTTCTTCGTCCCTATAATATGTCCAAGATTCAGTTCCAGTCCCGCGAATGTGTGTTCCTTGGTTATTCCCTTGCCCACCGGGGTTATAAGTGTTTGGATGCAACTGGGAAAATCTTTGTATCCATGGATGTTATCTTCAATGAGCATCTATATCCCTACACTGAGATTTTCCAAGACTCATATGCACTTTCCCCCATGGAAGGTCCTTCTCTGACTTCCTTCACTCCACAGTATGACGTTCCTTCTCATCAAGGGGGGCCGCAGTCTCTACCTGTTCCTCCTGCTGCGGAATCGTCTGGTATATCTACACCACCCACCTCTACTCCATCACAAGGCACTTCAGGATCGTTTGATGTTATTGACTCGTCTGCCAGTCAGAAAGAACCGGTTAATACTCTTACCATGCAAACTAGATCGAAAGCCGGAGTCGCTCACCCACCAGCATCCTCAGCTCTGCCTCCTCCCGTCAACACTCACCATATGCAAACTCATTCGAAGACTACTTCTGTTCAACCCCAACTCTTACTGACTCAGGTTAAACTGACCTCTTACAAGAAAACTCTTCAAGATCCTCACTGGAAGTAGGCTATGCAAACAGAGTTTGATGCCTTGCAACAAAACAACACCTGGTCATTGGTCTCCTTACCACCGAATCGAAACTTAATCGGTTGCAAGTGGGTGTTCCGCATCAAACAGAAAGCTGATGGCACTATTGATAAGTACAAGGCTCGGTTAGTGGCCAAAGGATACAATCGGATTCAAGGTTTCGACTATTCTGAAACCTTTTCTCCTATTGTAAAACCCATCACTATCTGACTCATTTTGTCCTTAGCTTTCACCAAATGATGGTCCATTCATCAACTTGATGTCAACAATGCCTTCCTCAATGGTGCACTTGAAGAAGATGTCTACATGGATTAGCCCCCAGGATTTCAATCTGACGACAGAACTTTAGTCTGCAAGCTTCACAAAGCTCACTATGGTCTGAAACAAGCTCCCCGAGCTTGGTTTGAAAAATTAAAAGAGGCTCTAGTCCGGTTCGGTTTCACTGCCAGCCAATGTGATCCTTCTTTATTTGTATATAGCACGACCTCTTGCTGTATTTACATTTTTGGTCTATGTTGATGATATCATCATTACTGGAACCTCCTTGTCTCTTATTCAGCAAATTACCAACCAGCTCAATACAAAGTTTTCCCTCAAACAGTTGGGCACGTTAGATTACTTTCTTATCGTACAAGTTCAGCATCTGCAAGATGGGTCTCTTCTTCTCTCTCAATCCAAGTACATAGGAGATCTTCTTGACAAAAACAATATGACCAATGCCATAGGAAAATCTACACCTATGCTTAGTAGCGCCAAACTTAGAAAACATGGCACTGATCTCCAGGCTGATCCAACAAATTACCAGTCTGTTGTTGGTGCCCTGCAATATGCCACTCTTACTAGACCTGAAATCATCTATGCCGTCAATAAAGTCTTCCATTTTATGAGCAGGCCTCTGGATGTTCATTGTAAGACCCTCAATTTTGTGTAATTTTATTTTAGTCCCTGTAACTCTTGTAATTATAGTTTGAATATTTTTGAAGTATATTGTTTATACTTTGTCTTGAATTATTAAGTAATTCGAGTTAGTATTGGGTCGATATATTAAATTTTATTTATGAGAAGTGTGTGTTTGAGTATGGAATTATGTATTGTTTAAGCCTTGGCCGAAATGGCGACATTTTGAAAGCAATGGTTGAGATCGTTTGGCAGTTGAGATCGTTTGGTAGTTGAGATCGTTTGGCAATTGAGATTGTTTGATGGTTGAGATCGTTTCATAGTTGAGATCGTTTGACAGTTGAGATCGTTTGACAGTTGAGATCGTTTGACTGATGAGAGATCGTTTGATAAAGTTGAGATCGTTTGACTGATGAGAGATCGTTTGATAAAGTTGAGATCGTTTGATGAAATTGTTTGGTAGAGGCCGTTTGGTAGAGATTGTTTGGTAAAATTGACAGACTAATACTTCATTTAGTTGGCAGACTAGGACTTTGTTTTGGTTTCGTTTTTCCTGGTTTGATCAGCCGTTATTGTTGACCTTATGATAAGTTTCAGATGCCTTGGGAATGATAAATTTCTGTTTTTATTGACTCTTATGAGACAAAATGTCAGAGTCATTAATGAGCATTAATGACTTGCCGTCTTCTTTGACTTAGAATATTTTAATCCTTTCTAAGTCAGTTTCCTCTACTCTGTAAATACAAACCCCTGTCAGTACGTTAATCTTTTATTCTTTCCCACACATTTCTTCTCTTCAAAGTAAGCTGTAATCCTTGACACTCTTCAGAAGTGTTGTTGTTGGTAAGTTGTTCGGACTCTTACTAATTCTGGAATTTCCCTTGTATTCGATTTAGTTCATCTTCTTGGAGTTTAACTTGTTCTGTTTCCATTGCGACCATATTCTTCTTATTCATTGAAGATCAGAGCTGTTCGTTGTGAGTTCTTCTTGATTCATAAAGGACAGAGTTGATGTTTCAAATCTCTTAATCATTTAGGCCATACAAGGTTGGTTTCTTTCCTAGTCCTTACGTTAGAACTCTGTTGTAATCTTTGTGTTTCTAAAATATCCCTTGAAAACCACATATAAACTGCTTTAAATCAATTTGGTAATGATTTTTATCTATAAAGAAGTTTGGGTTTTAAATAAATGAGTTTAAAAGTGATTTTACGTGAAAAAATCTGATTCTAGACTCTCAAGCTGAGAGCCAACGCTTGGGCGTTGGGATCCAACGCTTGGGCATTGGGTTTCTATGAGATTTAATGTGACTAGATGATGGCCAATGCTTGGGCGTTGGGTTCTCCAATGCTTGGGCGTTGGGGGCACCTCTGTTCTGCTCTGTTTTACGAAAAAAATTCTGGTTTCGACCGTTTTGAGTTCTGTTTCTTCTCAGATTGTATCCTACACTTAGAATAGTTAATTAAATGAGTTTATATGATATTTCTAGGTTGAAGATCAAGTGTATGCAACCTAAACGAAGGTGAGGGTAACTCGGTCTTAGTGTTGTGTCGTTTGTGATAATTTTGTGACTGCTTTAGGACAATGATTATAATTGCCTCTGAACTTGATTGAATCTCCTTATAACATGATGAATATGTTTGTATGTTTTTGAAACTGAATTGCTTTGGATATAATCTGATGAATATGTTTCCAAGAAGAGCTGACTATATTATGCATATGTTGATACTATGATTGTGAAACGAGTGAACCGTTATTGTTCATGAGGATTCGGTGGATTGTGGGAACTGTTAGTTCCTGAGGATAATGGTTATTTGTCATAGAATATGCATTATATATAGGATTTTCAGGTTTTGATGTGGCGGCACTTTGTCCCGCGGGATCATAACTGAGGGTGATGTGGTGGATAGTATTCCAAGAAATCGTCTTGGCCCGGATACGGCAAAACTTATTGGCCATAGATTATGCATATAGTTATTGAGAACTAACGAGCATGATTATGTGAAATATCTGCTGTTAATATGGATGTAATTCATTCTCTGTTATTTATCATTGATTCTGTTTTTCATCACTGTAATATTGATTTTTACTTGTATTTGGAGTTAATCATTTTCTGCTTGTTGTTTTATTTGGAAGACTTGAAGGCTGTTTTGATGCAAGCTTGAGGAACTTTTGAGACAGATTTGGAGATGATGTTTAGTTTCCACTATTTTGTAAATTTAGCACATGTGTGCAACATATTACTTTCATTACGTCTTGTTTTCCTTGCTGTAATATTATAGACTATGGGCTACACTTATTAAATATATGTGTGACTCTCGACTTAAAAATCGGGTTGTTACATTCATTGGACGGCTGCCAAGCGCATTCTGAGATACCTTAAAGGTACTATCTCACATGGTCTGCTTCTCAAGCCCTGCAATTCCAAAGCTGTTGTACCCTTAACTACTTATTGTGATGCTGATTGGGGTTCAGGTCCTGATGATAGACGTTCCACATCAGGGTCATGTGTTTTATTTGGCCCTAATTTAATCTCTTGGAGTTCGAAGAAGCAGACGATTATCGCACGGTCAAGCATTGAAGCAAAATATCGTAGCTTGGCTAACACAACTGCCGAACTCTTCTGGATTCAGTCTCTCCTCACGAAACTCAAGATTCCTTTTAACGTTCCCATGGTGTATTGTGATAATATGGGCGTTGTGGCCTTAACTCACAATCCTATTCTACACACCAGAACCAAACACATGGAACTGGATATCTTCTTTGTGAGAGAGAAAGTTCCAAACAAGTCTTTAATTGTACACCACATTGCTGGGCAAGATCAGTTGGTTGACATCTTCACCAAACCTCTCTCGCCTCAACACTTTGCGGCAATGAAGAACAAACTCAATGTGTTTGCCCAGGATGCTCCTTTTCACCCACCTTGATTTTAAAGGGGGTTGTTAGAGAAATAAAGGATCGTCTGATCTACTCAAATATTGCATAGTCTGACTAGCTAAGTCAGATACCTAATGTATCGTCTCATCAGTGGTCATGTCAGTCGTATAAGTTTACCACGCGTGATAGGTGTCAGCTCTCATTAATATGACTGTGACCTGCAGTTTATGTTGACTCGAAATATCCGGGATCTTTTCTGTTTGTCTATTTTCCCTCTGTATAAATACAGAACTTGTAACAGTGAAATATTTAGAATAGAAAGATCAATTTACGTATGTTCGATTTCTCAAGTCTTTTTCCTTTTCTTTCAAGAACACCTTCGTTCTTAACAAAACCCAACACCCAAAAACCTTAGTGTAGGTTCGGCCATGTTGATTAAATAGGGCAGGGAATTCCTTTTCCAAAAAATAATTTCATATTAGGCTAGGTTCATCCACAAAGTTTTCACAAATAAACACTTACTCAAAATCATTTTTTCTAGAATCACTTTTGAGAACAACTTTTCCAAAAACTAAGAACATGGTTTTGAATATCAAGATGAGGGGAATAACTTTCTCCAAAGGCACTATGCCAAAAGCTCTTTTGAAAATCAATTCCTAGAACAAAATCAACTTCTAGCAAAACTAATTACATGGTCATAAAGCTCTTTCAACAACCAATAGCTTTAATAAAACAACTAGCGAATAATAAGTTTTAAGCTTAGAAAATATAGAGTTTAATCTCCACACATGCAACCAAAATGCATAAAAACTACATGGTTGGGTAGATCAAGTGATTAATAACCTTTTTGAAGAGAAGTGTGAAGTGAGAAAATGAAGTATTGGATGAGTAAAAGAGGTAGAATAATTCGGTTATGTTTAGTAGAAGAGGTGAGCATTTTCTCTCTTGGAGTTTCTCTCACTGGAAACGTATTCTCTCTCTATGCTCTTGAACTTTGATGAAGTGAAATTGAATGAAAACTCTCATCCCATAAGCATATATGGTGTGCATAACCTACTAGGGTTAGGGGATATTTTTGCTCCAAATTACCTAGGCGTCCATGCCTTAAAACCACTATTTACTAGTTTGCCACTTGAATTTCACTTGTCCCCCTTCTAATTACAAGTTTACCACTTGACTTTAACTTTTGTCCCCTTTTTGTGTCATGTCTTTTTTTTCCTTCTTAATTGGCAATTGTCTTCTTCCCTAGTCAAACCTAGTCATACAAGTTAATGGCATCACCTTATCTCCTTTTGGTGACTAATGAAAAACTAAACACACACATATTTCGAACCATAATTAAAGAAAGATGATGATCTTCATCTTTTCTTAATCTCTTTCAAATCTTGGTCAAAGAACACATGTCACTTTCATGCTTTTGTTAATCCACATAGGATTCCTTTCTTGTATCTTTTTAAATCAAATATTCTAGAATCTTTCCTAATTAACTCCAATTATGCTTTTCCCTCCATTTTCTAAAGAACATCATCAACAAATAAAATCGGGTTAATGAAATTAATCATTTTCACCCCAAATAAATACATGCAGGGCACAAGATATATATATATTTTATTTCTCCGACGTTGTTTCGTTTACGTAATGAATTGAAACGACATGTCGTATGGTATTAATGCGTAATATTATTTCACTTAATATTACACACCATCAAACAATAACATTAATCATAAACATGACACTATAAGGATACGCGTAAAACGCTTACGTCGTATATTTCTTTTTAATTAATTAGAGCTACACGTATTTTATTTAATACATACTATATTTAATACATTTGGAATAATTGTATCCATATTGGAACAACCTTAAAGACCATATTCCGTGGCTCTATGTTTCGATTCCAAGGCTGAACAAGGAGCTCTGAGTTTTCAAAAATCCATGGACTATCCTATAAAATTCATTTGGCATCCTTCTCCTCATCCAACTTGATCAAGTAAAAATTTTCACTTGGGTTGCACCAGATATTACTGAGCGCACTGTGCAGGGATCCTTTGTGGATTGATTTATTAGTCAAGATTTTCTCTACCAGAAAATTCTCATACTTCGCAAAAAAATCGTCCACATCATTGTCGTTAAACACGACCACAATAACGTCATTAGAGGGTGCCTTCTCCTCGTTGTCCCCTCCCTCTGTATAGCATGGGTCTCCATACAAGCACTTCGGCGACGAACAAACACGATCAAAATGTTGGACAACACGATGAAAAACGGACAAATAAGCATTATATGCAGCCTCCTCTCATAGGAAGCCCTAGTAGAGGTGCAAAGTGGCGCAAGGTTTTTATGTTTAGTATCTATTGAACAAATTTAAGATATGAATTTTCAAAAGGGGCTATTTAATTAGTACATAAACATAATTTTTGTAGGGTTCATTAGAAAAAACTAAAAAGTGAAAGACTAATTAAAGGGAATCATGATTATCAAATAATTTTTTTTAAAGGGAATCGTGATGTATAAAGAGATTATAAGGGGCACTTGCAATTGTAAAATATCAAATTAATTGAATTTGTAGCCCTTTGACTTTCACTATTAAGTTGTTTTTGTCCTCATAATTTCAATTTTATAAATGTAGTTCTTAATTTTCTAGATACAAGTAGGTCCGCATGATATTAGGGGTAATCATACCCCATCGAACCCTCAGACACATTCTGACTTGAGCTACTCAGATTATTTATGAATCTATTCCACAAGAAAGAATATTGTCATAGTGATATTTGATGACCTAACATATAATTAGGGGGTAAGTTATGAACCTATTCCAAAAGAAAAAAGTATTTTCATAGTGAGATGATGACCTAACATAGGATTAGGGGCAAGTTCAAAATAATTTCGAGTTAATTGGCTCATCCTTTACATTAACAGTATTTGTTTGCTACATGAAAAACACTCATTAGCGTCGGCTAGAAGTTGATGCTAAGTCAAAAGCCGACATTATAACTGATTTAGCACCAGCTTAGTGTTGGCATCGGGACTGCCGTTAAATGGCTTGAAGCTAACGTTTAGTCTCAAATATACCGCCAAAGGCACTCCCAATCTTGGGAAACTTGAATATAAAGATTCGATTAAAAAAATAGAGACACTCCTAAAGAAGTATAACTAGAAATTCCTAATATCGTGAACCTTTGGCTTGAATTAACCTCCATGTTAATAGGTAAAGTACCCACGATCTAACTAATTATTGGAAAGACGGGTTGTCGGAGTTTTCCAACCGCTACCACGTCCACACTTCCAAGAGTTAACTGCTATGAGGTGCTTCCAACCATCTTTTGAGAGTGTTCATTATTGTGCTCAAAACTTTGACCACTTTTAGAACGTGAAGAACACTTGGTTCTATTTCCATTATTAATAGATGTGTAGTATCGACTTCTCAAATGCATAAACGTAAGAACTAACACTAAACTTGAAATTTCGCACCGGTCGTTCCAATTTGCTTACGTGAAAAATAAATAAATATATCTAAAACATAAATCTAGTGACTTTGATAAAGGTCCTCTTTGGGTCTTTAAGTTTAGTGGTTTATAAGCAATGAAATTATGCATTCTTAAAACCCTTAAAACACCCTGTTTTTTTCCTTTAGTGTTCAAATTAAATCAAAGTGATCACAATAGTGTTTTGTCTTCTAGTGTTCAAGTTGAATTTAAGGAGCGTGAGACGAACGAAACAAGTCATCTAGTGATAACTTGGAAGAAAATGCTTCGGTGAGCAGTGATCAAACTTAATGTTAAAAGAGAAAACAAGATGTCCAGTGACAACTTGAAGGTTCAACACTCCGGTGAGTATCGATTCAAGCAAGATAAAAAATAAACTTAAGAAGAAATTTCAATAACGTGAAATAAATTAATAAATCAACTAGGTTAAATTGCAAAAATGATAAAGCATAGGAGGAAATTTATTTACTTTTGGCACCTAGTTATCATTATCGTAACAATAGACGTGAGGCTTTTTCAAAGTGTTCAGTTGTAAGATGTTCAACCCTAATTTCAAATAGCAAAATGCTATTTTTAGTATTTACAATAATAACATCCAACTAGGTCCTAGGGATGAAATTAAAACAGAACATAACTCCCTAATATATGGCATACACATAGCCTAACACTGATGCTCAAACTCAACATTGTTGCTTGAATTTAATAACTGCTCTGAAACGTGAATAAGTGCTCCTAGACATGAGTTAGTGCTTTCCTCTTTGAAGCTACTTCGAACCTGAGTACTTCAAACCTTTAACAATAAAATCCACGGGCATGACTTCGAGTGGGCATGAGCACTTTGAAACTTGAGCTTTAACATCTTGGAACGGCTTTTGAATTAACATGGTGAATATATGTTTGTGTTTGATCTTTGGCCCCTTATCTTTAATAGAATTCATCTAGTACCCATTACTAAATGAACATTCGATTTGGTCATGCCGCTTATACATTTCAACCTCATATTTGGGCCTGATATGTGAATTAGCCATTCAAGCCTTCTATTGTCCTGATGAAGAGGCTGTCTTCTAACTTAGCTAATTTTGAAAATTTAGTATTAACAATACTTATAACATATTTTGAGCTTATTTCAAAAAGTTTTTTAAACTTGTTCAATATTAATTACTTAGGCAATAAGCACTTATTTTCATAAGTGTTTAGTTAAGTTGTTTACTCACACGCTTCTAAATGTTGATTCATATTTTAGAATCCCAAAGTCATTGTTTTGAGTAAATCTTACCTAAGTTTTTGACCAAGGGGCTTGGGGCTTTCTCAATGAAAAAGCCAACATACAAATATTTATTTTTGGTCCAAAACATGCGTTTAATCAACAAAATATCAAACAAGTTTCACGATTGATCTTGGCTCTCGATTACTTAGGCCCGTAGTTAGATCTTGGAATGAAAATCTTACCTCCCTCGAATTATTTTGGTACCAAAATTAGAAAAAAATAATTAAATAAAAGAAAAAGACCAATAAAGAAAAAATGAACTATGTCAGTATATAATCAATTTTAACTGGGAGGGCCTCTTAATTGTGACTAGTAGTTTTAAAAATGCATTAATTTAAAAAAATTGGTAAACCACTCAATTATGGCAAACACTAGGACACAAAACGTGATTTGCGGGTTTTTTCAAGTTTTTTATTTTATGAAAATTTTATGAAAGTCCAAAACGGTGTTGTCTAAGGTGAACTACCAATTAAGTAGTGCACCGTGCACCAACAAATTTTGACTAATAAAATCGCGCCAAGTGTCCGAGTAAGTAACCGGTAACCGGTTGTACATGATATTTTATTTTTATAATTTATTATAATTTTAATTTGTTAATTATTATAAAGCCCTTTCTCTCTGTTAATATTTTATTTATAATTTATTTTTACCCCTTTTTTTAAAAGCCTAAAAATATAATTAACTAATTATTATTATTTTAAATTTTTTTAAATATCAGATAAAAAAACCTGCTGTAGCAGGTCGTCTAGAGTGGTGCACAGTGCACCACTTAGGGTGCAGTGCACCCTAGAAGCCACCGTCTAAAAGAGCCACAAAAGAGTGAAACACTAACGTCAAAAATAATTATATAAAAATCATAATTCCCAATCAATCTGGACATGCTGACTTTCATCTCTGACTTTCGATATAACATATCTTTTTCAACACCTCTTCTACCATTACTATCTAGCACCGAATACAGATTGAATCTTAAATTTTGTCCTATGCCGTGCAATCTCAAAAACAAACGTGTTCCATTGCGTCACTTTCAAAAGGGTAGCAATTGAGACATGAAAAATAATCTAAAAGAGTATTCTAAAGACTTGGCTCCATGTGAGGGTGGATCTAGACCATGATTTATAGATCAAACAGAATTTACAGATGGCCACATTCTGTGGCTTCATGAAAAAGTTGAATTCCAATCACATGTCCTTTTCTAAACAAATCATCTTCATGATAAAACTGATGAAAAGAAAACTGTTCAACGTAGGACTTTTAATTACATGTACGTACACTAAATTCTTGGCCAAAAATGCTGACTTAAAATTCGGCGTCTGTCATGAAAAAGAGCTACGCGTGGCTCACCTTCGTTATTATGAGTTAAATTTAAGATGTTGAAGGACAAAAAGGTGGACTTTAAATAAATGAGACAGCTATAAAGATATGATTTGATTCTTGTTTATCCACAAGTACTTAATTCTATCATATATGACATAGATGTATAGCAGCATATGCATTTAAATCCTTAGAGCGAAATTTGCACAGTTAATGAATATGAAATGAGTCAGAGGTTTTATTTATTTCGATTTGGATGTCAAATGAATCCAAGTATCTTATGATCCAGGTAATGAATCCAAGTGTCTAACGGTTAAAAAACACCTGGATTGCACGTACTAATTTAGGAGAAATAAAGATAGAAAAAACACAAAAAAATTTATTCACGCAGTTCGGCCAATTGAGCTTACCTCTGCGACTATAGAATAGCTATAGCTCTGATTCATCCAGAATTAGCTTTTAGTCACGCAGTTCGGCCAATTGAGTCTACTTCTACGGTGGTACCTAGTACAAACTTTTAGGGTTACGATGTTACAAGATATATATAAAGATTCTAGTGATCCAGATATTATAAGATAATATCCCACTAAATTCTATCACAATCCCCCAACAAATCAGATTCTAAAAATAAACAGATTTGACCCAAATACAGAAATTCAAAACAGATAATTAAAACACCAGCGAATTATCTTGTAATCAGATTTTAATCAGATTCTGATGAGCAAATTCCCAACAATCTCCACCTTGGTGAATTCTCGAACCCTTATGAAGATCAATTGCTCAGTTTAAGAATCCTGACTTTCAGGATTAACACCGAGAACCGGTGATTGATTTGGTCAACATATCGGGTGCACTGCACTGCAAACGAACTCCACCTTGCTCGACACCCAGTTCCTTCACGAACCCTGCTACGGCCTTCTAAGTCATGAGATCCGCGATATGATACATCATCTCGTCTGAAACGCATGGACGTATCAATCCCCCGGCCTTCTCTTGCATCTCCGACCAATCAATGTCTGACATACCCGTCGGTTTCTCCTCGCGCTGCTCCCCCTCAACGGAAGTGTTTACTCTGATTTTTGGTAAACAAATAGAATCAGGTAAGACCACAAGAAAATCCAAATGTTGAGAAAGAGGCTGGATTTCGATCCTCTTACGGGCTCTGGGAAATGGAAACTCTCTAGTGTGAATCGTGAAAATGAAGTGGATGAAGTGCTATTCGTC
This sequence comes from Acmispon strigosus, assembly GCA_030819835.1. NCBI lineage: Eukaryota > Viridiplantae > Streptophyta > Magnoliopsida > Fabales > Fabaceae > Acmispon > Acmispon strigosus. The sequence continues at coordinate 75,150,479 of JAUAMA010000002.1, read as the reverse complement.
GAAAGTGGTTCGACTGAATTGGATAAACAATATTTAAAAGAAAGATTAAAAGTAAAAGTGCTTCAAAGCGGTAAAAAATGTAAAAGCAAAAGAAAAGCAAATTTGCATTGAATTGTAAAGTGCAGGAAAACATAAAAGTTTTGCATGGAATTTAAAGGTGGTCAGTAGAACTCGCTCAGTCACTCACGTTTGACTCGTTCCTATTGCTCTGCGTCGCGGTTGCTTGGACTTATGGCGTTAGGGGTTGAGAATTAACGTTTATGGATGTGTTGCGAATGGAACGAAAGACCTTGATTATTTGCCTTGCTTCTTCTATTTATAGGCTAATTCTTCAACTGCATGCAACAGACAAATCTTCTGAGCCTTCCACGTGTCTTCTACTTGTTTCCTTGCTTTCCACGCATCCAACTTGATTAACTGCCCAATAACTTCCTGTCGAACAATAAACTCCCTCCTATACCAAGCTTCTAGTCGAAACAAACCTCACACTTGTCTGATTTTAAGGCTCATTCCCAACAAGTCTCTGACTTTGACTAAACTTTTGTTCTGGTCTAACGGTCTATAACTTCCATCGAAATGCAACTCCATGCACAACAAGACTTTAGTCGAAAACAAGTCTAACACTTGTCTATTTTAAGATCTTATTTCCAATATGACTTTGACCTCGACTCAGCATGTTGTCTCTATTTTAGTCTAATATTGTAAACTGTCTTATCAGCCTTAGCTAAATACGTTTCATTTTGGTCGAAATCATCTTACTGTGTAATCTTCGACCAAGCTAAGACTTTGGAAAATTTCTAGGCTAACAGATGCATGTGACGCTCCTTTAGCTCGAAGTATAAACGTTACTACTTCTCCTATTTATTCCCCGAACCAAGGATTGCCACAATTTTTTTTTTTTAAACCATGTCTTACCAAACAACATTCGTGTGTTAGAGTATGTATATGCGGAAGCTACGGTGTTACCTGTGCTTATTCTAACACCTTGGTTCATTTACTTATCATGAACCCTTACTTATAACAATTTATGATCTTCCAAGAGATATTAGCCACACAAACTATTATTCAAACAAAACAACGGTTATGTTACAATGACAGAAGTTAAAGTAGAGTGTTCAGCTAACGGATACACTTGGTATCCTCACACCATCCTTCAAAGTACAAGAGTTAAAAACATAGTAAATAACACAACAGAGTCATTAGTAGCATAAGAGACAACGAGCACCTAAAGATTGGCTGCCCCATTCGGGCCATCACCAGCTTCATTCCGAGCCTCGTCCATCCCAACACTATCCTCAATCTGGATCACCGGCACTCTCATCTCTGCTTCCCAAGAGGTTTCACCACAGTTAAACAGGTTCCTATACTCTCTAGAGGTCATCCTTCTGTTTTGGGCTATCACAATCTTCCTAGCAGTGACTCTCATACGGGGTCCTGGTCTTCTAGGAGGTGGTGAAGTGACTGACTCAGAAGGTTGTTGACGTCTGGAGTTATTATCTTCTGGTTGGAACTCTCTAATGGGTGATGCAGGTAGAGGTTCAGGATCATGGGGTGAGTTAGGCTAAGGTCCAGGTGAGTGTCTTAGGTTGACATGACGATCTTATAGGTAAGTAGAAAGAAAAGTCCATGGGTAAGGTAATAGGGTAACCAACTTCCTCACTAAGGTAACATCTAAACCAAAAAACTGACACACCATTATACAGACATTATCTAGTGGAGGGATCATGATACCATCCTGAGGCTGCAGGAAATTCAGCATGGATGGAGACGACTAGTGGTCGGCTCATCGGTGAACCTGTCAGAATCTATATGAAAATAAAGTGCAAACATAACCACATACATGCTACACAACATATAAGTGATCCATTACAAATAAAGATAACATATCATCATCACACATGATCACACCAAGCACATATTCATTATGCAAACATGTGGGTTATCAAACCTCCCTTATATCTCCATATTTCAGTCAGACTTCTCTTCCCATTTACCCTAGAGGTTATACCCATGAGAAGAAAGTCCCTGATCTGACCATTTTATAATTTAATATCATGAATACTAGTAGTGTATAGGGCCCGAAGCATTTTAGCTTCTACACTCTTTAGAAAGCCATTCGGGAATTATGGACACGAAATTTACCCTCGTTCCACTCTTTACCGAACTTTGATTACCTTGGGGATTCACTGCCAGATATAACTAACAATGTTGATCCTTAAATATCATGGTCGGTACAAGCCTCTGGGACCCTGCCCGTCCAGACATGAGAGGTAGGAAATCGTGATATATCCCGGGCTTATTCATCTCTGAACATGGCTACCCTCGGTATCTCTGTATAATCCACAATCCCTACAGTGGTAGTGATAGTTCTTTCTTACTCCTTATCTCTCCAGGTATGGTTATTTAACAATCACCCCCTTATTTCTCCTGAATATCCAGAGTCATAACTATGATGAACTCCGTTGCATATGTATTTTATCTCATAAAATAAGCTCATAACATTTGAATAACATTCACCCCTTATACTCCCTAAATATTCAGAGTCATAACTATGATGAACTCTGTTGCATATGTATTTTGTCTCATAAAATGAGTTCATAACATTTGAGTAACATATATAATAGGTAAGTAGAGCTTTACACACAGGAACCACGTTCTCTTGGTTACCAGTCCGCACTTAAGTTCTCAAACCGTTTCAACTCCCTAATTCATTTAGTTATGTCCATTAACTATCTATCCTACTGGTGAGTCCTAATCAATTATAGGGTAGGCTAAATTTCATAAACAAGTGACAGGCCAACAATTACCTCAAGATTTTTCCCTCTTCTCTACTACCACAAATGCTATAGAGATATTTCTTATAGCAATATTAAATAAGCCTTATGACGGCAATTCCTAGTACCACTATATCCCATGGTGTAAGTTCTCCATCTAATGTTCAATGTAACAACTTCACAATCAATTTCACCATAGAACAATCAACATTCATTCAGAAACATCATAGCACATCAAGCAAGCAATCACACATAACAACAATATGCATTATATCTTTCAAATAGACTGCTTATATGAAACTTAACATGACATGGCATAGTCTAACTCCCCTTACCTCAGTTTCCAGCTTGAGGTTCCGAGTTTGTATATGATCCTTGATATTCTGCACATGATACCACATATTCCAGGTTATGTGATATGTCAGAGTCAGAACTATGTCAATATTTACACTTTAGTCCTTTATATTTATTTTATTTACAATTATGTCCTTATAGTTTCTTTATTTCACATTTAAAACTCTATATTATTCCTAAACTATATTTTCCTTCTTTATTTCACTTCCTCTGAATTCTGAGTCCTAATGTTAGTACAAGAAATCTCACATGCTCATGTTCTTAGTTATAACTAGACTAGGTTTCTTATGATTTTATGTGGAATTCTTCACTTCCATCACTCTCTCTATTCATCTTCTGTTTTTCCTTCCTAAATTCACTATCATTAGCATGCAGAGTCCTTCTATTACAAGCTACATGGGTTCCTAAGTCTATCTCACTATCTTCCATATTCAAGTTTTTAGCTTAAAGCTTGAAAATCTAACTTTGCTATTTCTTGTTCTTTCCTTCGTTCTGGGTTTCCTATATTACTCCTTGATGTTCCAAAAACTCACACAAATCATTTCCAAGTCATTTGGTTCATTGGGTAGGTCAGAATAGTGAACACAGGTTTCTTGTGTTCTTGGCTTCATGGCTTCGAATTCCTAGTTTCCAGGGCTCAAAACTTGTTCCTAGGGGTTCTAAATTGAAGAAATAAGGTGAAAAATGAGTTCTGGAGGTCCAATTACCTTGAAAAAGCAGTTCTGGAAAATTTTTCTTGAGAGACTCACCGGAGAAGATGAAGCACGGCGGCGGCCACGGCGGTCGTCGTTGCCGAAGCTGAGCTGAGCGGTGGTCATGATTCCTCAAGCTTCCAGAAACTCAGTTGTGGTGGTGGTTTTTCCTAACTCCTCTTGGTTACACTAGAAAGCATGGAAGAAGAAATTTTCCGGTCACCGGATTCTGGAAAACTCATGCCGGAAACTGGGAAAATTTTCAGAACTCTATTCCCTTCGTTTCTTCGAGCAAAGCTTAAAGAAACTTACCCAGAATCCATCCTAACACTCCCAGAAAACTAATGGAGAAGGTTTCAAGTCTTAAAACACTCTAGAAACAGAGAATCAAAGATGAAAAGTTTGAAGAAAGCTCCTCGGTTTTGTGGGAAAACTAGGGCCCTCTTCCTTGCTCGAACCCTTTGGACCTTCTCAGACCATTTCCTTGAGTTTCTTTGATGTCCAAGAAGTGGTATTTATAGGATGAATGGGTGTTAAGCTAATGAATCAAGATTTCAACCTTAATGGAATTGCACCACCAATGGCTTTTCATGCAATTCAATTAGGGTTTCTTTCCATGCATTCTGGTGATGATGCACAAAATTAGGGTTGATGTTGTGGTTAATGGAGTCTGAAATTTAATTTGAGGTGATGTGCATAGTGACATGTACATCAGACATAGTTACCGGTTACACCGTATTGTTCGCACATATCGTCATGTCGTCACTACGGTACGAAAATGACACTATTCTCAAGTAAACCCTATGCAATAATGTTTCACCTGAATTATTTCCCTATCTCAGAGTCCAGAATCATGAGTAGTCAGTACTCTCAGTTAACTGGCTCTGTTTGGTTACGATCACTCCGACACAATACCGACTATTGTCAAAAGAGTTAATCAGAGTAATTGGGGTTCCTATTGCCAATGTCATGTCTACTCTTTTCTAGAAATCAATTAATCTATACATACTAGTACCATAAATATATTTTATAAGTTACTGAGATAGATCTAGGGTTTCTATCTCTCATAGTCAGTAGTTAGGGTAATAGCTTAAGGCAATTACCTTATGAAAATACGAGATGTTACAATGCCCCCCAAAATATCATACTTTGAAAAATCCTTTGCTTAGAAGTGTGATATTTTTAACTAAATAAAAGAAAAATTTAATTATCCTTTATTTAATTAAATAAATGATGATTGACGGTTTATTAATGATAGTAGAGCAGTTAGTAGCCTACTATGCTAGTAAATAGGTAATGATGGGTACTGGGTTTCCAATGCACTGACCCACGTGCCTGAAATGAATGATATGAACTTACCATTTTTAATTAACTCTCCAGTTCCATCAATCCCACCAAGACCTTTCCATTTTCCTCTTCTTTTCTTATAAATAGAGGAATTTCACACGTTTCTCTCTATCTCAGGCCTTTTCTTTCTCTTCATCTTCTTCCTTTCTAATCCTGAGTTCTTTACAAACCTGGTTAAATGGCTTCTAACTCCACAAAGCGTTCTACTCCATCATCTTCTCAACAGAAGACTGCCACTGCTGAAAAATGGATAAAAACTAAGGGGTTACAAACCTGCATTTCAGATTCCGTTGCTCGAGATGATGCATTCAAACTGCTGGAACTACCTTTCATAGAGAAAAGACGCTTAACTGGGCCAACAACCAAAGAACGTTTTGCCGAATTTAAAGCCAATAGAAGAATTACTCTCGACAATTTGACAATAATGGCAAAGCATTACCCAGAATTAATGGCGGCGAAGGACCTTGAGCTTGTTAAGGAGAACTTCCCTGAAATAAAGATTTCGCTTGCAAATCCTATGTGGTGGGAAAAGACATCCTGACCTGTGATCTCCATGAATGCATTTCTCTCCAACTTCAAAAAAGGAACAAACCCGAAACCATCACCGTCGGCAAAGAAGAAGTACTCACTCACCAATTTCTTGAATCAAATATGCATTTTCGGAAAATACTTTTGTAACTTTGAAAGGTCCTTCCCAATTTAGGGACCATTTACCATACGTTTGATCTCGTTTATCCATAGGTAAAATGAATTTCCAAACCAAATCACCAATGGTAAAAACTTTTGACTTAACTTTCTTGTTATAAGCTCTGGTCACTTTTTCCTTTTGACGTATGATAGATTCCAAAGCCGAAAGCCTCTCCTCGTCTAAATTAATTAATTCATCTAACATCATATTCCAATAATGTTCGACGGGAATCTCAATTTGTCTTTACACACGGTCCAATTGTAAATAAATTTCGGTTGGCAGCACTGCTTCGTGCCCATAGGTTAATCGAAATGGAGATATTCCTATAGCTTCTCGAGGAGAATTTCTATAAGCCCATAAAACTTCATCTAAAGTTCTATGCCAACCTTGTGGTTTTTTATCTATTTGTCTTTTGATCAAACCAATAATAACCTTATTGGCCGCTTGGACTTGACCATTAGCTTGGGCATAATAAGGATTGGAATTCATTAACTTGAACCCCAATTCATCGGCGAACTCCAATACTTTTCGACCAACAAATACTGACCCTTGTTCAGTTGTCAGAGTTTCAGGAATCCCATAACGTGACACAAAGTATTTTTGCACGAAATCAATCACACTATGTTGAGTCACTGTTCTCAAAGGGATTGCGTCAACCCATTTGGTAAAATAATCAATAGCCACAATAATGTACTTGTGGCCTTTAGACATAGTTGGCCAATAAACACCTTGTCGAATCAATAACCACTTCATTTTATGACCAACTTGATGAGTGATGACCAAATCCGCAAGTGTACGGATGATTATCGAAGTAATATAAAAGATCTCGAACCCACAGGGATAGGTGTCCAATTATCAATTTGTTTAAAACTCGTGCTGAAAATTAAAATTGATTTTAACTTTGGTTTGTTTTAGAACAAGAACTTGGCTTAGAATAAATATAAAGAAAAGATGATGATGGAAATTAAGCACTTGGATTGAATTGAATAACTTATAATATATGATAGCAAACCTCTACCTTATTTCTGAATTTTAAAACAATAGTTCATGATGCTTTAGCCTATGGTTTCTACAAGTTAATTCCTTACACTCTGTAGACCTTTCTTTTTAATTACTAAACTCAATTCTTTGTAATTTAGTTAATTAAAGAAGAAGATGAAAATAGAGTTCAGGCCAACATAAAGCAAAGTCTATCCTAACTCCGTAGTGATATGTCATATTGCTTCTTTTAAATCCTATTTCCCTTATTACTTACCAATTTCCATTGACATAAGAAATAAGCATGAACACTTGTGTACATCAAGATAAAAGAAGAACAAGGAAATAAAACATGAACTTGCAATATTATTCAGAAATAAAGATGAGGAGAACTAAAACATAATTATAAGCTAAAAACAACCCAAGAACTTAAAAAGAAATTAGCCAAGCATGGCTAATAGAAACATTGGATAACCCTGGACTAGGAGCTCAAGAATGGCTTCCCACAATTCTCAGGAACAATGCTCTCAAGGAAGAAAGAAGAATACTTGTTGTATTCTGAAGTAAGGGATGTTTACAAAGGTAAAATGCAGTCCTATTTATAGCCTCTGACTGTGTCCCAGCGCTTGCGTGTTGGCTTCCCAACGCTTGAGCGCTGGGCCATTTATTCCAGACGTTGAAAATTAGGGGCCCAACGCATGAGCGTTGGGCCTTCCAACGCTTGAGCGTTGGCTCACATTAATCACTGGGCTTTAATTCAGAGTGCCAACGCATGAGCGTTGGGACTCCAACGCTTGAGCGTTGGCACGTCTGATGGCAGTTCTTCTTGGATGCTCTTTCTCTTCAATGTGTGGAATTGATGGGCTTAATTAGCCTCCCTTTTGTCCCCTTTTCAATTCTGAAACAGCCAAGGGTTTTATTTCTTCATTCATGCCTCATTTCCCATGTGCTAAATTAGCAATGGTGCTTCATCTTCCAACTCTTCACTTTTGGTCCTTTATTTGATGAGACTTAACTTTTAGTCCTTCCTCTTCTGAGCTTTACACTTTGGCCCTTCCTTTCTTGAAGTTTACAGTTTGGTCCCTGGGCAAAACACTATTTCTACCAGCTTTTTTAAAAGTCTAAAATACTAACAAAAAGTTCCTAAAAAATATATAAATAAATTTTAAAAACAAGAAAAAGCTAATCTATATGCAAATGCAAAAATAAATAGAAAATCTAAATAAAAAGTCTAAAACCCAAATGAAACTCGATAAAAAATAAAATAAAAAAAGCTAAAAAGACCCTGAAATTATCATACAAAATCCAGTCATTAATGGGCACCGCAAGATCCACTATGTACTTGCGTAACAACAATTAGAGCTTCGTCTTCATTAAGACATCCACTATAGACTTCCTCCAATCATTAAGAAACAAATTGTCGATCACTAAAACCTCAAACTCTTGATCCGGAACCAGCTTTGCTCTAATTTTTATCAACTCTTTTAGTTTCTTCTTCATTTTCGATTCTCGGCACATGTTGTATTCCAACTTCATCGAAATTAGCTAACAAATGAGAAGCCTTCACAAAATATTTCATCAAACTTTCATTCGCGCATTTGTACTCTTTGGTCAATTGTTTGACTACAAGCTCTGAATCACCTTTAATCTCGACCGTGTTTGCTCCCAAAACAAGCAACACTTCCAAACCTTCGATCAATGCCTCATATTCGGCTTCGTTATTCGAGCAAACGCCTTGAACTTTAAATTTAAACCTTGTTGGAATATTTTGGGGAGATATAATTAAAATCCCTATACCTGTCCCTTTATGATATTTTGATCCCTCAAAGAAAAGTTTCCAAGGTTTAAGATTAACTAGCGTCTTCTGCATTTCCATTAAGGAATGCTCAGCCAAGAAATCTGCTACTACTTGGCCTTTCATCTACCTTAAAGGTGCATACTTCAAAGAGTATTCAGATAATGCCAACGCCCATTTTCCAATTCAACTATGCAATATAGGCTTCGACAACATGTGTTTAATAATATCGAAGTGAGAATAGACGAAAAGGTCAACAGGCTTTATGTAATATTTCAACTTCACACATGAAAAGTACAAACAAAAGCACAACTTTTCAATTGAGCTATATCTAGTTTCCGCATCATTTAGGATTCAGCTAAGGTAGTAAATGGCTCTTTGAACGCCATTTTCATCCTCTTGAGCTAACATGCTCCCTACCATTTCATCTGATGCGGAAATGTACAATTTCATGGATTTACTTCATACAGGTGGGGCCATTACAGGAGGATTGGCCAAGTAGCTTTTAATGTCTTCAAACGCTTCTTGGTGTTCAGCTTCCCAACGAAACTCTTCTTCTTTTTTAAGTCGAAGGAGTGGCGAATTTTTTTTTATTTTGCCACTTAAATTCGAAATGAATCTTCTTAAAAAGTTTATTTTTCCGGTATGGACTGAATTAAATTGGATTTCTCAGTTTAGTTTAACTTTTTTTTCATTTTAGATTGTCTTCAAAATATATAATATAATTAATGCAACGGTAAATAATTTGTAATATCAATATAGCATTTATAAAAAAAAAAAAATCAAAACTTTATTAATAATCAATAATAAAAAATCTATAGAATAGACACAACCCACCAAGCCAAAAAAACACACCCTACCACCCCACAAATTATATGAGGATGATCCCGTCTAATTTGAGTCTTAAAACCTCTGAGCTTCAATTGCTCTGATCCCCTAAACACAAACCTAACTCATTACCCGCCATCCATACGCATCACGCCCGGGTGGTTACAACATCCTCCCCGGGCTAGAGGCTCCAAAGGACTCGTCAGAGACTTACCATTGTACCCATCACGACAAGATTGACGCGCCTTGGTCACCACCTTAGTCTCCCCAACTCGGCTTTGATTTATTTTTACTCCCCTTTGGTCGCCCCCTACTCGTCTACATTATTTTTATGGGGGTTGGAAACTCAACTTCCTCCTCCATGTTTGCGTCGACCGCACTAGGGGTCTTTTCACTAGCCATAAAACTAGCCATGATACTCGAAGCAATAATAACCTCACCCCCACCATCATTCAACACAGCATCATCTAACTTGTCGCGCCCATCCGCCATTGCAACTGTCATCACCAAAACGCGAGGAGGTGTCTGAATGCACAGTATCTTGTGTGCGGCTATGTTAACCTTAGGGAGCAAACCCGGCACTGGATTGCACCACAAGTCTGCCAGAATTTTCGCTTTCAAGGCAATGGTTCTTCCAAGGCGCAACTTTCCTCCTTATTTTTCCAATAATTTGAAAGCAAAAATCATACAAGAGCTGCAACAATTCCAATCGCATTGCTGAATAACAAGAACGCGCTGCCCGATCTCTCTCGCCTTGAACCTTTGGGTGGCACCAATTTCAAACGGTGGTCACAAAAGCTGCTCATTTCTTCGAACAACTAGAGATCGACTATGTGCTGTTTGATGATCCGCCACAAGTACCCGTTGGTGACAATGTTGATCCTGAAGCTGTGGCTGATGCTACCAAGAAGTTGGAGCTCTATGAAAAATACAATAAACTGGTACATGGTCATATTCTTGCTCATGCCTAATAATTTATTCGATCTTTTTTTCCTGGACAAATCTGCTAAGGAAATCTGGGAGAAATTGGAGAAAAAATATGGAGCGGATGATGCTGGAAACAAAAATTGTGTCACTTGAAAGTGGCTACAATTTCAAATGGTGGACGACAAACCAGTCACTGAACAAGTTCACGAATATGAAAACTTGATCGCTGATGTACTAGAGGAAGGGATGGAGATGTGTGAAATTCTTCAAGCCAATGTATTAATTGAAAAATTCCCACCATCATGGAGCGATTTTTGAAATCATCTCAAACACAAGAAGAAGGATCTCACCCTTCAAGAGCTTATCAGTCACGTGAGAACTGAAGAGGTTAGTCGTCTTAAGGATAAGTATCTTTATGCACCTCAGAATTTTTCTAATGTTAATTTAGTTGATATTAAACTCACTATGCTATGCGTTAATTCAATCCTTTAAACATTAACACTTAAGCACAAAATTAAATTTCTTTTGGTCAGAAAATCTTCCAATGACTTGATTTCCATTAGCGGAGGATTGTAGGATTAATGGCTGTCAAGTCACTTGATCTCCCTCCTTCCTTTGTTTCTTTTCCTTTTCAGTTACTATCAAAATATTAATATCCTTAAAAGAGCTTTCTTCTTGACTTCGCCGTTTTTTGTTCCACGGTTGAAGTTTTCAATGTTTTTAATTTGAAATTGATATCTTATTATTAAGAGGAGAAATCCGTTGGACATTAGTTTTTTTTTCATTGTCAAGTTTTGATGACCTTGTAACTCCATCTTTATGGCTCATTTGAATTTGTTTGAAAGGGAAGGGGAGGGAAGAAATATATATCCTTATATATGAATTAATTTGTTATCTTATTATTAAGAGGAGAAATCCGTTGGACATTAGTTTTTTTTTTCATTGTCGAGTTTTGATGACCTTGTAACTCCATCTTTATGGCTCATTTGAATTTGTTTGAAAGGGAAGGGGGAGGGAGGAAATATCTATCCTTATATATGAATTAATCTGTTATCTTATTATTAAGAGGAGAAATCCGTTGGACATTAGTTTTTTTTTTCATTGTCGAGTTTTGATGACCTTGTAACTCCATCTTTATGGCTCATTTGAATTTGTTTGAAAGGGAAGGGGGAGGGAGGAAATATCTATCCTTATATATGAATTAATCTGTTATCTTATTATTAAGAGGAGAAATCCGTTGGACGTTAGTTTTTTTTTTCATTGTCGAGTTTTGATGACCTTGTAACTCCATCTTTATGGCTCATTTGAATTGTTTGAAAGGGAAGGGGGAGGGAGGAAATATCCATCCTTATATATGAATTAATCTGTTATCTTATTATTAAGAGGAGAAATCCGTTGGACATTAGTTTTTTTTCATTGTCGAGTTTTGATGACCTTGTAACTCCATCTTTATGGCTCTTAGATGGGAAATAAAAGAGTTGTTGGATGAGTGATAGGTTTTTAAGCCTTTATAAGACGGTGGAGAACAGGTCGAGGGAGCACAGGAAAAATTAACAAAAAATTCTTTTTCCCTTTTTATCTTCTGAGCACTGTTATAGAGACTCCAGCACATTTACATTCTGAGTACAGAGTATCTTACGTGTGGCTGTATTAACCTTGGGGAGAAAACCCAACACTGGATTACACTACAAGTCTACCAAAAAATTTACTTTCAAAGAAGTAGTTCTTCCACAGCGCAGCCTTCCTCCTTATTTTTCCAATATTTTGCACCCCTGAGAACCTTTTACACACAAGCTCGTTGCCTTTAAGCATGAAAGATCCATAACGTGAGTGTTATCTATCCACGCAACATTTATAAATAATAACAGTGTTAATACTAAAATTTAGAGATTACATAAATTATAGAAAAATCCTTTTTAATGTAATACAGCTTGAAAGGGAGATTTTTTTTAAAATAATGCAGAAAAAAAAATTATCAAAATGTGGTGCATTGTAAAATATTTGTCAAAATGGGGTAGTTTGTGGAACCAACCTTGTTTAAGGCGTGTTTAAACTAGGCAAAAATGAGGAGTGTTAAAACCAGCCTTAGTTTAGATGTGTTCCAGAAAAGACAAAGGAGTGAGAATTAGAATCAGAATCTACACTGTGTATGTGTGGGGACTGATGGATATGGGGAGCAGAAAGCAGAACTGAACACGCCCAGACTGTGGCGTTCAGGACACGCCTAGACTATGACGTGTTTAAACACGCCTTATGCAAGGCGTTTTAAGACACGCCTCATCTGAGGCGTCTTTCACCTGAATGGCTGCATGGCGCGGCAGCCCACTTCCCACCCTGCACCCTTCCCCACACTCCTCACTTCCCAACCCCACCCTTCCCCATATGACGACCCCCCTTCCCCCAACCCCTTCAGCCTATTTAAACCAACCTTTTACCCCATGCCTTCCCCACATTTCACTACCATCTCACTATCAACCTTCTTATTTCACATCAAGAACCTCTTCCCTCTTTCTTTCTCTTAAATTTTTAATTGTGTCAATTAGGTCTGGAGAAAATGTGATTAACCCTGGGCCACTGAATCCTTCACTTTTGACGCAACAATCTATACACATTTCAGAGCTGGTTTGGAGCGGGACATATGAAGAAAGGATTTTAAAAGTCAGACGGGCTCGGGACTCGAAGCCCGTTGAAGGGCGAATCCTGAGAACTATTCCTGATGAAATCGTTGGCCACCTCAGGCGTGCGGGATTTTATGAGTGCGCGTTGGTGGGGGATGTCATGGCGGACCATCATCTGCTATCCGCGTTAGCGGAGCGCTGGAGACCTGAAACGCACACGTTTCACCTCCCTGTAGGTGAAGCCACAATTACGTTAAAAGATGTTGCGCTGCAACTTGGGCTCAGGATCGATGGTCAGGCGGTTACTAGGCAGACACACAGTGATTGGAAGGAGGTGATTCTGGAATTACTTGGAAAGGAAGTGATAGATGCGGACATCAACGGGAACCGGTTGAAGTTGAGGTGGTTGAGTCAAAATTTTAACAATGTAAACGACGACCATAGTCAGGTTTGGTTGGAGCACGATTGTATTTAATTGCTTCTCACCCCTCTTTGTATGTTGTTTCTTCCTTCTCTCTGCTTATGAGTAGTAGACGGAGTGGACGTAAAGGCGGAACATTAAGAGCGTGAGCAAGAAGATGACGAGTTGTGTAGCTATTGACAGTAGCAGCTAACTTGTAGTAGTAACTATGCTAGTCATTTTACCTTAGTTGACTGTTAGTAGCTTGTAAGATAAATAAAGGTTGCGAGCCTTAATCAGCTCGTTGTGGCCGACTTGTGGGATCCGATTTATGTCCTTTCCTTTGGGGTGTGTTTAATATGTTATGGTCCTGAAAGTGAACGAGATGTATGATATAACTTATATGATTTATGCATATGTTTAATTAATGAACTGGGTCAATGTATGGTTGTTAATTAAGAAAAAATTTAGTTGCCAATTTTATGATATGGAAAAGGCTTATTAATATAAGTCGTATGCAGGAAGAGTATGAGTCAGGTCACACACTCTCGTGAGAAAAATTAATCCTATTACAATCAGATAAATTGTCAAAATTTAAGTAACCTTATAATAATATTGAGCATATAATAATAAACTTATAATAATTTTAACCTATCATGTGATAGTATAATTTTGATATATTAGCCCATACATACTCTTTTATTTAATTTCCATCAATTCTTTTTGTATCTCTCTTGTCACATTACATATATCATATCTCTCATTTCTTACTCTATTTCTATCTCTATCTCTCTCATTTGGTGTGGAGTGCAAGAGTGGAACTGTGTGGATGAATTATTATTGATAATAAGACTTGAAAGCAATGATAGAGTGATTTTCAATATTCCATAGAGTTTAACTGTCACGCGCTTCATCAAATCGTTTCATGTCACATCCATGGTTGCTTATTTTCCGATGTAAAAAAAAAACTAAAACATTTCATGAGATAAAATTTTATTTAAAATTAAAAATTTAAAACTAAAACAGTTCATGAGAGATATACTTTTAATTAAAATTAAAAATTCATTTTCTGGTGTGCAAACAACCATTGAATATCAGAGTAAATCAATTTTTCTGTGAGTACATATATACATTAAATCCTTGCATAAAAATATCCACACAATGCATGGAATGTTTCATAAAAGTGTACCAATGAAAATACGCTCACACGAGAAAAATCAATCTTAGTACAATCAAATAAATAGTCAAAATGCCTTCAAAGAATTAGTCATAATCAAACTTAAATTAATTTGAACCATATAATCATAAGCCATCCAAATTGAAAAAGTAAGCTCATGTTTTCATGTATGATTGTACAGATAATATTAAAACCACAGATATCATGAAGAATACCCAAACATCAGAGCATGAATGCATGATAGAGAATAGAGTGACTTGAAGGCAACGAAAGACTGAACCAGCCAATAAGGAAACATTGGCTTTCGTCAAAGGAATAGCTGACTTCATTTATCACTAAAAATTTCACGTTTACAAATGCCATACACAACCGGGTTTAACCGCAGTACCAAGCTTCTCATTTATGGAAAAAAACCATTATGTGGACAGCGGTGGGAAAATGCACAAAAATTGGGGCAAAAACAAGAAACAAAAAGTGCTTTGGTATATAACACAAAGATGACACAGGACTTCCAATAAAGTGTAAAATGTAATGACCGACAGTACTCTTCAGCGTCTAGAATGGACCAGAACCTGTATTCAACGACGAGCGCTTCATGCATTCAATTGCAACAAAAGCTATTCTGCAACTAGAACAGATCTTTACCTGGTTTAGCAATCATTCCTGGATAGGGAATCACCCAAATCTGGGTGGTTGCAACCGTGTCAGATGATAATTTAGATTATTCAATTTTGCATATATCAGATAGCCAATTGGTTCTGGTAACTCCATGAGCTTTAAGTTGCAAGGTAATCTATCCTGAAGCATCATATGATTTACATTTGTCCTTTGATCAGACTAGCCAAGCAAGTCCCTGAACAAGTTTGGATTCTGACTTGAGGGGTTCACACCCATCTGCCTGACTTTTGCATCCTTCTGCAAAGAATCTTTAGCATTTGGACCCTTTACAGATTGTGACAAGGGCATCCCAATTGTTTCTCCAGTGGCATCTCGGACAGTAGAGTTAGACAACTCCGATAAAAGAGTTACCTTATCCCCACTCACAGGGGGGATAGAATAGCCACCACTATCACTCTGTCCACTAGCAGTAGTTTCCGAATAGAGTGCCATAAGATCAGGTGTATTTGTAACAGCACCACTACTATTACTTATTGTAGAACTCATGCTAGGGTCAAGAAGTCCTTCCAATTGCATGAATGGGTCCACAGAGGGAGGTGTAGCAGTGACAGTAGGTTCACCCAGGTCGAGTAAATCTGGAGGAGATTGTTGATTAGTTTTCACCCCAGCTGTTTTATTGGGTACAACTGCAGCTTTCGGTTCCTGGGATCTGTCTGAAGCACTAGCACTAGCCTTTGGAGCCTTATTGCTAGTTGATGTTCTTTTCTCGGGTTTAGTTGAACCACCAAACAATGAAGCAGCAAGCTTCTGCTTTTCTGGTGAAATTTCAATCGGTTGCTTTCTTGAATCATAGCTTTCACGTACTTTTGAAGTTACAGCAGTAGCAACATCCACCTTAGTCACCCCATTCACTGGATTTTGGGAAGTAGAGTTTGAGGAAGATGATGATGATGGAGATGAATAGGTTGGCTTACCCCACTTCTTCTGAACACCATCAAGCCTTAGCTTAAGCTCTGATGATCCTGTTTCTGTTGCTACTCTCGCTGAAGATATCTGGGGAGTCTC
Organism: Acmispon strigosus; assembly: GCA_030819835.1. Classification (NCBI taxonomy): domain Eukaryota; kingdom Viridiplantae; phylum Streptophyta; class Magnoliopsida; order Fabales; family Fabaceae; genus Acmispon; species Acmispon strigosus. The sequence goes on along the minus strand of JAUAMA010000002.1, from coordinate 75,134,218 downwards.
TCTAGAATACAATGTCTCAGGTACTGGAACAAGGTCAGTTGAGGATGAAAGAGAAACTGGAGCAACTTTTGATGGCACCGGAGCCTTGGGAAGTTCATATGCTTCAAATCTCAGACCATGCTGTGCAGATTCATGCTGATCCTGACTACTGAGGCTGCTCATATTCACCATTCCAGCCCGTTCATTCTCAGAAATGTAGGGCATCGCACCCCTTTCTATAGACTGCTGGACATAATCATTGAGGAAAGAAAGATTCTTATCCACCTGCATAAAAGATTCATTATGTCAATAATTTTAGATCAGCAAAACAAGAACGTTCATATGGTGATATGCAAACCAAAGTATTACATTTAGATATTGTTTGGTTGGAGGGGAACGGAGGGAAGGGGAGGGGAGGGGAGGGTTTTTTTAAAATTTTACTTGTTTGGTTCAATTTTTAGGAGGGGAGGGGAGGGGAATGGAGGGGACCAAAACTCCTCCTAACTCAATTTTATTTCCCCTCCAAAAGTGGGGGATTGGGAGGGGAAACATTTTGTTGGACAAAAATAATCCTATTCAATAATAGAAAAATATTAAATGCAAACATGTTTAAAATACAAGTAAATTTATAAAAGGTACAAAAGTAATTTAATCATAAAACCCCTCCCCTCCCCTCGTGAACCAAACAAAAAAAGAGTTATTTCTCATCCCCTCCCCTCCTATGAACCAAACATAATAAGTATTAAAATCTCTTCCCTCCCCTCCCCTCCCTTCCCTTCCCCTCCATTAAAATCCCTCCCCTCCCCTTCCCTCCTTTGAACGAAACAGACTCGTGATAAGAGATGACTGTGTACAATACAAATTTAAACTGCTAATGAAGTTTAACTCATCAACCAACAAAATGGTCAAAAAAATTCATCTCCAAAAAGAGAAATTAAAAGATACATGACCAAATAATTATAATTTACAACTGGCAGGAATAAAGAAATATCAGTGCAGAAGAGATCCAATGATCTGAATTTTGAATTGAAGTGCCAAATCAGCTATAGTATTTGACGAGAGGAATACTACCACACATAGCAAATATAAAACAATTAATTTGTAGATAGTGTGTTTCTTATCTAAAACCCCCATGCCACCTTTCATGAAAAAGGACTTGGGATAGCAAAGCTCCTGAGACTATTCTGTGATAAAAAGTCTGCTATTAGTATTGCTCATAATCCAGTTCAACACGACAAAACAAAGCATATAGAGATAGACCGACACTTCATCAAAGTGAAATTGGATAGTGGTCTTATTTCTACACAACATGTTCCCTCAGGACTTCAGCTGGCAGATGTGCTCACCAAGGGACTTCCCTTAGAGCGACTCTGAGGTCTTACTTGCAAGCTGGGAATGATAGATATCCATTCACCAGCTTGAGGGGGAGTGTTGTAATATTGAGATATTATTTGATTTGATATTATTTGTTTTTAGGAGATTTGGTTTTTATTTAGGAGATTAAGAGAGACTTTGTATATAATTGCCTATTTCCTTTATTAGGTAGTCTAGCCTCTATAAATTGTAATTACCTAGTGTATTTGCATTCAAGTAATGAAATTATATTTTCTCCATATTTTAAGTATTTTGTTGTTTCCAAGGGGTGAAGTTTTTCTCATCAATATTGGTGGTGATTTGATGCGGAAAAGGTTAACAGGCCGAGAAGAGGATGAATGGCTCCAATGTTGCGAAAGGAGTCTGAGTAGAGCCATATAAATGGGTCAAGTAGAAGCTCTTGATACAACTTTTAGATTTGAGAGTGAGAATCAGAGAGTGAGAGAAATTGTGATCAGAAAACTGAAAAAGGTTCATTCTAGTTTCAGATTACAGGTGGGGGAAATATAAACAATAAGTATAAGCTACAGTAGCTGTAACTAACTCTTCTGTTACAAGTAATTACTGTAGCTAACTCCTGTTGTGACAAATACAGAGCATACAATGTGATAGGGTTGAGAGGCCAGTTATTAAGAAAGTTTATGTTAGAAAGAATTATAGAAGGTCTGACTAGAGTCAACCTTTGATTGTAATAGAGGCTTAACTAATTCTGTTATAGTTAGTTAAGCCTAGTCAAAGTCAGTTGTAATTAGCGGGCATTAGCTGTACCATTTTGTTAGCGTCAGTTACTATAAATAGTTGTATCTTTGAGTTAGAAGTCAGTTTTTGGGAAGTTAGAATTGGGGCTGATCCATTGGGTGATCAGATCAGGTTTCTTGGTAACCTGAGGTTCTTCTCTTCCTAAAAATCTATTCTGTATCTTTGAATTTCATCTACATTCTATCAAGTAAATTTCGCAATTCAGAATTATCTTGGTTTTCTTGGTGATTCTTTCTTCTGCATATTCTGGTACTACCAATTTGGTATCAAAGCACCGATTCTTGGTGCCTTGTGGTACTGCAACTCAGCGTTCGGGAGGTGCATGGTTGGGACGCGAAGCATGTCGAAGAGCAAGGATAGCCGGCTTCCGCACCAGGAATGGCTCCATGAGAACGAGGAGTTGCGCGCAAGAATGGAGCTATTTGAAACATGAGCTAAACACATGGAGCATCGCACCCTTCAGGCAGAGGAGGATGCGCGGTTGGTGCGCCAGCAGTTACAAGCTTCGGAGGAGCGGTGGGCGACGATTCAGGCCAGGGTGGGTTCACGACGTTCAGATCATTTCCGTGATGAAGGAAGTGACAATGAGGATTATCGTGAACAACATACGAAGCACCAAAGCCGGGAACCGTGGCATACCTTGGAAATCCCCATTTTTTCCTGTACTGATGCGTATGGATGGACTCAGAAGTTAGTACGATACTTCTTACTATGGGGAGTTCCTGAGGAGGATCGTATGCATGCTACAATGGTAGCTATTGAGGGCCGCGCCCTGAGTTGGTATCAATGGTGGACGAAGTGCACTCCTAATCCAACCAGGGAAAGTTTCAAGATTGCTGTTATTCGGCGTTTCAAACCAACGATGGTCCAGAACCCCTTCGAATTACTTCTTTATCTATGCCAAACAGGAACAGTGGAGGAATATGTGGGCGAATTCGAGAAATATGCCAAAGCTCTAACTGCGATTGATCAAGAATATGTGCGCAGCATCTTCTTGAATGGGCTCAAGGATGAGATCAAGGTTGAGGTTAGGCTGTTTGAATTGAAAACTTTAACTGAATTAATTCAGAAATCTTTCTTGATTGAGCAGAAACTTTTCATTATGAATAAGAGAATGGGTAGTAATTTTTCTAGACCCCAAGGCACAGTCAGCAGAAATTCTTACAGTAAACCCTTCATTCTTGATCCCCCACCACTGATGGAGAAAAAGAGTGAGAACCCATCAGTAGGCAGTACGGCGGGGGGTTCTAGGAACTGGCAAACAGGGGAGAATTCTGGGAACAGAGGAGGGGAATTCAAACACCTTACTGGTGCAGAAATGAGGGAGAAAAGGGAAAAGGGGTTGTGCTTTCGATGTGATGAACCCTTTATGAAGGAACATAGGTGCAAAAATAAACATTTGCAGATGATCCTCTTAGAGGAGGATGAGGAGGAAGACGGCGTAGAGCCAGTCCAGCAAGAAATTGTAGAATATTGTTCTCTGCAATTATCCTTATGTTCAATGACTGGGTTTACTCCTAAGAAGTCATGGAAGGTTGGTGCGTTAGTGAGGGAACACCCAGTGGTTGTGCTGATTGATTGTGGCACTTCTCACAACTTCGTTCCTCAGCAGTTGGTTGCTGCTCTACAGTTGCAAGTGGAGGACACTAAATCATATTTTGTTGAGGTTGGAGATGGGCACAAGATTAAGTGTAGGGGAAAGTGTTCTCAATTACAGCTATTCTTGCAAGGTTTAGAAGTGGTCCAAGATTTCTACTTGTTTGCATTGAAAGGTGTTGACATTGTCCTTGGTTTGGACTGGTTGACCAGCCTTGGGAAAGTCCAGGCAGATTTTGGGAAGCTGGAATTAACCGTGAGACAAGGGGATGAGTTGTGTACTATCGCAGGAGATCCATCCTTGATCAGAACTGAACTATCCTATGGAGCTTTCATGCAAGTACTATTATCAGAAGGAGAGGGATTGCTGCTACAATGTAATGATACCCCCAAATTCCAGACCAATATTCCAGATTCTGTCCAGCAGTTGCTTCAGGAATTTGGTAGGGTATTTGCTGACCCTCAAGGTCTCCCACCTCAGCAGAGACATGATCATGCCATCCATCTCAAAGAGGGAGCTCAAATACCCAATTTGAGACCGTACAAATGCCCTCACTATCAGAAATCTGAGATCGAAAGGTTAGTGGCTGACATGTTAGAGGCTGGAATCACCCGACCCAGCATTAGTCCATATTCTAGCCCAGTCATTTTAGTTAAGAAGGAGGATGGGGGCTGGAGGTTTTGTGTGGATTATAGAGCCTTAAACAAGATTACTATTCCTAACATATTTCCTATACCGGTAATTGAGGAAATGTTGGATGGGTTAGGGGGGGGCTAAGGTGTTTCCTAAGCTGGATTCAAAATCTGGTTATCACCAGATCCGGATGAAGGAGAAGGATATTGAGAAAACAGCTTTTCGGACTCATGAATGGCATTATGAGTTCCTTGTAATGCCATTCGGTCTTACTAATGCTCCTTCCACTTTTCAGGCCCTAATGAATGAGGTTCTCAAACCTTATTTGAGGAGGTTTGCTTTGGTTTTCTTTGATGATATCTTGGTTTACAGTCCGGACTTGGAGGCTCATGTTACGCATTTGAAATTGGTGTTACAACTACTGGCAAACAATGATTTGACGGTTAACCAGAAAAAATGTAACTTTGGTAAGCTTAGTTTGGAGTATTTAGGCCACATCATTTCTGGGGGAGGCGTGGCTGCTGATAAACGTTAAGTAGAAAATATGGTTTCGTGACCTATTCCCGAAGATTTAAAGAGTTTGAGAGGGTTTCTTGGCCTTACCGGATACTATAGCCGTTTTGTGAAAGACCATGGTAAGATTGCTAAACCTTTAACGGAATTACTTAAGAAGGATAGCTTTCTTTGGGATGCCACTGCTCAAATTTCCTTTGAGAAGTTGAAAACTGCATTGACTGACTTGCCATTGTTGGCTGTACCTGATTTCTCCAAAGTGTTCGTTATTGAGACTGATGCTTCCAGCAAGGGTCTTGGAGCTGTTTTAATGCAGGAGGGCAGGCCTTTAGCTTTCTGGAGTACAGGTTTATCGACAAGAGGGCAACAAAAATCAGTTTATGAAAGGGAGTTGATGGCATTGGTGCAAGCCGTTCAGAAGTGGAAGCACTATCTCTTGGGTAGGCATTTCATCATCAGGACTGACCAGAAGAGCCTCAAGTTCCTGACTGAACAGCGGCTTTTCAGTGACGACCAATTCAAGTGGGCAGTCAAGTTGATGTGCTTAGATTTTGAGATTCAATATAAACCAGGGTTCGACATTTCCGTGGCTGATGCCTTATCCAAGAAGGAGATGTTTTCTGCCATTTCTATAGTATCTGAAGCTGATTAGGATGCTTGGACACGAGAAGTTCAACAGGATTTGAAATGGAATAAAATAATTCAAGACTTGTTAATTTCTCCCACTTCCCATCCTGGTTTTGAATTCAAGAAAGGGGTTTTGCACTAAAAGGGTTGCCTGGTGCTTTCCAAGTCTTCTAACCTATTCCTCTCATTATTTCTGAGTGCCACGACACACCTACGGGTGGTCATTCTGGCTATTTCCGGACTTATATGCGGATAGCCAGTTTTCTGTATTGGGCGGGCATGAAGGCTGACATTAAGCGTTTCGTGGAGGCTTGTGATATTTGTCAACGAAACAAGTATTCTACTTTGGCTCCTGCTGGATTATTACAGCCTTTACCCATTCCCACCCAAGTTTGGACAGATGTTTCCCTGGATTTCATTGGAGGACTTCCTCGTGTCCGGGGTAAGGATACAATTTTCGTAGTGGTAGATAGGCTTTCCAAGTATGCTCACTTTTTTGCTTTGGGACACCCGTATTCTGCTCAGGATGTTGCCACTGTTTTCATCAAAGTGGTCAAATTACATGGGTTTCCAGCAACCATAGTATCTGACAGAGAACCTCTATTTTTGAGTCAGTTTTGGAAGGAGTTGTTCAAAATGGCAGGCACTAAGTTGAAATTCAGCACATCTTATCACCCCCAATCGGATGGCCAAACTGAGGTGGTTAATCGATGCTTGGAGACCTATTTGCGCTGCTTTGTTGGACCCAAACCTAAGAACTGGATTGATTGGCTGTCATGGGCTGAGTTTTGGTTCAATTCTAGCTATAATGGTTCAGCGGGGATGACTCCATTCCATGCTTTATATGGACGGGATCCCCCTCTCTTGCTCAAAGCTAGTTCTATCCCTTCTTGAGGGGAGGGAGTAAATCAGTTACTGCATAAGCGGGACACCATACTCGAGGAGCTCAAGCATAACTTACTCAAGGCTTGAATAGGATGAAGGTTCAGGCTGATAAACATAGGAAGGAACTTGAATTTGCAGAAGGCGACTGGGTTTATTTGAAGCTTCAGCCTTACAAGTTGAAATCCTTGGCGGTACGCCCTTGTGCTAAGTTGGCTGCTAGGTTCTATGGCCCTTACCAGATTCTTGGTAAGGTAGGTTCTGTGGCTTAAAAATTAGCCTTGCCTGACCACTCCAAAATCCATCCTGTCTTTCATGTTTCCTTACTCAAGAAGGCCCTTAAACCATCTCAGATTCCTCAGCCTTTACCTCCAATGAGAGAAAGAATTATAGAAGGTCTGACTGGAGTCAACCTTTGATTGTAATAGAGGCTTAACTAAATTCTGTTATAGTTAGTTAAGCCTAGTCATAGTCAGTTGTAATTAGCTGGCATTAGCTGTACCATTTTGTTAGAGTCAGTTACTGTAATAGTTGTATCTTTGAGTTAGAAGTCAGTTTTTGGGAAGTTAGAATTGGGGCTGATCCATTGGGTGATCAGATCAGGTTTCTTGGTAACCTGAGGTTCTTCTCTTCTTAAAAATCTATTCTGTATCATTTGAATTTCATCTCCATTCTATCAAGTAAATTTCGCAATTCATAACTATCTTGGTTTTCTTGGTGATTCTTTCATCTGCATATTCTGGTACGATCACAATGCATATAGTGAGTGAACCGAATGTTATTACAATATATTCCTAACAAGTGAATGCTAGTGGGGAAGATGGATGGTGATGAAGATGATTAAGGAATGAAAGGGTCTTTGAGGATGAAATTGATGATCCCCTAATTTGGGAAGCCGTTTATGAGACTTCAAGAGTTGCAGAACCTAAAACATTTACTAGGCAACGAACTAAGAATAAAAGAACCCCCTAGGGCTGTAGGTGCTGCATCTAAGACAAAAAGTGGTTTGGCAAGTGCATCTTCATCCAGGATAGGAAAAGAGAAAGTGACTGAAGTTGAAGATGATCATGCAAAATCAAAGATTAAGGATTCAGAAGGAGAATAAATTAAAGGATATATTCACTACACAACAATGAGAATGACGATTATATCAGGGAAGAGGATAATGAATAGATTTTCTTATATGTTAAACTATTTTTAGAATTTTCAGTATTTTGTCTAAAACAGCTGAATATTTCAGTTAATATTATGCCACTTTTTTTATTGTTTAAACAATAGGTATCCTCCATTGAGGCAATCCTATTCAAACCGAGTACGACCACTACGGGCAGCAAAGTTCTCCTTACTAAGTATTCAACAAAGCTGCTTTCACAAGGACTTGAATATGAGACCTTTCCTTAGCTTTTTTCTTTTAAAAAGTATGCAATTTACTTTCATTTGCAAACAGCTTAAATTTTATATATATGTAATTGATTTATTTCAACCGCTGTGTGACTTCCGCTACTGATAATACTGAAATATACAGAGAATCATATCCATTATAGAAACCAAGACAATTGAGAGAAGGAGGAGCGACCAAAATGTCAGTGTCAAAATGGGTGTCAATCCCAGTTCAAAACTTGGATAGCGGGATCCCGGAAAGCGGGATGGCCGGGATAGTGGAATTTTGGCTATACTTTGTATAATTTATACCATATATATACATACTAAATCAATGATAAATACTTATTAGAACAGAGGAGACAAGGGTCGAAGTGGGTATAAGAGAGGGAAAGATGAAACAAATCAAAGTTGTAGGTGTTTTTCCGTTGTGAAAAACCGTAAATATCCCTAAATAAAAACCCTCAATGTTTACATTTGGGGGGAATTTTTTGAAAAGTGCTATCCCACCAGGATCCCGCCGGGATGGCCAGGATTTTTCCCGGGATCCCAGCCGGGATGGCTGGGTCAGTGAACTGGGCTGGGATGGAAAAATTCATCCCAGGGCATGGCTGGGATGGGATGGGAACCCGGGATCCCGCCAGGATTGACAACTTGAAGCTTCCTTGCTTTCCCAGAAAGGTTTCAAAATTTTAGAAAATCATTTAGTTTTCCTTACTAAATCTGGAGAGGGGGCAAATCCAATCAAATATCATTAATCAATCATAGAAATTTTGAAGACATGAACACAGCTGCAGCAGCTAATTATAGTACGATGCTATAATTGGTAAAGGGTCATGAATAACTGGCAGTTACTGAAATTCTAACTTCGTCTAAATCCATAAAATATTCTTATCAATAAAATTCATTGGATTCAGAAATATAATAATTCATTAAAGAGAATGTCCTTGCCACACATTTTCCATGCACCCAACATCAAAAAGCAAATGATTATTCGAAAGCAATCAAAATATTATAATCTTAAAATAATATAGGAATATGCAACAAAAGTTAATAATAACCTCAATATCTTCACAACTTGCATCTTGCGGCATTACTGATTCAATAGCTCGTGCATCCAGACCAAAAAGGGCTTGCAATTCATAAGCACGTTGCTGCAAATCAGTGGAGTTGGATGCTAATAACTCCTCAACCAAAGATTGACACTGCATGTAGAAAAGTAAAATGTTACTCGTCTTGGCAGTACAATACCAGTCAAATTTCAGCATCGAATTATAGTAAAAAAATGAAGGATGAAGCCTATCCACATGAACAATGACATTTCAAATAATCATACATATAATAAAGTGAAAAACAAATATTTAATCCCAGAACAGTTAATCGGGGCATCCTATTGACTGTAACTTATCACCCAAAAATATGGTTGAAATTTATAAACATAAAAGTCAACGAAGAAAGCATTCACAGGAAATTTATAGACATCGAAAACAACGTATTATCAAAATCTTACTGCTTTGAGAAAAATGTTCAGCCGAAACTAATCAAAATCAAACATGATATCGATCTTCAAATTCTACTGTGTCAAGTGTCAAGTCTATTTTCTTGAATTTCAGAATTTGTCAACCCACAAAACACTTAAAAACTCCATGTATCAAAATACATGAGTAAATAGCAACATGATTCGAGCAACAACCAACACCTCAGAAGAACTCAGAAAACAGAATATCATTGCAGCGCAATTCCGTTATATGAAGACAAAGATGGGGTAACAACATTTATTTTGAATAAAGTCAAAGGACTGATTGTGCTCAAAACATAAATATCCACTTCCCCAACACAGAAAATTCATAACATAGGAGAGATACAGAATTTTAACCCAAATTCTTTCAGCAGATACCTCAGGTAGCATATCGACCTTCCTCCCAGCTGCTATTTCAAATGCATAAATTTTTGTCATCGCTGAAACTGCATATCCCTTCAAAACAAACAATAAGTTAGTCCCAATTGAAAATTGTTCTTGTTCAAGCAAAAAGGTTGAATAAATTGCTATAATAGAGCAGGACAGAAGGTTAGGGTCACCGATGTCAGTCAATCCTGGACAGCTGCGCATTGCGGCCAACCCTGAAAACGCTATAGCAGTATTGCGCATAGCAGGATGGCCGCTATGCTGAATTTTTATGTACTATATCATTACATTTATGCTAAAAACTGATAAAAATTACTCAATGCATGACATTTATAATTAATTAAGAGTTTATGGATGATTTCAACAAAATAAACAAGTAAATACTAAAAAAAGAGTGAATGAAGATATAATAGAACTTAAAACTTACTAACTAAATAAAGAAAAAGAGGGAGAAAATGAAGATAAATACAAATAACAGATAAAAGAGACTGCTAGATCGGCAGATCTAAGAAGAAGGAGACTGTTGAGGTTGCAGGAGGGTCACCACCGGCAGCTCGCCTGAGTCTCAGCGGAGCTGTCACGGAGGTTGGTCGATGGTGGCGCAATGCGTACGCTGAAAGGTTGACTCAAAGTTGCAGTTGAGTTGCAGCGCAGTGCGATCATGAAGAAGGTCAACTTCTGAAATAGGTTTCTTTCACAGTTAACTGAACGAAAAAACAAAAAAAAACTCCAACTAATAGCCCTAACATACAACTTCAGAGGGCATTTTTTACTTTCTCAAACCTACTTCCCAAAAACGGCGCTACAGCTTCGGGATGGCTGCAAATTAGGCCGCAAAAGCAGCCGCGACTGTGAAACGTACCACGATCGGATGCACTATAGAGGCCAGGGGCTGCTCCTCTACGTGACAGCGCAATCGCACGCTAGAGCATGCGATTAACAACACTGGTTAGGGTTATAGGGGATCATAGAACTAACACAAACATCAATAGTCAAATAATGCAGTTGTGCAGCGTATTGTTAGGATGTAATTGTTAATGGGCCTGACAGCTAGTATGACTTAGGGCTGTTGTAGTAGTTAGTTAGTAGTTACTAGGAGGGGGGATTGGTAAGATATATATATATAAGGGGGTGTGAGATTGGAGGGGACATCTATTCTGTTTTTAGATTTGGGAAAGCAGAGCATTGGCTCAGTTGTAAGGGGAAACCCTTGGAGGAGATTACTCCCCTATTCTTTTCATTCAATAATAATAGTTTCTTTCAACTATTACATTTGGGTTCCTAACAAATTGGTCCGACCTGCTGGATTAGGTCATTAACAATTACATCCTAACACATATCATCAGTACTCAGCAACCCAAAAGTAAAAACAAAAAAATGCAATATTGCTAGGAGGATTAGTCATACTCATAATAGATTGCCAATTTAGAAACATCCAACACCAACTGCAAGACATCTTAAAACAAAGTTAATTAAGAATACAGATATTGAATACCATTACAATAACCAGAGGTCCCATCACAAAGCATTATGATTATTGATTTATTGTTAAAATACATACACACATTTGCATAGTAAAGGAACTACTGCAATCTAACTAAGAAAATCAATATAGAAATTAAAACAGCTACAGTAACTACCTATAGTAATCAATAAAGATAAGATAATTATCAGGTAAGTACAAGTTAAAGCTTATTCCATGCTCACCCAATTCGATCAATCAGAAAGGTGATAATGCTGGTCCAAGCATGTATTTATTATGCTAAATAATTATGCTCCTTACATGCCAACTATTAACAAAGACCACATCACAGTCCTGGACTACAAACATTTAAGCTATAAAGAAAGTACTTGATTCTTGAGAATGTGTATTAAATGGAGTTATAAGAGACAGTAGATACAGTGAAGAAATGGGGCAAAAACGGGAAAAAAACCTAACAAACCTGATCAGAACTTCTCATTAAAACTGGAACAAAGCATTTAGCTAGAGTGGATAAAAAGATTATGCTTCAGATATATGTCATCCTATTATACTTTATTTCAAAATGATATTGATGTCATTGTAAATATTGAAAGCAAAAACAAAATAGAAAGAAACTACCCAGTGATAATCAAATTCTATCAGAAGGGCATCATGACCTTCCCCTTCTCCTGATCAGTATAATGTTGCCTTTCTCTATTGCTATACAAATAATTGGCATTAGATAAATACCTTAACTGTTTCGTCATTAGAATATGCTTCTGCTACGTCGCATAACTTCCCAGTGATATAGGAAGCAGAATGTTTTCCATCAGCTGTGCCATATTCCCCCAGAACCCAGCAGATGACCTGTAATCAGTAATAAAAAATTATGCCAAAAACCAGCTCTAATATCTTGAAAAGTAAACCAAGTGGGGAAATATACCTGAAGAAACACTGACGGGAGCTTCGGCTCTCCTATTAGACGCAAATATGACTCAACCTACATATCAGAAAATAGCATCCATTAAGTAACATGTTTGCACATGACGAATTCCGTAGGGAAATACTAAATTAAACGACACTGTTGTCACAATAACATACAGCAGACGATCTCAACTGACTATCTACAGCATTATCATCCTCTCCAAATCCTTCAGCAATCAATCGCATTAAATTATGTGCCACCTTGATATTCACAAGATCTCCCGCATGCTCAAAAACTTTGTTCATTGTCTGTTTAATCAAGTACAAGATATTGTTAGTTATCAATGAATGTTGAGGAACACTAACAACACACTCTTTTCCATGCACACTTCATTATTGGATGAAATTCATGTGGTCCCACTCTCTAATTGATGGGACCTACATGAACTTAACCCTGTAAACGATGTGTTTAAAAAAGTGAGTTAGAAAGTGTATTGCCAGCATTTCTCAAAAAATTCAAAAATTACTCATGCAAAATCAAGAAACATAAAGGAAGCAATTCAAATTACCTGTATAAACCAATGATTGCTTGGTGCAAATTGCTCAGCAAGTTCTACACATCGAGATGCTATATAGGTTTTATAATGTTCATCATTTATGCTAATCATGTAATCAATCATACGGTCAACAATCACTTCCACATTGGAGGACTTGGTCATTTTGTATAGTAGTTCAAAGGTTTTTCGCTTCAAAGTATCATCAGGGTCCTGCATCATACAAATTAGAATTTTATCCGAACTGCAAAGCCTGAGATGAGTTAAAAATTGAAATATTCCTTCAAAAACTCGTAAATATGTGCATGCCATTTTAAAGACCAATTAAGATTAATTATTGGTTCTTAAAAACAAGGTACAATCATAGTTACCAATCCTGGATAGCAGCATGGAGCAGCCGACTCCAACACTGCTATAGCAGGATGGCCAGTATAATGAAGAACGTAATACCAATTATATAATTTATACTACATAAAATTATATATATATATATATATGCACAAAACTAAAGATAACATGAAATTAAAGACATATCCATAATTAATAATGAGTCATACTGTTAAGCTGAATACACAAGCTAAAAACACAAAATGTCAAGATATAAATAAGTTCATGCTGATAAGTGAATGATATCATGGGTGCCGCTTGTGAGAAGCGTTCTTAAAAAAATCACAACATATTAGACGGGTGAAGGATTAGAATAGCAAAGTGAAAAAAGATGGGTGAGCAACAGAGCAAGAAAGAGGAAGAGCACAGATCTTTCTGCTACTCCAAAGACTATTGTGAAAACTAGAGTAGAGGACGTGCAAACAATCAGCAGAACAGTATGTCAGAACAGAGAAGTCGGTGACAGTGCCAGCGAGCAGTAGGAGTGGGTGATTTGCGTTGAAACAGGAGAGAGTGGTGGATGCTGTGAGTCAGTCTTGTTGATGGCAGATTATGGAAGAAAGCCAAAAACTGACCATATTTGACAACTACATTTGGTGGATTATGGCGGAACATTGGCGATGGCAGCTTGCTGGAATTCCACCATGGCCCATATTTGACAACACTGGCGTGATGGGAGTAAAGCTTCAAACAAGGTTTCAAACCCTAAAGGATGTTATCATGAAAAAGGGGTAAAATTGCAAAAAATAACCAGAAAAGTTCTATAACAACTCAGAAAATGGGGGGGGGGGGGGGGGCAAAGAGGGGATTTTAACCCACTTCAACATAGCACTGGTGGCAACTGCAACAACCGCAATTTGGGCGCAACGCAGGCATGATTGAAACAACGCTAAATGTTCATCGATGCAGTTTCAGTGGCAGATGTCAGCCACGACATAACATGATAGCAGTGCTATCTGCTATCATGCGCTTTTGATAATTCAGCTGTAGAATTGCAAATTTTCCTAAATCAGATAGAACAATATCTGATTGAGTCCAAATACAGCGGTAAATGATGAATCAAGAGGTCAATCCATTTAATAGATTAAAATTAGAATGTTTCCTACAGTCAAACCAGGTCCCGGCACATTTTACAAGGATTAATTTGTCGTGTTACTAGATTAGTTGAATAATTCTTCAAATGTATTTCTAAGACATGACATTAGCATGTTTTTCAATATCAGATGACATTTGACAAACATTAATTTGTCCTCTTGCTGAATTTGTTGGCAAATCCTTCAAATTTTACAATGAATATGCTAGACATGAAGATTATACCAATACTCTCCCACAATAGTCTAAATATTAAACCTTGACGTACCAAAAATAGAAAGCACAAAACGTTACAGGTAGGTGTTCTTAATGTGTAAATTCAATGTTGCAGCAATTAGAAAGGCTTAATAGTACATGACTACAAGCATGACTGAGTAGCTTTACATGCTCTTTGTAAGTACATTTTTCTTATGAAATTTGGTCACAACAAATAGCTATTCCTCTTTCTCATAATGGAGAGATACTGAGGAGTTTTTTTTCAATATAACATACCCTAACCAAAAACAACCTTCTCCTTACTAAATTAAAATAAAGGGAAACCACAACCAATAAGAGCAAAACTAAAATAAACAAAATTTGGCATGACAAAGCACATTCATCTTAACTCTTTAAGTATTTGAGATGAATATCCTCACCTCTAAGCAGTCAATGACAGCTAGTTGATGCTGTTCTGCAATATGCGGACTTAACTTTATCAGCCGACCGAGGGCATCAATTCCCATATACTTGAGATTATGACTGTCACTCTGGCCACACAATGTTACCATACATATGACCCAATGTAATAACATGTAAAGCACAAACTTCAAACAGAATTCAGTTCACAAAAGAACAAACCTTCAAAAACTTGGCAATCACATCCGCAGCTGATTCTAACAACTTTGTATTGGGATATATGGAAGAGACACAGCATATGCATTCATAAAGAATAGCATTCCCTATATTACTCGATGAATCACTCTTCCTTATTATATCGCCAACAACCGTATACATCTGTTCACTTGCATGTTTGTCCCCGCTCCCCAACAAAGCCAGAATTTTCAGCAACTTAATCTGCACACTCAAAAAAAACATTCTTTCCCTCAAAATTCAAGCCGCAACTCAAAGCAAAACAAAAGACCCAAGTAACAGAATATTGCATTATTCAAATAAATTAGTTTGAACTGCATGACATTCTACTGCATCAGGACTATGAAAAAAAGTAAACAAACATAATGCAAGCTTGAAATCAAATATTGCGCCCTCACAGATAAAGTAATATTTGAGAAAAACCTCTCTAATATCACTGAGGATTAATTTCATTTATCAAATATGAAATCTACATGATATTCAATCAATCAGTCACATAAATTTCAGCAGCTTTTCTTTTTAATACAATGTGGACTTGAATCTATAACCTCATGCAAAGTACTCATCACCGCTAAACAAGTCCTAGTGATTTTTCAGCAATGTAAACAAAAAGCGCAAGTAACAGATTGCGGACCTGAATGAAGGGAGCGGGCATTTGGTGATAGTCGTAGCTCTTGGGCAACCTGTGTTCCGCGACCTGTTTAAGAATGCTGACGAAGCTAACAACAAGATCCTTGTAAGGGGTAGGATCCTCGTTCACGAGGTCGAATAGAGGGCACAGAGTAGCACCCATAACACCAGGGTCATTATCGCACAAGCGCTTCCGGAAATTGGAAAGGAGGTGTGAAACGGAGGAAGGGGATTTGTGGTGGAAGCGGTGGAGCGCCATAACGGCTTTCCTTCTGACGGCTTCTTTAGGGTGCGAGAGGAGGTCGACGATGAGGGGCAAAACGGCGGGGATGGTCTCGTCGTTGATGAGGCGGCAGACGGCGTTGAGCGCCGCGCAAACGACGAGGTAGTTGTCTGACTTGAGGTCCTTCTGGATGGTGTTGACGATGAGGATGATGAGGTCGTGGTCGTCGCTGAGGAAGAGGGTGACGGCAAGGTAGCCAGTGCGTTTGGAGAGGAGGTTGTCGTCGTGGGTCATCTTTACGGCGTGGATGTAGCCGAAGGAGGCGTCGTGGCCGAGCATCTCGACGTAGAGGAGGCGAATGATGTACTCCTTCATCTTGCGTTTGGGGATGTCGGGCTCGGAGATGCGGCGCTTGAGGGTTTCGACCTCGCGGAGGACGATGCGGTCCTCCTCCGCCTTGGATCGGGCCTCGCCGATGGACTTCACGAGGTCTAGGAACTCCTTGGATTGCCCGAACCCGCCCTGGGAACCCATGGCGAGCTCGCGCCCGATCGTCTTCAACTGCTCCAGCTTTACTGAGGTTTGTGGATTTTCTGAATCGGCGGATCCGGATCCGGATCCGTGAGGGAGTGACGGTGGGGTGGATCTGCTAGTGTGTGCGGGGAGAGATAGAGAGAGAATGCGGTGGAGTGAGGAGTGTGAAGGAAGGAGGAGAATGAGAAGAGAAGAGAGTCAGTAGACGGCGTCGTGTCGGACGGAGATGCAATGAGAAATATGATGAAAAGCATAAACAGACAAACAGTCGTCGACCTGACTCGGGTGTTGGTGAAACCGAAACGATAAAAAAAATTGATTTTTGATCTTTTAATGATAAAAACGTGATCCGAGTAAGTATCGAGGCAAAACAAACTTTTGTGTAAATTTAAGAAGAGTTATGATTGATAGATCACCATTAGTGGTAGACACCCAGAGAGAAAAAGGAAGAGAAGAAGGAGAAGTAATGGATGTGATATGTCATATGATGTGATAAGAAGTGAGAGATAGAGAGAAAAATAAAGTGTTTATAGGTGTCTATACTGTTTATATGTTTATAAATCTTTATTGATTTAAGAAATCTCTCAATTAATTGTGTTGTGAGTCTTCAATCTTAAGCTTTCACTCTTAAAAAAATACTCTACACGTGTCACTTTATCAATTTAACCATTTCTCCCGCTATTAAATCAGTTTTCTGAATTTAAATCATGATTTGCGATAATTATAATTATCCGTTACAAATTTAAATCATATAATTTATAGTTGTTCTTTTTACATAATAATTGTTGTTTGATGACTCTACCAATATATTTAATTCACCTTTATTTATTTATTTATTTATGGTTTATCATTAATTTCCTATTGCTACTAACTAGCATATTTTAAAACAAGATTTTGTCAACATGTTAATTTATCCGTTAAATGTGCAAACATCTCCCTAAAATAAAATCACCAAGGAAAGTATCGTCTAGAGTAGTATCGTCTGCTACTCAGATAGAAGTATCGTCTAAAGGGAAAGCAAGAGACTACAACGTCAAAGTCATATCTCAAGTATGGTTTACAGCTCTATCGTCTGCTTAACAAATATTCCTATCATCTGCTCAACAAAAAAGAAGGCTGAAATAGCTCTATCGTTTGCTCGACGAAATAAAAGGCGGAATTATCCTTATCGTCTACTTGGCAACACTGTCTGCTCTAGAGAAGTATCGTCTGAAGACAAGGAAAGTACCGTCTAGAGAAGTATTGTCTGAAGACAAGGAAAGTACTGTATAGAGAAGTATCTGTGAAGAAGGTCTTGCTCCTGACCCTGGCTGAGGTTTTGATGACGACAAACTCATGAAAAAAAGAAGAAAAGAAGACTTAGAATAACTAGTGCAACATGTCTCAAGCATCCTCAAGGGTTCAAGCATTAACTAAGTCTTATATAGTTTGGTAAGTTATGCTCACAATGTCTCTTTAAGTACGAAGGCTCTAAGACAATTAAAAGTATTTGAGTTTAACTTTTTCATAAGTTAAAAGTGGTAGAAAAACTCAAGTTAATCTTAAAGTTTCATTTTCTGGAAAATGGACTTGAGTGCAATCGATTACACCTCCAAGGTAATCGATTACACAAAGGCAAGTAATCGATTACAGCTTGCTTGTAATTGATTACATGTTTGAATTTGAAATTCAAACAGCAACGGTCACTTAGTGTAATCGATTACCTAAGTGTTGTAATCGATTACATGCTCGACTAGTTGCATTATTTCGTGAACCATTGTGTCTCAAATCGTTTGGAAAGGGTTGTGTTGGTTCATGGATGATCCCTTATGCCTATAAATAGTCCATTTGAGTCCAGAAACAAGACATACATGATATAGGCCAAAAACACACTTGAACTACTCTTTCATATCAAATTGAACCTTTGTTCTTAAACTTTCAAGAGCCTATATTCTGAGTTCATTATTCTGAGTCCATTATGGCCTTCATTGGCCACCAATTAACTTTTGAAAACTCCTTCCCACTACCATCAATTCTCCACTCATCCTTTAATCCTTATTTTCCATGTGCTTAATTTAGAGAGTGTTGGTCCATATTCTTGATTTCCACTTTAAGTCCTCTCTTTGCTAGCACTCAAATTCTGGCCCTTTAACTCTTTCAATCTTCACTTCTCATCCTCCACTCTTGAACTTTACACTTTGATCCTTGATTTCCTGAAACTTTACAAATTGGTCCCTGGACAAAAATGATAACTATACCAGCTTTCCTAAAAATATAAAAATAACTATAAAAATTCCTAAAAATATAAAATAAAGTTTAAAAAACAAATAAAAGCTAATCTATATGCAAAATATAAAATAAATATAAAATCTACATAAAAAGAATAAAAATCCTATATGAGACTCAAAAATAACAAAATAAAAAGACTAAAAAGACCCTAAAATTATCATACAAAATCCAGTCATCAAGGGACTGGACGTAGCCTTCGGTGGATAGAAGGTAAACCAGGATAAATTTCGTGTGTGATTTCTCCTATCCTTCATCTCTTACTTTCAAGCAACCCTTATTTTCGCTGCAATCACAATTGTCGTTTTGTGAACACCATTATCTTGAAAGTAATAATTTTGTTAAGGCGAAAATCGTTCAAACCTGATTCACCCCCCCTCTCAGGTTGCTATCTATACTTACAATTGGTATCAGAGCATAAGTTTAGGTAATTTGTTCCTAAGATCCGGGAAAAGATGGTATCCTCTTCTAGTCATGGTACTAGTGAGGGATTCAACATAAACAGGCCACCATACTTCAATGGAGACCACTATGACTTCTAGAAGATCAAGATGAAAATCTTTATAAGGTCATTGGATGTGGAAATATGGAAAGCCATTGAAGAAGGTCCGTTTATACCAATGAATGAAGTGGGTGATAGCAGACAACCGAAACCAGAAAACACATGGAGTGAAGAAGAAAAGAAGAAAGTTCAATATGATCTTAAAGGCATGAACATTCTTACATCTGCTCTTGGCATGGATGGATTCTTCAGAATATCAACGTGCACAAAGTCAAAAGAAATATGGGATACATTGATGGTAACTCATGAAAGAACAGATGAAGTCAAGAGATCAAAAATCAATACCCTATCACAAGAATATGAGATGTTCAGAATGCTTCCTGGTGAAAAGGTATTGGATATGCAAAAAAAAATTACTCATTTGACTAACCATTTGATTTCACTTGGTAAAGAATTTTCCAGGAGTGATCTAAACATGAAAGTTCTAAGATCACTTACAAGAGCATGGCAACCAAAGGTTACGACAATTTCTGAAAAGAAGAGTTTGTCTAATATGACACTAGTAACTCTCTTTGGAAAACTCCAAGAACATGAATTGGAGTTAAATCGTTTAGAAGAACATGAACAACATGAGAAGAAGTATCATTCCATCTCTCTAAAAGCAAAGTAAAGCATCAAAGAGGAATATGATGCAGATTCTGAAGAGGACGTCAATGAAAATATGAATCTTCTTGTGAAGAATCTTGGAAAGCTATTCAAAAGGAAAGGTATGAAATTTAACAATAATAGAACCTTCCAAAGGAATAGTGAACCTTCCTCCTCTTAGAAATTTACATGCTTTGAGTGCGGAAAACCTGGACATATCAAACTAGAATGTCCAAATCTTCAAAAGAAGAAGCATGGATTAAAAGAGAAGTTTGAAAAGAAAGATCCAACTGCACAAAGAGCCTACATTGCATGGGATGAAAATGAAGTGAGTTCATCATCCGACTCCAAAAAGGAAGAAGCACATGTTCCTCTAATGGCCTTCCATGACTCAAATGATGAAGACATCACGGTTAGTAGCAATGGTATTTCATTTCATGATTTAGAATTTGCCATTGAAAATGTGTTTAAGTTATGTCAAAATTTCTCTAAAGTAAGTAGTAAACAAAATGCTATTATCTCTTCATTAGAAGACAAATGTAAGACCCTACAAAATGAACTAGATATAGTAAAATCTAAACTAGACATTCCACATGAATGCACTAAGTGTGATTCATTAGAAGAGAAAATAGATAGTCTTCAACAAAGAGTTCATAACTTCAATATTGGAAAGCAAAAACTGGATGATATCCTAAGTGTACAAAGACACACAAGCAATAAAGTTGGATTAGGATATACATCACAGTCGAAGACAAAAGAAGTTAAGAAAACCATCTTTGTTAAACCAAACAAAGGAGAAGGAACCTCTAAGCATGAGAATGCAAGTTCTTCTAAGACTATGAACAATAGGAAGAATTATCATAAGAAATATTCTAATAGGATCAATCTCATTCCTAGGTACAATTCAGGGTACAACAAATATTCATGCACTTATTGTAACAAAATAGGACATACCCCAAATAAGTGCTATTACAAAATGTAGGAGTACCAAATAAGGAATACATGTGGATTACGAAAGTCACTAACATTGAAGGACCCAAAGCACATTAGGTACCTAACACCCAAATTTAAACTCTGTTTTGTAGGTGTGCATGAAAGGAGCAAGCGACTTATGGTATCTTGATAGTGGCTGCTCATCACACATGACAGGAGACAAAAAGTTTTCATATCTTATGCCCAGAGAAGGGTTATGTCACATATGGTAATAATGAGAAAGGGAAAATACTTGGCATTGGAAGGATAGGTACGCCCCCTTAAACCATCATTGATAAAATTCTCTATGTTGATGGGTTGAAGCATAACCTGCTAAGTATTAGTCAATTATGTGACAAAGGCTTGAAAGTTGATTTTCTAAATGATATCTGTGTGGTGAAAGATGTGAAAACCCGAGAAATCAAGTTCTCAGAATATAAAGTTAATAAAGTTTTCATGATATCCTTGGATGAAATTCTATCGAATGTTAGATGCTTACTAGCCAAGAACAACAATGATTCATGGCTTTGGCATAGAAGACTGGCTCACATCCACATGGATCATTTGAATAAACTGGTCAAGCATGATCTAGTTATTGGTCTTCCAAAGATAAGATTCGAATAGGATAAACTTTGTGATGCATGTCAGAAAGGCAAGCAAACTAAGGTATCATTCAAACTCAAGAATATAGTTTCAACAACAAGACCTCTCCAACTACTTCACATGGATTTATTTGGACCATCAAGAACTAGAAGTTTTGGAGGTAATTATTATGCTCTAGTAATTGTTGATGATTACTCAAGGTTCACATGGACTATATTCTTATCTCATAAGAATGAGGCCTTCCATGCATTTAAGAGATATGCAAAGCTTGTTCAAAATGAAAAAGCTTTGAAAATTTCCTCTACAATAAGTGACCATGGTGGAGAATTTCAGAATCATCTCTTCAAAGAATTATGTGATGAAAGTGGAATTTCACATAACTTCTCCGCTCCAAGAACTCCACAACAAAATGGTGTTGTAGAAAGGGAGAACAGGTCATTAGAAGAATTAGCAAGGACCATGCTAAGTGAATCCAATCTCCCTAAATATTTTTGGGCTGATGCAGTAAGTACTACATGCTACGTATCCAACAGAGTACTCATAAGGCCAATACTGAAGAAGACTCCTTATGAATTGAACAAAGGAAGAAAATCCAACATTGCTCATTTGCATGCTTTTGGATCAAAATGCTTTGTCTTGAACAACGGTAAGGAAAACCTTAGTAAGTTTGATGAAAAAAATCTGATGAAGGTATATTCCTTGGATATTCTCTGACAAGCAAAGCATATAGAGTCTCCAACAAGAAAACTCTAGTTATTGAAGAATCAATTCATGTCTCTTTTGATGAGTCTAACTCCTCCAATGAAGATAAAACTACTTTTCCTGATTATGATGAGGAAGAAAACATAATCAAGGATGACCATCAAAAGCAAATGGAGCAAGAATCAGAATCGGTAGAACAAGTTGAAGATGCCACTTATGAGTTGCCAAAAGAATGGAGAACACACAGGGATCATCCCATTGACAACATCATAGGTGACATATCAAAAGGAGTTTCAACAAGACTACGCTTGAATGATTCAGTCTTGAACATGGCTTTTGTTTCACAAACAGAACCTTCTAAGGTCAATGATGCTTTAGAAGATGAGTATTGGATAGTAGCAATGCAAGAAGAATTGAACCAATTTGAAAGAAATCAAGTATGGGAATTGGTTCTGAAGCCCATTGATAAGCATGTCATTGGAACGAAGTGGGTATTTAGAAATAAATTTGATGAAAATGGTATCATTGTCAGAAACAAGGAAAGAATGGTAGCACAAGGTTATAATCAAGAAGAAGGAATTGACTTTGATGAAACCTATGCACCAGTTGCTCGATTGGAAGCCATAAGACTTCTATTGGCTTATGCTTGCTCATTAGACTTCCCATTATATCAAATGGATGTCAAAAGCGCTTTCCTGAATGGATATATTCAAGAAGAGGTATATGTGAAGTAACCACAAGGATTTGAAGATCCTAAGCATCCTTCACATGTCTTCAAATTGAAGAAAGCCCTTTATGGTCTCAAGCAAGCCCCAAGAGCATGGTATGACAGATTGAGTACATTCCTTTGTGAAAAAGGATTTCAAAAGGGTAAGACTGATACTGTAACGCCCCAATTTTGGATTGAGGGTCACATAGTAATTACGCGAAAATTAAAACCTCTCAGAAAAACAACTCATTTTCTTAAAAGGTTTTCGTCTCTCTTAATTACTTAAAAATAATATAAGTAATAATTTTCCCCATAAATAATAATTACGACGCGGAAAATATTACAACAAGGAAAATTGCTCAACAGCGAGCCCAAAAATAAAATAAATTAAAATAGCGAAAAAAAAACTTAAGACATCAATCGTCTTCTTCAAACTTCTTCCACGATTCCGCTGCGCACTCTGATTTCGTAAAGCTTCTTCAAAAGACGACGATCAACACCCTGTCTATTTTCTGGCGTTAAGCGCCCAAACACAAACAGAAAGGGTTAACTCGAGAACAAACAACAAATACCAAACAACATGTTGAAAGGGAAATAAAATAATTAACAACAACAATATTATCAATTAAGATGTGCAAATGCCCTCCATATCTATATGCTTATAGTTATATTTATATGGCCATTACATCACCCTTCTCGGGCCCAAAACATCACCCTTCACGGGCCAAGACAATCACGTGGGACAACGATCCACCACATTGCCCTAATTCACCCTAACCGGGTCAGGACAATCACGTGGGACAACGATCCACCACATTGCCCTCGGTCGATCCCACGGGACAAAGATCCGTCACATCAACCTTAAAATCCTCAGTTGATCACGCGGGACAAAATACCGCCACATCAACCCAATAATCCTCAGTTGATCCCGCGGGACAAAGTGCCGCCACATCAACCCAATATATATATACATACGATGCACATGCTATAACTATGCAAAATTCATGATCCTCATGGACCAACAGTCCACACAAAACATCAGTCATAGCACACTCCAGACACAGTATAATCATCTTCAATATATCATGTAAACAATTCTCAATTTCAAGCATCACAATACCAACAATTTCATCCTCATAAACAAAATAATTCCCAGAAATAAAATCATGGTAAACACAACTGACTCTATCTAGACCCAGAGTTACCCTTACCTTCTAATGCAGAAACGCACCGGCTCCACTTCCAACCGTCATCGCTAATCTCTTGGCCTCACTAACACACTCTTCCAAAAGAAAAGCTTCCTCCTCTATGGCGAGATACTCTGGTAGCTTGTTCCCACGCGATATATATAATCATGTAGTTCACCAGATTAGGATTCCAGTAATATTAAAATGTTCATCTCCTTTCACAATCCAAGTTCTTGAGATAAGGTCATGTATAACCATAAAATCACTAACAAATTCCTATAATTACATTAAGCTAACTGCAACTTTTGATTAATTAAAACATGTCAATATATGTATAAAAGTAATTCATAGCACATCTTACTTTGGAGTATTAGACCAAATAAAATACTTTAACTTTCCTAAATATTTTGTACTTGTCCTGCTTAGGCATGATTCTGTGTCCAGTCTAATAACATAATGCACATAGCATGTATTTTTAAAGGAAAATGGTGCCGACTTATGAAGGTTCTACTTAGTGGCCATCCATTCATGAAATTCTTTCACAACATCATTATAAAATAGTATTTACGCAGCCTTGGACCAAGAACCCGTGAGTAGTAAGAAATTTAATTACAATGTAGCCAATATATTTTGAAATCTAATATTATTTTTAACAAGAGAGCAGAAACCAACAAACAGGGGTGAAGCAGCAAAACTAGTAAGGAAGGAAAAACGAACAACCCACAATAATGAAACCCATATCAGAATCAGAAGAATATAGGGAAGAAGAAGATAAAAACTAACCGAAAGGGGAAAAGAAACACAGCGAGATGAGAGACTGAGATGTTCCAATTCAGAAGCAGAAGAGTGTACAGGGGTGTTCGAGGTCGACGGCGGTGCTCGAGCAGAGGAGGATCAGTGACAGAAGAGCCTCGAACGGGATGGAGGAGTGGCGGAAGTGTCGCAATCCAGTGGTGCGATGGCGAGGCGTCACGAACCGGTGCTGTGACAACAGGTCTGGTGGAGAGGAATGGAGACCAGCGATGACGCGACCACGGAACGGTGGTGGCTGGAGGGTGCAGTGGCGACCAGGAAGGAGAGGAAGAGGAACAACAGAGGAGGCGCAGGTCTCGAACGCAGCAGCAACGGCTTCGAGCGGTGGCGGCGCCGGTAACAGCAGCGTCGATTGAGGAAAGGAGGCGGCTGAGCAGAGGGTTTGGGGAAAAAGGAAGAAAGAAGAAACAGAACGCAGAGAAACGAGAGGGGAGAATAGGATTTTATTTATTTTATTTATTTTTGTGAGGTGAGTTGAGAGAGAGTTGAATTTGTTATTTAAAAGGGAAATATGTTATTTCAGTTTTTATTCTTTATCTCTTCACCAAAATGCATATCTTAATTTTAAAATTTATGTTCAATCTTAATAGGATAAAACACACACTAGTATAATTTAACTAGGTTCATAATTCAAATAACCAATGTATAATAAAATAGAATTTAATATATATATATATATATATATATATATATATATATATATATACATATAAATATATATCGACAATACGGTACTGCTATTATTATTATCTTTCTTCCTTATATATATATATATATATAAACTTACCAAAACAAAACTATAACTAATTAAAACAAAGATAAAAATAGCTATTAGTATATCACATAAAAATAAGTAATATGTTCATCTTAATTTTCAAATCAAATCTACTTAATTTTATGATAAGATAAAATACAATTTGTGTTCAAAATATGATCCCAACCAAAATCTAACAAAACAATATATATTTAAATAAATATATCAGATACGTGTATACTATTATTTTCTTTTTCCTTTTCCTTTTTCTTTTTAAATTAAATAGAAAAGCATTTATAATAAAACATATAATAAAATAATAATATTAACTACCATAAAGCTCATTCCAATAATAACAGAGTCGGTCAAATGGTCAACCAAGGACCAAACTGAAACTACTAAGTAGTTCAAGGACCAAAACATAATTAATCTAAACTCAAGGACTAAAAATGTAAATACTAAAAATAGAGGGTCTTACAATACCACCCCCTTAAAAAGAGTTTCGTCCTCGAAACTCAAAGTCGAGAGACGAAAACAGAGTTTTCTCAAACAAGCCAAAACAAGCCAAGTTCAGGTCTGCTCTTATATCAAAACAATAAATAAGGTAGTTCAAGAAAATTTAAATATTGAAATTAGAATCATAAGGAAAAAGAGAATAACAGTAAGACATCAATATTGGAATGTAGTCAAGGTACTGCGACATATGGTCAGTAAGCTTGAAGAAGCCACACAGAAAATAGGGACATGATGCACACAAGAAAAAGCCTGAATAATTGAAGATTCTTCCATTTTAAAATTGGGCCAGACAAGAAAATGAGAAATTCACACAATTAAATTTTCCTCTCAACAGTAAATCCAAGTAGACATCGGACAGTTGTTAAAATAGATATTTAAGTCAGAAAATTAAAACAAGGCAACTAACAGAACTCTAGACGGAAAATACATAGCGGATATCATATTCTCAAAACAATATTTTTTTCTTTTCGGAGTCAACCCGATATCCAAAACCGGAAGTCCAAGCATTTAGCAAAACTACTGAAAATTATAGGGATAATAAATACAAAATGAATAATGTTAATATAAGACAAATCAAAGCATTAATAACCACAGCAGCAAAAAACACATAATAGTATAACAGCAACCAAGAACATGGACGTGCACAATGATAACAGAAGAATCCCAAAAAGATTGTTTCATAAGAAAGTGCCTTAAGTGCAAATGTGAGACCTATAAATTGCTAACAAGTCCTATGTTAATGTTAAAGTACAGTTGTCCAAACAAAATAATTAACCTTACTCCTTAGCAAGGGCACTGAACTTCCAAATGGTTTTTTTTTTTTTTTTTTTCAAGAAGGACTTTAGAATGGTTAGGAAAGTGTGTTGGAACCCTAAAGTATGTGTAAATTTAATGCCAGGGAGACTTCAAAATACTTTAGCAAACTCAAATACTTTGGCAGGATGGTATAGCTGAAATGCCCTTAAATTAAATATTTTTTGACTTCTAATTATCAGGGATTTCTCATTAGCATGGTCTTTAATGTATTCACTTATGGGAGTGGACTGAAATTGTATTAATGGTAGCTGGTTATAAACTCATTATGAGAAAGGCCCTTGGCAGGCTACCCTCCTTTAGATTAGACACCAGCAACGCTCTACAGAAGTGCCTCATCACGATGACAAAGTGCAGGACGACACCCAAACCCATCAAGAACTAATCATTCTCAAGCAGCACAGCATGGGAACTAAATCATCTTTCCATGTGGCTAAATTGAAGCTAATACCAAGACCAGGTGTTCTACCATAAGGGGATACATTTAGTGGATCACAATAAACTCAAAATTTGCTTTGCTTCTGAGTTCAAGGGAAAATGTCTCCTGCCAATTTTACATCACAGCTCTCTCCAATAAAATTTCTTCTAATGAAAAAGAATTAGCTCAATTAGGGAAACTTCCCAAAATTTTACATAATCATCAACAGATCTCAGCAGCATACATGAAAGACAAAATGTTTTGGAGTATCCAACATCTGGAAATACTTACACACACTTTTCACAATCAGTTTCAGGGGTAGCAGTGCAATAGAAACATACTATGATTTTCTAATTGGCTACATCCTATTAGGTTATCCACTTATGGAACAACCTCCTAACAAATCAGACACTCAATCAAACAAGTCAAAAAAACAGTCACTTAATCAGCTATCTCTGTATCTTGACTTGCTAACCTCTTACTTCTACTAGTAAGAAAGTCAACAATAAATCTAGAAACAGAAAAGCAAGAAAACTTGTCAATCAATCAACAAACAATTAAGTCACACTATTCTTCTT
This sequence comes from Acmispon strigosus, assembly GCA_030819835.1. Taxonomy (NCBI): domain Eukaryota; kingdom Viridiplantae; phylum Streptophyta; class Magnoliopsida; order Fabales; family Fabaceae; genus Acmispon; species Acmispon strigosus. Next base: position 75,106,436 of record JAUAMA010000002.1, on the reverse strand, counting down.
TCGATTGTCATCCCAACAATCGATTTCAGAATGCAAAAATATCCTAATAGTCAACTCTACCCAAGGCTCTGATTTTCTCAACCAAAGCTCTGATACCACAAATGTAACGCCCCAATTTTGGATTGAGGGTCACATAGTAATTACGCGGAAATTAAAACCTCTCAGAAAAACAACTCATTTTCTTAAAAGGTTTTCGTCTCTCTTAATTACTTAAAAATAATATAAGTAATAATTTTCCCCATAAATAATAATTACGACGCGGAAAATATTACAACAAGGAAAATTGCTCAACAGCGAGCCCAAAAATAAAATAAATTAAAATAGCGAAAAAAAAACTTAAGACATCAATCGTCTTCTTCAAACTTCTTCCACGATTCCGCTGCGCACTCTGATTTCGTAAAGCTTCTTCAAAAGACGACGATCAACACCCTGTCTATTTTCTGGCGTTAAGCGCCCAAACACAAACAGAAAGGGTTAACTCGAGAACAAACAACAAATACCAAACAACATGTTGAAAGGGAAATAAAATAATTAACAACAACAATATTATCAATTAAGATGTGCAAATGCCCTCCATATCTATATGCTTATAGTTATATTTATATGGCCATTACATCACCCTTCTCGGGCCCAAAACATCACCCTTCACGGGCCAAGACAATCACGTGGGACAACGATCCACCACATTGCCCTAATTCACCCTAACCGGGTCAGGACAATCACGTGGGACAACGATCCACCACATTGCCCTCGGTCGATCCCACGGGACAAAGATCCGTCACATCAACCTTAAAATCCTCAGTTGATCACGCGGGACAAAATACCGCCACATCAACCCAATAATCCTCAGTTGATCCCGCGGGATAAAGTGCCGCCACATCAACCCAATATATATATACATACGATGCACATGCTATAACTATGCAAAATTCATGATCCTCATGGACCAACAGTCCACACAAAACATCAGTCATAGCACACTCCAGACACAGTATAATCATCTTCAATATATCATGTAAACAATTCTCAATTTCAAGCATCACAATACCAACAATTTCATCCTCATAAACAAAATAATTCCCAGAAATAAAATCATGGTAAACACAACTGACTCTATCTAGACCCAGAGTTACCCTTACCTTCTAATGCAGAAACGCACCGGCTCCACTTCCAACCGTCATCGCTAATCTCTTGGCCTCACTAACACACTCTTCCAAAAGAAAAGCTTCCTCCTCTATGGCGAGATACTCTGGTAGCTTGTTCCCACGCGATATATATAATCATGTAGTTCACCAGATTAGGATTCCAGTAATATTAAAATGTTCATCTCCTTTCACAATCCAAGTTCTTGAGATAAGGTCATGTATAACCATAAAATCACTAACAAATTCCTATAATTACATTAAGCTAACTGCAACTTTTGATTAATTAAAACATGTCAATATATGTATAAAAGTAATTCATAGCACATCTTACTTTGGAGTATTAGACCAAATAAAATACTTTAACTTTCCTAAATATTTTGTACTTGTCCTGCTTAGGCATGATTCTGTGTCCAGTCTAATAACATAATGCACATAGCATGTATTTTTAAAGGAAAATGGTGCCGACTTATGAAGGTTCTACTTAGTGGCCATCCATTCATGAAATTCTTTCACAACATCATTATAAAATAGTATTTACGCAGCCTTGGACCAAGAACCCGTGAGTAGTAAGAAATTTAATTACAATGTAGCCAAGATATTTTGAAATCTAATATTATTTTTAACAAGAGAGCAGAAACCAACAAACAGGGGTGAAGCAGCAAAACTAGTAAGGAAGGAAAAACGAACAACCCACAATAATGAAACCCATATCAGAATCAGAAGAATATAGGGAAGAAGAAGATAAAAACTAACCGAAAGGGGAAAAGAAACACAGCGAGATGAGAGACTGAGATGTTCCAATTCAGAAGCAGAAGAGTGTACAGGGGTGTTCGAGGTCGACGGCGGTGCTCGAGCAGAGGAGGATCAGTGACAGAAGAGCCTCGAACGGGATGGAGGAGTGGCGGAAGTGTCGCAATCCAGTGGTGCGATGGCGAGGCGTCACGAACCGGTGCTGTGACAACAGGTCTGGTGGAGAGGAATGGAGACCAGCGATGACGCGACCACGGAACGGTGGTGGCTGGAGGGTGCAGTGGCGACCAGGAAGGAGAGGAAGAGGAACAACAGAGGAGGCGCAGGTCTCGAACGCAGCAGCAACGGCTTCGAGCGGTGGCGGCGCCGGTAACAGCAGCGTCGATTGAGGAAAGGAGGCGGCTGAGCAGAGGGTTTGGGGAAAAAGGAAGAAAGAAGAAACAGAACGCAGAGAAACGAGAGGGGAGAATAGGATTTTATTTATTTTTGTGAGGTGAGTTGAGAGAGAGTTGAATTTGTTATTTAAAAGGGAAATATGTTATTTCAGTTTTTATTCTTTATCTCTTCACCAAAATGCATATCTTAATTTTGAAATTTATGTTCAATCTTAATAGGATAAAACACACACTAGTATAATTTAACTAGGTTTATAATTCAAATAACCAATGTATAATAAAATAGAATTTAATATATTTATATATATACATATAAATATATATCGACAATACGGTACTACTGCTATTATTATTATCTTTCTTCCTTTTATATATATATATATATATAAACTTACCAAAGCAAAACTATAACTAATTAAAACAAAGATAAAAATAGCTATTAGTATATCACATAAAAATAAGTAATATGTTCATCTTAATTTTCAAATCAAATCTACTTAATTTTATGATAAGATAAAATACAATTTGTGTTCAAAATATGATCCCAACCAAAATCTAACAAAACAATATATATTTAAATAAATATATCAGATACGTGTATATTATTATTTTCTTTTTCCTTTTCCTTTTTCTTTTTAAATTAAATAGAAAAGCATTTATAATAAAACATATAATAAAATAATAATATTAACTACCATAAAGCTCATTCCAATAATAACAAAGTCGGTCAAATGGTCAACCAAGGACCAAACTGAAACTACTAAGTAGTTCAAGGACCAAAACATAATTAATCTAAACTCAAGGACTAAAAATGTAAATACTAAAAATAGAGGGTCTTACAGATACAACGCTCTTCATTAAGAAGAACAAAGGTAAATACGTTATTAGTTCAAATTTATGTAGATGATATTATTTTTGGTTCCACTAACGAAACTCTATGCAAGGAATTCTCTAACATGATGCAAGAAGAATTTGAGATGTCTATGATGGGAAAGTTAAACTTCTTTTAGGATTGCAAATCAAGCAATCTAAAGATGGAATATTCATAAATCAATCCAAATTCTGTAAAGAGCTTTTAAAGAAATATGATTTGGATGATTGCAAAGCCATAGCTACACCAATGGGGTCAAATACATATCTAGATCAAGATGAGTCCGGGATTCCAGTGGAAATTACCAAATACAGAGGTATGATCGGATCTCTTCTTTATTTAACAACAAGTAGACCTGATATTATGTTCAGTGTATGTCTATGTGCTAGATATCAAGCATATCCTAGGGAATCTCATTTGAGTTATGTGAAAAAGATTTTCAAATATTTAAGAGGAACTTCAAATGTTGGTTTGTGGTATCCCAAAGGGAGTGTTTGTGATTTGATTGGATATTCTGACTCAAATTTTGCTGGTTGCAAAACTGAGAGAAAAAGTACAAGTGGTACTTGTCACTTACTGGGAAATGCACTTGTTTCTTGGACGTGTAAGAAACAAGCATGTGTTGCTCTAAGTACTGCAGAAGCAGAATATATTGCCGCAGGAAGTTGTTGTGCACAAACGGTTTGGCTCAAACAACAACTCAAAGATTATGGCTTAGAGCTGGGCTGCATCCGTATCAAATGTGATAATACAAGTGCCATCAATCTTACCAAGAATCCCATCATGCATTCTAGAACGAAGCACATTGATATTAGACATCACTTTCTTCGAGATCATGTTCTGAGAAAAGATATAGAACTATCATTTGTAGATACACATAATCAATTAGCTGACATATTTACTAAACCTCTTCCCAGAGATTCATTCTTTAAAATTAGAAGAGAATTAGGCATATTAGATGAACCTGATATATGAATATGTGTCTTACATGTTTGTTTCTCTGTTTATAAGTTTATATATGTGATTCTCTATTTCAGTAATCGATTACACCTATCTAGTAATCGATTACATAGGAAAATATAGCCCAGATTTTAAACAGAGAATTCTGGTAATCGATTACCATAGTATGTAACCGATTACCCATTCGATATTTGAATTTCCATTCGAATTTAAACTGCATGTTATCGATTACACAACTAACTGTAATCGATTACCAATTCGACTAGTATATATATCTGGTCTGCCTCATTAATCGATTACAGCCTCTCCTTCTCTCTCTCTCTCTCAAGTTCGACGATCCACTCCTTCAAATCACCATATCTCCTTCAATTCTTGTTTGTTTTCAAGAATTTTTAGTGGATTCTCTTCGTAATCCCAGTCTCTATCAATTCAACTTGTCAATTATTGTTGAATTGGTCTAGATTAAAAAGCCCCAATTTAGTCAAACCAAAACCCTAACCCTCCTTTTTCAAAATTCCTACAATGGCTTCTTCTTCTTGTCGCAAACACCGCTCCAAGAACCCTACAATGAATGCTCTAGAGTTGTCACGACTTCTTGGAACTGAAGAACAAAGGCAAAGGTTCATGGCTCACTTCCTCGAGCGACCGATTCTTCCTCCTAAATATGGAGTCATGGAGTCTTTCCTCGAAGCAGGATTGTTGTTTCCATCACTGTTCGATTATCAAGGACTTGATGAATTTGTTGGTTTTACCGTTACGTATTATCCCGAAGTTGTGAAAGTCTTCTACTGCAACTTAGTCAAGAGAGGCGGTAAAATTTGCACTTCTGTCAAAGGCATTGATATTTCCATGACTATAGAGCAATTAGGAACCTGTTTATCTATCCCTAGTGTAGGAGCCAAATTCGGCCCTGAATTGCTTTGTCCCTGGGAAGATTATGACAAAAAGTCATTTTATCTGTCACTTTGTCGATTCTCAGAGGAGCAGATTCAAAGTAAGAAGCAACAGTTAGAGGCTAACCGTTCTAGGGATACCCTTGTTGTTGGGTATCTCACTGGAAAACTGATTGCTTCATTACTTGCTGAGTTATGTCATCCTGCCCCAAACCTCTAATCATGCTCAGATTAGTGACTTAGAATTACAAATTCTTTATGGAATGAAGAATGGTGAGTCTACTAATTGGGCTTATTTGGTGATGACACATATGCTGATACATAAGGATAGAACTGGTCCTCTTCCCTATGCTCCTGTAATTTCTCTTATTTTGAAGAACTTTGGGGTCTCCACTAGCGGGGAATATGCTCAGGTCATGGATGTCAAGTCTTAGAAGATTGACATGGAGATATTGAACAAGATGGGGATTTTCTGGGATCTTGATGGAAATTTCAAGTATAAATCAGACTTGGGATCAGATACTCCACCGGCTCCTACCCCTGCAACTTTCTTCCCTCCTTCCTCTGAGAACATTCCATCTTCCTCTGCTGGTAGTGATTCTTCCACTTAGCTTATACTTGCACATATTGATAGCATGAGGGATGGTATGCAACAGTTTATTAATGACCGCTTTGATCGCCTGGAAGGAAGAGTTGAGTCTATGTACACTACTCTGAGGGCTGATATGTGTTAGATTCAAATAATTAAATGAATTATTATGTTTTGATAATTAACAATTTCTTTAAGGTTTAATATTATTAGAGATAGAATTCCTAACACAGTAAAATTTCTCATATCCAGGAATGTCTATCTACTGGAGGGACTGAATGAATCTCAAAGCATCATCAAGAGAATCAATCTGCCAGGAGAAACCGTCCGGTCATCACTACATACATCCTGAAGGAAATACTATCAAAGACATACAAAGGAAAGCACTCATGTAAAGACAGTCTGGTGACTCACGGAAGATAAAGCAGTGACTTCAAATAGCAAACATCCTTTTCGAAGACACTCTATCAAGCTATGCACTCTCAAGTCAAAGTCCACTAGAAGAAGCTGAAACAGTTCGCTGCCTAAACCAACAGTGACCAACAGGAAGACTGTTTCATCTAAAGCTGAAAGAGTATGACAACTCATGAAGAAAAACCTCTAGCTTCGAAGCTTCTCTAGCATCATATAAAGAAGTTATGGACCAAATTTCTCGGATGGGGAACTTTAGTGAAAGCAAAAGAAAAGGGAAGATTCAGTCTTCTACAAGTCAAGAATATTCCCAATCTTAAGAAGGACTGAATGAAGAAAGACCATCTACCGATACAAGCCATTCAATAACGGAATTCTAAATACTCTATGGAGACTGCGTCTGCCAAATCCTAAGGAAGAATCCGTCTGCTCAAGCATCAGAATGCGCCAAAGGTACAAACATCAAGAAATGTGCATTACGAGGATATTAGCTCAACAGAAGCATTAAAGAAATTATTCACCTCATCTGGAATAATTGCTTCTTGGATCAAAAGACATCTACCTCGTCTGCATATTAATTAAAGTACTGGCAATGGCAGAAAGAAGAAAGGGACACAATAAATACAATATTCCTTGGTACCACTACTTTTCTACTTTTCCTCAAATCAAGATGACATTGCAGAATCAATGGCAAGAATCTCTAAGCATCGTACACGTTCAACGGTCGAAATTCAAATATCTGATCAAAGCACTTGATGGGCACTAGCTGGCATGCACTGGGGTATAATGGTCAAAACAAATACCACAGCTCGCACTCCAAGCATTAAATACAGAAGACATAGCTCAAGGCTACTTGCTCAAATGGAGCCAGACGATGTCAACCCAGGCAAATCAATGCTTCTCAGATCGTGTCTTAGACCTGCTGAAAAATGGAGAACTAGTCGTTACTCATAGCAGAGGAGGAAGGAGCACTAACAAGCAGGTTTTCTCTCCTTCTGTGGAAGAAGAACGAAGATCTTCAACTGAAGATATATATAGAGAATCTTGCTTCCGTAGCAACTTGGGAAACTTAGACTCAAACTTTCATATCCCAACTAAGTTTTCCCAAAGAACCAAGACTCCATTGGTTCCAACTCAGAACGATTCAAGCCATCCTTTACCTGAGTTGAAGTGCTCTTGTGTGAGAAATTTATAGAGTGTTACTCTCATCTTAACCAACTCACACAACTCAAAAACAGAGAACCCAAATTCCTATCCTCTATGTATAAACCGAGCTTCATTGTTTCTGCCCACTCTTATTTGAAGAGAATTATTGTAGAAAAACCAAACCTTGTAAAAGGTGTCAGGAGGAGTCCTGCAGAATACTTGTAAGGAGAAGTCCTGACAATACTTGTAAGGAGGAGTCCTCATAATACTTGATAGGAGAAGTCCTTCTAATACTTGTTAGGAGAAGTCCCTGATAATACTCGGACTATTTTTTTAAATAGTGGAAAATCTTGGTGAAGCCAAGGACTGGACGTAGCCCTGTCGATTATGGGGGTGAACCAGGATAAAAATTATGTGTGCTTTACTTTTCATGTTATGTTATATTTCTGTTGCATACATATACATGTGCATAATGAATAACTCTCTTTAAAAACCAATAATTAACATTTATGATTAAACCAAGAAGTTCTGAAATAAGTCACACAATTCAAACCCCCCTTTCTTGTGTGTTTCTTGGACCTTCAATTGATATGGACAGTCTGAGCCTCCGTGTCGACCAGATGACTCGTTCTCCTCTCCATTTCTTTGATCTCTCTAATGGGTCTGATGACCTTTAGAAATTTGTTTATTATTATCATGACTATTTAAATTTTTGGGTTGTAATAGTTTAGATATAACTTTTGGATGTTTTTGTTTGGATGTTGCTTGCTTGATTAATTACGCATTTTGAACTCTTATGTTTTAAAAACTTATGACGTGTTTACCCCCACTCCCTATGGTTTTCAATGATTATATTGCTTGTTAGCCTATATAGTATATTCTTGGCCTTTTCTTCTTTTTGATGAAGTCAAAAGGGGGAGAAAGGCTCTGTGATTTTTAAAGATCATTTACAGGAATGCTACAAGTGAAACACAAAGGGGGAGTTGCATCCGACAGGGGGAGTTCTGACAAAAACAACTATGATGATCTTCAAAGATTAAAGCATGTGTTTGCCATCATCAAAAATGGGGAGATTGTGAAGAAGGTCTTGCTCCTGACCCTGGCTGAGGTTTTGATGACGACAAACTCATGGACAAAAAGAAGAAAATAAGACTTAGAAGAACCAGTGCAACATGTCTCAAGCATCCTCAAGGGTTCAAGCATTAACTAAGTCTTATATAGTTTGGTAAGTTATGCTTCCAAGGTCTCTTTAAGTACGAAGGCTCTAAGACAATTAAAAGTATTTGAGTTTAACCTTTTCATAAGTTAAAAGTGGTAGAAAAACACAAGTTAATCTTAAAGTTTTATTTTCTGGAAAATGGACTTGAGTGTAATCGATTACACCTCCAAGGTAATCGATTACACAAAGGCAAGTAATCGATTACAGCTTACTTGTAATTGATTACATGTTTGAATTTGAAATTCAAACAGCAACGGTCACTTAGTGTAATCGATTACCTAAGTGTTGTAATCGATTACATGCTTGACTAGTTGCATTATTTCATGAACCATTGTGTCTCCAATCGTTTGGAAAGTGTTGTGTTGGTTCATGGATGATCCCTTATGCCTATAAATAGTCCATTTGAGTCCAGAAACGAGACACACATGATATAGGCCAAAAACACACTTGAACTACTCTTTTATATCAAATTGAACCTTTGTTCTTAAACTTTCAAGAACCTATATTCTGAGTTCATTATTCTTCATTGTAAAAAGAACACACATGCTGTTCAAATGTTGAAGAACTCAGAATTAGAAGAGCCTTCATATGCTTCAGAGCCTAAAAGCATAACTGATGTGATCAATCCATTCTTGTATTAAAGAATTGATTCAGCCGGTTAGAAATTCTTCTTCATCTTCATTCAGGTTGAGTGAAAGATTCACCGTAGGGTTCAGTGAAGGTTGGTTGTCTGAAAGTTGTTTGCTTTCAGGGTCTGAAAGTGGTGTACTTTCAGGGTTGTTGATAGAAATTCTTAAGGTACTTGGTGTAAACACTTGTAAGAAGCTTTTATCAATAGTGGAAAAATCCTCAAGGGGTTTCTTGAGAGACGGGACGTAGCCTTTGGTGGATAGAAGGTGAACCAGGATAAATTTCGTGTGTGATTTCTCCTATCATTCATCTCTTACTTTCAAGAAACCCTTCCCGCTGCAATCACAGTTGTCGTTTTGTGAACACCATTATCTTGAAAGTAATAATTTTGTTAAGGAAAAAATCGTGCAAACCTGATTCACCCCCCTTCTCAAGTTGCTATCTATACTTACAGTATCGTCTAAAGGAAAAGCAAGAGATTACAACGTCAAAGTCATATCTCAAGTATGGTCTACAACTCTATCGTTTGTTCAACAAAATATAAGGCTGAAACAGCCTATCGTCTGCTCGATGAAATAAAAGGCGGAATTATCGCTATCGTCTACTCAGTAGCACTGTCTACTCTAGGGAAGTATCGTCTGAAGAAAAGGAAAGTACTGCCTAGAGAAGTATCATCTAAAGGAAAAGCAAGAGACTATGACGTCCAAGTCATATCTCAAGTATGGTCTACAGCTCTATCGTCTGCTCAACAAATATCTCTATCGTCTGCTCATCAAAATAGAACGCTGAAATAGCTCTATCGTCTGCTCGACGAAATAAAAGGCGGAATTATCCCTATCATCTACTCGGCATCACTGTCTACTCTACAGAAGTATCGTCTGGAGACAAGGAAAATACCGTCTAGAGAAGTATCGTTTGCTACTCAAATAGAAGTGTCGTCTAAAGGAAAAGCAATAGACTATAACGTCAAAGTCATATCTCAAGTATGGTCTACAAATCTATCATCTGCTCAACAAATATCTCTATCGTCTGCTCAACAAAATAGAAGACTGAAATAGCTCTATCGTCTGCTCTACCAAATAAAAGGCGGAATTGTCCTTATCGTCTACTCGGCAGCAGTGTCTACTTTAGAGAAGTATCGTCTGAAGACAAGTAAAGTACCTTCTAGATAAGTATCGTTTGAAGACAAGGAAAGTACCGTCTAGAGAAGTATCGTCTAGAGACAAGGAAAGTACCATCTAGAGACGTATCGTCTGAAGACAAGGAAAGTACCGTCTGAAGACAAGGAAAGTACCGTCTACAGCTCTATCGATTGTGAATTGTCCTCAGTGCTTGCTACCTACTCTTGATCCGGATATTGTCAATTCTGCTTTACAAAACAATATTAGCCGTAATGTGTCAATAAAATTATTTCCTATTTATGGAAAAATATTTTAATCTTTAGATATTCTTCTTATTTCCTCATTTATATTGCTTGCTTAATTTATTTTGTATTGATCTAACCTCACAAATTTTTAAAACAAAAGAAATCAATAATATTAAAATGTAATTAAATATAATAAATTTTTAAAAGAAATAAATACCACACAATTTCGTCTACGCTTCGTCCTACCAAACATGTTGATGATGGAACTGCATCTTTAATTTCAAACGGCCATAACTTCTTATTAGACTTATATTAACTTTCTTTATTATGAAAAATAACTTTTGAACTATGGTTAAAACGTGTTGAGATAGAGAAGTGAAATAAGATCTTCACAAGCTTCCTCAACTAAAGAGTTAAAATTTGTCAAGATAGAGAAGTGAAATAAGATCTTCATTGTGTTGAGACTATTGCTACATAAGTATTTGTTGGATGATTTTCTATTTTTGTTATCAAAATTTAATTACATTGTTTGATTTTGGTATGATATAAACTTTAGATGAACAATTTTAATATTATTCATTTTTTCTACTATGGTTTTATCAATTGAGGGATTTATTTACTTCAATATATTATGTGATTTTACGCATGTTTAAAAATGTTGACGTATGTCATATATTTATTACCTTTATAACATCAACTAAAAAATTGTTGCAAATCAAATATTAAAAATACCGTGCATTGCACGGGCTACTTACTAGTTAAAAGTTAATTTTGACTCTACAATAAACGGGAGATAATTGGATTTCTTAAGCATTAATTCTAGGGTTGAGAGAGACCGAGGCGGCCTCCAATGCCTTGTCTTCCTCCTCGAGCTCTCTTCTTCCATCCAGACTGTAGAATTTTTTTTGGAATAGCCCGGCTCTCCGTGGTGCAAAGAGGTTGCTTGGTGTGTGGTGATGCATTATCTTCCGGTTCGGGTTTCGCTTCGCCACCAGGGGATGGATATTGACCCTTTGTGTCCGTTGTGTGAGATGGTAATTGAAACGGTTGATCATGTTATGCTTCTTTCCCTGGTTAGCAGGAGTTTCTGGTTTGGGCTCGCATTAACACTTCGTTTGGGGTCGTTCACATGACTGCATGAATTTTTGGGTGGATTTATTGCTAGTGCAGATTTGGACAGCATTGCAACATGGAAGAGTAGGAACAGGTTGTTGTTTGATGGCCGCCCTTTCTCCAGTGAGGTGGCTTTGCAGCAAGCTGCTGCCATGTTATGTTTGTCGTCTTTCGCTGGTTATGTCGTGCGTCCTGCTATGGTGTTGCGATCGACGTGGTCGAGGCCTTCTCGAGGTGTTTACAAATTGAATTTCGACGCTTCATTCAGTGCCGATAACGCAATGGGCTTGGGAATGGTGGCTCACAACCATGAGGGGGTTGTTCTCGCCGCTGCTGCGTCGTTTCCTCGTGTTGCTTTGTCTCCGGTGTTGGCGGAAGCTCTTGCTTTCTGTTGGGCGATGTCCTTGGCTGCTGATGTTGGCTTCCGAAGGGTGTGTTTTGAGACAAATTGTATTTAGGTGTTCCAAAGATGGAAGAAGTCTCCAGGTGGTGCTTCTTATTTACTTTCAGTTCTTTGTGATTGTTGTTTACTTTCTTCGTGGTTTGATTTTGTTGATGTTTCTTTTGTTCGCCGTGTGGGTAATTCAGTTGTGGACTTTTTAGCCCAGAATGCTTCCTCTTTCGATAATTTTGTTTGGATTGAGGATGTTCCTTTAGAGGATCTTTCTTTTGTGACACAGATGTAATGGCTTCTATGCCGGAATTTGATTGATTTATATATTTCAGTCCAGTTTAAAAAAAAAAAAGACCTACCTACCTAACATGATTTCAAAGTCTCGAGAGGTTAGTTTCATGGCTGTTGGTCGTGATACCTTGAGAAACCAAAAAAAGTGAATTTTGTAAATATTGTACTCTCTTCATTTCTAATTAACTATTCAGAAAGAGAAGAAACACATATATTAAGGAGTGCAATTAATTTTATTATTTTTAGAAAAAAAGTATTTTTCCCTAATTTACCGTTTAGAATGTATTTAATCTTTCCTCATTTATTGTTCCTATAAGAGCATTACTTGGAAAAACATCAATTAGTACTCTCTTCAAATTCTAAATAGACAAATATATAGGAACAAATTTCTTTCTTCCAAGTAGACAGTTCCAAGTAGACAGTTAGTAAGAAACGGATGGAATATTTGATGTCTTATGAATGTATTGGACTATGATGGAGCTCCATGTAAATTGTGAATATTGTGTTAAATATGGAGTGAAGGCTCAAGGTTTCTGAATGTGCACACATTGTGAAGTTAATCCTTAAAAGAATGAAATACTATCGGTCATTGATTATGTCAAATGTCGCCCATGTTAGTCTCTGTACCTTACAGGGACTAACTTTATCGATGCTTTATCTGACCATATGGACTAAATTGACTGACATTTCACACAATCAAGGATTATGGGAGGTATTTCCTTCTTCTAGAGACTAATTTGTCTGACGCTTACACTCTCAGAGATGAAGTTCATGACTCTTAAATATTTAAGTAACGATTGGTGCGTTATATTATGCATGATAATATAAGCTTATACAATGCATTATGAGGTTATCCACCGTGTTGTGCTAAAGTTTATTCATCAATCCATTCTTATACATTAAAATGATGGATTATTTAATCCATTCGACAGATATATGATAAGGAATGATAAGGTTGTAACATATAAGCTACTTAAAAATTCCAACTCTAGCCCTTTCATTCATCTTTCTTATTCTTGCATGTTTATCTTCTTCTACTGTTTCGTCCTACATTACCAAGTAAGTTCTTTTTCTCCACTGTTATTTTGTAGCTTCTCATCTTTTCAATTTTTCCCTTTCATCAATTCGATGATGTCTGCTTCATCGTCTATTTTGCATACTTTTCGTTTCATTATCAAATATCGATAACTTTATTTAGTTATTTGTAAACTATTTCCACTTATTCTCTTAGAAGCCATAGATCAGAGGAGGAGGAGGAGGAGAGAAATTGAATGAAATAGTATTCAATGTTTTGATTACCATACAATGATTGTGAGCTTATGTAGAGCTACAATGGCTAACTAAAAGTGAAAACTAATTAAATTACCAATTAATAGCTAAGCTCAATTAACTAACTACTAACAAGTCACGTGCTAAGCATGCGCAAGTCTAACTAACTTTAACCAACTTCCTTCATTCTTCCTGCTAGAGACTAAGATCATGAAGCTAAGAAGTTAAGTTTGAACATGTTGTGCTTGCTTCCTTTGTATGTTTGATATACCCCCCCTCACAAAGTAGGAGATGGGTGAAAATTATTCAACAAGCCTAGCATGGAGAGGAAGGAATGAAAGTTTTGAGGAATCAAAGTCTTAGTGAAGAAATCACATAAGACCCGATTGAACTCATTCTCGCACGATGTAACAATCGCTGTCCAAATTCTTCATCCTTTCGTGAAACACAGGATTTTCAGCAATATGCAAAGCAATTTGGTTAACAAAATATAGCACAGCTTGATGAACACAAGGAAAATGTAAATCTTGAAGAAGAAAACTGAGCCATTGCAGTTCACGGGAAGCAGAGGCTAAAGCACAATATTCAACTTCAGACGAGGACTTTGCCACCGTTCTTTACTTCTTCTCCTTCCATGAAACCAAGGAGTTCTCAATGAAGAAAAAAACCCAGAGATAGAATGTCTTGTATCCGATAACCCTACCTAACCAGCACCACCTAAACCTTTTATTTGAACCTAAAAGAAGGGAAGAATAATACAAGTCCTGAGGAAGCCTTAAGATATCATAATATTCTGGTGGTAGCCTTGTAATGCAACTATGAAGGAGCACTCATGAATTAGCTTAACTCTTGAGAGCCATAAGCAATATCTGGACGTGTTGTCATAAGATACAATAAACAACCTATAGCCTTCAATACAAACAGACATCTTCAAATGGAGTACCTGAATCAAAAGTTAATCGAATGACAGGATCGAAGGGAGTAGAAGCAGGTTTGCCACCAATTAAACCTGCGCCCTGGAGAAATTCCTAGGAATACTTCCTTTGGAACAAAGTGATACCATGAGAAGAACGTGCCACTTCAAGACCCAGAAAGAATTTTAAACCCTTTTGTTAGGTTCAAACGAGTTAGATCATTTATCATGTTTTGAATGATAACAATTTTATTTCCTAAACTATATGAATCATTATTTTCAGGAAATAATCCCTATCGACCAAAGAGCAAAAACAAGAAGTATCGTCCGAAGACATGAAGGATGTATCGTCTACATAAAATGTCTCTATCATCTACACAGAATGAAAGCATCATCTGACAAAGAATGAAAGCAAGAAGCATCATCTGATGAAGACAAGTTGTATCGTCTGACGAGCTGGACAACATCGTCTGATCAATGAAGAAAGCATCATCTGATGTAGAGACAGTATCGTCTGGTCGAGTGAGACAGCATCGTCTGATGAAATGAGAGAGCATCGTCCAATGCCAACTGTCTACAACTGTCAAGCACAACCGAGGGGAAGAGCTCGAATCATGTGACAAGTCAGAATATCAACGACTCTAATTTCTCTCTCTGCAACTACGTTAAATGAAAAGTTAAAATGCATTAAATGCTAAGCTATCCACGGTCAAGAAGAGATCCGTTGAAGAAAGAAGAAGAGATCTGTTGGGCAACGGGAAGAAAGAAGAGAAGTTCAAAGGAAGATTCGAAGACTGATGAACTGGGCGACTTACAACGAAATTCAAACACAAGCTCTCAATCTTTCTGAAATCATCCAAGCATAGTTTCCTCACTCGATAGCCAAGTGTCAAACCACCAATCCGAGTGAAGTTACTCAAGTGCGAAAAAGATCTTAAGTGTCAAACATTATCTACCTCTTTCACACCCAACCAGAGACCCATTGCAAATCATCTCTGTGTCTAAAACTTGAAGTGTTTACCCAAGTATCAAACCTCTTACAACACATAGAGTTTGTATTGCTCAAACTTTCTACCATCACTCTTTTGAGAAGAGATCCTCTTTAGAAGAATTCATTTGTAAAAGGAGAAGTCCTTCGAATACTTGGGAGAAGTCCTGTCTAATACTTTGGAGAAGTCCTGTGGCTCATACTTGTGGGAGAAGTCCCTGAGAATACTCTGGAGGAGTCTTGTGGGAATACTTAGGAGAAGTCCTTGGAATACTCTGGAGAAGTCCTGTGTCTAATACTTGTACTATTCGGATTGAATAGTGAAAATTTTGGTGAAGCCAAGGACTGGACGTAGCCCTATCGTTCCGAGGTGAACTAGGATAAACTTCGCGCGTGCTGTTTTTATTGGTTGCATTGTTTACGTGTTTATTTCTTGTATCGCCTATTGCATGCGTCGTCCGACGTATTCTGCTTGCATTGTCTACACGTTCACAACACTCACATCAGAAATCGTTTTATTTCCACTGCTAAAACTCTATTAACCTATCATTCGCATAGGTTTGTTTTTATACTGAGTTCTATCATCCGTGAAAACCTTTCATAAACTAAGAATTGTTTTTGGAAGTCAAGTTTTATTTAGGACACAATTCAACCCCCTTTCTTGTGCATTTTTCCATTCCTTTATCTATCACCTTTAAGTCCTTAATGCCAAAATACATGTTTAGAATATTTTTTAAATAAGTGATCTCAAGCAATTTGTCCCCAAAGAGGATAACATCATCAACATACACCAAAAGTCTAGTGAAGGAGTCAGCACTAAACTTAGTGAACAGAGAAAAGACTGAAGGGACCTACTTGTACCCATACTCGAACAGTAGAGAGGATAGCTTCTCATACTACTTTATGCTCGCCTACCTTAATCCATAAAAGGGATTTTATTTAAAAACAAAGTTGATTGGAATAAGAACAATTGAGTCTAGATGGAAATGGCATATAAATAGTTTCTTGGAGCTCTCCATGAAGAAAAGCACTATCAATATCTTGTTGAAGTAGATGTCAATCATGTATGGAGACAAGATCCAAAACAACCCTAATTGTGGTGAGCTTTGCCGCTGGTGAGGAGGTGTTGTTAGCCTGAGATTTTTACGAGTCTTTGGTTAGTCGGATGTTGCTTGACATGTTGTTTTCACTGGTATATTCGACTAAATTAGAGAGATTATTTTTAGTCGAAGGCCAAGTCTGAACTTGACCAAACATCAAAGGTTTGGTTCGGTCAAAAGCTTGAAAGTCGAAGAAGCTCTTTTCGGCAAGCAGTTTAGGTGGTTAAGGTTTGCAGGATGCTTGGAAAGCGGGGAATGACGACTGAACACGTGTAAAGCTCAGATTATATGGTCGTTATAAGCAGTTGAATACTTAGCCTATAAATAGAAGATGTCGGGTTCAAGAAATGAGTTCACTACACATTGCTCGAAATACTCTTACTTTGCTACACATCCAAGAAACTGAGATAAACAGCAGATTGAGAGTTTAACGTATGTAATTGAGCGAAACCAAACCTCTTTTATCATCAATATAATTTTACTGTTCTGCTATGTTTGTTTCAGTCCTTTTTTCATGTCTTTCTTACAATTCTTTTCTATCAAAAGTGTCGAATCCTCTGCTGGATTAATTAGTTGTTTTATTTTACATTACGCACTGTAATTTCAGTTAAAAGAACCCAAAGAGGATCAAAATCCAGCATCTTTGTCATAATTTAGATTTCTAACTGTTTACCAAAAATACGAGTAAACAAATTGGCACACCTGGTGGGACATTTTTCACTTGAAATCTTACCCAGTGTCGTGTGTTTTCAAATTTATGCTTTGATTGTTTAAAAGTGTATGATTTTGCGAAGTGGTAGGCATATTAGTATGACTAACCGTTTGAGAACCAATCACTCACCAGGGGCCCACCCTAGCCCAGATGGTGATTGTTCGACAAGTACCAGCGCCGGTGTTGGTCCCTAGGGGATTGAGACTAGTTTTGGACTAGGGGCGGCTAACACAACAGCACCGCAGAGTTAAAACGTGCCACTAGTCTCGACTGGGCCAATTTTTACTGAAGTGCCCCCTCTAGCATCTACCAGGATGGTCCCTACTCAGGCACCACCCCCATATTTGACGGGCCCAATTTTGACTCAACTCTCGACCCCAATCCTCGGTCCAAGTCCTACGACGCCTGCATTTATCAACGGGATTTTGGACTAACATGAGAAACCCTCAGGGTCTGGGAAATCAGCCTTATGGGATGCCTGCATCTTTGATGCAAGGGATATGGACTTACCCATCAATGTACTCTGACAACCTGGTTTCGACCGGTTCCCCTAGGAACTATTTTTTGGCATCTGGCTCAAGGGCCAACTTAGTAAGGAATGTTGGGCCCTTGGGGTCTGTTTTGGATGGTTCCCCAATTACCTTGACTAATAATGTCGTGCAAGCTTTGAGGCTACAAATGAATGATAACAACCATGAGTTATTCAATACTTTGACTCAACAAATTGGCACAGACTTTAATCCAATGATTAGAGACATTACCGTTGCATACCAGCAACTAACCACTCAGTTGGGTCAAATTGCTGATGTGTTCGGTGCACCATATCCTACGTTCGAGCAAGCGGCGCAGTTTGGTCGAAATGAGCCTCTTAACCCGCTTCAGCATGTGGTCGAAGTCCACGCCAACCAACAGGTTCCCCATAAACAACCTGTAGACATGGTTAACAATCTTGGTTGAAATGATGGTAACGTGGTTTTGGTGAATTGAAACCAAAATGCCAACCAAGTTTTAGGGAGGATTTCACATAATAATCTTGGGGGCAACAGAATATTGCACACATAGTGGAGAAATTGTTGAATCGACATGGATTTAATGTGGGATATGCAAATAGACCTCATTTGTCTCGGCATTTCCTGAGATTGTTCTCCAAATTGAGCTTCCAAGGGGATGGAAAGTCCCCAAGTTCACTAAGTTCTCAAAGGATATTGAGGAATCCACTGTCGAGCACATTGCCAAGTATGATATTGAGGCAGGAGATTTGGCAAATAATGTGTATTTAAAGATGAAATATTTTCCTAGTTCTTTGACTAAAAATGCTTTCACTTGGTTCACAACTTTGCCACCGAATTCTATTTTCAATTGGAACCAATTGGAAAGGGTTTTTCATGACCAATACTTTAGAGGTGAATCTAAATTTAGTCTCAAAGAATTAACAAGTATTAAGAGGGGAATGTCGGAATCCGTCGATGACTATTTGGGGAGGTTTCGACAGATGAAGTCGAAGTGCTTCATGCAAGTTCCCGAACACGAGTTAGTCGAATTAGCCGCTAGTGGTTTAGACTACTCGATCAGGAGAAAGATCGATTCTCAACATATTAGGGATTTGCACAATTAGCCGATAGAATCAGGCTGATTGAATTACTTAGGCAAGAGAAATTGAAAAATGGTAAATTGCCTAAAAAAGAGAAGGTTGCCTGTATTGAAACATGTGACTTAGGTCGAAATGGTCCTTTGGATTTCGAGCCCTATGATGATTTCGAAGGCCACGATATAATGTTAGCCAAACTCAAGGAAGGGCCCCCTTATATTTGTAAAATGTTGAGGCCCTATGAGGAAAATTCGACTAACAATGACCTACCTCGAAGACCTAAATTTCGTGTTAAGATTTATAATTTTGACATTACTAAGTGTGATGATATTTATGACATCCTAGAAAAGGATGGCCAAATAGACATTCCTCACGATCAAAAGGTTCCCCCTTTTGATCATCGAAGGGGTCGAAGGTTTTATAAATACCATAATTTCTTTGGCCATTGGACTAATCAATACACAAAATTCAGGGATCTTGTTCAAGCAGTAATTAAAGATGGAAGATTAGTCTTTGAAACTAAGGAGAAGGAAACCATGAAGATTGACTCGGATCCAATACAGGTCCAACACGCCAACTTGATCAAACCTACGGGGATATGCATAGTCGAAGTAACAGAGCTACCTGAGTCGAAGATGAACGAGGTCGAGGTCCTCAACAAAGAGATGCTAGAGGTATATGTAAGTATAGATAGCAACCTGGGAGGGGGGTGAATCAGGTTTACCCAATTTTAGCTTTAATACACCTTACTTTCAAGATAAAGATGAATACAATTGAGTGCAGCGGATATAAACGTTGCTTGAAAGTAAAGATGAAGAGTAGGAGAATGCACACACATAATTTTATCCTGGTTCACCTTCAATCCACCGAAGGCTACGTCCAGTCCCTCAAGAAACCCCTTGAGGATTTATCCACTATTGATAAAAATCTCTTACAAGTGCTTACACCAAGTACCTTAAGAATTTCTATCAACACCAACCTGTGAAAGCACACCACTTTCAACAGCCCCTGAAAGCACACCACTTTCAGTCCCTGAAAGCACACCACTTTCAGAACAATCAACCTTCACCGAACCCTACGATGAATATTCACTCAACCAGAATGAGATGAAGATGAGTTTTACAACTGGCTGTATCAATCCTTTAACACACAATTGGATTGATCTTGAGAGTTATGCTTTAAGGCTCTTAAGCATAAGAAGGATCTCTTGATTCTGAGTTCTTCAATATATGAACAGTAAGAGTGTTCTTTAAACAATGAAGAATATGAACTCATAATCTAGGCTCTTTGAAAGTTTAAGAACAAAGGCTATTTGAACATGAAAGAGCAATTCAAGAAGGTTTTAAGCCTATTTCGTGTGTGTTGCTTGTGTATCTCGATTCTGGACTCAAATGGACTATTTATAGGCATAAGGGATCATCCATGAACCAACACAACCTTTTCCAAAAGATATGAGACACAATGGTTCATGAAAATATGCAACTTGTCGAGCATGTAATCGATTACATTACTTAGGTAATCGATTACTCTATGTGACCGTTGCTGTTTGAATTTCAAATTCAAACGTGTAATCGATTACAAGCAAGCTGTAATCGATTACTTGCCTATGTGTATCGATTACCTTAAGGGTGTAATCGATTACACTCAAGTCCAGATTCCAGAAAAGGAAACCTTTAAGAACGGCTTGAGTTTTTCTACCTCTTTTAAATTATGAGAAGGTTAAACTCAATTAGCTTAAATGTTTTAAAGAGCCTTTATATTAGAGAAGCCTTTAGATGCATAACTCACCTATCTAAGACTTAGGCAGATATATAATCATGTTGCTCTGTTTCCTCTAAGTCTTCTTTTCTTCTTTTTGTCAATGAGTTTGTCGTCATCAAAACCTCAGCCAGGGTCAGGAGCAAGACCTTCTTCACAATCTCCCCCTTTTTGATGATGGCAAACACATACTTTGAACTTTGAAGATCAGTATGTTGCTTCTTTGTAGAAACTCCCCCTGTCGGATGCAATCTGATGAAACTAATGCAACTCGCTCTTTCTGTTTCATTTGTAGCATTCCTGCATGTGATCTTTAAAGAGCACAAAGCCTTTCTCCCCCTTTTGACTTCATCAAAAAGAAGAAAAAGTGAAAATATTCATACAGGCTAACAAGGAATATACACATGCATAACATAGGGAGTGGGGGTAAACAAGTAAAATCATGCCAAACAACAACATCACGGCTTAAAGTCACAAACAAAATAGTGCAGAATACCAACAAAACATCTAACAAAACAGGCGAGAGTTAAACTAAACTATTACAACCCAAAAGATGTCCAAATAAAGCATAAAGAATCTAAAGTTCGTCGGACCCATCGGATAAATCAGGAAAGTTAAGAAGAGAGCGAGTCATGTGGTCGACACGTAGGCTAAGACTATCCATATCAGCACGCAAGGTTGTGTACATGGAATCGACTCGGCCTTCCATGCGATCAAAATGCTGGTTGATGTACTGCTTCATGTCTGTAAGATGAGAGGGGATAAGCTGAGTAGAGGCATCAGTATCAACAGAAGAGGAAGGGCCACTCTTAGAGGATTGAGGACAGAATGCAGCAGGGGGCAGGAGCGGTGTAGTTTCAGAGCCCAATCTGATTTGTGCCTGAAGATACCACTGACATCCCTGAAGATGCCCATCTTGTTCATAATCTCCATATCAATCTGCTGAGTTCTGGTATCCATGGACTGAGCAAATTCTCCACTGGTAGGAACACCAAAATTCTTCAGAATCAGAGAGATGACATGAGCATAGGGAAGAGGACCAGTCCTATCCTTATGAAGCATCATATGGGTCATCACTAAATAAGCCCAGTTGATAAACTCACACTTCTTCAGCCCATATAGGATTTGTAACTCTAAGTCACTGATCTGGGCATGGTTGGAGGTCTGAGGAAGAAGGACATAACTCAGAATATAGTGGAGCAACCGGTGCTCTACAGTAAGATACCTAACAGCAAGGATATCCCTAGAACGGTTGGCCTCCAATCACTGCTTCTTACTCTGAATTTGCTCTTCTGAAAAGCGATAGAGAGAAAGGTAGAATGACTTCTTATCATAATCCTCCCAAGGACACATCAGTTCTGGCCCAAGCTTTTTACCAGCACTAGGAATAGACAGACAAGTTCCTAATTGCTCAACTGTCAAGGTTATGTCAACACCTTTGACACAGGTGCAGAGTTTTCCACCCCTCTTGACCATATTGCAATAAAAGACCTTTACTAGTTCGGGGTAATACGTACCAGTAAGACCAACGAACTCGTCAAGCCCTTGATGGTCGAATAGAGTGGGAAACACCAATTCTGCTTCAAGGAAGGAGGTCATGACTCCATACTTTGGTGGGAGAATCGGCCGTTCAAGATAATGAGCAAGGAACCGTTTCCTTTGTTCCTCTGTTACAAGAAGCCTTGACAAGTCCAATGAATTCAGAGAAGGATTCTTGGTGCGAATACGACGAGAAGAGGAAGAAGCCATGAGAGAAATTCTGAAAAAGGAAGGCTAGGGTTCGGATTTTTGAAAAGAGGGCTTTTTAATTCGATCAAGATCAGAAGCAACGAATGGGTCGAATGGAAAGAGATGAGAATGACGAGGAAAACCCACCAAGAATTCTTGAAAATGATCAAGAATTGAAGGAGAAATGGAGGAAATAGGGTTGTATGTGCCGAATGAGGAAGAAGATGAAAGAAAGTCTGTAATCGATTTATGAGATGGACCAAGTATTTACACTGGTCGAATGGGTAATCGATTACAAGAGGTTGTGTAATTGATTATAGAAATTTAAATTTGAATAAAGAATTCAAATTTGGAAAGAGTAATCGATTACTGGAGGTTGGGTAATCGATTACGAGCAGTTGTACTAGAAGAAAAACTGTATATTTCAACAGGGTAATCGATTACAGGATATGTTAATCGATTACATGAGACCTTGAATATCATAACTGGACCAGATTTCCTAATTTTAATAACTACTCTTTGTAGGATAATATTAGAAAAGAGACTACACATAGGAATATATATATATATATATATATGTGTGTGTGTGTGTGTGTGTGTGTGTGTGTATTCAAGCATATAGACACTCATATAAGAATATAATCACAAAAACAGGCATGCAAGGCATACGAGCATATAATCAAGCATATAATCATATAAACAACATATAAGCATATAATCAACATATAAGCATATAATCACATAATCAGACATCAACTTCATCTATAATGCCTAATTCTCTTCTAATTTTACAGAAAGAATCCTTAGGAAGAGGCTTTGTAAATATATCAGCTAATTGATTATGTGTATCTACGAAAGAAATTTCTATATCCTTTCTCATGACATGATCTCGAAGAAAGTGATGCCTTATATCAATATGTTTTGTTCTAGAATGCATAATGGGGTTTTTCGTGAGATTAATGGCACTTGTATTGTCACATTTGATTGGAATGCAGCCCAGCTCTAAGCCATAATCCTTGAGTTGTTGTTTGAGCCTTAAAGTTTGTGCACAACAACTTCCTGCAGCAATATACTCTGCTTCTACAGTACTTAAAGCAACACAAGCTTGTTTCTTACAGGACCAAGAAACAAGAGCATTTCCCAATAAGTGACAAGTACCACTTGTGCTCTTTCTTTCAGTTTTGCAACCAGCAAAGTCTGAATCAGAATATCCAATCAAATCACAAACACTCCCTTTGGGATACCACATACCAACATTTGAAGTTCCTTTTAGATATTTGAAAATCCTTTTCACTGAACTCAAATGAGATTCCCTAGGAGATGCTTGATATCTAGCACATAAACACACACTAACCATAATATATGGTCTACTTGCTGTTAAATAAAGAAGAGATTCAATCATACCTCTATATTTGGTAATATGTACTGGAACGCCGGACTCATCTTGATCTAGATAAGTATTTGACCCCATACGTGTGGCTATGGCCTTGCAATCATCCAAATCATATTTCTTTAAAAGCTCCTTGCAAAAACTTGGACTGATTGATGAATATTCCATCTTGAGATTGCTTAATTTGCAATCCTAGAAAGAAGTTTAACTGTCCCATCATAGACATCTCAAACTCTTCTTGCATCATGTTAGAGAAATCCTTGCATAGAGATTTGTTAGTGGAACAAAAAATAATGTCATCTACATAAATTTGAATTAACAACGTATTACCTTTGGTTTTCTTGATGAACAAGATTGTATCAGTCTTACCCTTTTGAAATCCTTTTTCACAAAGGAATGTGCTCAACCTGTCATACCATGCTCTAGGGGCTTGCTTAAGACTATAAAGTTCTTTCTTCAATTTGAAGACATGTGAAGGACACTTAGGATCTTCAAATCCTGGTGGTTGCTTCACATATACTTCTTCTTGAATATATCCGTTCTGGAACGCGCTTTTAACATCCATTTGATATAATGAGAAGGTTAGAGAGCAAGCATAAGCCAATAGTAATCTTATGGCTTCCAACCTTGCAACTGGTGCATAGGTTTCATCAAAATCAATACCTTCTTCTTGATTGTACCCGTGTGCAACCAGCCTTGCCTTGTTTCCGACAATTATACCATTTTCATCCAACTTATTTCTGAACACCCATTTTGTTCCAATGATATGATTTTCAGTAGGCTTAGGAACCAATTCCCACACTTGATTTCTTTCAAACTGGTTCAATTCTTCTTGCATGGCTACAATCCAATACTCATCATCAAGAGCATCATCAACTTTAGACGGTTCTGTCTGAGAGACAAAGGCCATGTTCAATACTGAATCATTTAAGCGTAGCCTTGTAGAAACTCCTCTTGATATGTCACCAATGATGTTGTCAATAGGATGATCCCTGTGGGTTCTCCATTCTTTTGGCAACTCATAAGTGGTATCTTCAATATGCTCTTCTTGTTCTGAAACATGCTCCATTTGATTTTGAGAATCTTCCTTTATGATGTTATCTTCCTCATCATTATCAGGAGGAATAACTGTATCTTCTTTTAAAGAGTTAGACTCATCAAAAGATACATGTATGGACTCTTCAATAGATAGTGTTTTCTTGTTGAAGACTCTATATGCTTTGCTTGTCAGAGAATATCCAAGGAATATACCTTCATCGGATTTTTCATCAAACTTACCAAGGTTTTCCTTACCATTGTTCAAGACAAAGCACTTTGATCTAAAAACATGCAAATGAGAAATGTTTGGTTTCCTTCCTTTGTATAGTTCATAGGGAGTTTTCTTCAGAAAGGGTCTAATGAGTACTCTGTTGGATACATAGCAAGCAATACTTACAGCATCAGCCCAAAAGTACTTTGGAAGGTTGGATTCACTCAACATGGTCCTTGCTAGTTCTTCAAGTGACCTGTTCTTCCTTTCCACAAGACCATTTTTTTGTGGTGTCCTTGGAGCAGAGAAGTTATGTGATATTTCGTTTTCATCACACAATTCCTGAAATTGGTGGTTTTGAAACTCTCCACCATGATCACTTCTAATAGAATAGATCTTTAAAGCCTTTTCATTTTGAACAAGCCTTGCATATCTTTTAAATGCATTGAAGGCTTCGTTCTTATGAGGCAAGAAAATAGCCCAAGTGAATCTAGAATAATCATCAACAATAACAAAAGCATAATAATTACCTCCAAAACTTCTAGTCCTTGATGGTCCAAATAAATCCATGTGAAGTAGTTGGAGTGGTCTTGTAGTTGATACTATATTCTTTGGTTTGAAAGACACTTTGGTTTGCTTCCCTTTCTGACATGCATCACAGAGCTTGTCTCTTTCAAAACTTATCTTTGGAAGTCCAACAACCAAATCATGTTTAACTAGTTTATTTAAATGATCCATGTGGATGTGAGCCAGTCTTCTATGCCAGAGCCATGAATCATTGTTGTTCTTGGCTAACAAGCATCTAACATTAGATGGAATTTCATCCAAGGATATCATGAAGACTTTATTGACTTTGTACCCCGAAAACTTGATTTCTCTAGTTTTCACATCCTTCACCACACAGATATCATTTATAAATCCAACTTTCAAACCCTTGTCACATAGTTGACTGATACTTAGAAGATTATGCTTCAAACCATCAACATATAGAAACTTGTCAATGACGGTTTGAGGAGGTGTGCCTATTCTTCCGATGCCAAGTATCTTCCCATTCTCATTATTTCCATATGTAACAAAACCTTTTTCTCTAGGCATAAGAAAAGAGAACTTTGTTTTGTCTCCTGTCATGTGTGATGAGCAGCCACTATCAAGATACCATAAGTCCTTTGCTGCTTTCATGCACACCTACATGAAAAAGTTTAGACTTGGGAGTTAGGTACCCAATTTGCTTTGGGTCCTTTTATGTTAGTAATTTTCTTAACCCATATATACTCTTTATTTGGTACTCTTACATTTTGGTAATAACATCTATTTGGAGTATGTCCTGCTTTGTTACAATAGGTACATGAATATTTATTGTAACCTGATGTTTGCCTCGGAGTAGGATTGATCTTCTTAGGAGGTATATAATAATAATTCTTCCTATTGTTCATACTCCTAATAGAACTAGTCCTAGAGTTTTCAGAAGATCCTTCCACTTTGTTTGGTTTAACAAAGATTGTTTTCTTGACTTCTTTTGTCTTTGGGCGAGAGGTATATCCTAGACCAAATTTACTATTGGAGTGTCTTTGAACACTTATGATATCATCTAACTTCTGTTTTCCTTTGTTGAAGTTATGACTCTTTGTTGAAGATTATCTATCTTCTCTTCTAAAGAATTACACTTAGTACATTCATGTGAAATGTCTAATTTGGATTTCACTATGTCTAGTTCTTCCTGTAGGGTTCTACACTTAACTTCTAAAGAGGAAATTATAGCATTTTTCTTACTACTAACTTTAGAGAAACTTTGACATAATTTAAACACATTCTCTATAGCAAATTCTAAATCATGAAATGAAATAACATTGCCACTAACCTGGATATCCTCAGCATCTGAGTCATGTGAAGACATTAATGCAACTTGTGCTTCTTCCTTTTCAGAGTCGGATGATGAACTTACTTCATTTTCATCCCAGGCAATGTATGCTCTTCGAGTAGTTTGATCCTTCTTTTCAAACTTATCCTTCCAACCATGTTTCTTCTTTTGAAGGTTTGGACATTCCAACTTGATATGTCCCGATTTTCCACATTCAAAACAAGTGAATTTTTTAGAGGAGGAGGGCTCACTATTCCTTTTGAAAGTTCTGTTATTATTAAGCTTCATACCTTTCCTTTTGAATAGCTTTCCAAGATTCTTCACTAGAAGATTCATATTTTCATTCTCGTCCTCTTCAGAATCTGCATCATAATCATCTTTGATGCTTTCCTTTGCTTTTAGAGAAATGGATCGATACTTCTTCTCATGCTGTTCATGTTCCTCCAAACGATTCAACTCCAATTCATGTTCTTGGAGTTTTCCAAAAAGAGTTGCAAGGGTCATATTAGACAAACTCTTCTTTTCGGAAATTGCCGTAACCTTTGGTTGCCATGCTCTTGTGAGTGATCTTAGAACTTTCATGTTTAAGTCACTTATGGAAAATTGTTTACCAAGTGCAATCAAATGGTTAGTCAAATGAGAAAATCGTTTTTGCATATCCAATACCTTTTCTCCTGGAAGAATTCTGAACATTTCATATTCTTGAGATAGGGTATTGATCTTTGATTTCTTGACTTCATATGTTCCTTCATGAGTTACCATCAATGTATCCCATATTTCTTTTGATGTTGTGCATGTTGAGACTCTGAAGAATTCATCCATGCCAAGAGCAGATGTAAGGATATTCATTCCTTTGAGATCATACTGAACCTTCTTCTTTTCTTCTTCACTCCATGTGTTTTCTGGTTTTGGTTGTCTGCTATCTCCCACGTCATTCATAGGTATAAATGGACCTTCTTCAATGGCTTTCCATATTTCCACGTCCAATGATCTTATGAAGATTTTCATTTTAATCTTCCAGAAGTCATAGTGGTCTCCGTTGAAGTATGGTGGCTTGTTTATGTTGAATCCCTCACTAGTTCCATGACTAGAAGAGGATGCCATCTTCTTGAATCAGGTTTACCCGATTTTCGCTTTAATACACCTTACTTTCAAGATAAAGATGAATACAATCGAGTGCAGCGGAAATAAACGTTGCTTGAAAGTAAAGATGAAGAGTAGGAGAATGCACACACAAAATTTTATCCTGGTTCACCTTCAATCCATCGAAGGCTACGTCCAGTCCCTCAAGAAACCCCTTGAGGATTTATCCACTATTGACAAAAATCTCTTACAAGTACTTACACCAAGTACCTTAAGAATTTCTATCAACACCAACCTGTGAAAGCACACCACTTTCAACAGTCCCTGAAAGCACACTACTTTCAGTCCCTGAAAGCACCCACTTTCAGAACAATCAACCTTCACCGAACCCTATGGTGAATATTCACTCAACCAGAATGAGATGAAGAAGAGTTTTACAACTGGCTGTATCAATCCTTTAACACACAATTGGATTGATCTTGAGAGTTATGCTTTAAGGCTCTTAAGCATAAGAAGGCTCTCTTGATTCTGAGTTCTTCAATATATGAACAGCAAGAGTGTTCTTTAAACAATGAAGAATATGAACTCATAACCTAGGCTCTTTGAAAGTTTAAGAACAAAGGCTAAATGAACATGAAAGAGCAATTCAAGAAGGTTTTAAGCCTATTTCGTGTGTGTTGCTTGTGTATCTCAATTTTGGACTCAAATGGACTATTTATAGGCATAAGGGATCATCGATGAACCAACACAACCTTTTCCAAAAGATATGAGACACAATGGTTCATGAAAAGATGCAACTTGTCGAGCATGTAATCGATTACATTACTTAGGTAATCGATTACTCTATGTGACCGTTGCTGTTTGAATTTCAAATTCAAACGTGTAATCAATTACAAGCAAGCTGTAATCGATTACTTGCCTATGTGTAATCGATTACCTTAAGGGTGTAATCGATTACACTCAAGTCCAGATTCCAGAAAAGGAAACCTTTAAGAACAGCTTGAGTTTTTCTACCTCTTTTAAATTATGAGAAGGTTAAACTCAATTATCTTAAATGTTTTAAAGAGCCTTTATACTAGAGAAGCCTTTAGATGCATAACTCACCTATCTAAGACTTAGCCAGATATATAATCATGTTGCTCTGTTTCCTCTAAGTCTTCTTTTCTTCTTTTTGTCAATGAGTTTGTCATCATCAAAACCTCAGCCAGGGTCAGGAGCAAGACCTTCTTCACAGTCGATCCCCATGCTGGTGAAACCCTGCTAGTGTACCTGACAAGACGTAAAGAAAGAGATGCTGAGGTAACTTTAGCCCAAAGTGTAGCACTCTGTTTGATAGGATTGTTGCAAAGGATGCATAGTTTACTGCTAAGAAGCCCGTTCAGAGGCTAGTAGTTGAAAGGCTTGGGTAGCGTCTACTTGCAAAGCAGCGCCTTGGGTCGAACCTGCATAATGAGCAAAGGCCGTTTCTTGCTCCAATTTACAAGTAGAAAAGCTTTGTTCCTCCTTCGAGAGTTCAGACAAATCAATGGGTCACTCCACTGAAGTCGAAGCCCACTTCAAAGATAAAGGTAGTGGAGGTAGGACATGGTTCTTCCTATGCGGATAGATCTCGTGTGTCGAAGAATTATTCTTATGCTCCAAAAACCTATTTCGGTAATAACCTAATGACGAAGACTCAATGGAGAAGGTACTAAAGAAAGAAGAAGGCTGCAAGGAAGAGGGCAGCTGCTGAGAAGGGCTAGGCTATCGTTGAAGTGGCTAGAAAGGTGAATCCTGTGGTCGACACGGGCCGAAAGGATAAGTTTGTGTTTCAAGTTGGTCAGTTTAGTCGAGGTAGCAACAAGCCACGCATGGATTTGGCTTATAAGCCCGTTCTGACTTATTTAAGTCGTAATGGTAGGCCTTTTGTGTCGAAAGTAATGCACCCTAAACCTTGACTATTGAAGAAGAGGGGAAATTGACTGACAACTTCGATACTGGCAGCGACAGTCTATACATTATTTCCAACGTTGTGTCTATTTTGCTTATGGAGTTCGATCAGGTTTCTGAGGTCATCGAAGATGAGGATGAGTATTATGTCGAAGAGGAGGATGATGACAACCCTTTGTGTTACTACATAATGACCAAGGGGGGAGTCGAAGAGCAGAATGTCGTCTTCAAAGAGCCAAATGTAAGTGTAGATAGCAACCTGAGAGGGGCCGGGGGGGGTGAATCAGGGTTGCACGATTTTCGCCTTACCAAAAATATTACTTTCAAGATAATAGTGATCACAAAGCGTCAATTGTGATTGCAGCGGAATTAAGAGTTGCTTGAAAGTAAAAGATGAAGGATAGAGGAAATCACACACGAGATTTTATCCTGGTTCACCTTCTTTCCACCGAAGGCTACGTCCAGTCCCTCAAGAAACCCCTTGAGGATTTTTCCACTATTGATAAAACTTCTTACAAGTGCTTACACCAAGTACCTTAAGAGTTTCTATCAACAACCCTGAAAGCAAACCGCTTTCAGATGATCAACCTTCACCGAACCCTACGGTGAATCATTCACTCAACCAGAATGAAGATGAAGAAGAAATTCTAACTGGCTGAACCAATCCTTCAATACAAGAATGGATTGATTGTAGGAGTTATGCTTTAAGGCTCTTAAGCATATGAAGGCTCTCTTGATTCTGAGTTCTTCAAAATTTGAACAGCAAATGTGTTCTTTTACAATGAAGAATAATGAACTCAGAATATAAACTCTTTAAAAGTTTAAGAACAAAGCTCAAATGAATATGAAAGAGTTGTTCAAGTGTAATTTGGCCTATTTCGTGTGTGTTCTATTCTATTTTTGGACTCAAATGAACTATTTATAGGCATAAAGGAACATCCATGAACCAACACAACCCTTCCCAAAAGATTTGAGACACAATGGTTCATGAAATAATGCAACTTATCGATCATGTAATCGATTACAATACTTAGGTAATCGATTACACTAAGAGACCGTTGCTGTTTGAATTTCAAATTCAAACATGTAATCGATTACAAGCAAGCTGTAATCGATTACTTGCCTTTGTGTAATCGATTACCTTAAGGGTGTAATCGATTACACTCAAGTCCATTATCCAGAAAATGAAACTTTGAGATACCCTTGAGTTTTTCTACTGCTTTTAACTTATGAAAGGGTTATACGTACTCGATTACTTTTAGATGTTTTAGAGCTTTTATGCTAAGAGAAGCCTTGGAAGCATAGCTTACCTAATTACATAAGACTTAGTTACTCTGGAACCCTTGAGATAGCTTGAGACATGTTGCACCGGTTCTTCTAAGTCTTCTTTTCTTCTTTTTATCCATGAGTTTGTTGTCATCAAAACCTCAGCCTGGGTCAGGAGCAAGACCTTCTTCACAATCTCCCCCTTTTTGATGATGGCAAACACATGCTTTAGTGTTTGAAGATCATCATGTTGTATTTGTTAAAGCTCCCCTTGTCTGATGCAACTCCCCCTTTTTGTTTCACTTGTAGCATTCCTGTAAATGATCTTTACAAAGCACACGACCCTTTCTCCCCCTTTTGATTTCATCAAAAAGAAGAAAATGCCAAGAAATATACCATACATGCTAACAAGGAATATAAGCGTTGAAGACCATAGGGAGTGGGGGTAAAGACGTCATAACTTTTAAAAGCAAACAACACACTATATATATATATATATATATATATATATAGGAAAGTCAAGTGCAGGTAATAAAATTAGTTCAACACACAATTAAATATTATTACAGACCAAAAGTATGAAAAAGTCATAGAAATAAAAAGTCCTTGAAAACTAATGATCAGCAGAGGAGTCTTCAGGGTCTACGGAGTCCGGCATTTGAAGGTCACGACCATCATCATGGAGCATCCACGAGAGTGTGTCAATACCATAGTCATGAAATAAAACTAGATGAGAGAGAATGGTTGTGTTGACACACTTGAAATTGGAAGACCGCACATCATACATCCTTGCAATAGGTACTCCAGAGTAGATGAGAATGCGGGATATGGCCGAAGCATAGGGGAAGGAGTCAGCTTCATCTCTGCACTTGATCATGTGATTCATGACAAGAAAAGCCCAGTTGATTTTATGGCAGTTAATAACACCATATAAAATCTGCAATTCCAACTCACAGATGTGAGCAAGATTATCTTCCTGGGGCAGAATGATCTGATGGATGAAGTAGTGGAGCAAGTGGTTGGTTGTTGTGAAGACATCGACATGGTAGGGACATGATGTCGTATGCAGAGGATGAATCTTTTGAAGTTCTGAAGGCCTGAAACGACAAAGAGATTTATAGAACAAGTCTTGGTTGTAGTCAAGCCAGGGACAAGGCAGATTTGTGCCTAATTTTGAACCATTAGAGGGAAGACCCAAACACCGTCCAAAGGTGGTAAGGGTGTATTGAATGGTAGTGCCTTTGACAGAGCTTTTAATTCCATCGCCCTGAATATCTAGATTACAATAGAAAATCTTCACCAATTCTGGGTAATATGGATTGTTCATGGTGATGAACTCATCAAGGGATTGGTTTCCTAAAAGAGCAGGGAAAGTAAAACCTGCCTCGATGAAAGAATTCAAGTCTCCATAGATGGGTTTTCGGATGGTTTGATGCAGAAATCGAGAAACAAATCGAGTTCTTTGTTCTGATGTTGTGAGAAGGTCAGATAAGTTCATTGGATGAGGAGGTCTGAATGTCGTAGAGAGGAAAGGAGTGAACGACATTTTTGAGTTTAGAAAGAGTCGTGTATAAGATCAAAGATTCAGGATTTGTTAGGTTAGGGTCGAAGATGATAGGGACTGGACTTGTAAAAGATTTCTGATGTAAATGACATGATCTGATTATATAACTCGAGCATGTAATCGATTACGGAAGTTATGTAATCGATTACCTGACAGTTTCTAAGGATTTGAAATTCAAAAGAATGAGAGGGAAAGGAATTTTTGTTCGAATTTTAAAGCTGTTTCGACTGTGTAATCGATTACTGTACGAGTGGTAATCGATTACTTGAGGTTTTTGGAAAGGCACGAGGACCATAATACTTATGTTAATCGATTACAGGATATATGTAATCGATTACTTAAGACATTTTTTAAGTTCTAGACTGCATATTCCTATGTAATCGATTACTAAATGGATGTAATCGATTATGGAAATAGAAGAAAACATACAAAGCACATACATGTAAAGCACATAATCAAACATACAAAGCACATAATCACATATCAGGTTCATCTAATATGCCCAATTCTCTTCTAATTTTAAAGAAAGAGTCCTTGGGAAGAGGCTTAGTGAATATGTCAGCTAATTGATTATGAGTATCTACAAATGAAATTTCTATATCCTTTATCAAAACATGATCTCGAAGAAAATGATGTCTAATATCAATATGCTTCGTTCGAGAGTGCATGATGGGATTTTTAGTCAGATTAATCGCACTGGTATTGTCACATTTGATAGAGATGCAGCCCAGCTCTAAGCCATAATCTTTGAGTTGTTCTTTAAGCCATAACGTTTGTGCATAACAACTTCCTGCAACAATATATTCTGCTTATGCAGTACTTAGAGCAACACATGCCTGTTTCTTACATGACCAAGAAACAAGTGCATTTCCCAATAAGTGACAAGTACCACTTGTACTTTTTCTCTCAGTTTTGCAACCAGCAAAATCTGAATCTAAATATCCAATCAAGTCACATACACTTCCTTTGGGATACTACAAACCAACATTTGAAGTTCCTCTTAAGTA
The DNA here is from genome assembly GCA_030819835.1 of Acmispon strigosus. NCBI lineage: Eukaryota > Viridiplantae > Streptophyta > Magnoliopsida > Fabales > Fabaceae > Acmispon > Acmispon strigosus. The sequence continues at coordinate 75,072,861 of JAUAMA010000002.1, read as the reverse complement.
TTTGAAAATCCTTTTTACAGAACTCAAATGAGATTCCCTAGGAGATGCTTGATATCTAGCACATAGACATACACTGAACATAATATCAGGTCTACTTGCTGTTAAATAAAGAAGAGATCCGATCATACCTCTGTATTTGGTAATCTCCACTGGAGTTCCAGACTCATCTTGATCTAGATATGTATTAGACCCCATTGGTATAGCTATGGCTTTGCAATCATCCAAATCATATTTCTTCAATAGCTCTTTGTGGAATTTGGATTGGTTTATGAATATTCCATCCTTAGATTGCTTGATTTGGAATCCTAGAAAGAAATTTAACTTTCCCATCATAGACATCTTAAATTCTTCTTGCATCATATCAGAAAATTCCTTGCACAGAGATTCGTTAGTAGAACCAAAAATAATATCATCTACATATCTTTGAACTAATAACGTATTACCTTTGGTTTTCTTGATGAATAGAGTTGCATCAGCCTTACCCTTTTGAAATCCTTTTTCACAAAGGAATGTACTCAATCTGTCATACCATGCTCTTGGGGCTTGCTTGAGACCATAAAGAGCTTTCTTCAATTTGAAGACATGTGAAGGATGCTTAGGATCTTCAAATCCTGGTGGTTGCTTCACATATACCTCTTCTTGAATAAATCCATTCAGGAAAGAACTTTTGACATCCATTTGATATAATGGGAAGTCTAAGGAGAAAGCATAAGCCAAAAGAAGTCTTATGGCTTCCAATCGAGAAACTGTGCATAAGTCTCATCAAAATCAATTCCTTCTTCTTGATTGTAACCTTGTGCAACCATACTTGCCTTGTTTCTGATAATGATACCATTTTCATCTAACTTATTTATGAATACCCACTTTGTACCAATAATATGCTTGTCAGTAGGCTTAGGAACCAATTCCCATACTTGATTTCTTTCAAATTGGTTCAATTCTTCTTGCATGGCCACTATCCAATACTCATCTTCTAGAGCATCATTGACTTTAGAAGGTTCTGTTTGTGAAAAAAAAGCCATATTCAACACTGAATCATTCAGGCGTAGTCCTGTTGAAACTCCTTTTGATATGTCACCAATGATGTTGTCAATGGGATGATCCCTGTGTGTTCTCCATTCTTTTGGCAACTCATAAGTGTCATTTTCAACTTGTTCAACCTGTTCTGGTTCTTGCTCTATTTGCTTTTGATGATCATCCTTGATTCTGTTTTCCTCCTCATCATAATCAGGAAATGAAGATTTATCTTCATTGGAAGAGTTAGACTCATCAAACGATACATGAATTGATTCTTCAACAACTAAAGTTTTCTTGTTGAAAACTCTATATGCTTTGCTTGTTAGAGAATATCCAAGGAATATACCTTCATCAGATTTTTCATCAAATTTACCACGGTTTTCCTTACCATTGTTCAAGACAAAGCATTTTGATCCCAAAGCATGCAAATGAGCAATGTTGGGTTTTCTTCCTTTGTACAGTTCATAAGGATTCTTCTTCAGTATTGGCCTTATGAGTACTCTGTTGGATACGTAGCATCCAGTACTTACTGCATCAGCCCAAAAATATTTAGGAAGGTTGGATTCACTTAGCATGGTCCTTGCTAATTCTTCTAATGACCTGTTCTTCATTTCTATAACGCCATTTTGTTGTGGTGTTCTTGGTGCAGAAAAGTTATGTGAAATCCCATTTTCATCACATAAATCTTGGAAGAGATGATTATGAAATTCTCCACCATGGTCACTTCTTATAGAAGAAATTTTCGATGCCTTTTCATTTTGAACAAGCTTTGCATATCTCTTAAATGAATTGAAGGCCTCATTCTTATGGGATAAGAATATAGTCCATGTGAATCTTGAGTAGTCATCAACAATAACTAAAGCATAATAATTACCTCCAAAACTTCTAGTTCTTGATGGTCCAAATAAATCCATGTGAAGTTGTTGGAGAGGTCTTGTTGTTGAAACTATATTCTTGAGTTTGAACGATACCTTGGTTTGTTTGCCTTTCTGACATGCATCATAAAGATGATCCTTTTCAAATCTTATCTTTGGAAGTCCAATAACAAGATCATGCTTGACCAGTTTATTTAAATGATCCATGTGGATGTGAGCCAGTCTTCTGTGCCAGAGCCATGAATCATTGTTGTTCTTGGCAAGTAGGCATCTAACATTTGATGGAATTTCATATAAGGATATCATGAAGACTTTATTGACTTTATATCCTGAGAATTTGATTTCTCGGGTTTTCACATCTTTCACCACACAGATATCATTTATAAAACCGACTTTTAAGCTTTTGTCACATAATTGACTAATACTCAGCAGGTTATGCTTCAATCCATCAACATATAGAACTTTATCAATGATGGTTTGAGGGGGTGTGCCTATTCTTCCAATGCCAAGTATTCTCCCTTTTTCATTATTGCCATATGTGACATATCCCTTTTCTCTGGGCATAAGATATGAAAACTTTGTTTTGTCTCCTATCATGTGTGATGAGCAGCCACTATCAAGATACCATAAGTCGCTTGTTGCTTTCATACACACCTCGATGTCTTCATCATCTGAGTCACAGGAGGCCATTAGAGCAACATGTGATTCTTCCTTGTCGGAGTCGGATGATGAACTCACTTCATTTTCATCCCATGCAATGTAGGCTTTCCGTGTAGTTGACTCCCTTTTGTCAAATTTCTCTTTTAATCCATGCTTCTTCTTTTGAAGATTTGGACAATCCAGTTTGATGTGTCCAGGTTTTCCGCATTCAAAGCGTGTATATTTCTGAGAGGGGGAAAGTTCACTATTCCTTTGGAAGGTTCTATTATTGTTAAATTTCATACCTTTCCTTTTGAATAATATCCCAAGGTTCTTCACAAGAAGATTCATGTTTTCATTGATGTCCTCTTCAGAATCTGCATCATAGTCTTCTTTGATACTTTCCTTTTATTTTAGAGAGACGGAACAATACTTCTTTTCATGTTGTTCATGTTCTTCTAGACGATTTAACTCCAATTCATGTTCTTGGAGTTTTCCAAAGAGAGTTGCTAGTGTCATATTAGACAGACTCTTCTTTTCAGAAATTGCCGTAACTTTTGGTTGCCATGCTCTTGTAAGTGATCTTAGAACTTTCATGTTTAGATCACTCCTGGAAAATTCTTTACCAAGTGCAATCAAATGGTTAGTCAAATGAGTAAATCGTTTTTTCATATCCAATATCTTTTCACCAGGAAGCATTCTGAACATCTCATATTCTTGTGAGAGGGTATTGATTTTTGATCTCTTGAATTCATCTATTCCTTCATGGGTTACCATCAATGTATCCCATATCTCTTTTGATGTTGTGCACGTTTATACTCGGAAGAATTCATCCATGCCAAGAGCAGAAGTAAGAATGTTCATGCCTTTGAGATCATATTGAACTTTCTTCTTTTCTTCATCACTCCATGTGTTTTCTGGTTTTGGTTGTCTGCTATCACCCACTTCATTCATAGGTATAAACAGACCTTCTTCAATGGCCTTCCATATTTCCACATCCAATTATCTTATAAAGATTTTAATCTTAATCTTCCAGAAGTCATAATGGTCTCCATTGAAGTATGGTGGCCTGTTTATGTTGAATCCCTCACTGGTACCCTAACTAGAAGAGGATGCCATCTTTTCCCGGATCTTAGGAGCAAATTAGCTAAACTTACGCTCTGATACCAATTGTAAGTGTAGATAGCAACCTGAGAGGGGGGGGGGTGAATCAGGGTTGCACGATTTTCGCCTTATAAAAAATATTACTTTCAAGATAATAGTGATCACAAAGCGCCAGTTGTGATTGCAGCGGAATTAAGAGTTGCTTGAAAGTAAAAGATGAAGGATAGAGGAAATCACACACGAGATTTTATTCTGGTTCACCTTCTATCCACCGAAGGCTACGTCCAGTCCCTCAAGAAACCCCTTGTGGATTTTTCCACTATTGATAAAACTTCTTACAAGTTCTTACACCAAGTACCTTAAGAGTTTCTATCAACATCCCTGAAAGCAAACCACTTTCAGATGATCAACCTTCACCGAAACCTACGGTGAATCATTCACTCAACCAGAATGAAGATGAAGAAGATATTCTAACTGGCTGAATCAATCCTTCAATACAAGAATGGATTGATTGTAGGAGTTATGCTTTAAGGCTCTTAAGCATATGAAGACTCTCTTGATTCTGAGTTCTTCAAAATTTGAACAGCAAATGTGTTCTTTTACAATGAAGAATAATGAACTTGGAATATAAGCTCTTTAAAAGTTTAAGAACAAAGCTTAAATGAATATGAAAGAGTTTTTCAAGTGTAATGTTAGCCTATTTCGTGTGTGTTCTGTTTCAGGACTCAAATGGACTATTTATAGGCATAAGGGAACATCCATGAACCAACACAACCCTTCCCAAATGATTTGAGACACAATGGTTCGTGAAATGATGCAACTTATCGAGCATGTAATCGATTACAATACTTGGGTAATCGATTACACTAAGAGACCATTGCTTTTTGAATTTCAAATTCAAACATGTAATCGATTACAAGCAAGCTGTAATCGATTACTTGCCTTTGTGTAATCGATTACCTTAAGGGTGTAATCGATTACACTCAAGTCCATTATCCAGAAAATGAAACTTTGAGATACCCTTGAGTTTTTCTACCACTTTTAACTTATGAAAGGGTTATACTCGATTATTTTTAGATGTTTTAGAGCCTTTATGCTAAGAGAAGCCTTGGAAGCATAACTTACCTAATTACATAAGACTTAGTTACTCTTGAACCCTTGAGATAGTTTGAGACATGTTGCACCGGTTCTTCTAAGTCTTCTTTTCTTCTTTTTGTCCATGAGTTTGTCGTCATCAAAACCTCAGCCAGGACCAGGAGCAAGACCTTCTTCACACCAAATGCTGAGATGAAAAATCATCTGAAACCTCTATATGTATGGGTTCGCGTCAAAGGAAAGGGGGTCAACAAAGTTCTAGTCGATGGAGGGGCAACCATTAATCTTATGCCAATTTTTTTGATGAAGAAAATAGGGAAAACTGAGGCGGATCTGCAGCCTCATAACGTGGTCCTTTCTGACTATGAAGGAAAGACAAATAAGTCTTTGGGGGTGATTCCCCTTGAGATCACCGTTGGAACGGTGACAAGGACCACTTTCTTCGTGGTTGTGCCTGCGAAAGCAAACTATAACTTGCTTTGGGGCAGTGCCTTTGACTCTCCACCATAAGTTATCTATTTGGAGGGAAGATGGGGTACTTGAGAATGTAGACACCGATTAAAGCTACTTATTAGTAGAGTGCGACCAAGTCAATAAAAATACATTCGACAAGAAGCTAGCTACCATTGCCCCCTACAATGACATAGCAAGTGATTTGAAGGAAGAGCTTGCGATCTACTCAGTTAGGCTCGATCCTGATTATGGATTTCCACCATAGGCGTGAGTCTGGCCTCATAAGTAGGAATGGCAATTGACCCTGACCCTAAAAACCATCTAGATGGGTATGGGGTTGGGTATGGGTAAATACCCGCAAAAATTAGAGTACCCAACCCGCCCCATACCCGCACACACATATTATATATATATATATATATATATATAATTAATTGTTCATCCTAATATAATTATTATAACTATACTACGATTTTTTTACTGAATTATACTATTATCTTAACTTATAGGCTTAAATGCACATTTTGCCCCTGATAATTCTCAAAGTTGCAAATTGTAACCCACCAAATTTTTTGTCACCAAATGTACCCCTATGTTTTTTTTGGAGAACTTTGTACCCTTCTGTCAGTCTTCCGTTATTAACTTAACGGAACTGATGGCGTGGACATTACAGGTGGAAAAAAAAGGAAAATCCACATGTTTAAAAAAAAAAAAAGGAAAATCACGTGCCTGGCATGCGAGAAGGATAAAATGTGAACAAAAGTTACATTTTACCCAAAATCCCCAATTTGCAACAATAATTTCCCAAAGAGAGAAAGGAAACAGAAGAGGAGAGGAAGAAGAAGCTGCCGGCAGCGCTACTGCATCTTGTTGTTCGAGGCCTCTGTTCGAAATCCTTTGCAGACCCTAGTCGTGATTCTCACCATGCATAGTGAGAGCTCATCGCGTGAAGGAGGACGAAGTCGAGGAAGGCATGGAGTGCGGCGTGGAGGTCGAGAAATGGCAGAAGGTCGAGGAAGAGGCTCAGGATGAGCAGGTCGAGGTATTATAGCAGGTCGAGGAACTGTATCAGGTCGAGGGACAGGATCACCGAGGCAGAACAAAAGGAAGCAAGTGGTCCCTGAGAATCCATGTGAAAAGGCAACATTTGATGACCCCACCCTCTTGGGTGGGGATAAACTTCCATCACAATACTGCTTTAGGTACCTTTTCAATATTTCCCCTCATTTCTTTATTCTTTTGTATTTGTCTTTGTCTGACAATGATTCCGAATTGGTTGGCTTAATTTATTCCCACATTGCATTCCCTTATTGCATTGTTTAATATGTAGGCCCACTTATTCTAATATAGCAACAGTCAATGTATGGCATGGTGGTAAATTTGTGAGAGAACCTACTATAGAGTATATTAATGGTGCTTGTAAATCGGTTGAGAGGTGGGATGTGGATGAGATTAGTTCCATAGAGTTGGTCAAAATTGTAAAAACTCTGTGGTATGTCTCATTTACTGTGTGGTATAAAATCCCTGGTCTAACACTTGCCCAAGGATGTAGACCACTCAATAATGATGGGGATGTGGTTAGGTTTTTGGAAGATGTCAAGGGCCATAGTGTAATTGACTTTTATGTTGAGCATGCAGTAGAGAATATTGTTCAACTAGTTCTGGATGACCATGAGAGTATCCCTTTAATTGAAGATGGTGATGGGGATGGTGTAGCTAGTGGAGATGGTGATGGTATAGCCAGCGGAGATGGTAGTGATTTTAGTCTAGATGACAACGATTATGATGAGAGCTGGGGATGGTCTAGAGTCTTGCCCAGTCAAGTTGGTGATGGAGTTCTTGAAGACAACTCAGACCATGAACAATTTCGTGCTGGTGCCCTTGATGATTTTGAAAATGAGAATGCTTATTCTGATGAGCTAGACACTCCGCCGGCAAGTGACGATGAAAACCCATAGCCTAAAAGGAGATTTCCAAGATTTAAGCTGCCGGAAGATGGTGCAGAGGTGAAATTTGAGCTTGGTCAGGTAAATCTGAACTAATAGCTTTTTTATACTCTATTTGGCATTCTGAACAGGTTTTTGGTATTCTGATTAGAACTGAATAGCTTTTTGTTATTCTGAATAGCTTTTTGATACTCTATTTGGCATTCTGAACAGGTTTTTGGTATTCTGATTAGAACTGAATAGCTTTTTGTTATTCTGATTAGCTTTTTGATACTCTGTTTGGCATTATGAATAGGTTTTTGGTATTCTGATTGGAACTGATTAGCTTATTGATATTCTGAATAGCCTTTTGATACCCTGTACTGCATTCTGAACAGGTTTTTGGTATTATGATTAGAACTGAATAGCTTTTTGTTATTCTGATTAGCTTTTTGATACTCTGTTTGGCATTCTGAACAGGTTTTTGGTATTCTGATTAGAACTGAATAGCTTTTTGTTATTCTGATTAGCTTTTTGATACTCTGTTTGGCATTCTGAATAGGTTTTTGGTATTCTGATTGGAACTGATTAGCTTATTGATATTCTGAATAGCCTTTTGATACCCTGTACTGAATTCTGAATAGGTTTTTGGTATTCTGATTGGCATTCTGATTCTGAACTGAATAGCTTATTTATATCCTGTGCAGATATTCAGCACGTCTAAACTCTTTAAGCCATCAAAGAGTATGCACTGGAAAAGAAGAAGAATGTGATACTCGAGAAGAGTGACAACAAAAGGGTTGTAATTAAATGCGAAGGGGAATGCCCATTCTATTGCCGACTAGCGAAATACCAGCAGAATAGCTATTGACACATAGTATCTTTGGTTGATGAGCATACTTGTTGTAGGAGTTCCACGAATCGTAATGCAAATCTTAAATTTCTTGCAAAGAAATTGCTGCCAACATTCATGCATACCCCTGGATTGAAGTGCAAATCTATAGTGGCTGAAGGGAAAAGTAGATGGGGTGTTGTTCTAAATAGGTTTCAAGCTTCTAGAGTTAGAAGAGAAGCAAAGAAGATGATGGCTAGATTTGATGATGATCAATACAAGCATCTTCGGAGCTATGCAGATGAGCTGATCAGGAGCAATCCAAACAACACAGTCATTATAAAAAGTGAAGTTGGTGAAAATGGGCCAGTTTTTCAGAGAATGTATGTTTGTTTGGCAGCTTGTAAGATGGCATTTGCAACCACATGCAGACCTCTCATTGGCTTGGATGGTTGTTTCTTAAAAGGTGTTTACGGTGGCCAGTTGTTGTGTGTTGTTGGGAAGGATGGGAACAACCAAATGTTCCCAATTGCATTTGTTGTTGTTGAGGCTGAGACCAGAGATTGGATAAGGATGTGGATCATAAAGTGTGTGTGAAGCATGTTTATGGGAACTGGAGGAAAAAACATCTCGGGGAGGAGATGAAGGGGGCATTATGGGCAGCAGCTCGAGCAAGCACAGTTCCACAATTTGAATGAGCAATGCTGAAATTGAAGGAGAAAAACGAACAAGCTTAGAAAGACCTCAGTGACTTTTGATGAGTGGATATTATATGATGTTTTTAGGTAGTTTTTAGTCTTTATATTTTATTATTTTTGGGTCACATATAGGTTTTTTATAGTTTTTATGTAGATTTTCTATTTATTTTGCATTTTGCATGTAGATTAGATTTTATTTGTTTTTCTACCTTTGTTTTATATTTTTAGGAATTTTTATAGCTATTTTATATTTTTAGGAAAAGCTGGTTTAGTTATCATTTTTGTCCAGGGACCAATTTGTAAAGTTTCAGGAAACCAAGGACCAATTTGTGAAAGTTCAAGAGTGGAGGGCTAAAAGTGAAGATTGAGAGAATTGAAGGGCTTGAATTGAAGTGCTAACCAAGAGAGGACCAAAAGTGGAAAAGAAGAATATGAAGCAACTCTCTTCAAATGAGCACATGGGAAATTAAGTTGAAGGATTGATGATAGTGGAGGAGGAGTTTCAGAATTAAACAAGGGCTGAGTAGTGGCTTTTGATGGCATTCAAATCCCACTAACCATGAAGAAGGAAGGAAAACTTGGAGCTGAAACAGCAGGTCCCAGCGCTGCAGCGCTGGGAAGCCAGCGCTCAAGCGCTGGCCCTCGATCTGGCAGTGGATTTTTAATGCTTCCAGCGCCCAAGCGTTGGGAATTCTAGCGCTGAAGCGTTGGAGGCTGGATTTTTACTATAAATAGGACCCTCCTCTTCACTTGTAAATCACACCTTCATAGAATACAACAAGTATTCTATCTTTCTCCCTTTTGAGCATTGTTCCTAGGACTTGTGGGAAGCCATATTTGAGCTCCTATCCAGGGTAATTCAATGACTCCTTTAGCCATGCTTGGCTAAATTCTTCTTTAAGTTTCTTGGGTTGTATTAGTTTATAAATTTATGTTTTAGTTTTGTTTCTACCTTTCTAAATTTTATTTCCAGTTCTTGTTTTAATTCCTTATTCTTAATTTCATCTTGATGATCACAAGTGTTCTTGCTTATTACTTATACGAATGAGAATTGGTAAGTAGTAAGGGACCTAGGATTAAAAAAGGCTATAAGTATATTTCGCTAAGAGATTAGGAAAGACGTAGCTTTGTGTTGGCCGGAACTCTATCTTCATCTTCTTCTTTAGTTAACTAGATTGCAAGAAATTGGGTTTAGTAATTAAAAAGAAAGTTCTACAATGTGTAAGAGATTAACTTGTAGATATAATAGGCTATAGCACCTTGAACTTGGATTTATAATTTAGAAATTAAGTAGATACTTGCTAGCATATTTTATATTCTATGTCAATCAACCCAAGGACTTAATTCTCATCTTTATTTCTTTTTATTTTATTGCTATATCTTGTTTCAACCATCAACAATATATCATTTTATTTTTCTGCACAAGTACTAAATATTATATTAATAAGAACACCTATCCCTTGGGTTCGATCTTTTTACTACGCGATAGTTAATCGTACACTTGCGATTCCGCTATCAACTTTCCTCCGAAACAATGGACTAAGGCACACTTTAGCACTAACTCACTTTGTGACTTACAAGTGAACAATATGTGCGAGGCTTTCAATATGGCTATATTGGAACATCGAGAAAAACCAATCATCTCACTCATAGAGGGACTCAAGCACTACATCAGTAGCAGGATTGTTAAGAAGAGAGAGTTAATGTTGAGGTACAAGGGAGACATTTTCCCGATGATTCAGCAAAAATTGGAGGTTAATAATAAATTGGCAGATAATTGGACAACTCATTGGTGTGGAGACGCAGATTATAGTACTTTTCAGGTATCCAATGGGCCTAACTTCCAGTATGCCATGGAGCTGAAAGATAGGCACTGTGCATGCAAAAGATGCGACTTGTCAGGAATCCCATGTTGTCATGCTATTGCCTGTATGTGGTATAAAAACCTCAATCCTGAAGAATTTGTACATGACTACTACAGGTAACCTCTATACATTAATTGTATTTTTCTGATTAAATTTTAGGCTTAAACCCATTGGACTCAAAGCCGTGTAGTGTGTAGGAGGGCAACATTTCTAGTGACCTACGGCTTCATAATTTATCCATCAAATGGTCCACAACTTTGGCCATTGAGCAGTCTGCCAGAATTGAAGCCTCCATATGTTAGACGGGCAGCAGGAAGGCCCAAGAAACAAAGAAACAAGCAGAACGATGAACCAAGAAATCCTTACAAGTTACCTAGGATGCTAGGGAAAATGAAGTGCAGTAGATGTGGAAAATTGGGGCACAATGTCAGGACTTGTGGTGGCAAGACTGGTGCTGACAGATCAATTCCAAAGGGTGGAAACAAGGTATATGCATAAGAAATATCTGATTGTTATTAACATTCAAGTTTCACTGTGCAATGTAATGATATAAAAAATTGTGCAGAAAAACAAGAAGATGGTGCATCCAACAAACAAGGCTAGTGGTAGTGGCACTAAGCCTGGTACACGAGTGCTGCTGCTGTTGCTACTGCATCTAGGCCAAACAATCAGCTTCCACCAAGATATAAACCTGCAGCACAAAGGAAGAAAAAGACAGATAAATCTCAAGAACAACCTACCCCATCACAACCTACTAACACACAGACTTCCGCATCATCTGTTGGCCCAACAAAAAGGGGAAGAAAGAGAGCAAGGGAGGACGTGGGAACTCAGGAGAGCGCCGTATAATGTGATAGTGATGAAAACTCATGGCTGGATTAATTGTGTAGTTTAATTATGACTTCCATAGTTGAAAACTTTTGACTTAGGTGCAAACTGAAAAGCGCATTTTGTAAGTATTTGTGATGAAACTCTTTTGAGAACAAAAGTGATGTAAAGCCTAAAATTTTGGGGAATGAATGACAAAATCTCTTTTCAGCACTTTCTGACTTATCATAGCTGGATTAATTATGTAGTTGTGTAGTTTAATTATGACTTCCATAGTTGAAAAATTGTGATAACAAATGTGATGTAATTAAATTGCACACGAATCAACTCATCGGATTTGATATTATTTGTACATTCAAAATGCAATAGGAAAGTAAAACAAGTCATGTAGAGGAATAAAAAATCCATAATAAAAATTCATTACTGTTAAAATGGGACTTGTATTACATCTCAGACCACATTACACATTACAATTGCAAACAGTCAATACAGTTACTACAATTAGTAATGAATCCCACACAGTAGACTGCCTTTCATCCTACACTTTCATCCATTACACATTCAATTACAACTTCATTTTCATGGCCAGAAATAAACATACAATCGAAACAACACCAAACAAAGTCCATCCAACTACACACCACTTCATCAACACTCCTTGCTTCTTCCTCATCATTTCATTCCTGCGAAGAAGGCTTGCAATGATCTTCTTGTCTCGTGGGCAGCCTTCAAGTTCATCATACCAGACAAAAATATCACATGCCCTCTTGTTCAGTTCCTGTAAATTTTAATGAATGGAATTTCGAGTTACATGTGGCAGTAAACAAACAAGTGCATAGACAGAAATAAATGGTGATTCAACATGGATTCCACATTTTGAAACCAAGCCAATTTTGGAGCAGCTTTGTGATAATGAATCAAATTACCTTAAACCTTCCACAACCATAGAAACGTCTCCCAATATTTCCGTTTTCATTGCTCCAAGTGGTCACCAAAGGTGCTTGAACTCCACAGTGGCAAAAAACTTGGTTTCTTTTACGAAATGACCCACCTGTGACAGACTCCCACTAAGGTGGAACTTTCCCCATCCGTACCACTTCTTCTTCCTTCTCCATTCAAACAGGTTCTTCTTTCTGTGCTCCGGCGACACCGCGAGAGGCAGCCTCTTCTTCTAGATACGGCGGCGACCTCTTCTTTCTCGACGGCGGCAAGCGGCGTTGGCCGTCCTCCCTCGACGGAGCCAAGGGGCCCTTCAAGTTCTCCTTTCTCTCTCGACCTGCGCTGTGTCTTCTCCCTTCTCCCTTTCTCAGTTTCAATTTTTTCAATTTGGGAATTAGGGTTAAGGAGAGGGTAGAGGCACGTGATTTTCCTTTTGTTTTGTTTTTTTTTTTAATTTTGAACATGTGGATTTTCCTTTTTTTTTCCACCTGTAATGTCCACGTCATCAGTTCCGTTAAGTTACTAATGGAAGACTGAAAAAAGGGTACAAAGTTCTCCAAAAAAAAACAGAGGGGTACATTTGGTGAAAAAAAATTTGGTGGGTTACAATTTGCAACTTTGAGAATTATCAGGGGTAAAATGTGCATTTAAGCCCAACTTATAATATATATGTTTGGATAATAGTATTTAAACAAAAAGATATATTCTCAAATTTTGAGAATAAATTTTGATTTAATTTTTTATTAAAACTTGCACATATTTCAAATTTGATCATAAAGAGATCAAATATTATTGATGTAAATTAAAAGTATATCTAATTGATCTTAATTTGATTAGAGAGAAGATTTTACTTAATATGATCCTATTAAAGGAAAAAATATAAATATTATCTAGCTTTTTATACTTAATTAAATGATTTTACTTGTTAAGTATTTTGATGGTCTTTTGTATTTTTAACTAATGTGTTTTCATTTTATAATAGCAATCGTATTTTGGTTTTCTATTGAAAAATACAAATAGTGAAAATTATATTTTGTTTAACTAAACTACGGGTAATGAGTATGGGTACGGGCATATAGGTACCCAGAGGGTATGGGATGGGCACTCAAGTTGCTGATGACAGGATTTTATATGATATTTTTAGGGTGTTTTTAGTCTTTTTATTTTGTTATTTTTGAGTCTCATATAGGATTTTTATTCTTTTTATGTAGATTTTATATTTATTTTGAATTTTGCATATATATTAGCTTTTATTTGTTTTTTAAACTTTATTTTATATTTTTAGGAATTTTTATAGTTATTTTTATATTTTTAGGAAAGCTGGTATAGTTATCATTTTTGTCCAGGGGCCGAATTGTAAAGTTTCAGGAAATGAAGGATCAAAGTGGAAAAGTTCAAGAGTGGAGGATTGTAAGACCCCTAATTTATTGTAATTACATTTTAGTCCCTGAACTTGGTTGTAATTGTTTTCTAGTCCTCGGACTTCTTTTGTTTGTACATTAACCCTTGAGTTAATTAATGTGATGTTAGTCTTGGGTTATTTAATCTTGTCTAGAGCATGATTGCTTACCTTGAGAATATTTGAATTACCTTGCTTGAATTGCAACAATATGAGTTGTGGCTTAGCGGTTGAGGCTTAAGCATTTGATTGGAAAGTCTTGGGTTCGAACCTTGATGAGGAAGGTTTTGTTTTTATTTTAGTTTTTTGTGTGACTCATTAAATTCACTTTCAAATTTCGAAATTCAGATCAAAGAGGAGTTAAGAGCATTTAAATAAGGCTTAATGTGAGGATTATAGGCATTAAAGGAGGATTAGGAGTGGTTAATGGCTTGTCTAGGGTTTTAAAGGAGTTTTAATGTGTATTAAGGCTAAGGAAGGAGGTGGGGACAGCTCTCTCTCTCACCATGCAGCTGAATAGAGAATTAAACATGTGCCAAAACTCTATTTTGAATTTTGAAAGCCAAAACATGTGAGTAATGTGCCATGAAGGAGGTTTAATGCTTTGTCCTTTGCTTTAATGTGCCATTAGGGAAAATATTCCAATTGATGGAATCTTGGTCGTGCCTCTCCCTCTCCCTATCACCCTCTCATTGCTGAAACCTCCAACCTTAAAGAATTGTTAACCTTCTCTTGCTCCTCCACTCAAAGATTTTCCGAAAAAGGCCTAGAACCCCTTATTCTGTGTTTCCGAAGTGCTGCTGGAATTTTGTGTTGCTTGGTTGAACCTCTCCTTTCTTCTTGGTGGTGATCAAGCTCTGAATCCCTCTTTTTTCGTGGTGCTCAAACCTCACACTCAATCCCTTCAAAGTTTGTGGTGTCGGTTCTATCGGTAAGCGATCGAAACTATCTAAAATCTGAGTTTCTTTGGAGAACAACTTACTATTGTGTTTAGGGCTAACTTCTCTTGTCTAAACCTTTGTTTTGCATCAAGCTCGAGTTTCCTACTCTCTTGAAGGTTCTGGATTCGTGGTGCAACCTACCTTGACCAAAACTCTCAAACAAGGTTGGTATTCTATTCCTTTTCTTTCGGTCCAATACCTAGTTGCCTTCATCGAATAAGTGATTTTTAAGAAATTAGGAACCATTTATATTTTGGGTAGAAAACTTATTTTTAGGGCATAATGTAAGTTCTGAACATGGAAGAATTTTAGTCTTGAAAGGAATTGGTTAAAAATGGAGTTTCGGGTGAAAAACTTGGTTTTTAGGGTTTCTGGCAGGGAGCCAACGCATGAGCGCTGGACTCCCATCACCTGGGCATTGGAATTATGCCCAGTACGTGTTGCTAGACAGGGACCCAACGCTTGAGCGTTGGAACCCAATGCTTGGGCGCTAGGCCCCTAACAGCAAGTTGCTGTTTTGCTTGTTTTTGAGTTTAAATCTTGTGGAATCGGTTTCTGGTCTTTTCCTTGGTTGTTGATCATTGTGGATATGTTTTATCATGATAGGTCGGGGACAAGACCAAGAAAGGAGTAAAAGGTAAGGGTAACTCGTTTTTATTAGGATTATCCTTGTTGTTGTGATTGTTGTTTGTTGTTTTGTGAATTCGGTTGCGTGCAGCTTTAAGAATTTGTTGCTGGAATCATGGTTAATGAATTTAGCATGCTGTATATGTTCATGAAATGATGATTATGAGGATGATGATTATGTGGTCATGGCATATGCATTGTTGTAGGTTGACGACAGGGGTGGTGGTTAACCACGGAACTGTCAAAGCAGTGGGTGGTGGGTAACCACAAAGCTGCTGAGAATGGTGGGGTGGCGGTGTAACCACGTGACCAAACAGGCCGATGGTGTGATGGGTAATCACGGGACTGTGCCTGAGGACATTGGGGTGACGGTTAGTCACAAGACTGTCCGGTTCCTCTTGGAACGATGATTTGGCCATAGTTGTGCATTTAGCATTTGAGGTTCATGCATAAACTGGATTGTTGTTGTAAAATGAGAAAATAACTTATGTTGATATTATGGTTGCGTTGTATTGATTCTTTTGGTCAATTGTGCTCATTCTATTTTAATCGCAATTGTTGTATGTATTTTTCTTGATTTCCGAGTTAACCCTTTCTGCTTGTTTGTTTGATTTGTTTGGGCGCTTAACGCCATAGATGATTAGGACAATGAAGTCCAGGAGCGGTGACTTGAAGATTGAACAAGTGGCGAGGAAGATTCACGAAAAATAAAGAAGTTGTAATTTTCTTATATTTTAGCGACGTTTGGTTTATTTGCACATGTCGGTGCCACTTTAATTATTTTGGAACTTTACCGCGTTGAGATGATTATAATTCTATTATGGGATAATTATTAATTATTAATATCGAGTGACGTTGATCTTTGGAACTTGAGTGTTTTGAGAGGTTTCAAAGTATATTTTCCGCGTAATTACTATGTGACCCTCAACCCAAAAATTGGGGTGTTACAAGGATGAAAAGTGAAGTTTCAAGGACTTGAAGGGCCATAATTGAAGTGCTAGCAAAGAGAGGACTTAAAGAGGAATTCAAGAATATGAAGCAACACTCTTTGATTTAAGCACATGGAAAATAAGGTTGGAAGATTAATGGTGGTGGAGAGGAGTTTCAGAACTTAATAGAGGCTGAATGGAACCTAATTAAGCCAATCAATTCCACCATTGAAGAAGAAAAAGGATCCAAGAAGAGCTGCCAGTGTTCGAGCCAGCGCTCAAGCGTTGGAAGTCCCAACGCTCAAGCGTTGGAACTCTGACTAAGAGCTGAGTCAGAAGTTGCACCCAGCGCCCAAGCGTTGGAAGCCAGCGCTCAAGCGTTGGGCCTATGTCTGAACGTGGGATTTTAATGCACCCCAACGCGCAAGCGTTGGGGATGCTAGCGCTCAAGCGCTGTAAGGCAGATTTTTACTATAAATAGGGGTCTTTTCTTCACTTGTAGGACACACCTATTCAGAATACAACAAGTATTCTTCTTTCCTCCTTAAAGAGTATTGTTCCTAGGAATTGTGGGAAGCCAAACTTGAGCTCCTATTCAGGGTAATTCGATGCTTCTTTTAGCCATGCTTGGCTAATTCTTTTTAAGTATCTTGGGTTGTTGTAGTTTATAACTTATGTCTTAGTTTGTTTCTACATTTCAGAATAATATTTCCAGTTTATGTTTTATTTCCTTGTTCTTAATTCTATCTTGATGATCACAAGTGTTTATGCTTTCTACTTATAACATAAGGCCATTTGGTAAGTAGTAAGGGACCTAGGATTTAAAAAAGGCTATAAGTATATATCACTAAGGAATTAGGATAGACGTAGCTTTATGTTGGCATGAATTTCATCTTCATCTTCTTCTCTAGTTAACTAAGTTGCAAGGAATTGAATTTAGTAATTAGGAAGAAAGTTCTACATTTGTAAGGAATTAACTTGTAGATATACTAGGCTATAGCATCATGAACTTGGTTCTAAAATACAGAAATTAAGTAGGAGTTTGCTAGCATATTTTATAGACTATGTAATTCAACCCAAGTGCTTAATCTTCATCATCTTCATTTCTTTATATTTTATTGCTATATCTTTTTCTATCTTAATCAAACCATCAACAATATACATCTTTTTATTTTCTGCTCAAGTACTAAATAATTTAATAAGAAGGCACCTATCCCTTGGGTTCCATCTTTTTATTACACGATAACCATCCGTGCACTTGCGGATTTGGCTATCAGTTGCTACCCACGTGGGTATGGGGACGGGTACGGGTACTTTTTAAAAACGCGGGTATGGGGATGGGTATAATAGTACCCTACCCAGACCCTACCCATTTCCATCCCTACTCATAAGAGCTGTTGATGAAAATGCCACAGGAGAGTGGCATATGCTGGACGATGTCTAAATCGAGTTGGGCTCGAATTTCGGCTTACATAGCGGAAAATAGAATCAGAGCGGCCTTAGAGTCTGAAAATATGCTGATGACCCGGGATTATAAGCATTTTTCCCTTTCTTTTCCTTTGTTTTTATTTCTTTTCATTTGTGTTTTTTATAGTTTTTATTTAGTTTGGTAGGTTTTTATTTAATTTGTGCATTAGAATAGTAGGTTAGTGTTTTATTTTATTTACAAGGGTTTTATTAAGTTTAGTGTAGTGTTTATAGAATTTTAGTTTTCTGGTTATTATTGGGTTGTAATGAGGTGTTAACAGAGCCATGATAAAGGAAGAAGAACATTGAAGAAGAGAATGAAGGCTGAATGGTTTTGCATTGAAGAAGGAGATGAAGAATCAAGCAATGAACATGTGCTAATATGGAGAAATGATGGAGAGAATGGTTGTTTCAGCTGTTTCAAACCTTCCTCGAAGCCACCATAAAGCCTCATCAAAGCATTGATGAAAGGAATCAAAAGAGAAGGTCAAGAGCAAGAAAATGAGGAGTCTGCCGTGCTCCCAACGCCTGAGCATTGGGAAGCCAACACTCATACGTTGGCATTCTGCCAAAACTCAAGAATTTCAACCTGTTCCCTGTGCCCAAGCTTTGGAATCCAACGCTTGAGCGTTGGCATGCTGTCAGTTTTGCTATAAGTTCGGTTTTTGGCTTTTCTTTTGTATCAACCCTGGAACCTTGTACTTGGCTGAGTTCCTTCCTTTGTAGCCTTGTTCTTGAAGCTTGTGAGAGGCCTTTGGAGCCCTTGTATCCAGTTTTATGTTATTTGCTTTATGTTTAATCTAGCCATGCTTGGCTAGTGCTTTCTAGCATTCTGGTTTGTAGTAAATCCTTTCTCCATTTATGTTTTAATCTTCAGTTTTCATATGAATAAAAGTCTTTGTTCTTAGTATCTTCTCCCCATGTTTATTATGCTTGGTGCACACAAGTTTATCATGCTTTCTCTTGCACAACGGTAGTTGGTAAGATTAAAGGGAAATGGGATTAGCAGATGGGTTGCACAAGTTTATACAACCCGTTCGACGGTAAGGGTAACTCAGTTCTAGTAGCGTCGAGTCCGTTTGTGTTGGGCTCGAACACCTGAATAACACAGAGTAACTCGAGAGAGAAAGGGACCGAAAAGCACACATAAATCTTTGTTCACACAGCTCAGCCAAATTGCTTACGTATGCGGCTATAGATAGCTATAGCACTGTTTCATTCAACTTAGAGCGGGAAGAATGAACATTAGGGTTTTAGTGTTACAGCATATTTATACTAGGATATAAAGACAAAACGACAGTGTCCCAAATATATCTTAACGCAATCCTAACAGCCAATCAGATTCTAGATTACACGGATATTATAGAATGAGTGCTCATTAGCTGTCCTCAACCGACCACGTAATTACTCTAGCCAGACGCGGTCCAACAGCTCTGGGAAGACAATCTCTTACGTGTCAGTTGCGGACGGACTCTTCAGAAGTACTCCAAGCCGGACGGACCCAACAGCCGGACGAACTCCTCAATTCTAGCCATATGAACTCCTTGAGCTCTGGCCGGACAGAGTCACCATAATGAGCCATACTCAACAATCTCCACCTTGGCGAATTTTCAAGCCCCTGTGAAAAATCAAACCGCCTCTTCTCAGAATCTCATTTTTCTGGATTGTGCTCCCCATATGCTTAACACTTCGAAATGTGCAGTAGTTCCAAGCAATGCTTGAACTTCTCGTTGGTGACAGGTTTGGTCAACATATTTGCTGCGTTTTCAGAGGTATGAACCTTCTCAAGTCGAATCTGCCCTGACACAAGCAGCTCTCTGATCTTGTGGAATCTCACATCAATGTGCTTTGTCCTCACATGATACACTTGATTGTTCGCCAAGAAAATGGCACTCTGACTATCGCACTGCAGACGAACTCCACCTTGCTCAACACCCAACTCCTGCACTAACCCTATTAGCCACAATGCTTCTTTTGCTGCTTTAGCCACAACCATGTACTCAGCTTCAGTTGTGGACATTGCCACTATGGACTGGACAGACGACCTCCAGCATATGGGTCCACCAACCAGAGTAAAGACATACCCTGTTGTAGACCGTCTGTTGTCAATGTCTCCTGCATAGTCGGAATCAACGTATCCACCAACTACTGGATCACCTTGTTCCTTACTGAACATTATCCGGTGACCAGTTGTACCCCTTAGGTACCTGAGTATCCACTTGACTGCCTCCCAGTGACGTTTCCCTGGTCTTGCCATAAACTTACAGACTTGGCTCACTGCTTGTGCCATATCTGGTCTAGTGCAAACCATAGCGTACATTAAACAACCAACTGCACTGGCATAAGGAATTTTCGACATACCTTCGAACTCTTCAGCTGTCTTTGGACACTGATCAACAGAGAGTTTGAAGTGACTTGCCAACGGTGTACTCACAGCTTTCGAATTGCTCATGTCGAATCTGGCTAACACGCCTTCAACATAGCTTTTCTGAGAGAGCCACAGCTTTCGTGCTCGTCTGTCCCTGTGAATCTCCATTCCAAGAATCTTCTTAGCAGCCCCTAGGTCCTTCATGTCAAACTCCTTTCCCAGCTTGGTTTTCAAATCACGCACGTCACTTGAGTGATTTGCAGCAATCAGCATATCATCCACGTACAGTAACAAGAAAATTACTGAATTATCATCAAGGCTCCGAACATAAACACAGCAGTCATAGTCACACCTTCTGTAGCCAATCCTTTGCATGTATGAGTCAAACCTCTTGTACCACTGCCTTGGTGACTGTTTTAACCCATACAGAGACTTCTTCAATTTACATACCAGACGCTCCTGACCGGACTCTGTAAATCCTTCAGGTTGCTGCATGTACAATTTCTCATTTAGATTCCCATGAAGAAACACCGTCTTCACATCCATTTGTTCTAAATGCATGTCTCGAAATGCTACCAGAGCCAATACTGCCCTTATAGAAGTGTGTCTAACCACTGGGGAGAAAATATCATCATAATCAATCCCCTTCCGCTGTGAATAGCCCTTTGCTACTACGCGAGCCTTGAACCTTTCCCCTTCATTTTCTTTTACTGGTGGCTTCTTCTTGAACACCCACTTGCAGCCAATTGCCCTCTTCCCTTCCGGAAGTTCGACGAGATCCCATGTCTGATTCGTTTTCAGGGACTCCATCTCCTCCACCATGGCTCCAATCCACTTCTCACGGTCTTGGCTTCCCATAGCCTCACAGAAAGTAGAAGGATCTCCAGAACTTGTAAGAAGAGCATAAGCAGCTAAGTCTTCAAACCCATATCTGAGTGGTGGTCCTCTTGTACGAGGCTCCCTGTCACGTGCAAGTACATAACCCTGTACTCCACCTGAATCAATTGGTACGTCTTCTCACTCACTGTCAGAATCTGCAATGGCCTGCACATTGGGCATCGTCTGCCCAGGATTGTGTGGATGAGACGTTCCATCATCGTCCGATGTGAAACCGTCTGCCAAACGAGGTTGCAATCGTCTGGTTGGCTCGACAGCAATCTGAATTTTCCCAGCAGTGGAAGTTTCAGCCTTTGAAGTAGTCTCTTCCCTTGGATCTGACTCCTTCAGCATGCACTATTCATCAAATACAACATCTCTACTATGAACTGCCTTTTTCAAAGCTGGGTCCCATAATCTGAACCCCTTCACACCCTTGGTGTAACCAAGAAAAATACATTTCCTGGACTTGGGATCCAATTTGGACCTCTCATCATTGGAGATATGCACGTAAGCTGGACAACCAAAAATCCTCAGATTATCTAGGTTAATTGGCTTACTTGTCCACACTTCTTCTGCAACCTTTCCATCCAATGAAGCTCTTGGAGACCTATTTATAAGATAACATGCAATGCTCATTGCTTCTGCCCAAAATCCCTTCGACAATCCTGCCTGCAACCGAAGGCACCTTGCTTTCTCCGTGAGGGATCTATTCATCCTCTCAGCAACACCATTCTGCTGTGGTGTTTTCTTCACTGAATAATGCCTCTGGATCCCGTGTTCTTCACAAAACTGCTTGAATTTTGCCTATGTGTATTCTGTCCCATTATCTGACCGTAGATACTTGACCTTCCTCCCTGTCTAGTTTTCCACCTCTGCTCTCCACAATCTGAACTTGCTAAACACTTCAGACTTGTGCTTTATTAAATATACCCAGACCTTCATGGAGAAGTCATCGATGAAAGTGACAAAGTACCTGGATCCTCCAATGGAGGACTCCCTAGTAGGCCCCCAAACATCTAAATGAACGTAGTCGAGGATCCCCTTTGTTTCATGCTTCCCCATCACGAAACAGACACGACACTGTTTGCCCAACACGCAAAACTTGCAAAATTCCACCTTGCAGCTTCGAACACCCTTCAAAAGATTTCTCTTATGAAGTGCCATTAACCCCTTTTCACTGGGGTGACCCAGACTCATATGCCAAAGCCTCGTTGCATCATTGTCAGCTTCAACTGATGCAACGTCACCTACCACGGTGCTTCCCAACAAGCGATAGATATTCCCTGCAGTCCGCTTTGCTGTCATTACTGTCAGTGCACCCTTGCTCACCTTCATGGTATCCTTCCCACCATCAGAATGGCAGGAGTAACCATTCTCCTGGAGAGTTCCCAAGGAAATTAGATTCTTCCTCAAATCTGGGACATATCTCACATTACCCAGTATACGCGTGCCACCATGATCCATGGCAATTTTAACTTGTCCTAATCCAGTGATCTCACATGTCTGGTCATCACCTAAATAGACAAATCCAAACTTGCTCGCCTGATTGAACTGAACCACTCCCGGTGCGGCGTCATATGGTAAGAGCACCCAGAGTCTATAATCCAAACATCTGTGCACTTGGTAGACGAGACACAAAGCATGTCCCCTTCACTGCCGGAATCATTCATCTGAGCTATGTTTGCAGAGTTAGAGAGATTAGGGCAATCCTTCTTCCAGTGACCAAACTTCTTGCAATTGAAACACTCTGTTGTTGCCTTCGTCTGCTTGGACTTAGAACGGTTCTTCTTTCCAGCAGCTTTTCCCTTTTTCGTTCCACGGTCCTGTCCTCCTCCCTTAGCAAACAGACCTTCACCTTGACTACTGCTTTCTTCTGCCTTTTGCTTTCTCTGTGAGTGAGACAAAAGGGCAGACGTGATGGCATCAAGCGTGATAGCGTCCTTCCCATACGTAAGGGTGGTGGCCAAGTGCTCGTAGGAACTTGGTAACGAGCATAACAAAATAACCGCCTTGTCCTCGTCATCCACCTTCACCCCCAGTCGCAGCAAGTCTGCAACTATTGTGGTGAAATGATTAACGTGACTTTGAAGGTCACTTCCCTCCTGCATCCTCAGACTGTAAAGCCTCTTCTTTGCAAATAGCTTGTTCATCAATGTTTGGGACTGATATTGGCTCTCTAACTTGTCCCAAACGGCCTTTGGATTCGTGAGATCCGCGATATGAAACATCACCTCGTCAGAAACACAGAGACGAATCAATCCAGCGGCCTTCTCTTGCATCTCCAACCAATCTATGTCTAACATCCCTGTTGGTTTCTCCTCTCGTTGCGCCTTTTGCAATCCTTGTTGAGCCAACAAATCCTTGACTCTGCGTTGCCATAAACCGAAGTTTCCTGTTCCGTTGAACTTTTCAACGTTGAACTTAGCTCCGCCAGCAGCCATGGTTGCTCTGATACCAATTGTTGGGCTCGAACACCTTAATCACACAGAGTAACTCGAGAGAGAAAGGGATCGAAAATCACACATAAATATTTGTTCACGCAGTTCAGCCAAATTTCTTACGTCTGCGGCTATAGATAGCTATAGCACTGTTTCATTCAACTTAGAGCGGGAAGAACGAACAATAGGGTTTTAGTGTTACAACATATTTATACTAGGATATAAAGACAAAACGACAGTGTCCCAATTATATCCTAACGCAATCCTAACAGCCAATCAGATTCTAGATTACACGGATATTACAGAATGAGTGCTCATTAGCTATCCTCAACCGACCACGTAATTACTCTAGCCAGACGCAGTCCAACAGCTCCGGGCAGACAATCTCTTACGTGTCAGTTGCGGACGGACTCTTCAGAAGAACTCCAAGCCGGACGGACCCAACAGCCGGACGAACTCCTCAATTCTAGCCATATGAACTCCTTGATCTCTGGCCGGACAGAGTCACCATAATGAGCCATACTCAACAGTTTGTGATTGTGTTGTGATTCCCCTTGGGAATTTCTGATTATATCTTGTTATATGGATTGTGGAAGCTTGTTATTGAGGTTGAGATTTTTTATTGAATTCTATTATAACATGATTGAATAAGTTTATATGCAATTGAGACTGAAATTGATCACATGATTATAACATGTTGTTGTGGATTAAGAATTAAATTGATGATACTAACATATGCTTATACTATGACTATGGGGATGATATGAACTGTTGGTTCACTTAATGATGGATGATTTATTGTCATAGAATATGCATTATGTAGGGTTTTTAAGGTTGATGTGATGACAGTTTGTCCCGTGGAATCTTCCTAAGGTGATATGGCGACACTTTATCCCGCGTGATCTACCATGAGAGCGATGTGGTGGTAGTTTGTCCCACGTGATCGTCCTGGCCTCATTTGTGTGAATTTCTTGCCATAGTTATGCATTTAGATATTTGAGGACTGACAAGAATGAATTCGTTGTATTGATGTACATGGAAAATCTACACTGCCGTATTGGTTACTACTATTTCTGAAGAACTTGTTTTTGCTACGGCGGATCATGTTACTGTTTTTGAAATTAATGTTGTTTCTGTTCGTTGTTCACTATTTTTGTTTTATATTTACTGTTTCTGTTTCTGTATAGTAGTGTTGTTTCCTGTTTATGGATATTATAGTTGTTTTTGTATTCTATTTTATAAATGTTGTGCTGTATTACGATGTTTGCTGTTTGCTATTTTTAATTATCACAATTGTTGTTAATTATGTTTATTGTTTCAAAAGAGTTAACCCTTTCTGTTTGATGTTTGGGCGCTTAACGCCATAGATAATCAGAACGAGAATTTGCAAGAAGGTTAATTTTGATGTAAGCTTAAGTAGGCGACGTAAAGACCACGCAAGTTTTGGAAGAATCTTGGAGAAGACGTTTATTTTATTTTCCGCTATTTTCATATTTAAATGACTTAGCACGATGTTGGTGCAAGTTTAATATTAGTTTTGGATTATACGCTGTTTATTTAATCTAAGTATGAGATTATTATTATTATTATCATAAATATTGAGTGACCTTTTCTGTTTTAAAAATTAAGTTATTTAAGAGAGGTTTATATAAATTTCCCGCTTATTACTATGTGACCTTTGACCGAAAATTAGGGCGTTACATAAGTCATGCCAGGCTTGTCAGAAGCATGCACGGATTCAACACGTTCCGGCAAGAAAATTGCATTCAATCGTCAGACCTTGGCCCTTTAGGGGTTGGGCTCTTGATTTGATTGGTGAAATCAACCCTTCTTCGTCTAAAAGTCACAAGTTCATTATTGTGGCTATTGTTTATTTCACGAAATGGGTTGAAGCAATCCCTCTTAGGACGGTGACTCAAGATAGTGTGATTGAGTATGTGCAAAAGCACACCGTGTCGCGTTATGGGGTTCCTGAAACCTTGACGACTGATCGAGGGTTAGTATTTGTTGGTCAAAAAGTAGTTGGATTCACAAATGAGTTGGGAATTAAAATAATGACTTCTACTCCATATCATTCTCAAGCGAATGGTTAAGTCGAAGCGGCTAACAAAATTATTATTGGTTTAATTAAAAAACATGTGGACCAAAAACCAAGAGGTTGGCATAAGACTTTAGACCAAGTTTTGTGGGCTTACTAGACTTCTCCACGAGAGGCTACAGGAACGTCACCTTTTCGATTAACTTACGGGCATGAAGCGGTGCTTCCAGTTGAGATTTATTTACAATCATCCCGTGTGCAAAGGCAAATGGAGATTCCTGTTGAACATTATTGGGATATGATGTTGGACGGGTTAGTTGATTTGGATGAAGAGAGGCTTTCAGCCTTGGAGTCCAACATACGTCAAAAGGAAAAAGTAACTATGGCCTATAATAAGAAAGTTAGGTCAAAGGCTTTTGCTGTTGGCGATTTAGTCTGGAAAGTCATTTTACCTATGGATAAGAAGGATCAAACTTATGGTAAATGGTCTCCAAGTGGGGAGGGACCTTTTAAATTTAAGAAAGTATTTTTAGGTAACGCGTATTCGATTGAAGAAATCGACGCGAATAGCAGAACTTTAGACATAAACGGAAAATGCTTGAAAAAATATAGACCGGTGTTGCATGAAATTAAGATAACGTAACCGCCACAAAGTTTGGCGGATAAACAAAGTCGGATTGAGCAACATTGTCTTTACAAATAAGCCATTTAAACATGGCTATTTTTTAAGTTAAAATTCGACTACAAAATTTAGAAAGGTGGTTTAGCCTTGATGGGAGCAAACTGCTTCTTTAGCCTCTCAATCCTTCCTCGAACCATGGCCTCCTTTCTTTCCTCGTCAGCAACGATGTTGCCAAGTCTAATTATTTCCTTGATCTCTGGGATTTCTTGAGAAGCTACTTCAGCTTTCCAGGCTGCTAGTTTTGGTGTTTTTTCCAACACCATCTGCTTCTCTTTCATTATCTTGTCAAGCTATTGATCAAGTACCAAGAGCCTTTTGGCTGAGCTCTTTTTGACTTGCTCGATTTCAGCAATAGTGGTTTGGATCTGGGAAAATATTCCTTTCACAAACTGATCTGCAGCCTTATTGGAATTTAAGCTTTGTTGGCAAGTGGCAAGCTGATCAAAGTTAGCCACAAATGATCGAAGCTCAAAGATAGCGCGTTGTTGGTCGGTAGAGAGGTCCTTTTCAGTCAAAGCTTGAATGAGGTTTTTAAATTCAGCAGCAACGGTAGGTTCTTTTTGGAGGTCTTCGAGCAAGTCTCGTTCGAATGCCAAATATCTTAGCCTTGCCAGCATTTGCTTGATATCATCTGTGAAGAAGGTCTTGCTCCTGACCTTGGCTGAGGTTTTGATGACGACAAACTCATCGACAAAAAGAAGAAAGAAGACTTAGAGGAAATAGCGCAACATGATTCTATATCTGCCTAAGTCTTAGATAGGTGAGTTATTTTTGTAAAGGCTTCTCTAGTATAAAGGCTCTTTAAAACACTTAAGCTAATTGAGTTTAACCTTTTCATAATTTAAAAGAGGTAGAAAAACTCAAGCCGTTCTTAAAGGTTTCCTTTTCTGGAATATGGACTTGAGTGTAATCGATTACACCATTAAGGTAATCAATTACACAGGCAAGTAATCGATTACAGATTGCTCGTAATCGATTACACGTATGAATTTGAAATTCAAACAGCAACGGTCACATAGAGTAATCGATTATCTAAGTAATGTAATCGATTACATGCTCGACAAGTTGCATCTTTTCATGAACCATTGTGTCTCATATCATTTGGGAAAGGTTGTGTTGGTTCATGGATGATCCCTTATGCCTATATATAGTCCATTTGAGTCCATAATCGAAACACACAAGTAACACACACGAAATAGGCCAAAACTATTCTTGAATTGATGAAATTGATTTTTTATGATTATAATATGTTTGAATTTGGGAATTGTGATTGTGATATTTTCATGATGATGATGTTGAGGTGAACTTGATTCTATGTTTATGTGGAATGTTGTTCCATGTTGATGATGGGGATTATGGCATTTCATATGCACATTTTATGATGAGATAGTGGTGGGGTGGACGGTGATTGCCACGGGACCATGATGACGGTGGGGTAGACGAATGATTGCCACGTGAATGGAAGGGCGGTACGGTAGACGGTAATTGCTACGTGACCTCCCTGTTCCCGTTTGGAACGAAGTCGATCCCGTTTGGAATGAAGTATTTTGGCCAAGGATGTTAAGCATGTAGTTACATTTGGGAAGTTATATGCATGGGTTGTGATAATTATCGTTTATTGATGAAAGTGTTATTATTGTATTTTGAGAATATTGTTACTGTTAATTATTTTATTTCCCTCTTCAACATGTTGTTTGGTATTTGTTGTTTGTTTAAGAGTTAACCCTTTCTGTTTGTGTTTGGGCGTTTAACGCTAGAAAATAGACACGGCGATGATCGTCGTCTCTCGAGGAGCTTACGAAATCAGAGTGCGCAGCAGATGCATGGAAGATTTCTGAAGATGATGTTTTAAGGACTTCCGCTATTTTATTTTATTTTTGGGCTCGCTGTTGAGCATTTACATTTGTTGTAATATTTTCCTCGTTTTTGCTTCCGCGTAATAAATATTATCTATGGGGAAATATTACTTATATTATTTAAGTATTTTGAGAGACGAAAACCTTTTTGAAAAATTGAGTTGTTTTTCTGAGAGGTTTTAATTTCCGTGAATTTTACTATGTGACCCTCAACCCAAAATTGGAGTGTTACAAAAAGTCCAAGTTAAATACATAGAAAAACTAATATTTACAATATCTATAGGCTGAAATTAAGTATTTGCCAGATTAACTACTTTGAGGGATTAAATGATCAATAATTAAAGCACATAAGTAGAATAAGTGTCTAAAATGATATCCAAATATACGTAAGTTTGACACTTATCGGGCTGCTACTAGGGCTTGAAAGAATTAATTTTTTAACTAACTTTTTATTGTGTTTAAAGCTTGTATGTGAGGTTTGATGTAAAGGAAAATTATTGCCCTAAGTTTTGTGCAGAGGCCGAGAGCTAGGGATTGTTTAAAGGGCTTGGAAAATTGATTTTTCACTTGGTTTTGAGAGTTAAATTGTAGAGGGACTAAAATTGAATTCTTGGGTAAATTGGATTTTGGAACTTATAGCTTAATTTGGGTTTGGCTAAGTTAAGGAATTGAGAATTGAAAAAGTTGACAGTTGAATGGATTTTTGTGCTTTCAACACTTAGAGTTTTGTTGAGTTCAAGAATTGAAAATTGATTTGGAAACTTGTTAGAAAAGTTGAGTTTTGGGTATTGAATTTTTTTTGAGTGTTTTGGTGTGTTGTTTGGTGAAAAAGGGAAGTTTTTATGCATTTTAGCATTTTGGAAAGAATTGAAGCCTTTTGGTTTTGTGTATGCTTTTGTGTTCAAAAACTTGTTTTAGGCTCATGAATTGATAAGTCAATGTCTAGCCTAATTGCTCTTCAAAGGTTTTGAAATTTTGGAAAAGTTTGAAAGTTGTAACTTCAAGTTTTTGTAAATGTTTTGAGAGTTTCAAAAGTTTGCTAAAGAGTTTTGAATTCCATGGATTCATTCTTGTGAATGAAGACATTTTCCCAAGTCGTGGATGTTTCTAAGTTCATAAGATAATGTCTTAGAACTAGTTTATAAGTTCGAAACTAGGTTATGTTTCATATATGTTGACGGAGCATAGGAACCTTCAGAACGGACGTAGCTTTCAGAACGAACGTAGCTTTGGAGCAAACGTTTGTGTTTGGAGCAAAGGGCCTTGGTAAGGGAACTTCGCTAATCTTAGTTACTTAGCATATGAATATTATTATGAGAATGTATGCTATGATTTTTGAATTGGTAGTTGACGGAATTCTGAGAACGACCCGATTAAAATTATATTGATAGAAATATATTAATGCATGGAGCTGAAGGCAACTGATATGCTGGATTATAATTGATTGATGATTTAAAGCCTGTGAATGACTAATTTTTTGGTAGCCTTGCTTTCTTTTGTCATGTTGTTGATTAATCTTTGATCGATGCTTGAGTACGTATTGATGGACTATAAGAAAGCATGCTATTTAGCTCATATGAGAAGAGCAAGTTATACTTGAAATGTATGCTATGTTATGCTGAATAACATGTTGGTTGGATTATTTTTTCCCTGATTTTTCTTGTTTGCAATGTTGCTATGCTTTATCACCGATTGTTATCGAGTGTGCTAGCCGAGGGAAAATAAAGTAAGCTATCGTGGGGATAGAGTTTCTTTCAAATAAAGTATAAAAACTTGTTTTGGAAAGAATAAGAAGAGAAACTTTCTTTTTAGGAACTTAATGAATGTTTTCGGAAACACGCTTTCAAGAGAACCCGCAGTTAAGACCGTGAGCTTTCAAAGAGAAAATTAATCTGTCCTAATATCTTTCTTGAAGGAAAATTTCATAATGTACTAAATAGATATATCAAACCCTTTTATGAACTTAAGGACGACTCCACTTCTTTTCTACAAGTCACATCTTGTACGGAAACCTAAGACATATCTTTGGAAAAAGAACTATGAGATTTTCCTTACAAGGAATCGTAATACACGTTTCCTAAAAAACCTTAAAAGAGCTTTACGAAAAGAACCTCAAGAGATGTTTTCTTAAGAAAATAGGGTAGCTTTTTTGGGAGTGTGTTTGTTGGTAGTAGTGAGCGATTTGCGCATCAATGTCTATTGATGTGGGATCACTGGACCAAGAGGGCCATGTGACCAAAATCCCTCAATGTAAGACAGAAACTCCGACAAGGGTTACCCCGTATTCGACGTAAAACAACGTTTTCGTTAGGTGGAGAAATTTGAACGAGGAACTCGAACTCACGTAAAGGCACCTCCGTTCATATTGTTATTGTTGTTTGTTTGTAGAATGTAGAGTCGTGCATTCGTGAACTTTCCTCAAGATGATGTAGTCGTCATTCTTACAACTGATTGGGATAGCAAGACTATCCATCCATCAGGCTGAGTGAGCTGTGTGTGGACCGTGTGTTGGCTGTGTGCAGACTGTGTGTTAGTTGTGTGTGGAATGTGTGCTGGTTGTGTGTGGACTATGTGTAGGCTGTGTGCGGACTGTATGTAGGGTATGTGCGGACTGTATGAAATAAATACGATTGGGATAGCAAAATCATCCCTAATCAGCTAAGTGCTGGCTCAGTACAGTAACACGGATATCCAGATCGTAATAGAAACTAGTAGCATCATAACATCTAGACTGTTTCTAAGATGATTGTTATGTGTGCCTTGAATTGATTGTTGAGTGTGGTTTGGTTTGCAATTCTGCTTGCACTATAAAAGATACTTGATTGAGAATTGTTGTGTATAACTATAGTGAAATTGCTTATTATATATATATATATATAACTACAATGCAATGAACATTACTTGACATGCTTATATATGCTGATTATTGTTATTTTACCCATGTGCTCACATGGGGAGTTTATTATTTTGAAGTTGACCCTTGCACACTGTTTGTTGCTTATGTTTGGGCGATCTGTCACCAACTGAGTAGCTGCTAGCTGAAGAGTACCCGGTGACGACGGAGGGCAGAAGGCCAGGAAGGACTCTTTCACGACGCTGATACGTGCTGGAGCACTGGTCCTCCTATGAGTGATATGTATACATATAATATTATGTTGTAATAAGTCTTGCTCGAGTTTATGAGTATATGTGTTGCATTCCGCCTTTGCATGTTTTAGAAGAAAAACATACTCGCATTTTCATAACTGTGAAAGATGATTAGCATGTCTGTTTACTGTTTGATAGCCAAATCCGCAAGTGCATGGATGGTTATCGCGTAGTATAAAAGATATCGTACCCAAGGGATATGTGTCTTTCTATTAAATTATTTAGAGCCTTGTGTAGAAAATAAAAAGATATATATATGTTGATGTTTGGTTTTTAGAACTAGAAAATAAAATAGCATAAAAAAAAGAGAAGAAGGATGATGATAAGATTTAAGCAATTGGGTTGAATTACATAGTTTATAAAATATGTTAGCAAACTCCTACTTAATTTCTGAATTCCAGAACCAAGTTCATGATGCTATAGCCTAGTATTTCTACAAGTTAATTCCTTATAAATGTAGAACTCTCTTCCTAATTACTAAATTCAATTCCTTGCAATTTAGTTAACTAAAGAAGAAGATGAAGATGAAGTTCAGGCCAACATAAAGCTACGTCTATCCCAATTCCTTAGTGATATATACTTATAGCCTTTTTTAAATTCTATTTCCCTTACTACTTACCAATTTCTATTGTTATAAGCAATAAGGAAAAACTCTTGTGTACATCAAGATAACATTAAGAACAAGGAAATAAAACATGAACTGGAAATATTATTCAGAAATGTAGAAGAAGACTAAAACATAAAATATCAACTAAAACAACCCAAGATACTTAAAAGAATTAGCCAAGCATGGCTAAAAGAAACATTGGATTACCCTGGACTAGGAGCTCAAGTTTGGCTTCCTACAATTCCTAGGTGTGATTTTTACAAAGGATGAGCACTCCTATTTATAGCAAAAATTTGCCTTTCAATGGTGGAGGAGTTGATGGCCATTATGGCCTTCATTGGCCACCAATTAACTTTTGAAAACTCCTTCCCACTACCATCAATTCTCCACTCGTCCTTTAATCCTTATTTTCCATGTGCTTAATTTAGAGAGTGTTGGTTCATATTCTTGATTTCCACTTTAAGTCCTCTCTTTGCTAGCACTTCAATTCTGGTCCTTTAATTCTTTAAAACTTCACTTTTCATCCTCCACTCTTGAACTTTTACACTTTCGTCCTTCCTTTCCTGAAACTTACAAATTGGTCCCTGGACAAAAATGATAACTATACCAGCTTTCCTAAAAATATAAAAATAACTATAAAAATTCCTAAAATTATAAAATAAAGTTTAAAAAACAAATAAAAGCTAATCTATATGCGAAATGCAAAATAAATATATAATCTACATAAAAAAAAATAAAAATCCTATATGAGACTCAAAAATAACAAAATAAAAAGACTAAAAAGACCCTAAAATTATCATATAAAATCTAGTCATCACTATTCATTCACTACAGTAATGCTTTGAAAATCGGGGCGTTACAGCTTTGGAATTCGCTTTTGACGGGTAGTCTAGGACTCACTTCTGTTTCTCCTTATTTGTATTTTGGGTTTGAACGAGTAGAGTCCGGAAGTTGTTTACCTTACAGGCGCCTTCCTATGTGTTGGCCTCAGGGGTATACCGACAGATAGTCATTTTTTTCTTTTGTGTAGCTTGTATAGGATGTAGGGGTTTTTCTTCTGGAACTCTGTATGATATTTTAATTCGTGTTAATGACTATTTCAAATTATTATAAGTATTTAAGTACAAGGTATGTTGCATTATGTTCCCAAGTTCATTTAATTCGTTTAATGACACTTGAAATTTTTTGCTTCAAATCAGAAAAATAATACCCGCTATTTCATAAGGGTTGAAATGATTAATGTATTTTAATTCCGTAATTACTCACTAAACATGACACCTCGTCATTGTATAAAAATGGGGTGTTACAATGCCCATCGATGCTAATGACTCTTCCAGTATTGGCATTGGTCCCTTTCGCCGCTATCGCTTTGAGACTTAGAAAAACGTTTGGTCTGTATTCCCCGAATAGACCCTGCTGATACCTTCTTTTTCTGGTAACTAACTATCTTGACTTAGGGCTTTGTGGTTTTTTATTCTGGATGACGGCGTGCTTCCTTGGTGTCAATTCTTTGCCATGACAAACAATTCCGTGCTCTCTAGCACCTAGACCACCAAACTGGCTTGAACCCGCCGATGCATGCATATCCCTTGACGCAGCTGATTTTACAACCTTGACTTGGAGAAAAGACCTCCTTTATCCTGGGGAATCTGGCACTCAACCTACCGGAACCATGCTGCATGCGTGTGGGATACCTCTGATATATAGTTAAGCACTAAATAGTTGCATCAAACACCATATAAATCAATTCTAAAGTTACGAAATTTATTTCAGCACATTTGCATTGCAACATGTGTTTCTACTATCACAACATTCTTGTTTATGCTGAAATTTTACTAAACATGCATGGTTTAGTTCCCCTATTTACATTTCAAGACATTTACGCAACTTTTTTAATAAAATCTCACAATTGATCCAGCACAAAAAATATTATACTTTTAGTAAACTAGTCCGATCAAAAAAATAATTGGAGAGTTTCGTGTCAAAGAAAAGAGCAATGTTACATTTTAAGAAAAATCCAATCCTAACTACTATGCATAGTGAGAAAAATGGATCTATCGATTAATTTACATTTTCTTCAGTTTTGATACTCAAGATACACTTAAACTACCTATTTTTGTGTAATTTTACTAGCGTTTTCCCAAGAAAGGAAGCTGCATTCCATGAAGACCAATGTTGTGTGGAGGCTTGAAAAAGTCATTTTAGAAAATAGAATCTCTTAACATTTGAAGACTAATTTTGTGTGAAGACCGATGTTCTGTAATCGTCGTTCATGAAACCTTAGGCATAAACGGCTCAAAGATCCACCACATTACCCTCGGTTGATCCCACGGGACAAAGTGCCGTCACATCAACCTAATCCTACATATAATGCATATGCTATGACAATATAATCATCATTCTCGGGAACTTACAGTTCACACAATTCAAGAATCGTCATGAACCAACGGTTCACACCATTTACAGTCACAGTATCAACATATGCATAATATAATCAGTTCTTCTTGGAAAACATTTCTATCATGTTATATCCAAACAACTAAATTTCAATAAATATGTAGTCGTATTCAACATGTTACAATATGATCAACAATATCCAAACTGAGTTCAAAAGCAAACACAATCAGCATTCTCAAAACAGAGTCACAAAACATCACACGACACAACACTAAGATTGAGTTACCCTTACCTTCGAGTGGGTTGCATACACTTGATCTTCAACCTAAAAATAACATATGAACTCATTTAATAAACTATTCCAAGGGTGGGACACAATCTTAAAGGAAACTTGGACTCAAAACGGTCACAATCCGAAATTTTCGTAAAACAAGGTAGAACAAAGTACTCCCCAACGTTCGTGCGTTGGACACCAACGCTCATGCATTGACACCTCATCTTAGGAACAAAATTCTGGCAGAGTCCCAACGCTCGTGCGTTAGAACACTATGATTCATGCGTTAGATTAATAACAGACGATAGTAACTTAGCATAATCCCAACGCCAAGGCGTTAGAAGGCCAACGCCCATGCGCCAGCTCTCGGTCAGAGAGCTCAGAAACAATGTTTTTTATGTAAAAATCATTTTAAACTCTATTCTTCAAAACCCAAACTTTCTCATGGACAAAACTAATTGTAAAATTGATTAAAGATAGTTTCTTTTCAGAATTGAAAGGACTTTTCAAAACAATAAGATTATAACAAAGCTCTAACATAAGAACTGGAAAGGAAACCAACCTTGTTTGGCTCAAATAATCTAGAGGAATGAAACTCAACTTTGTCCTTCAACGAACAGGAAGAACTCGAACACGAAGAAGATGAACGTGTATTAATTCAATGATAACAATTTCTGCAAGTTTACAGATTGTATTGAAGTAATATAACAGATATCGTTCTCCACAGGGATAGGAATTGATTTTGGACTTTAAACTCAGTTGTTTGAGCAAAAAATAAAAACATATATTACCATTGTGCAACAGAAAGCATGCTAAACTTGTGTGCACCAAGCTTAATTAAACATGGCGAAAAGTTACAGAGAACAAAGGCTTTATTCATATGAAAACAGAAAGTTTAAAGCATAAATGGAAAAAGGATTCACTGCAAACCCAAATTCTAGAAAGTACTAGCCAAGCATGGCTAGATTAAACATAAGGAAAATAAAATAAATCTGGATACAAGGGCTCTAAAGGCCTCTTACAAGGCAACCAAGGAAGGAACTCAGGTTCCAGGGATTAATACTAAAGAAAATCCAAAAACCGAATCTATAGCCAAACTGCCAGCAAGCCAACGCTCAAGCGTTAGGTTCCAACGCTTGGGCACTGGAGATTGCATTGAATTCTCAGCTTCAGACAGAATGCCAACGCATGAGCATTGGGGTGCCAACGCTCAAGCGTTGGGAGTACAACAGACTCCTCATTTTCTTGTTCTTAACCTTCTCTTTTGATTCCTTTCATCAATTCAATTAAGGGGCTTCATTTTGGCTTTCAAGGATGTTTTGCAACAGCTGAAACCTCCATTCTTCACCATTTGAACATGTGGAAAATGTTTTTCTTGCTTTTTTGCTTCATCTCTTCTTTAATTTCTTCATTTCCCACATGTTAAACAAGCATAAGGAGATTGATGCTTCTTCTTCCTCTTTAACTTCAGCCACACTCTTTCATTTATTTGCACCAAGATCCCCACAAATATGCCTTAATTGACCAGAACCTCTAACAAGGACTAAAACTACAATAAAACATAATTAAAATGACTAAAAACACAAAAGTTTCTAATATATATGCATATGCAAAAATAAAACAAAAACTCCAACAAATTAAATAAAAACTATAAGAGACACAACTAAAAATAAAATAAAAACAAAGGAAAAGATAGCAAAAATATCAAATAAATCCCGGTCATCACACCACTATACCCAATGACAGCTTGTCCTCAAGCGTAAAACACTTAAAGAGAGTTTGTCCTCAAGCTCAGAACAAATCACCCTGCTAGAAAAACAAAGCACAAGATACTTTTTTCAGGAAAACATAGCTGGTCAAGTACATGCATGTCAAGGGAGAAAAAATCACCAAGAAATCCGAGCACGAAATGATCAAAGAAGCATAAATGAGTTCACCAATTAAGCTCACAGAAAAATATCTCTTGAAAATACAAGTGCAATGAAACAAATCTGCCTATCATTCAAATCAAAACCAAACAGGTACAACAATGCAACTTGGAGAGACGATCAATGGTTGAAATATGACCAAGGGTTCAGAAACAGGTATGGAATTGAAAAACTTGGTAACTTTAATGGCTCAGACTTAGACTCATGTCTCATGTCAGGTGATTCCTTTTTCAGAACAAGAGCTTAAACAATTACAGCACATAGGTTCTCTCCAATTATTTTTTTGAATAAAGTAGTGGAATGTATGAGATGAATGAATTGAATTTTACTACCCTCATACTCTTTCTCACCCCACCACTTCATTGATTTTTTCTATTTTCCTAAGGCACATACCTTAGTTATATATATATATATATATATATATATATATATATATATATATATATATATAAATATTTTCAGAGAGAATCTTACCATACATGGCTCTAACATCACAATTTTTCCATCACCCAACAATTCATAAACAATTCCAATAGTAAGCTCCAAAGAAATAGACTCAAGGCTCAACAGGGGCTACTAAAGGAAAATGATACAAACCAATATCAAGTTCTGAGTTCTCAAAAATTCCTAAAATTTCTCTCAAAGTAACATAGTATGCACAAATCCAATCAACATGTAACACAAGGCAGATAAGTACAAGCACAAGTAATACAGAGTTCACTCTAAGCACTCAGAAAAGATAGGGTAAGTGTACTCTTTTTAGAACTCAAAGACATGATCAATTTAGTACTCAGAAATCAAGTATCCATTCACAACCCCTAACAACATGCAACTCTACCTAGCATAAAAAGCATATGTATCATTTTTTCCAAAACACTAGCAAGGGTGAAACTACTTGAGAGTTAAGCAAACATGGCATGATAAACAGAAATATATATTAACCGACTCAATGTATCCTACATGCAAGACTCAAATTAAAATCTTAAAAAATCTAAAAAAGAAAAGAAAAACAAAAATGAAAATGAAAACACTATACTGGTCAAGTTCATGTATTCATGGGATCTTCCTTATCACCAACTCCTGCTTCCTACTTTGCCAACCAAAAAACAAGCTAATATTGACCTGCCCGAGCCTCAACGCATGAGCGTTGGAATTCCAATGCTTGAGCGTTGGAATTAAAAACAAACTCTGGGATTCCAGGGGCTCAACGGATGAGCGTTGGCCCTTCCAAAGCTTGGACGTTGGGTTTTAAGAAATTATAGGCAGCTTGGCAGGGGCTCAACGCCTGGGTATAGGGGTTCCTACAACTATTTATTCAACACACAAAGAAAAATGCATTTGGGTTGTCTCCCAAGAAGCCCAATGTTATAGTCTTTGCTATACTTTTCACTAATCAATTCTCAACTGGGGTCTATTACAAAATTCATTAGACCCCGCAAATCATACAAATTTTGGCACAAAAACATCATGGTGCCAAATAAATTTTCATCTTTCAAGACAACACTAATCAAATTACAAATTGGGGGTTGAGAAAATTCTCCCTTTCTTGTGTCTCGCCTTGATTTTCTGAACATATGACATAGGTTCCTTGAGGTTCTTCTTCCTCCTCCTCTCTTTGAACCGCGGGTTCACTTTCATGAACGGGTGGTTGTTGCTCATCCCCAGGCTGCCTCCTCAGAATGCTTTGTATCCTTTCTTGAAGAATCTCCCTGGCTTAACATTCTTACTCAAGATTTGGAAAAAGTCCAGCAGTGTTCCTACAATCTAATTCGAAGTAGAACTCATCAATTAGAGTGAAGAAATCATGCTTCTTTTTCTCATAATCTTTTTTAAGAACCGCTCGAATCTTTGCCAACCTTTGCTCAAATGTTTCAGCCGCTGCTATACCTTGTAATACTCAGCAAACAAATTAGCTCTAAAAAATAAGATAAAGTCTAAACCAATAATCCTATCCCCGGCAACGGCGCCAAAAACTTGATAACAATTTCCGCAAGTGTACAGATTGTATCGAAGTAATATAAAAGATATCGTTCTCCACAAGGATAGGAATTGATTTTGGACTTTAAACTCAATTGTTAGAGCAGAATATAAAAAAAAAAATTGATGTTTTTGTGATAAAGATAATATAAAGCAAAAGGAAAGAAAACTATGATAAAAATAACATTCGGGTTTGAGTTTCACCAAACCAAATTATGTCTCTTACAAATTGAAAAGAAATCATATGAATTCGGAAATCGTTCTTAGGTGTTTTAGCCTATGGTTTCTACTTGTTAATTCCTTAAGCAAATAGAACTTCCAATCAAATTACTAAACCTAATACCTTAGCATTTAGTTAATCCAATTGAAGAATAAATTCCAAGTTCAGGCCAACACAATAAGTCCAACCCTTATACCTAAGTGGCGGATTATCCGATTAATCTAATCTCATTTCCCTTTAATCTTACCAATTACCATTGTGCAAGAGAAAGCATAATAAACTT
Organism: Acmispon strigosus; assembly: GCA_030819835.1. NCBI lineage: Eukaryota > Viridiplantae > Streptophyta > Magnoliopsida > Fabales > Fabaceae > Acmispon > Acmispon strigosus. The sequence continues at coordinate 75,034,134 of JAUAMA010000002.1, read as the reverse complement.
GTGTGCACCAAGCATAATTAAACATGGGGAAAAGATACAGAGAACAAAGCCTTTATTCACATGAAAACAGAAATCTTAAAGCATAAATGGAAAAAGGATTCACTACAAACCCAAATGCTAGAAAGTACTAGCCAAGCATGGCTAGATTAAACATAAAGAAAATAAAATAAACCTGGATACAAGGGCTCCAAAGGCCTCTTACAAGCTTCAAGAACAAGGCAACCAAGGAAGGAACTCAGGTTCCAAGGATTGATATAAAAGAAAAGCCAAAAACTGAATTTATAGTTAAACTTCCAGCAAGCCAACGCTCAAGCGTCGGGTTCCAATGCTTGGGCGCTGGAGATTGCATTGAATTCTTAGCTTCAGACAGAATGCCAACGCATGAGCATTAGGGTGCCAATGCTCAAGCGTTGGGAGCACGACAGACTCCTCATTTTCTTGTTCTTAACATTCTCTTTTGATTCCTTTCATTAATGCAATTAAGGGGCTTCATTGTGGCTTTCAAGGATATTTTGCAACAGCTAAAATCTCCATTATTCACCATTTGAAGATGTGGAAAATGTTTTTCTTTCTTTGTTGCTTCAACTCTTCTTTAATATCTTCATTTCCCACATGTTAAACAAGCATAGGGAGATTGATGCTTCTTCCTCCTCTTTGACTTCAGCCACACTCTTTCATTTATTTGCGCCAAGATCCCTACAAATGTGCCTTAATTGACCAGAACTCTAACAAGAACTAAAGTACAATAAAACATAACTAAAATGAGTAAAAACACAAAAGTTGCTAAGCTATAGCAAATGCAAAAATAAAACAAAAACTCTAACAAATTAAATAAAAACTATATGAGACACGACTAAAAATAAAATAAAAACAAAGAAAAAGATAGCAAAAATATCATATAAATTCCGGTCATCATTCAACACCAAGTACTTCTAAAGAGTGTAGAGAACTGATGTTTCTTTGAAGGAAGGAAAGATTTTGAAAGAAAATGAAGATTAATGTATTGCTACAAGCTCCATATTTATAGAGTGAGGAAACCGACTTACCGACAAAATCTAAAGATAAAGTGGTCAACAAAAACGGCGGGTCATCCTTCCCATAATGACAACTAACACTTACCTCACATGGTCAACGAAAACGGCTGACAGACCAGACTACACATGAAATAACCGACTTAATCAGTTAGACGATACACTCATTTTACATCAGACGATTCACACACACTACTTAGACGTTACAAACGCTTGCGCAGTAGACGATGCTCTTCTCTTCGTCATAACATTGCTATTTCAGCCAAGACTTAAACGATACATGATTCAATACACAATCGTACATTTTAACATGGACAAAATCCAATATATCAACCACGACTAACTCGAATTACTGAATAATTCAAGACTGAGTATAATCATTATACTCCAAAGGATCAAAACTATAATTACAAGAATTCCAGGGACTAAGGTGAAATTACACAAAATTGAGGGTCTTACAGAAACCATCAGAGATTACGCTGCAGCAGTAGTAAACAGTAGTTTGTCTGATCAAGGAAATCGAGTGCTTCTACTTTGAGAGGGAGAGAAAGAACACGTCTTTGGGAAAGGGTTCCCTTTCTTCCACATTGTACTTGCCTTGTTGGGAGTGTAACTGAGGATTAAAATATTCTTCTTCTAATGTTAGAAATTTCTTCAGTCACAACTGCTCAAGGTTCATTCACGTGTTTGATGAAAGAGCCCAGTGGTCTATGCTTCTGGTATGCACTACTTATGGAAATCTTCATGAATTGTAGACGTGAACAAGTTGTACCTGGCTTCCAGTGTATTTGATCAACTCATCATACTGGACCATCAGCGTACAACAGTAGTTTACCTATAATGAATTGATATGACTTGTTGAGCAAATCATTATTGTAAAATTCATTAAGATGCATAGAACCTTTTGATATGGCAAGGCTGGGTGATTCTATGCAACTCAATTTGATAGACTAAGTCAGACTAAATAAGGAAATGTCTCCTGTAGACTTCGTAGTCTATCAGACAAATATGTTGGGACGCCAATTTTCTAGCTTTAGGTATTGAATGTCTTCTGAGTGATGTGCTCAAGATTTGTACAAAGGATAGGATCTCTAATGAACCTTCTTGTGAATGAGCTTCGTGTGTTGGGTTCTTCTCCAGTAATGTTTTGTTTTTGATGATTTAGACTTGTTGAGTCATCAGTTTAGATTGAGGAAAAGATATACTTCTTTTAGGAGAAAGTTGGACCTTTAATTAACACAACTCCTGAAGTTTTTGATGTGATGATGGCTCGTCTTCAGGTTTCCCATGTCAGTCTCCTTGATTCAGTCTGAGAGTTGTTTCTGTGCTTTCCAGGATTGAATTGCTTTGTTGATAAGACTTCTTAAGTATGAGCAGTCAATCATTCTTCATGAGCTCCAAGACTAAATCACCTTTCTTCTTGGCTAACTCTTCTATGAGCTTGTGTAAAAGGAAGTTTAGCTTAATTTATCCAACACAAGCTTTCCTTAAGTGAATTGTGGATTAGCCAAGACTTTATTCCTTGCTTGGGATGACTACTTCCTCTTGCTCCAAGTGAATACTCCATAACAACTGAATTTGGACCTTAGTGATGCATATAATGGCTGCTGGAATATTCATGCCTTCATCTTTTGGATTCTTCAGTTGCCTTCCATGCTTCCATCTTCTTTTTTGTTTGTCATTGCTTCCATCTGCCTCTTCTTTATTCTTTATCTTCCATTTGATGATCTCTGCATTCTTTCTTTGATCTTGATACTTGCATCTTTGATTGACACTTAAAGATCACAAGATCATTAGCTTTTATAACTATGAGTGTTGTCATCATTAAAATCTAAACCCTGAGACGGAGACTTCATTTCCCAACAAAGTTTTAGTGATTCCAGTAGTGATGGTCGTGAGCCTAAAGAAGGAAGAGAGGACATTTTTGAGTTAAACTTGATTTTTGGGTGCTTAAACTTGTCAAAAAATTAGAGGAGATTTTAGGTAAATATTATGGGTTATTTATATATATTGGCCACGGGCTATAGAGGGGAAAGAATGAAAACTTTCTAAGTTAAAAGATTGATTCTGAATTGATGTTCAGTCATAAAACTGATGGAGTTTAAAAACGAATTTTGAGAAGAAATTTTGATGATCAAGGCCTGAGGCCATAGGTTTAAATAAGGAAGAGGGTGGACGAAAATTCTTTTGAAACTTGTTTTTGTGTTTGATTTGTATAAGTCGTGGGAAAATATTTTTTCCTAAGTGTTTGGAGGACCTTAAAACTTATTTTCCTTTTATAACCAAGCCATAGTTTAAGAGTTGATCTTGGGGTAGTTGTTGGTTATTGGTTAAGTGTTGATGTTCTGATAAAGGTGTCAGCAGAATATATGAATGGGAACACGTAGTTTGGAAGGAAAGCGTCAAAGGTAAGGACACTTTTCAAGTTTTGGGATAACATGACTATATATATATATATATATATATATATATATATATATATTGCATGATGAATGTGTTGATATGATTGTTGTTGTGAACACTGGGTGTGTAAGTTTGATGCTTGATTGAGTTGTTGCAAGTAATAATATATTTTATATATTTGTATATATATGATGCATGTTGTGAAATTGTAATTTTTAGCATGATTATTGGAGATGACATGCTTGCCGAAGTTTTATGACACATGTTCTATTTTAAGTGCTATATCATTGTTGTACTGAACTGTGTTGGAGAAGAAGTTTATTTGTTGTGAGATTTTGATGCAGGCACTTGGTGAAGGGTGGTTCCGTTTAGATGAGGAGTTTGAACGCTGATTAAGACGTATTGCTTATATTACTAACTTAAAACCTGTCATGTATTCATTGGTGTTTTCAACGAGTTTGGTGACTATTCAGAATGTCAAACAAGAAGCTGGGAGTTTTAGGACGACACGGTGGTCGTGCCTACAAGTGGCATTCACCTACAAGGTTAGTGGAAGAGGATATTTAACTAGAGATTTAGTGATGTCCAACCTGCCTTTGTGGAGTTGGCGTTTATCCGAATCCTTGGTGAAATTGCATAGCATTGCATTTAGACTGACCTTGAGAGATGGCATTGTGTGTGACGTGAATTACGGTCGGTTATATGGTTTGTTTTTGTTTGCTTGTATTATATTTTATTGTTGTACTATTTTATTATCATGAAAACACAGTGATAAAAAATTTCAAGAAATGTGACCCTTGCACCTTTTCTTTCTTGTGTATGTACCTCAAGCGTCTCCACTAGATGTTGATTCCGTATTTGGGAATGACTTCATATGATAGAGATGGAGGACACCAGCGAGAGTCTTTTACTTTCAAAGAGTTTTCTTTAAGTTATTTTGTTACTTGTTGTACTGTGAGCGTTTGGCTCATTATTTTATGAGGTTTATTTAACTATGACGTTAAACGTTATTTTATTTTGAAAAAAATTATCCATATTTTTTTAAAAGGGCACTTTCATAATCCTTGAAAATCGCGGCGTTACAGATAGTGTCGTTTAAGGCTCTCTCCCTTTCCTCTTCCTCCTTCTCCACTGTATGAATATCAAGTTGCTGATGATAAGCGTCAAGCATCTGGGCCATAAGGTCTGAATGTCCATCTTGGTATTTATCAACAAAAGGCAACTAGAAACCATCAGATTAAATAGTGAAAGGAGAGCATTAAATGAGAGATAGGGTAAGAAATGAATTTACCCAAGTACTCAGTAGGGAGCTGCCAGCAAAGCAAAATACTTTTGTGCGTCAAAGACGAGCGAAGGCCACAGAGTGGAGAACTCTTTGGTCGCCCTGGGAAGGTCTTCCTTTTTCTAACTTAGAGGAAATTTTTCTGAGTTATCCTCTTTTCTATGGAAGGGAACCTCGTTCTCATCAACCTTGACCGAGATAAACTCATCATTTTACCATTTTTTGCATGATTGTCTATACCCTCCAATGATGAATTCGAAGGGTAGTGAAGCCACCCCTATATAAGAGACGTCAAACCTGAAAAAGAAAAGCAATTCAGATATAGGGATGGAGAAGTAGTTGAATAAAATCTCCTAGGATCTGACAAGGGCCTAGACGTTGGGGTGAAGTTAGGAAGGAGCTATATTTAGATGACCAAGAACAAATGAATCGAATGCGTACTAGGAATTTTGAGCTTGAGTTCTGAAAAAAAAAAAAAAAGTGTACATAAAGAAGCCCCATCACATTGGGAATAGGCTCATAAGTTAGTTTCTGGGACAGAGAAAAATTAGCACCGGGTGATTCTTCGAATATGGACCTTATGTCTTTTTTTTATTGTATTTTTCGAACCGGTCGAAAAGGTATATTTTCTCATTCACATTTCATGGTCAATCCAAATCTCGTCCTTCATTGAAGCAGGAATATCGAGTGTTTTCTAATATTGCCTACGACCCATGAGGTGAAAATATGCAAGAATAGGAAAAATATTGAGATGTGAAAGGTCTGTAAGATTATCATCTCTTGATTCGCTACTCCATTTCTCCTCCCCTAGGTCCCCAATAATTTCTAACAGTTCATCATCTAGATAGCGATAAGGGCCAACAGATTGTAAATGAGTATGAGCGGCGAACATTTCTTCACTCTCATCCTCTTTTAAGAGACGAATAGTAACAATTTGTGAATTTAGAAGACTCTGAAAATTGAAAATATGAAGAGAAAGACTAAGTAAACTTTAGGTGATCGGAGAAAAAGTGAGAAACCACCACAATGAAGGGAAACTCTATTAGCATAGTTAATGTACTTATTAGAATTTTTTTTTCAGTTATACTTGTTCGAAATCTAGAATGGTCAATGTACTTATTAGAATAGTTTTTCAGTTATCATTGTTGGCCTTCTTGCCAAACTCGTACCCTGTATATAAGAGTTATGCTCTCTTCTTAGTTATTAATTTTTATCAGATAACAAAAATTATATCTCTTAATTTTTCTCCTCTTTCGATCATAAGATGGTATCAGAGCTTTAAGCTCTGGTTCATCTGGATTTGTTGCTGTGTTCCTCTTCATAAATCTAAGTTCATCATCAGTTTTCTTCTTGCTGCATTTTGTTTTTGTCGACTTCTTCTCTAATAATCATTGAGAATTATTCTGATTTTCTCACAAATTCTTGAAATCCTTATAATCTTCATCCAAACTAAATTCCCTCATTGATTCTTGTTTCTCCATCATTGGATGGAAAGAATTATCATTCATGTTCAAGAGCAATGCGCATGGCTTTGCTCTCCAAGAATAAACTAGGATTCATTGATGGAACTCTCAAAATCCCTGCAACTATAGAATTGCTTTTTGGAGCTTGGCAAAAATGCAATACTATGGTTCTATCATGGATCCAAAGGTCAATTACAGAGAAAATTGCCAAATTGGTTGAAGTAATACAGAATGCAAATGGAACTCACTTATGCCAAAAGAAATATGCAAGAGGTTTTGGAAAGATAATATACTACATATACACTACATTTTTAGAATATTTAGTAAATAATCGCCCTCATAAAATAATAAGTGCCCACATTACTTTGTACTTTGGAAAAATATAAGTTCACATTCATTTCACTCACACTCATATAAAAGAGATGAGAGTAGATAAAACAGAAGTAAGAGATATGATAAATAATGTGAAATTGTTATATATTTGTCACTAATAAGTTCAAACTTTATATTATTGTGATCTACCATTTTAACGTATTTATATGTAATATAACAATATTTTAGGTTCATAATCTTGCCCAACTTCTTGATAGTATTGAGAATAAAAAAGTTGTATAATGTTTTTAAAATATGAATACTCATAGAAAATAATAATGATATAAATGAAATTTTTTAAAAACACTATATTTAATATTATAAATTTATATGTATATGCTGCCCCACGAGTTAAAATTTCTGGATCCGTCACTGTTTGGAATTGTGAGCCTGTCAAAAATTTGATAGTTCCTGGAACTGTGTTGTCAAGAGAAGGTGAAAAAGATGTCAATCCAACTTTGAACTAGAAATTGGTACGTAGTCTAATGTATCTCACAGCTACACGTCCTAATATGATGTACGTAGTGTGTTTGATTTCACGTTACATGGCTAATCCAAAGGAAGAACACATGCAGATTGCTAAAAGAGCCTTGAGGTATTTAAAAGGTACTCTAGATTTTGGTATGTTTTATAGAAGAAGGGCTACTTCGAAGCAAGAGATGTGGATGATAGAAAGAGTACTTCAAGGTATGTCTTTCTGTTAAGCGAGGCAGCAGTTTGTAAGAGTTCGAAGAAGCAGGCCATCATTCCCTTATCCTCTACAAAAGCAGAATATGTGGCTGCAACCTCATGTGCTTGCCACTGTGTTTGGATGAAGGGTGTTCTTGAACAAATTGGAGTTGAAAATTGTGAGTGTATTGATATTCTTTGTGACAACAGTTCATCAATCAAATTCCATAAAAATCCTGTGATGCGTCGGAGGACTAAACACATTGTTGTCTGATATAATTATTTAGTGATCTTTCAAATCAGGGAGCGGTGAAGTTGATTTTCTGATGAACACAAGAACAGGCTGCGGACGTTACGTTATGACAAAGTCATTGAAATTGGATCTATTTGTGAAACTTAAGAGGCTGACGGGAGTGCAAGCACTTGAAGATTAAACTATATGCCTAGTGAGCATTTGTTTAAGGGGAGGAATTTGTTGGAATATTTACTAAGACTTAGTTTTTCTTATAAATAGATATGTCAATTGAACTAAGTTTAATAAGCTGGTTTTTAGGAAAGTTGAATTAGTATTATGAGTTATTATAGGTTGTTATTCCTTATTATTCTCTGAGGTTTACGTTTAATTTGTGAGGCTTATATAAAGCCATTATATTTACATTTTGTAATATGAGAAGTAATCTTTGTTTATCAACATTGTTAAAGTTATTACTCTCTCTCTGTTCCTTTTTATAAGAACTGACTTGGAATATGTAGTGCATTAATTATTTTTTTATAACCTTACCCTTATTTAATTAAATTTCCTTTCTCTTTCCACCATGTAATGCATTAATAATCAATAGAAATTTTAAAAAATAGGTTGGGGTAATTTTAGAAGGTTAATGTAAATTGAAAACAAATTAAATGCTAACAACCACTTTAACTACTTTTCTTAAGGGGTTGCAATAGTTGTTTAACTCTTCTTATAGAAAGAAACGGAGGAGTATTATTAAAGGGCGTATTATTATTTCTTCAACAACATCCAAGGGAAATTGCAATCGAAACCTGTTTATAGGCTGAGCTGCAGCAAAAGCAATAATTTGAGAGGATAATTGCAATCGAAACCAGCATCGCAATGTGATCTTGAACAAAACCTACAAATAGCTTCATCGTTTTTAGATTATGTAGAAGAAAAGGGATTTGGAATGCGATTAGAGAAATAGTAAGTGTTCATCGGAGAACCCTCCGGTCAACCCCCCATACCTTTCACTCGGCAAAGACCGACTACCGTGGACTCCGAACTAATGGCCCCTCGCCCCTACCTGACCGATCTCCCTGACCGGACAAAGGACGATCAGGGGATTAGCTGGAGATAGCTGGAGCCACTGACAACCCTCGGGACAAACAACTGGGTGTCAGGAGACTTCCCCCCTATAAAACCCAACCTCATTATCGCACAAGGTACACACATCTTCTCTAGAACGACCTTTCTCTCGAGACGGTCACTAACTTGAGCGTCGGAGTGTTCTTGCAGGTACACCACCCGGCCGATTGAAGGAAGATATCCCTAGGTCGCCAGCGCCGCCTCCACAACAGTAGTCGGGAGAACCATCCTTCATATCCCGATCACCACCTTTCCGGGTGGCCGTTCGACTTGTAACGAACAGTAAGGGATTTGCATCACGAGAGAGAAGGCGAGCGCAAGTTCGACACAAGAGCAAGTGCGACGCAAGGGTGGGAGAACAAGCTTAAATGACGCTTGCACGAGCATGAAGCGAAAGTGAAAATGAAGGAACATGAGAGGGAGTGAAGCGCGCACTATTTCCGTAATTTCACAAATTGATTACCGGTCATGTAGTCATTGCCGCTAAAAAATCGTCGGTAAAAGTTGTTTTTGTTTGTTAGTTAAATTATCATTACATGTTGGCAACTCGCAGAAGTGTTTAAAACAGTTGATGCAACTTTCACAAATGAGAAGTTGAACAATTTATAAGGATAATATATTAAACAATTATTAATCTATGCTGGTAGGATCGTACCAGGAGTTCCTATACGAGGCAGTCACCACCTCGTACAGTATACAAATCAAGTGTCTCTGTTTCGTAAAAGATGAAAATTCATAAACAATTCAAATGAGGTTTTAGTATAAATAAATTCATAAACAATTCAATTTTTTGAGTTGACCCCAAAAGATGTGGTTGTTTGCCTCTTTTGTATGGTTTCAAAACAATGTCATCTAGTCCCATTTGTTTGTGTTTTTTCTGACCCCGACGTGCTAGCTTGGCTTCATTTTATTGTTGCAAACACTGAACCATTTACAGAACCCACTGTAACCAGGACCAAAATGGCTGAACCAGTGTAAATTCCCCCTTTCACAAGGTAGCAATCACCATCCAACCATCCTACCCCATAGAGCTGCCTTCTGCTCATGCTTGTGGCTGTGATCAATAAAATTAATGCAATTCCAAAGCTAAGCCTGAGACAAAATTCCCATTTTGAGTGTTACAATCCACACTTTCATAATCAAAAGCATAATCTAAAGATTAATAATATTATTTTACAAGAGATGGATTACTTACCAAGATATCAAAAACAGAACTTTTGCAATATCGGGCATCTTAGAGTACCGGGAGTGATCACTTTCAGTTTTCCTTCTTGAACAAGAATGCTTTAGTAACATAGAATTTCCAATGATATTGGCAAAAAAGAAACTAACCAAAGCTGCAATTCCCAATCCAAAGGCCTGGCTTGTTGGCAAGGAACATTGTTTCTGGTTCCATCTGAGATGCTCCTCCTGCTAAATGGACATGCAAGCCATTATTAGAACCCTTTTCAGAAATTAAAGTTCTTAACTGAAGGAGTATTAATTCAAGGAAAGAACATGGTGAGCAGAGCACTACCTTATTCCTCTTTATTTCAGCGGCTATACATAAGATGAAGGAAATTAAGCCAAGGGAGAGGGAAACGATGAAGAAGATCACCGTGAATTTATATCTCGGAGGACTTTCCATGGAGGGGTTGTTTGAAAGCGGAATAAATCTTGGAACCAAGTTAAGGATAAAAAAGATGAATTGGTGCTCTCCCTCTTCTCTTTTTCCGTTCGTTGTGTTTGAAATGAAAGTTTAGACTTCCTTCCTAGCAAGTTCAACCATTGCTTTGTACTAATACTTTTCACATCAATTGCAGCTGGTCAGGTCAACTTGTGAAATGGTTTACTACATGAATGTCCATCCTAGTGTTATTGAACAAAAGACGTAAACTTGTTCTTGACAGTAATTGTACGCTAATTTTGACAGTAATTGAAATTGAATACTTTTATAACGGATTGTAATACAGAAAATTAGGAAAGAAATCATAAGATGCTAGTTAATCATAAAAGATCATATCATAATGGACTGTGTTACAATATCAACCCATATTGCGATGGCGAGTCAACCACGTCCTGACCCGTTTTAGATGGCATGGTGGCTAGATGACCCCGGTTGACCCGTTTTTCCACCGAAAAAAATTCATATTATCGACATATTTAAAATTTTGTAAGATAAAAAGGGGAATAATAAGTCAGTCTAGAGGTTAATGAATCATCCCTATTCCGGATATCAATATTGAAATAAACACAAGGACATAAGAATGATGGTTGAATTGTATTTAAAGTTTTCGTAAACTTTTAAGGTGTCGGATGTAGAAGAATAAATAACAAGTAAATAAAGAGTAAGAGTTACAAAAATTATCAAGACATTTATATCGGTACACCCTTAAAACTTAGGTTACCTCTAGTCTTTGGCCACCACCAAGTAAATCGGCTAAATCAACAAGTATTCTTACAAGGACTTCTCGTGACAAATATTTTTTTCCAAGCCTACACAGGCTCTACAACCTTTCCAATGGTAATGCATAAACTATACTAAGTTTCTTCTTATGAAATAGGTTGTAGACGATGTAAGCCCTTGGTAGTTTTGTGTTTTCTTACTAAGTGTTTGAGCTCAAGAACTACACAAAGGATTTTATAAAGATTACAAGAAAGAATGAAATACTTAAACGATTGCTTGTGTATATGAAAGTTTAGAATAAATCACTAGTCTTCAATCTTCTTCATCTTCACCCTTTCATAGTCCTTTTGAAATATGAACGTTGAGAATTAAGGTTAGGGTTCTTCATCTTCATGCTTCTTCTTCTTCAAACGGTCTCCTACTAAGCATTTAATGCATATGGTTGTTTATTGTACCATGAAATCTTCAAAAGTAACTTTAGCTTGATCTTTGCCAAAAATGGCTGCATAAAATGTATCCTTTAAGAATGTGATATATGTGCATTACCATTTTTGCATAAGCTTCATGGTTGACTTGAGAGAATAGGCTATTTGTTCAAGGATAGTTGAAAAAGACAAAAGCCACTTTTCAGACTACGATAGAAGTCACCATCGCTGTAGATTGTATAAGGTCTAGGCACGAAGCACTTTGTTGGACGCAGTAAGACCTTAGACAATGTAGCCTCATAGTTGATGTCATTATGTTGGACGATGTAAATCCTGGGTAGAAGAAATCTTCACATGTAGGGTAGACAGTGTCAGCTTGATGTGAGACAATGTCTTCAGGACTTGTTGGACGATTTCTAAAGTTTCTTATAGACGATGTCTTACTTAAATCATTGTTCTTGAAATTTCAAAACATCAATTTTTGTACATGCTTACTCATATATTTATAACTTTAAATTTGTTATCATCAAAACATACGTAGGGATTATAGGTACCCGTCATTGAGACTTGACAAATATACCATTGGCAGAAAAATACCTTTGCCTAATCTCTGAACTATTAAATTTGGGTAACTATGACACTAAAGGTATGATGATGTTGCCTCCATCAATTTCTGTGGCCTAAGAGACCATAAACCCTATAAGAAGTTGAACGTGGAGGGTTACCTCCACATAGCTATTTAGCGTACTGAGATCTGTTCGTTAACGAAATTAACCAGAAAAATTTCTCCACCAACTAAGAACGAACTTGGACCACCAACCATAGAATCAAGAAAGAGCTCTTGGTTTGTCAATATTTACTATGTCTTAACATGATAAGTTTCCCTGTGTTAAGTCAAATTAAGGCACATGCTTCACTCCTGGGGGTGCCCTTCCGTTAATTCCTTCAAGTTTCAACCTTGTGACCATACTCCCCCTTGTGAGTATGCAGGTAACATCCTTATGTTGGAAAAATTGTGTATATTTCAAAAGTTCCAAGTCTCACATTGAAAACTCGACAAGCCTTGTAAGAGTTTATATATCAATCTTCACATTGTGGTGGTAAAGAGACTAGCAAATGGATAAGGCACCGCGCGCATGAGATTGAGCTTCGTTGGCCCAAAGTAATGCAAATAGGTGGGTTTATCCCCCTTGCGCACACGATATATGGTCGGGCTAGCTTTTTATTGAACTCGTTTTTTTATTGCAACTTCCATGGAAAACATTTATTTCACATGTGTACCGTCCACCCTTGGTTTTTCCGCCACCATCCTCCTTTGGTCAATGTGCTGCCGTCCCAGATTAATTTCTTGTCACCCAACCTTTAATTTCTACCGCACAGAAATTAACTATCCCACTACCTTGATATTATTTAAGTCCTTGCCTATAGATAGCTATTTTTTCATACTAGCAAAGTACAAAACAAATTTCTTTTCTTCCTTTCTTTACCTTCTCTTCCTGGACAATAACAATAAAATTATACTCGCAAGGACAGCTGACTGCTCGAGACTCAGCCTACTGTTTCAATTTGTTCCTCCATTTCAGTGTTGTTGGCGCTCTTTATCTTACAATCTCGAGAGTTTTATCAACATGACGAACGGTGAAAACAATACCGACAAAAACTCGAACTAGAACCCCAATTCGAACCAGAACAACAACAACTTTAGCAGACCTGTTCATACTCCTGCTCCGCATTACTCAAAGCCTTTTCCTTATATCTCAAAAATTGAGACGTTCGAAGGAAGAAATTTCCGCAGGTGGCAGGACAAGATTCACTCAACTCTGGACATGCATGGAGTTGCTAATGCCCTCACAAAGCCAACACCAGATCCCTCTGCTGATCCAAAACAGCTTGAAGCATGGACTTATGCGAACAACGTATGTCGCCACACTATTATCAGTACTTTATCTAACGAGTTGTTTGATGTGTTTTGTTCATACAAGAAAGCAAAGGATATATGGGATTCCATGTCTCTGATGTACATGGCCGAAGATGTTGGAAGACAGAAGTTTGTCATAGGCAACTACTACAGGTGGGAAATGACTGAAGAAACAGAAGTCAGAACTCAAATTAATGAATATCACAAACTCCTTGAAGATTTGAAAAGCAAAAACATCACTTTACCAGATGAATTTGTGTAAAGTTCAAACGATTACACATCGTCTACTCTTTATTTTGAATGATAACAACGTCTGAAAAGTTCAGTCAAAATTATCCCTAAACTTGAAATATTTTACTCTTTCAGGGAATGTATCGTCTCTGCACTCCTATCGTTCATGATTACATGGAAACATCTACAGATCAACAGTTCAAGAAAATTCATAGTCTAAACTTGGAACAAAATCTGAAGATGTCATCTATAGTTCAAGAAGCAAAGAGAATCTGAAGAACACTCCTATTCAAAATCCTTCACGTGACTGTCTGAAAAATGCAAAGGCTCAAGGAACAAATAATAAGTACAACATTGGAAGACACAAATACGTTACACCAAGATTTGGCTACCAAATCCTACAGAAATAGGAAAGCTTCTCTGCCCAAGACGGCTTCAAGTCCTATTTATCACCTTTTAGGATTTGCCTCTGACTAGAAGTACATCAAACGGGAAAATGCATTAAATGTCGCATTTATTGCACATTCAGAGATAGTCGTTTGACTCAAACGGTCAACTTGCGGAAAAGTCCACAAAGCTTCAACGTTGCTTCAACCAAAGACAAGGACAATATAAAAAGAAGGACTCTGAAGATATGAAAACAAAGAACATATTCTTAAAATCGAAAATATCTTCAAGTGTCAAAAAGCTTTCAACTCTCAGCTTAGAGAAATAAAAAACGTCAATATTTCTTTCACTGTAAAAAGCTCTTAGTAGTTTTTCCTTAGAGTCAAACACAATCTGAAAAACTCTATAGAGCCTCACGTGCTAAAAAGTCTTCCACATCACTCTTGTTGAAGAGATTCTAAGTAGAAGGAAAATTATCTTGTAAAGGAGAAGTCCTTAGAATACTTGTTTAGGAGAAGTCCTTAGAACACTTGTGAAGGAGAAGTCCTTGATACTTGGCTGATAGTGAAAATATTGGTGGAGAGACCAAGGACTAGACGTAGCCCACAATATTTGGGTGAACCAGGATAAATTGGTTGTTTGCTTTATTTTTGCATTGTTTATTGCTTTAATTACTTCCGCTGCACTTACACAGTTTTTCAAAAAGATTTTTGAACTAATATAGTTTTTGTCGAAAAAGAAGTTGTTTTAAAAAGACACAATTCAAACCCTTCTTTCTTGTGTCATTACATTATTTCTTAATTAGCCTCAGAGCTAGTCTCTGGGGTAACACTTTAACAGGTGTAGAGAAGTTCTATGGCTGACCATAACAACAACGTAGCACCTACAGGGTCCGCCACACACAAGCCTCCCTTCTTTGACGAATCAAATTATCCCTTTTGGAAAAAGAAAACACGCTTATTCATTGAATCCACAAGCTACGAAATGTGGGACATCATTGAGATGGGAAATTACGTTCCCACAGATCCTAAAACTGTCCCAGAATACGATGGGCTGATAATCATCGTCGGGAAAATCAACTTAACTCCAAAACAAAGCTATTTCTCATCACTAGGAAGTTCAAAAGAATGTGGCTCAAAAGGAAGAACAACTCCAGAGGAGACTACAAAAAGGAATCAAACTTCAAGAGGTCTCTATCAAACTTTAGGAGAGTAGGAGTTCAAAGCTCAGAAAAGAATCCCATCATCTGCTACGAGTGTAAGGAACCTGGTCACACCAAAGAAAAATGTCCCCAGCTCTCAAAGAAACCCTTCAAGAAAAACCACATCAAGAAGAAGTAAGCACTTGTGAGTGGATGGGATGGCTCTGAAGTGGACTCAGATGATGAAGCAGAAGACGATGAATCTGCATTCTGTTCCTTCATGGCATTTGTGGACGACTCAAACTGTGAAGAAGATCTGGTACAAACTAAAACTCTAGAGGATGAATACAATGAACTTCTTGAAAATTCTCACGTTTTAGCATTTAAATACAAAATGTTGCAAAATAAATTTTGCCATCTTCAAGAACAGTTTAATGCATGGATAAATGAGAATGTCATGCTATCCAAAGAAAATCATGAACTTCAGAAACATGATTCAGTTGAAGAAATAACTTGTCTTAAGAATAAAGTTAATGCCTTAATTGATGATCTTGCATCCTTCACATCTGGTCATGAAAATTTGGTTAAACTACTAGGAAACAGTAGGAAACCATATGAGAAAGCATGTATTGGATATAATGAAGAGAATAAAACATCATCTGAGCATGCTCTACCCAACTTAATCTTTGTGTCGTCTTCCACATCGTGTGCACCAAAAACTTTTGTAGTAAACTTCAAACCTAAACTGTCTACTGAAAGATCCTCCTATTTAAAGATGGAACCTTTCAGACGGTCTACTAACATCACAGGACCCAAGAGATTTGGGTACCTAAGACGATGATTCTACCTGTTGCAGATGTGCTTAACAACACAAAGCAAACTCCAACAATGGTACCTGGATAGTGGATGCTCACGACACATGACGGGAGAAAGGTCTATGTTCCCAGACCTCCAAACTAGAGAACATGGTGGCACAGTTACTTTTGGAGGAAATCAGAAAGGTCCCATCATAGGCGAAGGTGAAATCAGTCAGGCACCCTCTCCTATTATAAACAAAGTTTTTTTAGTTGAAGGTTTAAAATATAATATATTTAGCATAAGTCAATTATGTGATAGTGGACTCACTATTTCCTTCACCAAAGTAAAGTGTAGCGTCACTAATGAAGATGAAAAAGTTGTCTTTGAAACTCAAAGACAAGGGAATCTATATAAGAGGAATTTGGAAAACCTTGCAAATCAAAATGTAACATGTCTAGTGTCATCAGAAGACGACAAATGGTTCTGGCACATGAAGCAGGGTCATGCATCCTTAAAGACCATCACAAAAATCGTCAAACACGACCTGGTGCATGGTCTGCCAAAGCTATCTTTCAAATCTGATGTCATATGCTCTGCGTGTGTCCAAGGAAAGCAATTAAACAGTTCTTTTCATGCAAAGAACGTTGTGAGTACTTCCAGACCTTTGGAAATGTTACATATGGATTTTTTTGGACCTACTGGAATGGCTAGTTTTTTTGGAAAAAGATATGGCTTTGTCATAGTAGACGACTACACAAGATTTACTTGGGTATTTTTCCTAAGTCATAAGGACGATACATTCAAAGTTTTCTCATCCTTCTGTAAGAGAGTTCAAAATGAAAAGGGTTACTACAATGCTTCAATTATAAGTGATAGAGGTGGATAATTTATAAATTAAGAGTTTGAGAGGCTATGCAATGAAAATGGTATTTCTCACCAAGTCTCGGCCCCAAGAACTCCACAACAAAATGGAGTGGCAGAACGCAAAAATAGATCTTTGAAAGAAATAGCAAGGACCATGTTGAGTGAAACAACTCTTCCAAAATACTTTTGGGCTGAGGCTGTCCACACTGCATGCTATATTCAAAATAGAATCCTTATGAGGCCAATACTCAACAAAACTCCTTATGAACTATGGAAAGGACGGAGACATGACATATCATACTTCCATCCTTTTGGATGTCCATGCTTCATTCTGAACACTAAAGATAATCATGGTAAGTTTGACTCAAATTCCGATAAAGGTATATTTCTTGGACACTCCCCTCATTCTAAAGCCTTTAGAGCTTACAATTCAAGAACTTTAGTTGTGGAAGAATCCATAAATGTTAAATTTGATGATAGAACTGCTAACAATGATCTAGCAAGCCTTGAAGAGGATTTTGCAGATATGACCTTAGATGGAGGCAATGGAACTCCTGCTGTGAACAAATGATGACTGGATTTCATGTGATGTTTTTAGGGTCTTTTTACTTCATTTTATTTTGTTTTTATTGAGTCTCATATAGATTTTTATTCATTTTGTTAGGTTTTTCTTCACTTTTGCATTTTCATGTAGGTGAGTAGTGATTTTGTGTTTTTTAGGTTTTTTATTAAGTTTGTAGCTTTATTTCTCCTTTATTTTCTCTGGTTGGAATATTCTGGTTTATTGGGAAATTCAATTAAAGAATGAAGTGGAAGAAAGTGAAGCATGTGTCTTGTTTAACATGTGCTAAATGGAGAATTGAAGAGGAATTAATCACAATGGTGAAGGGTTACAAAGTTAATGGAGAAATGAAGCACCAATGACTTGTTTACCATGTGCCAAATAAATAGAATTCAAGTGCTGCAACAGTTTTGGAACAGGGAAGAAGCCACATCAATGCCATCAAATCCATACAATCAAAGAGCAAAGAAGAGAGTAAGAATATGAGGCCAACGCTTGAGCGTTGGCATTCTGCCAGACGTGTGGTTTTAATTGTGCCCAACGCCTAGGCGTTGGAAAGCCAACGCTTGAGCATTGGGACGCAGGTAGTTTTATTATAAATAGAGCTTTTTCCTTTCTTTGTAGAGAGACCTGGTTAGACACTTTTTATAATATTGTTCTTGTTTCTGAGCTTTGATTAATGTATTAACAAATAGAGGTCTAGGCTATTTCACCGAGAATCAATTCCTGAAATTTATATAGCTATATGATTATGGAAAACATAGTTTGGTTAGGAAAAGCTATTACCCAAATGCCATTTTTAATAAAATTTCTTTTAGTCTTTATGCTATCACAAAATCAAAACAATTATCTTTTATTTTTCCAACTCTGAAAAACCAATTGTAAAATCAAACCAATCCTTGTGGAGACGATATCTTTTATACTACTTCGATAACCACCGTACACTTGCGGATTTGGCTATCAAGTTTTTGGCGCCGTTGCCGGGGATTGGGTCTTTGATTTTTAATTGGTTGATTAGAGTTTTGGTTTTTAATTTCTATTGAGAACTAGTATTGCTAATTTGTTTGCTGAGTTTTGCAAATGTTAGCTATAGCTGAAGCATTTGAGCAAAGGATGGAAAAAATCTGAGCATACCTTGAAAAAGAATTTGAGAAAAAGAAGCAGGAAGGTTTCACTCTAATTGACGAATTTTATTCTAATTTAGAGTGAAAGCACAATGCCGGATTTTTGCCAATTCCTGAGCAAGAATGTAAGGCCAAGGAGGAGCTACAAGTGAAGATACAAAACATTTTGAGGAGGCATCCAGTAAATCAACAAACTCGCACTGACCCGGTAAGTGATTCTATTACAAAGGTAAGGAAAATAAAATTGAAAAAAAGGATTATGGTATAGCTGAAAAATCTGTTTCTCTTCCCACCCCGGAAGAGGAAGAACAAAATGCTTTTAAATAAATGTCCATAGGTGATCTTATGTGGGAAAGTGGTGAGATTGATGCTGAACAAGTTTGCATCATTTTGATGACTACACGTTGTCAAAATTTGCACGACTTGAAAGGTCTACAACAGTTCGCAATAGACCCTGGTTGATTGACAGATTATTGGAAGGAACCAAGTCTATCGAACACTATAAAATCGAGCTTCTTGGGAGACAACCCATGTCCAGGTTTGGATTATTTAAATTAAGCATATTATTTTGGTATTTTAATTTTTCTTGTTAACTGTGAAGTTAAAAAAAAAAAATTGATTCTGGTGTAGGAGGGACCCAACGCTTAGGTGTTGGAGGCTCAACGCTCATGCGTTGAGCCCCTGCCAAAGTCCCTGGATTCCAATTAATTCCACACTTAGGCGTTGGAGGGGCCAACGCTCATGCGTTGGGCCCCTGGAATCCAAGTCTTTGTTTTTAACGCCAACGCTCGAGCGTTGGAACCCCCAACGCCCAAGCGTTGGCCTTCGAACATGGCAGTTTTTAGTTTATGTTTTCTTTTGTTTCTCCACTTTCTTTTAAACTTCTCCCCATTTCTCCTGAACCCACGAACACAAAACAATTTTCTCCACTATTTCACTCTGTTTGCCTCACTTGGCGTTCATTTTGCACTCCATTTGAACTTGGTGCTTGAATCATTCTCTGCTGCAACTGCTTGTTCTTCATTGTTTGTGCACTTTTTGCTTCTTAAACTTCAAGGTTAGTCTCATGTTTTTCTCAGTGCTTCTTCTTTTACCTTGATGTTTAGACAAAATTGCACATGTTGAAGTAGGGTGTAGTTGTTTTGGTTCCTGGGTTATTGTTAATGCTTGGTAGGGGTTGAAAATTTTCTGGATTTTGGCTTGTGTAATGTACATAATTTTGCTATTTGTAGTATTGTCCACCATGTGTTTTTCAAAATGTCTGAATGAAACCCTTGATTCGTTTCTGGATTTTCTTACTTGATCCTTGCTTGGCATGATATTGGAAAGACTCAAGGGTGGTTTTTGTGAACTTGGTGGGCATTGCTCTAATTGTTGGTTTGGGTTTTGGTTGTTTCTCAAAGGAAGGGGTTTTGAATTAATGTTTGAACTAACTTTCTAACAAGTTTGTTTGCTTGTGGAATTGTTTGTTCTTTTTGTAGAATGGCACCCCGAAGGAGACAAAGAGTTGAAGAGCCGGTGGTTGAGGAGCCTATTATAGAGGAGGATTTTGATGGTGACCGGTTCCTTTCCTTGGAACGGGAGAAGTTCTTATGGGAATTTGTCACCCAGAAAGAACTGATTCGAGAGAGACCAATGAATATTGTTGCTAGAGATCCCTACGGGGTAGGGAGAGCTGTGGAGTTGAGGAAATGGCAGAAGCTTTGTGACCCAATAACTAATAGGTGTCAAAGCTTGGTGAGGGAATTTTACGCAAACACGAAGTACGATCATAGTGATCCAACACCTGCCCAGCCCACTTATGAGTCCTGGTTCAGGGGGACCACCATCAGCTATGGTCCCGCTGTAATTAGGAACTTGCTGCAGTTGCCCACAGAGGCCGAGGATAATCTAATTTTCGGGCACAATGGAGAAGGATACAATGATTTGATCAATCATTATCCTTATGATGAGGTCTTGGAGGCTGTAGTAGTTCCCGATGCTAGATGGGAAACTGAGGCTGATCAGGTGACACCGAGCTACATTTACAAGAAGTTGGTGAAGCCGGAGGTCCGAGTATGGGACCACTTCTTGGTGGATACCTTGTTTCCAAGCACCAATAAATCTGAACTGAGGAAACAGGCTGCACTGTGCATCTCTTGTCCGATGAAAGAGAAGTCGATAGATGTTGCCCGGATTATTTCATGGAGAATTCACCATGCGACGAACTTGTAGAAAAAGGGTAAACGTTTTGGCTACCCTCTCTTAATTACCAAAATCATACAGGCCAGGCTGGGAGTGAACTCTCCTCCCATAGAGGTACATATTCGACCACTTCCTCTCTTAAACGTTTTGAACTAATAACGTATTACCTTTGGTTTTCTTGATGAACAAAGTTGTATTAGCCTTGCCCTTTTGAAATCCTTTTTCACAAAGAAAAGTGCTCAACCTGTCATACCATGCTCGTGGGGCTTGCTTAAGACCATAAAGTGTTTTCTTCAATTTGAAGACATGTGAAGGGTACTTAGGATCTTCAAATCCTGGTGGTTGCTTCACATATACTTTTTCTTGAATATATCCATTCAGGAAAGCACTTTTAACATCCATTTGATCCAATGGAAAGTTTAGGGAGCAAGCATAAGCCAATAGAAGTCTTATGGCTTCCAATCTTGCAACTGGTGCATAAGTTTCATCAAAATCAATGCCTTCTTCTTGATTTTATCCTTGTGCAACCAGCCTTGCTTTGTTTCTGACAATTATACCATTTTCATCCAACTTATTTCTGAACACCCATTTTGTTCCAATGATATGCTTGTCAGTGGGCTTAGGAACCAGTTCCCATACTTGATTTCTTTCAAATTGGTTCAATTCTTCTTGCATGGATACAATCCAATACTCATCTTCAAGAGCATCATCAACTTTTGAGGGTTCTGTTTGAGAGACAAAGGCCATGTTCAATACTGAATCATTTAAGCGTAGCCTTGTAGAAGCTCCTCTTGATATATCACCAATGACGTTGTCAATAGGATGATCCCTGTGGGTTCTCCATTCTTTTGGCAACTCATAAGTAGTATCTTCAATATGCTCTTCTTGTTCTGAACCTTGCTCCATTTGCTTTTGAGAATCTTCCTTGATTATGTTATCTTCCTCATCATTATCTGGAAGAATAACTGTATCTTCTTTTGAAGAGTTAGACTCATCAAAAGATACATGTATGGACTCTTCAATAGATAGAGTTTTCTTGTTGAAGACTCTATATGCTTTGCTTGTTAGAGAATAGCCAAGGAATATACCTTCATCAGATTTTTCATCAAACTTACCAAGGTTTTCCTTACCATTGTTCAAGACAAAGCACTTTGATCCAAAAGCATGAAAATGAGAAATGTTTGGTTTCCTCCCTTTGTATAGTTCATAGGGAGTTTTCTTCAGAATAGGTTTAATGAGTACTCTGTTGGATACATAGCAAGCAGTACTTACAGCATCAGCCCAAAAGTATTTTGGAAGGTTGGATTCACTCAGCATGGTCCTTGCTAGTTCTTCAAGTGACCTATTCTTCCTTTCCACAACACCATTTTGTTGTGGTGTTCTTGGTGCAGAGAAGTTATGTGATATTCCATTTTCATCACATAATTCCTGAAATTGGTGGTTTTGAAACTCTCCACCATGATCACTTCTAATAGAAGAGATATTCAAAGCCTTTTCATTTTGAACAAGCCTTGCGTATCTTTTAAATACATTGAAGGCTTCATTCTTATGAGGCAAGAATAAAGTCCAAGTGTATCTAGAATAATCATCAACAATAACAAGAGCATAATAATTACCTCCAAAACTTCTAGTCCTTGATGGTCCAAATAAATCCATGTGAAGTAGTTGGAGTGGCCTTGTAGTTGAGACTATATTCTTAGGTTT
The DNA here is from genome assembly GCA_030819835.1 of Acmispon strigosus. Lineage (NCBI taxonomy): Eukaryota > Viridiplantae > Streptophyta > Magnoliopsida > Fabales > Fabaceae > Acmispon > Acmispon strigosus. The sequence goes on along the minus strand of JAUAMA010000002.1, from coordinate 75,011,830 downwards.
GAAATATACTTTGGTTTGCTTCCCTTTCTGACATGCATCACAAAGCTTGTCTTTTTCAAATCTTATCTTTGGAAGTCCAACAACCAGATCATGTTTGACTAGTTTATTTAGATGATCCATGTGGATGTGAGCCAGTCTTCTATGCCAAAGCCATGAATCATTGTTGTTCTTGGCTAACAAGCATCTAACATTGGATGGAATTTCATCTAAGGATATCATGAAGACTTTATTGACTTTGTATCCAGAGAACTTGATTTCTCTAGTTTTCACATCCTTCACCACACAGATATCATTTATAAACCCAACTTTCAAACCCTTGTCACATAGTTGACTGATACTTAGAAGATTATCCTTCAAACCATCAACATATAGAACCTTGTCAGTGACGGTTTGAGGGGGTGTGCCTATTCTTCCAATGCCAAGTATCTTCCCTTTCTCATTATTTCCATATGTGACAAAACCTTTTTCTCTAGGCATAAGAAATGAGAACTTTGTTTTGTCTCCTGTCGTGTGTGATGAGTAGCCACTATCAAGATACCATAAGTCCTTTGCTTCTTTCATGCACACCTACATGACAAAGTTTAGACTTGGGAGTTAGGTACCCAATTTGCTTTGGGTCCTTCTATGTTAGTAACTTTCTTAACCCATACATATTCTTTATTTGGTACTCCTATATTCTTATAATAACATCTATCTGAAGTATGTCCTACTTTGTTACAATAAGTACATGAATATTTATTGTGACCTGATGTTTGCTTAGGAGTAGGATTGAACTTCTTAGGAGTTCTATGATAATAATTCTTCCTATTGTTCATACTCCTAAAAGAACTAATCTTAGAATTTTCATAAGATCCTTCCACTTTGTTTGGTTTAACAAAGATGGTTTTCTTAACTTCTGTTGTCTTTGGGTGAGATGTATATCCTAGACCAACCTTATTGTTTGAGTGTCTTTGTACACTTAGGATATCATCTAACTTTTGTTTTCCTTTGTTGAAGTTATGAACCCTTTGTTGAAGATTATCTATCTTCTCTTCTAAAGAACTACACTTAGTACATTCATGTGGAATGTCTAATTTGGATTTCACTATGTCTAGTTCTTCCTGTAGGGATCTACACTTAACTTCTAAGAGGAAATTTTTGCATTTTTCTTACTACTAACTTTAGAGAAACTTTGACATAATTTAAACACATTCTCTATAGCAAATTCTGAATCATGAAATGAAATAACATTGCCACTAACCTGGATATCCTAAGCATCTGAGTCATGTGAAGCCATTAATGCAACTTGTGCTTCCTCCTTCTCAGAATCGGATGATGAACTCACTTCATTTTCATCCCAGGAAATGTATGCTCTTCGAGTAGTTTGATCTTTCTTTTCAAACTTATCCTTCAAACCATGTTTCTTCTTTTGAAGGTTTGGACATTCCAACTTGATATGTCCCGGTTTTCCACATTCAAAGCATGTGAATTTTTGAGAAGAGGAGGGCTCACTATTTCTTTGGAAAGTTATGTTATTGTTAAACTTCATACCTTTCCTTTTGAATAGCTTTCCAAGATTCTTCACTAGAAGATTCATATTTTCATTCACGTCCTCTTAAGAATCTGCATCATAATCATCTTTGATTCTTTCCTTTTCTTTTAGAGAAATGGATCGATATTTCTTCTCATTTTGTTCATGTTCCTCAAACGATTCAACTTCAATTCATGCTCTTGGAGTTTTCCAAAAAGAGTTGCAAGAGTCATATTAGACAAACTCTTCTTTTCAAAAATCGCCGTAACCTTTGGTTGCTATGCTCTTGTAAGTGATCTTAGAACTTTCATGTTTAAGTCACTTCTGGAAAATTGTTTACCAAGTGCAATAAAATGGTTAGTCAAATGAGAAAAGCGTTTTGGCATATCCAATACCCTTTCTCCTAGAAGCATTCTGAACATTTCATATTCTTGAGATAGGGAACTGATCTTTGACCTCTTGACTTCATCTGTTCCTTCATGAGTAACCATCAATGTATCCCATATTTCTTTTGATGTTGTGCACGTTGAAACTCTGAAGAATTCATCCATGCCAAGAGCAGATGTAAGGATATTCATTCCTTTAAGATCATACTGAACCTTCTTCTTTTCTTCTTCACTCCATGTGTTTTCTGGATTTGGTTGTCTACTATCACCCACTTCATTCATAGGTATAAACGGACCTTCTTCAATGGCTTTCCATATTTCCACGTCCAATGACCTTATAAAGATTTTCATCTTAATCTTCCAGAAGTCATAGTGGTCTCCATTGAAGTATGGTGGCCTGTTTATGTTGAATCCCTCACTAGTTCCATGACTAGAAGAGGATGCCATCTTCTCCCGGATCTTAGGAGAAAATTACCTAAACTTACGCTCTAATACTAATTGTAAGTATAGATGGCAACCTGAGAAGGGGGTGAATCAGGTTTACCCGATTTTCGCCTTAACAAAGCTTCTTACTTTCAAGATAAAGATGATCACGATCGAGTGCAGCGGAAATAAACGTTGCTTGAAAGTAAGGATGAAGATTAGGAGAATGCACACACAGAATTTATCCTGGTTCACCTTCAATCCACCGAAGGCTACGTCCAATCCCTCAAGAAACCCCTTGAGGATTTATCCACTATTGATAAAAATCTCTTACAAGTGCTTACACCACGTACCTTAAGAATTTCTATCAACAACCCCTGAAAGAACACCACTTTCAGTCCCTGAAAGCACACCACTTTCAGTCCCTGAAAGCAAACCACTTTCAGAACAATCAACCTTCACCGAACCCTACGGTGAATATTCACTCAACCAGAATGAGATGAAGAAGAGTTTACAACTGACTGTATCAATCCTTTAATACACAAGTGGATTGATCATGAGAGTTATGCTTTAAGGCTCTTTAGCATAAGAAGGCTCTCTTAATTCTGAGTTCTTCAAGATATGAACAACAAATGTGTTGTTTAAACAATGAAGAATATGAACTCAGAATATAGGCTCTTTGAAAGTTGTAGAACAAAGGCTAAATGAACATGAAAGAGCAATTCAAGAGTAATTTTGGCCTATTTCGTGTATGTTATGTTTCTGGACTCAAATGGACTATTTATAGGCATGAAGATCATCCATGAACCAACACAACCTTTCCCAAACGATTTGAGACACAATGGTTCATGAAATAATGCAACTTGTCGAGCATGTAATCAATTACGGTACTTAGGTAATCGATTACGCTATGTGACAGTTGTTGTTTGAATTTCAAATTCAAACGTGTAATCGATTACAAGCAAGCTGTAATCAATTACTTGCCTACGTGTAATCGATTACCTTAAGGGTGTAATCGATTACACTCAAGTCCAATTTCCAGAAAATGAAACCTTTAAGAACGGCTTGAGTTTTTCTACCTCTTTTAAATTATGAAAAGGTTAAACTCAATTAGCTTAAGTGTTTTAAAGAGCCTTTATACTAGAGAAGCCTTTGGAAGCATAACTCACCTAACTAAGACTTAGGCAGATATTGAAACATGTTGCACTGTTTCCTCTAAGTCTTCTTTTCTTCTTTTTGTCGATGAGCTTGTCGTCATCAAAACCTCAGCCAGGGTTAGGAGCAAGACCTTCTTCACAGTCAAAGCCACTGCCGTTGTTGTCTGCGCCATCTCTACTCTCTCTCCTCCTCCTCCTCCTCGTCTTCATCAAGATTGAGGACATCATACTCCTAGGTCGGTGCTGCGAGTTTGGGGCCTAGTTGGGGTTAGGCGGTGGTTATATCACTCCTCTTCTCCTCCTTCTGCATCTGGCGGCGACAGCGAGATCTGGTTGGTTCACCATGAATGCTTTAGGGTGTTAATCGGGGGGGGGTTCTCCGTTTGGCTCTTCTTCCCTATTACGCTCTTTGATTTTCTAGGTTTTGTTAAAAGCTCGACAATCGGTGGTTCCAAACCACTAATGGGACTGAGTTGTTGGGGTTTGGCTAAAGGAGGCTTCACCGTCGATGATGATGGATTTTATAGCACTGGCCGCGGCTGATGCGAAGGTTTTCTAATTTAGTGTGTTCGATGGGGTTCTTGGAGTTTCTGGGTTTGAGGTGTGGGTTCGTTCATGGATACAAGAAGTGGAAGAAGCAAAGGCTGCCATGGGGAGAGGGATTGTGTGGCTGGTTTGCGAAATGAGGGAGGAAGATGTGGGTGAGAATGGAGAACTGATGGTGATGAATTGGGCTAAGAATCGCAAATGATAAAGATGTGGACAAATTTCTGAGTTTTTGTAAATAAGGGTTGAAGATGGAAAAATTTCAGGGTTTTTTAAGTAAGATTTTACCTACATGCTGGCATGTCATCTCACGGGTCAACTTAGTCAAAGGACGGGAATCAATGAATTCAACAAGTTAAGAGACGTAATCCAAACAAAAAATCACTTGGGACAGAAATCAAATATTTGTTATAGTTTAGAGACGAAAAATATAGTTATCCCATTAAAAAATGTTTTGTAGTACTTTGTTATATATATTTTTATCATATAAAATATATATTATGAGCAACTTATAATCTAAAATTTAATTAGTCAAAATTTACTATGTAAATTTATTAATATCTATATTTCATATTATATAGTAAATAATATCAAAAATATTATTTCATTAATGGTTAGACCATAAATCTTAAATCGCACGTTTGAGATACTTTTGTGTTTCAGCACATCTGCATTAAAATTAGGAGAGTAATTTAATAAAAAAAAATTACAAATCTTAATGATTCAACGGTTCAATGACTAATTCGTCTATAGAATATTTTTTCTTTTTTTATTCATCGGAAAGCCGGTTTTCGGAATATTGATCATCGAAATCTATTAGTGCCATCCCCAAACTTTTTTTCAATGGGAATGACATTGATGGATGTGTGGGTGGTGGTACGCCGGAACTAATAGATTTCCCCTATTGATTAAGCACTTTCATTAAAGGAATGGAAGAGGAAAGCGACTTTGGTACGTGCAAAAACATAAAAGGGGTACTGGCTTTGCGACGGAGTTGGCATCCTCGTGCATAATAGACGCGGTGGGTGTCACCGTGGTCCGTCAAGGTCGCGGCTTCCGGCAGGGACTGGTGGAAGCCGTGACTGGTTCGGTGCTGGTTACCGGAACTGCGGAAGCACGTGCTTTGAATTGATGATGCTTCGGGTTCTGGTGCAGTGGTTCTGTGGCTCGCACTTCTATGGGCTTGAGGTGCTAAGTGTAGTAGTTTGGTTGGCTTAGGTTAATCGATTCACCAAGTTAATTGATTGATAACTTCAGATACATTAATTGAATTGTATTTCAAACTAACATAGTGCTACACACAAATTACATGATTGTAGATTTGTGTTATCAATTGTTAATTAAAGCGTAGGTGCTTGCTAAGTGGAATTCGTGGATTGATGGTTCCATTGTATTTGAATTAGATTCGTGTGTTACTGCATTTCATTTTACATTTTTACTTTTATATTTTCAACCATGAAATCCCTTCAATTTTGATATTTAATATGTTGGGAATTGGATTGATGCTGGGGATGGAAAAAGTTGCTGCCTCACGCTGAGACTTATAGGACAAGTAATCTTAGCTTCCTCAAACTGTTATGTTAATAGGGGCACCTCAAACTGTTATGTTAACAGGGGACTGCATCTTATTGGAAAATATTGTGTTCACCTCCATTTCACCTCCTCTCACAGAGAGGTAAAAGTGAGAAGTGTGAGGTACATTGAGTAATGTGATAAAAAATAAGAAAAAAATAGAAAGAAAAAAATAGGTTAAAACGAGATGAAAGAGAAACTGGATGGGTAAATCATAGGATCAGGCAGAAATAAACAAAGGCCACCAACAAAGTAAGCACAGTAGCAATTGTAGATATTGAAATGTAAGACACAAAGAATAGAAGAAAAACATTTGATTTCTTGATTCAATAGCTTGTAGGCAGAGCTTATTTTATAGTACAACTGAGCTAACTAATTAAGGAAACGAAATATTACAAAATAATGTTGTGATATTATTTCCCTAATTACTGCTGACCTCCTCCCTAATTACTCTTATTCTTTGACCAAATCTGGCTTGATTCTCTTCTTTAATATCTTAATATTCTGACACTCCCCCTCAAGTTGAATAATGGGATCTCCAACACTCAACTTGTGCAAGACTGTCTCTAGAGTTCTCCCTGTTACTGCCTTGGTGAGAATATCAGCTAACTGATCTTCAGATCTCACAACGGGTAGCTCAACAGTGCCATCTTCAATCTTCTCCTTTATGAAATGCCTATCCACTTCAACATGTTTTGTTCTATCATGTTGAACATGATTCTCAGAGATGCTGATTGCTGCCTTGTTGTCACACCTGAGTTGGGTTGGACACTTCACTGGGTAACCAATCTCATTCATCAGTTTCTTCAGCCAAAGAATTTCAGTTATCCCTTTTACAATGCCCTTGAATTCTGCCTCTACACTTGACAATGCAACTACCTTCTGTTTCTTGCTTCTCCAAGTGACAAGATTTCCTCCAATTAAGGTAAAGTATCCTGCTGTGGATCGTCTATCATTAGGGTTACCTGCCCAATCAACATCGGTATAGGCCTCAATATCCAGATGTCCATTTTTCTTGAAAATGATACCTCTTCCAGGAGTACCTTTAAGATATCGGATAATCCTCATAGCTGCCTCCATGTGCTCTACCTGTGGATGATGCATAAACTGACTTACCACACCAACAACGTATGCAATATCAGGTCTAGTATGGGTTAGGTAGATTAGCTTTCCCACCAACCTCTGATACTTCTCTTGATCAGCGGGCTCAGTTCCTTCAATCATCTTGAGTTTGTGATTTACCATTATTGGAGAATCACTGGGTTTGCAATCTACCATACCAGTTTCTGCTAACAGGTCCAGTATGTACTTTCGTTGGGAGATATAAACCCCTTCTTTAGATCGGACGACTTCGATGCCTAAGAAGTATTTCAGCCCCTCGAGGTCTTTCATCTCGAATTCTGTAAAGAGATTCTTCCTGAGCTGAGAGATTTCTTCTTCATCACTACCCGTTATGATCATGTCATCTACATATATTATGAGGCATGTGACCAAATCACCTCTTCTTTTAAGGAAAAGTGTGTGGTCGGCATTGCTCTGTTTGTATCCATATTTCTTCATAGCCATAGTAAACCTCCCAAACCATGCACGAGGAGATTGTTTAAGCCCATATAAGGCCTTTTTTAACCTGCACACTTCTTCTCCTTGAAAGTTTCCTGAGAACCCAGGTGGAGCTTCCATATACACTTCTTCTTTTAGATCTCCATGAAGAAACGCATTCTTAACATCAAACTGGTGAAGAGGCCAGTCCTTATTTGCTGCTACTGAGAACAACACCCTGATGGTGTCAATTTTGGCAATTGGGGAGAAGGCTTCTGAATAATCAAAGCCATAAGTCTGTGTGTAGCCTTTGGCAACTAGCCTTGCTTTGTATCGTTCAATGCTCCCATCAGCCTTATACTTGATGGTGAAGACCCATCTACACCCAACTAGTTTCTTTCCTAGTGGTAGTGCACATTTTTTCCCATGTACCATTCTTTTCAAGAGCTTCCATCTTTATATTCATTGCTTCCTGCCATTCAATCTTCCGAAGTCGGGACATTGGTTGTGTGTACTGGTCCGTCAGCCCTGGCTACATTGATAGGATTAGGTTCAGTGGCTCCATCTACCTGCTCTGTTGGAATAGTGTCAGAACAACTTAGATCATTTAGCCAACTTAGTGATTCACTAATAGTCTCCCCCTGAGCACAAAGTTGGTTGTGTGTACTGGTCCGTCAGCCCTGGCTACGTTGATAGGATTAGGTTCAGTGGCTCCATCTACCTGCTCTGTTGGAATAGTGTCAGAACAACTTAGATCATTTAGCCAACTTAGTGATTCACTAATAGTCTCCCCCTGAGCACAAAGTTGGTGGTACAAAAACTCAGATTCTAAGAAGTCACAGTCCATAGTAACATGAATACGACGAGTGACAGGATTATAGCACCGATACCCCTTTTGGTGCATAGCATACCCCACAAAAACACATTTCTCAGCACAAGGATCAAGTTTAGTTCTATCACCTTTGGGAACATGGACAAACACAGAGCACCCAAATACTTGGGGAGGTAAGGTTAGGATTGAAGGAATAGTGGTTTGGGTGGATAAGGCTTGTAAAGGAGTTTTGTGACTAAGGATTCAGGTAGGGAGACGATTGATGAGATATGCAGATGTGGCTAGAGCTTCTGGCCAGAAGGAGGGAGGGGCATGGGATTCAAGTAGTAGCGCACGAGTCATCTCAAGTAAAATGCGATTTTTGCGTTCGGCTACACCATTTTGTTGAGGGGTGTTAGGGCACAAAGTTTGATGGATAAGACCATTTTCCTGAAAAAAGACTCGCACGGACTGATTCACAAATTCTCCCCCATTATCAGAACGAAGGATTTGGATTTTATTTTGAAACTGAGTATGAATCATTTTGTAAAACATAATGAATTTTTCAGGCACTTCTGATTTATGTTTCATAAAATATATCCAAGTCATGCGAGAAAAATCATCCACAAACAACACAACATACTGAAACTGACTTTTACTAGAATTTGGGGCTGGACCCCAGACATCAGAATGAATTAATGAAAAAACAGAATCAACTTTAGTGTTGTTTTGAGGAAACGAAACCCTATGACTCTTAGCACGAATGCAAGTTTCACATTTCATATGAGTGGATTTATTGGGAAAAAGGCTAGGAAATAAAACATTGAGATACCCAAAGGAGGGGTGGCCAAGACGTGGGTGCCACAACCAAAGTTGTCTGTCAACCGTTCCGTGAGCAAGCATGGCATGTCCCGGGTGAACCATCTCATCAACGTAGTAAAGGCCTCCACGCTCAGTACCACGCCCAATGATCTCCTTCGTAAGAACGTCCTGCTAGAGACAAAAATTTGGGTACATTAGCACCACACAGTTCAGTTCCTTTGTCACTTGACTAATTGACAGCAATTTTGAAGATAAAGATGGGACATATAGGCTGTTATTCAATTTCATTTTATCAGATAATACAATAGGGCCTCCTCCTTTCACAGTGACGAGTTCACCACTAGCAGTCTCAATGTGAGTCTTAGGTGGTGAGAATAGATTTAAAAAATCCTTGTGATCATAGGTCATGGTATCTGTTGCTCCACAATCAAAATTATTGAGCTATATAAGTTTTGGGCTCTGAATTAAAATTATTTTTAATTAAAATATCAGTATGCACCCCAGTACTTTCTGATGGCCCAATTCCAGTTTTAGATTCAGTGCCAAAAAAACAATCAGGTGGAAAACACTTTGGGTTAAGGGGTATTGGGCTTGGGTCATAACCCCCAAACTCATTACCTTGATGGGTTTCAAGATTGAAACCCTTACCACCTGCTGCTGCGTTTTCCCTTGAAAAAATACCTCCAATCAGTGGAATCAATGACTTCTTTTTCTTCTTCCTAAGAGAAGGGTGCCTTTCAAGCTTTTCAACCCCTTGTGGTGGCAGCATCACATGAGACACAGACGGTGGATTCGCGAACGTCACGTACCTTTTCTTTTGGTACTCCGTGTTTTCTTCATCGAACCTGGAACTTTTGATCTCAAACGTGGTTAAGTTCTCAACAAACTTGACATCTTCATTAATTTCTGACTCTAAAGGGTGTTGTTGTTTCTCTATTTCTTGTTGCTTCAACTTTTGAAGCTCTTGCTTTGTGCGTTCAAGCTCTATCTTCAGCATTTGGTTTGTTGGTTTTAGGTTGTGGCCGTTTCTGGCTAGCTCAAAAAGAGAAGAGGGAAGAAGATGGTGGAGAGAGTAATCTTAATGTCCAGAATCAAAGAACGCTGCTCTGATACCATATTGAAATGTAAGACACGAAGAATAGAAGAAAAGCATTTGATTTCTTGATTCAATAGCTTGTAGGTAGAGCCTATTTTATAGTAAAAATGAGCTAACTAATTAAGGAAACGAAATATTACAAAATAATGTTGTGATATTATTTCCCTAATTACAACTGATCTCCTCCCTAATTACTATTGATTCTTTGACCAAATCTGACTTGATTCTCTTATTTAATATCTTAATATTCTGACAGTAGAAACATGTAATAGTTAAAGAAGCCACGACAAAGTATAAGTAGAGTTACATGTACTATGCTTATCTAGCAACAAGGAAAACTCAAGGCATGCCTCGGTATTCAAACATTTACTTTAGGGTTGCCGGTTGACACAAGTGTAAACAGACTTTAACACTCACTTAAAAACAAATTGTGAACAAAACTCTTGTTATAGATTGAAAGAAAAGTCTGATCACGTTGCACTCAATACATATCCAAACACACACATTCATCACTTCTATTAATTGTGGAACATCCGTCTTCTTTAAAATTATTGTAACTGGAATGCTCTTGTGCTTTTGCTTAACCCGCAAAAGATTTTTTTTTCTCCCCTCACCTTTTCCTTCTCATGTTGTTCATGTACTCCAAACGATTCAACTCCAATTCATGTTCTTGGAGTTTTCCAAAAAGAGTTGCAAGAGTCATATTAGACAAACTCTTCTTTTCGGAAATCGCCGTAACCTTTGGTTGCCATGCTCTTGTAAGTGATCTTAGAACTTTCATGTTTAAGTCACTTATGGAAAATTGTTTACCAAGTGCAATCAAATGGTTAGTCAAATGAGAAAAGCGTTTCTGCATATCCAATACCTTTTCTCCTAGAAGCATTCTGAACATTTCATATTCTTGAGACAGGGTATTGATCTTTGACCTCTTGACTTCATCTGTTCCTTCATGAGTAACCATCAATGTGTCCCATATTTCTTTTGATGTTGTGCACGTTGAAACTCTGAAGAATTCATCCATGCCAAGAGCAGATGTAAGGATATTCATTCCTTTAAGATCATACTGAACCTTCTTCTTTTCTTCTTCACTCCATGTGTTTTCTGGTTTTGGTTGTCTACTATCACCCACTTCATTCATAGGTATAAACGGACCTTCTTCAATGGCTTTCCATATTTCCACGTCCAATGATCTTATAAAGATTTTCATCTTAATCTTCCAGAAGTCATAGTGGTCTCCATTGAAGTATGGTGGCCTGTTTATGTTGAATCCCTCACTAGTTCCATGACTAGAAGAGGATGTCATCTTCTCCCGGATCTTAGGAGAAAATTACCTAAACTTACGCTCTGATACTAATTGTAAGTATAGATGGCAACCTGAGAGGGGGGTGAATCAGGTTTACCCGATTTTCGCCTTAACAAAGCTTCTTACTTTCAAGATAAAGATGATCACGATCGAGTGCAGCGGAAATAAACGTTGCTTGAAAGTAAGGATGAAGATTAGGAGAATGCACACACAGAATTTATCCTGGTTCACCTTCAATCCACCGAAGGCTACGTCCAGTCCCTCAAGAAACCCCTTGATGATTTATCCACTATTGATAAAAATCTCTTACAAGTGCTTACACCACGTACCTTAAGAATTTCTATCAACAACCCCTGAAAGCACACCACTTTCAGTCCCTGAAAGCACACCACTTTCAGTCCCTGAAAGCAAACCACTTTCAGAACAATCAACCTTCACCGAACCCTACGGAGAATATTCACTCAACCAGAATGAGATGAAGAAGAGTTTACAACTGGCTGTATCAATCCTTTAATACACAAGTGGATTGATCATGAGAGTTATGCTTTAAGGCTCTTTAGCATAAGAAGGCTCTCTTAATTCTGAGTTCTTCAAGATATGAACAACAAGTGTGTTCTTTAAACAATGAAGAATATGAACTCAGAATATAGGCTCTTTGAAAGTTGTAGAACAAAGGCTAAATGAACATGAAAGAGCAATTCAAGAGTAATTTTGGCCTATTTCGTGTATGTTATGTTTCTGGACTCAAATGGATTATTTATAGGCATGAGAGATCATCCATGAACCAACACAACCTTTCCCAAACGATTTGAGACACAATGGTTCATGAAATAATGCAACTTGTCGAGCATGTAATCGATTACAGTACTTAGGTAATCGATTACGCTATGTGACGGTTGTTGTTTGAATTTCAAATTCAAACGTGTAATCGATTACAAGCAAGCTATAATCAATTACTTGCCTAAGTGTAATCGATTACCTTAAGGGTGTAATCGATTACACTCAAGTCCAATTTCCAGAAAATGAAACCTTTAAGAACGGCTTGAGTTTTTCTACCTCTTTTAAATTATGAAAAGGTTAAACTCAATTAGCTTAAGTGCTTTAAAGAGCCTTTATACTAGAAAAGCCTTTGGAAGCATAACTCACCTAACTAAGACTTAGGCAGATATTGAAACATGTGGAATGTCTAATTTTGTTGATGAGCTTGTCGTCATCAAAACCTTAGCCAGGGTTAGGAGCAAGACCTTCTTCACAGTCAAAGCCACTGCCGTTGTTGTCTGCGCCATCTCTACTCTCTCTCCTCCTCCTCCTCCTCCTCCTCCTCCTCGTCTTCATCAAGATTGAGGACATCATACTCCCAGGTCAGTGCTGCGAGTTTGGGGCCTAGTTGGGGTTAGGCGGTGGTTATATCACTCCTCTTCTCCTCCTTCTGCATCTGGCGGCGACAGCGAGATCTGGTTGGTTCACCATGAATGCTTTAGGGTGTTAATCGGGGGGGGGGGGTTCTCCGTTTGGCTCTTCTTCCCTATTACGCTCTTTGATTTTCTAGGTTTTGTAAAAAGCTCGACGATCGGTTGTTCCAAACCACTAATGGGACTGAGTTGTTGGGGTTTGGCTAAAGGAGGCTTCACCGTCGATGATGATGGATTTTAAAGCACTGGCCGCGGCTGATGCGAAGGTTTTCTAATTTAGTGTGTTCGATGGGGGTTCTTGGAGTTTCTGGGTTTGAGGTGTGGGTTCGTTCATGGATACAAGAAGTGGAAGAAGCAAAGGCTGCCATGGGGAGAGGGATTGTGTGGCTGGTTTGGAGACAAGAGAAGGTGAGGGTGCGAAATGAGGGAGGAAGATGTGGGTGAGAATGGAGAAGTGATGGTGATGAAAGGACACTCGGATTTTCTGGTACCAGTTGTCTTGTATTTAAACGATCCTGGGTCTTTATAGGCCTTATATTTTCCATTCTTTTGGCACCCAAGAGTGATAAACGCCTTTTTGTTAAGACCTCCAAGATCAGACCTTGTAATCACAACAACGAAACCATTCTGCCGACCGACCCCTCTAGCCCAGGCACACAGATCATCACGAGTCTCAAAAATATGTTATTTTGGAATTAGAGTTGTATTTAGTACATTTCCAAAAAAAATCAGTTTAAACTCCAAATAAACAGCCGCATTACATGTGACGTTACCTGATTAGTGGTGAACATATCCGTACAGTCAACACTAACACATGGAACCGGACCGTTCCCGTTTTCACCTTCCGCATCGTTCTTTGCACCGTAATTCGGGTCATCTTCCGGGGCTAAGACGTATGGTAACATGTCAACCTCCTCGGATATATGATCTGCCATATTTGTTCAATAACCATGTTTTAAACGTCTAAAATAAACACCACTGTATGTATTCCGAGTTTTAAAACTTGGAATACATTTTTCCTTTTCGAGATATACAATCCGGAAATGTAATTCATTTTTTAATTCCGGGTTTTACAATCTGGAAAAACAAACATTTCCAACACTGCATCATTTCCAGTTTATTAAACTCGGAAGACATGCGCTTTCCGGGATTTAAAACTCGGAAAGCAAATTTTTTTAATACCGGGATATAAAAACCGGAAGCAAAAAGGGATAACATTCTTACCGGGAATTAGAATCCGGAAGAAGGAAATGCTTCGAAGATCACGACAACGAAATCAACCAGATCGTGGCTAACAGGGCTTGATGGTTGTGGTAGCTTCTTGGGTTGATGAATGGTGGCCACAAGGAGCACAACAATGGTGTTATAAGCTAGTGGGGGTTAATGGAGGTGGAGTGGTGGGTACAGAACCAAAATGGAGGTCGAGGAAGAAGGAAGAAGAAATGGGTAAGAATGGTGGAGACTACGAAGTTGAGGGTTATATATAGTGCACATGCACTACCGGGTTTTAAATCTCGGAAAACATTACATGTTCCGGGATATATATCCCGGAAACATGTTACGTCAAGGCTAATTACCGGGTTTTAAATCCCGGTAGTTCTATTAACCGAACTACATTCCGGGATTTAAAACCAGAAAGAGGTATTTTCAGTATTTTTGTAAAACCTTGGAGTTGGCGTCCTCGTGCATAATAGACGCGGTGGGTGTCACCGTGGTCCGTCAAGGTCGCGGCTTCCGGCAGGGACTGGTGGAAGCCGTGACTGGTTCGGTGCTGGTTAGCGGAACTGCGGAAGCACGTGCTTTGAATTGATGATGCTTCGGGTTCTGGCGCAGTGGTTCTGTGGCTCGTACTTCTATGGGCTTGAGGTGGTAAGTGTAGTAGCTTGGTTGGCTTAGGTTAATCGATTCACCAAGTTAATTGATTGATAACTTCAGATACATTAACTGAATTGTATTTCAAACTAACATAGTGCTACACACAAATTACATGATTGTAGATTTGTGTTATCAATTGTTAATTTAAGCGTAGGTGCTTGCTAAGTGGAATTCGTGGATTGATGGTTCCATTGTATTTGAGTTAGATTCGTGTGTTACTGCATTTCATTTTACATTTTTACTTTTATATTCTCAACCATGAAATCCCTTCAATTTTGATATTTAATATGTTGGGAATTGGATTGATGCTGGGGATGGAAAAAGTTGCTGCCTTAGGCTGAGACTTATAGGACAAGTAATCTTAGCTTCCTCAAACTGTTATGTTAATAGGGCACCTCAAACTGTTATGTTAATAGGGGACTGCGTCTTATTGGAAAATATTGTGTTCACCTCCATTTCACCTCCCCTCACAGAGAGGTAGAAGTGAGAAGTGTGAGGTATAATGAGTAATGTGATAAAAAATAAGAGAGAAATAGAAAGAAAAAAATAGGTTAAAACGAGATGAAAGAGAAACTAGACGGGTAAATCATAGGATCAGGCAGAAATAAACAAAGGCCACCAACAAAGTAAGCACAGTAGCAATTGTAGAAACATGTAATAGTTAAAGAAGCCACGGCAAAGTATAAGCTGAGTTACATGTACTATGCTTATCTAGCAATAAGGAAAACTCAAGGCATGCCTCGGTATTCAAACATTTACTTTAGGGTTGTCGGTTGATACTAGTGTAAACGGACTTTAACACTCACTTAGAAACAAAATCTGAAAAAAACTCTTCTTATAGATTGAAAGAAAAGTCTGCTCACATTGCACTCAATACATATCCAAACACACACATTCATCACTTCTATTAATTGTGGAACATCCGTCTTCTTTAAAATTATTGTAACTGAAATGCTCTTGTGCTTTTGCTTAACCCGCAAAAGATTTTTTTTTCTCCCCTCACCTTTTCCTTCTAAGAACTTCCAGAACATGTTGTGCTGTGCAGTAAGCAATAGCCTGAACAGTGACCATTGGATTCACACCCAAAGCTGTAGGAAAGACACTTGTATCTGCCAGATAAAGACCCTCCACCTCCCATGTCTCCCCCATCTGGTTCACCACTGATTCCTTTGGATTAGTTCCCATCCGACAGCTCCCCATCTGATGTGCTGAGCATATCGGTGTCGAAAGATCTGTTACTGGCCTTGAGCTTTCTTCTCTCACAAATTTCTCGAATTCATGATAGCTCACCTGCTTAACATTTAAGCTCCTTCCCTTGTTATTATGTGTTCCAATCTCTTCAGCTCCAGCTGCTGCAAGGATTCTCAGTACCTTCTCAATTCCTTTATTCAAATTCTCCTCGTCTGCATCTTTCATCTGATAGCTTATACAGCTAGGTGAATTCAAGGTTCCTGACCCTTGGTCCCTTGCCAGTGCAAATACATGAGCTGTTCTAGAGAATTTCCGCATTCGATCTTTTATGTCCTTTCCAGAAACCCATGGCATTAGAATTGAGAACATTCCTGGATGCAGTGCAGGTGTTTGAATCACTGCACCATATCCTGATTTGTCAAACTCTGCAGCAACTGTGGACATTGCTGTCATAATCCCTCCTTCATAGCTTTTCTTGTGTTCCTCTGGCCACAAGTCAGGTGAAGGCGTATCCGGGAAGTAGCCCCAAGCCATTGTCACTGGATGAAGGTGCAAGTTTCTCCCTATGTTTCCGTTCTTCAAGCCGCTTCGTTTGAGTAGTTCCGGAGTGCTGAGTGCTCCGCAGGCTACAATTGTGACCTTGGATTCGACCACACAAATGTCCTTGTGTCCATTGTAGTCAGTTTGAAAAGCAACTCCACGAGCTACTTTTCTGTCACTTCCTTTCATTTTCTTATGTAAGACTTGTATAGCCTCACAATTGGGAAGGATTGCTCCATTACCTGATTTTACCAAGTCCACCAGCCATGTTTCTGATGTACCCTTCTTCCTTCCATCCTTGCATCCCATGAAACACCAGCCACAATAGTGATCCGGCGGAGCGTTCCGAGGAATGTTGCTAACAGGATACCCCATTTCTTGGCAGCCTCTTCTTAGTACTGCATTATTAAATCCTTCCTCTACAATCTCACATTGGACTCCCATTTTCTCACACACAGTGTCCATGGCTTCTTTGTATAATTTACTTTCGAATAGCTCTAGCTCGTGGCGATCGCACCACTCCTTGCATACATGCTGAGGGGTTTTGATGCTGGCTGACCAGTTGATTGCAGACCCTCCACCAACTGTGGATCCTGCTAGAATTAGTACAGACATATCATCTGTTGCGATCAAACCATTGGAGAGGTACATTTGATCCATGCTTGGTCCTTCGAGAAGCGAAAGATTGTTCCTGGCAGAATAGCTTCCCTTCTCCAAGACCAGCACTTTGTATCCACGTTTTGCTAGAACTCCAGCTACCACCCCACCACCTGAGCCAGAACCAACAACCACTGCATCACATTTGATAACTAGAGAAGGAGAGGAGATGCTAGAAGCTTTGTTCTTTCGAGGAGGAACAGAGACAGGGATTCCGAATCGACTTAGGGAATCTGTAATGATGTCTCGTGGGTAGTTCAGATGGACAAGGCCTTTGTAAAGAGGTCCTACAGCCTCTTCAGCATAATCATCCTCTAGTTTTTCCTCTTGTCCTCCTCCTTTTGATGTACTTTGTAAATGATGGTTCTTCAACTGTGCTTTGAACTCTGGATCTGTTCCGCAGTATCCAATCGCGTTCCATGATGGGTTATGTTCTTCATCTAGCTGAAAATGGAATAGTTCTGGCATGATGAGTAAATGGATTCAAGCAACCAGAAAAAACAGAGAAATTTGATAATGTGTTAGACACTTTGTGGCGGTGTTGTGATAAATTCCAATAGTCTTCTGACCAATTTTGGGCCATGTTTGTGGTCTATTGTTTTGTCTTTTTAATAATAGTAGCAAGAAGGTGCAGTTTATGATCAACCAAAAAAGAGTTGATTCCATGATCTTTTCCGGTTACCAAGTCCCTCACCACTAACCTAATCCTAATTATTTGTTTTGGCTTAATTTTGAAACTACGAAAAAAGATTCACAGAAAAAAAAACTTGAGAGAATGGTATAGATAAGTTTTTTTTTTTCCATAGGCAAATGTTTGGACCCTTCACCTACAATTACAAGTACCTTTACTAATGCCATTTGAATTGTTTTATAAACTAAAGGCTTAAATATATAAATTTTGGGGCACAGGAAGATGTAGGTTTCATCTTAAGGGTAGCTAATTAAATGAGTTTTCTCTCCTAGTTAATGTGTCCTTTAGAAAACCGGATCGGACCGGTTGGTTCAACCGGTTTGATCGGGAACCGATGCGGTGGCTGGTCCGGAGCATGAGAATAACCGGTGATGCAGGAAACCGGATGTGAACCGATGAAACTGGTTAAAAACTGGCCAAACCGGTGGTTTGCCGGTTTGAGCCGGTTCAGTCTTTTTAAAATAGCTCTCACAGCATTTTTTTTGGAGATCTACTAGTTTGTTGTGGCACCGTCCGAGTTTCATGGAATGATCCGCGCGAGCCTTGATGCAGTGAGGGGATTAGTGGCGGTCTAGCGTAGGAAGGAGGGAGGGTGAGAGCGAGAGATTGGAGGAGAGTAAAAGCAAAAAGGAATGGTGGGGTAATTTTAGGGCTTGAGTTATTTTGTTTTTGTTGGGTCAATGAATATGTTTTAAAAACTATGATGCACTCACAGCTGGGCCTTTGTTTTAAACTGTTTTTATTGTTATTCTTTTTTTCCATCAAATTTCTTTTTGCTATTGATTAAAATAATAGCATAATAAAATTTCTAAAGTTATGCACTACCTTTTTTATTCTATTAATATGCGCTGTTTTTTTCTATACAAAGAAAAGGATGTTTATTGTATCACAGATATTTTTTACATAAAACAAATAACATTCTTCTATTTCCAAAAAATACGTTTAGTGAGATGATAATTTTATCATTATTATTAAACCTTAATAATACTAAAAATCTATAAAAAAATATTAGGATGATAACAATATTTACTTTTACAAACATATTTAATAATATTATATAACATCTTTTAAAAAAATATTGTTATAATACTACTGGTTCAACCCTGATTTGATTCTGATTGAACCTTTAAACCTTAAACCAGTGCCTTGACTGGTTTAGTGACCGTTCTGGTTTTCAAAACATTTGTTTCTGAGACTAACACAATAGGCCTCAAATAGCCTTGTCATCTTCGGTGCAGCTACTGCTATACTTAGATTAAAATAAGCTCTTCTTCGTGGAGAAGGAGAGTGGCAATTTATTCTTATAGAACCCCTAGAAACAATAAGATTTTCTCGGAAATATCGGGACAGTTTTTTTTTTCCATGTTTAGTTATTCTACTAACAATTTTTCTATAAAACTACTTACACAAGTTTAACGAGGAAATATCTATTAGAAGTTAAGAGGTCTAACTCTATTTTAAAAATTAGCTCAAGAGGTGAGGATTGTCTTCCCATATATAAGGGCTACTTTTGTCATATCTCTCTCTGGTCAATGTGAGACTTATCAACTCACCCCCTCACAGTCAAAGGTCGGACATCTGGAGTGTGAAATATGCAGAAATGAACATTTCCAAGTGACCCATATACAAGTGGTCTTCATAGGCTCTGATACTTTTAGGTAAAGGACTCTGTATGGTTTTACATTATATTTTTTATTAGAGTAATGAGGGTAACAGATATAAAACTCTAGACCACTCAGTGGTAGAAGCTCTGATATCATATTAGAAATTGAGAGACCTAACTCTATCCTAAGAGCTAGCTCAATAGGTGAAGATTGTATTCCTATATATAAGAGCTACATTGATCATATCTCTAGTCACCGTAAGACTTCTTAACAATATCTAACTGGAGTCATTTACATGGATCCACTCATCCAGTCTAATTGGACTCTTGTTGTTTAAACCATCAATTGAGACAATTTTGTTCGAGTCGAGTATAACATTTATGAGCGGTAGGACTCTCTATATCAAATGTAATGTAGCTATTCACAGAGATTGAACTCGAGATATCTGCTTAAGTTAGAACAACCCGTGTCTGTTGAGTTACGCGCTTGGAGTTCTAATTGAGCTATTTGAGTACAAGTCTTGAATGCTAAGTTTCAATGTCTATCTAGCTAAGGTACAATTGGAGTTAATGTATGTGGGTTAGTGGATATAATTTGAGCTGTAACCTGTACGGGACAGCTTAGGCTTTAATTTGTGTTGAAATGTCAATCAAATCTCACTATTTTAATGGAACAGCAAAGGTCCTTCAATATGAATGTGTTGGCCCCAAGCGGGCCACTTTTGTAATTTGCATTCTTTTAGTCCGTCAAACACAAAATGTTAATATTATGGACAAGTATAAAGATTGGTGTACACCCTTTGGGTGTAGACCACTAGAGAGAGATAGGAAGAGATGAGATAAGTGGCAGATATGACATATGATGTGATGTATGCAGAAGAGAGAGATAGAAAGAAAAAAGAGGTGTTTCAAGATGTCTACACTGTAGAGTGGTTCATGAATCATAACCCTATGAACAATATGTATTCTTTCATTTCTTGCTATTGGCCTTGGTACTGTAGTACAGCAGAGTTCATCTTCTTTTGTGGGGCTAAAATTGTCCAAATTAATTTCTCTACATCACATCTTTATTAGAAACTTATGGTCTACTTTAAGGCAGAAACTTATGGTCTATTTTAAGGCCTTGTGAAATGAAAATCAATCTCTCCAAATGTGGAATAAAGAGGGGTCTTATCTGTTCTTTCTACCTTCAACTATCCACGTAGACACGGTTTCTCATTTCATTATTCAAACATATAAACAAAGAGGATGCAATTCCTCCACCAACCACTCGCTTCCGTTTCTTTCATCTCCTTTTCTATTCCTTTCTCTCAACAATATTTCTAGACATAACATTAATGCCTCATTTGTATAAACATTATCTATTATTTGGACAACAAGGCACATACCTAGCTAAATCAAAATCAATCACAAATTGTGCATTCATTTTTAAACGTCTATGTCAAAAGTTGAATATAATATAATATGATTAATTAATGATTTTAAATTGACGGTCCATCACAATTAAACTCATGGGTTAAATGCAACATGTACAATGACTTTTATCAATATTCATAAGAACAATTTTGGTCACTTTTTCATTTACTAACTGGTCCTAACATATATTCAAACATAGCAGTACTCTCTAAATGCTTCTGGTCCAAACATTAAACGAGTTACTCGCACAACAGTGGCAACCAAGCTGAAGAAAGCAACAGTTATTAATGACATGCAATACTTGAAAGAAAGAGAGGGAAAAGCAGGATACACATTAAATGCTTATATGTTTATGAATTCGTGTAAGGCCTGCTCTTGCTGCAGTTAATTTGAAATGAATTGAATGATGTACTGTACTCTAACCTGAGTAAAGAAGGTAAGGAGAGTGAGAAGCTTGATGGTCCTGAAAAACATCCTCAGGAGACGAAAGTAACTTAGAGACCAAGACTGCACAATTTTCTGGCGTTGTTCGAGTGACAGGTTTGGGTAGCTGTGGAAGAAGGGGTACTTCGTTGAGAGGCTCGCAGTGCCGCACAGTATGAATGTGCCGAACCATGTTGACAATAGCCATAGCGTCAACAAGAACAACCTTGTACTTGGGTGTTTCAGTTTCTCACTTATCAGAATCCCAAGCTATAAAGCAAAGCAAAAAACAAAACACAACACACATGTTAGTACAGAATTAGGATTACCTACCTGATTTCTTAAAGGAATTGCTTCAATCATCATCTTTGATTTTTTATTATGAAATGATAAAGAGTAGATTACGTTAAAAATTGGTTTACTCATGAACACTATTTTTACTACTAACATTTATTATATATTATTTATATTATGTTTATTATGAGTTAAAATTAATGGCAGAAAACTCTTTGAACGTGTGAATCATATTTTTTTTAGTTCACAGTAAGACAACCTAAAAAGGTGGAATGATTTTACTCTTCAAATTATATACTTGATTGTTTTATATCTTTACATTAAATTTTAAGTGACCTTAATAAAATTGAGGTTTTAATTGTAGTTGTTGACTGTACAGAGAGTTGCCATCAAGTACAATACAAGAAGGAAGCTACAATCTGAAAATGATTGCCGCAAAGAGATGAATTTCAATTTCATCAAAGAATAGTTATTTAATTTTTGGACTATGTCTTCTACTCACTTATATGGTAATAAAAATATACTCTATTCAAGGAGGTGTTACTATGGATGAAAACAAGTATGGATAAATAATTTTTATTTATCAAATCTTCCTAAAAGTCAAGAGTATACCTTTCTAAAAAAAAAGTCAAGAGTATCAAATTTTTGAACCTCTTTTCCCGGATAAGTTTTCTATGTGGAGAATAGATAGAAAATTTTCTCCCTCTCTCCCACTTCTAGCGGAGCAAGAGTGTTCAAAGAAAAAGAACAAAGTTTGCTTTACACCCATTTCCACCTACATGGACAGATAAAAATAGAAGAGAAGGAAATGAAAGTTATAATATGTGATATATTTAGCTGTTCTTGGTTGAAAGGTATCTTTTCTTGGTTGGGTTTTCCTAGATTTTGGTTTGGGTGTGCTTCCTTTTCCCTCACTTAAGAGAGCTTTCTTCTCATGTCTTTATTTGCTTTTGTTGTTAAAAAAAATGACATCTAACTATCAGAAAAGAAATGAGAAATATGAAGATATAAATAAGATAAAAGAGCTGTGAATAAAATCAAAATCCAAGAAAAAATTGATTTAAACAAAACATTTTTAAAAGAGCAAGCTTTTTGTTAGCTGAATGTAAGCAAAACAATTTTGAAAGTGCAAAGAAAAGATGAAAAATTGAAGGTAAAGGTGTGGCTAGCTAGTCCTACACGTTCATGAGTGCCAGCCATGGAAGCTGAAGTGCGGTAGAAGTTGGCGACAGATTCATCTGAGGAACCAGCAACGTTGTTGTATTTGATGGAAGGTAAGATGGTGTCACAGAGAGCAACGAGGGACTTCATCTGCCTAGAAGAGAGAGAGTTTGTAAGAGCCTGTTTCTCTCTCTCCTCACCACCAACATCACCATCAGCAGCACCATCTAGAAGAAGACCATGTGTCTGTGTGTCAACACTTAGACTACCAAGCTCAACCAAGGTGTGAACTTTTGCCTCGTTCACACCCAACCTGAAGCTACCATTTCTGCTATTGCTCCCCATTCTTGGTTTGTTTCTCTTCTACAATTGCAAAAGGCTAGATATACATAAGTCTCAGCAGCAATACCTGCAAGTTTATATATATATAGCAACTGCTTAACTCCAAATTTTGAAATAAAATAAATTGAATGAAGGTAGGTTTGACTTGCCCAATTACATTCTGACAAACATAAGATCGGAAAAGAGAAATGAAAGATATGAAATATAATTTAATAAAAAATAAGAGATATATAAAAAAAGAAAGTGAGTGAAAATTAAATAAATAGAAAATTGTGTTTATAGTAAGTGAATCAAAACCTAAAAATTAATGTAATTAATTAATTCTTTATTTCTTTCTACAGTAAAAGATTCCACCAAATTAATGACTTCATAACAAAGGCCCCAGCTTTAAAATAAAATAAATAGTAAAATCCTAATTTGGTCTCTATAGTAAAATCCAAATCTGCAAAAATAGATAATTTCAATATAGGCATTTAAAAATAAATTTGATTAATTAAATCATTAAAACTGTTCCTTTTTGTCACATATATCTGTATTATTTTTTTTGACACCTTATACACTTTTTTAATAATATTTATTTAGTGGTGGTGGTGGCAGCATGGAAAGTGGTTGTAGTGGAGAGCGTTCGTGGCGGTGATGGTAGAGGTGGCAGTTGAGGCGATGGTGTTGGTGTTGGTGGCGGTGGAGGCAACAGTAACGACAATGACAATTGTGAACCCTACTTATAAACTAGAGCTGTCAATTTGGCCCCAAGCCCCAGGGCCAGCCCTAAGCCCCACTATTTTGGCCCTAGCCCACACAACCCATTTTTAAATATGGGCCAAAAAGCCCCAGCCCATTTAGCCCCACTAGTGATGTGGGCTGGACAAGGCCAGCCCAAATGCCGACCCACATTGCAGCTTTTAATTTTTAATGTTTTTCTAAATTTTAATTTAAAAAATTAATTCTGAAATAAAATAAAAACCGGCTAAAAACAAACCCTAATTCCCAAATCAGTTTTCAGCCTCCTACCTCTGACCTTACTCTTCTTCTCCTTCGACCTCTCACCGCCGCCCTTTCTCTTTCGCTCACCGCCACTCCTTCCGCCTCTGCCCTTCCTCTTCTTCTTCTTCGACCTCTCACCGCCGCCCTTCCTTATCCTCTCACCGCCACTGCTCCTTCCTTTGTTCAACCTCTTCTTCTCCTTCGACCTCTCGACCTAAACCTCTCCTCCACCGGTGTCGCCCCTTCCCCCACCGCTCCCACGCCCAACACACTTACCCTCACCGCCATCAACCCCAACTCCCGAATCAGCTTTACTACCAGAACCTCCACGTCTATGCCTCCTACAGGGGCCATAAAACCTCCCTCACAGCGGAGCTTCCCCTACCTACCAGGACCACCGTGACGTCACCACCTAGTCGTCGTATCTGAACGGCCCCGCCGCTCCGGTGTCGCCGTTCGTGCTGGAATCTCTGAGGCTGGACCAGAGCGCAGGGGTGGTGCTAGTCAACGTGAAGGTCAACGGGAGGGTGAAGTGGAAGGTGGGGATGACGATGTCGGCGAAGTCGCCACTCTGGTGGCGGCGGTGAAGTATCAGTTTCTGCAGAGTTTTGGGCTGTCTTTTTCTTTTTGGTGCTTTTTGGGTTGTCTTTTTCACATAGATGAATAATTTTTTTTTTAAATTATAAGGGCCATGGGCTGGTCGTAGCCCACAAGGCTTTTGGGGGCTTTTGGCCTTGTGGGCTTTTTTGTGTGGGGATTTTTGGCCCAACCCCACATGGGTCAGGGCTGGCCCTGGGGCTTGGGGCCAAATTGACAGCTCTATCGTAAGCACTTAATTTAGGACGAAATTTTGCGATGGAAAATATTTCTGTCCCAAAGTAACTAAGTTGGGACGGACTTAGCGACACTTTATCGTCGCAAAGATATTTTAAAATATTAATTCAACATTTTGGGACAGAATTGGAATTCTGTCACAGTCTAGGGATGGAAATATGCAAATCGTCAAAAATTGGCGATGGACTATAACATTCCGTCCCAACTACAAAATTCATTTTGGAGGGAAGGATGGCGCCAACTTTTGGGGACACAAATATTTAATTATTCTGTCCCAATTTGTGACAGAGTTAGCAATAAATTTCAGTTGCAAACTTTATTAAAAATATTTTTTATTTTGGGACGGAATTGGAATTATGTCACAGTTTAGGGACAGAAATATGCAAATCATCACAAATTGGCGACGGACTATAAACTTTCGTCCCAACTACAACATTCATTTTGGAGGGAAAGATGGCGCCAACTTTTGGAACGCAAGTGATTAATTATTCCGTCCCAATTTGTGACGGAGTTAGCAATAATTTTCTGTCACAAATTTTATTAAAAGTCTCTTTTTTTGTTTTGGGACTGAATTGGAATTCTATCACAATTTAGGGACGGAATTATACAAATCGTCACAAATGTGCGACGGACTATAACATTATGTCCCAAATACAAAATTCATTTCGAAGGGAATGATGGCGCCAACATTTGGGGACGCAAATATTTAATTATTCCGTCCCAATTTGTGACGGAGTTATCAATAATTTTTGTTCCAAATTTTATCAATTTTTTTTTTATTTTGGGACGAAATTGGAATGCCGTCACGGTTTATTATTCTATTATTAAAGGGTTAATGGTTCAATGGGTCCCTGAAGTTGTACTGAAATTTGTGTTTGGTCCCTCCCTAGAAAAATGACGTTTAGTGGCGGTCTTTTTCCAATTATTGGCAATTTTTGACCGCCACTAAACGTCATTTTTCCAGGGAGGGACCAAACACAAATTTCGGTACAACTTCAGGGACCTATTGAACCATTAACCCATTATTAAACTATTAGACTTCCACAAACAATCTTACAAAGCCTCAAACTTAGGCGTTCTAGACACTAACGAATAAAAATTTAGGCCCACTTATTTTGTGGATCAACCCAGTTCAATCTGTTTATTTCCATGTTAGGCGGAATGGGTCTAAACGAAATGTCAGCCAAATTGAACTTCAAAGGATGACATGCATATGTCATAATGAGGTTTCATGTTGATCTTAAAGACCTATAGACCCATTGAGCATTTGCGTTGCGTACAAGGCCCGTTAGGCCCAATATAACTCAATCAAAAATCCTGAGTTTTACTCTGAATTAGATTGCAAGCACAATGCTGAATTTTTGCCAAATCCTAAGCAAGAACGTAAAGCCAGGGAGATTCTTCAAGAAAGGATAAGAAGCATTCTGAGGAGGCACCCCAGGGATGAACATCAACCACCCGTTCATGAAAGCGAACCCGTGGTTCAAAGAGAAGAGGAGGTGAAAGAGACCTCCATTGTAGAATTTGTCTTTAAAGGCAAATTAGAAATGGAGGAAGAAGAACCTCAAACAACCTATGTTATAGGTTTAGAAGATCAAGGCAAAGGACAAGGGGAAAATTTTCTTATCCCCTCCATTTGTAAATTTACTGTTTTTGCCTTGATGGCTTAAAATTCGTTGGGCATCATCATGTTAATGTGCCAAAATTTGCATGATTTGCGGGGTCTACTAAATTTTGTAATAAACTCTGGTTGAAAAATGATTAGTGAAAAGTCTACCAAAGACTATAACATTGGGCTTCTTGGGAGACAAACCAAGTGTTTCTATTGCTTTTGTTTTGTTTTGCTGAATAAATTGTTGCAGGCACCCCAACGCTCAAGCATTGGAGGCTCAACACTCATGCATTGAGCCCCTGCCAAAGCTACCCAGGATTTCATAAATCCAACGCTCAAGCGTTGGAGGGGTCAACGCTCATGCGTTGAGCCCCTGGAATCCCATTTTTAATTTTTTTTTCTAACGCTCAAGCATTGGAACCCCCAACGCTCAAGCGTTACAGCTCGGGCAGGGCTGTTTTAGTTGTTTTATTTTGTTAAGCTTTTCTAAATTTCTCCACTTCCCACTCACTTCTTTCAGCTTCCCACTCTTCCTTTCCATAACCCATGAATCCATAACACCTTCCAACCTTTCTGCAAGCACTAATTGATCACACACTTCACTTTGGTTGGGTGTTTTGGTTCTTCTTGGTTTTTATCTTCATCTTCTTATTACACATTTGGTTCATTGACATTCAAGGTATATATTCTTCTTTTGCTTGAAATTTCTTCAGTTTCTTCCTTGAATTATCTGAACCATATGTTAGTATTGAGATTGTTTGGTGAAATTGGATTTTGGGAGTAGTTTGGTTCTGTTCCTGCATGATGGATTTGCATTTAAGTTCTGCTGTTTTTAGGACTGCCCACCAAGTGTTTGTTAAAATGTCTGAATGGTTTTCTTGTGTTCTTCCAAGGTTTTTCTTGCCTAGTTCTTATACTATTTGGAAGACTCAAGAGTTGTTTTTATGAAATAGGTGGGCAAGTTTCCAACCCTTGGAACTTGATTTTGGAAAAGAAGCTCTCTTTGGGATTTTGTTTTGGAACTAACATTTTAACAAGTTTGTTACTTGTAGAAATTGTTTGTTCATTTTTTAGTATGACACCCAAGAAAAGAGCTGTTGAGGAGGACCCCATGAATCATGTTTGAACTTAACCAGTTTTATTTTTAGCTTTTGTCAATTTTCTTTTTATTTTCTTTTGTTTATTTTTCTTTTCTAGAATTCTTTTTAAAATTGCATGAGTCAGTACTATGAATCCAGTAACATACTATGATGCTTTAAGTATTTTATCCAATTATCTGGTGTTTAAAAAATATGATACATTGCTTTGATGTGGATAGGATTGCATGCTTTTAGAAATAATTGATTCTTGTTTGCTAGGCTTTGGTATGAAATTTTCAGAGTTCTAAAAAAGGGTACCACTTACCCTATTCTTTTTCTGAGTGCTGAGAACTCTGATTACTTGATTGTGAATTTTTCTGCCTTACATGTTGATTGAAACTTTGCATGTCTTGTTAATTTTAGAAGAGACTTTAGGAATTCTTGAGAACTCAGAACTTGTTATTGATTTGTATCATTTTCCCTTAGTAGCCCCTATTGAGCCTTGAGTCTATTTCTTTGAAGCATACTATTGGAAATGTTTTTCTGTTGGGTGGTGAAAAATCATGATAGAGCCATATATGCTAGGATTCTCTCTGAAAAAATATATAAATGAAAAAATATAAGGTATGTGCCTTAAGAAAAGAAGAAAAAAATTATAATGAAGTAGTGGGGTGAGAAAAAGTATGAGGGTAGTAAAATTCAATTCATTCATCCCATACATTCCACTACTTTGTTCAAAAAAAACAGAAAAAAAAAAAAATTAGAGAGAACCCAAGTAATGTTATTGGTTAAGCTCTTGTTCTGAAAAGGAAATCACCCAACATGAGTCATGAGTCTAATTCTGAGTCAGCCATTAGAGTTGCCAAGTTTTTCAATTCCATACCTGTTTCTGAACCCTTGGCCAAATTTCCACCCTTACTAGTGTCTTCAAAGTTGCATGGTTGCATTGTTTTGGTTTTGATTTGAATAATAGGTAGAATTATTTAACTTTCTTGTTCTCATTGAATAAAAAATTTTGTGAGCTTTATTTGAATTAACTTTTGAATGATTAAGTACCAAGCCTAGTTTCCTTGAATAAATACCTTTGAACATGCATGTTTTCCAAATCCGCTGTGCTTTCTTGTGAAAATATATCTTGTGCTTCTTTGGTTGATTGGATAAAACTTATTCAAAGAATAGGGACAAGCTTTTCTTTAAGTTTTGACGCTTGAGGACAAACTGTCGTTGGGTATAGTGGTGTGATGACTGGATTTCATATGATGTTTTTAGGGCCTTTTTAGTTTATTTTATTTTATTTTATTTTTATTGAGTCTCATATAGGTTTTTATTCTTTTTATTAAGATTTTCTGTTTATTTTTGCATTTGCATATAGATTACCTTTTATTTTTTTTTAAATTTTTTTTATATAATTTTAGGTATTTTTATTAGTTTTTAGTCTTTTTAAAAAAACTGGTTGAATTAAGCACATTTCTGGGGACCAAGGTGCAAATTGCAAAAAATGAAGGACTGAAAATGAAGAAGGAATATGAAGCACCATCTCTAATTGCCACATGTGGAAAATGCCATGAGTGGAGAATTGATGAGGAAGTGAGGTTTCAGAAATTAATAAGGGACAAGAATGTGGCTACATCAAAGCCATTGAAAGTCATGAAGAGGAAGAACAAAACAGCAAGGTAGAGAAGCTGCAGAGGTGACCAACGCCTGAGCGCTTGCAAGCCAACGCTTGAGCGTTGGCACTCTGCCAGACGTGGGAATTTAATTGTTCCCAACGCCTAGGCGTTGGCAAGCCAACGCTTGAGCGTTGGGACACTGCTAGTTTTATTATAAATAGGACCTTTTCTTTCCTTTGTAAACACACATTGACACCCTTCATACCATCTTTCTTCTTGGTTCAGAGCAATTTCTTGGACTTGTGGGAAGCCTCCTTGAGCTCCCAATTCAGGTTTTCCTCTTTATGTTTTCATTAGCCATGCTTGGCTAATTTCTCTTGTATTTGGGTTGATATGAATCTTTATAATACTATGCTTTAAGTTTTAATCTTTATATATGAATGAAGTTCTTGTTCTTAGTATTTTCTCCCCATGCTTAATTAATCTTGGTGCACACAAGTTCACTTTACTCAATTCTTGCACGATGGTAATTGGTAGGATTTGAGGGAAATGAGATTAAATTAATGGATTATTCATCACTTAGGTATAAGGATGGAAACCAATTGTGTTGGCTAGAACTAAGAACACTAATGCTTCAATAGGATTAATTAAACTCTAAGGTATTAGGTTTGGTAATTGAGTTGAAAGACTATTTGATTAAGGCATTAACAAATAGAAATCCTAGGCTAAAGCACCTAAGAACTAGTTCTAATTTCATGTGTAAAAGTGATTCTGAAAAGCTAAGTTAAGTGGAGTGAAATTCAACCCAAATACTTGTTTTATCATTTTTATCATTTTATTGCTTTTAGTCTTTTTCTATCACAATATCAAAACAAAAACATCTTTTTTTTTCCAACTCTGAAAAACCAATTTTAAAATCAACCA
This sequence comes from Acmispon strigosus, assembly GCA_030819835.1. NCBI lineage: Eukaryota > Viridiplantae > Streptophyta > Magnoliopsida > Fabales > Fabaceae > Acmispon > Acmispon strigosus. The sequence goes on along the minus strand of JAUAMA010000002.1, from coordinate 74,982,017 downwards.
ATCCCTGTGGAGATTATATCTTTTATATTACTTCGATAATCAACCGTACACTTGCGGATTTGGGTTATCAGTTGGCGAGGGCGAATTCTCAGTGAGCTTCACGCAAACTCAGTGCCTGTTATTGATATTGCCGAACACTGCAATAATGGGCTCTTCAGCAACAGGGCCTGAAAGAGGTAAGTACGTGTAGCACTGGTTTGGTGCTAACGTAACCAGAATGATTCTGAAGGCTGTTGCAGCAAGTAACCCCATGTCTAGAACTGAAAACCATTTTGGCTCAAATGCAGGTTCGCCAGAAGCCAGTGTGAGTGCCATACGAACAACTTCAACGTCCTCATCAGAACTGAAGGTTCGAGAATGAAGCACCCGATTGGAGAGAAGTTTGTTGATCAAAAGCTTACGAACCTCTAAACAGTAGGCTTGAGGATGACCTAGCCACTGAGCAATACATTTGAAACCACATTTTCCATCATCTTCAACATCGAAGACATCTGCAATATATTTATGGAAAAGTGAGGGCAAGAATTTCAGATAGTATGCATGGGCATCTGATATTAGTTTAGCAGTTGTATGCACCGCTTCTAGTTGATGTTTTGAAGGAGTAGGTGGTTGAGTAGAGGTGGCCTGAGGAACAGCGTCGTCTGGGATAAACTCAACCTTAGGCGATGACTTCTGTGCTAAGAGAGCTGAAATGGGCAGTGTATCCTCAGCAGACAACGTGACTGAGGAGGAAAAGATATAGTATAACAAGTTAAAGAAGTATGCATTTTTTTATAATGAATTTATTTGTAGATATATTTCATATGTATGTGTAACATAATTGTATTTTTCACTTACACTTTTGACATGTTGTTTCAGGAAATTAAATGGATCCTTCACAGCAAGGCAGTGGTGATCAGGTGTTAGATAAAGTTTGTAATTGCTGGAGGCTAAAATGTGTATAGGGGGTCTGTACATATTATAATTTGTATATATTTGATTGGTTGTACATATTATATATATTGCTTGGACATTATGTTGTCATGGTTTTTTCCATTGCATTGCAGGTCATGGTTATAATTTGTTTACTGTTTGAATTGCATGTCTTTGATTGTACGTAGCACCAAAAAGAAAAACCACACATATTACCACGGTTCATACAGGAACCATAGTAACAGAGGTGAAAAAAATTAACAAACCAAATTATTACCACGGTTCATAAAGGAACCGTGGTATTAGAACTTAAAAAAAAAAAAAAAGCAATCTTATTACCACAGTTCATAAAGGAACCGTGGTAACATAGGGATAAAATACCACGGTTCCTCTTGCAACCGTGGTAGAAGAGGCCTGATATTACCACGGTTCAAAGCAGAACCGGGTATTTCAGAGGTATGATGTTACCACGGTTCCGCCTTGAACCATGGTATTTTATTTATTACTTCGATGACTGATACCACGGTTTAACTGTGGTAATAGGCTGCCCAGAACCGTGGTAACATGACATTTCTGTAGTAGTGAGATGCCAAGCTTTTAGTTGAAATGAACCTTACACTTGTCTGATTAAGATCCATTTTCAATATGGATTCAACTTCGACCAAAAACATCTCTCTTGACTTTAGTCGAATATCAAAAGCATATCTTCTGATCAAGTGGAATAACTTCAGAATTTTGTCGAAACTATTTGTCGAGTGACTTTCGACCAAGTTATGACTTGGAAAAAATCTCAGGCTAACAGGTACTATCACTAAATAGTCAAAAGCTAGTATGCGTTTATGCATGTACAACCTCATCGTACGAAACTAAATGAATTCGGCTATAACACTAACAAACGATACACGGGAGGCGGGACAAACACGACTCCACAATTGGGGTTAGCCATAGCCAATGCACCGATGTCTAGTATTTTCCTCTTTACAGGCACGATCCACGATCTTCCAAAAACAATTGTCAGTCTCCAGGCCATGTACTCTCTAGTATGACCACTGGCCGAGCTCAATAGCTTGGTTCTACAAGTAGTCTCGCTCCACAATGCACATGCCATGCTCAATGCAAAGTTAGTCACAACAAACGGTCCATCCATCTAACGTCCCAATCCAAAGCTCCACGAGCAAAGTGCATCGTCACAGGTGCCCAAACAACTCACAACAGTCAACAATAATATATCATAGGAAAGTCATGCAATCAACATCATGTTATCACCTCATAATCATACTTGAATACAACATGCTATCATATCATGTAAACCGAACATAGCATAAAAATAAGTTCAAGTCATAACGTGCTTCAAAAGCTCATAACAATGAGCAAGTTATATGCACAATTCAAGACATATAACAACAAACAAAAAATTAGCATGCAACACAAGCAGACAATCTAGACCGATGCCCTCACATCATACAATCACAGTTAACAATAAACATGTAACAGCCTGATTTTTAAGTCGAGAGTCACATTGAAAAACACGGAATAACACTTAAATAAAAACCTTTCAAAACATCTCAAATTTTCCAAAACAACGTCTCACATATATTTAATAAGTGTAGCTCATAGACAGTAATATTACAGCAAGGAAAACAAGACGTAATGAAAGTAATATGTTGCACACATGTGCTAAGTTTTACAAAATAGCGGAAACTAAACATCATCTTCAAATCTGCCCCAAAAGTTCCTTAAGCTTGCATCAAAACAGACTTCAAGTCTTCCCTCATCGCTGGTTATCTGGCGTTAAGCACCAAAATAAAAGAAGACACAAACAGAAACAGCAAAGGGTTAACTCAAATATAAGAATATAGAAATACAGTATTAGAAGTACATTATAGAGTAAACAGTATTAACCATTATATTATAACTGAAACAACAATCCACAACATATCTGCCAGTAATTCATAACTTCGCAGAATAAGCCTCATCCATCACAACACATATGCTTGTTAGCTCTTCAATGAATAATGCAAATAGCTCATTGGGTTTTTGCCGTATCTGGGCCAGGATGACTTACAACATGGAAGAGACTTTTCCACACCACCCTTGGCATGATCCCGCGACGCATAATAGTTCGCCACATCAAAACCTAAAATCATGCACTTGTAGTGCATCTGTCATGACAGTAATCGAATCCTCATGGACAATAACGGCTCACTCGTTCATAGTTATGTCAATATATACATAACACGGTAAGCTCTTCTTACAAAATATGTTCAAGCAATTCAATCTCATAACCATACAACATGTTCGATATATCATACTATTATCAACAGTATTCAAACAGACTTATAATCAATCACAGTCAGTGTTCTGCAATCAGAATCACAAAAATATCATAATATCATAATACTAAGATTGAGTTACCCTTACCTTCTATTAGGTTGCATACACTTGTTCTTCAACCTAGAAATAGCATATAAACTCATTTAATTAACTATCCTAAGGATAGGACACAATCTGGAAAGAAACAGAACTCAAAACGGTCGAAACCAGAATTTTTCGTAAAAAAGAGCAGAACAGAGTGCTCTCCAACGCCCAAGCGTTGGCCATGTCTGGTTACATGAAAACTCGAAGAAACCAAGCGCCCAAGCGTTGGATCCCAACGCCCAAGCGTTGGCTCTCAGCCTGAGAGTCCAGAATCAGATTTTTTCACGTAAAATCACTTTTAAATTCATTTCCTTAAAACCCAAACTTCTTTATAGATAAAAACCATTACCAAATTGATTTAAAACAGTGTTTATATGGTTTTCAAGGGATATTTTAGAAATACCAAGATTACAACAGAGTTCTAACGTAAGGACTAGAAAGGAAACCAACCTTGAATGGCCTAAAAGATTAAAGAGATTTGAAACTTCAGCTCTGTCCTCCACGAACCAAGAAGAACTCACAACGAATAGCTCTGGTCAACAACGATGCTTCAGAAAAATGTCAAGGATTCAGCTTACTTTGAGGGGAAGAAAAGTGTGGGAAAATGAAAGATTAACGTACTGACGGGGTTGGGTATTTATAGAGTGAGGAAACCGACTGAAAAGATTAAAATATTCTAAGTCAAAGAAAACGGCAAGTCATTAATGCTTATTAATGATTCTGACATTTTATTTCTTAAGAGTCAATAAAAACGGAAGTTTATCATTCCCAAGGTATTTGACACTCATTTCTTAAAGTCAACAATAACGACTGACCAGACCAGACAAAACGAAGTCTTAGTCTTCCAACTAAATGAAGTAACAGTCTGCCAACGGAGAAACAGTCCACCAGTTGAGAAACAGTCTGTCAATTGAGAAACAGTCCGCCAGTGGAGAAACAGTCCGCCAGCCTTACAGGACGATCTCTACCAGACGATTTCAACTTTCCTTTCAAAACGTCGCCATTTCAGCCAAGGCTTAAATAATACACAATTCCATACTCAAACACATATTTCTCATAAATAAAACTCAATATATCAACCCAATACTAACTCGAATTACTAACTAATTCAAGATAAAGTATAATCAATATACTTCAAAGATTCAAACTATAATCACAATAATTACAGGGACCAAAATACAATTACTCAAAATTAAGGGTCTTACAAAACACACAAGCACGTGGCAACAACTCTGAAAATGCGTAATTGCCCTTATCTTGGCCGATTAACTCCACTAAGCTTAAACAGTGCTTGATCTTGGATCCAAACATCGTACATTGATCAAAAACAAGAAGAAAACCTTTGCAAAAGATGATGATATTGCTGCGGATGGGAGAAGGAGAGAAGGAGAGAGTTTTGAAACAAATCCTAATTAACAACTTCGTATCCAATCTTACTATGGAGTGAATTCTGCTTAAAAGTGAAAGATGATAATCAATTCTAAATCTAACATTATTATATTTATTAAAAATAAATATGAATTTTCTCTTATCAACTATCTATTTACTTGAAATAAAATCAATATCTTTCCTGTCATCTTTTCTCCAAAATTCTCTTCTCTTATTTTTAAAAAAAATTCTATCTTTAATTTTTTAATATCTTATATTTGAAAATAAAAGGAAAACCCCCTAATAAAACAAACTATCAACAAAAACAAAATAAGCATTCCTTCTAGAACATATATATATCACACGCCCCTCATCGTATTTATGGGAAAATATCTTCTCCAACTAACTTATCACCATTCCTTATTTTAAATTAAAAGGAATCATTTCAAAAAAATTCCAAACATTATCAAAATATTATCTCAAATAAAATCAAGATATTATCTTGTTTTAAAAGCAGAAAATATTCTTTCTGGCATAATAATAAAATATGCCCCACACTACTCCTGAGCGTGGTCCGCAAAATCTTGCCACATCATGGATACAGTACGAGAATCTCTTCCCTGAAAAATAATAAAATACGCCCCACACTACTCCTGAGCGTGGTCCGCAAAATCTTTCATGTATCTTGCCACATCATAGATACAGTACGAGAATCTCTTCCCTGAAAATTATCTCTAATATTTCCATAGCAATATTACAGTAAAAATTCTCGTAATTTCGAACACCTTATCATAAAGATAATTAAAACTTCAATTTCTCACTCAAATAATATTTGAGGTTCAATTGATATTTTTACAGCGACTGTCGTTATAAAAAATCACCCAAATACGCTCAATAGCGTTCAAGCCACACAAAAAATAATAAAATAGGGAAAATAAATATATTTAAAACCACCAACACGACCTCGCAACCGCACCTCCTCCCTCTATTTTCATTCACTTCCTATCATTTCCTCACTAGCATTCTTTGGAGAAAAAGGTTGCTCTCTTCATCCTCTATCTTTCGATGGTTTTGTTTTTTGGAAATGATATTTTGATTCATGAAAGTTGGCTTTGAATCCATTTCTTCTTTCATATTTGTTGTTCTACATGTCCTCGGCTTTCCATTGGTATATTTGGTTTTATGAAAAGTTGGGCTTTGCTTTCAAAATTTATTTTGAAAAGATATTTTTCCAAAATTGTCTTTTGTAATGTTATTCCGACTATCTTGATCTCTTGATTCATCAAATTTATTTTTCAAAAAGTTGAGTTCTTGAAAATTGATTATTTTGGAAAAGTGGTTTTGGAAATTCTAAATTGATTTTCACCATAGATTTTGGCTTGCCTTGTATGGGTACCGGTTGGTTTGAAGAAAAAATTTAATCTTGGACTTGGTTTTGAAGTGGCCGAACCATACATGTATGTTTGGGTTGGAAGAATTGATTTTTAACTTAGTTTTCTTGTGTTTCAAAGCTTGAATGTTAAGTTTTCACATAGAAAAATTGATTACCTTTGTTTTGGGTGTCTAGTCAAGAACCTCATTGATTTATAGAGCTTGAAGAATTGATTTAAAAACCTTTTTGTGGGTTCTTAGTGCTTAGGGATCAAATGAAAATTTAGTTGAATGGATTTTGAACTTTAATGTATTGGTTTATGTCTCTTGAAAAAATTGGGTTTGAAAGGAAAGAAAAATTATGTAAATGTAGATTTTGTGACTGTTAAAATTGGTAGTCTTGATTAAATTCACAAGGAAAAAGTTTTTTTAAGGACTTATATGAAATGCTTGAATTTCTGACTTGAAGTGTGCTTTTAGCACCCTTGTTTGTTGTTTAGGGAAAAGGAAAAAAATTCACCATGGTTGTAGGCCTTACGGCCAAGACCTTGTACTTAGTTTTGGAGTGGAAAATTGTTTTCTAAATATGGATTTCAGTTATAAGGTTTTGGAACTAGTTTTAGTGTTTGATTGGTGAAAAGAAAAGGAGTTTTAAAGGTTTTAAAGCTTGTATAAACTTCGTTGTATGGGTTTGTCTCATGAAAATTATGCGAGCTGTTAGGAAAATTTCTAAAGCCATAGTTTAGAATGTAGAGCTTAGATTGAGGAAACGCTAAGCCAAACTATGTATTTGTGATGGATCAAGGAGTGCAAAGACCTTCAAAGCACACTTTGACTGAGGGATTGAAAACAAAGTTGATAAGGGAACTTCGCGCTTTAAATAGATAACTATGCAATATATGTATACACATTGTATAGGGTATGATGTGTTGGAATATAGTGGTTGACGACATTTAATGAATGCCTGATGTTTGTTGTAATGTTGTTTGATACCTATGAATGAGTTTGATTGACATTGTCTGAAATGCTATGGTATATGTATGTCTCAATGTTAAATTCATAAGTGAATGTATGGTGATATTATGACATGATTTTCTAATTATAGGTTATGAAAATGTTCACATGTTTATGTATGATTTAATCATTGACTATGAAACCATGTGAGGCCCAAATCCGATGACGGATGCGCCTTTGAATGCAAACTCAGACTTGTAAACAAACGGCTTTGTTGTTTGATTAGTTGTTGTTATCATGTCACATCATGCATACATTGTTGATATTGTGGTTTGTGACCATACAGAGTACCAGACTGGAGTGTGGAAAATATCAGGACGTTAAATAGGGTGTACCTGTGTAAGTGGATTTACACCGATGTGGCTAACGACACAGGCTGTCATGTTGGAGATCGAGTCTGTCCTGCTTGCCTAGCAAGGATTTGGCGCTATATCTGGATTTATTTTTGTACAATGGGATTGTACGTGCATATTCATTGGCATGTAGGTGAACCTTAGGGCCATAAACTTGTTTATGGTCTTGTGGAATGAAACTTTTATGTTATCTGAACATTGCCACATGTATCTTTGTACATTCTGTCATATATGAACAAGAATAATTGTATTATTTATTTCGAAGTTACCCTTGAACCTATTTGTTGTTTGTGTTTTGGTGACCCGTCGCCAGCTGGACAACTGCTAGCTGAGGAGTACCCGGTGGATGCGGAGCCCAAAAGAGTTTTGAGGGAACTGGATGGATAACTAGCACTCAGTAATAAGAGATAGTTACTTTGAATACTGCGTCTGTTATTTTTCATGCCTAGGGACATGGTAGATTCTGGGACTATATGTTTTTGTGTGATCACTCTATGTGGGATCACATGAGGTATACCGGAGTAGGAAAGTCTTGTATTGGGTTTTATCTTGGCAACATGTCTTTCTTTAATTGATGGGTCAGTTGTCTTATAAAACCATGTCACCGATGCTAGCCACATGACTATGTCACGTATATGGTTATTTTCCAAATAGGATATTATATATGTAATGCATGTTGTCGATAGCATGTCTTGCAAAAGAAAAAAAAAATAGTATGCACTTTTTGGGTTTTGAGAATTAAGCAGCATGTTTATTTTACTGTTTAAAGTCACTTTGAGACCTCTGAAAATCAGGGCGTTACAAACAATCATCATCAACAGAACAACAAACTAACCAACATGATGCAAGCATTCAATGAGAATACGATGCACTTTGTCATTCTAATAGACTGCATATGTAAAACTTAGCATGACAAGGCATTGTCTAACTCCCCTTACCTCTTCTTCTTGAGTTATGATTGGGTTTGATGTGTTGTTCTTGATTCTCTGCATATTGGTTACACAATTGTCATTATACAATTCTACTTTACTTATAATTTTATTTAATTATTCTTTTTCCCAAATTATTATGAAATCTGATTTGTTACCCATACTTCTTCGAAATTACACTTTAGTCCTCATATTTTTCTTATTTACATTTAAAGACCTTCCACTTTTCCTATTTACACTTTTAGTCCCTATGTTTTACTTTAATTAAAGCTTACTCCTTATACTTTTCCCTAATCAATTTTCATGTTTAACTTATCTTTTTGTTTTCATTTTCTTTTCACATCCAGAATTACCATTACTAAACTTAGATTAATTTTTCCTATTAAGTTCCAACCATCATCATTAGGTCTAATTCAACCTAATTAACTCCTAATCACCTAGTTTATGTTTAAACCTAACTTCCTTTATGATATTTTCCCAAACCATTGAAATTTTTTCTTTGACTTTCTTCTCTCGACCTACTTAACTATTACTATCTCAAGATCATAGCCTGCTCATCATCATCATTTCACCTAGTTTTAGGGTTTCCTAAGATTTTCTTCAACACGCACAAGTTCACTACCTAACTTCTTCACTTAAGCCTCCTATTTCAATCTAAAAACCTATATTTAAGTGACATGTAGAGTTGTATTAAGCTTTCAAAAACTATAACACTATGTTCTTCACTTCCCTTGCCATTTTCATGAAACTCGAATATAATAAGAAACTAGATTTACCTTTTCCAACTTCCTTTCTTCTTTCTGGGTTCCTAAACTTATTCCACTATGTTCTAGAGGCTCAAACATATCACTTCCATGCTCTTATACGTGTTCAGAACCTAAGCTATCAAAGAAACAAACATGCATAGTTTCAAACTTACGGTTCTTCGATTCAACTAGTTCCAGGGATAATAACTTCTATTTCCATGAAGATAAAAGGTCAAGGTTGAGTTTTGGAGGCTTAAATACCTCGAAAATTGAGTTCTAGAAATTTCCCAGTGAAGGTCCACCATAGAAGATGAAGATGCGGCGACGCTCACAATGGTTGGCATCACCGTAATGGTTCTGATCAGTGGATCATCTTCGCCTTGAAGAGAGGAAGAGAATGGTGGAGGTGGTGGTTGGTGCTTAAACAGCCTGAGTTGACAGGAAAACCCAGTTCCAGGGTGTGGCAGGTTGCCGGATTTTGGAAAATGTTGCCGGAATCTTCATGGCTTCATCGTTTCTTCAATTTCTTGCCCAAAATTCTCAGGAAAAAATCCAGATCAACTCTTAAACTACCCAGAAACTCATTGGAACAAGAATTACAAATAATCAATGAAGGATTAAGGATTTCCGAAGAACAACTTCTTGAAAGCCTGCCCTCATTTTCCTAGAGACATACGAGAGTCTCTCTCTTCTCCACCCACTTTCCAATCATAAATGAAGTTCTTAGCCTTCAGAGAAGTTGAGTGCAGGGTTATATAGGGATGGGCTTGATTAAGATATGATTTTCTTGATCACCATGATTAGTGGGTTGCACCACCACTAGGTTTTCATGCATGAAGATTTTTCTCCTTAAGCATGGCTGGTCAAGGCAGTTTAGCACAATGTTAGGGCACAATAGTGCAGATCGAAGTGAGTTAGGGTTAGGAATTGTAACGCCCCAATTTTTGGTCAAGGTTCACATAGTAATAAGCGGAAAATATATGAATCTCTCTCAAATAACTCAAATCTAAAACAGAAGCATCACTTAATATTTGAGATATAATGATACCCCATACTTATATTAAATAAAAATAGTGTAATAGTCAAGATAATTAATATTTCTTGCACACACATTGTGCCCCAAACATTAAATACGAAACAGCGAAAAATAAAATACAAAAACTTCAACTCTTAGTTAATCTTCAAAATCTTCAAGTTAATTCAAAGTCTCCTCTAGCTTGCAAGGATAATTAAACTCCACGCAACCTTCAATCTGAAAGTCTGTGGCGTTAAGCACCCAAACAACAGACAAAACAAGAAGAAAGGGTTAACTCATAAAAACAAACAGCAAGAGTAATTACAACAATTATGAAAATTAATACGAAAACAGCAAGAAGCAGCTATAAAAACAACAACAGCTTTAGGAAAAGCATTTACATTTTAGATTACATAAATAATAAATAGAACAACACTAATCATTTGATAACAGAAACAGAAAACAGCAGCAATCTATAACTGAAATTAATTTCCACATCACATGCTTGTTAGTTCCTCAATAGTTATATTGCATAACTACGGCAAAAAATATATCGATCCAACGGGAGTGAATTCGTTCCAAATGGGAACAGGAGGATCACATGGGTACGAAAACCCATCCAACCACCCTAAGGTTGACCACATGGAACAACAACCACGGGACATCCCAGGTAAATCCTATGGAATGACATCCATGGAATCACCTCAACAAAATTCACATGCCATGACCACAAACAGCAATAACCCAATGAATCCACAGTTCAACAATAAACCCAAACAGTCATGGTATACAACAAAGATAGACATGTTATATCCAACAATCAAAACGTCTGGTCATGTTACATTTAGATCCCAAAATAGGAACTCAGCCTCAACATAATGATCCATCAAATCACAAATTTCACAAATATATCCAGCAATCAAAAGAGAAAGCACACAACACAAAAACATGCATGACTCGAGACTCTCTAGGACATGAGTTACCCTTACCGTCAGACAGGTCGCATAAACTTGATCTCCAACCTAGCAAGAATAATCACATATATGAAAATTAATCAACCATTTGAAGAAGGGTGTAAAACAGCCCCAAAAGATTCTTAAAAAAGCACAACAATTCTAGCCAAACAGGGGCCCAACACGTGTACGTTAGAATGCCATCGCATGCCCAGGGAAGGAAAGAACCTCAGCACATGTCCGCTGATGAGTGGATTTTATATGATGTTTTTAGGGTCTTTTTAGTCTTTTTATTTTATTATTTTTGAGTCACATGTAGTTTTTTTTATTGTTTTTATGTAGATTTTATATTTATTTTTCATTTTGCATGTAGATTAGATTTTTTGTGTTTTTCTATCTTTATTTTATATTTTTAGGGATTTTTCTAGTTATTTTATATTTTTAGGAAAAGCTGGTTTAGTTATCATTTTTGTCCAGGGACCAATGTGTAAAGTTTCAGGAAGTCAGGGACCAAATTGTAAAAGTTCAAGAGTGGAGGACTTAAAGTGAAGATTGAGAGAATTCAAGGGCTTGAATTGAAGTGCTAACCAAGAGAGGACCAAAGTGAAAAAGAAGAATATGAAGAATCACTCTCTAATTTAGCACATGGAAAAAATGTTTAAAGGAATTGATGTTAGTGGGGGAAGGGTTTCAGAATTAAACAAGGCTGAGTAGTGGCATTTTATGGCCATCAAAACCCACTACCATGAATGAAGAAGGAAGAACAAGCAAGAAGATGAAGAAGCAGCGTCCCAACGCTCCAGCGTTGGGATCCCAGCGCTCCAGCGCTGGGGTTCTGACTGGATGATGAGTCAGATATTGTCCCAGCACCCAAGCGTTGGAAAGCCAGCGCTCAAGCGCTGGGCCTCGGTCTGGAAGTGGGATTTTCATGCCTCATAGCGCCCAAGCGTTGAGAATGCTAGCGCTGAAGCGTTGGAGGCTGGATTTTTACTATAAATAGGACCCTTTTCTTCACTTGTAAAGCACACCTTCATAGAATACAACAAGTATTCTCTCTTTCTCCCTCAAAGATCATTGTTCCTAGGAATTGTGGGAAGCCAAACTTGAGCTCCTATCCAGGGTAATTCAATGATTCTTTTAGCCATGCTTGGCTAATTCTTCTTTAAGTTTCTTGGGTTGTAGTAGCTTATATTTATGTTTTAGTTTGTTTTTACCTTTCTGAATATTATTTCTATTTCATGTTTTATTTCCTTGCTCTTCATTATTCTTATGCGCAAAATATTTCTTGCTTATTACTTATTCGAATGGAAATTGGTAAGTAGTAAGGGACCTAGGATCTAAAAAAGGTTATAAGTATACTTCACTAAGGAATTAGGAAGGACGTAACTTTATTTGGCCTGAATTTCTTCTTCATCTTCTTCTCTAGTTAACTAAGTTGCAAGGAATTGAATTTAGTAATTAGAAAGAAAGTTCTACAATGTGTAAGGAATTAACTTGTAGATAATTAGGCTATAGCATCATGAAGTTAGATTTATAATTCAGAAATTAAGTAGGAACTTGCTAGCATATTATATAGACTATGTAAACCAACCCAAGAAGCTTATTTTCTATCATCTTATTCTCTTCTATTTTATTGCTGTTTCCATGTGCTACCTCAAACAAACTTCCAACAAATTCATCTTTTTATTTTTCTGTTTAAGTACTAAACTTAATATTAACAAGAACACCTATCCTTTGGGTTCGAACATTTTTATTACGCGATAGTAAATTGTACACTTGCAATTTCATTATCAAGTTTTTGGCGCCGTTGCCGGGGATAGGTTCTTTCAAGCTCTTGTTTTTATTTTATTTAGTACTTTTTGTTTATATAAAAAAATAGAAGAAAAAAATCAGTAAAAAAAAAATATAAAAAAATTGTATTGAGTAGGTGCTATTAACTTCTTTGGCTTGTTTGCATGGTAGGACATTTTGAATTGGACCCTGAAATTGAAAGAACTTTGCATCGCAGATTAGCGGAGCAAAGGAGATTAGCAAGGGCCATGTCTGAAACACAAGCACAAATGGAGGAGCGCCTCCTTACTGAGTACAATGCAAGGTTAGAAGATGAAGTCCAAGCTAGACTTCAAAGACTGAGAGAGGAGGAGGAAGAGCAGAATGCTAATCGCTCTCTTCGTGATATCACAGCTCCCCAGGTAGATTACAATTTTGAAGGGAGTATTGTGGTTCCGGAGGATGCTTTGCCAAATTTCCAGATTCCTCCACACTTCATCTCATTGGTAAGTCAAAACCAATTTGGTGGGAGTGTAAATGAAGACTGCCATACACATCTGGAGCGATTCACCAGGCAATGCTCCACCTTAAGGAGAAATGATGCTCACTTGGATACGGTAAGACTAATGCTGTTTCCATTTTCCTTAAGAGATGTGGCAGAGGAGTGACTTTCTTCTCAACCACTCAGAAGCATTACTTCATGGGATGATTTGGCTGAAAAATTCACGGCCAAATTTTTTCCTTATAACCGCATAAGGAAGTTGAAGCAGGAAATCAACTCCTTCATTCAGCAAGATGCTGAAAATCTGTATGAGACATGGGAGAGGTTCAAGGGACTTCTCAGAAGGTGCCCAGGTCATAACATCTCTATCGCAGATCAGGTAGAGAAATTTTATGCTGCTTTGAATGATTATACCAGGGACAAATTGGATACTGCAGCAAGTGGGGCATTCGATGCTTTGCCACCACAAGGAGCTATTGATCTTTTCAACAAACTTGCTGCAAAGCTGCTCATTCAAACCAGGATCGGGCAATCAGGAAAGGTATTTATGAGGTTGATTCTTTTGAGTCCATTGTTGCTTCAAATAAACTTTTATCCAGGAAAGTTGATGCAATGGTCAAAAGAATGGAGGGGGTTCAACTGAGCCCGTAGGAGGCTGAATTAGAAGCTGAGGTAAAAGCTATGGGGAATTTTCAAAATTCCTATGGCAACACCTATAACCCAAGCTGGAGAAACCACCCCAATTTTTCTTGGAGAGATCAAGGGGGTGGTCAAGGTGAAGCCAGACAACAATTTCAGAGGCCATTCCAGAATCAGAGGCCACCAATGCCTTTGAATCCAAACCAGGGAAGAAAGAGTTTGGAAGAAATTGTTGGTGAAATAGGCCAACAAACTGTGCAATTTATGAATGAGACCCGGACAAGTGCTAAGAATCATGAAGCCTCCATTAGAAATTTGGAGGTCCAGGTAGGCCAGCTGGCCAAGACCATCTCAGAAAGGATTCCAGGTACTTTTCCGTCTGATACTCTTGTCAATCCAAAGGAAAATGTTGAGAATGTTTCTGCCATCACTCTTAGGAGTGGTAAGACTATGCCCGAAAGGGTAGTGGAAATTGAACAAGTGGTAAGTGGTGAAGAAAAAGAAGAAGAAAGGAATGTGCCTATTGTTGTTGAAAAAATTGCTGAAAATGTAATTCCTCCTTCTAAGAAAATTGGCAAAGTTCCTTTTCCTAAAGCTTTCAAAAAGAATTTGGAAAAACAATTCTCGAAATTTCTTGAGATTTTTATAAGGCTTCAAATTAACATTCCATTTTCTGAAGCTTTGGAGCAAATGCCAATTTATGCTAAGTTTATGAAGGACATTTTATTTAGAAGGAGGAAATTAAGTGAGATGGATGAAACTGTGATGTTAACTGAGGAGTGTTCAGCTATGGTTTTGAGGAAGTTGCCCCAAAAATTGAAGGATCCAGGGAGCTTCACTTTGCCTGTGGAAATTGAGGGACTACCTAATGCAACAGCTCTTTGTGATTTAGGAGCTTCTATAAACCTCATGCCACTCTCCATGTTTAGGAAATTGGACATGGGAGAGGCCACTCCTACTTTGATGTGTTTACAATTGGCGGACAGGTCAATTAAGTACCCCTATGGGGTGGCTGAAGATGTTTTGGTAAGGGTTGACAAGTTTGTCTTCCCGGTTGATTTTTTGATACTTGACATGGAAGAAGACTCCAAGGTACCATTGATTCTTGGGCGGCCATTCCTTGCTACAGGAAACGCCAAGATTAATGTAGCAGAAGGCCTCCTATCTTTGAAGGTAGGGGATGAAAAAGTGAAGTTTTCTGTATTCCGTACTTGTAAGCACTATGAGTCTGAAAGTGAGGATGAGTTCAAAGATGATGTTTGTAACAAGAAAAGAAAAAGTACCCCCAATTGATTAAGGGGAAGGGTCTATCTCGGACCTTAACATTGAGCTGGTTGGGAGACAACCCAACTTAGGATAGTTTATTTTTATGTCTTTTTAATTTTCTGCACAACTCTTGTAAATAAATAAAAGAAAAGAATTCTATGTTTTTGCTGCAGGAGGGGCCAGCGCTCAAGCGCTGGAGGCCAACGCTCCAGCGTTAGGCCCCTATAAAAGCCCCCTGGTTCCAGTTAATTCCAGCGCTCCAGCGCTGGAGGGCTAGCGCTCATGCGCTAGGCCCCTGGAATCCCCAGTTTTATTTTCTATTTTCCAGCGCCATAGCGTTGGAACCCAGCGCTTTGGCGCTGGGACCTCTGATGCCCAGTTTTTATTTTAATTCCAGCGCCCAAGCGTTGACATCCCCAACGCTCAAGCGCTGGAGCTCGGGCAGTTTGCTGTTTTTACTTTTATTTGCTGTTTTTAGTTTTAATAAATTGTGTTCACCATTTTCTGGAAGTTTTAAGGTTCTATGAGTTTACCCTTGGTTCTAAACTGTTTTTAATTTTTGGGGAACTCAAGAATTCTTGTTTTTAAAAGGTGGACACAAATTTTACAACCCATGAGCTTTTGTGCTGTTTTTGGAACTAACAAGTCAAGCAAGCTTTTGCTTGTGAGACTTTTGTTTGTTCAATGTTACAGGATAGGTACCAAAAAGAGGGAGAGCCCTCTTGAACTTGAGTGTTCAAAGTGATTTTTACATTGAGGTTCCCTTGGACCTTTGTGGAAAATTTGTTACTATACCAGCTTGTTAGTTTTTGTTTTTCTTTTTATAATTTTTAGTTTTATTTTTATTTTTAGTTTAGTTTTTCTGTTTTATTTTTGCATGAGTCTTGAGTATATTATCCATTCTGAATGTTGCTATAGCTTTGTGAAATGTTTTATCTGATTGAACTGCTGTGTGAAAAGATCTATGTTTTTAAGCAGTTAGGATTGCATGCTGTAGAAAGGATTTTTGATATCTTGATTGTTGGGTTGTTGGCAAAAGTTTTTCTGAGTTCTAAAAAGGGTACCACTTACCCTATCTTTTTCTGAGAACTGAGGTCTCTGATGCATGATTGTGAAATTTTTCTGCCTTGTGTTACATGTTGATTGGAGTTTTGTACACTTTGTGAGTTGAGAAGAGATTATAGGCATTTTTGAAAACTCAGATTTTTGCTTGAAATGTTATATCCACTAGTAGCCCCTTTTGAGCCTTAAGAGAGTCATTCTTTGGAGCCTGCTTTGTGTGATAAATTTTCAGTTGTTATAGTGATGCATATGCTGAATTTGTTAGAGCTATGTTTGTGGGTTCCTCTCTAAAAAAAGGAAAGGAAAAAAGGAAAAAATAAGGTATGTGCCTTAGAAAAAATAATGAAGTAGTGGGGTGAGAAAGAGTATGAAGGGAGTAAAATTCAAGTCATTCATCCCATACATTCCACTACTTTGTTCAAAAAAAAAGAAAAGAGAAAAATTGAGAGAACCCTTGTGTGCATTGTTGAAGCTCTTATGTCAAAGAAAAATCACTTAACAACAAGTTTCTGAGTCAACCACTAGAGTTGCCAATTTCTTGAAATCCATACCTTAAATTGTTCAACCCTTTGGCCAAGTTGCAACCTTAAAAATATCTCTTCAAAATCACTTGGTTGCTTTACTTCAGTTTTGATTTGAATGATAGGCAGGATTATTGAGCTTTCTTGTTTTCATGGAGAATATTATTTTGTGAGCTTAATTGATGAACTCAAACATGTCAAAAGCCAAGCCTAACTTTCTTGATTCTTTGTCTATAAAACATGCATGTCTTCCTTATCCGCTAAGCTTTCTGGAAAATTATCATATTTCAATCGGATAAAAACTTTCTCAAAACTCATGGACGAGTTTTTCTTTAAGTTTTGTCGCTTGAGGACAAGCTGTCGTTGGGTATAGTGGTGTGATGAGTGGATTTTATATGATGTTTTTAGGGTCTTTTTAGTCTTTTTATTTTATTATTTTTGAGTCACATGTAGTTTTTTTTATTGTTTTTATGTAGATTTTATATTTATTTTGCATTTTGCATGTAGATTAGATTTTTTGTGTTTTTCTATCTTTATTTTATATTTTTAGGGATTTTTCTAGTTATTTTATATTTTTAGGAAAAGCTGGTTTAGTTATCATTTTTGTCCAGGGACCAATGTGTAAAGTTTCAGGAAGTCAGGGACCAAATTGTAAAAGTTCAAGAGTGGAGGACTTAAAGTGAAGATTGAGAGAATTCAAGGGCTTGAATTGAAGTGCTAACCAAGAGAGGACCAAAGTGAAAAAGAAGAATATGAAGAATCACTCTCTAATTTAGCACATGGAAAAAATGTTTAAAGGAATTGATGTTAGTGGGGGAAGGGTTTCAGAATTAAACAAGGCTGAGTAGTGGCATTTTATGGCCATCAAAACCCACTACCATGAATGAAGAAGGTAGAACAAGCAAGAAGATGAAGAAGCAGCGTCCCAACGCTCCAGCGTTGGGATCCCAGCGCTCCAGCGCTGGGGTTCTGACTGGATGATGAGTCAGATATTGTCCCAGCGCCCAAGCGTTGGAAAGCGAGCGCTCAAGCGCTGGGCCTCGGTCTGGAAGTGGGATTTTAATGCCTCCTAGCGCCCAAGCGTTGGGAATGCTAGCGCTGAAGCGTTGGAGGCTGGATTTTTACAATAAATAGGACCCTTTTCTTCACTTGTAAAGCACACCTTCATAGAATACAACAAGTATTCTCTCTTTCTCCCTCAAAGATCATTGTTCCTAGGAATTGTGGGAAGCCAAACTTGAGCTCCTATCCAGGGTAATTCAATGATTCTTTTAGCCATGCTTGGCTAATTCTTCTTTAAGTTTCTTGGGTTGTAGTAGCTTATATTTATGTTTTAGTTTGTTTTTACCTTTCTGAATATTATTTCTATTTCATGTTTTATTTCCTTGCTCTTCATTCTTCTTATGCGCAAAAGATTTCTTGCTTATTACTTATTCGAATGGAAATTGGTAAGTAGTAAGGGACCTAGGATCTAAAAAAGGTTATAAGTATACTTCACTAAGGAATTAGGAAGGACGTAACTTTATGTTGGCCTGAATTTCTTCTTCATCTTCTTCTCTAGTTAACTAAGTTGCAAGGAATTGAATTTAGTAATTAGAAAGAAAGTTCTACAATGTGTAAGGAATTAACTTGTAGATAATTAGGCTATAGCATCATGAAGTTAGATTTATAATTCAGAAATTAAGTAGGAACTTGCTAGCATATTATATAGACTATGTAAACCAACCCAAGAAGCTTATTTTCTATCATCTTATTCTCTTCTATTTTATTGCTGTTTCCATGTGCTACCTCAAACAAACTTCCAACAAATTCATCTTTTTATTTTTCTGTTTAAGTACTAAACTTAATATTAACAAGAACACCTATCCTTTGGGTTCGAACATTTTTATTACGCGATAGTAAATTGTACACTTGCAATTTCATTATCATCCGCCCGCAAGTCCAGCGCTCATGCGTTGACTCCCTGCCTTCCCGAGCGCATGTGAGCTCAGGAAGCCAACGTTCATGCGCTGGCTCCCTGCCTCGACCCACTAGGTCAAGGGATCCCAACGCATGTCCATGGGAGAAGCCAGCGCTCATGTGCTGGCTCCCGGCCAAGGAGCCCAGAAACACGAATTTTTCACAGAAAAGCTCTAAAACTCATTCTTTCTAAATCAAGGTTTTTCCATGGATAAAACAAGTTGAGAATTCAATTGGAAAGGAAGGTTTTCTCAAAAACACAAGAGGTTCTTATGCACAAAGATTTCTTGAATAAGAAGATAACAAAGGTTATAGGAAAAATGTTTAATCATGGGAAAACCAACTCATTGTTTTTACGAACATTCAACATATTGAAAAGTGAGAGGGACCAACCTTGAGTCTAGATTGATCCAGAGGAAAAGAAGACACTTGTACGTCTTGAACTTGAGCAACGATCGTTCAACGATTACGCAACACGGCTGAAACCCTTGATGATGAAACCCTTGGAACGAAACGAGAAAGGAAAAGAATTAGGAAAAAGCAGAAAATTGGTTCAACAACCATAACTCTTGACAAAATTCAGAACAAGGATTGCTCACCGTTAATTCTTGTAAAGAAGAGAGAAAGAGAACATCTTCAATCTTTCAAGGAGGAAAGAACCACTCGAGTAACGACAAGAAGGAAAAGACTCCTGATTCTCCAAAAGGGAACGTGAGGCTCAAACAACAGCAACAGCAACAAGAGAAAGGAGGAAAGGGTTTTCTCTATTGAAGACTAAGAGTTGTTGTTAATGATGAATGAAAAATAAATTAGCCCTAACCCTCTTCTATATGATGGTCGAACCCTCTAAGTGATAGGAGGTTTTGTTTCAGATTTTCTTCTTCTTATCTTTTATCTAAAATCTCTATCCTATTTAATTTAAACAAGCCCTAAGATATTATTTCTAAACAGAAACAGAATCGGCACTTAATTAAAAGGATAATCAAAAAATAATCACTTAACAACCAATATCTAAAACCAAATATCTAGAGATAATTAAATTATCTCCAAATTCAAATAATAATAGAAAATAAAATCTGCTACAGAAAAGTCAACAAAGCCAAACAAGGGTCAACAGGGACCAGAACTGAAATTACTAAGTAGTCTAGGGACCAAATTATAATTATGAAATAGCCCAGGGACCAAAACATAAATATAAAAAATTGAAAGTCTTACAGGAATTGTGAGTAGTAGTGTCTTTCGTTCAAGCATAGTGTTAAGTCTTACCGTATTGGTCGTATATTTTATTTAGTTATGATTATGTCCTTAAAGCAGAACGAAAATGACCTTATTCACTGGGCAACAAGACACAGTGTGGGAAATGAGATATAGGAAACTGAGTTCACTGAAATTTGAATGGTAGGTTTGCATTACTTGTAGCCATTTTCATTCTAGGAATCAATGCAATACGTCCAGCTTTAGTCCCTGTGAGTGTGACGCACTCAATAAAATGGTCTCCTATCTTCCTCACTCTCACACTTTTTCCTACACAATCTGTTGGATTGATCAATATTTCTCAGTAATATTACCGGGACTTTTTCCTTCAAAGTCAACTTATGAGGAGGAAGCCCATAATAGTTTATAGCATTCAAAACCTCAGGGGAAAATGCATCCAACTCAAAAATACATAGAAGATAGACATGTTAGGACATATTCCAAAATATATTTAGAACACCAAATTATGATATGAACATTTAACACCTAATTGTTGACTGGTTCCAGCGACGTTGTTCATGAATTCCACTGAGGCGTCGCCTGCACATAGTAGTCATCAAAAGATGATGTATATCATTACATTGACTGTTGGATATTATTTGAACATGTATGTATATATATTGGTTTAAGTGCACACATAACATTTTACTAACCTTGAAAGCCATTAGTGTCGTTGAATGGATCATCATCAGCGAACTCACCCAAATTTATGTCATCAAAACCAACAGGATCTACAAATCAAATGCAAAGGTCACATGCATAATTGAATTATCGTTTTGTGATGGCCAACATTGTAGTGTGTAAAAATCTTGTTAAGAATAGTAAAAAATGGTTACCATCTTGATCTGCCAACGGGTCAACGTCGAAAGTGTTATCATCTGTTGATAACACAGGTATAGATGATGTTGTTGGGGTGTTGTTTGGTCCAGCTGGATTCAGCTCATACCTACTAGTAACATGTTCATTACTTTGTATGGTGCAAAGTGGTCTCTTTCGACCAGTACTCAGTGGGCTTCCATCAATATTACAATCACCAGAATAGATTGAACACTAAGATAGATTTGAAGAAAACATACAAAAGTAACAATGTCACTAATATAGTTAAATTGTAGCTATAGATATAAAAGACGTATTGTTCTTTGAGATGTTAGACACGGGGGAGTGATTAGTGCAATGCATGGTTTTGTCAGAAGGACGTTTGCTAATAGAAAAGTATACAATGTGTGTTATTAGTTACGAACGTGAAGTTTTTAAACATGCATTATTAAACACTATGTTATAGAAAAAGTTTCAAACATAGTGCCATAACGTACCTCTTGATAGCGTATTCACTGAATTTTAAACACCTTATTTTATACACAAAGTTTCAAACATAGTTTCAGCTCTGACAACTTTGTTTGCTTCCTGTTAATGCATGTTTGAAATAACAACCCCTAATAGCACATTCACTGATTCAGCTTTTTTGCACTCATCAACAACTGTCCATTGCCTAGTGAGATCAAAATTGAGATAGCAGGGATTGGAGAAAAGAGGGTAGAGGGTCGTTTGAAATTAGATAGTTGCTTTACTTATGATTGCAAAGGCTGGGGGTTGAGATCTTGGTCAGCAAATTGTACTTTTTATAATTTAAATTGGTTCTAAATATTTAAAAAAAAAAAGCGAAATTACTATATAGTCATTGTGATCAGCACTTTATTTTTTAAATTACTAACAATATTTATCTAAAAATATTAAATATTTATTTAGTGTAAGTGATATTATTCAAACAATTGTCGATAATTAGAAAAACAAAAAGATTTTGTCAAATTTAAATGAAAATACGATTTCAAAATAAAGATTTCAAATCCTTTATTTTGTAAATATTTAGTTGGGACCATATTAATCACGTCATAATGTCTTTATATCCAAATTTAATTTATAAAGTGGTTAAAAATGATTTCGTCAATTTTCATTTATAATTACTTTTAATATAAATTGGTTCAAATTATTTTTAAAAAATCTAATTTCTATATAGTGATTAAAATCAACACGTTATTTTTGGGTGTTAGAACTAACGCCCAAGTACATAAATTCACACCCTCCCATTTTCGCATTCCGGGATTTAAATCCCAAAATTTTTGCTTCCAATATTTTAAATCCCGAAAAATTTTACTTCCAGGATTTAAATCTCGGAATGTGAAAGGGGTGCAGAAATGGGTGGTTGGGGTATTAATTCTAACACCCTTATATTTTAGATTATTAATAAAAGATCTCTCCTTTTTTTGGTCAATCGGAAAAAATATCTCTCCTTTACTGGTATGAGCAAAAAAGAAATCTCCGATTCTTTTTGTTAGGCCAGGTTGTGTCGGTTGCAAGCATGGTTTTGGCCTTAAGCACAGTTGTCAATTCCTGATTATGGAGCTAAATGGAATTACTAATATGGGATAGTCTTCGATTGCCTTGTTTAGTTTAACTGTCAGGGTTGGTTTAACTTTAAATTTGTATTTGAATATCTGGTAGCAAGATTATTGGAATGCATAAAATTGAATTTCTTTTATGTAGCATTTGTTCAATGTATGTCTTAATGGGAATGATTTTAGTTTTCTTCCTTCGTGTATCTAATTGGAAAAACTACTTTGCCTTATATGAAAGCAAATGGTTTAGGTTTTGGGATATCCGTTGACATGAGTGTAATTTGGTTCAAGAAGTATTGAGATGAAAGTCCGTTACCATGAACTTATATCCAAGACACACATTTTGGATTGGAGTGCTAGTGATTAAGGATGTTAAATTGATATTTCTATCTATGAGCAGTAACACCTTGTTTTAGTTGCTTTTGACTTCTTGTCTTCCTGGCTATATGTTTGTGCGTTAATATCAACCAAGTGATGGATAGTTCTTTACAATTTTTTAATTTGGCGAAAAAACTAAAAATAGTTAGGTTCTATTTGTTGTTATATAGAATACAACTAAGTGATCCTACAATAATAACATGTAATTCCTCAGTGTAACTGGTTACCAAGTCGCAAAACATGATTTCATTTCTCGTTTGATTGCCATGTTTTGGGCGATTGGGGATGCCAAGGATGCTACATTATCTTTGCAAACTTTAAGTATAAGTATAAGTATAAGTTTACTTGCTTATGTGTAGAAGAAAGTTATTGCTTGTCAATCTCTAAAATAGTTATGATTTTCAAAAAAAAAACAAATCAACCTAAATATATAGTACTTTAGCCTATATCAAAATATAATTTTAAAAAAAAACTACCTAAATATATATATTGTTTTCATTGGTTGTGAATCTAATGGATTTCATATTTTTAAAAATTTTTAAAAAATATTGTTGTACTTTTGTACTTTTTCCTATCAAAAGATAATTTAAAAAGCAAATCAACCTATATATTACTTAAAATATCCTACGTGATATAATGTTTAAAAAAATAAACCAACCTATCTCAACCTATATATTACTTATCCATTCAAAAAAAAAACCTATATATTACATTAAATATCTTGCGTGATATAATGTTTAAAAAAAACAAATCAACCTATTATATATTATTTAAAATAGTGTGTTAAATCAAAACTGCTATTTTAATATTTGATTGAAAAATATAGCTGGGCATATCAAAATTCAAGGAAAATAATTTATCTAATAATATTATTTTAATATGATTTAATATTTTGTAATTTTCAGAATATAATTTTATATGTAATAATTTCCAGGTTCATATAAAATTCCTACTATTCATATTAATTAAATTCATTATAACGATATTTTTTATTATAATTTTAAGAGATTATTTTTAAGACCCACAGATATGTAATTATATCTATTATTTATATTCAAGTTATAACTAATGAAAATTAAAATATCCTACATGATATAGTGTTTAAAAAAAATCAAATCAACCTATTATATATTACTTAATATAGTGTATTAAATCAAAACTGCTATTTTAATATTTAATTGAAAAATATAGCTGGGAAAATTAAGTTAGGAAATAGTTCTAAAAATAATTGTTTAGAGTATTATATATTACTTAAAATAGTGTGTTAAATCAAAACTGCTATTTTAATATTTAATTGAAATATATAGCTGGCAAATCAAATTAGAAAATAGTTCTAAAAATAATTGGTTAGGGTAGGAAATAATTATTTAGGATATGGCCTTAGTGAATAAGATATATTGGGGTAGGTAGGATTAAACCTTATTTTATATAATATATAAATAGATTTTACTTAGTGACATGAAATTCAAATTTTTATACCTAAAGAGTGACAATATGTTTGGATAAAAAAATTCAAATTTAATGATTTATTTTGTATATACCTAATGCCCGAATCAAACCAAACTCACTTTAATGAGTTTAATCGGATAAATTTAGTTCGGATTTCCTGTTTTTTTTTACAAATCTGAACCAAACTATACCAATTAAATTTAATCAATTCAAATTCTATTTTACCACAAACTTAACCAAGCGAGGTCTCGCGCCATACAACATTTTTCTTAATAATTATATCCTTGGTATCTGTAAGAGCATTTTATGTCAGTGTATTGTATATGTCCTGATTCATGAACTATTAATATATAGCAACAACACGTTTCATAAATTCATATTTTTCATTCTATCTCTCTTCTCTCACATTACATCACATATTTCATCAATCACTTATCTCTATTTTATTCATATTTCTTTAAATATCTACATTTAAAAGATGTACCCCAATCATAGAGATACCGGATGAAATGGGAAAAAAACAGAGAAAAAGTTGATCATGTAAAACGAAGGAGTCATAATGAAATTCTAAAATGAGCTCAAGCTGACATGAAATTAATGCATAATCAAGAAAAAGAATATAGGGTGCATGAAACCTAACCTTGTCGGGTACAAAAAAAAAAGTCATATGCGTATGTTTTTGTTAACACTACTCACCCGTGCATGCATATACAATAACTCAGCCAACGAAATAAATGTTGATTAAATTTTACATTATGCATTTGCGGAGTATATTATTTGATTTTTTTTCCTTCAACTAGGTCTATTGTTCATTAATTGATTTGTTTATCTACCAGATGAGAGAAATATCTCTGATTCTATATTCAAATAAAATTATTTATCATGAGATAAGGCACTTTGCTGTCAATTAGTTGACCATTAATTGAGGCTATTTTCCTCTCAAAATCTTAATGCATGCAATTATAAATGACGTGAATTATGTCAGTTAATGATTTAGTTGGTGAATCATCATGGTATTCAATGAGGATGACTAAACTGGTTGTCGATACACCTACTTTTTGAATGTTTTAAGAAAAAGGCTAGCAATAGTCTCTTCCAAACTCCCCAGTTGATACCACCAAGTAAGCAGATCAAGTGACACAGAGGTGTTCTAGCTTAAACAGAGGTTTTGGATTTAAGTTTCTATAGACGCAGCTGCGTTAGAGCATCTCCAATGGCCGTTCTTAGAGGCAGTTCTTAGGCTAAGAACTGAGTTCTTGAAAGAAATAACATTGGAGCAAAGTGATGTGCCAGTTCTTGCCATGAAGTGAAAGGAGGATCTGCTTAAATAAGAACTCACTTCTTACATTAAAAAATAATTTTTTCTCTCTCATTCAACAACTAAAATCAGTTAAAAAAGAAAAGTAGGAAAGATCATCTGGTGAGGAAAACACTACAATAGAATTGTCTTGTTACCACGCCCTTGTTACCACGGTTTCGTGTCGGACCGCGGTAAAAAGCTGCCCGAAGCTCTTTTACCACGGTTCCGTGTTGAACCGTGGTAAAAGAGGTGCTATGTTACCACGATTATATGGTAACCGTGGTAACTGAGATAGTTTTTTTTAATTAACACTGCTTATTACCAAGGTTGGTAGGTGAACTAGGGTAATAGGTTTTATTATTTTTTAATGAACATTATCTATTACCACGGTTCTTACAGTAACCGTGGTAATAGTTTTTATTATTTTTTTAATTAATACGACCAATTACCACGGTTGTCAGGGGAACCGAGGTAATAGGTATTATTTTATTAAAAAAATGGTGATTTACCACGGTTGATTGGGCAATTGAGGTAATAGGTTCTTTAGTTTTTCGTTTTCCCTCTCTTATAGCTATAGGAAACCCTTGTTTCAAGAAAAAAATATGTCTTCCCGTTTCTCTATCGCGACTCTATCGCTCTTCAACCTCGTCGCCGCCACTCAACACTCCTTTCTGCTGCACCTCATGGTAAGTCCAGATTTGATTCAAGCTATGCCACGGATACTCTGGGATCTTCATTTGATATGGAGAAAGATGCATGTGAGGGTGACCATGTTGATGAAATAGCGGACGCGGTAGAAGAGGATTTTCGTGATTGTCCTGAAATGTTTGAGGTTGAAAACTGATGCGAAGACGCCTCTTTATGAAGGATGCTCGAAATTCACAAGATTGTCTGCAATCTTAAGGTTGTACAACTTGAAAGCTGGCAATGGATGGACCGATAAGAGCTTCACCGACCTACAGTCTCTCTTAAAAGATATGCTTCCAGAGGAGAACGTTCTTCCCGATCGCACATACGAGGCTAAACAAATGCTTTCATATATTGGAATTAGTTATGAGAGGATTCATGCATGTCCTAATGTCTATTTTTTATTTTGAAATGAATATGCTTCTCTGACGACATGTCTTAAATGTAAAGCTCCACGATATAAGAAGGAAAGTTCAAGTCCATTAAAGGTGTTATGGTATTTCCCAATAATACCAAGAATTAGGCGCATGTACCGTAGTGCTGAAGTTGCGAAACACCTAACATGGCATAAAGATAAAGGCCAAGGTGATGGAATGCTTCAACACCCGGCAGATTCTCCCCATAGGAAAAAAATTGATTCGGACTATCCCAAATTCGGCAAGGAAGAAAGAAACCTACGCCTTGCATTGTCTACTGATGGAATAAATCCACATAGCCTTCAGAGTAGCACCCACAGTACATGGCTGGTGATACTAGTGGTCTATAACCTGCCTCCTTTGCTTTGTATGAAGCGCAAGTATATGATGTTATTTATGTTAATTTCTGGGCCAGAAATGATATAGACATATACTTGGCTCCTCTAATTGAAGATCTGAACAAATTATGGGATGTAGGTGTAGAGGTGTATGATAGGTCAAGGGACGAAACTTTCAGACTGAGGGCAATATTGTTTGGTACGATCAATGATTTTCTGGCATATGGCAATTTGTCGGGATATAGTGTAAAAGGAAAGCTTACATGCCCTATATGTGAAGATGGTACAGCTTCAATGCGATTGGAACATTGTAAAAAGAATGTTTTCCTACAACATCGTAGATTCTTGCATACAAGACATCGTTATCAGGGCTTGTCAAAAGCTTTCAATGGAAATATAAAAGAAGGTAAAGCTCCCAAGCCATTGAAGGGTGTTGATCTGTTTGCCAAGGTGAAGAACTTGAGGTGTACGTTCGACAAGACTTTCAAAGAACAAGTTCCTAAAAGTGGTTGGAAGCAAAAGTCAATTTTCTTCGAGTTGCCATATTGGGAGTCACTATATGTGAGACATTTTCTTGATGTGATGCATGTTGAGAAGAATGTTTTCGAAAGTATTGTTGGTACTTTACTAAATGTGTCAAGCAAGTCTAAAGATATCATCAATGCAAGACTTCATTTGGTTAGCTTGGGCATAAGGATAGAATTAAAACCTGTGAAGAAGGGAAAACGCACGTACCTGCCTCCAGCAGCCTATACTTTATGCAGGAAAGAGAAAATTGTTTTGTGTAAGTTTCTTAGTGGTGTTAAAGTTCCACAGGGGTACTCTTCAAATATTAAGAACCTCGTATCAATGAAAGACCTTAAGTTATAGGGATTGAAGACTCATGATTGTCATGTTCTTATGGAGAACTTGCTACTAGTGGCCATACACTCCATTTTGCCTGAAACAGTGAGAGATACCTTAACAAGATTGTGTCTCTTCTTCAAGGCTATTTGCAGCAAAGTGATCGACCCTTCCAAGTTGACAGCATTGCAAAGAGAAATTGCTACAACTTTATGTGAGCTTGAGATGTACTTTCCACCTTCATACTTTGATATAATGGTTCATCTAACCATTCACTTGGTTAGAGAGATACAAATGTGCGGGCCAACTTATATGAGATGGGTGTACCCTTTTGAACATTACATGAAGATTTTAAAAGGTTATTATGTAAAAAACCGAAGCAGTCTAGAGGGGTGTATGGTTTAACGGTACTTAGTAGAAGAAGCTATTGAATGTTGTACCGAATACCTGTCCAGCGTTGATTCCATTGGCCTTCCAAAGTCTCGTCATGCGGGAAGAATAGAAGGGGAAGAGCTGTTTAAAAGTGAGATAGTAACCATACAAAACAAAGAATGGAAACAAGCTCACTTATATGTTTTTCTCAATGCGACCGAGGTTGGGCCATATGTTCACAAGCACAAGGATGAGATTAAGAGGTTGAGCCCCAATAGGTCTGAAAATTGGTTAGCAAAGGAGCACAACAGGACCTTTATAAAATGGATAAAGGATCACGTTCATGCGGATTGGAAACAAGATCTTGCCTCTGTTTCAGAGAGATTGAAATGGTTGTTGAAGGGTCCGGGTATACATGACTTTTCTTACAACGGCTATGTAATTAATTGTTATACATTTTATACGGAAGCCCAGGATGATCGAAGTACAATGCAAAATAGTGGTGTAACTCTTGTTGCTAAAGCTATGCATGTCTCTAGAGCCAAAGATAGAAACCCCATATATGCAGACATGTCATACTTTGAGGTAATTCAACACATATGGGAGTTGGATTACACAACATTTCGGGTTCCTGTGTTTGGTTTTAAGTGGGTTGACAATAAGGTGAGTTGTTCAGATTGACAACTCAGGGTTCATTCAGGTTGATTTTAATAAGGTGGGGTCCAAAGATGATCCTTTTATTTTGGCTTCTCAAGCAGAGCAAATATTTTATGTCCCTGATCCCCCTGACAATAAAAAGTCCATTGTCCTTTTATCAAATAAAACAAATATCAACAACGATGATGAACAATTCCTTCATGAAGAAAATGCTATTGAGGATGACCCTTTCTTCGGGATACCACAACCAATCGACCATGATTCAGATGAAGATGATTGTTTGTATGTTCGAGATGATCATGAAGAGGGAATTTGGATGAATATAGAATTCCATGAAAAAATAGGAAAAACACATATGCGCATATTGAAGAAAAGGAAAAGAACTAATAAAACAAGTTAAAGAAGTATGCATTTTTTTATAATGATTTTATGTGTAACTTTAATATTCTTATATTTATCACTTACACTTTTAAGACGTTGTTTCAGGAAAATGGATCCTTCACAGCAAGGTAGCGGTTAGACCGGTGAGAGCCGAACAATTAGACATGGAAGGACCATCATGAAAGAAGTACTCAAAGAAAGAAGTAAAGGAGACAAGTTTGAGGTAACAATTCATTACAATATTGTTGTTGTTTTATGTTTATTGTTTAAATTCACCTGCCTATATTTACATGTTTAACATCTAAATGTATTAGGTTGGTTGGGATGCGGATGGTGTACTGATTGACCCCAATAAAAATTACTTTGTAGGGTATATTGGGTATCTCGCTCGCACTATGGTTCAAATTACTGAAAATTGGTGTCCAGATGTTGACCTAGATCTAAAACATCACATATGGGAAGAGGTTCAGGTTAGATAAATACTCTTACAATTTGTGCGTTAAATTAGATATGTAAACATACTTAACATCAATTGAACTTGTGTTATTGCAGGCTGGTTTTCACATTGATGCAAAGCACAAAGACTATGTCCTTAAAGAAACAAGTGTTTTGGCTAGATATTTTAGGGTAACTGTAGCCAAACACTTCTTAGATAAAGATGGCAACGTAATTGACCATCCACCAACGTCTTATGCCCGAGTGGTTGATGTTGGTCAGTGGATGCAATTTGTTGCTTAACATCAAAGTGAGGAGTTCAAGGTGAAATATCTATCTGTGTGACGTGTCATGCGTATGCTTACATTACGTTTTGAATATAATTATATAATGATACATATGTTATGTTTTGAAACAGAAACTGAGTGAAGCGAACAAGAAAAGAGCATTGAAGCCCAAGTACCCATACAGATTTTCATGTATGGGATACACTTGCCTTCAACAGAAGATGGTATACAGACACACATAATGCAGCTTCAAATCTCGTATATTAAATTTCTTTTAACACATTGTTATTTGTGATTATTTTTCTTGTCTTAATATAGTTGAAGAAGTCTGGATCAAGCGCCACTTCCGTTCCCCGCCATCAACTGTGGAAGCGTGCTCGTATTTCCAAGAAAGGGTCAATTGTAAATGAACATGTTACACAAGTTATCAGCACATGTATAAGTTTGAATTCACAGATATGTAATATTTATTTCTTATGCACATAATTGAGAATTTTCATATATGCCTCAGGAGAATCTCTCACAATCTGTATCGCAAGAGGACTTGCCCAAACATACACTAGATGACATTCTTGGCCAAGCATTGCAGAAGCCCGAGCACCCAGGTCGTGTAAGGGGAGCGACCTTCCCCATATGCCGAAGAACCTACTTCAAGGATCAAAAGAAGGCAAAGGACAAGGAGACTCCACCAGAAGTCGCACACTTCCTACAAGTGGTGGTATCCCTACAACAGCAAGTCTCTATTTTGATGCACGGGAGGGAGGTCGTCAAGGAGCTTGTGAATCTGCCTTACAATAGTGGGAAAGATAGTTGCACACCTCAGGTTGATATTCATGAGGTAATTGGTGTTATTTGTGTTATTGTAATACACTATTGATAGTTCGTTAAAGGTATTGACCTCAATAGTTTCTTCATTCATGTAGGGGAAGAGGGCCAAGAATGAGCCGTTTGTATCCGAGGACGAACAACTACCACCATCCATTAACTTCCCTAAGATAAGTTGTTTTTTTAGTGTTTGCAATCCATTAGTGACGATGTAAGAGGTTGATGATGAACTTTTTTGTCATTGATTTAGGGTATTACACCTTCTGCTCTGTGTTTGGAGACGCTCTGTTTCCGCGTGGTGGTTAGGGGTTTAGTGTACAACACTAAGAACAATACAATCCATAACCGCCCACTTCCCTCTGAAATTTTAAAAGTTGGTATTCGAGTTGCGGTTGAGGGTGATGCAGAACTGTCGGTGCCTGATTAGTATGATGAATTGATTACCATCTAGGACGCAGTAGGTGGAACTGTGGCATGTCCTACCAACATTGTTCAAGTTGAGGGCAAGGTATGTTATGATATGATATAATTCTATAAACTCAATCGCATATATTTGAATTTACATTCATTGATTATACATGAATATATCATTTTCAGGCGCAAGAGAAGAACAAGGGAAAGGCGGAACATGAGGATAATGAGAAGGTGAATGTGAAAGGGAAGGAGAAGGAGAAGGAGGTTGAAACAAACTAGACAAGGGAGTCTGTTGCATCCCCAAGTCATCAACCTAGGCCTCGCCTTGGATGAAATGACGATCCACTTAAGAGCTGCAAATTTCTAGACATATATGCAGAAAAGGTACTTACTGACGGCAAGCTTATCACAATACCAATGGAGGAGAGAATGTTTGGCCATGTTTATTTCGAGAACCTTGGTAGTGAAGAGCTCCGTCAAGTCACCCGACATGGTGAATTGGGTGCTTCAATTATTTGTGTTTACCTGAGGTACTTTGTTCAAATTAACTATATCCCTGTTTTTGGTTTCCTTATTTCAACAATGATTAGTGTAATCATTTATGATTTGTATAATCTTATTTATGGTACATGTTTGATCAATGTGTGGCTGAGAATTCGTGTACAAGATTTGCATTTCTCAGCCCTCATCGAACAACGCAACTCGTGAAGCAGCAAAGCCAGTACATTGCGGATACAATAAAGTCACATGCAAACCCAGACCAAATATATCTCGCACCAATCAATTTTGGGTGACAAGTTTATACGATCCATTTATAAATTTGTCATCAATTTATATGAAACTTAGTTACTTGATCGTTTGTTGGTTTAACATGTGTTGTCAGGGACATTGGGTGTTGGTGGTGATCAATGCCAACAAAGGGACCTAATTTTTCTTGGATCCTTTGCATGGTGATCTTAGAAACTGCAAAGAAATGAAAGAAACTTTTGATCGGTAAGCATATAGATCAACTGTGCTATATAGTCTTACTAATCGACATGTTTACTCATTGGGTTATTCGTTCATTTTGTTAGCGCAATGAAGATCTACCGTGCTACTTGCAAGGATCAGAGGGTTAGATGGAAGCAAGCCAAGTGGAATACTATAAAGGTATATATATTTACATAACTGTCATCAATTATATCCACTAAAATCACTTTATTTTTTATTTGTTTTTGTAGTGCCCTGCTCAAACAAACAATATAGCTTGTGGGTACTGTGTGCTAAGCTTTCTAAGAGACAAACAATAAGATTGTGGTTACTATTTACACAACTACAATTCCTGATGCGGTACGAAACTCTACATTTATTTTACATTTATTTGTTGCTTATCTAACAAAATTTGTTGCTGATACATTTATTTTAATATCATTTTGCAGTACTTCCCTGATTGTCAATTCGAATCCTACGATCAGGACCACTAAATGAAATTAAAGAAGAATGGGGTGGTTATGTATTACATAATTTTGCCTAAAATGTATACAAGTGGGCTATACATATATACTATGTTGTTGTACATATATTATATTGGTTGTACAATATTATTTTGTTGGGGGTGTTTGGTATATGTGTGTGTGTGTCCTGTCACATACTGTTGATTATGGTTGCATGAATTTGATTTGATTATTCTCTAATTTGTACGTAGCATTATAGATTATTAGATTACATGTTGTTTTACTAGGCAGAATGCTGTCGACGAAATATTTGGCAGAATGCAAGCGCATGAGCGCTGGCTTCCCAGTGCCCATGTGCAGGCATAACTGAGGTAAAAAAAAAAACATATTACCATGGTTCATACAAGAACCATGGTAACAGAGGTAAAAAAACATATTTCCACGGTTCATTCTAGAATCGTGGTAATAGAGAAATAAAATTACCGCGGTTCCATCTTGAACCGTGGTAACAGTGAAACAAAATTACCACGGTTCTGCATTCAACCGTGGTAATAGAGGTGTGATATTACCTCGGTTCCTCCCTGAACCGTGGTAACAGAGGCATGATATTACCACGGTTCCGCCTCGAACCGAGAGTATTACAAAGGTCTGATATTACCACGGTTCTCTCTTCGACCGTGGTAAATGGTCTATTACTTCCTCACGCAATACCATGGTTTAATCATGGTTGTATGCTGCCTGGAATCGTGGTTGTATGCTTCCTGGAATCGTGGTAAAAAATAAATTTTGTAGTAGTGAAAACATTGGAGAAGATGAAGAGAACCACAATCAATGTAGGAAAATAAATTCAAATTGAAGAGAACCACAATAACGAAACCACAAACCACCAATTACAACAAACATCACCAGTAAATTACAAAATAAGATGAAAAGTCATTACAAAAGAGGGGGGAGGTTACAACATAAACATTGGAAGGAGATGAGATCCGCCGACAACTTCGACAGCGACGGGGACACGGACGGGGACATCGACAGCGACACCAACACGGATGGCGACATCGGAGTCTCCGGTGGTGGGACGAAGCGATCCGGTGGTGGGAGACTCTGATCAGGTGGTGGGAGGCTCCGATCGGGTGGTGGGAGGCTTCAATTCGGTGGTGGGAGGCTCTAAAACATGAAATTAGAGAGGGAGAGTGGAGGCTCGGTTGAGAGGGAGAGGGTAAGGAAACACGGCCGGGTGGAGAGGAAAAGGAGAAAGAAAGGTTGGCGGCGAAGAGGGGGAGACGGAGAGGAAAAGAGGGGGAGGAAAAGAGAAGAGAGGAGAGGGAGAGAAGAGGGCGGCGGCTAGGGTTTGATAAGAGAAGAGAGGAAGAGAGATGGATCTGATGAGAGAAGAGAGGATGAGCGATGTCTTATAAGGGGATGACTGGCTCAGCCGGTTTTCTGCCCGTTTGGGTTAGATATGACCGGTTGGGTCGGTCATATTTTGTCTGTTGGGCTCAATTTCCCAAAAAAGAGCCGTTTTTTTTCCATCCAATTTCCAAAAAAAGAGCCATTTTTTTGCATCCAGAATGTCAGCGCCTTGGCGCTGGCTTCCCAATGCAATGGCGCTGGGATTTTGTATCGTCTAATGATTGCATCCAGAATGCCAGCGCCTTGGCACTGGCTTCCCAGCACATTGGCGCTGGGATCTTGTATCGTCTGATGGTTGCATCCAGGCTGCCAGTGCTTTGGCACTGCAATCTTCTTGACAATATAGTCATTTTTTGTCTTTTTGTTGGCAGATTTACACTATAAATAGCATACTCTTTGCAATTTGTTGACACAACAATTTTACTTCCACAATTTCATTCTTCTCATAGTACTAAACCCCTTGATCTAGCTTTTCTTTTCTTCCCCAATGGATCCTTATTGGTCAATGTATGGGAATTTCCTAAATTGTACTAGATCATTATTGTAATGTTATAATTTGAATTTCTTATTGAGTAGTAGATCAATATTGTAAAACTAGTCATTAAAAACTAGCCGTTATAAAACTAGCCGTTAAAAACTAGCCGTTATAAAGGTATTCCTTATTTATACATACCTTGTGTCCTCATAATGTGCAGTATTTTTTCATTCTATCATATTTCTACCATATCAAATTACACATATACTCTCTCACTGTTTGACGATTCAATCAGTCCATATGGCTTCAAACAATTTACCCAGCTTTAATGATTTCTTCGACGAAATATTAGATGAATACTTGCATGACACCGGTCCAGAAGATCACTTGAGGTTCGTTATGGAGAGGCAACAACAATCTAAAAATGTCGCGAGGCCTAGACGATGAAGAAGAGGGATAGAGCGATCTCATGAAGAATGGCACGTTTGATTATACAATGACTACATCTTTGAAAATCCGGTGTACACGGATACTTAGTTCCGATGAAGGTTTTGAATGCGAAAGCATGTGTTCATGAGAATTGTAGAAGCCCTTGGGAATCATGACGAGTATTTTCAACAGAGAGTTGATGCAGCTGGTAGAAAAGGTCTTTCACCATTATAAAAGTGCACGACCATTATTCGTATGTTGGCATATGGATCACCTGCTGACAGTGTGGATGAGTATGTAAGAATTGGTGAAAGTACTACAACTAAGTGCTTAGAGAGATTCGCCACAGGTGTGAACGCAATATTTGGAGATCAATACTTGAGAAGGCCAAACGACGAAGATGTGGCACGCCTGCTTCAAACAGGGGGGTCTCATGGATTTCCAAGAATGTTGGGTTACATTGATTGTATGCATTGAGAATGGAAGAATTGTCCAAATGCATGGAAAGGCCAGTATAGTCGAGGTGATTGGCATGCATTTTTTGGCAGTGCGAGTTGTAACAATGACATCAATGTGCTAAACCAATCAGATGTGTTTACAAACCTTTTGAACGGAGTAGCTCCGGTAGTGCAATACAGTGTGAATAGATCCCAGTATAATATGGGATACTACCTAGCAGGCGGTATCTATCCCGAGTGGGCTACATTTGTCAAGACCATCCCACAGCCACAAGGTGAGAAAAGACAATTATTTGCTAATCGACAAGAAAGAGCAAGAAAGGACGTTGACCGGGCATTCGGAGTGCTCCAAGCTCGATTTGTGATTATTCGTGGTCCATCACGCTCTTAGCATGTCAACAAGATGAAACAAATAATGCATGCATGCATCATATTGCATAACATGATCGTTGAAGACGAATGCGAGGGATACACATGTGTCAATAACAGAAATTTATCTTGGTCGAAATACCAAAAAACCAAAGACAAGTTATACTAAATTTAATTTCTTGGTCGAAATATGGTGTTCGCAATATTGGTTGAAATCATATACCAACTTGTCAAGGTAATAAAGCCAATTGAATTGATCAAACTTTGTTTTTTTGACAACTTTTTTGTTAGCCATTTAATGGACTTATTGGTTTCACTTTTATGGTAAAAAAACGTAAGTTTAATATTTATTGATCAAATATAGTTTTATGGTTTAAGGGGAAAGAGAAACAAAAAGATTGGTTACTGCACTTTGGACGTTGTATCTCAACATTGATTTACTATCAGTTGCATTTCAAGTTTCTTTCCTATCAGTTATTTTTCTTTCCAGTGTTTTAAAACTCGGCCCGGTGATCGACTCGGCCGAGGTACTGGGTCAATGGGTCACTGGTCGGACCGAGGGGTCACTGGTCGGACCGGTTGACTCGGTGTATATTAAAAAATATAAAAAAATTCAATGCTAAAAATAAAAGAATGCTTATAAAAATAACTTTCATTGTACCTCTACCGTCTCTAGCTACCAAAATTGAAATAAACAAATATTGCCCCACAATAGTTGGATATATACTAATGAAGAATTTTCAAAGTTTTGGATATAGATATTTTAAATTGAATTGATAGTTTTGGCTTTTATTTTAGTCTTTTCTTAAATATGTATTGATTAAATATTTAAATTTGTAATCAATAAAAATTTAAAGTATTAAATATTTCATCAATGTATTGTAATATAAATAATATTAATATTTTTTAAATTCATATTAAAAATAATATTATTCATTTTTTAATTTTTTAATCAGTTTACAAATATAAATAATAAAAGATATGATTAATCACTAATAACATTGTGGTCTAGTGGTAATAGTGTTGTTTTCCTATTCCAAGGTCCTGTGTTCAACTCCTTCTTGCACCACCTTTTAAAAATAAATTCACATTTTTATTAAATAATTGCTGGGCTTGTCAAATTGGGCTTACACCCATTATCAACATACTTAAGAAAAAAAAAAACCAGTTTCAAAACAAAAAAAAACTCAGAAACAAAAAAAAAAACTAAAACAGAAAAAAAAAAAAAAAAAAAAAGAGAAATGGGTGACTCGCCGGTTCAACCAAAACCGGCCGAGTCACCGGTTTCAGCCTTGAACCGGCCGGGCCGTACCGGTTCAGGCCGGTTCGCTTGCAGAACCGGTCCGAGGAGTGACCCAAACCGGCCATGACACCGGTTCCCGGTCGGACCGGTCCGACCGGCCGGTCCGGTCCGGTTTTTAAAACATTGTTTCTTTCGACCAATACTATAACATCATTCTCAATTATTTCTTCGAGCCAAGAAAAAGAGAAGGAGTCGAATAATATTTAAAGATTGAGCAAGGATATTTCCCTATAAATAGTAGTCTTATGTATAAGAAAAATTAGAATTCACAAACTACTCAAACTTTCAAGACGTCAATAGGTCACATGCGACAGACGGCTAAAAAGAGAAATCAGAGGGTATTGTGATTCTCACTTTTACTTTCAATGCAATTTACTTTTGCCATTTTGGTTTGTCTTTTCCTTTTAATCTCTTTTCTCTTTTGAATTCAGTTTTACTTTCCTTTACTTCAATTTATTATGTTCTTCATCTCCGTTCTTCATCTTTGAAGAACATTCTTCCGTTCTTCATTGAAAACCTGGAAATAAGACTTAAACGTTTTCACATATAGGACCCAAAGAGGATCAGAATCCAGCCTCTTTGTCAACATTTGGATTTTCTTGTTGATTTACTCGTTTTTACCAAAAATCAAGGTAAACAGCAGGTAATGTTGATTATGAACTAGTAGATAATGACATCTTAAGCGCCGAAGTAACTAATGGCCTTATTCCCACTTTTGCAACATATTTTCAAAGAAGAGGTGAAATGCGTGGAAGACAAACCCATCGACAACTTAAAGCTGACTTGATGGAGCATATTTAGGAGCGTTTTGGACATGAGAATAATGAAATTTAATTTTCATCTAATGTATTTCATTTAAATGTATCATTATTTATATTTCGTTCATATGTATTTCCTTTCGTCTTTAATTTTATAAAATGTAACGTATTTCTATTTATTTTTTAACTTACCATGTCCATTTTTAATTATATCATATTATTCTATATGCAAGTTAAATTAATAGTTAATTTAAACACTTAATTAATATTTAAATTTAAATGACGTGGAAATAAAAAATATAAATATAAGGTGGTATGGGACCAGATGAATAGTGCTAAGA
The DNA here is from genome assembly GCA_030819835.1 of Acmispon strigosus. Classification (NCBI taxonomy): domain Eukaryota; kingdom Viridiplantae; phylum Streptophyta; class Magnoliopsida; order Fabales; family Fabaceae; genus Acmispon; species Acmispon strigosus. The sequence continues at coordinate 74,943,811 of JAUAMA010000002.1, read as the reverse complement.
ACTGGAAGTAAGAACTCATCACTAGAGGGAAATCTGCATGAATTCTTAAGAGCTGTTTTTATCCTTCATGGCACATGGGGCCCACGTGAATAGTGCTAAGAAGTAAGTTCTTAGCACTTGCCATTGGAGATGCTCTTAAATATGTAGTAGTGAGAGTTTTGCCGCTCATAGTAGTTCTACCCGACTCAAAATTGCGAATACATTAAATACACACAAAACCCCTCTTATTGATTGGTTAAAATCAAGCAAGACCTAATAATCTCACATGAATTTCAACTAATCAATAAGAGTGTTGTAAAAAAGTGTAAAAGAAAATGTTGTTAGCACTCCTCGTGTTTTATTAGGACTACACATGGGTTAAGTTAGGTGGATTTCACAATTTTTCACCTTCGGACCCGGACCAAACCAATCTGACGATGTACGGATTGGATCGGGTAGGTTGATTGAGTCGTTATATTAAAATAATGATAAATATGGAATATTGAAAAAAAAATTAAAAATTTGAAAAAAAAGTCAGAAAACATTAATAAATCTGTTAAAGTACGAAATAACATGAAAAAGACACAAAAAGTTATACCAAATAATATGAAATAGTACCACATAAATGACATATACCCAAATACCATGAAAATAATTTAGGGTTCCAGTAAGCTTTAGTGGTTGGGTAATCAATTTATAAAAAACATATATTAAATATTACATTATTATTCATATATGTTTGAGTTTTGGGTTGGGTTGGATGGATTTTTACCGAACCCGATTCCTCGATCCGAACATGGTTGGATTGTACTCCATCTGTCCCTAATTATAAGACCTCTTAGATAGAGACTTGGTTTCCCTTTATATAAGCCCCATTGCTAGATTCTAGAAATATTTATTACTATTTTTCTAAGTATACCCTTTATATTTATTATACTTTTATAATTCCAAAATTTAATTACCACTAATAATTAATGTTTTTTCACACTACGCAATACATTAATTAAGAGTAAATGTGGAAGATTGTATAAACTTTTTAAAAATCAACGCATTAATTAACCTCATTACATTTTTTTTAATAAGTGTAATTGTCTTAATAAGACTTTATAATTAAGGACAAAGGGAATAATAAAATCTGTTCGATTAACCCGTTAGCTCAATCCAACCCACATTTTTGCTATTGAATCCAGTTAGGTCGGACAGGTTCATTGGGCCCCTCACGAATGACACTTTTGGGCCCCACGAATGACTTATACGTGAAAATGGTCACTAAACTTTAAAAATCCAATTTTTCCTCTCAACGTTAACCTCTATCAACAGTTTTGGTCTTGGGCATTATTCCGTTAGAAAACTAACGGATGTGAGGGAAATATGTAATTTAGTAAAAAAAAATTGATTAGATAATTAAAAAAACAAAAATAAAAACCTAGATTTCTCATAAACCTCTCTTGATCTTCATCTCCTTCTTCCTCTTCCATCATCTTCAAAACCTCAAACCGCCCCAATTTCTCAAATGTGTTGGCCTTGCCCACACCCACAAAACCCATTCTCTTAAAAATCTTCTCCTATTTCGACCTGAACCAAAAACTCCAAATCTGTAAGTGTGAGTGAAGCAGAGATCGAAGGAGCTTGGAAATCGATATCAACGAAAATTAAGGCCTTTCATTGCTCCATGTACGAGTGGCTTGCTAACCCAAATTATTGCTTGGGAAGCATTTGACATGGTGCATTTCGCAAATATTGATACATGTCTGATGTTCAATGTTGTGGTTTGATACATTTCGTAACTGGTTTATAACAACAACAGGTCGTTGGCCATTTCATAATTTATATGGACTTGAACTTTGTTTCTCTTCCCTGTTGTCTTATTTATATTTTTGTATTTACTTTGGGGTACTTCTTGTACCTCCTCTTAATGCAATTCTTTAATTTAAAAAAAAAAAACTAACAGGTGGTGGGGCTATTTTATTGTGGGTAGGATTTATCAGGAGGTTTTAACATGGTGTTGGTTATGATTGTTTATGGGGCCTTGTGTTCATTCTATTGAAGCAACAACAATGATACACAAAGATTTGATTCAGAAATCCAGTAGCAACGAGATCTTGTTCAGAAATCCCAAAATAAAAAACCCTAGAAACGCAACCTTCAATCATGACACCGAATCTTCACTTGGCTTCAGATTTGGTCGCTCTCAGACATCACAAACAACAGATCCGATCCGTCGCCGCCGTGTACACTAGGGTCGTGGCTACAATCTGGGTTAGTTTTGAATTTCAGAAACAAAGTGATTTTCAGGGAAGGGGATGATGGAGAAGCATGAAGACAACAAGGACTTGATGAAACATGTAGTAGGCCGTTCAGATTCAATGTCAGATTGCAGTGATCAGAATGAAGAAGAGGATGATGGAAAATATAGAAGGAGGAATGGGAAAGGAAACCAGTCAAAAACCTTGTGGCTGAGAGGAAGAGAAGGAAGAAGCTGAATGATAGTGAAGCAGAAGCAGAAGCATAATGAATGACCAACCACATGTGCAAAAGCAAGTGAAGGAGATGTTTTAATTTTTCTTGGTTTGGGGTTTTGGGTTTTAGATTTTTTGTCTAAGTTCGATTAATCTGTGTGTGTGGTTAACTGATTATGGAGTACATGATGAAGATGATGGAAGAGGAAGATTAATTTGAAGGTATGGAGTTGATAAAGGGATTTATTCTGGTTTTTTTTTTTATTTTGGAAAAAATTTGAAGAAAATGAAGAAGTGGATGAATATTTTTGAACTTTCTAGAAACCCTTAGTTTTCTAATAAAATAATGCCCAGAGAACAAAACAATTGACGGAAGTTAACATCGTAAAAGAAAAATTGGATTTTTAAAGTTTAAGAACCATTTTCACGTATATATCATTTGTGGGGGGAACCAAAAGTGTAATTAAATCATGTTTTAATAACTCTGGTAGTGCTACATTTAAATGGACAAGTACATTTAATAAACTCATTTATTAATTTAAATGATCATTTTGTTTGGATTTAAATTATACGGCATTCATTTGTGTGGATGATAGGATAGGACTTAACTCACAGCTACAAGTTATGACACTTCAATTAAAATATTTTAGCTACGTTTCCTTTACAATCACCTTATTTTCATTCTATCACACCACAGCTTGCCCCATCAATAATGGTGGACAGAGAGAGTGTAACCACGGAGGATGCTATATTGCTTGAACTTGAGAATTGTCGCAACCAAGGTCGTGGTGGGACGGCGTAAAAAGAAATTGATTGAACAGATAGAGTCATCACTAATGTTTATTGAAGGAAAACATTAGAAAAACCTAAAAAATGATAAACAGCCTACGAAACCTAAAATCTAGGTTCGGGAGTTTATTACGCGTGGGGAAAGTGTTAGCACCCCACAGCGCCCATCTAAACGGTACCTAAGATTGTTTGCGTAATTTTCCTTAGCTTTCTATCTTATTTATTTTTACCCTTAAAACTAAACTATTTGCCTTTTTATTGCTAATGTTTATTTTTTATGAAGGAAAAGAAAACATTTTTATTTTTTATTTTAAAGTGCCTGTCGAGAATTAACCCGTCCTACGTACCCTCATAAGAGGCGTCAAGGCTTACGTAGTTCTCAATTGATTTAAGAAAGGGGTGCCTGGCGGGATTGTTACCCGGTCCTACGTATCTCCAAAGAGAAATCAAGGCTACGTAGTTCTAAATGTTAATAATTTTTTTAGTATTTTTTTTTATAAAAAGTGAGCAAAAATGCTACGAGGAACGATATTCCACAAGTGAACAGTCGATATCTCGGATTGCGTTCGTGATTATTTGGTTTTTATGCGCATTGGCGTGAAGGAAAGGAGAGCGAAACGACACGAGGAACAACATTCCACTAGTGAACAATCGATACCTCGCATCGCATTTGATTATTTGATTTTTATGCGCATTGGTGCGGAGAAAAGGAAAGGAAAATGAAACGGTACGAAGAACAACATCCTACTAGCGAACAGTCGATATACATCGCATCGCATTCGCATTTGTTTGGTATTTTATGCGTATTGGCGCGAATAATAGGACTTTTTTTTTTATGCGAAGCGGTGAACCGGAACCCTATCAAGCAATCCGAGATTCAAACAAAGTGTAAGGCACCATCAACACACAACTCAAACAAACTTATCAAACGAACTTACGAAGCAACCGATTCAGCTTCTTGGACATGACAATTGGAATAAACCGCAGAAACCAAATCGTCGCAGACGCAGAAACATATACTCAGACATACCAGAACATAAAAAAAGCAATCAAACCCAATCCTTAATTTACAACAAAGGAAATCAAGAAACATACAATATGTTCACTGTAACAGAGGTCAGACTTAAGAGACCAGAACTAAGAACAGTATAGGAAAAGAAGAATGAACCGAACCAAGAGAGAAGAAGGAAGGGCGCAGTGAGATGAGACTTTTGAGATGAACGGCGACAAGGAGCAGGTTGCCATGGGTGGCGATCTCAAGGACCTCGAGGAAGAGTACGCGCGTGGTGGTGCAGCGACGGCGGCTCCAACCTTGTGAGGAAGGAGTAGGAGACGCAGACGGCGAGGAGAAGGGAGGAAGGTGCAGCGGCGGCAACAAAGGCTCGAACGGAGAGGGAGAAACAGCGATGGCAACGGAGGTTTGAACGGAGAGATGTGGATTCGATGGTGGTGAATCAGTAAAGAAGGTGAGGTTTGGGGTTTGTGGTTTCGGTTGAGAGAAGGAAGAAGTTGAGCGTTGATGGTGAGGTCTCAGGTTCGAAGGTTGGAAGGAAGAGGAAGATTGAGGTTGAAGGAGATGGCGGCGGCTAGGTCGGATGGTGGGAGAAGCAAAGTGGCGGCCGAGAGAAAGAAATCGAGCGTTGATGGTGGTGTGATTTGGGTGAGGGCAATAGGGAGAACAAGTCGAGGATTGGAGTTGGATACTGCTGCTGCTTGTGGCTTTGGTGGTGATAGTGGCGACTTTGTTTGTTCAATCAATTTCTTTTTGCGTCGTCCCGCCGCGACCCCGGTTGCAACAAATATTTTTCGCAACCGGGGTCGCGGCGGAACGGCGAGGTCGGATGGTGGGAGAAGAGAAGCGGCGGCCGAGAGAGAGAGGTCGAGCATTGATGGTGGTGTTATTTGGGTGAGGACGAGAGGGAGAACAGGTCGAGGATTGGAGTTGGATACTGCTGTTGCTTGTGGCTTTGGTGGTGATAGTGGCGGCTGGATGAGGGTGCGGTGTGCGTGGCGGCTACAGTGATAAGGGAAGGGGAATTAGGTTTTTTGGGAGTGTGGGAGGAGAGAGGAAAAGAGGCTGCAGTTTTTTTTTTTTGGAGAGAGGAGTGAAGCAGAGTGTGTGTTTCGCAAATCAATGAGCATGGGTATATAAATGCATGTAGTAGATGATATTGATAATAAAAATCTGTTACAAATAATTCAAATTGCAGATAAAGTTAACAGATTTAACTGATGAAATTTGTTAAATATTTGAATTTATTTGTAACAGATTTTGTTATCAATATTATCGCACATATTCAAAGCAAGACCCTCTTTACTACTATATGTTTTTTTTTTCCAGCCTTATTGCTGGTGAAATGGGTCCAAACAAAAATGGGTGCCAACAAGCATTTTTCTTCCAAGAATTTTAAGATCAATGGAAATAGGCCAATAGAGTTGCCCATCACCTCCAACATGCTTAAAACGTATTTTTAAAATGTGCCTTGAAAATCATAACCCTCATATTTTGTGGCGGGTCATCTCGTTAGAGAAAACATAAAAATAAAAAATGTATATTGGGATCACACACCAATATCAAATGTGTTACGTTGGGGGTTGACCTCCCAAAATAGGCTTGCTTAATGAGTTGACCCATCCAAAAATAGTTATAAAATATAAAAACATAAAAAATGGAAAAATAAGTGAGTTGATCCACCTAATGGAGATTTTAATCCAACTTACAAATTTCTCTTTCAAGGATTTGATCTCTTGACTTACCCCTCCTCAACCTATATGTCGCCAGCTTCTTAAAAAAACGTTCCACATGTATATTTAAGCTTGATGTTCTTTTTATTTTTAGACTAACACATATATATTTTATGGGTGACATTTTGCTCGAGCTGTAAATGTTCATATTCTGATCGGGCTAGATCTTTCAATAGGGGCTTTTTTTCTTATACAAGACTTCAACGCAAGCCTTTGCTTGGGAAGAATCAAGCATGCAATACTTAAATCAACAGCGGGCAGGGTTAAAGTTGATATTCTAATTACATAAAATCTTGTGATATATTTTTTTCTTAAATAAGGGACAGGAGCCAAAATTTATTATGTGATATAAGAACATATTATTTGTTATTAAATGATTATGTGTTGGCATTAAGGTTTTTTTTTTCTTGAATGTGGATACTTTAATCAAGTATTTTCAAAGAAATTCAAATCCATAATCATATAATTTTTATAGAATATGATTTTTTTTCTCCCAAGTCTTGAGTATAGTTTTACTGTAGCATCAAGATTCTCTCATGTGAAAATTCTCTCATATTTTATCATGTTGAAATTTTGTGTCTATCTCTCACTTCATATGTAATTAATATGTTAGACTTTTTAAGTATTTATGATGAGAGATATAAACATAATGTTCCAGTTATCATTATCATGTCACATGAGAGAATCAAAACCCCAAAATTTCATGTTCATCAAGGAAATAAATCTCTTAAATAATTTCGTCAAATTCTGATTTTTTTTTTATATTAAATTTTGCATGAAAATGTGTAAAAAAAAATTATTTTACTTGGGTTTATATTGACTAATTTATTTTTTAAATTTATTAAAAATAAGTTGAATGTAAGTCTAATATATTTTTTCCTATGTGCTCATTTGTCAATGTGGCCCATTTTAGGCTTTTATTAAAAATCACCATGTACGTATATGTTTATTGGGATGAATCTAATAGGCAAGTGTATGCGTTTCTATGTATGGCCTCATGGGCATCCTGACTTCTTATGAAATGTTACTTATATCTTCAGAGCATTTATCACCCATGAAATTGCAATAACTAAAAGTAGATTTTTGTAAGTAGAAGAGCCTACCCAATCTGTATCAATTATCTACAACTCATACATGACTTTTGTCTTCATACAAGAAATCAATTTGTGGAGCTCCATTATATTTTAGGATACAAATTACAGCTTTTGAATATCCTTCACATGGTTAAAGGAGATATTTGGACAAATGACAATAAGGTAGTTAAATTTCTCATTTTGTCTTCTCCACGTCACTGGATTTGTGAGTGGCTCCTCTTGTCCTTCCATTAGTTTAGAATTATTTGAGAAATATTAATAGCACATTTCCTTTGAGAAATCATAAAATCGTGCTTGATTGTGCAACCTCTATCCGCAATAAATAATGAATTCTTCCAAGTCGTTTGTCTGCAACTGATGAAAAAGATGTTGATTCACTTTAGTGATGCCACGGTGATCACTCCCATAATAACAATGTCGTCAACAAACACAACCAAGTAAATGCAACTTGCAACTGAATGAAGATATAAATCTAATTGATTAGTCTCACTATAATTCATACCAAACTGGTGAACAATGCCAAGACATGTTCTCAATGACTGTTCGAGACCATATAATGATTTACGGTAACGACATACTAGTCCAGATGATTTCTCCTGAGCAACAAGCTTAAGAGGTTGCTCCATACATACACTTCTTCAGTTAGATCACCATGGAGTAAAACAAATGCCATTTTAGCCACTATAGATAAAGTGTCGTCATAATCCAAACCAAATACCTACGTGTACGATTAGCAACCGAACAACAATGAGATCGTCGGGACAAAGTTTAACCCTGAAAACACACTACAACCAACAATAAGTTTCCATAGAGGAACGGGAACGAGGTCCGAAGTACCATTGTTTTAGAATTCACATATCTCACCAACCATGCATGGCTTGTCTCCAACTAGGATAGGATAAGAAATCACCTGCAGTTTTAGAAATAGACACAAAAGGACAGATAAGAGTGACAAGTATAGTGGCAAGGAGACAAATAGTGGTAACATGCGTGCCGCAACAAATCTCACGCGCCGTCATGCGTTGTGGAGGTTGGACACGCCAATTAATGAGCAACGTGTTGGTCCTTGGTTAGTTTATGTGTTAAGTTCAAACGAGTCTAGAACATTTATTATATTTTGAGTGATAACAATTTTAATTCCTAAACTATGTGTATTATTATTTTCAGGAAATTATCCCTATCGTTTGCCAGACATACTTGAAAGAAAAATTATCTCTATTGTCTATGACTCAAAGGAAGTATCATCTGCTTACATTATTTTATCTAGACACAAGCAAAGCATTGTCTGATCAAATGACAAAGTACCATCTTATCAAAAGTGAAGTATCGTCTGCTGTATTGTCAAACATATGGAAAGTACCATCTGATAAAAAATGAATTATCGTCTGCTGTATTGTCAAACATATGGAAAGTACCATCTGATCAAAACTGAAGTATCGTCTAATGAAGAGAAAGAGACACTTCGAGTATGGTCTAACTCTACATTATGTGAAGCCATAACGTCAAAGAGCAAACTATACAATACAACGCTGGAACAGATCAAATCGCTTCTAGAAAAGGAAAGGAATTCATTGATGAACGAATTAAATGCAAAGGAGTGAATCAAGAATTACATTACACGACGAACAACTCTGCTTGAACAGCAACATAAATGCTATCAATGCAAAGGAGAAGATCACACCACAAATTACCTAACGATCAGCAGAATCAACAAAGTCAAATTTATTCAATGCTTATAGTCGTTGCTGAACGGTCAGGAATTCAATGATTACATCAAGTCAACGAAAAACATCTTCAGCAAATCAAAGAATGAATTGCAGGTATAAAAGAGAAGACTTGAAGATTTGAAGATAAGAAAGAGATAGCAATACAGAACAACGAAAAACAATTGAAAAATCAAGTGAAAAACAGAGAACAAAAGCTGAACGAAAAACAGAGTCAAATACTATCAAGTTATTCACACATACAAAGAACCTACCGTCTATCATCTCTGCCTGCCAAACCTCGAGGATACTATTTACAGTCAAGCCATCTACCAAATACTGAGAGTTTTCCGAGCCTGAATTTGTTTATGTTTCACTCTTTTGAGAAGAGATTCATTGTAGAAGAAACCCTTGTAAAAGGAGAAGTCCTTCGAATACTTGTTGGGAGAAGTCCTATCGAATACTTGATGGGAGAAGTCCTGTGGAATACTTGTTGGGAGAAGTCCTGTTGAATACTTGATAGTGAAAATCTTGGTTAAGCCAAGGACTAGACGTAGGGGTGAACTAGGATAATCTTGTGTGCATCAAAACTGATTATTTTACCGTTTACTGAAAGTATACTATCATTTCCTGAAAGTATTCTATCTTTTAATGAAATTAACCTATCATTGACGAAAAGGTTTTTGAAAATATATATTTGTTTTAGAAAAGAAAGTTTTAGTACGAACACAATTCAAACCCCCCATTTCTTGTGTTGTCCTTGTTTTATCAATTGGCATCAGAGCTTAAGGCTCTAAAAACTAACACTTTAACAGGTGTAAAGAGGATATCCTTGGAGGGCAACACATTCCCAACCGGCGCAACAACAAACAAGCCACCATTTTTTGACGGCTCGAATTACCCCTACTAGAAGAAGCACATGCAATTATTCATTGAATCCATAAGCTATAAAATATGGGACATCGTCGAACATGGTAATTATGTACCTAAAAATATTGCAGGTGAACCTATCCCAAGAGCACAATGGAATGATGATCAAAGGGTAGGAAATCAACTGAATGCCAAAGCCAAGCTATTTCTTACCTGTGCACTGAGCAAGTCAGAACACGACAAGATAGATAGTCTCGACACAACTAAGGAAACTTGGGATACACTAGCACTGGCGCATGAAGGAACATCGAATGTCAAACATACAAAGATAAACATGCTGGTTGCTCAATATGGAGTATTTAAAATGAAGGGGAATGAGTCTATTGACGATATGTTCTCAAGATTTTAAACCATCATAAATGGACTGAGAAATCTGGGAAGAAGCTACAAGTACCTCAACCAGATTACAAAAATTTTGAGATGCCTATCAACGAAGGGGAGACCTAAAGTTATAGCCATTCGAGAAGCTAAGGATCTCACTACTCTCAGAATGGAAGATCTTTTAGGGTCTCTAAAAGTTCATGAGATTGAACTGGCACAAGATGAAGGAAGCAAAAAGAACATAACCATAGCCTTCAAATCCAAAATCTCGAGAGGCACAAACATTGAAGAATCGTCTGAAGAAACATAAGAGTCATCAGACGATACTGGTGATGAGGAAGCACTGTTCAAAAAAAATTCAAAAAGATGTGGCTCAAACAACGAAGAGACAGAAATGAGTCAAAAGGAGAGAACAAGAAGGAACTTGTACATAGAAAATTCCAGGAAAAGTCTAGAAAAGAAGGGGGACAAAATTCAAACAAGAACTCTATCGTTTGCTATAAGTGTAGAAAGCCAGGACACATCAAGTCCGAATGTCCTCAATTAACAAAGAAGTCATTTAGGAAGGACCACAACAGAAAGAAGAAGGCACTTATTGGCCATAGTGATGACTCTGAAGAATCCTCAGACGATGATGAAGATGAAGACGATGAAGAATCGTTCTATGACTTCATGGTATCCGTAGATGAATCAGACGACGAGGAAGATCAGGTAACATCTGAAACTCTTGAGGATGAATATAATTAATTACTTGACTATTATCATGCATTATCTTCAAAGTATAAATGTCTAAAGAAAAAGTTTTCACAACTCAAAAAGAGCTAGAAAATTTCAAGCATGAAAATACTTTATTAGTAGAGGAAAACAAAGTTTTGAAAAAGCATAACACCTCTGACAAAGTTACTGCTCTTAAAAAGAGAATAAATGTTTTAATTTAAGACCTTTCATCCTTTACTAATGGGCATGATAACTTAGTTAAACTAAGTGGAAATAATAGAGAAATATATGATAAAAGTGGGCCAGGATATAATAGTGATAGTAATGCATCGTCTAATACTGTAACATCTGATATTACATTTCTATTTTCTGCAACCATATCGTCTGAACCTGTGACGTTTGTGGTTAATAATAGAATTAAACAGACAACTGAGAGGACTCCTTATATCAAGAATGTCCCTCCCAAAAAGTCCAGTAACAAACCAGGACCCAAGAGTATTTGCGTACCTAAGACCATGATTTTTCTTGTTGCAGATTTGTTTAATATGTCAAAGCAAACACCAACAATGGTGCCTGGACAGTGGATGCTTGCAACACTTAATAGCAAAAAGGTTTAGATAAAATAAGGACAAACACAAGAAAGGGGGTTTGAATTGTGTTCGTATGAAAACTTGTTTCTCTAAAACAAATATATAATTTTCAAAACTGTTTCTTAGACGATAGGTGACTTATATTAGACGACAGGATAAACAGTCTCGATGCAGCGGAAATATCAACGTGTGTGCAGTTGAAAAATAAAGCAATAAAATGATAAAGCAGTAAACAACACACGAGGAATTATCCTAGTTCACTCCTAGAACGATGGGGCTACGTCCAGTCCTTGGCTTCACCAAGATTTTCACTATTCACCTGAATAGTACAAGTATTCTACAGGTCTTCTCCTATCAACAAGTATTCTCAGGGACTTCTCCCAACAAGTATTCTACAAGATTTCTCCCAACAAGTATTCTACAAAACTTCTCCCAACAAGTATTCTACAGGACTACTCCCAACAAGTATTTACAGGACTTCACCTAATCCCAAAGGATTCCTTCTACAGAAATTCTCTTCTCACAAGAGTGATGGTAGAAGCAATTTAGGCTCGGCAAACTCTCAGTGTGTGTATATGGTTTTGCTCTAATCAGTACACTCAAGGTTTGGCTAGAACAGAGATGAATAAAACCGGATAAACCCAACTCTATTTTGCACTCAATTTCGGTACTCTGTTTCTCTCCTGATTTTTCTCAGATGTTGTGCATTGTTCTGTACAGTTTTATGTTCTTCAAATCTTCAACTGTCCCTTTTTATACCTTCGGATCAATTCTGATTGCTGAAGGTGTTGTCTTTGACTTGATCTTCTCGTTGAATTCTAGACCGTTGTGAAACTACTATGTGCATTGAATAAATTTGACTTTGTTGATTATGCAGATCGTTGAGTGATTTGTGCTGTGAATCTCTCCTTTCAATTGATGAAATTTATGCTGTTGTTTCAAGCAGAGATAGTCGTTGTGTAATGTGTTGCTTGATTCACTCCTTTGTAATAAATTCGTTCATAAATTAATTTTTTCCTTCTTGAGACGTGACTTGTTCTATTCAGTGCTGTGGTTGTATCGTTTTCTTGCTGACATGTCAATTCTTTGAATGATGATTTCCATTTGCATATGAACAATACGTCTTGTTTGCTTGTACACAGTGCTTGCATCATTTAGTGAATGATGTAAGCTGACAGTGCAATGTAGATGAAACTTGAAATTTTGCCTCTGGACGATACTTTCATTTTTGGCCTCTGGACGATACTTGTATTTAGCCTTCGGATGATACTCGCATTTCGCCTCTGGACGATACGTCACTTTTTGCCTTCGGAAGATAGAGATAAACCTTCTCTGGACGATAGAGATAATTCGTCTCTGGACAATGGAGATTTTTCTCAGGAAGATAGAGCTTTTTCTCTGAACGATAGAGATTCTTCTCTAGACGATAGATCTTCTTCTCTAGACGATAGAGATATTTCTTTTTCTCTTCCTCTCATACGATACATCTTCTATGGACGATGGAGATAATTCCTGAAACACATAATACAATTCAGTAGTAAAATTGTTATCACTCAAAATAAATGTTTTAAACTTGTTTGAACCTAACAATCTCCCCATTTTTTATGATGACAATTTTACAGAGAAAAAGGTATATATGCAGACATGTATTTCATACTTTTTCTATTCCTCTCCCCCTTTGTCATTAGCAAAAACATAATAGAACTTTGTAAAGAACTTATAAACTCCCCCTGTCTTTTTCAAAATGATAACTCATATCTTTCTCTCCCCCTTTGTTCTTTAAACATACATTAAACAAGAAATAGAGCAGTGAACATATAACAGAGCTATAAACAGATATCAAAGCATACGATAGCTTTACAAACAAACACTTTGCGAATAAATATGCGAAGAAATATACAAACTCCCCCTCTCTGTTCCAACCACTGAGTTCTAATCATTTTCCCCCTATGTTCTTCTTTTTCTAGTTTTCTCCCCCCCCCCCCACTTTCAATTGTTTTTTTCTATCTCTCCCCCTTTGTTCCATTCCTTTTTTTCCGTTTTCTCTATCTCTCCCCCTTTGTCATTAGCAAGAACTCACCCTCTGTTATAGGATAGACTTTGAAAACAAACTCCCCCTTTCTTTTCGAAAACGATAAGTAATAAACAGAGCAAAAATCATAGCAGTAAATAATTAATACAGTTAGAAAACACATCAAAGAGGTTGAAAGATATATATATATATATATATATATATATATATATATATGCTCCTGCTCTCTGTTCCAATAAGATATTTCACTTTTATTATGTAATTTTTTTCAATCATCTTTCCCCCTCTGTTAAACAGCTAAAAATTATTTTCTCTTTGTTTCCCCCTAGATCAATTAGAACAGACATTTTTCTCTTCTCTCTCGTGTTCTGTTTTTCCTATATTCTCAATTCTCTTCCTTTGTCAATTCTCTACTTCTCTCTGTTCTCCCTCTTTATCAGTATCAATCAAAACTGGTGCAATGCATATTAAATATGATATCAGAGCAAGTAGTATCAGAGCAGAGAAATTTGAAAAATTAGAGCATATGATAGAGCATGGTCACAGATAAAATAAGGGCCAACATATATGAATTCATAAAACAGAGATCAGAACAATTGTTGAAATAACATAGAATAGCGGGTATAAGCACTGACATTATATATCAAAATTAATTGTTCAATAAGCATAGTAAATAAATCAAGAGAAATAGGGAAAAGATAGTCTTAGTCTTATTGTGAGCTTTTGATTCTCGTAAGCTTTGTTGAGTAGCTTCTGTAGTTGACATGAAGCCAGCGGACGATAGACTTCATGTGATGTCATCCATGTTTGAACTTCATAGTGAACGATAGGGAGCATACGTTGCATTTAGACTGATTAAACAATAGTCATATTGTTTTTGTCTCTTCCGCCTCCAGCACTTTGCAAGATGACTTCGTCGAAGTTGGTTATCTCTTCAATTTTTCTTCGAAGATCATTAACATACATTTGTGTGGACTCCTCCACTTCTTCTTTACCAATGATGGACCCCTCTTGATCATCACCAAAGGTGACTATTCCTTCGTTCTTTTCAGCATGGTTCTTTGGGAATGTAGACCTTCTTCCTGTTGAGCGTAGCAAGCATCCATTTTCTAGGTACCATAGTTGGTTTCTGCTTTGCCCTGTTGAATACATCTGCAACATAAACAATCATAGTTTTTGGTACCCAAGTGCTCTTGGGTCCTGGTTCGTTAGCTTTGGTTCTGGGTGGAACCTTCTTATAATAGGCTGTCCTTTCTGTTGTCTGCCTAGGACTACGCTTTACCATAAATGTCATGGGTTTGGACGATGTGGTTGCAGATGAAACAAAAGTAATATTGGACGATGCAGCATTAGAGGATGCACGTTACATATTAGACGATGCATGTTCAGTTGATGTTTCACTATATCCTAAACCACTTTTATCATATAGTTCTCTATTGTTTCCACTTAGTTTGACCTGGTTGTCATGCCCATTAGTAAATGAAGAAAGATCTTGAATTAAAACATTTATTCTCTTTTTATGAGCAGTAACTTCGTCAGAGGTGTTATGCTTTTTCAAAACTTTGTTTTCCTCAACTAATAAAGCATTTTCACATTTGGAAATTTCTAACTCTTTTTGAATTTGTGAAAACTTTTTCGTTAGACATTTATATTTCGAGGATAATACATGAGAATAATCAAGTAATTCATTAAATTCTTCTTCTAAGTTTTGAATACCTGGTCATATTCATCATCTGATGCATCAACGGATGCCATGAAAGCACAAAACGATTCATAGTCTTCATCTTCATCATCGTCTGATGATTCACTAGACTCATCATTCTCTCCTATGACTGCTTTCTTCCTCCTGTTGTGATCCTCTTCTTGTCTAGAGCTTGATTTGTGCTTTCTTTGTCCAGACTCCTTCCTTTTCTCCTTTGAGTCATTTCTTCCTCTTCGTTGTTTGAGCCACATATTTTTAAACTTCTTGTAGAGAAGTGCTTCCTTATCGTGAGTATCGTCTGATGATGTCTCTGCTTCTTCAGACGATGCTTCTACGTTTCGAGCTTTGGAGCTTTTGGCTTTAAATGCTATGGATTTCCTCTTCTTGCTTTGACCATATTCTGCCAACTCGATCTCGTGAACCTTCAGAGATCCCAGAAGATCTTCCATTCTTAAGGTGGTGAGGTCGTTGGCCTCTTGGATTGTTGTGACCTTCGGTCGCCATTTGGCTAAAAGGTATCTCAGTATTTTTGTTAAATGATCAAGATTATTGTAGCTTCTGCCCAGATTTAGTAGTTCGTTGATGATGATCAGGAATCGTGAGAACATGTCATAGATGGACTCATCTTATTTCATCTTGAATGCCTCGTACTGTGCTACCAACATTCTTATCCGTATGTGTTTCACGTTGGACGTTCCTTCTTGAGCCATGGCTAGTGTGTCCCAAATCTCCTTTGCTGTTTCGAGACTATCTACCTTGTCCTTCTCTGTTTTGATTAGAGCACATGTGAGGAACAACTTTTCTTTGGAGTTCAGTTGATTCTCAACTCATTGTTCATCAGTCCATTTAGCCGTCGTGATCGGTACACCTGCATAATTTTTAGGCACATAATTACCAAATTCAACTATATCCCAAATTTTATAATTTGTAGATTCAATAAACAATTGCATATGCTTTTTCCAATAAGGATAATTCGAGCATAGAAGAATGGTGGCCTGGTTATTGCTGCGTCTGTTGGGAATGTATTGCCCTCCATGGATCTTTACTCTGCACCTGTTACGGTGTTAGTTTCTTAGAAGCAGGCTCTGATACCAATTGATAAAATAAGGACAAACACAAGATTGGGGGGTTAAATTATGCTCGTATGAAAACTTGTTTCTCTAAAACAAATATATAATTTCCAAAACTGTTTCTTAGACGATAGGTGACTTATATCAGACAATAGGATAAACAGTCTTCATGCAGTGGAAATATCAACGTGCGTGCAGTTGAACAATAAAGCAATAAAATGATAAAGCAGTAAACAACACACAAGGATTTATCCTGCTTCACCCCCAGAACGATGGGGCTATGTCTAGTCCTTGGCTTCACCATAATTTTCACTATTCACCCGTATAGTACAAGTATTCTACATGATTTCTCCTATCAACAATTATTCTCAGGGACTTCTCCCAAAAAGTATTCTACAAGACTTCTCCCAAAAAGTATTCTACAGGACTTCTCCCAACAAGTATCCTACAGGACATCTCCTAATCCCAAAGGATTCCTTCTATAGAAATTCTCTTCTCACAAGAGTGATGGTAGAAGCAATTTAGGCTTGGTAAATTCTCAGTGTGTGTATATGGTTTGACTCTAATCAGTACACTCGAGGTTTGGCTAGAAAAGAGATGAATAAAACTAGATAAATCTGACTCTGTTTTTCACTCAGTTTCGGTACTCAGTTTTTCTCGTGATTTTTCTCAGATCTTTTGCGCTGTTCTCTGTGTTGTTCTGTACAGTTCTATGTTCTTCAAATCTTCAACTGTCCCTTTTTATACCTTCAAATCAATTCTGATTTGCTGAAGGTGTTTTCGTCGACTTGATCTTCACATTGAATTCTTGACCGTTGTGCAACGGCTACGTGCATTGAATAAATTTGACTTTGTTGATTCTGTAGATCATTGAGTGATTTGTTCCGTGAATCTCTCCTTTCAATTGATGAAATTTATGTTGTTGTTTCAAGAAGAGATAGTCGTTGAGTAATGTGTTGCTTGATTCACTCCTTTGTAAAAAATCCGTTCATCAATTAATTCCTTTCCTTCTTGAGACGTGACTTGTCCTGTTCAGTGCTGCGATTGTATCGTTTGCTTGCTGACGCGTCAATTCTTTGAACGATGATTTTCGTTTGTATATGAACGATACATCTTGTTAGCATGTACATGTGCTTGTATCATTTAGTGAATGATGTAAGCAGACAGTGCAATGTAGATGATACTTGAAATTTCACCTCTGGACGATACTTTCATTTTTGGCCTTTGGATGATACTTGCATTTCGCCTTCGGACGATACTCGCATTTCTCCTTTAGACGATACGTCACTTTTTTCCTTCGGACGATAGAGATAAACCTTCTCTTGACGATATAGATAATTCTTCTCTATAGAGATTCTTCTCTAGACGATAGAGCTTCTTCTCTGGACGATAGAGATTCTTCTCTAGACGATAGATCTTCTTCTCTGGATGATAGAGATATGTCTTTTTCTCTTCCTCTCGTACGATACATCTTCTTTGGACAATGAAGATAATTCTTGAAACACATAATACAGTTCAATAGTAAAATTGTTATCACTAAAAGTAAATGTTTTAAACTTGTTTGAATCGAACAGGTTTATGTTCCCAAAGATCCATGCTGATAAGAATGAAGGAATAGTCACCTTTGGTGATGATCAAGAGGGGTTCATCATTGGTGAAGGAGAAGTGGAAGAATCCATACAAGTGAAAGTTTGATGATCACAGCACAAATGAAGAGCTGACCAACCTTGAAGAAGAACTATCAAATCTGGACTTGAATGAAGGATCATCGTCCAACAAAGCTCAATCGCCCAATGGTCATCTATCGTCTAAGAAATCCGCATCATCCAACAATAGTCTACCATCCAAAGAAAATGATGTGCCATCGTCCAATCTTACGACGTCTGATCAAGTCATGTCGTATGTGCATATTGATGATCAACTTGCAGATATCTTTACAAAACCTCTCATTGAAAATCGATTCACATATTTGAGAGAAAGTATATGAATGCATCATGCTTTATGAATTATATTGTCTATACTAACCAAAGTGCAGGAGATGGCAGAGGCACAAATGATATGATTATCGTTTAATCATTCTAAGTGCAACGTCTGCTACCCATCGTCTTTTGTAAAGTTCAAATGTGGATGACGTCACATGCAATCTATCGTCCACCAGCTCCAAGTCGATTAAAGACGCAGCTCAACAAAGCTTACGAGGATCTGAAGCTCAATCCGATTGATAACTATTCCCTTCGCTATCTCTCTTAAACATATTTACTATTTCTTACTCTGTTAATTGTTCATATGCTCTAATCCCACAAATTGCATCTGCTCTGATATCATATTTTATGTCTTCCATATGTTTTTTCTAATGATAAAGGGGAGAGAAGAGAGAAAAAGTATAAAGTTGAAAAAGTATAGAATTGAAAAAAAGAGGAAAACAGGGGGAGAAGAGAGAACAAGAAAACAATAGGCTGAGAAGAAAGAAATGTCATTTCTATCTGAAATAGGGGGAGACAAAATGGGGAAAGAAGACTAGAAAAAGTAGAACTAAGGGGGAGATGAAAGGAAGATGAGAATTATAAGGAATATCTGATTAGAAAAGAGAGGGGAAGTATATGAACCATTTCATATGAACCTTTTTCTCTGTAAAATTGTCATCATAAAAAAGGGGGAGATTGTTAAGTTCAAACAAGTCTAGAACATTTATTATATTTTGAGTGATAACAATTTTAATTCCTAAAATATGTGTATTATGATTTTCAGGAAATTATCCCTATCGTCTGCTAGACATACTTGAAAGACAAATTATCTCTATCGTCTATGACTCAAAGGAAGTATCGTCTGCGTACATTATTTTATCCAAACACAAGCAAAGCATCATCTAATCAAATGACAAAGTACCGTCTAATCAAAAGTGAAGTATCATTTGCTGTATTGTCAAACATATGGAAAGTACCGTCTGATAAAAAATGAAGTATCTTCTGCTGTATTGTCAAACATGTGGAAAGTATCGTCTGATCAAAAGTGAAGTATCGTCTAATGAAGAGCTAGAGACACTTCGAGTATGGTCTAACTCTATGGTCTGCGAAGCCATAACATCAAAGAGAAAACAATACAATACAACTCTAGAATAGATCAAATCGCTTCTCAAAAAGGAAAGGAATTCATTGATGAACTAATTAAATGCAAAGAAGTTAATCAAGCATTTCATTACTCGACGACCAACTCTTCTTGAACAACAACATAAATGCTATCAATGCAAAGGAGAAGATCACGCCACAAATTACTCAACGATCAGCAGAATTAAGAAAGTCAAATTTATTCAATGCTTATAGCCGTTGCTGAACGGTCAGGAATTCAATCAAGTCAACGACAAACATCTTCAGCAAATCAAAAAATGAATTAAAGGTATAAAAGGGAATACTTGAAGATTTGAATATAAGATAGAGATAGCAATACAGAACAATGAAAAACAATCGAAAAATCAAGTGAAAAACAGAGAACAAAAACTTAACAAAAAATAGAGTCAAATACTATCAAGTTATTCACACATACAGAGAACCTACCGTTCATCATCTCTATCTGTCAAACCTCGAGTATACTATTTAGAGTCAAACTATCTACCAAATACTGAAAGTTTGTCGAGCTTGAATTTGTTTCTACTTCACTCTTTTGAGAAGAGATTCATTGTAGAAGAAACCGTTGTAAAAGGAGAAGTCCTTCAAATACTTGTTGAGAGATGTCCTATTGAATACTTGTTGGGAGAAGTCCTGTTGAATACTTGATAGCGAAAATCTTGGTTAAGCCAAGGACTAGACGTAGCCCTATTCTTTAAGGGGGTGAACCAGGATAAATCTTGTGTGTGTTGTTTTTTCTGCTTCCATCGTTTACATTTACACACGTTTTATTTCCGCTGCATCAAAATTTATTATTCTATCGTTTACTGGAAGTATTCTATCCTTTACTGAAAGTATCCTATTGTTTACGAAAAGGTTTTTGAAAATATATATTTGTTTTAGAAAAGCAAGTTTTAGTATGAACACAATTCAAACCCCTCATTACTTGTGTTGTCCTTGTTTTATCATTATGGACCAGAAGTGTTTTACCAATTTTGATGAGATTATTTTGATGGTGGGTTCGTCAGCCAGAAAAGACGTTGGAGGGCGGCGAAGGTTGCCAAAAAAACATGGCATTCGTCGGGAAAAAAAACAGCATCTACCGTAAAGTGGACAAGACAATGGGTAAGGCTAGAAACTACGGAAGGAACACCATGCTGGGTGTACTGGAACTCATCAGACTCTTGATAACATGCATATTGAATAAGGAGAAACTCAACACAACATTAGATTGTATCTTTGTGTTTCAACTGCACAACAAAGTGTTTTACAATGATTAATATAAGATATCTTACCTATTTACATAATATGAAAGAACTCTTGCCTAATCTCTTTCCAAATCCCAATTCTTCCCCCAAAATATTGAGTCAAACTCTAACTAAGTCATAACAATAATTAGCTAACTAACAAAATAGTTAATACTACCTCTGTTCTTTATTGTAAAAATTAAATTGGAGGTGCACCTTGACCCTTTCTATACGAATAAACTTGGAGCTTATGGTGCATTAATTATTTTTTGACAAGAATTCCCTTATTTAATTGAACATTTTCTCTTTTTCCACCCTCCTAAGCATTAATGGTGCACAAAAATCATGAAAAGTGGGTTAAAGGCAATTTTGAAAGTTTAGCAAGTTAATAATATTGAGTTCTAGCCTTCATTTCTCACTTCTACCTAGAACCTTCCGTTTCTCCTTGTTGGAAATAGAAACTATCTAAAGGCTTGTTCGGGTGGTTGATAGTTTTCAGTTTTTGGTTTTCAAATGTAAATTTGAAAGCAAAACGTGTTCGACAAAAATGGTGCTGAAATGATTTTTTGCCCAATTTTATAGGGTTTAAGCATAATTTTTAAAACTACAAAATATTGCTTTATGATTATGGTTTCACTATAAGAATAACGCATATTACCGACGATGTTAAACTGCCGATACACCCTAAAACCCTCGGTAACAATGATTTACCGACGGTCAAGCGATGGATAAAAATTCATCGTTACAACGCCCGTCAGTAATATTCACAAAAGGCTTTGAGAAAGTCATCGGTAACTACCATTGGCTCAATTCGTTGCTATTTTAGCGACAGGCTAAGCCGTCGGTAACGTTATGATGGATAAAACTGTCGGTAATTACTTAAAGTTAAAAGCCGTCGGTAACATGTCTATATTTTTGAAAAAACGAAAGCAATTTCTTATACCCGATATGATATATTAATTTATTAAAATCATGTACATATTGAAATAGAAAAAAAAAACCATTTTAGAATATCATTTGGTAGATATGTAGGAAGTAATATATTAATAAAATATTGGCTTAAATGCACTTTTTGTCCCTTAAAAAACAAATTTTTGCGAAACATGCTCCACCAATATTTCTGGCACGAAGTGTACCCCCTTCAATTTCACATGTGCAGTGCTGTTAAAAATTGGACGGAAGGGCTGATGTGGCATGACACGCCATTAAATAAATTTCAAAACTTGGAAAAAGGGGGTGGGGGAGATTCAAACACGGGACTAAGAAGTGGCAAAACACCCTTTTTGCCAGTTGAGATACACAATAAATTAGTAATAATGTGAACAAACTTTTATTTATATCATAAATCATAACAATTAAAGAAAGAAAAATATGTCTTGTCTCTCTCTACTGCCTTTCAAGCCTTAGCAGAACACACAGCAACCCAGCCGCCACCATCTTTTCTGCATCCGCCACCAAACCCTTCCATTTCTCTACATCAAACCCAGCATCGCCACTGTCATCTTCTTCAAACCCTGCCACCACCCTTCAATCTCTCTTCTTCACCACTCTCCTCTCAACCAGATCCCCTCAACAGAAGCGCCGCCACTCCTCGAAAACCCGCTCCCTGACCATCGATTCACCTTCCTCCCTCAACACCCATCTAGCCTCGCCACCGTCATCTTCCTCAAATATAACGCCACCACCAAATCCTCCTTCCCTTTCCTTCGACCTTCAGCCAAGAAAACCCCAGTGCCGCCACTGAATAATCGACTTCCACCACCGGTTCCTTCGTTCGAAACCACTACTACCTTCGATCCTCCTCCGATCTCAGACGTCGTCGCTGTAGTCGCTCGTTTCCACCGTCGAATCCTCCTTCTCTTCCTGAATCTGCTCCTCAACATCCAACCACCAAAGTGTCCGCTGCACATTCTGCCGCTCCAGAATCAGTCTAGAGCTTCTCCTTGTCGGTGCTGCAAGTCCCGTTCGGAGCTCGCTGTTAGAGAAAAATATCCAATTAAATTAACCTATTTTGATAAATAACTATTTCGTAAAGAGTCACTAATTCGCTTCAAAGTATTTTATCCAGGAACTCTTATATATGGAAGGGACGCCGCAATCATTATCAAAGAGCAAAGGAGAAGTACGTCCGGCTAAGAGAACTGAAGTCTCTCAGAAGACTTCGTCCGCCTAAAAGATCTGACCGACTCACTCCAATTCAATGACTGAGAAGTAATGATTAAAGACTGACATGAAAAGAATCTGCTCAGTAGAGATCGTTTGCCTAAAAACCAAGAGAAGCTGTCAAGCACCTCAGAGCATTAAATACGAAAGAGACAGAATTAAGCGCCATATATCCTGAAGATTCAAATTCTCCGACATTCCTTAATTCAAGTTGCTTTTTGCTGAATCTACGGAGAAATTCTCTGATCATCGTATCTCCTCAACGGTAGAATTCAAATTCTCTTATCAGAAGCATTAAATGACTTATTAGCTGGAATCCACTCGCATTAATTACTATCTCTGGAAATCAGAAGAAAAAGGACTGCCAGACGAACTCACTCTCCAGCGATTGAAGAAATGCTCATCACTATGGCAAACTTTATCAAGCAACGAGTGCAGAAGTATCCGTTACTCTCAATCGAGCAAATCTCCAACGGAACTATTTTTGAAAATCTTCAGCAGTTCATCTAGCTCTCACCTTACTGAAGATATAAATAGCTACCTCTGCATCACTTTCAAATTGGCGACTTACACTATATCTAAGCATTCAAATTCTTCAAGTCAATTTACAACTTAGACAAGATCTTGCCAAGAACACTCAGCAACCTTAGAACTATCCTTCTGAGTTTAGTTGCCAATTAGTGTGAAATCCTCATAGAGTGAAAACTCTCATTACTCTCACACTGTCCCTTCAGAGAACCAAACTTAACCATCATCTCTGAACCTAGAACCTCATATTTTCTACCCACTCTTTGTGAAGAGATCTTTGTAGAAAACCAACATTCTTGTGAAATAATCAGGGAGAAGTCCTGTCGAATACTTAAGAGATAAAGGAGAAGTCCTGAGAAAACTTGTAAAGGAGTAGTCCTCAGAATACTGGGAGAAGTCCCTGAGAACACTTGTACTATTCAGTCGAAATAGTGGAAAATCTTGGTACAGCCAAGGACTGGATGTAGCCCTATCGATTTTGAGGGTGAACCAGGATAAATATCTTGCGTGCTTTACTGTTTATGCTCTAAATATATTTCACTGCACGTTTACATAAACGCTTTTAAACTTATAATTCGTCTTCAATACGAAAAACTTTTAAAAAGTCACCCACACAATTCAAACCCCCCTTTCTTGTGTGATTTTATTACTATCAATTGGTATCAGAGCTTAACCGCTCTGAGTATTACTAACATCTTAACAGGTGTAGAGTGAAAACTTCCATGGACGGAATTGCCTACCCAACCGGAACCGCAACAAACAAGCCACCATTCTTCGATGGCTCAAACTATCCTTACTGGAAGAAACATATGCAGCTATTCATTGAATCAACTGATTGGAAGCTATGGGATGTAATATCTAAGGGAAATTACTTTCCTAAAGATAGTGAAAACAAGGCCATTCCAGCTGACAAGTGGACAGACGAACACAAGACAGAAAACCAGAGAAATGCCAAGGCAAGGCTATTTCTCATATGTGCTCTTAGCAAAAGTGAGCACGATAAAGTTGACAGCCTAAGTACTGCAAAGGAGGTATGGGACACGCTGGCCATTGCTCATGAGGGAACAACTGCTGTTCAAACCACCAAGATGAGCATGCTTGCATCCCAATACGAAAACTTCATGATGGAAGATAATGAGTCCATTGATTCCATGTTTTCACGACTTCAGACCATTCACAATGGAATGAGGAATCTGGGCAAAACATTCACCAACAAGGAACAAGTAGTCAAGATTCTCAGAAGTCTTCCCACCAACTGGAGAAATTTCATCACTGCCCAAAGATCTGGAAAGAACATGGACACATATCAAGTGGAAGATCTGCTGGGAGAAATGAAGATCCACGAGCAGGATCTTGCAAATGATGCCGTGATTATAAAAAGAAAAACAGCAGCCGCTAAAGCTGTAGCATTCAAAGCCAACAAATCAAAGGCTTTAAAAGCTAATGAATCCTCAGATGAGGAAACAGCCAAATCTGATCGGTCTGATGATGAACAAGCCCTGTTCAATAGACGATTCAGAAAAATGGTGGGAAACCGGAAGCAATTCAAAGGGAGACCTTCTTCCTCATCAAGAGAAGAAGAAATAACTCAAATAAAAGGAGGAATCATTTGCTATGAATGCAAGAAACCTGGTCATGTCAAAGCGGATTGTCCTCGCCTAGGAAATAAGCCTTCACAGAAAACCTTCTACAAGAAGAAGGCCTTTTCCAGTCAGAACGATGAATCAGAAGATGACTCTGATCAAGAAGAAGAAGCCAAGGGAGTTATTGAGGAAGCTTCATATTGTGCATTCATGGCATCCATAGACACCTCTGATATTGAAGCTGACAGAGAAGCTGAGGCATTGATGATTTCTGTCGACGAATCAAATAACGAAGAGGATGATCAAGATGAGGTATGTTCTGAAATCTCAACTGATGACTATAATGAACTGCTAGAATATGCTCATGCATTAGCTATTAAGTATAGTTCTCTCAAAAAGAAGCATGATAAAACATTGAAAGAACTGAATGCATCTAAGGAAGTCTCAATCATGCTTACCAAGAAAAATCAAGCACTTTTAGAACAGGATGCAAACAAAGAAATTAGAAGTTTGAAGGAAAGAGTCAGTTATTTAATTAAGGACTTATCCATGTTTACTCAAGGATATGATAATCTAGTCAAATTAAGTGGAAATAATAGATCAGCATAAAGAGGATTAGGATATCAAGAAGAAGAAGATTGGGACATAATTGCCATTAAACATAACTTATCTACTGTTCCATATAGATATCAGCCTGAAAAGAAAAATTTCTCATCAGCATCCATCAAAATTCAACCTGAAACCTTCATGGTCAAGGGTAAGGAGAAACAAACTCCTCAAAAAATAGTGGATGGGAGGAAAAGTCCACCCAAGATGATTACTAACAAAAAAGGACCCAAGAAAGTTTGGGTACCTAAATCAATGATTATTCCTCTTGCAGATGTGCTTAACAGTTCAAAACCAAAGAGAACAATGGTACCTGGACAGTGGATGCTCACGGCACATGACGGGAAAAAGGTCTTTATTCCCAAAAATCCATGAGAAGAAGACAGGAGGGACAGTGACCTTTGGAGGAAATAAAAAAGGATTCATTGTCGGAGAAGGAAATGTCGGTAAGGACCCCCTTCAAGTAATCCGGAAGGTTCTTTTAGTTGAAGGATTAAAACATAACCTACTTAGCATAAGTCAATTATGTGACAGTGGGCTCACTGTTTCCTTCACCAAAGTGAAGTGTAGAGTCTCTAATGAAAATGATAAGACCATCTTTGAAGCTCAGAGACAAGGGGATCTATATAAGACCTCCCTAGAAAACCTTGCAAGTCAAAAGGTAACATGTCTAGTATCAGCAGAGGATGATAAATGGATCTGGCACAAGAAGCTAGGGCATGCATCCTTAAAGACCATTGCTAAAATAATCAAACATGATTTAGTACGTGGTCTGCCAAATCTATCTTTCAAATCTGATGATACATGCTCAGCATGTCTCCAAGGAAAGAAAGTAAAAAGTTCTTTCCACACAAAGAACGTTGTAAGTACAAAGAGACCTCTGGAGATGTTGCACATGGACTTGTTTGGACCCACTAGAACGGCTAGTTGTTATGGAAAAAGATTCTGTCTTGTCATCGTGGATGACTACACCAGATTTACATGGGTGCAATTTCTTGGAACAAAAGATGAAGCCTTCAGATCCTTTCTAATCATCGCAAAAAGAATTCAGAATGAGAAAGGACACTGCATCACCAACATCCGTAGTGACAGAGGAGGAGAATTTATAAATGAAGAATTCAATCATTACTGCGAAGAAAATGGCATATTCCATCAAGTGTCCGCTCCGAGAACTCCTCAGCAAAATGGAGTAGCAGAAAGGAAGAACAGGTCACTTCAAGAAATGGCAAGAACCATGCTCAATGAAACCTCTCTGCCAAAATATTTCTGGGCTGAAGCCATCCATACCGCATGCTACATTCAAAATAGAATATTCGTGCGTCCAACTCTGAAGAAAACTGCTTACGAACTATGGAAGGGAAGAAAGCCAAACATCTCATATTTTCATCCTTTTGGAAGCTCATGCTTTCTACTCAACACAAAGGATGATCTCGGAAAATTTGATGCAAAATCAGATAAGGGAATATTCCTGGGATATTCACCTAATTCGAAGGCGTTTCGAGTATATAACTCCAGAACCATGGCAGTTGAGGAATCCATCAATGTTAGATTTGAAGATAAGCATGTGGGCATAAATCCTATACTTACAGAAGATGATGATACAGAAATATATGAAGCTCCATTATCAAATCCAGTTCAGCCATCATCATCCAGTAAAGAGTCGGACTCAATCACTCCTCAGCCAGACGAAGTTAATGAAACTACGTCTGACGATCCATCATCAAGTCAAGTTATGACTTCCAGCGGCATATCACTACCTCGAGACTGGAGATTAAAACCAGATCATCCTCCAACACAAATTATTGGAGATGTGCACGAAAAGGTAAGGACTCGATCCACGTTTAATGATTTCGCTAACTGTGCATTTCTTTCTGAAATAGAGCCAAAGAACATAGGAGAAGCTCTTCAAGATGAAGGATGGATCCTCGCCATGCAAGAAGAACTAAATCAGTTTGAACGAAGTCAAGTCTGGGATTTGGTGCCAAAACCAGAAGACAAGTCGATTATAGGCACTCGATGGGTGTTCAGAAATAAGATGGATGAAAATGGAAAGGTCACAAGAAACAAAGCTCGTCTGGTGGCTCAAGGGTATAATCAACAAGAAGGAATTGATTACACAGAGACATTTGCACCAGTGGCAAGAATTGAAGCCATACGCATACTTCTAGCATTTGCATGTCAACACTCCATAAAGCTGTTTCAAATGGATGTCAAAAGTGCCTTCTTAAATGGATACATTGAAGAAGAAGTCTACGTAAAACAACCTCCAGGATTCGAAGATCAGGATCTGCCAGACCATGTCTTCAAGCTGAGAAAAGCTCTATATGGATTAAAGCAAGCACCACGAGCATGGTACGATCGCCTGAGCTCATTCCTTATGAAAAATGGATTCTCTCGAGGAAGCATCGACAATACTCTCTTTAGACGAAAGAGGTCAAATGACTTCATCCTAGTACAGCTATATGTCGATGACATAATATTTGGGGCCACAAATGAAGCTCTGTGTCAAGAGTTATCTCAGCTCATGCAAAGTGAATTTGAAATGAGTATGATGGGAGAATTGAAGTTCTTCCTAGGATTACAAATTAGGCAAGAGGGAACTCGAACATACATCCATCAGACCAAATATGTCAATGACCTGCTCAAAAAGTATTGTGATAGCGGAAAATCGCAAGTGTACGATTAACTATCGTGTAATATAAAAAGATCGAACCCAAGGGATAGGTGTTCTTATTATTACAATATTTAGTACTTAAACAGAAATTTAAAAGATGAGAATATATGTTGATGTTTTTAGAACAAGAAATAGCATAAAATGATAGGAGAAAAGATGATAAGAATTTAAGTTCTTGGGTTGATTTACATAGTCTATAAAACATGCTAGAAATCTCCTACTTAATTTCTGAATTCTAAATTCAAATTCATGGTGCTATAGCCTAAATTTCTACATCCTAATAGCCTTAAGAAATGTAGAACTTTCTTACCTAATTACTAACTCCATAGCCTTGGTTATTAGTTAATTAGAGAAGAAGATGAAGAAAGAATCCGAGCCAACACAAAGTTACGTACATCCTTATAGCCTTAAGAAATGCAAACATATAACCTTTTTTATTTCCTATTTCCCTTACTACTCACCAAATGGCCTTATGCATAAGTAGAAAGCATGAAATCTTTTGTACACAAGATTAATGAAGAACAAAGAAATAAAGCATGATTTGAAAGTATTATTCAGAAATGTAGAAGAAACTAGAACATGAATTATAAACTAAAACAACCCAAAAACTTAAAGAAGAATTTAGCCAAGCATGGCTAAAAGAAGCATTGAATTACCCTGGACTAGGAGCTCAAATATGGCTTCCCACAATTCCTAGGAACAATGTTCTTGAGGGAGAAAGAGAGAATACTTGTTGTATTCTAAGATGGTGTGCTTTACAAGTGAAGAAAAGGGTCCTATTTATAGTAAAAATCCAGCCTCCAACGCTTCAGCGCTAGAATTCCCAACGCTGGAGCGCTGGAAGCATTAAAAATCCACTGCCAGATCGAGGGCCAGCGCTGGAGCGTTGGCTTCCCAGCGCTGGAGCGCTGGGACCTGCTGTTTCAGCTCCAAGTTTTCCTTCCTTCTTCATGGTTAGTGGGATTTAAATGCCATCAAAAGCCACTACTCAGCCCTTGTTTAATTCTGAAACTTCTCCTCCACTACCATCAATTCCTTCAAGCTTATTTTCCATGTGCTAATTTGAAGAGAGTTGCTTCATATTCCTCTTTTTCACTTTGGTCCTCTCTTGGTTAGCACTTCAATTCAAGCCCTCATATTCCCTCAATCCTCACTTTAAGTCCTCCACTCTTGAACTTTCACATTTTGGTCCTTGATTTCCTGAAACTTTACAAATCGGTCCCTGGACAAAAATGATAACTAAACCAGCTTTTCCTAAAAATATAAAATTGCTATAAAAATTCCTAAAAATATAAAATAAAAGTAGAAAAAACAAATAAAATCTAATCTACATGCAAAATGCAAAATAAATATAAAATCTACATAAAAACAATAAAAAACCTACATGAGACTCAAAAATAATAAAATAAAAAGACTAAAAAGACCCTAAAATTATCATATAAAATCCACTCATCATATTGCATGGAGAAAGCAAAAGCCATGGGAACTCCAATGCATCCTGGAACCATACTTGATAAAGGAGATGATTCAACTCCTGTTGACTCAACCAAATATAGAGGAATGATAGGATCACTATTATATCTTACATCAAGTAGACCAGACATCACGTACAGCGTATGCGTATGTTCAAGATTCCAGGTAAGTCCTCAAGAATCTCATCTCAGTGCCGTAAAACGAATTTTTCGATATCTTATTGGCACAACTAATCTTGGTCTAGTCTATGAGAAAGGTGATGATTTCAGGCTAAGAGGATTCTGTGATGCTGACTATGCCGGAGATAGAATAGAAAGAAAAAGCACAAGTGGAGGATGTCATTTCTTAGGGCATTGTTTAATCTCTTGGGCAAGCAAATGACAGAGCACAATCTCTCTTTCAACAGCTGAAGCCGAATACGTCGGTGCAGGTTCATGCTGCACCCAACTTCTTTGGGTGAAGCATCAATTAGAAGATTATAATATTTTTGAGCATAACATTCCATTACTATGTGATAATACAAGTGCCATTAATATAACAAAAAATCCTGTGTTACATTCACGAACTAAACATATTGAAATCAAACATCATTTCATTCGTGACCATGTAGCAAAAGGAAATATTGACATCTCATACATACCATCAGATGATCAATTGGCAGACATTTTTACCAAACCCCTTATTGAAAACAAATTTGCATGCCTTAGAGAAAGACTAGGAATGTTTCCTGCACTGTAAATATTTATTTATTATATTCGTCTGGTCATTTTCATAATATCCACTTCATGATATGCATTAAATGCTCAAACAGTTGTGTCTTTTCATATCCCTCACTTGCTCTGCACACACGCACAAAAGATGGTATTTATTATCTCTCTTCATTTAATGCAAGTTAATAAACTGTATTACTCATCATGAAAATGATGCAATCGAGACACTATTCCACATCAAGCTGACGGTTCGTAAAGAAATATCTCTTTACAACTGCCTCAATACACCCATTCAACTTACTCCGTGCATTTGTAGCCATCGCTCTGTCTTCCCTCTCTACAGCTCTCATGGCTCCTAACAAACGAAGAACTGGAAAAGCTCAACGAGCTCTAAGCATGGAAGAAAAGCAAATACACCAGAACCAGATAAATCGTAAGATTCGTAATTGAGAGCTTCAGGGATACGACATTGGCCTTGTAAAGGTTGAACATCTAGGGGATAGAGAACTTGTCACCCCTCGATATTTTGATCTAAAGCTATTTGCGCATGCAAAGGTGGCAGGACTTGATCTTCTGCTCTCTCAGGCCTGGGGGAACATGTTCACTGTTTCCTCATCTTCAGTCCTAAAGCCTCTTGTTCAGGAGTTCTACGACTGTGCTGTTGAGATGAACCCTAATCACATCCGAACTCGGTGCTTAGGTCAAGTAGTCGATATACTCACAACTGACATAGCTCAACTTCTCAACCTTCCTCTCCATGGAGCGTGCTATTCCTCGTCTTGGGAAAACTTCGAGAGCTCTCCTTTCACTATCAGGAAGGATGATGACAGGATAATATATGATGTTTTTAGGTTGTTTTTAGTATTTTTATTTTATTATTTTTGAGTCACATATAGGATTTTTAGTATTTTTACATAGATTTTATATTTATTTTGCATTCTGCATATAGATTAGCTTTTATTTGTTTTTCTAACTTTATTTTATATTTTTAGGAATTTTTATAGCTATTTTATATTTTTAGGAAAAGCTGGTATAGTTATCATTTTTGTCCAGGGACCGATTTGTAAAGTTTCAGGAATTGAAGGATCAAAGTGTAAAGGTTCAAGAGTGGAGGATGAAAAGAGAAGTTTGAAGGAGTCAAAGGGCCAGAATTGAAGTTCTAACAAAGAGAGGACTTGAAGTGAAATTGAAGAATGTGAAGCAACTCTCTTTTATTTGAGCACATGTAAAATAAGGTTGGAAGATTAATGGTGGTAAAGGGGAGGTTTCAGAACTTAATAGAGGCTGAATGTGGCCTAATTAAGCCAATCAATTCCACCATTGAAGAAGAAAGGAATCCAAGAAGAAGCTGCCAGTGTTCGTCCCAGCGCTGCAGCGTTGGAAGCCAGCGCTCAAGCGCTGGGCCTATTTCTGCCCGTTGGATTTTAATGCTTCCCAGCGCCCAAGCGTTGGGAATGCCAGCGCCCAAGCGCTGGAAGGCTGATTTTTGCTATAAATAGGGAGCTTTTCTTCACTTGTAAGGTACACCTACTCAGAATACAACAAGTGTTCTTCTTTCTTCCTCAAAGATCATTGTTCCTAGGAATTGTGGGAAGCCATACTTGAGCTCCTATCCAGGGTAATTCGATGACTCTTTTAGCCATGCTTGGCTAGTTCTTTTTAAGTTTCTTGGGTTGTAGTAATTTATAATTTTATGCTTTAGTATTGTTTTTACCTTTCTGAATAATATATCCATTTCATGTTTCATTTCCTTGTTCTTCATTAATCTTGTGTACAAAAGATTTCATGCTTTCTACTTATGTCATAAGGCCATTTGGTAAGTAGTAAGGGAAATAGGAAATAAAAAAGGTTATAAGTATACATTTCTTAAGGCAATTAGAATGGACGTAACTTTGTGTTGGCCTGAATTCCGTCTTCATCTTCTTTTCTAAATTAACTAATAACCAAGGCTATGGAGTTAGTAATTAGGAAGAAAGTTCTACATGACTTAAGGCAATTAGCTTGTAGAAAATCTAGGCTATAGCACCATGGAATTGGACTTAAAATTCAGAAAATAAGTAATAACTTGCTAGCATATTTATAGATTATGTAAATCAACCCAAGAGCTTAATTCTCATCCTCTTATTTCTTTATTATTTTATGCTATTGTTCTTGCTTGTTCTAAAAACCAACATCAAATATTCATCTCTTAAATTTTCTGCACAAGTACTAAATAATATAATAATAGGAAACCTATCCCTTGGGTTCGATCTTTTTATTACGCGATATTAAATCGTACACTTGCGATTTGGGTATCAAGTTTTTGGCGCCGTTGCCGGGGATAGGTTCTATTCTTATTATTATTTTGTTTAGTGCTTCTTAAAAAAATAAAAATAAAAATATTTTCTGCCTAACAGTTTGTTGCCATGTGGAAAGAAGATCCTTTAGAGACTATAATCTCTGAGGGGTTGGACTTTGAAGATATTGAAAGCAATGACGAACAGGTCATTGAAATGGCAAGATATCTGGAAGCTGCCCAGTTTTTCCCTTCAAAGAACAATTGGGTAGAGGAGCTGAAGAGAGAAGAAGAAGTTCAAGAGGAAAAGAGGGAACTGAAGCCCTTACCTTCTACCCTTAAGTATGTATTTCTTGAAGAAGGTAACAATAAACCTGTCATTGTGAGTAGTTCCCTCTCTCCTCTTGAAGAAGAAAAACTGGTAAGAATTCTTAGAGCTCATAAATCTGCTTTGGGTTGGACTATTGAGGACATTAAGGGCATAAGCCCCACTGTTTGTATGCATAAAATTTGTTTAGAAGAACAGGTTAAACCTGTAGTCCAACCCCAAAGAAGACTTAATCCTGCCATGAAAGAGGTGGTAAGGAAAGAAGTGATTAAGTTGCTTGATGCAGGGATCATCTATCCCATTTCTGATAGTGAATGGGT
Source organism: Acmispon strigosus (assembly GCA_030819835.1). Classification (NCBI taxonomy): domain Eukaryota; kingdom Viridiplantae; phylum Streptophyta; class Magnoliopsida; order Fabales; family Fabaceae; genus Acmispon; species Acmispon strigosus. Next base: position 74,910,672 of record JAUAMA010000002.1, on the reverse strand, counting down.
TAGCCCCGTTCAGGTAGTTCCCAAAAAAGGGGGAATTACAGTGGTTCCCAATGAAAATAATGAATTGATTCCCACCAGGAAGGTAACTGGATGGAGGGTTTGTATAGATTACCGGAGGTTAAATTCTGCCACCCGGAAAGATCATTTCCCCCTTCCCTTTATTGATCAAATGCTTGACAGGTTGGCTGGCCATGAGTACTATTGTTTCTTGGATGGATATTCAGGATACAATCAAATTGTTGTTGATCCCAAGGATCAAGAGAAAACTGCTTTTACTTGTCCCTTCGGGGTGTTTGCTTATAAAAGAATGCCTTTTTGCTTGTGTAATGCTCCAGGAACCTTCCAAAGATGTATGTTTGCTATTTTTTATGATTTAATTGGTGAATGTATGGAAGTGTTCATGGATGATTTTTCTGTGTATGGCCCCAATTTTGACAAGTGTTTGGGCAATTTGGAAAGGATTCTAGTTAGGTGCCAAGAAAAGAATTTGGTACTTAATTGGGAAAAATGTCATTTTATGGTAAAAGATGGCATTGTGCTTGGGCACAAGATTTCTGAAAAAGGGATTGAGGTAGATAAAGCTAAAACTGAGATTATTGAAAATCTACCTCCTCCCACCAATGTTAAAGGTATAAGAAGCTTTCTTGGTCATGCAGGTTTTTATAGGCGATTTATAAAAGATTTTTCTAAAATTGCTAAGCCTATGACAAATCTCCTTGAAAAAGAGGCTCCTTTTATCTTTAATAATGAGTGTTTGGCTGCTTTTAAATTATTGAAGGAAAAACTTGTTTCAGCCCCTATCATTATTGCTCCCCAATGGGATTTGCCTTTTGAAGTTATGTGTGATGCTAGTGATAACGCATTAGGGGCTGTTCTTTGTCAGAAAAATGGTAAAGTTTTGCATGTAATTTACTATGCTAGTAAGGTTCTGAATGAAGCTCAAAAAAATTATGCTACAACTGAAAAGGAGTTGTTGAGTGTAGTTTATGCTTTAGATAAATTCAGACCTTACGTTTTGGGTACTAAAGTTATTGTGCATACTGACCATGCTGCATTGAAGTACTTGTTTGCTAAGCAGGAAGCTAAACCCAGGTTGATCAGGTGGATCTTACTCTTGCAAGAGTTTGATCTTGAAATTGTGGACAGAAAAGGGAAAGACAATGGTGTTGCAGACCATTTGTCAAGACTTGAAGAGGGGAACTCCAGCCCAATTCCTATTCAAGAGGAGTTCCCAGATGAGAAGCTCTTAGCTGTTCAAGAAATATCTCCCTGGTATGTACATTTAGCTAATTTTAAAGCTGCTGGTGTGTTTCCTTCTGATTTGACTTGGCAACAAAAGAAAAAATTTCTGCATGATGCCAAATTCTTTTTCTGGGATGAACCTTATTTGTTTAGAGAATGTTCTGATGGGATCATTAGAAGGTGTATTCCAGAAAAAGAATTTGAGGCTATTTTATGGCATTGCCATGGCTCCGATTATGGAGGCCATTTTTCAGGTGAGAGGACTACAGCTAAAGTCCTCCAAAGTGGTTTTTATTGGCCTACTATCTTCAAGGATAGTAGAGAATTTGTGGTAAGGTGTGATCGCTGTCAACGAACTGGTAATATCTCAAGAAGGAATGAGATGCCCCAAAAAATGATTTTGGAAGTTGAGCTTTTTGATGTTTGGGGCATTGATTTCATGGGACCTTTTCCACTTTCTTTTGGTTGCCAGTATATTTTGGTTGCTGTGGACTATGTTTCTAAGTGGGTTGAAGCATCAGCCCTTCCCACAAATGATGGCAAAGTGGTTCTGGATTTTCTGAAGAAAAAGATCTTCACTAGATTTGGGGTGCCAAGAGCAATAATCAGTGATGGAGGTAAGCATTTTTGTAATAAAGCTTTTGAAACTCTTTTGAAAAAGTATGGTGTTAATCATAAAATTGCTACCCCCTATCACCCCCAAACTAGTGGACAAGTAGAGGTTTCTAATAGGGAGTTAAAAAGGATTTTGGAAAAAACAGTTGGTACCTCAAGGAAGGATTGGTCAAAAAAATTAGATGACACCTTGTGGGCTTACCGAACTGCGTTTAAAACTCCTATTGGAACCTCTCCTTACCAGTTGGTTTATGGTAAGTCTTGTCATTTACCTGTGGAACTTGAGCATAAAGCCTTTTGGGCTTTGAAACATTTGAACATGGACCCCAAAGAAGCTGGGGATAAAAGACAGGTACAGGTACATGAGCTGGATGAATTTAGACTCCAAGCATACCACAATGCTAGGATCTACAAGGAAAGAACAAAAAGGTGGCATGATAAGAAGATATTGCCAAAAGAATTTAGTCCAGGACAGCTTGTGTTATTATATAACTCAAGGCTGAGGTTGTTTCCTGGAAAGCTGAAATCAAGATGGACAGGACCATTTTTGATCACCAAAGTCTTCCCTCATGGTGCGGTTGAGTTGGAAAATCAGGTTACAAAGAACACATTTCTTGTCAATGGGCAAAGACTAAAACCGTACCTAGGAAGAGATGATGAAAGTCAAGTGATGACTGTTGAGCTTGCTGACCCCTAATTGATTAAAGGAAAGGGTCTATCTCGGACCTTAACAATGAGCTGGTTGGGAGACAACCCAACTTAGGATAGTTTATAATTCTGTCTTTTTAATTTTCTGCACCACTCTTGTAAATAAATAAAGAAAAGAAATTCTATGTTCTTGCTGCAGGGAGGGCCAGCGCTTAGGCGCTGGAGGCCAGCGTTCATGCGCTAGGCCCCAGCCAAACCACCTCTGATTCCAGTAATTACCAACGCCTAGGCGTTGGGGGCCAGCGCTCATGCGCTAGGCCCCTGGAATCTCGTTCTTATTTACGGTAATTCCAACGCCAGAGCGTTGGAAACCCAGCGCTCATGCGCTGGGACCTCTGATGCCCAGTATTTGATTTAATTCCAGCACCCAAGCGTTGGCATCCCCAACGCTCAAGCGCTGGAGCTCGGGCAGAGGCTCTGTTTGTTTTTCTTTTTGCTGTTTTGCTGTTTTAATAAATTTTGTGTTCACCATTTTCTGAACGTCTTTGATTCTATGAGTTTTTCCCTTGGTTCTAAACTGGTTTTAATTTTTGGGAAACTCAAGAATTCTTGTTTTTAAGGTGGACACAATTTTTCAACCCATGTTCTTAATTGTGCTATTTGTGGAACTAACAAGTCAAGCAAGTTTCTACTTGTGAGACTTTTGTTTGTTCAATTTTTGCAGGAGAAAAGAGCCCTCTTGAACTTAAGTGTTCAAAGTGATTTTTACAATGAGGTCCCCTTGGATTATTGTGGGAAATTTGTGATTGTGCCAGCTTTTTAGTTTTGTTTTTCTTGTTATAGTTTTTAGCTTTATTTTTAGTTTAGTGTTTCTGTTTTATTTTTGCATGAGTCTTGAGTATGTTATCCAGTCTGAATGCTACTATTTCTTTGAGTGCTTTATCTGATTAAACTGCTTTTGAAAAGGTTACATGTTTTAAAGCGGTTAGGATTGCATGCTGTAGAATTGATTTTGGACATCTTGATTGTTTTGGTTGTTGGCAAAGTTTTTCTGAGTTCTAAAAAGGGTACCACTTACCCTATCTTTTTCTGAGAGTTGAAGACTCTGAATTCTTGATTGTGAAATTTTTCTGCCTTGTGTTACATGTTGATTGGGATTTTGTTTACCTTGTAAGTTGAGAAGAGATTATAGGCATTTTTGAAAACTCAGAGTTTCGGTTTGAAAAGCAAAAATCCACTAGTAGCCCCTTTTGAGCCTTAAAAGAGTCATTCTTTGAAGCCTACTTTGTGTGATATTTTTAAGTTGTTATTGTGATTCAGGTGCTGAAATTATTAGAGCTATGTTTGTGGGTTTCTCTCTAGAGAAAGAAGAAAAAATTGAGGTATGTGCCTTAGAAAAAAATATAATGAGGTAGTGGGGTGAGAAAGAGTATGAAGGGAGTAAAATTCAAGTCATTCATCCCATACATTCCACTACTTTGTTCAAAAAAAAAAGAGAAAAAAAAAAAGAAAAATTGAGAGGACCCTTGTGTTAATTGTTGAAGCTCTTAAGTTGGAAAAATCACTTAACAACAGATTCTGAGTCAGCCATTAGAGTTGCCAATTTCTTGAAATCCATACCTTGAAATATTCAACCTTTGGCCAAGTTACAACCTTCAAAAATCTCTTCAAAATTACTTGGTTGCACTATTTCAGTTTTGATTTGAATGATAGGCAGGATTATTGAGCTTTCTTGTTTTTCATGGAGAATATTATTTTGTGAGCTTAATTTGATGAACTCAAACATGTTGAAAAGCCAAGCCTAACTTTCTTGATTATATTTCCTTAAACATGCAGGTCTTCCTAATCCGCTAAGCTTTCTTGGAAAGGTTTTTGTGCTTCAAGTTGTAATCAGATAAACTTTTTCTAAACTCAGGGACGAGTTTCTCTTTAAGTTTTATCGCTTGAGGACAAGCTGTCGTTGGGTATAGTTGTGTGATGACAGGATAATATATGATGTTTTTAGGTTGTTTTTAGTATTTTTATTTTATTATTTTTGAGTCACATATAGGATTTTTAGTATTTTTACATAGATTTTATATTTATTTTGCATTCTGGATATAGATTAGCTTTTATTTGTTTTTCTAACTTTATTTTATATTTTTAGGAATTTTTATACCTATTTTATATTTTTAGGAAAAGCTGGTATAGTTATCATTTTTGTCCAGGGACCGATTTGTAAAGTTTCAGGAATTGAAGGATCAAAGTGTAAAGGTTCAAGAGTGGAGGATGAAAAGAGAAGTTTGAAGGAGTCAAAGGGCCAGAATTGAAGTTCTAACAAAGAGAGGACTTGAAGTGAAATTGAAGAATGTGAAGCAACTCTCTTTTATTTGAGCACATGTAAAATAAGGTTGGAAGATTAATGGTGGTAAAGGGGAGGTTTCAGAACTTAATAGAGGCTGAATGTGGCCTAATTAAGCCAATCAATTCCACCATTGAAGAAGAAAGGAATCCAAGAAGAAGCTGCCAGTGTTTGTCCCAGCGCTGCAGCGTTGGAAGCCAGCGCTCAAGCGCTGGGCCTATTTCTGCCCGTTGGATTTTAATGCTTCCCAGCGCCCAAGCGTTGGGAATGCCAGCGCCCAAGCGCTGGAAGGCTGATTTTTGCTATAAATAGGGAGCTTTTCTTCACTTGTAAGGTACACCTACTCAAAATACAACAAGTGTTCTTCTTTCTTCCTCAAAGATCATTGTTCCTAGGAATTGTGGGAAGCCATACTTGAGCTCCTATCCAGGGTAATTCGATGACTCTTTTAGCCATGCTTGGCTAGTTCTTTTTAAGTTTCTTGGGTTGTAGTAATTTATAATTTTATGCTTTAGTATTGTTTTTACCTTTCTGAATAATATATCCATTTCATGTTTCATTTCCTTGTTCTTCATTAATCTTGTGTACAAAAGATTTCATGCTTTCTACTTATGTCATAAGGCCATTTGGTAAGTAGTAAGGGAAATAGGAAATAAAAAAGGTTATAAGTATACATTTCTTAAGGCAATTAGAATGGACGTAACTTTGTGTTGGCCTGAATTCCGTCTTCATCTTCTTTTCTAAATTAACTAATAACCAAGGCTATGGAGTTAGTAATTAGGAAGAAAGTTCTACATGACTTAAGGCAATTAGCTTGTAGAAAATCTAGGCTATAGCACCATGGAATTGGACTTAAAATTCAGAAAATAAGTAATAACTTGCTAGCATATTTATAGATTATGTAAATCAACCCAAGAGCTTAATTCTCATCCTCTTATTTCTTTATTATTTTATGCTATTGTTCTTGCTTGTTCTAAAAACCAACATCAAATATTCATCTCTTAAATTTTCTGCACAAGTACTAAATAATATAATAATAGGAAACCTATCCCTTGGGTTCGATCTTTTTATTACGCGATATTAAATCGTACACTTGCGATTTGGGTATCAAAGGAGATACCCAAAAACGCCACCTCTAGGAGAGTGACAAACCTAGCTAAAGAATGCATTCTTCCCCATGCTGTTCTCAGTAAGGTCATTCTGCCAAAAGAGGGTTCTCGAGACTTAGTCAATAAGTTCTCTCAATGGGCCTTGTTTCAACTTCAACATCGCAAGAATGTCAACTGGCCTAATCTTGTGTTTCAATACATCCTCCATACTCTGGAAAATCCTAACTCAAATCTTCCCTATGGAGCCCTTATATCAGCTCTCATGCGGCACAAGCAGTTAGTCAATCCTTGTCTTGAATCACTGCACTATACTTCATCTGATTATATCGTTGCCTCTCCGATTAAGTTCAGTGACGTTCGACGAATGAGTCTGTCCATTGACATATCTGGAGTGCCCACTGAACTCCTTAGTGAATGGACCAGGAGGGTTGAAAAACGAAAGCTTGCTTCATCAACTCCGTCTGCTGCCCGTCTTAAACGATGTTGTTCAGACGATCTCTCCTCACAGTTTTCAAGTGCTCCACCAATCCCACATGCTTCAACTTCATCTAAGCCACTTCCAGAAACTGTGCACTCCACTGCTGAACTCATATCCATCTCTCATGCTCAATATTTGAAGTTTCTACCTCAAATGTTTCACACTTATATATCTGATGTTCTTGATGTTGAAGATGATGGCAACTGTGGTTTTCGCTGTCTCGCTCAATGGATGGGCTACCCCCAGAGCTACTGTCCACAGGTTCGTGGTTTTCTCATTCAAGAACTTCTATCACACCGAGTGCTTCATTCCCAAATGCTCTCCTCCGATAAGGATGTCGATCGACTCTGTGAGGCCCTCACATTCCATGGGAATGAACCTGCACCCATAGCAAAGTGGTTTACCGTTCCTGACATGGGTTTGCTCGCTGCCACTGCCCTACGAATGGTTCTCGTCACCTTATCCCCTACTCAGTGTTGCACATATTTACCCTTGTTTGGCCCTGTTCATGATCCACCCACCATTGTTGTGCTGGGTAACATTGAGAATGGTCACTGGGTCCGAGTCAAGCTTTCACATAACTCACCCCTGCCTACTATCTCGCGTCAATGGAAGCATCATTGCTCTCGTGATGCCCTCGGATGGGAATCGCTTCTTCAACCCAAGATTACTCACTTCCAATCTCTTCTCCAACTAGAAGCTGAAGAATTTCTTGACTCCTTATTCGTTGTCCCCGATTTTGACAATCCCATTCTCATTGATGACGACTCAGAACCTGATTTTTCTCATGATATCTCTTGCTTAGCTCTTGATTTTGATCGTCTCAATTTAACCAATGCTGACAGCAATCTTCGTCTGCCTCTTGGTCAAAGTCAACCAACGCTGTCACTGTTATTCCAGGTAGATGCCCACTTTAATGCAACTATTAATACTTCCTACCTGTCCACACCGGAATGCCTCCTTAAAAGTATGGATCTAGATCTCAAGCTTGCACCTCCGGGTTTCTTCCCTACTGATTCAGGCATGTCTTCTCATCAGATCTGCTTCATGCCCAGTAATCCGTCTAGATCTAGTTCTGCTTTAGGCAAGCGCAAGCGTTCATCTGATGCACCAAATGCTCACCTCTTATCCGATCTATGTGTTCGAACATTTGGGTTTTCATTTTGCTTTAAGGCTGGTTTGTGGTCTCCTCGCGGATGCTCTAACTCCTTCTTTACCCAATCCATGCCCTCTGAACGCCAATTTTTCCATTATGACTGGGAACTTCAGGTTCGCAAGCACATTCACACTGCCTTCATTCCACTTCATCTGGCTGGCTGTGTTGAATCCCTGGTTCTCAAGTTCAGCACCTGGACCCTAGTTCTCCTTCCTCAATTATCACCTATGTTGCAGTCTCTGCGTCCCACTTGGCTGCATCTGCATCTGCATCCTGCACCGCTCATTCCCACGGTGGCACCCTTTACGCCTATCCTGCCCACTAGCTTCTCTTCTTCATCAGCCAATCAATGCTCCCACTCCAACTCTAAAGATGAGCGCTCTATGGTCCATTTTCTATCTCAGGAAGTCAAGGCCTTCACCACTCGCTTATCGCTGGCACAGGATCGTCGAGATCAAGCTCTGAATGATCGTCTCGAATCCATGGATGCTAGGCTTACTTCCATGATAGATGCTAATTTTGCTGAAATGAATGCCTATATGGCCCTACTTTTAGGCTTGTCTAAACCATCCTCATGAATATATAGTTTTATTATTTACTTTCGCTGTGTTTATGTTTTCTTTTTGCTAATGCCAAAGGGGGAGAAATTATACAACAAATTTTAAAACTGCACAAGCTTAGGGGGAGCTAATTTCGATAACGAAAAGAATGCTAAATAAAAGAAAGGCACATACTAAGGGGGAGAAATAATTCAGACTCTACTTGCATTTGTTTTAAGAAATTGTCATTATCAAAAAGGGGGAGATTGTTAGAGAAAAATATCCAATTAAATTAACCTATTTTGATAAATAACAATTTCGTAAAGAGTCACTAATTCTCTTCAAAGTATATTATTCAGGAACTCTTATATATGGAAGGGACGCTGCAATCATTATCAAAGAGCAAAGGAGAAGTACGTCCGGCTAAGAGAACTGAAGTCTCTCAGAAGACTTCGTCCGCCTAAAAGATCTGACCGGCTCACTCCAATTCAATGACTGAGAAGTAATGATTAAAGACTGACATGAAAAGAATCTGCTCAGTAGAGATCGTTTGCCTAAAAACCAAGAGAAGCTGTCAAGCACCTCAGAGCATTAAATACGAAAGAGACAGAATTAAGCGCCATATATCCTGAAGATTCAAATTCTCCGACATTCCTTAATTCAAGTTGCTTTTTGCTGAATCTACGGAGAAATTCTCTGATCATCGTATCTCCTCAACGGTAGAATTCAAATTCTCTGATCAGAAGCATTAAATGACTTATTAGCTGGAATCCACTCGCATTAATTACTATCTCTGGAAATCAGAAGAAAAAGGACTGCCAGACGAACTCACTCTCCAGCGATTGAAGAAATGCTCATCACTATGGCAAACTTTATCAAGCAACGAGTGCAGAAGTATCCGTTACTCTCAATCAAGCAAATCTCCAACGGAACTATTTTTGAAAATCTTCAGCAGTTCATCTAGCTCTCACCTTACTGAAGATATAAATAGCTACCTCTGCATCACTTTCAAATTGGCGACTTACACTATATCTAAGCATTCAAATTCTTCAAGTCAATTTACAACTTAGACAAGATCTTGCCAAGAACACTCAGCAACCTTAGAACTATCCTTCTGAGTTTAGTCGCCAATTAGTGTGAAATCCTCATAGAGTGAAAACTCTCATTACTCTCACACTGTCCCTTCAGAGAACCAAACTTAACCATCATCTCTGAACCTAGAACCTCATATTTTCTACCCACTCTTTGTGAAGAGATCTTTGTAGAAAACCAACATTCTTGTGAAAGAATCAGGGAGAAGTCCTGTCGAATACTTAAGAGATAAAGGAGAAGTCCTGAGAAAACTTGTAAAGGAGTAGTCCTCAGAATACTAGGAGAAGTCCCTGAGAACACTTGTACTATTCAGTCGAAATAGTGGAAAATCTTGGTACAGCCAAGGACTGGACGTAGCCCTATCGATTTTGAGGGTGAACCAGGATAAATATCTTGCGTGCTTTACTGTTTATGCTCTAAATATATTTCACTGCATGTTTACATAAACGCTTTTAAACTTATAATTCGTCTTCAATACGAAAAACTTTTAAAAAGTCACCCACACAATTCAAACCCCCCTTTCTTGTGTGATTTTATTACTATCACTCGCCTCGGTCGCTGATCTCGAATCGGTTCGGTTGGTGTATTTCTTCCTCCCCTAGTATCTCCAATTCCTTGCTTCTGGTTCCTAATTTAAAGGTTCCTTTTCTTAAAACTCTGATGTAAATTAAATTTCCTATCCCTTATTTTTGTTATTATCTGTGTTATTTGAGACTGATATTGATATGTTTGCGATTGTGCGTTCGTAATTTTCTTTTCCTTCACAGTGCTATAAACTGTGATGTTGTGAATATGGTTACATGTCCATGATTTTTTCTTTCCCTTTCTCTGCGTTTTTTAGTGTTAGACCTTGATTTGAAGTGCAAGAGAGCGGGGGTCATCATGGAGGTCTAGATGATCCAAATATGACGCCAACACATACTAATCATCTTAGAAATGGTCTAGATGTTATGATCCTACTAGTGTCTACAATGATCCAGATATGACGCCAACACTCGGTTGAAGGCGGGACAATCATCCTCAATGAAGAATGCCACTTACGAATTCATTGATAACCTTGATGTCATCAACAATCAGGCACATGGATGACCTTGCTGCCATCCCGTGGTCATATAGGCACGTCCTCGTTGCCTCCCTCATGACAAACGAAGGTACGACCTCATTATCGTCCTGGAGTCAATATAAATGTATGCATGACATAACCTATTAGTTAGCTCCATAAAATGAAATCGTCCTCCCGGCGCTCAAGTTCATTATCAAATTGTCTCCGCTGAGATCACTCTCGTCAGCATCCCAATTTCCCTAAACAACAACATATAGAACGTTAGTGCATGTTTCCTAGCTAGCTGACGAGAGCGGTATCACCCCTTTTTGAGTGCCAGGATCCCTTACATTTGTTAGTACAGATAGCAACCTGAGAAGGGGGGGTGGGTGAATCAGTGTTGCCCCAATTTTCGCCTTATTGAAATTGTTACTTTCAAGTTTATGATGATCACGAAATGATCGTTATGATTGCAGCGGATATGAACGATACTTGAAAGTAAATGGGAAGGATAAAGAGAATCACACACAAGATTTTATCCTGGTTCACCTTCAATCCACCGAAGGCTACGTCCAGTCCCTCAAGAAAACCCCTTGAGGATTTTTCCACTATTGATAAAAATCTCTTACAAGTTCCTAACCCAAGGACCCCAAGAATTTCTACCAATATCCTGTGAAAGCAAACCGCTTTCAACAGCCCCTGAAAGCAAACCGCTTTCAGTTCCTAAAGGCAAACCACCCTCAGACCTTGAAGACAAACTTGTCTTCAATTGAAACCCTGAAAGTAAACCACTTCCAGTGACAACAACCTTTCACCGAATACCACGGTGAAAAACTCAATCTTACAGAAAGAGATGAAGAAGATATTACAATTGGCTGTATCAATCCTTTAACACACAATTGGATTGATCATGAGAAATTATGCTTTAAGGCTTTTAAGCATAATACAATTCTGAGTTCTTTAAGATATGAACAACTAAATTGTTCTTATTAACATGAAGATCATGAACTCAGAATTTAGGCTCCAAAAGATTTAAGTTCTAAAAGATGAACTAATTTTGACAAAGCTTTGGCCTAATGTGATTTTCTCATGTGTAATGTGTTGTCTCTTGTGTATGTTGTGTATGATATGTGTGTGTTATGTTTTCTGGACTCAAATGGTCTTTATATAGGCAAGGGAAACGTCCTTGAACCATCACAACCCTTTTCAAAAGGTTTGGGACACAATGGTTCATGAAAAAATGCACTTTTTCGTTCTGGTAATCGATTACCATACTTAGTGTAATCGATTACACAAGTGACCGTTTCAGTTTGAATTTGAATTTCAAACATGTAATCGATTACAAGACATGAGTAATCGATTACTTGCCTAGGTGTAATCGATTACCATAATGGCGTAATCGATTACACATAAGCCCATTTTCCAGAAACTTGATTTTTGAGACTGACTTAAGGTTTTCTACTTCTTTTAAGTTATGAAAACACTTAGCTTGATTAGATTAGGTGTTTTAAGAGCCTTTATGCTTTAATAAACCTTTGGAAGCATAACTCACCTAATACTAAGACTTCTAGACTATTGATGGACTTGTAGTGCTTGATTCTTTGAAGTCTTCTTTTCTTCTTTTTGTTGATGAGTTTGTCGTCATCAAAACCACAGCCAGGGTCAGGAGCAAGACCTTCTTCACAATCTCCCCCTTTTTGATGATGGCAAACACATTCTTGATACTTGAAGATCATATATGCATTCTTGATGCTTAACTCCCCCTATTTGATGTAATCTAGTATTTCTGATATTTCTCCCCCTTTCTAATGTACTTGTTGAATTCCTGCATATGATCTTTAAGAGCACAAAAACTTTCTCCCCCTTTTGACTTCATCAAAAAGAAGAAAAGGCCAAAAAATGTACAGGCATACATATATCCATACAAGTATATTGCAACATAAAGCATGGGGGTAGGGGTAAATATGTAAAATATGAATGACCAGCACTTATATATATATATATATATAGGAAAGAGTAAATACATAAGTTACACATAGTAAAACATAGCAAACATATGTAGTAGAGGGATTACAACAAGAGATAGAGCCTTTTTGCGAAAATAGGGAAATCCTAATAGTAAGTAGATAACTATATGGAGACACAAGACTTCTGAACTTAGGTTTGACTAGAATCCTCAGAGTTCTCAGAAGAGTCAAGGTCCTGAAGGCTCTCAATCTCCTTACGCATGAAGGAGTGCACAGCCTCTATGCGATTTTCCACAAGTATAAAGCGAGACCGAATGGTATCCTCCAGTTGGCCCAACTTTTGAGAGAGACGAAGAGACAGGATGTCCATTCGTTCGAGGATAACCTTGGTTTCTTGTGAGAAATTGGAAGGAATGGTATAAAAGGGAGATAGTCCAGCCGATGCAGCATTTGTTTGAACATCTATGCGGTATCGAGACAGCACCAAGGGATCATTGGAGGAATCCCTTCAAGGAGCATTGATTGGAGAGGAGACATTTGAAGAACGTGGAAGAGACCCCATGGCGAAACAAGACTTAGAAAGATATGGATTGTATATGAAGATAGGCAAAAGACAATACACAAATGTTGATTTTATAGGGAAAAACGTGTATGTAATCGATTACGGTAGTTAAAGTAATCGATTACAGCAGTTGTAAATTTGAAAAATATTCAAATTTTGAACATGTAACTGATTATAACAGTTATGATAATCGATTACAGGACCTATGGTAATCGATTAATAGGACAATTGTATAAGTTCTAGGCTCTAGAACCTTAAGTAACACTTTTTCATATAAACACTTAAGCACATAATGCATATGAACATATAATCATCATAAAGTTTATGCAAATAACATGTTACCTTAAATGTCATGCTCATCTAATATGCCTAATTCTCTTCTTATCTTGAAAAATGATTCCTTAGGAAGAGGCTTAGTAAAGATATCTGCTAACTGATTATGTGTATCCACAAATGAAATCTCAATATCTTTCCTCATAACATGATCTCGAAGAAAATGATGTCGTATATCAATATGCTTAGTTCGAGAATGCATGATAGGGTTTTTAGTGAGGTTAATGGCACTTGTGTTGTCACATTTGATTGGAATGCAGCCCAGCTCTAAGCCATAATCTTTAAGTTGTTGTTTGAGCCATAGAGTTTGTGCACAACAACTTCCTGCAGCAATGTATTCTGCTTCTGCAGTACTTAGAGCAACACATGCTTGTTTCTTACAAGACCAAGAAACAAGGGCGTTTCCTAACAAGTGACAAGTACCACTTGTACTTTTTCTTTAATTTTTACAACCAGCATAATCAGAATCAGAATACCCAATTAGAATACACTTCCTTTGGGATACCACAATCCAACATTTGTAGTTCCTTTCAAATATTTGAAAATCCGTTTAACAGAACTCAAATGTGATTCCCTAGGAGATGCTTGATATCTAGCACATAGACACACACTAAACATAATATCAGGTCTACTTGCAAATAAGTATAGAAGAGATCCGATCATACCTCTATATTTGGTAATATCAACTTGATTACCGGATTCATCTTGATCTAAATATGTGTTAGACCCCATTGGTGTGGCTATGGCTTTGCAATCATCCAAATCATATTTCTTTAACAATTCCTTGCAAAACTTTGATTGATTGATGAATATTCCATCATTTGAATGCTTGATTTGCAAACCAAGAAAGAAATTTAATTGTCCCATCATGGACATCTCAAATTCTTCTTGCATCATGTTAGAGAAATCCTTACAAAGAGATTCGTTAGTTGCACCAAAGATAATATCATCAACATAAATTTGAACTAATAGGGTATTACCTTTGGTTCTTTTGATGAACAAGGTTGTATCAGCCTTACCCTTTTGAAATCCTTTATCACAAAGGAAAGTACTTAATCTATCATACCATGCACGAGGGGCTTGTTTAAGACCATAGAGTGCCTTCTTTAATCTGAAGACATGTGAAGGAAGCTTTGGATCTTCAAATCCTGGAGGTTGCTTCACATAGACTTCTTCTTGAATGTATCCATTCAGGAAAGCACTTTTGACGTCCATTTGATATAATGGGAAATTTAAAGAACAAGCATACGCCAATAACAGTCTTATGGCTTCCAACCTTGCTACTGGTGCATAAGTTTCATCAAAATCTATACCTTCTTCTTGATTATATCCTTGAGCAACTAATCTTGCTTTGTTCCTAACTATGATACCATTTTCATCTAACTTATTCCTAAATACCCACTTTGTTCCAATAACATGTTTATCACTGGGCTTAGGGACAAGTTCCCAAACTTGATTCCTTTCAAATTGGTTTAGTTCTTCTTGCATTGCTACAATCCAATATTCATCTTCTAGAGCATCATTTACTTTTGATGGTTCTATCTGAGAGACGAAGGCCATATTCAAAACTGAATCATTTAAGCGTAGCCTTGTAGAAACGCCTCTAGAAATATCACCAATAATATTATCAACTGGGTGATCCCTATGGGTTCTCCATTCCATTGGAAGTTGATAAGTATTACTTTCAATGTGCTCTTCTTGTATTGGATTCTGATCTCCATCCTTTTGAGAATCTTCACTTATAATTATATCATCTTCTTCATTATCTGGAAGATTGACTTTATCTTCTATTGAAGATTTAGATTCATCAAAAGACACATGTATGGATTCTTCCACGGATAGAGTTTTCTTGTTAAATACTCTATATGCTTGTTAAAGAATAACCAAGGAATATACCTTCATCAGATTTTTCATCAAACTTTCCAAGGTTTTCCTTTCCATTATTCAAGACAAAGCATTTTGATCCAAAAGCATGTAGATGAGATATGTTTGGTTTCCTTCCTTTGTAGAGTTCATAGGGAGTTTTCTTAAGAATAGGTCTAATAAGAACTCTATTGGAAACATAGCAAGCAGTACTTACAGCATCAGCCCATAAATATTTAGGGAGACTTGATTCACTTAGCATAGTTCTTGCTAATTCTTCAAGTAATCTATTCTTCCTTTCTACTACACCATTTTGTTGTGGTGTTCTTAGAGTAGAGAAATTATGTGATATTCCATTTTCATCACATAGTTCTTGGAATTGTTGATTCTGAAATTCTCCACCATGATCACTTCTTATAGAAGAGATCTTTAAAGACTTCTCATTTTGAACAAGCCTTGCATATCTTTTGAATGCATTGAAGGCTTCATTCTTATGAGGAAGAAATAAAGTCCATGTAAATCTAGAGAAATCATCAACAATAACAAGTGCATAGAAATTACCTCCAAGGCTTTTAGTTCTAGATGGTCCGAACAAATCCATATGTAACAATTGAAGGGGTCTTGAGGTTGAAACTATGTTCTTTGGTTTGAAGGATGTTCTGGTTTGCTTCCCTTTTTGACATGCATCACAAAGCTTATCTTTCTCGAATTTTATCTTTGGAAGCCCAACAACTAGATCATGCTTGACTAGTTTGTTTAAATGATCTATGTGAATATGAGCAAGTCTTCTATGCCATAGCCATGAATCACTATTATTCTTGGCCAAAAGGCATCTCACATTTTGTGGAAATTCTTCCAAGGAGATCATGAAGACTTTATTTACTTTATACCCAGAAAACTTAATTTCTTTAGTTTTCACATCTTTCACAACACATATATCATTAATAAAACCAACTTTCAAACCTTTATCACATAGTTGACTAATACTCAGAAGATTATGCATCAAACCATCAACGTAAAGAACTTTATCGATGACTGTTTGAGGGGGTGTGCCTATTCTTCCAATACCGAGTATCTTTCCCTTTTGATTGTTACCATATGTGACAAAACCTTTTTCCCTAGGTATAAGAAATGAAAACTTGGTTTTGTCTCCTGTCATGTGTGATGAGCAGCCACTATAAAGATACCATAAATCCTTTGCTGCTTTCATACACACCTACATGACAAAGTTCAGACATGGGTATTAGGAACCCAACAAGTTTTGGGTCCTTCTAAGTTAACATCCTTTCTAACCCAAATGTATTCCCTATTTGGTATTCCTACATGTTTGTAGTAACATCTACTAGGGGTATGTCCTACTTTGTTACAATACGTACAAGAGTAATGATTGTAATTAGAGGTTTGTCTAGGAGAGGAATGGATCTTCTTAGGATGTCTATTTTGAGTATTTTTCCTATTGTATGTACTTCTAACAGGATTAATCTTTTTGTTACTAGAAGATTCTACTGTATGGTTTGGTTTTACAAACACAGTTTTCTTGACTTCCTTAGTCTTTGGGTGAGAAGTATATCCTAGACCTGATTTGTTATTTGAATATCTTTGAACACTTAGGATATCATCTAATTTTTGTTTTCCTTTATTGAAGTTATTTACTCTTTGTTGAAGATTATCTATCTTTTCTTCTAAAGAACTACACTTAGTACATTTTTGTGTAATATCTAGTTTAGATTTCACTATGTCTAATTCCTCTTGTAAAGTTCTACACTTACTTTCTAAGGATGAAATCAAATCATTTTGCTTGGTACTAATCTTGGAAAATTCTTGACATAATTTAAACATATTCTCCATAGAAAACTTTAAATCATGAGAAGACATAGAATTATCACTAACCTGGGAATCTTCAACATCTGAGTCATGTGAAGCCATCAAGGCAACTTGTGCTTCTTCTTTGTCAGAATCTGATGATGAACTTACTTCATTATCATCCCAAGCCAAATATGCTCTTCGAGTAGGTTGATCCTTCTTCTCGAATTTCTCTCTTAGACCATGTTTCTTCTTCTGAAGATTTGGACAATCTGACTTGAAATGTCCCGGTTTGCCACACTCGAAACATGTAATCTTTTGAGATGAAGAAGACTCATTGTTCCTTTGGAAGGCTTTATTGTTGTTAAATTTAACATTTTTCCTTTTAAGAAACTTTCCAAAGTTCTTTACTAGAAGATTCAAATTTCCATTGTCTTCTTCTTCAGAGTCTGCATCATAATCTTCTTTGATGCTTTCTTTTGCCTTTAGGGAAATTGATCGATACTTCTTCTCATGTTGTTCATGCTCTTCTAAACGATTCAATTCCAACTCATGTTCTTGGAGTTTTCCAAAGAGAGTTGCAAGAGTCATATTTGATAAACTCTTCTTCTCAGAGATGGCTGTAACTTTTGGTTGCCATACTCTTGTAAGTGATCTTAGAACTTTCATGTTCAAGTCACTGTTTGAAAATTGTTTTCCAAGAGCAATCAAATGATTAATCAAATGAGTGAATCGTTTTTGCATATCTAATACCTTTTCTCCTGGAAGCATTCTGAACATTTCATACTCCTGAGATAAAGTATTGATCTTTGATCTCTTGACTTCATCTGCTCCTTCGTGAGTCACCATCAACGTATCCCATATTTCTTTTGATGAAGTGCACAGTGATACTCTGAAAAATTCATCCATGCCAAGAGCAGATGTAAGGATGTTCATTCCTTTGAGATCATGTTGAACCTTCTTCTTTTCTTCTTCACTCCAAGTACTTTCTGATTTTGGTTGTGAAGTTCCTTCTTCATCTGTTGTTATAGGCACAAAGGGACCTTCTTCAATGGCTTTCCATATTCCTGCGTCTAATTACTTTATGAATATCTTCATCTTGATTTTCCAGAAGTCATAATGTTCTCCATTGAAGAATGGTGGCCTGTTTATATTGAATCCTTCATTTGTTCCATGATTGGAAGAGGATTCCATCTTTTCCCAGATCCTAGGAATAACTTACCTAAACCTCCGCTCTGATACCAATTGTTAGTACAGATAGCAACCTGAGAGGGGGGGGGGGGTGAATCAGTGTTGCCCCAATTTTCGCCTTATTGAAATTGTTACTTTCAAGTTTATGATGATCGCGAAATGATCGTTATGATTGCAGCGGATATGAACGATACTTGAAAGTAAATGTGAAGGATAAAGAGAATCACACACAAGATTTTATCCTGGTTCACCTTCAATCCACCGAAGGCTACGTCCAGTCCCTCAAGAAAACCCCTTGAGGATTTTTCCACTATTGATAAAAATCTCTTACAAGTTCCTAACCCAAGGACCCCAAGAATTTCTACCAATATCCTGTGAAAGCAAACCGCTTTCAACAGCCCCTGAAAGCAAACCGCTTTCAGTTCCTAAAGGCAAACCACCCTCAGACCTTGAAGACAAACTTTTCTTCAATTGAAACCCTGAAAGTAAACCACTTCCAGTGACAACAACCTTTCACCGAATACCACGGTGAAAAACTCAATCTTACAGAAAGAGATGAAGAAGATATTACAATTGGCTGTATCAATCCTTTAACACACAATTGGATTGATCATGAGAAATTATGCTTTAAGGCTTTTAAGCATAATAAAATTCTGAGTTCTTTAAGATATGAACAACTAAAGTGTTCTTATTAACATGAAGATCATGAACTCAGAATTTAGGCTCCAAAAGATTTAAGTTCTAAAAGATGAACTAATTTTGACAAAGCTTTGGCCTAATGTGATTTTCTCATGTGTAATGTGTTGTCTCTTGTGTATGTTGTGTATGATATGTGTGTGTTATGTTTTCTGGACTCAAATGGTCTTTATATAGGCAAGGGAAACGTCCTTGAACCATCACAACCCTTTTCAAAAGGTTTGGGACACAATGGTTCATGAAAAGATGCACTTTTTCGTTCTGGTAATCGATTACCATACTTAGTGTAATCGATTACACAAGTGACCGTTTTAGTTTGAATTTGAATTTCAAACATGTAATCGATTACAAGACATGAGTAATCGATTACTTGCCTAGGTGTAATCGATTACCATAATGGCGTAATCGATTACACAGAAGCCCATTTTCCAGAAACTTGATTTTTGAGACTGGCTTAAGGTTTTCTACTTCTTTTAAGTTATGAAAACACTTAGCTTGATTAGATTAGGTGTTTTAAGAGCCTTTATGCTTTAATAAACCTTTGGAAGCATAACTCACCTAATACTAAGACTTCTAGACTATTGATGGACTTGTAGTGCTTGATTCTTTGAAGTCTTCTTTTCTTCTTTTTGTTGATGAGTTTGTCGTCATCAAAACCACAGCCCCTGGTCAGGAGCAAGACCTTCTTCACAACATTTAACGGAGTCACTCTTTCACGAGCGTCCATACTTATTGCTTTTTGTAGAAATACTCCCGAATAAGCTACCCTCTTTTCTTAAGAAAATATCTCTTATGATTCTTTTCATAAAGGTCCTTGTGAGGTTTTTCAGAAAACATGTCTTATGATTCCTTTAAGGAAGATCTTATAATTCCCTTTTCCAAAAGATATGTCTTATGGTTCTTTATAAGATGTGACTTGTAATACAAAGAGGTGGAATCGTCCTTAATTCATAAAAGGGTTTGGCGTATTCATTTAGTACCTTATGAATTTTCCTTCGAGAGGAGTTTTGGATGGATTCGGTTTCTTTTTGAAAGTTCACGGTCTTAACCGCGGGTTCTATTAAAAGCATGTTTCAAAAAACATTAATTAAGTTTTTTTAAAGAAATCTTCTCTTCTTATTCTTTTCAAAACTATTAAGCATATATTCCCAGAACAAGGTCTTTATACTCAAGTACTGAAGCAATCCCTATCCCCATGACAGCTTACTTTATTTTCTCTCAGCTAGCACTCTCGATAACAAAGCATAGCAACAAGCATATTCGGGGGAAAGCATTAATCCAAACAACATGTTATGAAACATAACATAGCATACATTTCAAGTATGACTTGCCCTTTTCATATGAGCTAAATAGCATGGCTTTATATAGTTAAACAACATATATTCAAGCATCAATCCACAATCTTTCAATTTCACAACAGTAAGCGAAGCCTATCAAACAATTGGGTCATTCTCAACTTGCTGTCAGATACCAATTCCCAAGGTCACATTATATATATATATATTCGTATGTGCTATGATAGCTAGATAGATAACCAAGTGCTCTTACCTTAGTGGCGTTTGCTCCGGAATGCTATGTTCGCTCCGAAAGTTCCTAAGTCCCGTGAACCTTCACAAAACATGACCTTGTTTAGAGTTTTTCAAACTAAGTTCTAAGTATTAAATTAAGGTACTAGGGAAGCTTCCAATACTTAGGCAAATGGCATAGTTATCAAGAATTAAAGCCATAGAACAATACTTTTGGCAAACATTAAAACCTTCAAAAGCTTTGCAAATCTTCAAATTACAACATCAAAACTTAATCAAAGCTTTAAAATCTTAAATGAACTACTTAGTCAAAGTTTACACTTAAAAATTTAGAAACTTAAAACAAGTTTTTGAAGACAAAATCCTACTCAAATCTACAAGGTACAATTCGGCCATAGGCCTCAAATTTAGGGCAAAATCTTATTTTTTCCCAATAACATTTCAAGAGTGCTAAAGAACACATTTGAGTCAAAACATCAAGCAATTTCAAGCAAGCCTAAAATACATATTCTTTTTGAATTTAGCCAAAACTCTCAAGTTTCAAAATCACAAAAACAACACTTACATCATTTCTTTCCTAAAACTCAAACTTTTCTACAAGTTTCTAAAACCACTTTTTATTTTGAATTTCATCAAAAGTCTTAAGTGTCAAAAATCACAAAAACAATTTCAAGCTAAAAATTTCAATTCTTTCAAATTTCAATCTTTCAAAAACCCTAAAACAAGCTTAATGCTTCAAAATCTATTTAACCCCAAGAATTTGATTTTAGTCCCTCTAAACCTTAATTCTCAAAACCAAGTTAAAATCAATTTTCCAAGCTTCCAAAACCTCACCTAGCTCTTGGCCTTATCCCCAAAACCCTAAGGGACAACTTTTTCTTTTCATCAAACTTCACATACAAACTTTAAACACATGCAAGTTAAAAATCAATTCTTCCAAACCAAATACAAAGCCTAGTTTCGGCCAGAAGCATTAAATTGCCAAGATCAATTTTTTTCTCCAAACCAGCTTGTACACATAAAAGGCATAAGGAAATATATGGTGAAAACCAAATTAGAATTTTGAAAATTACTTTTCCAAAATAAGCACTTTTCAAAAACTCAACTTCTAGAAAATCTATTTTTAGATTTCTATAGATCATTTCGATGTGAGTAACATTAACAAAAGCAACGATACCAAAAACCCAACTAAAAATCGTCATAGAGACAAAAACCAAACATTTTGAAAAATCATTCGTTCATCCTGAACAGGAAGATAAGGGGAACAACAAATACAAAGGGAGTATCATCCAAACATCTCCTTTTCAAAATCTAAAACCATGGAAGTGTAGAGGGCAAGGATTACTACCTTTTTCTCTAAATGGACCAAGTGAGAAAATTAAAGGATGGAGGTGGAAATAGGGGAGGAAGATTCAGCCATCAAGAGGGAAAGAAGATGAAGATGAAGAAGCTATTTTCTCTTTCTAGTCTCTCCTTAATTACCACTCAATCTTTATCCACTTAAGCTTAATAGAAAAAAATGAAGGTATGCATTTCACATGCATTAAGCCTCGGCTACTTAATTAAAGGAGGAAGAAAAAACCAAACATTTTGAAAAATCATTCGTTCATCCTGAAGAGGAAGAAAAGGGGAACAACAAATACAAAGGGAGTATCATCCAAACATCTCCTTTTCAAAATCTAAAACCATGGAAGTGTAGAGGGCAAGGAGTACTACTTTTTTCTCTAAATGAACCAAGTGAGAAAATTAAAGGTTGGAGGTGGAAATAGGGGAGGAAGATTCGGCCATCAAGACGGAAAGAAGATGAAGATGAAGAAGCTATTTTCTCTTTCTAGTCTCTCCTTAATTACCACTCAATCTTTATCCACTTAAGCTTAATAGAAAAAAAATGAAGGTATGAATTTCACATGCATTAAGCCTCGACTACTTAATTAAAGGAGGAAGAAATAAGATCTTTTTCAATGCTAGGGACCAAAGTGTGAGGTTGGAAAAGATTAGGTGAAAATCTAGCCTTAATCATGCTTTAAAATCCAATCTTTCTTACACCGAGTCATATCGCTTATGTAATTACTATTCTCCTCATAATTACTTTTCACTTAATTGGGGACTAAAGTATGAAGCCTTAAAAGTCAAAGCGACAAAAGTATAAGGTTGCTAAAATATCTAGATTAAACTAACACTGAAAGTCTAATCTATCTTACTCCAACTTTAATCGCGTCACTAATCGCATCATGCGTCATAACTTTAGTCTTAGTCACACGCTTCCCAAAATGTGCCGAGGTAACTAACATCGGTCACTCGCTCATCTCGAACCAATCGCTCGTACAACTCAAGCATCGGTCGCCAAAATATCTCGGGACGTTTTCCTCGGGATTCGGTCTGTTTCTGACCCGAAAAACACTATTCACCAAAATATTTTTTTTCGCATATTTGAATTCATCTAGACGTTCGGAACCGTTTGGTGATTCTCGTGTTTTTCGATTTGAGGTTTCGAACACCTCCGTTCATTTTGTAGAAATTTCTACCGCGAGTCTCGACGGTGAGGGAAATATTTTCCTTGCGCTTTGAAAGGAAACCCTATCAATATCCTAGCCATTCTTCACGAAAATCTTCATTGATCATCGTAAAGATAAGGAGAAAGCCTTGTTCTCACTCGAACGTCAGTCGAGTTAAAATTAGGGTTCTACAACGAATCATTGCTTCAAAACTTTGCACCGATAATCCGAATAGCTCATGACATTAACTTATGATTGAAAGAATTCCATGCCAAAATATGCATTGAATAATTAAATAATTATTTAATCATTTAATTAATTCAGAGTCTTACAACCACCGCCACCCTCTACTGCCATCACTACCCTCCACCACCGCCACCCTCTACCACCTCCTCCATTATCACCACCGATGCTACCTCCACAGGCATCGTTACCCTCCAACACCACTACTTTCACCACTACCACCACTTCCACCTCCATCGTTGCCACCACCACTACCGCTACCGCTGCCACTTCCACTACCACCACCACCCTCCAACACCACCACTTCCACCTCCGCCATCGCCTCCACCACCTCCACCATTTCCACCATCGCAACCACCACTGAAACTACCGCCACCTCCACCACCACCACTGCCACCACCTTCATCACCACCACAACCTCCTTCTGCATCGACACCGCCACCTCTGACGCTAACACTTCCACCACATTCGTCGTCTCCACCTACTCTACTGCCCTCGTCGTCGCCACCATCGCCGCTATTAGGTAACACAGACCTTTACCACCACTACTACTTGGCCTCTCCATTATCCTGTCGCCGCTACCACCACTGCCATCGTGGCCACTTCCTCTACCACCCTTGTCGCCACCTCCACCGCCGCTATTAAGTAACACAGACCTGTACCACCACTACTACGTGTGTCCTCCATTATCCTGTCGTCGCTACCACCCATTGTCGTGAATTTAGAAAGTTGATAATTATGGTGTCTACTTTGGATATACAAAATTGACAACATGTTTTATAAACTGACTTGATTTATAAAACTGAAAACTAGTTATATCTTTTAAAAAATTTAATACTTAAAATTTATAAATTTAACTGGGTTTTAGTTTTTCTTTTGTTTCTTTCAACCAAATATCAATAACAGTGGAAAAAGAATTGTGCGCAGGAGCACAGTCAATATTGTGGCTGTCAAGATGTTCCAAAACCAACCGTACATTGTAAGACTAAGTTTCCAAGGTTCTGAGATTATGTTAAGTGGTAAGACATTTTTCAACAAATCTTTCTTGATACATACTGACCAAGAATCAAATCTTGAACTATATATTTAAGGAACTCAACTATTTACCAGCTATGCTAGACCTTGTTCGTGGAGCGCAGCCAATATTGACTAAAAGCATACGCACAGATTTTGGGTTCAACTGTTTCAAAACTTCTCTGTACAATTAATTCTAAATTTCCCTGACTAGCTTAATTCACGTTTCAATGACTATCGTTGGTCATCGTCTTTAAGTTTTTGGACCTGCTCTTTTGCTCTTCTCGCTGCTTTCATTCATTGATGAAAGCTACTCTACATATCTTAGCTTGAAAAGAAAAGAGACCATAGCACCAAACGAGGTTGCAGTTAGCAGCATTATGAAATAAAAATCTCTAGATCGCAGCCATTATTAGCTATCATGCATGTAAGCAAAAGTTCCACCTATCTCTCTACCTCTGTCCTAACGATGAAGAATCATTGTATAGAAGGACGAAACTGAATTAAAAGCTGTGCACCGTGCAAGATTCTAAGTTCTTGATTACAATGTACTTCTATGTATGCAGGCAGCACAGGTTCCTCGGTTCATGTTGAGCACTAGTGGCAGTAGCCTATGGGGCCAATGCGTCTGCCAAAGCTTTATTAAATTCACAAAACTAGGTAACTTTCCTGCAGGCAATGAAAGAGGCTCTCATCCCCATTCTGTTGAATTTTATTGGCAACGATTTGTTCACATCACATAATAAATGATGAAACCATAATAAATGATTGTAACGATTAGTATGGCTTATGTTCCAGAGCCATGTTTTCTTTCTGGCTTTTTATTCTACTTTTCCATTGCTTTGCTTTGTATTCTTCTCTTGTGATTTGTGAAGTCACTTATCTCCTGATTTCGTTTTGTGTACCGGTTTAGACAACATTTTGTACCTTTATTATAAAATTTGCTTATAAAAAAACATAATAATGACGATAGTCAATAAATATATTTTACTCTGGGCGTTAATGAGATCGCATGGCTAGCTGAGAGCTAAAGGGAACAAGAGTTAAAAATAAGTGCACACTAGAACATTTTTTCTTTTGGCAACAGTACAAAAATATAGTTATAAATATAGATAATGTTTTCTAAACTTTACGCAACACTTTCCAATGGTCTCATGTATTAGTATTACATATTCCTTTAATAACAATTTCTCGTACTCTATGATAATATTATGAGAAAGTTTAACTTATTGTATAAAAAAGATAACACTTATCTAATAATGACTGATTTATATTATTAAATACGAAACTCTTATTTAGTGTTGAGAAAACATGTGTTGTCTAAAATGAACTCTTTACGGAAACCGACAAAAACTGATTCTTGATTTGATTTAAAATAACACTTTTTGCTTATTGCTTAAATTAGTTTTGCTAAAAGTAAAAAATGATGTAGTGACATGTGTTAACATGTATTGTAACATATGTTATCTATTTTATGTATAATTGTTTAAGTTGAAATATTTTCAAAGTTTAAAATTGTTTAGAGAAATAGTATGGTTATAGATACTTTAGTTAAGTACAAGTGTGTTAACTGTTATTTTACAATATACACATTTTGAAAGTTGACATTTACATTGTATTTATCCAAATATGAAAGTTTTAACATGAGGTTTTTCTAGCTTAAGCGGTGGTCTTTGGGTTTGAGCTACCGTGAACACAACTGCATTAAATACTTGAATGGGAGGGGTTTTACCACCCACATTGGTTATTACTGGGTCGAAAAGGATTATCTCGGGGGAAGATACTTGTTTTACCAAATAGGTGTTGGTCGTAGCGAATAAAAGTTGTTATTTGACCTCTAAAGTCAAAAGTTTGATTTTTAAAAACGACACTCTTGTGAAGACTTTTAGCATTTACCACACCTCATTCAAATTGAGAGAGCAATTTACAGCACTAGAAAACTTTAATGCAACACTTTCAAACACAAATTCATTCTTTGAAAAATGGGGAGTAGCATTGATAAGTGGTGCTTCACATGTTCCGTCCCAAAAAGTTTAATGCTTCCGTCGCCAATTCCGTCGCAAATATATTATTTAAATGAATATAATTCAGTGTATTCCGTCCTTATTTCCGTCCCAAACTCGCGACGGAGTAATATATTCCGTCCCAAAAAATTTGCGATGACAAAAAATGCAACGAAATTATTGTGTCGCAAATTCCGTCCCAAATACATTTTGGGATGGAAATTTTAACTATTGTGCGACGGATTTTTCCGTCACAAAAGAGTGATTTTCTAGTAGTGACATGAGACTTCAATAAAATTAGAAGGCAAGGGGAAGGGAAGGGGTCAAATAATAATGGTAGATCAGGAGAAATGTTTCTCATCTTTGATGATTATTAATCAATCACACTACACCAAAAGTTATTTTACAGCGCTTATATTTTGCATTTTACAACGCTTCTAAACTGTTAGTATTCGCCGCTGTAGTACTGTCCAACGCTTTTTTTGGAAAGCGTTGTAGAATAGGAGACGTCCCACAACATAGTAGTATACAAATATATTACAACATGTTTTTGGAAGAATCGTTGGTGAATGTGATATCCTGCAATGCTTTATTTTAAAAAACGTTGTAAGATGCACATGTTCTACAACGCTTTTTGAAATGTATAACGTAACATATTCTACAACGCTTTCTTAAAAGAAGCATTTTAGCATGTATGCATCCTAAAAGGCTTTCTTAAAAGAAGTGTGTTAGCATGCATGCATCCAACAACGCTTTATTTTTATGGAAGCGCTGTAAAACGTCGAAGTTTACAACATTTAGACACATTATATTGTTAAGTAACAATGAATAAGTCAAACAACAAGTTTATATGTATACTATATCTATGCTTAGTAGATGGTTTAACTGCTTTTTGGGCCTGACTTCTTCTATTTATAGGCTAAGTTCCTAACTGCTTGCAACGGATAAATTTTCTGAGATTTACACGTGTCTTGAGTCTGCTTCTTTGTTCTCCCCGCGTCCTGCTTAATGTAACTATCTAAGAACTTTCGTCGAAGAGTAACTTCCTCAGATGCCAAACCTTTAGCCGAAATGAACCTTACACTTGTCTGGTTAAGATTCATTTTCCATATGGATTCGACTTCGACCAAAAATATCTTACTTGACTTTAGTCGAATATCAAAAGCATATTTTTTTGACCAAATAGAGTAACTTGGAATTTTGGTTGAAAGCAATTGTCAAGTGACTTTCAACCAAGTTGAAACTTGGGAAAAAGTCTCAGGCTAACAGATGCCCCCCAAAATATTATGCTTCGATGAAATCCTTTCTGAGAAGCATGATATTTTTAAACTAAACAAAAGATAAATTTAGTTATCCTTTATTTAATGCGTAGTTAAAATATGACGGTTTAATCATGATAGTGGAGCAGTTACTAGCCCACCATGCTAGTAAATAGGCAAGGAAGGGTATTGGGTTTCCAAGGCTTCAGCCCACGTGACCCAAGAAATGATGGAAATATAATAATTTTTTTTAAATAGCTTTTCAATTCCATCAACCCAATCACAACCCTTTCACTTCCCTCTTCTTTTCTTATAAATAGGAGTGTTTTTCACATTTCCCTTCTTTACGAACTCCTTCTGCTTCATCTGCCTTCTTCTTCCCAGAAAACACTCCTTTTTCAGTTTCCAGAAACATGATTTATTTTAAACCTCTTACCTTCAAGCTTTGCTCTAATGGCTTCCGATTCATCAACACGCTCGGCTCCTGTTCCTTTTGCAAGCCGAATCAAAGGTCCTTTACCTTCAGGTCACCATCAATATGTACCGGAACCACCTCATGAAGCTGAAAAGCTTGCTATTTGGAAATCTCAGGTACTTATCCCATTTTCTGTCGGAGACAATACTCATGCTTTCTTAGGTCCTTATCTTAGTGACCTTCCTGAGAGTTATAGTGATTTTTTCCCTTGTCCTCTTACTCCCGAGAAAATCTTGGCCTTTAGAGATGTGTCTGGCATCTCATTCCTAGAAGACCTTAATAGAGTATTTAGGTCTTCCCCCATGTCCAAAACAGACAGATTCTTGAATTGGCTTAACAGGGCTGAGTCTAAAAAATCCAAACACTGGAAGAAATTGAGGATTTTTGACCTAATTCAGTTTTCTAGGTATAGCTTGAATTATAATTCCCCAATGTTGCTGAGTTTCTTTTTCTTCTGGGAACGTTCGACTAATTCTTTCCACATTCCATTCGGAATGATTTCGTCCACTTTATTCTATATCGCTGCCATCACTGGTCTTCTTCCAACTGACACAGTTTTCAAAGCCGGCGAAACTCTTCCTTAGACTCCAATTCAACTTCCTCCTCACACGTTTACCTTCAACCCATTTATCATCCAATTCCATGGAAATTCGGACGAAGTTTCTTATGTAGAGCATGTAGCTTATCTTTGGCTATGACTCTCATCCTTTATTTTGTGCACCAAATCTCTCCAATTCCCTAAGAGTTTGCTTCCATTAGCAACCTTTCTTCATGAAGAGTTGATATTTGTTTGAGGAAACTTCTTTAGCCAGTTTTTATCAATCATTAGGTGAAGTTGTTTATCATCTCCAAAACTAGACAAATAAAACCTTCGCCCCAACGAGTCCTTTGCGGTTAATACAGCTATAGTTGAATGTTGTATTCGAAACAAAAAAGTATGTGCAGTCTACCCAAAAAACATCCATTCGACCATTGACGGTCTCAGACTTAGCTTCTTTACTCCCAAATCTAAAAAACCATCTGCGAAAGGGGATTTCAGGAAATTCACTTCATATTTCCTTGTGTAAGACCCTGAATTTCACCCAGTAATTAAATAATTATTTAATTATTTTAGGTAATGTTTGGATCCGCTCGGTGGCATCAACAAGTGATATCGTCGGCCGAAGTACCGATGGAGTACTCTTTGCGACACTTGGTAGTAAACCAACCTAGACCTGACTTTGACTTTGAATGAGAATAAGACGTTCTCATTATCACTATGACGTTCAGTGAAGAATTTCATGAAGAACGACTGTAATATTGATATGGTTTCCTACCGGAGCTCGTAAACGACATTCTCGCTAGCGAGACTTTCAGTCGAAAATCCAGCAAGCAAAATGGACGACTTCGAGATCTCGGATCGAAAATTCGGGAATAACCAAATGAGTCTGTTTGACGTGACAGATCCAACTATGCGATAAAATTTTTCGTGAATAGTAACTTCGGTGAATAGTGTTTTGTGAATAGTGTTTCACGAGCTGCTTTCTGTGAATAGTGCTTTCGGACTAGAATCGGCATGAACTATGAGGGAAATGACCCGGGTCCGAGTAGTACAGCCCAAGGCCCAAAAAGAATGAGCGACCAGTGTTAGAAACCTCAGCTATGTCAGGAAACGCAACGACGACCAGATTCAACATGGATTAGGAATATATTAATATACAATTCAAGATATTTTCTAATCTTCCAAAATCATAGTTTTGTCCTTGCCCCTTGAGAGTTTATGGTTTAGTCCTTGCCCTTTGAGAGTTTAGACTTTAGTCCTCAAAATAGTGCATAGATATTTTTACCTAAACTTTTCACCATTCAACTTTGGTCCCTAGGGTTAATGAAAAATTAAAATTCACCCCCCTTTGGCCCATTAAACCCACGGCCTCCTCTCATTATAAGGGTTTCACTTGAGTTTTCTCATTAAACCTCATTAAGTGAAGAGTTTAGAAGAAACTAAGAGAAAGTGAGAGCTTGAAAACTATTCATCTTCTTCTTCCTTCCTCCTTCTTGGCCGAACCTCCACACCTCCATGGCAGCCCTTTCCACTCATCTTCTTCACTTGGTTTCTTGAGGTAAGTTGTTCTCCTACTCAAGATCTACGATTCTACCGATTTAGATTTTTGATATGTTGAGTTTGGATTTTTTGAAGTTTCTAGAACCTTTAACTCCCTTCATTAATATTGTTCCCATGATCTTAGGCTTCAATTTGAACCGATTGAAATTTTGATTGGTTGAGTTTTTCAAGTTGAGTTTTTGGTAGGGTTTCCTTTAGGAAAGTTGTTTCCATGATATTGATCTATGGATTCACCTAATTAGTTTTCTTGGAAGCTAGGTTTTTGAGAATTGGTTATTTGAAATAAGTGATTTTCAAACTTTAAAATTTAGTTTCACCATAGATTTCTTATTACCTTTGATGTGTACAAGTTTGTTTTGAGAGAAAAATTGATTTTGGTAATTTAGTGTGTTGGCCGAATTTGGACAAAATTGGAACAAGGGGATGTGAAGAAGGTCTTGCTCCTGACCTTGGCTGAGGTTTTGATGACGACAAACTCATCGACAAAAAGAAGAAAAGAAGACTTAGAGGAAACAGCGCTACAAAGTCTATCAAATACCCAGAAGTCTTAGTTTAGGTGAGTTATGCTTCTAAAGGTTTATTAAAGCATAAAGGCTCTTTAAAACATCTAAACTAATCAAGCTAAGTGTTTTCATAACTTAAAAGAAGTAGAAAACCTTAAGCCGATCTCAAAGGATCAAGTCTCTGGAAGTTGGACTTCAGTGTAATTGATTTCAGCCTTCTCGTAATCGATTACACCTAGGCAAGTAATCGATTACTCATTGCTTGTAATCGATTACATATTTGAATTTGAAATTCAAACTGAAACGGCTATAAGTGTAATCGATTACACTAAGTGATGTAATCGATTACCAGCACAAAAAGTTGCATCTTTTCATGAACCATTGTGTCCCAAACCTTTTGAAAAGGGTTGTGATGGTTCAAGGACGTTTCCCTTGCCTATATAAAGTCCATTTGAGTCCAGAACACAACAACACACGAGAATACAACATTAGGCCAAAGCTTTGTCAAAATTAGTTCATCTTTTAGAACTTAAACCTTCAAGAGCCTAAATTCTGAGTTCATGATCTTCATGTTTATAAGAACACTTTAGTTGTTCATATCTTGAGGAACTCAGAATCATATTATGCTTAAAAGCCTTAAAGCATAAATTCTCATGATCAATCCACTTGTATGTTAAAGGATTGATACAGCCAATTGTAAACTCTTCTTCATCTCTTTCTGTAAGATTGAGTATTCACCGTGGTATTCGGTGAAGGGTTGTTGGTACTGAAAGTGGAATACTTTCAGGGTGTTGATTGAAGGTGGTTTAGCCTTCAAGGTCTGAGGGTGGTTTTCCTTCAGGAACTGAAAGTGGTTTGCTTTCAGGGGCTGTGGAAAGTGGTTTGCTTTCACAGGAAATTGGTAGAAATTCTTAGGGTCCTTGGGTTAAGAACTTGTAAGAGATTTTTATCAATAGTGGAAAAATCCTCAAGGGGTTTTCTTGAGGGACTGGACGTAGCCTTCGGTGGATAGAAGGTGAACCAGGATAAAATTCTGTGTGTGAATTCTTCTATCCTTCATCTTTACTTTCAAGAAACACTTAATTCCGCTGCAATCACAACTATCGTGTCGTGATCATCATTATCTTGAAAGTAACATTTTC
Organism: Acmispon strigosus; assembly: GCA_030819835.1. Classification (NCBI taxonomy): domain Eukaryota; kingdom Viridiplantae; phylum Streptophyta; class Magnoliopsida; order Fabales; family Fabaceae; genus Acmispon; species Acmispon strigosus. The sequence continues at coordinate 74,879,234 of JAUAMA010000002.1, read as the reverse complement.
AATAAGGCGAAAATCGGGGCAACTCTGATTCACCCCCCGCCCCCCTCTCAGGTTGCTATCTGTACTAACAGGGGAGAATTGATTTTCCAACTAGCTTTTGAGTGTGTTTAAATGCTTGAAAATGGTTTTGGGTGTAAAGGAAAAGTTTTTCCCTAATTGGTGCAAAAGGGCCTAGAGAAAATTGTAGGTTTAAAACCCTAGAGAATTGATTTCTAGAGCATTTTGGAAACTTGGAATTGGAATTTTAAAATTGACCTTTTGGGTATATTGGATTTTGGAACTCATAGCTTGATTATAGTTTTTGCTAAGTTAAGAAAACTTGGAAATTTAAAATTGGCTTTTGATTTTCGTGTTTTTGCCACTTAGAAGATTTTGAGTTAAAGACTTGGGAATTTGTATTAGAAACTTGTAATAGAAGTTATATTTTGGCTTGTGACTTTGTTTTGGGAAATTTAATGATTTGTTTGGTAAAAATAGGAAGTTTTTGTGAATTTACACATGTTGGGCAGAATTGAAGATTTAGTATGTTGTGTGTGTTTTTTCTTTCAAAATCCTGTTTAAGGCCATCAAATTTATTTGTAAGCATCTAGCCTTGATGCTCTTTAAGGGTTTGGAGTTTTGGAAAGTTTTGAAAATTGTAACTTAGGGTTTTCTGAGTTCTTTCGACGGTCGTCAAAGTTGCTAAAATGTTTTCAACTTCCAAGGATCTTCCTAAGAATTAGGACCATTGCCTAAGAGATAGGAACCTTGTAAGACAAGTAGTTAAGCCTTAGGATTGAGTTTCAAGTCCTAAACTAGGCTGTATTTTAAAGGATTACGAGACTTTGGACCGAGAAAGACGACGTAGCTGTCCTTCGGAACCTTCGTAGCTCTTGGAGCAAGCATTGGAGCTCGGAGCAAAGTACAAGGTAAGGGCACTTCGCTATTCTAGCTAATAAGCATATGTATATTATTATGAGAATATATACTATGATTTTAAATTGTCAGTCGACGGCGTTCTAAGAACGACATGACTTTAAATTGCTTGAATTATGTCGTTGAAATTGATTGAATATGTTTGATAACATATTGATTAAATTATCGTCTTTCCCTGATCTTGCTTATTGCAATATTTCTATGCCTTATAACCAATTTTTATTGTGTTCGCTAGCCGGGGAATTAGAGTAAGCTGCCAAGGGAATGGGGTTCCTTTCAAAATAAAGTATGCAGACCTTGTTTTGGAAAAAGTAAAGGCTTAATAGTTTCGAAAAGAATAAGAAGAGAAACTTTCTTTTAGAAACTTAATGAACGTTTTGGAACATGCTTTCAAGATAACCTACAGTTAAACCGTGAGCTTTCGAAATGAATCTGTCCTACCTTTCTCAAAGGAAAATTCATAATGTACTAAAGGAATTCATCAACCCTTTTATGAACTTAAGGATGATTCCACTTCCTTCCTACAAGTCTTTTCCTGCAAAGAAAATTAATTCATATCTTGGAAAAAGAATTATAAGAACTTCCTCACGAGGAATCATAAGACATGTTTTCTGAAAGCTTCAAAAGACCTTTACGAAAATATTTCAAGAGATGTTTTCTCAAGAAAATTGGGTAGCTTATTCGGTAATGCCCTCGTTGGTAGTAGCGGGCGTTTTACGCTCGACATCTATCGACGAGAGATCACTAGACCAGGAGGGTTCAAGCGATCACAATCCCTCGAAGTAGACGGGCACTCCGACAAGGATGACACCGCCTTCGAAAAGGGGACTCAGATTCGTAAAAATAACATTTCTGCTAGGTCGGAAAATTAGAAAGAGGAACCTGTTCATATTGTTATTGTTGCTTGTTCACAATTTTTGCATGCAGGAACATTCCTCAAGACGACATAGTCGTCATTCTTCAGCTGTTTGGGATAGCAGGACTATCCATCTAGCAGGCTTTGTGCAGACTGTGTGTAGGCTGTGTGTAGACTTTGTGTAGGCTGTGTGCAGACTGTGTGTAGGCTATGTGCATACTATGTGTAGGCTTTGTGCAAACAACACGATTGGGGGTAACAGGCTAGTCCTCAATCAGCTATGTGCCGCCTCTTTGCAGCAACCTGAATGTTCGGATCATCTTACACCTTAACTGCTTCATGACATCTTGATGGTTTGTAACATGATTGCTATGTGTGTCTTGGCTGCTTGTTGAGTGTGTTTTGGTTGCAATTCTACTTGCTTTATAGTCAATGCTTGTTTGTTAATTACCCTACATAGCTGTAGTTAAAGTGCTTAGTATATTTATACATAACTGCAACGAATAGATATTACTTGATATGCCATATATGCTGATGCTTGTCTTCTCACCATGAACTTGCATGGGGGGTTATTGATTTGAAGTTGACCCTTGCATTTTCTGTTGTTTGTGTTTGCTGGCGATCCGTCACTAGTCAGATAGCCTTAGCCAGAAGTCGCATGTGGATGCCGATTCAAGGGAGATCAAGATCGAAGACGGATGCCTATTTGCAAGATTACTCACTACGGACGTTTTGATTGATATGTATGAACTTATGTATGCTTAAGCTCCAGTGTAGGGAGTCTTAGTTACTTTCTTACAAACTGGCGGCAAAGTTTTTAGAACCCGAAGTCACTCGTTTTGTAAACTAATTCTAAGTTGCTGACCAGACACTTATGCCATATGTGGACTTGTGAAACATGGGATGAATAAATATTAATGCATCTCATCATGGTGAAATTGGGGTGTTACACCTTGACTTAAAGGACCACACTGAATCGACTGCTCCCTTTAGGAGTCGGAAGTGTGGTCCTGACTGGTTTACCAGAACCATTCCCAGTGAAACTGTTGGAACTCAAGTTGAAAGTTTGGCTATTTGGGCTGAATTTTTAACTCCTAAGGTCCTTTTCTCTGGATTTACTGAAGAAGAGCGTTATCTTTTCGGCTACCAACCTCAATTAGTAGCTCGAAAATTTGGACTTAGCCAATTTCAACCAACCTCTATCTTCTCAAAATATCAAGCCATCATTTTCTCGGAGACATAGACTCAAATCTTGCGAAGGGAGCCCCTACCTATTGTGACAAGCATGCTCCAACTTTGACAACCTTCCATTTCGAACCTTCTTTCTTCTACACTAAGGCTTTCGACAAATGGTGGGGTCAATACTATTCTTCGATCAGTCTAACCATGGATGAACGTATCGAGAGAATGACTGCTGCTTTCTATGACTTGCAGACTAAAGAGCCGAAGAGGAAAACCAGATGTATGCATATCAAAGAAATTCAACAATTTCAAAAGTACTTTGAAACAGTTTACTTACCTGGTCGAATTGAAAGTACTATTTGGCAGGCGGTTTTGACTTTAAGAGAAAAACTAGAAAAAGTACTTCCAAAAATTCATTTTTCCCCACATGTGGACAAGTATTTGCACACTTTGAAATTTCACCGACCAAAATTTCCACCTTTGCCAAATTGTGAAATGGCTTTAGCCATTCTAATTGCACCTCAACCTCCTTGGTTTTTGGTGAATGTTTTAAACATGTTGGCTAACAAAGAAAAACCGCATCGCAAACGAGTTACTTGGACTAGGTTGTACAACTACAACTACCACGACCATATTCACATCGATGAACGCTACATCAAGGTTCTCGACCGTGTGGGCCAAGGTAATTCATCATTTTGATTTCTTACTAACCTTCTAATGCTGGCAGCTCGAGCTCTTCCACCAAAGTCAAACGCTCCTGAGGAAGATGATGATGAAGATGAAGATGATGATAGTGATGATGATAACACATCATCAAAAACAAAGGCTTCCAGCAAACTTTCTCAGGTAAGAATCCCTCAAAATATAATCTTGCTCGAATTAACATCGTATTCCTTTCTCTTAACATTCATATTGCAGGGTCGAAAGAAGGTTGAACCAAGCAAAATTTCGAAAACTTCTAAGAAGTTTAAAGGAAAGGAAGTTTCAACCATCTTTCTTTTGAGTGACGAAGATAGCTCTGAAGACAATAAGGTATTTCTTGCACTTTACTTTATCTAAACAACCTTTTCGAGCATCAATAATCCTTGACTTACTTCAATTTGAGCAGGATGATCAATGTGAAAGGCAGGAAGCTCGAAGCCAAGATGAGCCTGAAGTGGATTCACCTCTTCATGACCAAGATGATCCTCCAATCGCAACTCTTGCCAGGACTATCACTTTTCAAACTCATATATCCCAAGATCCTCCTTCAAAGGAGCCAAGTTTGAGCCGGGGATACACTTGAAGCTATGAAAACTCGAGTCCTTAGAAAAATAACCCTCTACAAGTAAAGAGATTTAAACTTATTTTTCTCAAGTCAAGAAATTTCTTGTCTCTTTTAGAAGCTAAACATCTCTTCTGAACAGGGTACACCAGTCTCTAAAGCTGCTGCTGGAAGCTCAAGAAATCAAGTAATTGAATCTCCTTTTACCTCTTTCAATTCTTCGAGAAACTCTGATTCTTCGAGTAGCCTTGAACTTCTTCAACTTCCTTTTTCTATAAAACAACTATTGGGATACACGTTTCCCTTGGCTTCCCCATGCCCTGGTTGTCCAATTGTTTACAATTCTTTAGATGCTGATCAAACTGCTTTTCCTTCACAGGGAAACTTGAACTAAGAGCCTCAAGAGATGGAAAATGATCCACCAAACAATGCTGCTGAACCTGAAAGGCCAAATATCACTAGGACGACATCCCCTTTGACTGAAATGATGGTAAACACTTCAAATACTCAAGGCTCTACTCAGACCCTCCTTTCCGTCGAAGATGTCGAAAAACTAGCTGAAAACTCTATAGACTTGCTAAAGAAGTACATAGATGCAGAGATTTTAGCAGCAAACAACCAAAGTCAACCAGCATCCGAAGTTGAAGTCCACATTCCCAATGGTGACGTCGAACAAACGTTGGCAAGACTAAGGTATTTAGCTTTTGAGCGAGATTTGCTCGAAGATCTCAAGGATCAAGCTGTTGCTATAGAGATTAAAAGCCTTATCTAGATTTTAGCTGACAAAACCCTCTCTGCTGATCAACAACGTTACATTTTTGAGCTTCAATCTTTCGTCAACGACGCTTCGGCCAACATCGATCAACTTGCTGCCTGCCAGCAAAGTCTGAACTATAACAAGGCATCCAACCAGTTCGTGAAAGGAAAGACGTTCCAGATTCGGAAAATGATTGCTGAGATCGAAAGAGCGGAGAAACAGTCGGTTGATAGGATTTTTTTACTTGACAACAACTTGAGAAAATAATGAAATAAAAACAAGTGTTATTGGAAAAGGCACCAAAACTAGCAGCTCGAAAGACTGACATGGAAAATCAAGAAATTCTAGAGATAAAAGAGAGTGTTATACTTGGCCAAATCATTGAAAATGAAGAGATGACAGAAGCTACGGTTCAAGGAAAAATCGAGAGACTGAAGCATCAATTCACCTGAATCAGGGCTAAATCCTCTATTTGAGTTTTGTTAGTTGAAATGTAATCTTTAATTTCTCCGAACAAAATAGCCATGTTAATGGCTTAGTCTGTAAATAACAATCTATCTTTATAATTTGATTGTTTATTCATTTTTCTCGCGCAGTATTCTTTATCGAAATGCTTTGAATCCTAAGTTTAAATAGAATTCTTTGCACTTCGACTAAATAGGCAGTGCAAAGCCAACTTTCCTAACTTGATTGCATGATCTAGGCTTTGACAATACACGTATTAATAACATTAAAACGAGAATAACTGGAACGTCAATCGGCTCTTTATTTATATATAGAAACTCATAGAAAGTAAAAATACAGGCATAACTTGATGGTTAGATTAACCTAGTTTCCACATTGCCTGAAATTTTGCTAAGGTAACAAAATGGCCTTTTGGATGCCATTTTCGCATTTGATGTGAAAATGTACACCTTCATGAATTAAAGCAGTCGAATTTCGTTTTACTAAACACATTTTTGGCTTCCAAAGCCGTTTCAATGTCGTTTTCGGCTATGTAAGCCGAACTTCTAATCCAATTCTATTAAATAGGATCCACCATATGCCACTCTCCTGTGTCATCTTCGTCGACACTTATTCGACCATATTCTCGCCTTTGGTAAAGACCATAATTTGGATCAAGCCTAACTGAGCATAGTGTAGGTTCTCCTTCCAGTTCATATGCCAAGTCATCGTAAGTAGCAATATTGGAAAGCCTCTTGTCGAATGTCTTTTTATTGACTTTGTCACATTCAGCTAAGAAGTAACTATGGTCTGCGTCGACGTTTCAAGAATGCCATCTTCTCTCCAAAGAGATAGCTTTTGATGCAGAGTTGAAGGGACTGCTCCGACTCCATGGATCTATTCTCTGCCTAAAAGCAAATTGTACTTTGCCTTTGCAGGAACTACCACAAACAGCATGGTTCGTGTTACCATGCCAACGGTAATTTCGAGGGGAATAACCCCTAGGGACTTGTTGACCATTCCTTCATAATCTGAAAGGACCATGTTATGAAGTTGAAGATCTGCATCAATTTTACCTAGCTTCTTCATTAGAAACTTAGGCATTAAATTAATAGCTGCCCCACCATCGACCAAACCCTTGTTGATCCCTTTACCTTTGACTCGATCCCATACAAACATTGGCTTGAGGTGTTTCTTCATCTCTAGATCTGGCCTTTTGAAGATAGCATTCTGCTCTTCAACACCCCCTTTAGTCATTACGTAATAGCATAAGGGATTGTCGTCTTCCTCTTCTTTGATGTAGTACTCGTCTTCGTCTTCAGTCACCTCTATAGTTTGGTCAAACTCCATTGGGAGAATGGACACTACATTGCAAATGTTGTCTAGACTTTCAGTATCACTACTGAAATTATCGGTAAGCATACCTTCTTCTTCGGTAGTCAAAGACTTAGGCAGCGCAGCTTTTGGGATGAAAGGCTTTTCCTCAGGATTCAAGTAAGGTTTATATGCCAAGTTCATATGCGGCAGAGTGCTTCTTCGACTAGACTGTCTAATTTCAGAAGTAGACTTTCCTTTTTGACCCATTTTAGCCACGAGGATTGTCTTTGCGGTGTCTTCAATTACGGCCTTGCCTTTCTGAGCGGCAGCTCTTTCCCGGGAAGCTTTCTTCTTCCTTTGGAGCCTTCTCCATTGAGTTTTGGTCATCGGGTTGGTTCCAAAGTAAGTACTTGGAGCATGAGAATGACTCCTCGATGTGTGTGAACTTCCAGTCTGAAAAAGTGGTATGACCTATTTCGACCTTCGACTTCACGGAGGGTTTCGATTGAAATATAGTAACCCACTGATTTGGACGAACTCCTGCTGGGGGAACAAAGCTCTTCCTCCGGTGAACCGGGGTGTGTTGAGGATTTTGCTCGAAAGGACTCCTCGAACTCAGACGTTGGGTAGCAGGAAGTCGAAGTCGTAACCTTTTGATTGTTGGCCTTCGATCAAACTTCTTAGTAGCCGCCTCCGCGGCCTTTGCAGCACTTTTGTCAAACATTGCCCTACACCTTGGGCACAGAGTCACTTTAGAATATTTGTCCTTGCACCTTTGAAGGTACTCGAGAAAAGTCTCTCCAGCATGAGGATACACTTCTTTCATCTCCTCATCAAACCCTTCGACTTCGTTCACTCTAGGAACCTCGACAACTCCAACAGTGCATATTGTTGTGGGCTAAAAAAAGTTGGTGTTTTGGACCTACAGTGGATCAGAGTGGATTTCATAGTTTGATTTTCCTTAGTCTCCGAAACCAATCTTCTGTCTTAGATTGCAGCTTGGACCAAATCCCTGAATTTAATACATTGATTAGTCTAATGGCCAAAATAGTTATGATATTTACAAAACCTTCGACCTTTCCTTTGATCAAGACAGGGAACCTTTTGATTAGGAGGAATGTCTATTTGGCCATATTTTACCAAGATGTCGAAAATAGCCTCACATTTAGTAATATCAAAATTATAAATTTTGGCAGGAAACTTTGAATTCTGAGGCACATCATTATTAGTTGGTCTCCACTTGTTAGGCGTTAACATTTTACAAAAATAAGGGGGACCCTCTTTGAGTTCAGCTAACTGAACACCATGGCACTCGAGATCCTCATAAGGCTAAAAAATCACAGGGTCATCTCGACCAATATCACATGTTTCAATATAGGAAACTTTTTCTTTCTTAGGCAATTTACTGTGATAGTAATAAAACACACAAGAAAGGGGGGTTTGAATTGTGTGTGTAATTTTTTAACATTCTTTTCAGTTAAAGACAGTTATTAGTTTCAAATATTTTTCGCGAGTAAGTGCAGCGGAAAATAAATTAAGGCTGAAAAGTAAAGAACACAAAGTATTTATCCTGGTTCACCCCCTTAATCGACAGGGCTACGTCCAGTCCTTGGCTTCACCAAGATTTTCACTATTTTCATAAAATAGTACAAGTATTTTCCAGGACTTCTCCCAGTATTTTGAGGACTACTCCTTTACAAGTATTCTATCAGGACTTCTCCTTTTTAGTATTACACAGGAATACTCCCAGTTCTTTTACAAGAAGGTTTTGAGTTTCTACAAAGTCTCTTAGCCAAGAGTGGGTAGAAAGATGAAGTACATATTATAGAGATGATAAACTGTTTAGTTCTCTGATGGGGTTGTGTGAAAAGGAATAAGAGTAACATTTTATGAAAGCTTCACATTGGTAGACGACTTTACTCAGGTAAAAAATAGCTTTAAGTTTCTGAGTTATGGCTTGAGAATAGATTGCAGTATATGAACTTAGAAAGATTGAATGCTTTGATCGTGTGTAAGTCTCCAACTGAATCCTGATTCTAAGACCTCTATTTATATCTTTAGTAGGATGAGCAATGTGAGCTTGATGAAGATTTGAAAATAGTTCTGTTTGAATTTCTTCTTCCTTGTGAGTAACGGATACTTTTGCATCTCTGGTTCAGCATTAAATGCATTCTGCCATGCATTTGCTGCAGCATTAATGGCGTAAGTTGACGTTGTCTGGTTATTCAATGCTTTCATCCTTGAGCTTTAACTTTGTCATTAAATGCTCTTGCAATCCAGCTAAGAGAGCAATTAATGTTCTGAACAGAAGATTTGATTTTGATCGTTGAGGAGATACTATGTTCAGAAAAATCCGTTGTTGACTCTGTAAAAGTTGCTTGTTTTAAGGAACAACAGAGGGTTTGCAGAAATGAGGAATAAAGTATTAATTATGTCCTTTTCTTCATTCTGCGATCAACAGTGCTTCGTTAATGTTTTGACGAGTTAGATGGCTTTGATTGCTAAGAGTAGTTATGACAAACGAACTCTTCAACATGACTTGGCAAACGAACTCTTCAACAGAGTTCCTAGATGTACTCCTTAGGTGGACGTACTCCTTTGGATGGGTTTCCAAATGAACACGTTGTTTGAGTAGCCCAATGTACCCCACAACAGGACGTAATCTTTAAGGCGAACGTGCTCAGACAGACAGACTAACTCCTTGATGAGTGGCCAGACGTACTTCTATTCTTTGTTTCACTTGAAATTCTGCTTTTGATAATGCTTTGTATGGATCTATGCAGTTCTTCTTCAAGAAGATATATGTTCCTGGGTGTGAAAATATTCAAGGAGTTAGGAATTCTATCTCTAACAATATTAAGCCTTGAGCGAAATTGTTATTTATCAAAACATAATAATTCATTAAATCATTTGAATCTAACAATCTCCCCCTTTTTGATAATGACAATTTATTTTGAGAAAAAGGATTAATATGTTCACGGATGACCGGATTTTATATGATGTTTTTAGGATCTTTTTAGTCTTATTATTTTGTTATTTTTGAGTTTCATATAGGATTTTTATTATTTTTATGTAGATTTTCTATTTATTTTACCTTTTGCATATAGATTAGCTTTTATTTGTTTTTCTAACTTTATTTTATATTTTTAGGAATTTTTATAGTTATTTTTATATTTTCAGGAAAGCTGGTATAGTTATCATTTTTGTCCAGGGACCAATTTGTAAGTTTCAGGAAATGAAGGATCAAAGTGGAAAAGTTCAAGAGTGGAGGATGAAAAGTGAAGTTTGAAGGAGTCAAAGGGCCAGAATTGAAGTGCTAACAAGGAGAGGACTTAAAGTGGAATTCAAGAATGTGAAGCAACACTCTTTGATTTAAGCACATGGAAAATAAGGTTGGAAGATTAATGGTGGTGGAAAGGAGTTTCAGAACTTAATAGAGGCTGAATGGAGCCTAATTAAGCCAATCAATTCCACCATTGAAGAAGAAAAAGCTTCCAAGAAGAGCTGTCAGTGTTCGAGCCAGCGCTCAAGCGTTGGAAGTCCCAACGCTCAAGCGCTGGAACTCTGACTAGGATGTAAGTCAGAAGTTGCACCCAGCGCTCAAGCGTTGGAAGTCAGCGTTCAAGCGCTAGGCCTATATCTGAACGTGGGATTTTAATACACCCCAACAGCCAAGCGTTGGGGATGCCAGCGCTCAAGCGCTGGAAGGCAGATACACCTCTTAGAATACAACAAGTGTTCTTTCTTTCTTCCTTTTGAGCATTGTTCCTGAGAATCGTGGGAAGCCAAACTTGAGCTCCTAGTCCAGGGTAATTCAATGACTCTTTTAGCCATGCTTGGCTAACTTCTTCATTAAGTATCTTGGGTTGTTTTAATTTATAATCTATGCTTTAGTTTTCTTCTACTCTTCTGAATAATATTGCTATAAGTTCATGTTTTTCTTCCTTGTTCTTAATGTTATCTTGATGTACACAAGAGTTTTTGCTTATTGCTTATAACAATAGAAATTGGTAAGTAGTAAGGGACTTAGGAAGTAAAAGAAGCTATATGACATATCACTAAGGTATTAGGATAGACTTAGCTTTATGTTGGCCTGAAAATTCTATCTTCATCTTCTTCTTGGTTTTTTCTAAATTGCAAGGCATTGAATTTAGTAATTAGGAAGAAAGTTCTAAAATGTGTAAGGAATTAACTTGTAGAAACATTAGGCTATAGCATCATGAACTTGGTACTAGAATTCAGAAATTAAGTAGGAGTTGCTAGCATATTTTATAAGCTATATAATTCAACCCAAGTGCTTAAGTCTTATCATCATCTCTTCTTTATTTATTTATGTTGTTTCTTGTTCTTGTCCTAATCAAACCAAAAATATATCTTTTTATTTTCTTGCACAAAGGCTCTAAGTAAATTAATAATAAGACACCTATCCCTTGGGTTCGATCTTTTTATATTACGCGATAATCAACAGTGCACTTGCGGTTTGGCTATCATTCACATTGACAAAGATGTTTCTCAGAGCAAGTGCGTTATTTTCAAGGATAAGTTGTTTTTCTTAAAATATTTCTTTATCTAGAAAAACATGAACGTTCTTGAAAAATGCTTTGCAAACGCGACGATTTTTATGATTATCAAACAAGGACATTTTACCATAATTTATTTAAGAAAAGCTCCCCCTGAGAAGAATAATTTTCTAAGTTCTTGTTTCATTTCTCTCCCTAAGTCTGATATATAATTTTTACCAAAAATTTCTAGTTTACTCCCCCTAAACTAGTACTTTTTCTCTATCCATTCTCCCCTTTTGGCATTATCAAAAGAAATGGAAGTAGGCAAACGGAACAGAGAAAATGCAGTTAAACAGATAAACAATATAAGCACGGTATTAACTGAACTGTAGCAAGAGTATATAGAAATAGGCAAAATTGCAGCCAAAACCTGAAGTAAGTTGTTTAAGGAAATTTAAAGAAAGAGAGTTTAGGGATTGAAGGATGTCTTCAAGTGATCGAAGAGTTTATTCAACGTCTTTTGCACCAACCCAAACCGGGCATCCATATGACCCTTGATCTCTTCGCGCAACTCGTCATTTTGTGCCTTCATTTCTTGATGCAATGCTTCAACTTTCTGATCAGCTGCTGCTTGCATTTCGTCAAGTCTCTTCTCCAACATGGCAACTCTATCATTTTCGTCTGTCTGCACAGAAGTGATGGCCTGGTCGTCAGCGTCTGCGGAGGCTTTTACCTCAGGATCATCAACTTGCGTGAGGTTGGCATCGTTTGTCAGCAGAGCAACAGAAATGGGCCGAGCAAACGAAGCCACTGCAGTAGCAACAACATCTGCAGAGCTTGTCACCACAATGGAGAGTGGCTCTGGAGAGTGCACTTGTTGAGCAGCAAACTTTAGAACAATTGTTGAATGTAGAATGGGAGTTGATAACGGAAATCGCAAGTGTACGATTAACTATCGCGTAATAAAAAGATCGAACCCAAGGGATAGGTGTTCTTATTAATATAAAATTTAGTACTTGGGCAGAAAATTAAAGATGAAAATATGTTGTTGTTTTTTTAGAGCAAACAAGAATAATATCATAAAATAAAGATGAGATGAATATGATGAGAATTAAGTCCTTGGGTTAATTGACATAGAATATAATATATGCTAGCAAGTATCTACTTAATTTCTAAATTATAAATCCAAGTTCAAGGTGCTATAGCCTAGTATATCTACAAGTTAATCTCTTACACATTGTAGAACTTTCTTTTTAATTACTAAACCCAATTTCTTGCAATCTAGTTAACTAAAGAAGAAGATGAAGATAGAGTTCAGGCCAACACAAAGCTACGTCTATCCTAATCTCTTAGCGATATATACTTATAGCCTTTTTTAATCCTAGATCCCTTACTACTTACCAATTCTCATTCGAATAAGTAATAAGTAAAACTTCTTGTGTACAGCAAGATAACAATATGAGCAAGGAATTAAAACAAGAACTGGAAATAATATTCAGAAAGGTAGAAACAAAACTAAAACATAAATTTATAAACTACTACAACCCAAGAAACTTAAAGAAGAATTAGCCAAGCATGGCTAAAGGAGTCATTGAATTACCCTGGATAGGAGCTCAAGTATGGCTTCCCACAAGTCCTAGGAACAATGCTCAAAAGGGAGAAAGAGAGAATACTTGTTGTATTCTAAGAGGTGTGTTTTTTACAAAGGATGAGCACTCCTATTTATAGCAAAAAAAATTGCCTTTCAATGGTGGAGGAGTTGATGGCCATTATGGCCTTCATTGGCCATCAATTAACTTTTCAAAACTCCTTCCCACTACCATGAATTCTCCACTCATCCTTTAATCCTTATTTTCCATGTGCTAATTTGAAGAGAGTTGCTTCATATTCTTCTTTTTCACTTTAGGTCCTCTCTTGGTTAGCACTTCAATTCTAGCCCTTTAATTCTCTCAATCTTCACTTTTAGTCCTCCACTCTTGAACTTTCACATTTTGGTCCCTAATTTCCTGAAACTTTACAATTTGGTCCCTGGACAAAAATGATAACTATACCAGCTTTCCTAAAAAATATAAAAATAACTATAAAAATTCCTAAAAATATAAAATAAAGTTAGAAAAACAAATAAAAGCTAATCTATATGCAAAATGCAAAATAAATATAAAATCTACTTAAAAAGAATAAAAATCCTATATGAGACTCAAAAATAATAAAATAAAAAGACTAAAAACAACCTAAAAACATCATATAATATCCTGTCATCACACCACTATACCCAACGACAGCTTGTCCTCAAGCGACAAAACTTAAAGAGAAACTCGTCCCTGAGTTTAGAGAAAGTTTATCTGATTAAAACTTGAAGCACAAGAACCTTTCAAAGAAAGCTTAGCAGAAAAGGAAGACATGCATGTTTTACAGATAAAGAATCAAGAAAGTTTAGGCTTGGCTTTTAACATGTTTGAGTTCATCAATTAAGCTCACAAAATAATATTCTCCATGAAAACAAGAAAGCTCAATGATCCTGCCTATAATTCAAATCAAAACTGAAGTCTAGCAACCAAGTGATTTTGAAGAGATTTTTAAGGTTGTAACTTGGCCAAAGGGTTGAACAATTTAAGGTATGGATTTCAAGAAATTGGCAACTCTAGTGGCTGACTCAGAAACTGTTGTTAAGTGATTTTTTTTTTTTGACTAAGAGCTTAAACAATTCAACACAAGGGTTCTCTCAATTTCTCTTTTTTTTTTTTTGAACAAAGTAGTGGAATGTATGGGATGAATGACTTGAATTTTACTCCCCTCATACTCTTTCTCACCCCACTACTTCATTATTTTTTCTAAGGCACATACCTTATTTTTTCAACTTTTTCTTTCTTTTTTTTTTTTTTAAAAAAGAAACCCACAAACATAGCTCTAACAATTTCAGCACATGAATCACAATAACAACTTTAAGAATTATCACACAAAGTAGGCTCCAAAGAATGACTCTTTTAAGGCTCAAAAAGGGGCTACTAGTGGATATCAAATTTCAAGCAAGAATCTGAGTTTTCAAAAATGCCTATAATCTCTTCCCAACTCACAAAGTATACAAAACTCCAATCAACATGCAACACAAGGCAGAAAAATTTCACAATCATGCATTCAGAGTCCTCAGCTCTCGGAAAAAGATAGGGTAAGTGGTACCCTTTTTTAGAACTCAGAAAAACTTTGCCAACAACCAAACAATCAAGATGTCAAAATCATTACTACAGCATGCAATCCTAACCGCTTCAAAACATATAACCTTTTCAAAAGCAGTTCAATCAAATAAAGCATTCACAAAGCTATAGCAATATTCAGAATGGATAAAATACTCAAGACTCATGCAAAAAGAAAACAGAAAAACTAAACTAAAAATAAAACTAAAAACTAAGAACTGGCATAGTACACAAATTTCCACAAAAGTCCAAGGGAACCTCAATGTAAAAATCAAATTGAACACTTAAGTTCAAGAGGGTTCTTCCTCCTTCTGGTACCTATCCTGCAAAATTGAACAAACAAAAGTCTCACAAGCAGAAACTTGCTTGACTTGTTAGTTCCAAAATCAGCACAAATAACATCATGGGTTGAAAAAATTGTGTCCACCTTAAAAACAAGAATCCTTGAGTTCCCAAAAATTAAAACCTGTGTAGAAACAAGGGAAAACTCATAGAATCTAAAAACTTTCAGAAAATGGTGAACACAAAATTTATTTAAAAACTAAAAACAGCAAACAAAAACAAAACAGCAAATCTGCCCGAGCTCCAGCGCTTGAGCGTTGGGGATGCCAACGCTTGGGAACTGGATTAAAACAGAATCAGAGGTGCAAAGCAGGGGCCTAACGCTTGAGCGTTGGCCTCCAGCGCTGGAGCGCTGGCCTCTCCTGTAGCAAAAACATAGAGTTTTTTTTCTTTTATTTATTTACAAGAGTGTTACAAAAAAAAAAAATAGAAAAAATAAACTATCTTAAGTTGGGTTGTCTCCCAACCAGCTCATTGTTAAGGTCCGAGATAGACCCTTCCCTTTAATCAATTAGGGGAATCAAGAAAAATAGACATCACTTGTGACTCAACTTCTCCTCCTAGGTATTGTTTCAGTCTGTGCCCATTGACAACAAATGTGCCACTTTTATCCGCTAACTCAATCGCACCATGGGGAAAAACTTGGGTGATCATATAGGGTCCTGTCCATCTTGACTTCAGCTTTCCAGGAAACAACCTCAGCCTTGAGTTATACAATAACACAAGCTGTCCTGGACAAAACTCTTTTGGCACAATTTTCTTATCATGCCACTTCTTGGTCTTCTCTTTGTAGATCCTAGCATTGTGATATGCTTGGAGTCTAAATTCATCCCACTCATGTACCTGTACCTGTACCTGTCTTTTATCCCCAGCTTCTTTGGGGTCCATGTTCAATTGTTTCAAAGCCCAAAAGGCTTTATGCTCAAGTTCCACAGGTAAATGACAAGTCTTACCATAAACCAACTGGTAAGGAGAGGTTCCAATAGGAGTTTTAAAAGCAGTTCGGTAAGCCCACAAGGTGTCATCTAATTTTTTTGACCAATCCTTCCTTGAGGTACCAACTGTTTTTTCCAAAATCCTTTTTAACTCCCTATTAGAAACCTCTACTTGTCCACTAGTTTGGGGGTGATAGGGGGTAGCAATTTTATGATTAACACCATATTTTTTCAAAAGAGTTTCAAAAGCTTTATTACAAAAATGCTTACCTCCATCACTGATTATTTCTCTTGGCACCTCAAATCTAGTAAAAATCTTTTTCTTCAGAAAATCCAGAACAACTTTTCCATCATTTGTCGGAAGGGCTGATGCTTCAACCCACTTAGAAACATAGTCAACAGCAACCAAAATATATTGGCAACCAAAAGAAGGTGGAAAAGGTCCCATGAAATCAATGCCCCATACATCAAAAAGCTCAACTTCCAAAATCATTTTTTGGGGCATCTCATTCCTTCTTGAGATATTACCAGTTCGTTGACAGCGATCACACCTTACCACAAATGCTCTACTATCTTTGAAGATAGTAGGCCAATAAAAACCACTTTGGAGGACTTTAGCTGCAGTCCTCTCACCTAAAAAATGGCCTCCATAATCGGAGCCATGACAATGCCATAAAATAGCCTCAAATTCTTTTTCTGGAATACACCTTCTAATTATCCCATCAGAACATTCTCTAAACAAATAAGGTTCATCCCAGAAAAAGAATTTAGCATCATGCAAAAATTTCTTCTTTTGTTGCCAAGTCAAATCAGAAGGCAACACACCAGCAGCTTTAAAATTAGCTAAATGTACATACCATGGAGCTATCTCTTGGACAGCTAAAAGCCTCTCATCTGGGAACTCCTCTTGAATAGGAATTGGATCGGAGTTCCCTTCTTCAAGTCTTGACAAATGGTCTGCCACACCATTGTCCTTCCCTTTCCTGTCCACAATTTCAAGATCAAACTCTTGCAAGAGTAAGACCCACCTGATCAGCCTGGGTTTAGCTTCCTGCTTAGCAAACAAGTACTTCAATGCAGCATGGTCAGTATGCACAATAACTTTAGTGCCCAAAACTTAAGGTCTGAATTTATCTAAAGCATAAACTACACTCAACAACTCCTTTTCAGTTGTAGCATAATTTTTTTGAGCTTCATTCAGAACCTTACTAGCATAGTAAATCACATGCAACACTTTTCCATTTTTTTTGACAAAGAACAGCCCCTATTGCATTATCACTAGCATCACACATAACTTCAAAAGGCAAATCCCATTGGGGAGCAACAATGATAGGGGCTGAAACAAGTTTTTCTTTTAATAATTTAAAAGCAGCCAAACACTCATCATTAAAGATAAAAGGAGCCTCTTTTTCAAGGAGATTTGTCATAGGCTTAGCAATTTTAGAAAAATCTTTTATAAATCGCCTATAAAAACCTGCATGACCAAGAAAGCTTCTTATACATTTAATATTGGTGGGAGGAGGTAGATTTTCAATAATCTCAGTTTTAGCTTTATCTACCTCAATCCCTTTTTCAGAAATCTTGTGCCCAAGCACAATGCCATCTTTTACCATAAAATGACATTTTTCCCAATTAAGTACCAAATTCTTTTCTTGGCACCTAACTAGAATCCTTTCCAAATTGCTCAAACACTTGTCAAAGCTGGGGCCATATACAGAAAAATCATCCATGAACACTTCCATACATTCACCAATTAAATCATAAAAAATAGCAAACTTACATCTTTGGAAGGTTCCTGGAGCATTACACAAGCCAAAAGGCATTCTTTTATAAGCAAACACCCCGAAGGGGCAAGTAAAAGCAGTTTTTTCTTGATCCTTAGGATCAACAACAATTTGATTATATCCTGAATACCCATCCAAGAAACAATAAAACTTATGGCCAGCCAACCTGTCAAGCATTTGATCAATAAAGGAAAGGGGGAAATGATCTTTCCGGGTGGCAGAATTTAGCCTTCGGTAATCTATACACACCCTCCATCCAGTTACCTTCCTGGTGGGGATCAATTCATTATTTTCATTAGGAACCACTGTAATCCCCCCTTTCTTGGGAACTACCTGAACGGGACTAACCCATTCACTATCAGAAATGGGATAGATGATCCCAGCATCAAGCAACTTAATCACTTCTTTCCTTACCACCTCTTTCATGGCAGGATTAAGTCTTCTTTGGGGTTGGACTACTAGTTTAACTTGTTCTTCTAAACAAATTTTATGCATACAAACAGTGGGGCTTATGCCCTTAATGTCCTCAATAGTCCAACCCAAAGCAGATTTATGAGCTCTAAGAATTCTTACCAGTTTTTCTTCTTCAAGAGGAGAGAGGGAACTACTCACAATGACTGGCTTATTATTACCTTCCTCAAGAAATAGATACTTAAGGGTAGAAGGTAAAGGCTTCAGTTCCCTCTTTTCCTCTCGAACTTCTTCTTCTCTCTTCAGCTCTTCTACCCAATTTCCTTTTGAAGGGAAAAAATGGGCAGCTTCCAGATATCTTGCCATTTCAATGACCTGTTTGTCATTGCTGTCTATATCTTCAAAATCAAACCCCTCAGAGATTATAGTCTCTAAAGGATCTTCTTTCCACATGGCAACAAACTGTTAGGCAAAAATATATTTTTTTTATTTTTTTTTATATATACAAGAAGTACTAAACAAAATAAAAATAAGAACTTGAAAAGAACCTATCCCCGGCAACGGCGCCAAAAACTTGATAACGGAAATCGCAAGTGTACGATTAACTATCGCGTAATAAAAAGATCGAACCCAAGGGATAGGTGTTCTTATTAATATAAAATTTAGTACTTGTGCAGAAAATTAAAGATGAAAATATGTTGTTGTTTTTTTAGAGCAAACAAGAATAATATCATAAAATAAAGATGAGATGAATATGATGAGAATTAAGTCCTTGGGTTGATTGACATAGAATATAAAATATGCTAGCAAGTATCTACAAGTTAATCTCTTACACATTGTAGAACTTTCTTTTTAATTACTAAACCCAATTTCTTGCAATCTAGTTAACTAAAGAAGAAGATGAAGATAGAGTTCAGGCCAACACAAAGCTACGTCTATCCTAATCTCTTAGCGATATATACTTATAGCCTTTTTTAATCCTAGATCCCTTACTACTTACCAATTCTCATTCGAATAAGTAATAAGTAAAACTTCTTGTGTACAGCAAGATAACAATATGAGCAAGGAATTAAAACAAGAACTGGAAATAATATTCAGAAAGGTAGAAACAAAACTAAAACATAAATTTATAAACTACTACAACCCAAGAAACTTAAAGAAGAATTAGCCAAGCATGGCTAAAGGAGTCATTGAATTACCCTGGATAGGAGCTTAAGTATGGCTTCCCACAAGTCTTAGGAACAATGCTCAAAAGGGAGAAAGAGAGAATACTTGTTGTATTCTAAGAGGTGTGTTTTTTACAAAGGATGAGCACTCCTATTTATAGCAAAAAAATTGCCTTTCAATGGTGGAGGAGTTGATGGCCATTATGGCCTTCATTGGCCACCAATTAACTTTTCAAAACTCCTTCCCACTACCATGAATTCTCCACTCATCCTTTAATCCTTATTTTCCATGTGCTAATTTGAAGAGAGTTGCTTCATATTCTTCTTTTCCACTTTTGGTCCTCTCTTGGTTAGCACTTCAATTCTGGCCCTTTAATTCTCTCAATCTTCACTTTTAGTCCTCCACTCTTGAACTTTCACATTTTGGTCCCTAATTTCCTGAAACTTTACAATTTGGTCCCTGGACAAAAATGATAACTATACCAGCTTTCCTAAAAAATATAAAAATAACTATAAAAATTCCTAAAAATATAAAATAAAGTTAGAAAAACAAATAAAAGCTAATCTATATGAAAAATGCAAAATAAATATAAAATCTACTTAAAAAGAATAAAAATCCCATATGAGACTCAAAAATAATAAAATAAAAAGACTAAAAACAACCTAAAAACATCATATAATATCCTGTAATCAGGAGTAGATGGTGCCATGGTAGGAATCAATGGTAGAGGATGAGCAGATGGAAAAATGAATCCATAATCCCGTAGGGGCTTGTTCAGAAACGGAAGGAGGACAAGTCTCCATCTTCTGAAATTCAAAACGAGTGGATCCACGCGTCAAGCCAGGAATAACGGAATGTGTGCCACATGAGTGATTCCAGACAGAGTCATCTTCCAGATGATTTGCATAAGGCCGAGATCGCAACATCTAGATGGTGCCCATAGACCTGCATGGAAACAAAAGGGAAAACCAAGAACCTCAAATGACACATCCTGAATAAGATGCTCATTCTGCACAAGCACCATTCGTTTCCGCTTGCTATGTTGGGGAGTCATAGAAGATCTGGGCCGGCGAGAGAATGTTGGCATGAATGAGATCGTGCTTTTGGAAGGAGTGTAGTGACCAACTGAAGCAACATAGGAGCTGGGCTTAACCATCTTAAAAGGCGGAGACATGGAGTATAGAGGTGGTGGTGGCACTTGATAAGTGAGATGAGTGCGAGGAATGGTTGCCTTAAGCTGGGCAATAAATACATCCAAGGGGGGAAGTTTTGAATCTTCAGCCAATGGAATATCCTCTGTTAGAACAGATAGCAACCTGAGAGGGGGGGTGAATCAGAGTTGCCCCGATTTTCGCGTAGTAGTACCAAACGACTTTCAGCGCAATTAGAGTTGTAGCGTAAGAACATTGTTGCAGCGGAATATTGTAATTGCTTGAAAGTAAAAGATGAAGGATGAAGGAAGTGACACAGAGAGTTTTATCCTGGTTCACCTTCAATTCACCGAAGGCTACGTCCAGTCCCTCAAAGAAACCCCTTGAGGATTTTTCCACTATTGATAAAAATCACTTATAAGTTCCTAACCCAAGGACCCCAAGAATTTCTACCAATATCCTGTGAAAGAAAACCACTTTTAACAGCCCCTGAAAGCAAACCGCTTTCAGTTCCTGAAGGCAATACCACCCTCAGACCTTGAAGACTAACCCGCCTTCAATCGAACAACCCTTCACCGAATACCACGGCGAAGTTAGGATCCCTCGGAAAGATTACCACTTTCTGAAGAACCACTCCACTGAATTCCACAGTGAAGATTTCCCATGATCGAGTACTCTTAACGAATGCTTGCACCAAGGACCCTAAGATATCTTATCAATCTTCCTGAAGCAACCCACTTCTGATTGATCAAGTCTTCTTAACGAATGCTTGTGCCAAGGACCCTAAGAGAACCCATCATGCCTCAGAAAGCAAACCACTTTCTGATGACACCGTATTACCACGGTGGACTTTGAATCAAACTTGATTCAAAGGGCCTTTTTACAACCACCGAAAACTACGGTGAAAGAATCAACATGATTCAAATAGAAGAAGAAGAGGATGCCTTTTCTATGCATGATTCAATCCTTTTGACAAGAAGGATTGATCTTAGTTTGTATGCTCCAGGCAATTACAATGAAGGCTCTTCCATTCTGAGTTTCTCAAATGTTGAACATCATGAGTGTTCTTATGAAAATGAGAGAACCGAAACTCGGAATGATGACTTTAATGAATATGAAAGTTATGGACCAAGTCATTTATGTTTCTGAGTGTCTAAGGACTTTATATAGGCACTAGAGGTCGTCCATGAACCAACACAACCTTTCCCAAATGGTTTGAGACACAATGGTTCATGAAATAACACATCTGTCGACCTGGTAATCGATTACAGCAGTTAGTGTAATCGATTACATCATGCCGTTGAAGTTTGAATTCAAATTTCAAACTTGGTAATCGATTACACACTTGTGGTAATCGATTACACACATCCTGTAATCGATTACACACATCTGTAATCGATTACAGACAGTCCAGAACTCAGTTTTATCCATTTTAACCCCTAATTGAGTGTTCCTACCAAGTTTAACTTGTGAGAACATATCGTACTCAATTAGTTGATCTTTCATGAGCCTTCTAATGCAATTATACCTTAATAAAGCATAGCCCACTAAGTTGACAAGACTTACTTAAAACTAGAACCTTCATGTTTTGATCTTGACGTTCTGAGCCTAGTTCTTGAAGTCTTTCTTCTCTTAAGTCTTCTTGAAGTCTTCTTGAAGTCTTTCTTCTTTTTGTTCCTTTCTTTCTTGAAGTCTTCTTGAAGTCTTCCTTTTCTCTTCTAAAGTCTTTCTTCTTTTTATGATGTGTTTGTCTTCATCAAAACATCAGTTGAGTCCAAGGACGATACTGAATTTACAATCTCCCCCTTTTTGATGATGACAAACATCATGCTTGAATATTGATGGATCATTAGACTTTCTTTCTTGTCTTGTATCTCCCCCTTGGTTTTGCAATTATATCTCCCCCTTTGTTTTGCAAATGAAGCACAGTATCCTGAAGATGATCAAGCATACACAAGACTTTTCTCCCCCTTTTGGCATCATCAAAAAGAAGAAAAAGCCATACAAAGAATTTCAGGATAATCGAAATATTCTCCCCCTTTTTGTTCCACTTGTAGCTTCTCTTGTAAATAAACTTTGCAACGCACAGGACTCTTTCTCCCCCTTTTGACTTCATCAAAAAGGAAGATGAGGCCAAGCATACTCCACGCATGCTAAAAAGTAAGATAAGAATTTGAAACGTCGGGAGTGGGGGTAAGCAAGGCAGAATATAGAAACTCTTCATTTTCATCATCAGAATGATGTGTTGTCAACAAAGCGAGACATGCTTCTCCATTTTCTGAGTCGGATGATGAACTTGCTTCATTTTCTCTCATGTATGCCTTCTTTAATTTGGAAACCTTTTTCTCAGATTTCTTCTTCAAGCCATGCTTCTTTCTTTGAAGATTATGACAATCTCTATTTTTGAGGACCTTGTAAAGATTTTTCACAATGATTCTTATATCCTCATCATCATCATCACTATCGGATTGAGAATCTTCCTCTTGTGTACTATGACATCTTGTGACTTTAGTTTTCAAAGCAATAGGTCGAATGTACTTGTCAATGGCTTCTTGTTGCTCCATCTTCTTGAGTTCAAGTTCATGTTCTTGCAACTTGCCAAAGAGTGAAGCCAATGTCATCTTTGAAAGACTCTTCTTTTCAGAAATTGCTGTTACCTTAGGTTTCCATTCTCTTGATAATGATCTTAGGACTTTTAAGTTTAGATCACTTTTGGAGAAACTTCTTCCAAGAACAATTAGATGGTTGATCAAGAGAGTGAATCTTTTCTGCATATCTAGCACTGTTTCCCATGGCAACATTCTGAACTTCTCATACTCTTGTGAAAGAGTATTGATCTTTGATCTCTTGACTTCTTCAGTGCCTTCATGAGTTACCATTAGAGTATCCCATATTTCCTTTGACGTTTTGCACGTGGATACTCTAAAGAATTCATCCATGCCAAGAGCAGATGTAAGAATATTCATACCTTTGAGATCATACTGAACCTTCTTCTTTTCTTCTTTACTCCATGTGCTTTCTGGTTTTGGTTGTGTGCGTTCTTCATCTATAGGAATGAACGGACCTTCTTCAATGGCTTTCCATATTTCCACGTCTACTGACTTTATAAATATTTTCAAACTCGGAATGATGACTTTAATGAATATGAAAGTTATGGACCAAGTCATTTATGTTTCTGAGTGTCTAAGGACTTTATATAGGCACTAGAGGTCGTCCATGAACCAACACAACCTTTCCCAAATGGTTTGAGACACAATGGTTCATGAAATAACACATCTGTCGACCTGGTAATCGATTACAGCAGTTAGTGTAATCGATTACATCATGCCTTTGAAGTTTGAATTCAAATTTCAAACTTGGTAATCGATTACACACTTGTGGTAATCGATTACACACATCCTGTAATCGATTACACACATCTGTAATCGATTACAGACAGTCCAGAACTCAGTTTTATCCATTTTAACCCCTAATTGAGTGTTCCTACGAGTTTAACTTGTGAGAACATATCGTACTCAATTAGTTGATCTTTCATGAGCCTTCTAATGCAATTATACCTTAATAAAGCATAGCACACTAAGTTGACAAGACTTACTTAAAACTAGAACCTTCATGTTTTGATCTTGACGTTCTGAGCCTAGTTCTTGAAGTCTTTCTTCTCTTAAGTCTTCTTGAAGTCTTCTTGAAGTCTTTCTTCTTTTTGTTCCTTTCTTTCTTGAAGTCTTCTTGAAGTCTTCCTTTTCTCTTCTGAAGTCTTTCTTCTTTTTATGATGTGTTTGTCTTCATCAAAACATCAGTTGAGTCCAAGGACGATACTGAATTTACATCCTCTTGGTTGAGCTCGTCTGCAGCCTGTGCTAGACTTTGGTCTTTAATATGAGGATCGACCATACTTGAAGCTGTAGCCAGACTTGGACCATTTTGGTCAGCCAGACCTAGACCTTTGTCAGCAGTGATTTAAACTTCCTACACTTGTTCGTCGACATGTGCATCTAACGTAGCTTGGTCATCAACTTCATCCTCTTGATGAAGTTCACCATCCTCAAGGTTAGTTTCATTAGCTTCATGTATCTCAAGAGGCTTAACGATTTGCACATCTTCGGCCACCACCGAGTCAGCCACCTCAAGTTGTAGAATCATTTTAGCAAGTTGATCAGCATCAGCAGCCTCTTGCTCAAGTTTCTCAACATCATGAACAACCAAACCTGCAATGGGTTGCACAACGTCTGCAGCCTCCTGTGCAAGTGTTTTAGTGGTTTGGGTTGTTTCAACAGCTTCATGAATAGGGGCGATTTCATGTACAAGCACCATAGATGGTTGAGTTTCAGATGGCCTTGGTGGAGAGACCATTTTTTGTTCCTCGTCAGAATCATGATGAATATTTTGAGGAACTTCAAATAGGGAGTCAAGGAACTTGTCTGAGTCTCCTTGCAGTATCCCTTTGAAGTGTTGGATTCTTGGAATGAATAGGGTCACCCATGCATGAGCAGTGTTAGAACAATGATGCTTCCATTGGCGAGACACTATTGGCAAAGGGGAGTTCTCAGCTAGCTTCACCCTGACCCAGTGCCTATTGTTGATGTTCCCCAGGACAGCAATCGTTGGTTCTTCAGCAACAGGGTCTAAGAGGGGTAGATACATACAACACTGGTTTGGGGCTAATGTTACCAAGATGATTGATGACTGGATTTCATATGATAATTTTAGGGTCTTTTTAGTCTTTTTATTTTGTTATTTTTTAGTCTCATATAGGATTTTTATTCTTTTTATGTAGATTTTATATTTATTTTGCATTTTGCATATAGATTAGCTTTTATTTGGCTTTTAAACTTTATTTTATATTTTTTAGGAATTTTTATAGTTATTTTTATACTTTTAGGAAAGCTGGTAGAATTATCATTTTTGTCCAGGAACCAATTTGTAAGTTTCAGGAAGGAAGGACCAAAGTCTAAAAGTTCAAGATTGGAGGATGAAAAGTGAAGCTTCAAGGATTTAAAGGGCCAGAAATGAAGTGCTAGCAAAGAGAGGACCAAAAGTGAAAACGAAGAATATGAAGCAACACTCTCTAATTTAGCACATGTAAAATAAGGCTTGAAGGATTGATGGTAGTGAGAAGGAGGTTTCAGAAGTTAATTGGTGGCCAATGAAGGCCATAATGGCCATCAACTCCTCCACCATTGCTATAAGTAGGAGTGTTCATCCCTTGTAAAAATCACACCTTTTTCAGAATACAACAAGTATTCTTCTTTCCTCCTTAAGAGCATTGTTCCTAGGAATTGTGGGAAGCCATTCTTGAGCTCCTATCCAGGATAATTCGATGCCTCTTTTAGCCATGCTTGGCTAATTCTTTTAAGTTACTTGGGTTGTTTTAGTTTGTTGTTTATGCTTTAGTTTTCTTCTACATTTCTAAATAATATTTCTAATTCATGTTTTATTTCCTTGTTCTTCATTTATCTTGGTGCACACAAGTTTCTTGCTTATTTCTTATAACAATGAGAATTGGTAAGTCGTAAGGGAAATATGATTTTAAAAATGCTATATGTATATATCACTAAGAAATTAGGATAGACTTAGCTTTATGTTGGCCTGAACTTCATCTTCACCTTCTTCTTTAATTAACTAAATTGCAAGAAATTGAGTTTAGTAATTAGAAAGAAAGTTCTACAATGTGTAAGAAATTAACTTGTAGAAATACTAGGCTATAGCATCATGAACTTGGTTCTAGAATTCATAAATTAAGTAGGAGTTTGCTAGCATATTTTATAAACTATGTAATTCAACCCAAGTGCTTAAATCTCATCATCATCTTTCTTTTATTTTATTTTATGCTTTTTCTTGTCCTTGTTCTAAAACCAAACTTCAAATACACCTTTTTATTTTCTGCACAAAGCTCTAAATAATTTAATAAAAAGACACTTATCCCTTGGGTACGATATCTTTTATACTACGCGATAACCATCCGTGCACTTGCGGATTTGGCTATCAATGATGTTGAAGGTTGTTGCAGCAAGTAACCCCATATCCGGGACAGAGAACCACTTAGGCTCATAATCTGGTTCCCCGGGGGCAAGCGTCAAGGCAATATGGACGGCTTCAACTTCCTCATCAGAGCTGAGGATTTGACAGTGAAGCGCCCGGTTGAAGAGAAGTTCATCGACCAGAAGCCTGCGAACCTCTGGCCAGTACTCTTGAGGTTTTCCCAGCCATTGGGCAATGCATCTGTATCCGCAGTTGCCTTCATCTTCAATGTCATAGACGTCTGCAATATAAGTGTGGAAAATTTGGGGCAAGAAATTTAAGTAATATGCATGGTCAGCAGAGATAAGATCAGCAGTACTATGGACTGCTTCCGGTTGTGGTTTTGATGGAGTTTGTTGTTGAGTAGAAAGTGTTTGATGAGCGACGTTCTCTGGTATGGTCTCAAGCTGTGGTTGTTGTTTGATGGGTAAGAAGGCTGATATAGGTAATGTATCCTCAGCAGACGAAGTAGGTGAGGCGGTAGGCTGATCAAATGTGGCCTTGGTCAAACGAGGCCCTCTCATCAAACAGTGACGCTTGGGTTCCTAGGAAGACAAAGTAGCTTCAGTACTGCCGCTAGACAAAGTAGGAGCAGGGAGAGATCTCTTGAATCTTGGATTCCTAGCCAGTGGAGGTTTGGGAGACGAAGGCATGCCTTTTGCCTCTTTCTTCTTTTCCCATTTGCTTAGGAATTCTTCCGGAACGGCAGATGTGTCAATGGCAAGCCGCATCCTTTGGACATCTCCAAACTTGATAGGAGTGGCAGAGATGTAGTCTCGTGCCATGAACTATCTTTTCTCCTTCTCTTTGGTAAGCAGTTTCTTCTTACGCATTCTCATGCCTCTTGTTCTAATGTGGGTGGTGCTCAGCTTGACAGCACAATCGTAGAACTCTTTCGCAAGAGGTGAAAGAGCTGGAGTGTCTGAAACCTTGAACAACCTCCCCCAATCCTGAAATAGGACCAGTTCCAGACCTGGAACCTTTACGTGTTGATACACGTTGATGTCGAGGTATCGAGGGGTGATGAGATCCCTGTCACCAAGGTTTGCAATCTTTACTGGACCAATCTTGAGTACTTTCTCTTTACGTTTTTGGATGGTGCATTTGTTTCTTTGATCAACAATCTTCTGTTGAGTATCAGTGAGAGGTTTTGGAGCTTTAGCTTGCTTCTTTGTTGGTTGCCTTTTGGTTGCCATATTCTGCAAAAATGGTTAGCGTGTTCAAGAGCGTATGGAGAAGAAGACAATGAGTGCAGAGAGAATGAAAATAATCTTTGTGTGTAATGAACTTAGTTTCAAAAGTCCTTTTTGTTATATTGCATAGAATGCCGAAAGTTTTTCTTGATTTTCACAAGGAGATGATTAACATTAAAGTTGATGTGAGAGAGATGAGACATAGCTCGCACATTAAATGTAAAGCTATAAATGTGTCGTCATGGCAGTTGAAAAATTTAATGCGTGTTGAAGAAGCAAGTTATTGAAACGACACAACTGTTCACCAGTTACTTTTGAACGACGTGGTCGCCAAACGAAGACCTCTCAGTTCCTCCAAATGACGACCCTTCAGTTGAGCCAGACACAGTCACTTTGAGATCGTTTGTCTCCTGTGTTGTTTGAGCCAGACGGCTTCCAATGCAGACGTGTACCCATCTGTGTTCGTCTGAACATCTACTATTTTTTGCAAAAAGGGTTAGTGTAGACGAATACACTATAATGCAGGAAACATGCCAATTCTTTCTCTATGACATGTGAACCTGTTTTCAATGAGAGGCTTGGTAAAGATATCAGCTAATTGATCATCAATGATCATCAGTATGCACATATGAAATATCAATGTTGCCCTTTGCTACATGATCACGTATAAAATGATTCTTTATTTCTTTGTGTTTAGTTCTTGAGTGTAGCACAAGATTTTTGGTTATATTAATAGGACTGGTATTATCACATAATAAAGGAATATTGTGCTAAAAAATGTTGTAATCCTCTAGTTGATGCTTTACCCATAAAAGTTGGGTGCAGCAAGATCCTGCAGCTACATATTCTGCTTCAGCGGTAGACAATGAGATTGTGCTTTGTCTTTTGCTGGCCCAAGATATCAGACATTGTCCTAAGAAGTGGCAACCGCCACTTGTGCTCTTTCTTTCTATGCGATTTCCAGCATAGTCAGTATCACAAAGATTAGTAGTGCCAATAAGATATCTAAAGATACGTTTTACAGCACTAAGGTGAGATTCTTGAGGATTTACCTGGAGCCTTGCACATACACAGACACTGTACATTATGTCTGGTCTACTTGATGTAAGATATAGCAGTGATCCTATCATCCATCTATATTTAGTTGAATCTACTAGGGCAGATTCATCACTTTTATCTAATATTGCTCCAGGATGCATTGGAGTGCCATTGCCTTAGCCTTTTCCATGCTATACTTCTTCAAGAGATCCTTGATGTATTTAGTCTGGTGAATGTAGGTTCTGTTTATCTCCTGATGAATCTGTAGGCCTATAAAGAACTTCAGTTCTCCCATCATGCTCATCTCAAATTCACTTTGCATAAGCTTAGAAACTTCTTGACAGAGAGTTTCATTAGTAGCACCAAAAATAATATCACCAACATACAATTGTACTAATATGAAATCAGTTGATGTTTTTCTTCTAAACAGAGAGACAATGAAAGTGGAAGATGTAACTCTTACAATCAAGGCGGAGATTATTGGGGTTGATTGTAATGGTGGATAAGTTCTACATCGCCCAATATGTTAACTGAAGGAGGTTAAAAATGAGCTATTAGAGAAGTCCCACATTGCCTAGCGTGGTGAAGCAAGAAGGAGACCAAAACTATATATTGGACTCAAGTTATTTGTTTGTAGATGCACCAGTCAGTTGCAATTTAAACTTATATTTATCTTAGTTTAAATAGTTTTTGTGAGAGTGTGGTGTACTGGGGTGTTGGGGGACATTGAGAGAAGTCTATGTGATGTAAAAACTTTCATATAGTATTATTCTCTGGTTGTTGGTTTAGACATGGTCGTGATTTGTTCTCCAGCTTTGGAGTTTTTCCTCGTTATATTTTTGTGTTTTGATTGTGCTTATTTTATTTCTTCAACTGTGTTATTTCTTAACATGGACTCCTCTCTTCTTTTCCTATTGAACCACCTATCATATCTCATATTTCTCTCTCTTCTATCCCGGTGTGGGTGGAATTGAGTGTTGAAGCAATCTTTTACTTTGGAAAAAGTTTTATTCCCGCTCACAAAAAGTGGAAATGGATCAGAGAGATGGAAATAGGAAGAAAAGAGAGAGAAAGTAAGAAATGTTATAAGTAATATGATTGAAATAGAAGAGAGATAGATAGAAAATGGATTTGAAAATGAAGTGTAAAATAATGAATCATAGTTCTTTTTCCTTTACAATAAAGATTGGTAAATACTTTTCTTTGGTATAAACATTAAAATGTATGAAGAGAAAATAGAATAATAACAAATGCTGATATGTGATGTGACATGAAGAGATTGAGAAAAAAAGGTATATATTAATATTGCAACTTTTTATTTTACACGAATCAGGACTGTTTGCTTTAACAGTAGTAGTTACCAAATACTCGAATGAAGATTTATGCTCTTAAGATATTCATACATCAGTTTAGTCGCTCTTATCACAAAAGAGAACCAAAAAAGTCATGTAAAGCATACAAATTAAAGGTGACCCTCCATTCTCGGAGCTACAAAATAGAATTATTTGGAAAGAATATTATAAGAAGAAAAAGACATGAAACTCAATTTATATATTATACCAAGCACTCAAGGTTGTTAATATACAAGAAATTATCTTGTTGGTATCTTTCTAACCTTTGCGGCTGCTTCACTTATTGAAGTATCTTGTTGGTATTTAGTTTTAAGACTCTTTTGAACATTCACCGGGGAGAGTTTGTTCCCCAGCTAGCTTTTTATACTGTTAGCATGAAATTTTTCCTAAATCTTGGTTTGATTGACGATTACATAATAAGGTGATTTTGACCAAAATGAAAGGTGTTTAGCTACGATTGATAAGATAGTTTCCAATATTCGACTAAAATAAAGACGACATGCTAAGTTGAAGTCATATTGGAGATAAGATCTTAAAACAGACAAGTGTTAGACTTGTTTTCGGCTAAAGCCTTGATGTGCATCGAGTTGCATTTCGACGGAAGTTATAGACCGTTTGATCATAACAGAACACGTGGAGAGTAAAGAAGCAAGCACAAGACACGTGTAAAGCTCAGAAGATTCGTTCGTTGCAGGCAGTTGAAGACTTAGCCTATAAATAGAGAAGGTTGGGTACAGAATCAGGGATCCTTCGTTCCACTCGCAACACGTCCTAAACGTTAATTCTCAAACCTAACGCTATAAGTCCAAACAACCGCGACACACAACAAATGGAAAAAGTCAAACGTACGTGACTGAGCGAGTTCGATTGAGCACCTTTACATTTCATTCAAAACTCTTATGTTTTCCTGTACTTTTAATTCAATGCAGTTTTTATTCTTCTTTTGCTTTCCACTTTTTATTGCCTTGAAGCCCCTTTTACCTTTAATCTTTCTTTAAATACTGCTTATCAAATTCGATCGAACCACTTTCATTAAATATCGCTTTCCACTCCATTTCACTTTCGCGCATTGGTTTCCATATCCTTGAGCCCATAAGAGGATCAGAGTCCAGCCTCTTTATCAAAATTTGGATTTTCTTGTGGTTTTACCTGATTCTATTTGTTTACCAAAAATCAGAGTAAACAAATTGGCACGCCCAGTGGGACCAAGGGATATGTTTTCGTTATAAATCTTCCCATTGCCTTGATTTTCTAAATCATAAAATTGTTTTTTAACCAAAGGATTTAGAAAAGTGTATGATATTACAGAGTGGTAAATTTGTCAGTATGGCCAACTGTTCTAGAGGAAACCAATCTCTAGGATCTCATTTTGAACTCTGTAACGCTTCTAATGTCAATGGAGAATTTCCGATTCATACTAAAGATGGTGTTAATCCTCCAAGGATGGAAACCGTTTCCAATCCAGACATGGAACCTACAAATGCTCCAACAAGTCAAACTCTACCACCGGTTTCGACTGGTCAGAATTTGGCTCAATCGTTTCCTTCAATGTCTGTTGGATTAATTCCTAATCAGGCATCAAAGACATCAAGGCCAATCTTGTCACAAGTTTCAGCCCTAATTCCAATTCCATGTCATACGACTCCTGCCATTTCGCAGGCTGTTGTTGGCGTTGTTCAACCAGGTTCCTAGAACAATAACATGAATCCCTAGAACATTGTTAGTCACCCTTATGGGATGCCTTTGTCGTTGATGCAAGGGATAGGAACTTATCCCTTGATGTATTCTGACAACGTGGTTTCAACGGGTTCCCCGGGAAATCAATTCATGGCATCATGATCAGGGGCAATTGGGTCCAGAAATGTGGGCCCCTCACTTTCAGTTTTAGATGGATCCTCATTTTCTTTCACTAACAATACGATAAATGTACTTAGGCAACAAATGGATGACAGTAACCATGAGTTAGTCAATACATTGACTCAACAAATTGGTACAATCTTTAATCCCATGATTAGACACACTGCACTTGCCTATCAACAATTGACTACGCAATTGGGTCAAATTGCGGATGTTTTCGACGTACCTTATCCCATAGTCGAACAAGTCGCTCAGGCTGGTTGACAAGCTCCTCCGCTTAACCAACCCCAAGTGTTAGAGTTTCGACCTAATCAACAGGTTCCCCATAATGAACCTATTCATCAAGTTAATCTTGGTCGAAATGAGGAGGTCCCAGTTTTGGTAAATAGAAACCAAAATGCTGACCAAATCATAAAAAGAGTTCGACAAAACCATTTTGGGGGGCAACAGAATGTTTCTAACATAGTGAAACAATTGTTGAATCAACATTGATTTAATGTGGGATATGCTAATCAACCACACTTTTTTCGGCATTTCCTGAGATCGTTCTTCAAATGAACTTCCAAGGGGATGGAAAGTCCCTAAATTTACTAAGTCCTCAGAAGACGTCGAAGAATCCGCTATTGAGCATATTGCTAGATACCAAGTCAAAGCTGGAGATCTAGAAAATAATGAATATTTAAAGATGAAATATTTTCGTAGTTCATTTGCGAAGAACGCTTTCACTTGGTTCACAACTTTACCACCAAACTCAATTTTTAATTGGTACCAACTGGAACAAGTCTTCCACGATCAATACTTTAGAGGTGAGTCTAAAGTTAGTCTCAAGGAACTAGCAAGTGTAAAAATGGAAATATCGGAATCCGTCGATGACTATTTGGGTTGATTTTGACACATGAAGTCAAAATTCTTCATGCAAGTTCCTGAACACAAGTTGGTCGAATTAGCCGTTGGTGGTTTAGATTATTCGATCAGGAAAAAGATAGATACTCAACACATAAGAGATTTGGCACAGTTAGCCGATAGAATTAGACAAGTTGAGTTCCTTAGGCAAGAGAAATTGAAAAATAGTAAATTTCCTAAGAAAGACAAAGTATCCTATATCGAAGCAGGCAATGTAGGTCGAGACGATCCTATGAGTTTCGAGTCTAATGAGGATTTCGAGTGTCATGATGTTCAGTTAGCCGAACTCAAAGAAGGTCATCCTTATGTGTGTAAAATTCTAATGCCTAATAAATGGAAACCAACTAGTAATAATGATGTTCCTTGAAATCCAAAATTTCCTATTAAAGTTTACAATTTTGATATTTCGAAATGTGAGGCTATCTATGACATCTTGGTAAAAGATGGCCAAATTGACATTCATCTTGATCAATAAGTTCCTTCTCTTGATAAAAGGAAGGGTCAAAGATTTTGTAAATATCATAACTTTTTTGGCCATTGGACTAACCAATATATTAAATTCAGGGATTTGGTCCAAGCCACGATTCAAGACGGGAGGTTAATCTTCGAGCCTAAGGAGAAAACAACCATGAAGATTGATTCTGATCCGTTGTAGGTCTAGAACACCAACTTTGTGGAGCTTATGGCGATTCGCACTGTAGGTATTGCTGAAATTCCTTAAACTAAGGTCAATGAGACTTAAGAGTTTGACGAAGAAATTCAAGAAGTATATCCGCAAGCTGGTGAAACTTTACTTGAAAACTTGCAAAGGTATAAGGACAAAGATACTGAAGTGGCTTTATGTCCAAGATGTAGATTAGTATTTGATCAAAGTGCTGCGAAGGCCGTAGAAACGACTAAGAGGATTAATCGCAAGCCAGCGATCGAAAGGTTGGGGCATCGACTTCCCATTGTTCAACGTTTGGGTTCAAGAAACCTATTCAAATTGAAGCTTCAATACGCTTCAGCTCACAAGGAGAAAGGTTTCATTCCTCCAGCAGGAATTCGACCTAACTAGTGGGTAACCACATTCCAAAAAAAACCTACTGTAAAGTCAAAGGTCAAAGTGGGACACACCACTCTTCGAAACGGGAGCTCCCATGCTCCAAAGAATCGCTCACACGTTCCAAATACTTACTTTGGAACCAACCCTAGCTATGACTAAAACCCAGTGGAGAAGATTTCAGAGAAAAAGGAAAGCTGCTCGAGAGAAAACCGCTTCTCAAATGGGGAAGGTTGTAGTCGAAGACACTGGAAAGATGGGTTCTTTGACAAAAATGGGTAAAAAAGGAAAGTCCTCATTTGACAATGGGAAATCTAGTCAAAGCAAAACTTTACCTTATATGGACTTAGCATATAATCCCAAGCTAAGCCCTAAAGCAAAGCCATTCACACCAAAAGCTGCACTTCCTAAACCCTTAACTGCTGAGGAAGAGGGCATGCTCACCGACAACTTCGATAGCGATTCCAAAAGCTTAGATAATATTTGCAACGTGGTGTTTATTCTCCTAGTCGAGTTTGATCAAGTTATAGAGGTGGCCGAAGATGAAGACGATTATTACGTCAAGGAGGAAAAAGACGACAATCCTTTATTCTACTACATAATGACTAAGGGAGGAGTCGAAGAGCAGAATGCAGTTTTCAAGAAACCGGATCCTGAGATGAAAAAACACTTGAAATTACTCTTCGTTTCGGCTTAAGTTGAAGATAAGGGGATCAACAAGGTTTTGGTCGATGGTGGAGTGGCAATCAACCTAATGCCTAAGTTTATGATGAAGAAGTTAGGCAAAACCGAGGCAGATCTTTAGCCTCACAACATGGTCCTTTCTGACTACGAAGGAAAGACGAACAAGTCATTAGGAGTTATTCCACTTGAAATTATCGTCGGCACGGTAACAAGAACCACGTTGTTTGTGGTGGTTCCTGCAAAAGCAACTTACAACTTGCTTTTGGGTAGGGAATGTTAGACTAGATAGCAACCTGAGAGGGGGGAGGGGTGAATCAGAGTTGCACGGTTTTCACCTTATCAAAATTGTTACTTCCAAGATAATAATGATCACAAAATGATAGTTGTGATTGCAGCGGAATTAAGGATTGCATGAAAGTAAAAGATGAAGGGAAGAGGAAATCACACACAAGATTTTATCCTGGTTCACCTTCTATCCACCGAAGGCTACGTCCAGTCCCTCAAGAAAACCCCTTGAGGATTTTTCCACTATTGATAAAAATCTATTACAAGTCCTTACACCAAGTACCTTAAGAATTTCTATCAACCACCTGTGAAACTACACCACTTTCCACAGCCCCTGAAAGCACACCACTTTCAGTCCCTGAAAGCAAACCACTTTCAGTCCCTGAAGGCAAACCACCTTCAGTCCTTGAAGGCTAAACCACCTTCAATCCACACCCTGAAAGTACACCACTATCAGTAACAAAAACCCTTCACCGAAACCTACGGTGGACATTGAATCAAACCCGATTCAAAGGACCTTTTCACAGACGCCGAATCCTACGGCGGACTTTGAATCAAACCTGATTCAAAGAACCTTTTCACAACCATCGAACACCACGATGGACCTTTTTACAACCACCGAAAACCACGGTGAATGCATCAACCTGATTCAAGAGATGAAGAAGAAGATGCCTTTACAATGGCTGATTCAATCCTTTAGACAAGATGGATTGATCTTAGTTTGTATGCTCCAGGCAATTATAATGAAGGCTCTTCTTATTCTGAGTTTCTCAAAAGATGAACAGCATGTGTGTTCTTATGAAAATGAGAGAACATAAACTCAGAATGATGACTTTAATGAATATGAAAGTTATGGACCAAGTCATTGATGTTTCTGAGCGTCTATGGACTTTATATAGGCACTAGAGGTCGTCCATGAACCAACAAAACCTTTCCCAAACGTTTTGAGACACAATGGTTCATGAAAAGACACATCTGTCGACCTGGTAATCGATTATACTAGCCGTTGCAGTTTGAATTCAAAATACGAACTGTGTAATCGATTACACTAAGGCGGTAATCGATTACTGCCTTCCTGTAATCGATTACACACAACATGTAATCGATTACAGATAGTCCGAAACTCAGTTTTAACCATCTCAAGCCCTAATGGAGTGTTCCTACCAAGTTTTACTTGTGAGAACATATCGTACTCAATTAATTGATCATTTATGAGCCTTCAAATGTAACTAAACATTAATAAAGCATAGCACGCTAACTTGACAAGACTTACTTAAAATAAGAACCTTCATGTTTGATCTTGACGTTCTGAGCCTGGTTCTTGAAGTCTTTCTTCTCTGAAGTCTTCTTGAGGTGTTCTTGAAGTCTTCCTTCCTTTTCTGAAGTCTTCTTGAAGTCTCTCTTCTTTTTGTTCCTTTCTTTCTTGAAGTCTTCTTGAAGTCTTCCTTTTCTTTTCTGAAGTCTTTCTTCTTTTTGTGATGTGTTTGTCTTCATCAAAACCTCAGCCGAGTCCAAGGACGAGACCTTCTTCACAATTTCCCCCTTTTTGATGATGACAAACATCATGCTTGAACATTGATTGATTATTTTACTTTCTCTCTTGTCTTGTATATCTCCCCCTTGGTTCTGCAATTATATCTCCCTCTTTGTTTTGCAATTGAAGCACAGTATCCTGAAAAATGATCAAGCATATACAAGACTTTTCTCCCCCTTTTGACATCATCAAAAAGAACAAAAATCCATACAAAATATTCTAGGATAATCGAAATAAAGAGAAGCATAATATACATCAGAACTATTCTCCCCCTTTTTGTTCCACTTGTAGCTTTCCTTGTAAATAAACTTTACAAAGCACAGGACCCTTTCTCCCCCTTTCGACTTCATCAAAAGGAAGATGAGTCCAAGCATACTCCACACATGCTAACATGTAGTATAGACATTTAAAACGTAGGGAGTGGGGGTAAGCAAGACAGAATATAGAAACTTTATGCATCACACGTAATTAAAGCATAACCAGATAAGTTCATAATACATAATTAAATGTGCAAGCAAAAACCAAAACATCCAAAAGATATGTCTAAACTATTACAGCCCAAAATATAAATAGTCTGAATAAAAAAAAATAGTCTAGAGGTCTTCAAAATCATCAGAGAAAAGGAGAGAAGAACGAGTCATCCGATCGACACGAAGGTTTAGACTGTCCATATCTGCACGCAAAGTAGTGTACATGGACTCGACCCAGCCTTCCATGCGATCAAAGCGCTGGTTGATGAAATGCTTCATGCTATCAATATGCGAAAGAATAAGCTGTGTAGAAGCATCGGTACCCGAAGATGACGATGGAGCACTCTTAGACGAAGGAAAGAAGGCTGCAGGAGTAGGAGCAGGAGGATCCTCAGATGTCAGGTCAGATTTGTTACTGAAGGACCCATTAACATCCTGAATGAAACCCATCTTGTTCAGAATGTTCAGATCAATGCGTTGAGCCTTACCATCCATTTTAACAGAGTACTCGCCATGAGTAGAAACGCCTTTCTTCTTCGGAATGATAGAAATTGCAGAAGCAAATGGAAGAGGGCTAGTTCTTTCCTTGTGTAGCATCATGTGTATCATTACCAAATAAGCCCAATTAATCAACTTCTGATTAATCATGCCATATAGAATTTGTAACTCTAGATCGCTTATCTGAGCATGATTAGAACTCTGAGGTAAGATCACATAACTGAGTAAATAGTGAAGCAATCTGTTCTCAACAGTGACAAACCCAACAGCAAGGGTATCTCTAGATCGATTTGCATCAACCCGCTACTTCTTAGACAGAATTTTGTCTTCAGTGAAGCGACATAGAGATAAGTAGAATGATCTCTTATCATAATATTCCCATGGGCAAGGCAATTCAGAACCTAATTTTGCTCCGGTGCTGGGAATAGAAAGACATTCTCCCAACTCATCAAGGGTCATAGAGATGTCAATACCCTTGACAGATGTGCAGATTTTTCCACCACGCTTAATCAGATTACAGTAAAAGACTCTAACAAGTTCGGGATAGAATTTACCTTAAATTTCAATGAACGAGTCAAGTCCCTGATGATCAAACAGAGTGGGAAATGTCATCCCTGCTGCCATGAAGGAATCCAGAGCACCATACTTTCGTGTGAGAACTGGCCAATCAAGAAAGAGAGCAAGGAAGTGTTGCTTCTGTTGTTCAGTAGCCAACAGCCTTGACAGGTCCAAAGCATCCATGGATGGGTTCATAGAACGATGAGTTTTACGTGAGGAAGAGGCCATGGAAGCTGAATTTGAAGATTTTCGAGTTCTAGAGTTTGACAGGACCAAATTGGGGCTTTTTAATCCAGACCAATTCAACAACAATTGGTAGGATGAATAGATAGAGACGGAAATTACGAGCAAAACCCACAAAGAATTCTTGAAAACGAACAAGAATTGTGGAAGATATGGGGAAAATAAGCTTGCTGGTGTCGCACGAGAGAGAGAAGGGAAAAGAGATGTCAGTAATCGATTAAGAGCAGAAGAACCCAGATATATATATATATATATATATATATATATATATATATATATATATATATATATATATATCCTATCGGGCATGTAATCGATTACGCCTTCTATGTAATTGATTACATGTGATAAAGAAACAGGGCCAATATAATCCCTGTAATCGATTACTAAGCCTATGTAATCGATTAACATGACTAGAAACTTGAAATACCAGACTTGATAAGCACTTCATGAAGGCTATATCTAACAGAGAACTATGATGTAAATGCAGATGCCTAAGAATGCATTACTACTCAACTTAATGCCTTTTTGAAAGATGTAAGGTTTTAGACTTCTTATTACTAATACCATATTCTAAAATTGTGTCTTGAAAGACCATCCTTTGTATATGACATTTCTGATCACAAGATCTTCAAGCACATTTGCACAATAAGCTTAATGGTATTTTCGAGGTACCCAATAGTCTTTGGGTCCTTTTGGGTTAGTCTCTTTCACATCCCATATGAATCTTTCATTGGGAACTCCATCATTTATTTGATAACTAGGAGAATAACAGGAACACTTAAATTTCATGTTAGGCACTTTCTCTTTAAGATGATAGAAAGATTTAATATATTCCTTTCTATGTTGAACACCATCATGTACTCTCCTTGTATGACCAAAGTTATATGAACTACTTGGTCTAAAAGTGATTTTCTTAACATCACTAGGATGACTATGAATAGATAAACCTAAATCACTTTTATGAAAGACATGTCTTTGATTACATGACAACTTATCCATATTATCTTTACCTTTGTTTACCACTTGTGTTAATTCATCAATCTTTGACTCAAGGGTTATGCATGGATCTAAAGATGTAAAATCACTTTGAATATCTACTCTAGATTTTACTTGATCTAACTCATCTTGCATGCTTTTAGTCTTACTTTGTAGAGATGAGATGATCCTACTTTGATATGTATATACTTCATAAATATTCAAGAAACTATCATGCAATCTATCAAAGATACTTTGTAATTTAACATATGAAATTGCATTACTAAACCTCTTTATTTTCATCATCAGAATGATGTGTTGCCATCAGAGCGAGATATCCTTCTTCATTTTCTGAATCAGATGATGAACTTGCTTCATTGTCTTTCATGTATGCATTCCATGATTTGGAAACCTTCTTCTTCTTCAAGCCATGCTTCTTTCTTTGAAGATTATGACAATCTCTATTTTTGAGGATTTTGTAAAGACTTTTCACAATGATTCTTATATCCTCATCATCATCATCATCACTATCGGATTGAGAATTTTCCTCTTGTGCACTATCATATCTTGTGACTTTAGTTCTCAATGCAATACGTTCAATAGGTTGAATGAACTTGTCAACTGCTTCTTGTTGTTCCATCTTTTTGAGTTCAAGTTCATGTTCTTGCAACTTGCCAAAGAGTAAAGCCAATGTCATTTTAGAAAGACTCTTCTTTAAAGAAATTGCTGTTACCTTTGGTTGCCATTCTCTTGATAATGATCTTAGGACTTTTAAGTTTAGATCACTGTTGGAGAAATTTCTTCCAAGAGAAATTAGATGGTTGATCAAGAGAGTAAACCTTGTCTGCAAATCTAGCACAGTTTCCCTTGGTAAAATTCTGAACATCTCATACTCTTGTGAAAGAGTATTGATCTTTGATCTCTTCACTTCTTCAGTGCCTTCATGAGTTACCATTAGAGTATCCCATATTTCCTTTGAGGTTTTGCACGTGGATACTCTGAAGAACTCATCCATGCCAAGAGCATATGTAAGGATATTCATTCCTTTAAGATCATACTGAACCTTCTTCTTTTCTTCTTCACTCCAAGTGCTTTCTGGTTTTTGTTGTGTGCTATCACCAACTTCAATCATAGGAATAAATGGACCTTCTTCAATGGCTTTCCATATTTCCATGTCTAATGACGTCATAAAGATTTTCATCTTGATCTTCCAGAAGTCATAGTGGTCTCCATTGAAGTATGGTGGCCTGTTTATGTTGAATCCCTCACTGGTTCCATGATAGGAAGAGGATGCCATCTTTTCCCGGATCTTAGGAGCAACTTACCTAAACTTACGCTCTGATACCAATTGTTAGCCTAGATAGAAACCTGAGGGGGGGGTGAATCAGAGTTGCACGATTTACGCCTTATCGAAATTGTTACTTCCAAGATAATGATGATCACAAAATGATAGTTGTGATTGCAGCGAAATTAAGGATTGCTTGAAACTAAAAGATGAAGGGAAGAGGAAATCACACACAAGATTTTATCCTGGTTCACCTTCTATCCACCGAAGGCTACGTCCAGTCCCTCAAGAAAACCCCTTGAGGATTTTTCCACTATTGATAAAAATCTCTTACAAGTCCTTACACCAAGTACCTTAAGAATTTCTATCAACCACCTGTGAAAGTACACCACTTTCCACAGCCCCTGAAAGCACACCACTTTCTGTCCCTGAAAGCAAACCACTTTCAGTCCCTGAAGGAAAACCACCTTCAGTCCTTGAAGGCTAAACCACCTTCAATCCACACCCTGAAAGTATACCACTTTCAGTAATAAAAACCCTTCATAGAAACCTACAGTGGACTTTGAATCAAACCCGATTCAAAGGACCTTTTCACAGACGCCGAATCCTACGACGGACTTTGAATCAAACCCGATACAAAGAACCTTTTCACAACCATCGAACACCACGATGGACCTTTTTACAACCACCGAAAACCACGGTGAATGAATCAACCTGATTCAAGAGATGAAGAAGAAGATGCCTTTACAATGGCTGATTCAATCCTTTAGACAAGATGGATTGATCTTAGTTTGTATGCTCCAGGCAATTACAATGAAGGCTCTTCTTATTCTGAGTTTCTCAAAAGATGAACAGCATGTGTGTTCTTATGAAAATGAGAGAACATAAACTCAGAATGATGACTTTAATGAATATGAAAGTTATGGACCAAGTCATTGATGTTTCTAAGCGTCTATGGACTTTATATAGGCACTAGAGGTCGTCCATGAACCAACAAAACCTTTCCCAAACGTTTTGAGACACAATGGTTCATGAAAAGACACATCTGTCGACCTGGTAATCGATTACAGAAGCCTGGTAATCGATTATACTAGCCGTTGCAGTTTGAATTCAAAATACAAACTGTGTAATCGATTACACCAATAATCGATTACACACAACCTGTAATCGATTACAGATAGTTCAAAACTCAGTTTTAACCATCCCAAGCCCTAATTTAGTGTTCCTACCAAGTTTTACTTGTGAGAACATATCGTAGTCAATTAGTTGATCTTTTATGAGCCTTCAAATGTAACTAAACCTTAATAAAGCATAGCACACTAAGTTGACAAGACTTACTTAAAATAAGAACCTTCATGTTTGATCTTGACGTTCTCAGCCTGGTTCTTGAAGTCTTTCTTCTCTGAAGTCTTCTTGAGGTTTTCTTGAAGTCTTCTTGAGGTCTTCCTTCCTTTTTTGAAGTCTTCTTGAAGTCTTTCTTCTTTTTGTTCCTTTCTTTCTTGAAGTCTTCTTGAAGTCTTCCTTTTATTTTCTGAAGTATTTCTTCTTTTTGTGATGTGTTTGTCTTCATCAAAACCTCAGCCGAGTCCAAGGACGAGACCTTCTTCACAATCTCCCCCTTTTTGATGATGACAAACATCATGCTTGAACATTGATTGATCATTTGACTTTCTCTCTTGTCTTGTATATCTCCCCCTTGGTTTCGCAATTATATCTCCCTCTTTGATTTGCAATTGTAGCACAGTATCCTGAAAAATGATCAAGCATACACAAGACTTTTCTCCCCCTTTTGACATCATCAAAAAGAAGAAAAATCCATACAAAATATTCTAGGAAAATCGAAATAAAGAGAAGCATAATATACATCAGAACTATTCTCCCCCTTTTTGTTCCACTTGTAGCTTTCCTTGTATATAAACTTTACAAAGCACACGACCCTTTCTCCCCCTTTCGACTTCATCAAAAGGAAGATGAGTCCAAGCATACTCCACACATGCTAACAAGTAGTATAGACATTTAAAACGTAGGGAGTGGGGGTAAGCAAGACAGAATATAGAAACTTTATGCATCACACGTTATTAAAGCATAACCAGATAAGTTCAGAATACATAATTAAACGTGCAAGCAAAAACCAAAACATCCAAAAGATATGTCTAAACTATTACAGCCCAAAATATAAATAGTCTGAATAAAAAAATAGTCTAGAGGTCTTCAGAATCATCAGAGAAAAGGAGAGAAGAACGAGTCATCTGATCGACACGAAGGTTTAGACTGTCCATATCTGCACGCAAAGTAGTGTACATGGACTCGACCCGGCCTTCCATGTGATCAAAGCGCTGGTTGATGAAATGCTTCATGCTATCAATATGCGAAAGAATAAGCTGTGTAGAAGCATCGGTACCAGAAGATGACGATGGAGAACTCTCAATCGGAGGAAAGAAGGCTGCAGGAGTAGGAGCAGGAGGATCCTCAGATGTCAGGTCAGATTTGTTACTGAAGGACACATCAACATTCTGAATGAAACCCATCTTGTTCAGAATGTTCAGATCAATGCGATGAGCTTTACCATCCATTTTAACAGAGTACTCCCCATGAGTAGAAACGCCTTTCTTCTTCGGAATGATAGAAATTGCAGAAGCAAATGGAAGAGGGCTAGTTCTTTCCTTGTGTAGCATCATGTGTATCATTACCAAATAAGCCCAATAAATCGACTTCTGATTATTCATGCCATATAGAATTTGTAAATCTAGATCGCTTATCTGAGCATGATTAGAACTCTGAGGTAAGATCACATAACTGAGTAAATAGTGAAGCAATCTATTCTCAACAGTGGCAAACCCAACAGCAAGGGTATCTCTGCATCGGTTTGCATCAACCCGCTACTTCTTAGACTGAATTTTCTCTTCAGTGAAGCGACATAGAGATAAGTAGAATGATCTCTTATCATAATCTTCCCATGGGCAAGGCAATTCAGAACCTAATTTTGCTCCGGTGCTGGGAATAGAAAGACATTCTCCCAACTCATCAAGGGTCATAGAGATGTCAATACCCTTGACAGATGTGCAGATTTTGCCACCACGCTTAATCAGATTACAGTAAAAGACTCTAACAAGTTCGGGATAGAATTTACCTTTAATTTCAATGAACGAGTCAAGTCCCTGATGATCAAACAGAGTGGGAAATGTCATCCATGCTGCCATGAAGGAATCCAGAAAACCATACTTTGGTGTGAGATCTGGCCGATCAAGAAAGTGAGCAAGGAAGTGTTGCTTCTGTTCTTTAGTAGCCAACACCCTTGAGAGTTCCAAATCATCCATGGATGGGTTCTTAGAACGATGAGGTTTACGTGAGGAAGAGGCCATGGAAGCTGAATTTGAAGATTTTCGAGTTCTAGGGTTTGATAGGACCAAATTGGGGCTTTTTAATCCAGACCAATTCAACAACAATTGGTAGGATGAATAGATAGAGACTAAAATTAAGAGCAAAACCCACAAAGTATTCT
Source organism: Acmispon strigosus (assembly GCA_030819835.1). Lineage (NCBI taxonomy): Eukaryota > Viridiplantae > Streptophyta > Magnoliopsida > Fabales > Fabaceae > Acmispon > Acmispon strigosus. Next base: position 74,835,576 of record JAUAMA010000002.1, on the reverse strand, counting down.
TCAAAACGAAGAAGAGTTGTGGAAGATATGGGGAAAATAAGCTTGCTGGTGTCGCACGAGAGAGAGAAGGGAAAAGAGATGTCTGTAATCGATTAAGAGCAGAAAAACCTAGATATATATATATATATATATATATATATATATACTATCGGGCATGTAATCGATTACGCCTTCTATGTAATCGATTACATGTGATAAAATTTGAATAAAAATTCAAATTCGAGGAGGTAATCGATTACACTATATGGGTAATCGATTACCCTCCTTTCTAGAAAAGAAACAGGGCCAATATAATCCCTGTAATCGATTACTAAGCCTATGTAATCGAATAACATGACTAAAAACTTGAAATACCAGACTTGATAAGCACTTCATGAAGGATTTATCTAACAGAGAACTATGATGTAAATGCAGATGCCTAAGAATGCATTACTACTCAACTTAATGCCTTTTTGAAAGATGTAAGGTTTTAGAATTCTTATTACTAATACCATATTCTAATATTGTGTCTTGAAAAACCATCCTTTGTATATGACATTTCTGATCACAAGGTCTTCAAGCACATTTGCACAATAAGCTTAATGGTATTTTCGAGGTACCCAATAGTCTTTGGGTCCTTTTGGGTTAGTATCTTTCACATCCCATATGAATCTTTCATTGGGAACTCCATCATTTATTTGATAACTAGGAGAATAACAGGAACGCTTAAATTTCATGTTAGGAACTTTCTCTTTAAGATGATAGAAAGATTTAATATATGCCTTTCTATGTTGAACACCATCATGTACTCTCCTTGTGTGACCAAAGTTATATGAACAACTTGGTCTAAAAGTGATTTTCTTAACATCACAAGGATGACTATGAATAGATAAACCTAAATCACTTTTATGAAAGACATGTCTTTGATTACATGACAACTTATCCATATTATCTTTACCTTTGTTTACCACTTGTGTTAATTCATCAATCTTTGACTCAAGGGTTATGCATGGATCTAAAAATGTAAAATCACTTTGAATATCTACTCTAGATTTTACTTGATCTAACTCATCTTGCATGCTTTTAGTATTACTTTGTAGAGATGAGATAATCCTACTTTGATATGTATATACTTCATAAATATTCAAGAAACTATCACGCAATCTATCAAAGATACTTTGTAATTTAACATATGAAATTGCATTACTAACCTCTTTATTTTCATCATCAGAATGATGTGTTGCCATCAAAGCGAAATATCCTTCTTCATTTTCTGAATCAGATGATGAACTTGCTTCATTGTCTTTCATGTATGCATTCCATGATTTGGAAACCTTCTTCTTCAAGCCATGCTTCTTTCTTTGAAGATTATGACAATCTCTATTTTTGAGGATTTTGTAAAGATTTTTCACAATGATTCTTATATCCTCATCATCATCATCACTATCGGATTGAGAATTTTCCTCTTGTGCACTATCATATCTTGTGACTTTAGTTCTCAATGCAATAGGTTGAATGAACTTGTCAACTGCTTCTTGTTGCTCCATCTTTTCGAGTTCAAGTTCATGTGCTTGCAACTGGCCAAAGAGTGAAGCCAATGTCATTTTAGAAAGACTCTTCTTTTCAAAAATTGCTGTTACCTTTGGTGGCCATTCTCTTGATAATGATCTTAGGAATTTTAAGTTTAGATCACTGTTGGAGAAATTTCTTCCAAGAGAAATTAGATGGTTGATCAAGAGAGTAAACCTTGTCTGCAAATCTTGCACCATTTCCCTTGGTAACATTCTGAACATCTCATACTCTTGTGAAAGAGTATTGATCTTTGATCTCTTCACTTCTTCAGTGCCTTCATGAGTTACCATTAGAGTATCCCATATTTCCTTTGACGTTTTGCACGTGGATACTCTGAAGAACTCATCCATGCCAAGAGCAGATGTAAGGATATTCATTCCTTTAAGATCATATTGAACCTTCTTCTTTTCTTCTTCACTCCAAGTGCTTTCTGGTTTTGGTTGTGAGCTATCACCAACTTCAATCATAGGAATAAATGGACCTTCTTCAATGGCTTTCCATATTTCCATGTCTAATGACCTTATAAAGATTTTCATCTTGATCTTCCAGAAGTCATAGTGGTCTCCATTGAAGTATGGTGGCCTGTTTATGTTGAATCCCTCACTGGTTCCATGATTGGAAGAGGATGCCATCTTTTCCCGGATCTTAGGAGAAACTTACCTAAACTTACGCTCTAATACCAATTGTTAGCCTAGATAGCAACCTGAGGGGGGGTGAATCAGAGTTGCACGATTTTCGCCTAATCGAAATTGTTACTTCCAAGATAATGATGATCACAAAATGATAGTTGTGATTGCAGCGGAATTAAGGATTGCTTGAAACTAAAAGATGAAGGGAAGAGGAAATAACACACAAGATTTTATCCTGGTTCACCTTCTATCCACCGAAGGCTACGTCCACTCGCTCAAGAAAACCCCTTGAGGATTTTTCCACTATTGATAAAAATCTCTTACAAGTCCTTACACCAAGTACCTTAAGAATTTCTATCAACCACCTGTGAAAGTACACCACTTTCCACAGCCCCTGAAAGCACACCACTTTCAGTCCCTGAAAGCAAACCACTTTCAGTCCCTGAAGGCAAACCACCTTCAGTCCTTGAAGGCTAAACCACCTTCAATCCACACCATGAAAGTACACCACTTTCAGTAACAAAAACCCTTTACCGAAACCTACGGTGGACTTTGAATCAAACCCGATTCAAAGGACCTTTTCACAGACGCCGAATCCTACGGCGGACTTTGAATCAAACCCGATTCAAAGAACCTTTTCACAACCATCGAACACCACGATGGACCTTTCTACAACCACAGAAAACCACGGTGAATGAATCAACCTGATTCAAGAGATGAAGAAGAAGATGCCTTTACAATGGCTGATTCAATCATTTAGACAAGATGGATTGATCTTAGTTTGTATGCTCCAGGCAATTACAATGAAGGCTCTTCTTATTCTGAGTTTCTCAAAAGATGAACAGCATGTGTGTTCTTATAAAAATGAGAGAACATAAACTCAGAATGATGACTTAAATGAATATGTAAGTTATGGACCAAGTCATTGATGTTTCTAAGCGTCTATGGACTTTATATAGGCACTAGAGGTCGTCCATGAACCAACAAAACCTTTCCCAAACGTTTTGAGACACAATGGTTCATGAAAAGACACATCTGTCGACCTGGTAATCGATTACAGAAGCCTGGTAATCGATTATACTAGCCGTTGCAGTTTGAATTTAAAATACGAATTGTGTAATTGATTACACTAAGGTGGTAATCGATTACTGCCTTCATGTAATCGATTACACACAACCTGTAATCGATTACAGATAGTCCGAAACTCAGTTTTAACAATCTCAAGCCCTAATTGAGTGTTCCTACCAAGTTTTACTTGTGAGAACATATCGTACTCAATTAGTTGATCTTTTATGAGCTTTCAAATGTAACTAAACCTTAATAAAGCATAGCACACTAAGTCGACAAGTCTTACTTAAAATAAGAACCTTCATGTTTGATCTTGACATTCTGAGCCTGGTTCTTGAAGTCTTTCTTCTCTGAAGTCTTCTTGAGGTCTTCTTGAAGTCTTCCTTCCTTTTCTGAAGTCTTCTTGAAGTCTTTCTTCTTTTTGTTCCTTTCTTTCTTGAAGTCTTCTTGAAGTCTTCCTTTTCTTTTCTGAAGTCTTTCTTCTTTTTGTGATGTGTTTGTCTTCATCAAAATCTCAGCCGAGTCCAAGGACGAGACTTTCTTCACAGGGAATGGATTCATGGTGTTAGAGTAGTTCCTTCAACTCTTCACCAAAATCTATCTCTTTGGAGAGAAGACGGCGTACTTGAAAACGTCGATGATGATCAGAGTTACTTCTTGGTAGAATGTGACCAAGTTAACAGAAAGACATCTGACAAGAAGCTTGCCAATATTCCTCCTTACGATAACTTGGAATTTGAATCGGAAGGAGAACCGATGCTCTGTTCAGTCAGACTCAGTCCTGATTACGGTTATAACCAAAAGCGTGAATTTAGCCTTATAAACCTCAACAAAGACGCCGCTAGAGAGGGGCGTGAGGTTGACGATGTCTGAAATGAGCTGGGCTCGAATTTCGGCTTACATAGCCGAAAACAGGATCGAAGCGGCTTTAAGTGCCGAAAATATGCTAAAGAGAAAGGTTTCTGAACACGAAGATTCCAACTCAGAAACTTCAGAAACCGAAGAAAATAAAATGTCTCGAATAGTCGAAGTGGCACAAGAAGCTAAAAATGTTGAAGAAACTATTCGAGACAAATCTGTTGAGTTTGATGATCAGAAGCAGTTAAATAAAAATGGTGGAAGCCACGAGTTATCAGTCGAAGGTGCAAGACTTGACTGCATTTATGATGATAGTCCTCTAGGGTTCGAGAAGTCAACTTTCAATTCAGCAAGAATGATGGAAGCTTAAGATCCTATAGAAGAAATTAATTTAGGGGATGAGTCGAAAAAGAGGCCTACATATATTAGTTCATTGATTGATCCTGAGTTAAAGGCACAAATGGTCGAACTTTTACATGAGTATAAAGACTGTTTTTCTTGGGATTACAATGAGATGCCTGATTTAAGTCAAGAATTGGTAGAATTGAGATTGCCAATTAGGCCTGGTAAAATACCAATCAATCAAACTCCAAGACGCTTTGCCCCTGAAGTCGTGTAGAAGATCAAAGAAGAGATCGAACGACTTTTGAGGAATAATTTCATCAGAACTGTAAGGTATGTAGATTGGCTTGCAAATATAGTTCCCGTGATAAAAAAGAATGGCACTCTTCGAGTATGCATCGACTTTAGGGACTTCAATGCTGCCACTCCAAAAGATGAGTATCCAATGCTTATTGCTGACATGTTAGTTGATTCAGCAGCTGGCAATGAATATTTTAGTATGTTAGATGGGTACTCAGGTTATAATCAAATCTTCATCGCTAAAGATGACGTTCCTAAAACTGCTTTTCGATGCCCGGGTCCATTAGGAACGTACGAGTGGGTTGTAATGCCTTTTGGTTTGAAGAATGTTGGCGCTACTTACCAACGGGCCATGAATACCATTTTTCATGATTTGATAGGCCTATTCATGTAGGTTTATATCAACGATGTAGTGATTAAATCTACATCAAAGAATGAGCATTTATACCATTTACGACAATCGTTTGAGAAAATGAGAAAATTTGGTCTTAAAATGAATCCCATTAAATGTGCATTCAATGTTGTTGCAGGGGATTTTCTTGGCTTTGTGGTCCATATAAAAGGGATCGAAATCAACAAGAAAAAAGGCAATGCAATTCTTAACACTCAACCTCCTTCGACAAAAAAGCAACTTCAGTCGTTACTCGGGAAAATAAACTTTTTAAGAAGGTTCATTTCGAATCTAAGTGGCCAAAATAAAAATCTTTTTACCACTCCTTCAACTTAAAAATGAAGAGTTTCGTTGGGAAGCTGAACAACAAGAAGCGTTTGAGGACATTAAAAGCTACTTGGCCAATCCTCTTGTAATGGCCCCACCTATAAGAAGTAAACCCATGAAATTGTACATTTCTGCATCAAATGTAACAATAGGGAGCATATTAGCTTAAGAGGATGAAAATGGAATTGAAAGAGCCATTTACTACCTTAGTCGAATCCTAAATGATGCGGAAACTAGATATAGATCAATTGAAAAGTTGTGCTTGTGTTTGTACTTTTCATGTGTAAAGTTGAAATATTACATAAAGCCTGTCGACGTTTTCGTCTATTCTCACTTCGATATTATTAAGCATATTCTGTTGAAGCCCATATTACATAGTCGAATTGGAAAATGGGCGTTGACATTATCTAAATACTCTTTGAGATATGCACCTTTAAAGTCGATGTAAGGCTAAGTAGTAGCGGATGGATAAAAACATCAAAAAGGAACAAGAATAGGGATTTTGATTATATCTCCACAAAATATTCCAACACGGTTTAAATTTAAAATTCAAGGCGTTTGCTCGTATAAAGAAGCCCAATATGAAGCCTTAATCGCCGGTTTTGAAATGTTGCTTGTTTTGGGAGAAAAAATGGTCGAAATTAAATGTGATTCAGAGCTTGTAGTCAAATAGTTGACCAAAGAGTACAAATGCACAAATGAAAGCTTGGTGAAATATTTTGTGAAAGATTCTCATTTGTTGGCTGATTTCAATGAAGTCGGAATACCGCATGTGTCGAGAGTCAAAAACCAGGAAGCCAATGAATTAGCCCAAATTGCTTCTGGTTAAAAATTTTCAAAGAAGAAACTAAAAGAGTTGACAAAAATTATAGCAAAGCTGGTTCGAAAACAGGAGTTTGAGGTTTTAGCGATCGACAATTTGTTTCCTAATGATTGGAGGATGTTAGTACAGATAGCAACCTGAGGGGGGGGTGAATTAGGTTTACCCGATTTTCGCCTTGATAACTTCTTACTTTCAAGATAAATGTAAAAGCAAATGATTGCAGCGGAATTAAGCGTTGCTTGAAAGTAAAGATGAAGGATAGAAGAATTCACACACACAGAATTTTATCCTGGTTCACCTTCTATCCACCGAAGGCTACGTCCAATCCCTCAAGAAAATCCCTTGAGGATTTTTCCACTATTGATAAAAATCTCTTACAAGTTCTTACACCAAGGACCCTAAGAATTTCTATCAATTTCCTGTGAAAGTATACCACTTTCCACAGCCCCTGAAAGCAAACCACTTTCAGTTCCTGAAGGCAAACCACCCTCAGACCTTGAAGGCTAAATCACCTTCAATCAGCACCCTAAAAGTATACCACTTTCAGTACCAACAACCCTTCACCGAGATCCACGGTGAATACTCAATCTTACAGAAAGAGATGAAGAAGAGTTTACAATTGGCTGAATCAATCCTTTAACATACAAGTGGATTGATCATGAGAATTTATGCTTTAAGGCTTTTAAGCATAACAAGATTCTGAGTTCCTCAAGATGTGAACAACTAGAGTGTTCTTATAAACATGAAGATCATGAACTCAGAATTTAGGCTCTTGAAAGTTTAAGTTCTAAAAGACTTAATGAACTAATTTTGACAAAGCTTTGGCCTAATGTTGTATTCTCATGTGTTGTTGTGTTCTGGACTCAAATGGACTTTATATAGGCAAGGGAAATGTCCTTGAACCAATGCAACCTTTCCCAAAAGGTTTGAGACACAATGGTTCATGAAAAGATGCAACTTTTCGTGTTGGTAATCGATTACATCACTTAGTGTAATCGATTACACTAATAGCCGTTTCAGTTTGAATTTCAAATTCAAACATGTAATCGATTACAAGCAAGTGGTAATCGATTACTTGCCTATGTGTAATCGATTACCAGAAAGCTGCAATCGATTACACTGAAGTCCATCTTCCAGAAACTTGATCTTTTAAGATCGGCTTAAGGTTTTCTACTTCTTTTAAGTTGTGAAAACATTAAGCTTGATTAGTTTAGGTGTTTTAAAGAGCCTTTATGCTTTAATAAACCTATTGAAGCATAACTCACCTAAACTAGGACTTCTAGGTATTTGATAGACTTTATAGCGCTGTTTCCTCTAAGTCTTCTTTTCTTCTTTTTGTCGATGAGTTTGTCGTCATCAAAACCTCAGCCAGGGTCAGGAGCAAGACCTTCTTCACAGAGGAAGCCTATAGTGAATTATTTACAAAATCCTAACTTAACTTCTGATCGAAAGGTGAAGTATCAGGCTTTGAGCTAGTTATCATGGGTAATGAGTTGTTCAAAAGAACGCTCTTGGAAATTTGCTAAGATGTCTTAATGAAGATGAAGCTTTAATTGCAATTTCGTAAGTGCATGGTAGATCTTGCGGTGCTCATCAAGTTGGCCATAAAATGAAGTGGTTATTGGTTCGACAAGGTGTTTATTGGCCGACTATGTTAAAAGACTGTATTGAATATTCTAAGGCTTGTCAAGATTGTCAAAAGCAAGCAGGAATCCAGCATGTCCCGGCGAGTGAACTGCATTCAATAATTAAGCCTTGACCCTTTAGAGGTTGGGCTATTGATTTGATTGGTGAAATCAGTCCTTCTTCGTCTAAAGTCCACAAGTACATTATTGTGGCTATTGATTATTTTACCAAATGGGTTGAAGTAATCCCTTTGAGAACAGTGACTCATGATAGCGTGATTGATTTCGTGCAAAAATACATTGTGTCACATTATGGGATTCCTGAAACTCTAACAACGGACCAAGTGTCAGTATTTGTTGGTCGAAAAGTAGTGGAGTTTGCCAATGAATTGGGGTTAAAGTTAATGAATGCCACTCCTTATTATTCCCAAGGCAATGGTCAAATTGAAGCGGCTAATAAAGTTATTATTGGTTTGATTAAAAGACACATAGATCAAAAACCAAAAGGTTGGCATGGAACTTTAGATGAAGTTTTATGTGCTTATCGAAATTCTCCTCGAGAAGCTACAGGAACATCTCCATTTCGACTAACCTATGGGCACGAAGCAGTGCTACCAGCCAAAATTTATCTACAATCGGCACGTGTACAAAGACAAATGGAGATTCCCGTCGAAAATTATTGGAATACGATGTTAGACGAATTAATTGATTTAGACGAAGAAATACTTTTGGCTTTAGAGTCTATTATACGTCAAAAGGAAAAAGTGACAAGAGCTTATAACAAGAAAGTTAAATCGAAAGTTTTTACCATTGGTGATTTGGTTTGGAAAGTCATTTCACCTATGGATAAACGAGATCAAACGTATGGTAAATGGTCTCCTAATTGGGAAGGACCTTTCAAGGTTACAAAAGTATTTTCCGGTAGTGCATATTCAATTCAAGAAATTGGTGCCAATCGACGAGTCTTAAACATAAACAGAAAATATTTAAAGAGATATAAACCAACATTACATGAAATCAAGATAAACTGATCACCATAAAATTCGGTAGATAAAATAGTCGAATTACAACATTATCTTGGTAACTAAGCCGTGAAACATGGCTAATGTTTAAAAAACTAAATTCGACTACAAAAGGATCACAAAACGGTTTGATTCTAAACTAGCAGAACTACCATTTTGCAATCTCGACTCTCTCGGGTCATAGTGATCACTTCTTCTTCGTCGACGGTGGTTGTAACACCCCAATTTTGGATTAAGGGTCACATAGTAAAATCGCGGAAATTAAAACCTCTCAAAAACAACTCAAGTTTCAAAGGCCAAACGTCTCTCAATATTATTTAATCAATAATATTCCCATAAATATTAATTAATACGCGGAAGTAGAAATGAAGGAATATTATTACAAAAACAAACGCTCAAGAAACGAGCCCAAAAATAAAAAGCGGAAGTTCGATAAAGCAACAATTGTCTTCTTCAGATTCTTCCACGCTTCCACTGCGCACTCAGATTCCATGATGCTCTTCAAGAAACAAAAATCATCATCCTTTCTATCTCTGGTGTTAAGCACCCAAACACAAACAGAAAGGGTTAACTCTTAAAACAATCATCAAATAACAAGCAGCAGGTTGAACATAAATATTAGTAACAGTATTTTCAACATACAGTAACAACAACTTAATGACATTATCCAACAACATCAACAGTAATAACTCAATTCAACTTCCTCAAATTCTATATGCAAGACTCTTGGCCAAAACTTCACCTCAAACTGGCGAGCACGGTCCTAGGGGACAAATTACCCTCTCTCCGAACTCAAGATAGATCGCATGGGACAAATTACCATCTCATCACCCTTAACCACGATCCCATGGGACTAAAACCCATCTCATTGCTCTCAGGCACGATCTCATGGGACTAAAACCCATCTCATCGCCTTCAGCCTCAAAATGCATATGCCATGCCAACATGTTCAACATTATCATGAATCAAAATTTTTCATAATATAACATAATCAACTTTACCTCATCATCAACATTATCAGCATATCATAACATAAATTCCAAAATCCAAGCACATATCATCATGAAATAATAGAATAGTTTCCAACACAAAATCATAGATAAAACACCACTGACTCGACCTAGAATTGAGTTACCCTTACCTCCTCTTCCTTTGCATGAACTTGTCCTTCGACCTTATTAAGAAAATTGATCTAGAAGATATATGGCACGACCCTAGACCTCCAAGAATGCAAGGAGGCTCGAGCTTGGTGGAAAACAAAGGTAGAAACAAGAAAGATTGGCACGGACTTCAAGAAAGATCGATTCGGCCCCGAATTGTGCGGGCCCGGTACCCCGAAACCAATAAATGATCCCGGGGCAGATATTCTCAGTGGTACTGAGATACTCATTGATGACTAGAACCAGATGACGACTAGTGACTTGACGCACTGACGCAGTGACGCAGTGACGCACTGACGCGCTGACGCACTGATGCACTAACGCGCTGACGCACTGATGCACTGACGCGCTGACGCATTGACGCACTGATGCACTGACGCACTTACGCGCTGACGCACTTACGCGCTGACGCACTTACGTGCTGACGCACTGACGCGTCATTATTGAGGATTTATTAATAAACAAACCTAGATATTTATTGGAACTTTCTAAGCTTAGAGTTTAGTCCCTGAACTTTGAAAACCTTACAGTTTGGTCCCCGATAGTAAAAAGTTTTTTTACTTTAACCTTTTACCATTCCAACTTTGGTCCTTGGGTAAATGTAAAAATTAGACTTTTTCCCCCATTTTAGGGCCCATGGCTGTGGCCCAAACCCACTCTTAAGGGGTTAAGTGGCCTTTTAACCTCTTCATCATTCATTAAGTGAAAAATCAAGTGAGTTTAGTGATTTTTAGAGAGAGAGAAAGAGAAAGCTTCATCTTCTTCCTCCATTGATTAATCTTGGCCGCCCCTTCTCCTCTTCCATGGCAGCCCTTCCTCACCTCTTTTCCACTTGCTCCTTTGAGATAAAGTGCTCCCCTCCTCTTGATCTATATTACTACCAATTCAAAATTTCATTTTGTTGAGTTTAGTTTTTGTGCAAGTACTAGAGCTAGAAACCCTTCACAAATGTTGTTCCCACCATCTTAAGCTTCAATTTTAACCGATGAGAATTTTTATTGGTTGAGTTTTTATCTCTTGAAGATTTTGAAGTTGACTTTTTGTTAGGGTTCCCTTTGGAAAAGTCATTCCCATTGAGTTGATCTTTGAAAATCTCCAATTAGTTTTCTTGGAAATTTTATTTTTGAAAAGTTGATTATTTGGAAAATTGTTTTTTCTAGCTTTAGGTAATTATTCACCATAGATTTCTTGATGTCTTTGATGTGTGCAAATTAGATTTGGAAGAAAAATTTATCCTTGAATTAAAGCTTTTGGCCGAATTGGACAGCATTGGTTTAAGGGTAGAAAATTGATTTTCAACTAGCTTTGAGAGAGTTTAAATGCTTGAAAATGATGTTGGGTTTGTAGGAAAGGTTTTTCCCCAATAAGTGCAAAAGGGCGTAGAGAAACTTTGTGTTAAAGACTTGGAAAATTGTTGTTTTTGAAAGTCTAGGAAACTTGGAAATTAAAACAGTGAAAATTGAGTTTTTGGGTAGAATGGATTTTAAAACTCATAGTTGAATTAAGCTTTTGAACAAACTGAAAATTTTGGAGAATGGTTGAGAAATGGAAATAAAAGTTGTGTTTTAGATTGTGTAAATTTGGCTATGGAGCTTTTAGCTTGTTTTAGGGTTTTGGGAAGTTGGAAAATTGAGAATTTAAAAGTTGACAATTTAATGATTTTTGTTTGTTCTTGAACTTAGGTTTTTGTTAAGTTCAAGAGTTGAAAAAATTGATTTGGAAACTTGTAGAAAAAGTTTGAGTTGTTGGGCAAATTGGTTATGAAACTCATAGTGAAACTAGGGTTTTTGTACATTCTGGAATGTGGGGAAAATGAAGTGAAAATTTGTAATTAAAAGTTATGTTTTTGGTTGTGTGGTTGATTTGAGATATTTAGTGAAGTTTTGAATGAGAAATGGAAGTTTTTGGGATTTTTTCAAGCTTTGGACAGAATTGCACTTAGTGAAATTTTTGTGTGCTTTTATTTTCTAAAAACTTGTTTAAGGCCTCAAAATGGTTTATAAGCATCTAGCCTTGATGCTCTTTGCATGGTTTAAAGTTTTGGAAAATTTGGATTTTGGTAACTTAGGGTTTTTTCTAAGTTCGTCATCAAACGTCGAAGTTGTTTAAAGTTCTTTCAACCTCCGAGAATTTCCTAAGTTGTAGAGCCTTTGTCTAAGTGTTTAGAACCCTTTTTAGACCAGCCCTTTTCCTTAGGTTTGAGTTCAAAGTTCTAAGCTAGGTTGTGTTTGTTGAAGGATAACGATACCCCGAACCGATCTAGAGGCACGGAGCTTACGTGACCGCCAGGATCGACTACCTGTAAGGTAAGGGCAATTTGTTTCCTTAGATACTAGCATATAAGTGTACATTTATGCAATGTATGTACTATGATTTCTGAAATTGTAGTTGACGGCGTTCTGAGAACGACTCGATTTATATCTGTATTGATTTTGATATTAATGCAAGTATCTGAAGGCATCTGATATGCTAGATTATGATTTTTTTTATGTATGACATCGTTGAGATTGATTGAATATTGTGGTTGTTGCTTGCTTACGATTTCGTGTGCAGGGACGTTTCTTAAGACGACGCTGTCGTCATCCCCCAACTGTTTGGAATAGCAAGGCTATCCGTCCAGCATACTGTGGGGAAGCTATGTGCTGTACACCATTCGGATAACAAGTTTATTCCCAATCAGCTATGTGTTGGCTATGTGCTGTATACGATTGGGATAACAAGTTTATTCCCAATCAGCTATGTGCTGGCTATGTGTTGTATACAATTAGGGTAACAAGTTTATCCTCAATCAGCTATGTGCGGGCTATGTCCTAGCTATGTTCTGTATTCGGTTGGGATAATAAGTTTATTCCCCACCAACTATGTGCTACTTTGAGTGCGTTTTTGGTTGAAAATCTAACTGTGTTGTGATTGACGTTTTCTTGTAAATTTTCTTGCATGGCCCTTATGTTTGTTTAATTTGGTTTCTTGCACCCTCTTGATGTAGATGTCTGTCTATTAATCCTATTATTAGAATCACTTAGGCATATTTTCTGTTATTTGAAGTTGACCCTTGCATTTGTGTGTTGCTTGTGTTTCTGGTGATCTGTCGCCAGTCGGACTACCTTTAGCCAGAAGATGCAGATGGATGTCGTTACAGGAGAAACCATGACAAGAAGCTGGGCGCATAGTGCTGGAAGACTTGTTGCCGCCGCTTTATCGTTATGTAATAATATCATGTATGATTATGTATAGGGTAGGAGTTTTAGTTTTGTCTTTTTTTTACAACTGACAGCAGAGTTTTTGAAACCAAGTGTTTAGTAAATAATTTCTAAACTGCTGGCCAGTCACCTTATGCCATATGTGTGGCTATTTACGAACGAGGGTACTTATATCATTAATGCATCTCGTCATGGCATATTTCGAAAAGGAAATGTTTTTTAAAAAAATATACCCTCCTTTCTTTACTTTTTGAAAAGCCCTTGCATATTTATTTACAGTTTATGTGCTACAGTAATGCCTTGAACATAGGGGTGTTACATTTTACCTTTAATCTTTCTTTAAATACTGCATATCCAATTCGATCGAACTACTTTCGACGAATATCGCTTTCCACTCCATTTCACTTTCGCGCATTGATTTCCATATCCAGAGCCCGTAAGAGGATCGGAATCCAGCATCTATCAAAATTTAGATTTTCTTATGGTTTTACGTGATTCTATTTGTTTACCAAAAATCTGAGTAAACATATATATATATATATATATATATATATATATAGGGGGCGTATCAAGTGAGAGCGATGTTTATTATGAGAGATGAGAGCGTTAAATCATGACCGTACAACCATTCATGAGTGGTTGAGATTAAAAGTAGTTTAGTGGTCACATGACTTTTTAAAAAAGTCACATGCCATTTTGTTTTAATCTTGACCCTTCATGGTAGATCCAATGGCTAAGATTGAACGCTCTCATCTCTCATAATAAACATTGCTCTCACTTGATACGCTCCCTATATATATATATATATTTATGTTTTATAAAAAAATAATATACAAGAAATTATTCCAAGACAGAGAAAAGTAATCCCCCTCTTGAAAAAAAAAAGATACAACCACACTAGATATCAATTGATGTATAATGACAACAAGAACTAGAAGTATAAAACTCACTCATCAGCACTCGAAGAGAAAAAATAGATGAATAAGTGCATCTTTAGATATACAGTGAAAACACGATGAAGTTAAAATCACGGCTGGTAGAAGTAACTTCTCTTAACTTTTGTCATTATCGGCCATGATTTCGGCTTCACCATGAGTTTCCACGGGTATCCAAACATGCACCAAGCAAAAATCCCATGTTTGTTAGGGACAAAATTTCGGTGGTGTATCATGTCCCACACCGGGGCTATGACCCGGGGTTGTTGGGCGAAAAGCATCACCTTCACCATCCTTATCATCGTTAAGGGTGTACCAACCAGGGGAAGGAGGTTGTGGACTCCTCACTAAAACTCTAGGAATGGCTGGTGGTGGGTGAATGTTCTTCCATGAGGCTGCCATTGAGCCCAAGTTGTGTTGAAGAATAAGGAAGACAAGAAAGGTTAACAAGATGGTTTTCTCTGCCATGTAGTAAGATAGAAAAAACTAAGTTTCAGTCGAGAAGAGATGCACAACAGAAGGTTCTTCAATGAGAATTCTAGTTAACTGCTTCAAATGCCACTCTCTGATGCTTCTGATCAGCTAGCTGAGAGTGCTATTTAACATGACTGCTACGGTCCCACGTGCAGTAACATTCATTATAAGCCTTCAACTTGATCATAAAAGAAGGGTCGTTTAATGTCCTAAGCCTTCAACTTGATCATAAAAGAAGGGTTTTAATGCACATGATGATGTTTCCTAAATAAAAATCTATGTGCTGAAAGATAAAGGAAGAAGCATTCGAATATTTTCCCGAAGAAGCAAGTCCAGCGTTTCTTCGCTCTTCTCTAATTTCCTCTTAAGTCATGAGCATGGTTTTCAAATATTAAAGTAAAGGCATTGATCGTGTGATTAGACAACACTAAGAACCATTCAGAATGTTTATTTAAGAAAATGCTTCTTCCACTACGTAAACTATGGATTACTTGACACAGTTATATTCTCTCCGTTGTCTCCGGTTTTTTGCTATGAAAGAACACGTATATGCAACCCAATTCACCAAAATATGTGTTCTGGTTAGCCTAAACGATTACTTGCCACTATTGTCCTGATCGGCTAAAATCACTACAAAACTAAGTGGCCGCCAAGTTGGTGGCTTCCATACTTCTAATCAACTAGCTTAACAATGGGCTAAGTTGTTAGATTATTATCATATCCCCCCGAGCAAAGGTTAAACACATTAATGCCATCTATATGACAAGTTGCCAAACGGTAATACACTTCAATTGTTGAACACTTCAACCACTATAAATGCATGTTTGATTACATTGTAAGCTAAAACATTACTCATTTGATCTCTTATTGCTCTTTTAGACTTTGAGTTTTTCTCTCTGGTCTTGAGCATCGAGTGCCTTTTATAGATATATCTTCCGTCGTGGATTATCATTCCTCCACTATTCTCTTAGCCGCATTCACCATATTGCACCACCACATTGATCAGAGTTGCACCAAAGTTCATATTCTGGAAGAACAATTTGTGTCATCTATGGGAATTATTGCAGATCAACTCCCTTTGTCATTGTTGGAACACGCCGCAAGCAACATTCTCGCGGAGATTCAAATCCAAAACAACAAGAAGCTCTTGAAATGCTACATTCAGAACATGTGGAAAGCCCTTCTCACTAAGAAGAGGAAATTGGGAATCACATCCTAGCTCTTGATGATTTTTTTCAAGCTATTGGAGCGTCGCATTGAACAGCTAGAAAAATTTGTGCATGCTTCACACACGCACAAGAGGGAAGATTCTCATGTCTCCAGCCACTACGTTGAAAAATCTATTCGCCATCGGGGAACAAGAAATCACGAAAGAATAGAAGAAGGCATGTATAGTCATGCAAGAAAAATAACTCGTAGTGAAGGAATTTCTAGTAAGACAGTTGGACTTCTAGCCAAGATACAAAATCATTTCTATGAGGAAATAATGTCGGTAGATATTCCTAAGTACCTCAAGATGCCAACAGGAATAGAGCAATACATTGGAGAAACTGATCATACATATCATTTCGATACTTTTCTCACACCCATGTCATTTCTTGGAGCCACAAATGCTTTAGTATGTAGAACCTTTTAAAAGGAGAGTACATTGGTTTCAATCTCTTCCCCTTACTCCATTGGTTGTTGGGATGAACTCTGTTCTCAGTTTTTCCACCATTTTATTACCAGCAAAGGATTATTCAAAAATTCCCACAAATTGGGGACAATTAAGCAGGGAAGCACGAATCTCTACGTGACTTCCTCACAAAATTTTACAAAGAAAACTATTTTGGTTCCTGATTTGGATCTAAAGGTGAAGCTCTATTTAGTTTGTGAATCTATAAGGATGGTCACTTTTTTTCATTAAATCTTTGGAAAAATCACCTCTAGTTGATATGGAGGAGTTCTAGGAAAGAGCTATCAAATATGTAGACATAAAAGATAGCTTCACCGAGTCAATTCATGAAAAGGTTTAAGACATAAAATCTGGGAAGAGGAATCATGATAGCATCGATTTTCGATTCTTAACCAGGAAAAAGAAGTTTGGAGATGGGCGTTATTAAAACCATGCAGTCCTGAACACTATTCCTTGAAGAATCTATAAGAACGTGATGAACATTGATTTCGCCAATGTATCTAGGACACCTCCAACAACAACACAAAACGTTCAAATCAGGATACAGGTCAAGATATTATGAATTCCATAAGGGTCATGGCCACAACACAAACAAGTGTATCTAACTTAAAGTTACAATTGAACACATGATCTAATATAGAAAGCTGATAAATACTAAAAATTGTCATGAAGATGGAGGAGGTTGTTTTTATATAAGCAACATAAGGAGGTCTAGGAACCAAAGAGACCGAGATAATGGTTGGAGTAATAGGGAAAACCACTCGCTGAGTAAATTTAGGTGACATGTATCTCCTCACTGAGAAAATAAAGATAAAACTAAAAACCATATAAAGGATAAAAGTTCTTCTCCACCAAACAGTGATGAAGAAGATTTTGTTGAAGGAGTTGCTCATGTTCACATTCATTATTAATTGCTAAAGGGTCGCTGGAGGAGGAAACTTCTCAAATGGTTGTAAAAATATATTTAAAGTTGGGTTGAGGATTTCAATTCTTGCAATTAAGAAGAAGATTTTAAGTCTAATAATCATACCAATGATACAATTGTCACCTTCTACAGTGCGGATTATGAAGAAATTTT